>CM051827.1:58465015-59762441 GCA_028451465.1 Erethizon dorsatum | reverse complement strand
AGAGATTAAGAAAAATGATAACATTGAAAAAACTCTATTACCTTATTTTTCCTACAAATTGATAAAAAATAGCACTCATTCATTTCCATAGCAGACCACTGCTGTTCCTCCTACTAAATGTCAAACTTCACAGAAGACGAGAGATGTGTCACATCAACTCAAACAGGGTGGTGAGAAGTGACAAAGGAGTAACGTGGTGCATTCTACATCCTTCCCCCCCCCCCGTTTTGCATTGTGGAGCTTCAGGAACAACCATCTGGAGAAGGAACTGCATTTAAGAATATTTCATGTGCCATGTCTCAGAAACCCTGCATACTCCAGGGAAAAGAGGTTTCATTCACCACTTTCACAACTTAGGTATTAGATCCCACTCGGCTTCTCACAGATAATTCCTAACATCTGAGCACAACTGCCTACCATCAAAACCTTTATTATACCTCTGTCATCTTTATTATTTTATATGATTTCCAGGGGAAATTTTTATTTTTCTGTGGCAAAAGCTAAGTATTATATTAATAAAGGACCACATTACACATCAGAGAAAATTCTCTTCTGAGAGATGAGGGTATGGAAAGAGCACTTAGGACCTGCTGCTGAGAAGGTGGTTTGCTAGAAAGCAGCTTGGGACATAAAGAGGTAGAGATGATGAACCAGATAAGCCTTGGGAAACCTGTGCAGTTGGGTAAGCCCCCATTACTGTCATGCAAAGGAAGGGACACTGAAGATTTTAAAGGAGATTGTCTCAAGGTCACCCACTTCTTCAACAAGCTACTGGAGTTTCTTTCCATCGTGTAACACGTTTCTATATAAGGAAGTCTAAAACTGTCCTAAACAAAACCTGCTGCTGCAGAATGAGATCAATTTTAGTATCTCTTTCCTGATGTCACTGGAGATGTCAGAGAGCAGCTGAGTGGTCTCTGCTGACACTACTGTCCTCTCCGTTCCTTAATAATCTCCCTGTGCTCATACTAAGCAAAAAGTTGGGGCAGAATAGAAAGAGAAAGACAGGGACAGAAGGTCAGGGGATAAAGCAGCAAAAGTAAAAGAGATGGAATGATCAAGAATATAGAGGAAATAGTATGGACATGGGGAGTAGCAGGTGAGAGAAGTGGAGTGCAAGATCAGAGGAGGGACTGTGGGGAAACAAGGACTGGGTCGTGGAATATGGAGAAACAGAGAGGGAGGAAGGCAAAACAAAGCAGCTGTGAGGAAATGTCCCAGGTACTCATGGGAGGATGGGCTGTGCTCTCAGCAGGCCAGGCCAAGGCTGTAGAAGACCCCCCACTCACACCACATTTTACAGGAGACACCGCTCGCCCTCTGAGCAGCGGAAGGGCTTCAGCAGCCCTGATATCCCCCAGCCAAACGCTCATGGAAATAGGCCCCTCAGAGCAGAATCCCAGCGTTCACTCTCTATTCCCTTGTGTGGTTCACAGCTCCATGCAAAGGACAAGGCAACACCCCCTCTCCTCCCAGCCAAGCAGGACTTACAAGTCCCCACACTATTGTCTCTTGTCTCCTGAGGTCCTGCGAAGGAAGAGCCCTAAGGATCCTCTGTGAAATTAAAAGTCTGAGTACCAAGTGGGCCTAGGCTAGTAAATGAAAATAACCAAGAGTAGAATCCATTCTTCCTGACCTCCAGCTCCAAGGTGTCCTTTCCACAAGCCAAGTTCCCACTCCGGGTCCCTTTCCTCAGGAGACTTTTAGAAGCTGGACTATATGGTAGCCTCAAGTCAAGGCTGTTAGAAAAACAGACATCTATTATATCAGTGTTTGGAGTAGTCCTCATACTTCAAGAGGAGCTTTGTGAATATTGTTTTTTCAATCCTAAAAACAAAATTTATACGGAGGGAATCTCTTCCCACTTGCCATATGAGACAATTGAGTGCTGAGGAGGTCAGAGCACACTCAAAATTATAATACTGCTGAATAGCAAAGCCGCACTCAAACACAGACCATCATTTATTCAGCTAAGATTTCCAGAACACATAATAAACCCAATGCTTTATCCAGCAAAGATTCCACTAATCATTACCATTTTTATCCTTTTTTTCTTGTGTATCTTCCTATTTAACTGATTATCTCTGCCTTTATTTCTCTCCCATCTCACTTCTCCCTCAAAAATAGAGAAAACAAAAATATACGTATAAATGAAATTGAAATTAATTTCTCTCATGTTTATGGCTGTAAATCTCTGGCTTGCCTTCGATAAGGGCACCAGCTAACATCTGGAAGACAAACCTGACCCCTTTTGTGTACCTTCCACCCAGGCCCAAGGCTTATATCTGCTTTAACTGTACCACAATATAAACAAATGAATCGGGAAGTTGAACTTTTAATTTCCAAAGATTAAATGATTTGTTTTCTTTTTTATTGAGCCATAACTTACACCATAAAATTCGAGTTTTAAGGGTACAATTCAATGGGTTCTGCTTATTTACAGTTGTGCAATCATGACAAATATCTAATTCCAGAACATCTAAATCACCCTGCAAAGAGACTCCTAAGCATTACCAGTCATTACCTGCTACCATTTGCCCCAGCTGATCCACTTTCTGTCCCTTCGGGTTTGCCTATTCTGAACACTTCATACAAATGCAATAATATTTATGTCTTTTTGTGTATGTCTTCTTAAAAGTTTATTTGGGTTATGGTACATATTAGTACTCTGTAACTGATAAAATACTTCATTGTATGAACAAACTATAATTTGTTCACTCCTTTATGAGTTGATGGACATTTAGATTGCTCTCATGGGGGGGGCTATTATGTCTAGGTGGATTTTTAATATTTGTATCCAAGCCCTTTCCTGAAAACATGTTTGTTTGTTTTGAGACAGGGTCTTTCTATGTGGTTCAGGCTGGTCCCGAACTCACTATGTAGCCCAGGCTGGCCTTGAACTCATGGCGATCCTCCTGCCTCAGCCTCCCGAGTGCTGGGATTACAGGCATGTACCACCACACCAGGCCATGTTTTCAATTTTTGCAAGTATATACCTGGAAGTAAAATTGCTGGGTCATTTGGCCACTCTATTTAATTGTTTGGAGAAAAACTGAACTGCTTTCCAAAGTGCCTGTGCCAATTTGCATTTACACCAGCGAATGTAAGAGGATTCCAATTTTTCTGCTTCCTTTCACATATTTGTTGTTTTCCATTTGGTTTCTGTTTTTATTTGCTTACAGACACCCGAGTCTGTGTGGAGTGCTATTTCACAGTGATTTTGATTTTAATTTCATCTCCCAAGTGATTAATGATGTTGAATATCTTTTCATATGTTTATTAGCTACTTGTATACTTTTTGTACAAGTTATTAGTCCATTTTTAAATCAGTTTTTTATTGAATTGCAAGCAATTTTTATACTCCAGATATCATCCACTTGTCAGATATATGACTTGCAAGTATTTCCTCTATTCTCTGAGTTGTCTCTTCACTTTATGTTTTAAAATATTTTCATTTTTGTTTGATCAATGTTTATTAACCGTACATATAAATAAGGGTTAGTGTAGTAGTTCAACTTGTGAATACATCATATACTGATTAAATCCAACCTTCCTTTATCTAAACACTCCCTCCCATTCTTTCCAATCTCAAGTAATCATCATTCCACTTTTAGGCCAACATTCTTTTTTTTTTTTTTTTTTTTTTTTTTTTGCATATGAGAGAATGAGGTACTTGTTTTTCAGTGTCTGGCTTATTTTACTAATTTATTTAACGTGATTTCCTCCAGTTTCATCTACATTATGGCAAGTGACAGAATTTTGTTCTTTAGGGCTCAATATCACATTGAGTATATATACCATGTTTTCTTTATCCATTCATCCATTGATGGCATCAAAGCTCATTCTGTATCCAACTATTGTTCTGTATCTTAACTATTGTGGGTAATGTCACAATAAACATAGGCATGTAGATATCTTCTTGGTATTCTAATTTCATTTCCTAGCTATAAATCCATAATTAGGATAGCTATATTATATGTTAAATTTATTTTTAGTTTTTTGAAGAACCTCTTATTGTTCTCTGTCATGTTCATACCAATTTACATTCTTACCAACAGTATGTGAGAATTCCTTTTTCTCCACATACTTACCAATACATCATTTTGAGGGTTTTTTTTTTTTAAGCATAATCATTCCAACTGGAATACAGTTGATGATAAATCTTTTCACTTCTTTCAACTGTCCTTAGAATCACAACAGTTCATGTTTGATGGAGTTCAATCCAATGATCCTTTTGTTGCTTATGATTTGGGTGTCATTTAAAAAAAACCACAGTTTAATATAAGAATAGAAAGATTTACACCTAAGTTTTATGTGAAAAGTGTTATACTTTTACATCTTATGTTAGGTCTTCAATCTGCATTTGCAGAGCAGGAGAGTGGCAAATGGGATTAGGGCATGTTTCAATGACTTGAAGCCACAGAATGCAACCATTTTTAATAAAAGCTCCCTGGATTAATGTCAGTCTTTGTTTAAATAGCTAACATTCTGGAATAATTTATTTGGGCAAGGTCTTCCTAGTTTTCTCATTGATTTAATGGAAGAGAAGTTTTTCAAAGGTCTTTGTCATCATTTCTAAGATCACCACCCTACTCTATATTATTGTTTGGTAGCAGATATAGAGGTTAAGTAATCTATCAAGAAAAGGAAAGAAATGTGCTGAATTTGAGAAACTAGTTTTGGATCAGACTTGTGAATATCAAGTTAGAGATTTATCAGGTATATGATCCTGGACAATAACCTAAACTTTAGTCTTCTCATTTCTTTAAAATAGAAATGATAATATCTTACGTACTTTCTGATTGGACAATTGTGAGTACAAGTGGGCTTTTTACCTAGCTCAGTACATGGCAACAATGCAATAAATGATATTTCCCTTTCTTCACCATATTCTACTAGCTTTTTAGTAAAAAGGGAAGGCAGCATGAAAATCATAGGCTCTGTTTCAGTTGCGGGGAGCCAAGATAATAATGCTAGGGCTAGACGGGGCCTTCTGACATCCCTGAGAATACTTAGGCATTACCCTTGTGTTCCCTCTTAATTTTTCTCACAAAGGTATTACCATGCTCAACCCTGGACTGAAGACTTCTATTAATCTTTGACTGTTTTCTCTCATCCTTGATGTCCAACTATTTGCCAAGGCTCATCATATTTCTGCAAATTGTTTTCCATTTCATTGATATTGTTATGCCTAAGTTTAGAGTTTTAACAGAAGCAACTTCCTAATTGCTCCCTGCACCAACTCAGCTAAAATGTATCAATTTCTTCCCTTTGTCAAAGGAGTGATCATTCTAAAATCCAACTGTTCTTCCTTCAGTTCTTCAAAACATAAATATTGTTCTTTGCTTAAAATCTAAGTAGTGATCCAGACAAGTATCATCCTTCAGGAATTGCTCTGAACTCATCTTTCTAATTCTAGACCAATTGATTTTTTTTGTGGGGGCAGGAACTCTTAGGCTTCTATTCCATTCCTTGAGCAAGAAAGGAAGAGGTAAACCTATTAGGGCTGGCATCAGTCAAGAACTTGTTTGTCGACCATCCACTTTATTGAGGCCTTCTCACCTGCTTCTCACTTACTCCTAAATGTGTTTTGGTACTATCACATTGTAAACTTGCCAAATTTACCACTGAATTTGATGTAAATGAACACTGGAGTTCTATGAGTATTGATGCAGAACATTTTTTTCTTGATGATTCTTGAATCAGTAATGTTATGCTTTCCTAATTTTCCCCGTATCTGCATTTCAATGTTTTTTCTTTACAAATGACTCTTATTCCTCTCTTTCCTAAATATTAACATTCTCTACAGCTTTTAATCCTGCTTCAATTTTGACTCTATATACTGAATGACTTTGAAAAATATTAGATTTTTCACTATGACACTATAATCACACAAATTTCACTACCACTGATGATTCTCAAATGTAGACCTTTAGTTGTAATATCTTTTGTTCATTCCAAATAACTACTTGAAACCTATAACTGCCTGTTTCTAGAAACTTCATAATCAACATGTCCAAAATGTGGATGTAAACTTCTTCTTTCTAGTTTCCCTTTCTTAGTGGCATGATTTTGGTAGCTCACTAAACCAAAACTCTGTGTGCCATTCTGCATTTCTCTCATTAATCCACCACATCCATGTAAGTAGCACCAAATCCTAAATATTTTATATACTGAGTACAAGTAGTGCAAGAGAGCTCCGTGTGCACAATGGATGTTTGAAAATGTCATTGAGGGGAATGATAGAGAAAACTAATCAGATCAAGGGGACTGATTCTCTCTTTTTTTTTTTTAATGTGGGTACCAGGAGTTGAACTCAGGACCTCGCACTTGCCAGCAGGTGCTGTGCCACTGAGCAACATCACTGCCCCCCCTTGTTTTTTTTTTCCTTTATGTGGGTACTGGGAGTCAAACTCAGGACCTCGCGTTTGCCAGGCAGGTGCTTACGCCACTGAGCCATCTCACTGGCCCAAGGGGACTGATTCTTCATTAAACTAAGATTTGAAACCATAGATTCCATTACAGTAATTTGTGTATATTTATGTTTTGCTACATAGTATTTGCTACACATTGAATTTTATCCTTTCCTCCCTATTTCATATGTTAAACACTTAACCCCCAAGGTGACTATATTTAGAGGCAAAGTCTTTGGAAAGTAATTGAAGTTAAAGAAAATCATAAAGGTAGGACACTAATTCAACAGAATTATTGTCCTTATAAGAAAAGATAAACTGGGTGTGGTGGCGCAAGCCTGTAATCCCAGCACTCTGGACACTGAAGCAGGAGGATCGCTGCGAGTTCGAGGCCAGCCTGGGCTACAAAGTGAGTTCAAGGCCAGCCTCAAACGCAGAGTGAGACCCTATCTGAAAAAGAAAAAAAAAAAAAAAAAAAAAAAACAAAGAAAAAAAAAGATATCAGAGAGCTCATCCCCTCCCAACAAAAGAAAGCCAATATGAGAATACAGTGACCTTCTGCAAACCAAGAAGAGAGCCCTACTCAGAAACTCCTGTGCCAGAACTTGATTTGAGACCTCCAGCCACCAGCTACAACAGCCACAAATTGCTGCTGTTTAAGTCACTCAGACTATAGTATTTTAATAGAGTAGCCCTAACTCATAACACAGTATTAATAGTACCAGTGGTAGGAGCATAAAAGCTAGATGGTGAGATGTATCCAGGATAGAAATGAAAGAGCTACTACAAAAGAAGAACAAATCCTATACCACCAAATAAGGAGATTAGTGTCTCTAACTCTTGATTTCTTAAGATTGTGATTACAAGCATAGGTATAAAAATTCTGAGATCTTAAAAAATAATTTATACTTCCTGTATCTTACAAATTTTCTCATTTAGTGCATTACTTCTACTAGGCAGAAAGGAAAGGGGCAATTCCAATTCTTAACTTACAGCAAGCTACTTTACCACATACTTGTATAAGGCTTGCTTTCCCTGTCTTTTATATATTTATTTTAAGAATAATGTGCCCCTAGACCATAGTACTATTCTGGCAATATTCGGAAGTTCTGAGTTTAAATATATTGTAGATAAGGCTTTGCCTCTCTCATCTATGATCTAAAGTTAAATAAGTCAAAGCTATAAAAGATAAGTTAATGAGAGAAAAATAAAGATTCAAACATTGATAATTATTTTGTCACACATTTTACAAAGGTCATTATGTAGTTAAAATAAAAAATTAGTAGTAGCTTACATTGTTGTTAGAAAGAAAAATACCCCCAGACAGTTGAAGTTTTACATTAAGCAGTGGTAAATATTTTAATGTTTTAAAAACTATCATACTTCTCAAAACCTACTGGATGACTCTTTAGGGAAAAAAATTACGACATGTTCATATGATTATATTTCTTTTTAGAGAATATATGCAAAAGGAAAGATATTTATTATTCAATAAAAATTACTTTTATCAAGTGATATGAAATAGTTCCAAGTTATACTGAGTCTTAATGTGGTTTAATCTTGTAAAATGTTTCCCATTAGTATATAGCTTTCCCTTTCTTTAAATAATAAAGCAAAAAAAAAAAATTGTGAGGCCTAACGAAATAAATTTTTCATATTTATTCAATCCCCAAATGCCTTACAAGTGACAATGCATACATGTACACATATGTACTAAAAGACAACTGTGATGAATGTTAAGCTATTATTTTTCAGCTCCAGAACCAATGCCTGTAGTCTACTTACAATGCAGAGCCTGGAACCACAATTTTCCTTTGCCAGCCAGCTGCTAGCTGGCTCTGCCAATAGAAAGTACTAGAAGCAGACTGGAAAACTGAAAAAAGGATATTCATATTTTATTTTTGTCAATATCACTCGTGCCTCTATTATTTCCCTTGGCAACAGCAGTTGGTTCAAATAGAAACAGTTGATTTCAATTTGCATTTTTTCATTTGTTCCTCAGTTTTAATCAACCTTATCATGTCCCTCAGATACACCAGTGCCACCTCCCCTCTGAGCTCTAGATTTCAGCTATGCGTGTAAGCTCCTTTGAGATCCAGACACCCAAAACACCTCGCTTAACACTGTTGCTAATTAGAGGAGTTACTTTCAAACAGAGTGAAAATATCACACTGCAGAAACAAAAATCATTTAAAGCTAAGTTACTCATGAAAACAACTTCTTGGAACTTACTTTTGTATAACACAATCAAGAATAACTGAATGGGGCCAGTGAGATGGCTCAGCGGCTTAAGCGCCTGCCCGGCAAGCGCGAGGGCCCGAGTTCGACTCCCGGAACCCACATACGAAAAAGGAGCCGGTGATATCGCTCAGCGGCACGGGCGCCTGCTGGCGCGCGAGGTCCTGAGGTCAACCCCCCGGTACCCACAAAAAAAAAAAAAGAATAACTGAATGTAATCTATCTTATTCCATTAATAGTGGCTTGTTGATACATGAAGCAAAGTGGAAGGAAAAAGAAAGTTCTATCAAATTCATCAAGGTAAATACTTCCCTACAAATTGAGTCTTTATTTAATAATTTGTGAAATTTAAAGATTTTCATATTGATTTTATTAGTGTACCTTTGTAATTTTTCTAAGAAAATCTTTTAACATATACAGCCTATTTTTGTAGGAAATAAAGCAAGTAAATTTATATATACAGCATTACAAATAAGAGAGATAGTGAGATATTTAAGCAAAAAAATATGGGATAATGGACGACCTTCAAGGAGACAAAAGCAATAATATCATACTTCTGACAGCTAAGAAAACTTTTTCATACATTTTAAATGGGTAGTGGTCAGTTGGACATGGTCTAGGGTATAAAAATTTCATTGGATATTTTTTAAATCGTGATATAATGTGAGTTTTACTTCATGTCAGTGTTCATATATATTTAAAATTACATCCATTTGCTACTATTTAAACTTTCAATGATAAATTTTAGATATCAACTAAAAGCGTTTGAAGGGGCATATATATTTTGAAAATTATTTTAGAAAATGCTGACATAAAAACATTGAACAGGGGCCGGTGAGACGGCTCAGCGGCTTAAGCGCCTGCCTTGCAAGCGCGAAGGCCCGAGTTTGACTCCTGGAACCCACATACGAAAAAGGGGCCGGTGATATCGCTCAGTGGCACGGGCGCCTGCTGGCGCGCGAGGTCCTGAGGTCGTCCCCCCGGTACCCACAAAAAAAAAAAAAAAAAAAAAAAAAAAAAAACATTGAACACCACTGGTTTGAATCAATTTAAGATCAGATGTGTCACAAAGAGAGTCAGTACTCTCGAGTAAAGAAGCGTTGATCCTGGAAGAAGGCTTCGGTGGAAGGTAACCCTGATGGCTGGATGACTAATAGCATGAAATACAGGAATTGGGCCAGAACGCTGGTGTTATTCTCTAACAGGATTGCTACACAGGCATTCAGCCTGGGCAGTTGCAGTGGGACATGCTCAGATAGGTCATTTGCTTTGCATAAGGCTCTGTTATCACTGTAAGAAATTCTTAATAGTTTTATGTTTGAACACGCATTTTGTAAGTGAAGTCGGATGGCCTGATGGCACGTGTATGTGTCCAGCACCACTAAGTGCTACACCATTCACATAAATGGTGTCCCATGGACACGCAATTCTGATGGCTCCACAGTAAGTGAGAATCCAAGAAGACTAACAGAACAGAAGCAGAGAGGAAAAGGAGACTAAGAAGAGAGAAAGTAAAAGATCAGAATGGAGAATAAAACAGACTAGATATTCAATTGGCACTTTGCTTGAAAAGTTACTAAAACTTTTCCTCACTCATTTCTTCATTTATTGACTACTCATTTTCTTTACTTCCCTCAACAGATATGCCACAGATCAAATCCCTAGAGGAAGGAGGCCACAGGAGTTTTCACACCTGAGCATCACAGACTCAGTCAATAAATAACCTCACTGGCCAAGCCCCAGCACCAAAAGAAGCCAAAATACAGAGATGAGCTGAAGATATTCAGAAAACTGAACAAGGAGCAGACAATTCACAAATTACACATTTAGTCCTTCCACTCTCTCAAACCAAACCCATCTGAACTTGTAAAGTAACATAGCTTTTACTTTCCTCAACAAAACTTTATTTTCAAGTGCACTCCTGTTGCCCAAGCCAGTGCCTCACCACATTCTCTCCCACATAGCTTTGCACCATACAATACACCTTTACTCCGAGCTCCAAACGCAGCATCCTCCACATGAAATTGCATGACTCTCACACAGGTAAGTTCTTGAAATCAGACCCCCAATGACTGTGTTCAGTGAACAAACTCAGGGTTAAGTTATTGTAGTTAAGTCTAGGTCTGACAGTAGGATTTCAAAAATCCTGTCATCGTGGTGACTCAGAGCCGTGACGCTGAGTCAAGTGTAGGAAGGTGCCCCATTGTGAAACAGAGTGGTACCCCAGCTCTGTTTCCCAAACGGGTAAAAATAAAACTTGATCTTAGCCTAGTCTTTCTGATCCTCACAACCATAGCAGCTTACAGAGGACAGGTGCCTTACAACAGCCATCTGAAATCTCCCACGGGGGCAAGGATAAGCCAGGAAGGGAGAAGATAAGATGCAGTGACTCCAACTCTCTGAACTCTACCATGTCGCAGGGCAGTGTAAAGGCTGAGCCCCAAATCATCTGGTGTCACCACTGAAAATCTCAATGCAAATAAGAAGAGGGTTTTTTAGTTCTCTTTATCTCTTTGGAGTTTGGATAATGAATCCAGTTCTTGTAGCATCAGGAATAAATAAATGGTTTCTTTAAAAGAGATAAAAATTCAAGTATTGACCATATTAGTAGCTAAGAAGATAAGATAAAACACCAAACTCTCAACCTGGAGATGTGAGACCTCTGAGTAACAAGGCTATAGCAGAAACTGCATAAAGACATAGTCCCAGTCAAAAAGGATTTTGTAACGTAGTGGAAGAATAAAAAATCAAAGTTTAATGATTCCTGGATGAAATTAGAAAAGAAAGACCCTGGGAGGCAAGGAAATTTGCCCCAAAAGAAAATTAATACTACAGACAAGGAAAATAGACTCCCAACATATGGAAAAAGACATGAATGAAAGATGATTTATCTTATATAAGAAACCTAAGATAAAAATAAATTAAAGACCAAAATAAAAGTTATAGAAAACATGGAGAGAGATCTTTTGCAAAAGGGAAGAAGACCAAGAGATGGAGAGAAGGGGAAGAGAAGGAAGGGAAAGGGGATAAAAAAAAATAATTAAGAGGTATTATATACACACATGTAACAACTCCCCATCATGAGTGTAATTATTGTATACTGCAAACATGTACCAAAAATATAAATTAATCCCTAATAAATAAATATCCCTAAAAGTAGACAGTCTAATGATCAATAAATGATATACAGAATGTAGGAAGTGCTATGTCAGCAGGGTCAAGCTGGGCAGACAAATAAATACCTAACACAGTGCTTTGAATACAGAATACAGAACTTCATATATCATGTTGAATACTATTATACCAAAGTTTTTTGTTGTTGTTGTTGCTTTATGGAGTTTTTTGTTTGGTTGGTTGGGGTTTTTCTGTTTGTTTTATTTTGTATTGTTTTGTTTTTTGGTCTTTTCAAGACAGGGTTTTATTATACAGTTCAGGGTGGCCTTAAACTCACTATGGAGCCCATGCTAGCCTTGAACTCGTAGTGATCCACCTGCCTCAGCCCCCCGAGTGCTGGGATTACAGGAGTGCACCGCCACTCCTGGCATCCTACCAAAATTGTAAAAATAAACTTTATGTGAAAGATTATTTTCAGAGGTTTGAACAAATGAGTTTTAAAACTCCATCTAAAAAAAGATTACTTCATAGACAGATCATCATTTTGCATGAATCAACTATGTACCTAATGTTGCAGGGCAGCCATGCCATCACCCCTTGGATAGAACCTTTCATTTGCCAAGAAGAATGTCAGCTTTCAACATCAGTGATGATAGTCTCCCATCCACTTTCTTCCTGACTGGGATCCCAGGGCTGGAGTCCTTCCATGTATGGATCGCTGTCCCATTTTGTGCCTTATATCTGGTGGCCCTTGTTGGCAATGCTGCACTCATCCTTGTCATTGGGACAGACAGTGCTCTCCATGCACCTATGTATCTCTTCCTTTGCCTTCTCGCACTCACTGATCTGGCCCTCAGCTCTACCACTGTGCCCAAAATGCTCTCCATTTTGTGGCTCCATGCTGGTGAGATTTCCTTTGGTGGATGCCTAGCCCAGATGTTTTGTGTCCATTCTATCTATGCTCTGGAGTCTTCAGTTCTTCTTGCTATGGCCTTCGATAGATATGTGGCTATCTGTAACCCACTGAGGTATACAACCATTCTCAATCACACTGTCATAGGCCAAATTGTCTTTGTTGGGATATTCCGCAGTGTGGCTATTGTCTCCCCCTTCATCTTCTTGCTGAGGCGACTGCCCTACTGTGGTCACCATGTCATGGCACATACATACTGTGAGCATATGGGCATTGCTCGACTGGCCTGTGCCAATATCACTGTCAATGTTGTCTATGGGCTGACTGTGGCTCTGCTGGCCATGGGTCTGGACTCCATACTCACCGTCATCTCCTACGGCTTCATCCTCCATGCTATCTTTCATCTTCCATCTCATGATGCCCAGCACAAGGCTCTCAGTACTTGTGGCTCCCACCTTGGTGTCATTCTGGTTTTTTATATCCCTGCCTTCTTCTCCTTTCTCACCCACCGCTTTGGTCACAACCGAGTTCCCAAGCATGTACACATCTTTCTGGCCAATCTCTATGTGCTGGTGCCTCCTGTGCTCAACCCTGTCATCTATGGGGCAAGAACCAAGGAGATTAGGAGTCGACTTCTAAGACTACTTCACTTGGGGAAGATCTCAGTGTGAATTCTGAGCAGGAGTTGGAGAAACATAAATGGGTACGATATCCATCTAGATGCATGTACATAGATAGAAACATCTGATATGAAAGGACTGGCTTTATGTGGTTAGAAAGGAGAAGATAAAAAGGAGACCTTTCAAGTTCACTTGAACAAACCATTTTCCTGAGGCTCCTCAAAGAACTTTGAATAGCCGAGAAAGGTGGTTATTTCTTCACTCTAGTCTCAAAAGCGCTAAGACTTCCTAAGAAGCAAGTCAGTTGCTTATCTTAAGTGGATGCTGGATTCTATGATAGAAATACTTCCCTGGTAGTCCAAGAGGAAAAGAAAAATACATTGGGCAGCAGTTAAGTGCACAAAGAATAAAATCAGAGTGCCTGACTTTGTGACCTGGAGGGTGTCACTATATGTTTCTATGCCTCCTTCTATACAATTGTTCAATAGGAACAATAATAACATCTAACTCCTAATATTGTGGTGACAAATACATAAGTTAATAAATGCAGCAAAGACAGTGCCTTACATGTAAAATGTTCAACAATAAATGAGAAAATTAGGTATTCTCTTGAAACATTACGAGGCAAGTTAACTTATCTAAGACTTTTAAAGTACTATCTCACCTCACAGAATTATGTGACAACTATGTTACATCACCACTCTATAATATTTAAGTGGTTCTTAGTCTATTATTACTAGTGCTTAGTGAAACTGTATTTTCTCCCAATCTTTTTCCACTCCTCCATTTCAAGGTTCTTTTCATTTTAGTCATAAAACTATACCTTATTAAGAACTCAGGGGAGTCAACTCAGAGTCCATATTCTTGGTTTTTAATATTGCTTCAGTGCTTTAGTAATTAATCTCAGTTCCAAAATACACAAATCCACTGATCATCATCCAAACTCTTCAAAAGAAAGGTAGTTGTTATTCGCATTTTAGATTAAGAGCCCGTAATCCAGAGAAACCTATAGTTTAAGGTTATGTCTGTGATAATGACAATATATCAGACATTATCTGTCATTTTACAATGGAAAAAAATACGATTTTTGGATCCAGATTACCATAGGCTTAAATCTCAATTTCCTCTTTCATTACCTGCATGAATTAGGATGTCCTACTTAACCATCTCCAGCATTAGAAAATGCTTTCTATAGTATTTGAAGAAAAGCATTCAATAGAGTTTGGAGTAATTATCAGTATTTGGTTAATAAACTTTAAATAATAATCCTTAAATGTATGTCTCAATATTTCTGTATCATTTAAAATAATCTGTAGTGTTTATCTGTTTCTTGATTATTATTCTAAAACTTCATCACACATTTAATGGATGCCTTACACATGTCAAAACCACTCAATAAATACTATGAAAACTTATGAATTATGCTGGTGCATATAATATTCTTGTTGAATTAATAAATGAATGTATTTCATTATACTGTCGTGATTGAGTAATGAAAACTTATGTCTAACCTAGTGTCTGGCAAATAGTAGATGTTTAGCCATTTGATTCTTATTTGTTTATATTATGTTAAAAGTATTCAAATAGAGGCACCTCAGATGGATTTTCCTAGCCGGTACTCTCAATGATGCATCGCAGACTATGCCCCACTACTCCCAAGTCTGTCTGTTTCTCTCACAAAACACACGTAAGACACAAACACAGCTCACCCACCATCACCCCCGCACATACACACACATTTTCTTACATATGTATAATTTGAAAAGAAAAACAAATTCTATTCTCTGATCCCTGAGGAAACTCCCCCTATTATCTCTCTCTTCCTTCCACCCCACAGTGACATTATTTTGTTTTGATGTGGAAAAATTGATTCTCAGCAGCAGGGAGAAATTCAGTTTGCTCTATTAAAACATATAGGTAACATCTTCATTGTGATTTGGAGTATTCTCTGAGGTTCTCCGCTCTGCATGAAACTCGAAATTTCTGAAGAGCTGGAAACAATTTGTTCTTTCCTCTCTACCTGCTCAAGACAGGATATACTTTCTTTTTTTTTTTTTTGTGGGTACCGGGGGGTCGACCTCAGGACCTCGCGCCCAGCAGGCAGCCGTGCCGCTGAGCGATATCACCAGCCCCTTTTTCGTATGTGGGTTCCGGGAGTCGAACTCGGGCCCTCGCGCTTGCCGGGCAGGCGCTTAAGCCGCTGAGCCACCCCACAGGCCCAGGATATACTTTCTGATTGCTAATTCAGAGAAACATTGATTCTAGCTGAGAAGCAGCATAAAGTTGACAGCACAGACTCCGGAATCCGAGTTTGGATTTCTGTATCTCTGTCAATCACAAAGTGTGTGATGCTGGAAAATTATAGACCTTCCGTCTGCTTGCTTCTTCATCTTTACAACCTTATATAATTTCTCTTACTGTTTAAAAGGGTTGGGCCGGTGAGATGGCTCAGCGGCATAAGCGCCTGCCTTGCAAGCGCGAGGGCCCGAGTTCGACTCCTGGATCCCACATACGAAAAAGGGGCCGGTGATATCGCTCAGCGGCACGGGTGCCTGTTGGCCCGCGAGGTCCTGAGGTCGAACCCCTGGTACCCACCAAAAAAAAAAAAAAAAAAGGGTTGATGTAGCTGCTATGTTGAGAATATAAAGATAAAGGGAAAGGATGGTGGCACCGTCTGGAGTGCTGTCACAGTGGTATTAGTGGAAGTTGTCAATATCATTATGATGTCGTGTGTGTCAAACCCAAATAATTTAGAGTCAAGAAGTTAAGAAGGGAAAGAACTCTGCACACTCACTCATGATAAGGACTATTGCAAATTCCCTGAAGGGCTCGTATGTACACATGCTGTTTGCAAAACAAGGACTTTTCAAAGTGCAACTTGCCACATGAGTCACAAGGACAACAATCTAGATGCTCAAGGACACTTGCCTGAAAGACTCCACTAATGAACTTATGTCAGGTTTTGAGATAATTCCCTACAGCAAATGTTTTCTTTGGCTGGAAACAACTTAGGTAGCCCTCCTTATTTTACCTTTAAAAACATTTGTCTTCCTTTACACCCCTGAATATACCCACTGTTCACTACAGCACATGCGTTCTCATTGCAGTGCTCTGATATTCCAATTAAACTCATTATCTTCAGAGAATCGGTCTATTATTTAATTTGAAAATAGTGGCTTGGACAGAGTAGTAGAAATAGAAATGGTAAAAAACAGTTAAATTCTGAGTATATTTTGAAGTATCCATGGGATTTTATCACAGATTGACTCTTAGCAGAGAGAAAAAGAAGTCAAAGCTATTTGTGAGGTTTTAGGTCAGAACAATTATAGAGGTGAACGTACCATTCTCTATTTTTATTTTCCATTGAGGGGGAGATAAAACCAAAAAAAATGGAAAAGGGGATAAATTTATGAGAGAAAATAATGAGCTTGTTATCTCTAATGTGTCCTAGGAAAAGGTCTCATAGGTTTGCTGTACACATCTGGGATTCAGATGGTACATGGTACTGTACTTAAAGCCACACAAGTAGGTGAAAATCCTAAAGTGAAAAGAAATAGACAAGGCCTCCAAAGTTAAGATGTTAGGGAAATGAGAAAGAACCTGCAGAAGAAACAAGTAAGAAAAACTCTGCAAGAAGTGTTAACTTGAAACTGTGTAAATCCAAAAACACAAGAGACTGTGTTTCAAGGAAAAAAATGTGATCCGCTGCCATACACAGAGTCATTCAAATATGACTATGGCTAGCAGGATGATCACTGCGGAATGAGGAGAGGATTCAGCAATAGAGCTCTTAAGTTAGCTGACAAAAGAGGACCCCAACTTTGAAGAAATATGCAAAGGCTTAACTAAAGTAAGTCTAGAAAGAGAACAAAGAAATTGATGTCAATATAAACAACTCCTTTGAGTACGTACTCTTCTGAGAGAGGTGAGCAGAAAAATATAATGGCAGATAGAGGAATAAGTGGACCCAAGACACATTTTTTTCTTGTATGTTAGCATGTTCTTTTATAATACATGTATAAGAGAATAAACCACTAAAAAAGGAAATATGGAGCCAGAAAGAGAGAGAGACTTCCCTCATGGGTGAAAGGAAGGAATCTAGTATTTTAGTGGAAGCACTGAATTTAAGAAGTACGCAATTCATCCATAGCAACAGAAAAAAAGGCGGAACATATTACACAGAAGTACATAAGTGGGTACATATGTATGAGAAGACAGAAACTTGTAGGCGTTCTATCTCAATAATTTTTTCTCAATTCTTTCTTACCAAAATCAGAAATAAAGTCTTCAGGCAAACATAAAAATAGGAAAGGAGGTGATATGGTTTAGATCGCAAATGTTCCCTAAAATTCTCATGTGTTCCTAGGTAGGGCTTGGTTGGAAGAGGCAGATTACTGGGGTATGACCTAGAAGGGTGTGTTCTTGACTCTGGATTTCCCTTCTTTCTTTGCTTCCTGGCTGCTATGGGTGAGTAGCTTTCTTCTACCATACCCTTCTACCATGCTGTTTTTCCTTCGGATGCAGGTACTAATGGATTGAGCCCACTGATACCATGAGCCGAAATAAATTTCCCCTACTTTCAGTTGTGAATGTCAGGTATTTTGTCCTAGCAATGGGAAATTGACTAATACTCGGAGGTGTTGTCATTCTGATAAACCAGAGACAAAAATAATGTGAGATTACCCAGGGAATGCAGAGTATATTAAAAAGTAAAGACAGATCTACAGGATTTGCCAATTAAGAGACAGCTGATGACTTTAGTAAGGATGATTCCATGGAATAGGAAGGAAAATCCAGAAGCAGAAGGAATTACAGTTAGTGTATAGAAACACTTCTAAAATTTCAGTGGGAAGAAAAGAGTTCCTATGGAGAAGGAAGAAGGATGAGGAAGGTCTTATTTATTTCAAGATTACCAGGGATGGAAGGCACTGTACACCTCTAATCTGTACCCAGCCTACCTCACAAACATGCTGAACCTGGTCCCTCCCAGGCTACTAGAGTATCCTGGGGCTGCAGTGCTACTCCTTCCAGGAAAAAAAATAAGCAGTGCACAGCATCATTATTGAAGCACCTGTTCTTTCTGAATGGCAAAGGATGCTGCACAGCTACCACCGTTCAATTTAATTATATACTTAAAAATCATTCTGCTCCCATCACCTCTGTTTTACCATGACTATATTGGAGAAATCAGCATCTCTTTCAAATATTTTCTAAATACTTTTTCTATTTTTTCACCTCCCTCTCCACTCTTTCACTTGGGCAAAACAGAGGCCAGTATATAACGTTATCCTGCTATAGAACCAAAGTTAGCGGCCCATGGAAGGAGAACTGGGTGCTTTTGCCTTTACTCCAATCCAAACAACTCAGTTACTTATATAAGGGATCTTCTCCAATTATAGCAACTGGGGGAACCAGCTCTGTCCACTTTTCTTGTCCTATATTCTATCTCTCCCATGCAATGTTTTAATATAAAGGGCTGAATTAAAAGACACATGAGTAGATATTATTTTCCACATCAGGTAGTTCAATACAGACTTTAGGGAACAAGGTACATCTTAGTATTTTAGTCACCACACTTTTATTCTTGGCTATCCACCTTCACTTATATATCTGCATACTTTTAATTGAACTCAATGGACGTCTATTTCTTATGCTTGTGTTCCTTTGAGCAGCTGACAAACTCCAGCCTTTTGTACCACCCCTTTGGTATATTCGCCCTCCTTTGGTTGGCCCTGTGTCTGTACCCCATGCCTTGTTCAAAGTAGTTATTCCACAACCCCTTGACTTGGATGCAGGGTTCCACCCACCATAGAGGAAGTTTAAGTGTTTCCATCACCTGTTCCAAGCTCAAGCCTTTCCAATCTGACCACATTCTGTTTTCTCAGTGGTCACTCTGAATCCTACACACTGGCAAACTGAGTACACAGAGCATCAGGGCATAGAAAGAAGATGCTAGAATCAGAAAAACCAGCCTAGAATTTCACCCACACATTTCTTCACCTGTACAATAAAGATAAAACCCTGTATCTTGCAGGCACTTGGAAGGAATAGCTGTAACATCTAAAAAGCAAACGGTTCCTGTTGCTTACACATTGGTCACTAAGATGGTCTTCATTTCCCTGCTCACTGGCTTTCCTCGAAGTTCCACCATGGAATGTATTTCAAGGAGCCACTTTCTGATCTTCCAATTTTTAATACCTAATAATAGCTAACATTGTCAGTTAAGGCTAAAGGCAGTATATCAACCAAAATGATTAAGTATTTTAGTTTACTTCTTTCAAGAAAAACTGTTAAGTCATTTTATCATTGTTGTTTGTAATTTCATTTAATTTTTACATTTCTGTATGTTAGCAGATGTGTCTCTGTTGACTGTATGCCTGCGATTGAAAATGATTTTGTTATACAGCTGCAACCGACATATCTGCTATTGAGTAGAAATGATTTGATGTCTGTGCCTCTACCTTAATATCATTAATTTATGCCTATGGCAATCACAATTTTTTTCTACAGTATAGCAACTCCCAGGGGCCCAGTTTTATATCCTCCATGTTATCTAAGTTCTTCTCTACTTTATGATACTACTGTATGTCTCGGTGACCTTATTTTACAGTGTGTAATAATATGGGTTGATGCATGTACATGTGGGTATTGTGGGATTCAGCCCACCCATTCTGCCCAACATCCTTCTCCCTTTCCTAGATCCTTCTGCAGTTGTGATACCGCTGAACAGACCGGTGTTAGCACAGATCCTCAACTCCTCCTCTAATTCCGGCTTTTCCAGCGTCTCTTCACCTCTCCTTGTCCTGCTAGAGAGATAATCAGGAATGCAGGGACCACACAGTTGCTAATGCCTTGAGGGATCTGGCTACAGCCCGGACCCAGTGCTGACACCCGATGGGTATAACACAGGGCACTTCTTCTCACTGGTATCCTGGAGCTGACTAAAGCCTATGTTTGTTAATTGTCTGTGTCAACCTGATTTGAGTGAGAACTGCCTAGCAGATTAGTAAAGCTCTGTGGAGGACGATGCAGACGATTCACACATTTGAGTCTAGCCAAGGCAATGTGGCAACTTTGAGACACTCTGTCTCAAAATTTTAAAAAATAATAATTTAAAGGGGAAGGCCTGACGATGTAGCTCAGAAAGAAGGCCCCCAGTTCAATCACCAGTAAGGCCAAACAAAACAAAACAAACAAAACGAAACAAAACCCGCTGATAATGTCTTCCACCTTACTCCAGGGATAAGGAGACTACTTCTAGGATCCCAGAATACTTCCCATTCCCTCATCTTCACTCCATCCCATGGACTGCCACTCCTCCCTGGGACCACACATGGGTAACGGATCTCAGAAATTCTGACCAACATCTTAAAGCTAGAGGAAAATAAAGAGTAAGCTGTACCAGGCTCATTCCTGGGAAGTGAGGCCACAGAGGTATTTGATCCACAGTCCCTGACCTTCACAATCTTGGGTCTCTAAGTTCATGCAGCATCATGGAGTTGCAATGTCTGCCTCAGTGATATTCATCCTCCCTGGGCCTGAGAAAGCATGAGATTCAGCTGCTCATCATCCTAAATGTGACTGAGTCCTAAGGCTGGCTCTGACTGTTTAATCATTTCCCCTGATGGAACTTCACAAATGTGCTCCTCCCACCTGATTGTTTCATCAGTCTTTATCCTGCTACGTGGCTGCATTAAGCCACACCTGTATTGTGAAGCACGCTTTACCTGCCCAGAAGATCAGAAGTTTACAGTAGAAGTGGTTGGGTGGATTGAGAAATTTTTTTATTGACGACTTTCACTGAGTTTTAGGAAACATACACCTTAGAGTAGAAATGAGCCAGGAGAAAAATTCTGAAATGTATTTAGAAATGCCGAACAAAAGATTCCCAAAGAAAAGACTAGGGGACACAACACAAGCATTAGACTAAGAGATTTAGGAACCCTGGGTATAGAGATAAGAGCCAGAGCTTCTGCTGTGAAAGCCACCAAATTCTCTGAGAGAAGAATAAAAGAATTGGGAATATATAAAAAGTAAAATAAAGCACTTCAGAAAATAGGCATCAATAGGTGAGATTCCATACAAAAATTTTGGAAGATGAGGCATGAGAAAGTTTTGAGAAAGCCTCTCCACTTTCCTGGGGGTAATTAACTGCAGAGAATGGTAAACCATTGCCTCTGATGGAAGGAAGGAAGGAAGGAAGGAAGGAAGGAAGGAAGGAAGGATGGGGACAGGAGGGGAGGGAAGGTGAGGGGGGAAGGGAAGGGAAGGGATGAAAAAGGGAAAGAAAGGGAGGGGGGAGGGAGGATGGAAGGAAGGAAGGAAGGAAAGAAGGAAGGAAGGATAGGGAGGGGAGGGAAGGGAAGGGAAAGGAAGGGATGAAAAAAGGAAAGAAAGGAAGGTAGGGAAGGAGGAAGGAGGGAAGGAAGGAAGGGAAAAACCCTCAATTTTTTTCCATCTTATTTTTTAAAATTTAAGAAGACTCTGAGATTAGAGGCATGAGAACAGGTGAAGCAAGCTCCCAAAATCATGTAACATGATCAGGCCCTTTCCAAATAATATTCTATTTGCCAACCCACCAAATTTACATCACACATGAGATCCAAGCAATCTTTTTAATGTAGAACAAGCTGGGGCAGTGAGAGAGGGGCTGTCCAAACATACTCATGACCTGAGTAAGAGGATACCCTAAAAGAAGTGGCTTCTTTCCCCCTCCCCTTCCCTTCCTGATGGTGCATTGTGAGCATCTGCTGGGGGGACCAAGGCCTGTAGCTCCCCCAGTAGCCTCTCAATGGCAGCATGGATGTCTCCATTTGTGGCTATCAGGGCCTGCAGGTTGGCATTGTGATTGGCAAAACCCAGGGCCTTCAGCTGCTCCAGTTCACTGCTCCGGTAGTGACTTTCTGTGGGGGCCGGTTGGGTAGACTGGGAACAAGCATTGGCCAGTGCATGGAGAAGTTGAAGAATGGCCAGGGTGCGTTGCACAGGGTCTTCTCTATGCCCTTGTCTTCTGCCCCTAGATTCTGGAACTCTTCTGGCTCCATGTGGTCTAGCTGAGTCCTGTAAGAATGGTATCAGACCAGGTACCTCCCTGGACAGTATCTGTAGACCTTGTTCTATCTGTATCAATGCCTGCAGTGCTCGTGGGTTGCTCAGGATGGGGAGTAGTGGTATATGATGTCGCAGGGGACTGCTACTCAACTGGTGTAGCAGAGTTGGATTCTGCTGTAGGACATGCAAAGCTTGGCACAAAAGAGAAGGTGAAGGTCTTAGCTGATTGGTCAGAGAGGCTTTCTCTGCAGGCTGCTGACTATCCTGGGAGGGAAGATCTTGGCCTGAGTATAAGACTGGCTTACCATTCTTACATCCTGAACTGGCCTGATTTGAGGTCGTGCCCCTGCCCTGTGTAAATGCTCCCACACTGACCTCTTGTACCAATGGTCTGGCAGGTGCAGAAGTGGTGGGGATAGTGGTGGTGGTATCAGAACTGCTGTGCACATTGGCTTCTCCTCTGCAAGACTCTGAACCTGAGATACAGTCTTTGGAGGCAATCATTAAGGCCAGAGTGGAAAGCATGAGCTGCCGGACATCCGAGGTGACTGGATGCAGAGCATTGTCCCCACCTGGCACTGCCTTCAAGGCCTCCAGCCTCTGCTTGCTTGCCTCCAAGAGCTCCTGTTGCCGGGCTGGCTTCTGCAAGGTTTCCAGAGTCTTGAGAGCTGAGTCACGTTTCTGTGCTGGCCTTGAGGGTTCAGGAATGTGGCTAGCAATGGCTTGTTTCTCACTTGCTAGTCCTTGAATTAGAGGGCCTTCCAAGAACTGCACCACAGACTCTGGTGCAGTCATTAGGAGTTGTGCCAGTTGACCAAAGAAGTCAGAGAGCTCAGGTGAGGTCTGGGCCAGCCGGCCCAGCCTAGCTAGCATCCCAGCAGTCTCAGAGGCTGACGGCTCAGAACGATGGGTGCAGTGATCTGTGGCGCTTGGCAGATTTGCAGGACTGGCTAATCCCTTCAAACGAGTCCTCACCACCAAGTGGACTGTGGCACCATCGTGGATGCCACGCTGGCCCAATATGTCTTGATCCCGGAGGATCTTTCCAGTGAAGATGAGCACCAGTCTGTCAGTGTCACAGTGAAGGCGTTTGGAGATCTGCTTCTTAAAGTGGCGGACACTGCTATTTTCTGCTAGCAAAAATTCCTGGCAATCCTGTGGACTCTTGACAGACACTCTGATGATGCGTGATGATGGCTCCCGACCGGATACCAGCTGGCTATCCCCCGCTTCTTCCCTAGCCTGTGCCATTTCTAAGAACAGAATGCAGAGCCACCTGAGGACACTGTTGGGCACAGATGTCTAGGAGCCTAGATGTGGCACTGAGCACCTGTGGGTACAGGGACCAATAGGTGCCCAGTGATGTCCTTTCACCCACGTCCTGCAGATGCCACCTCCCAGTGGAGCCCTGCAGTCACCTGGCTCCCATAGAGGGGGCAGCTGCTCTTCTCCTAGGCCAGCCTCAGGGGACATCAGTGATGAAGTGTCAATGATGAGGTCACAGTTGAAGATAGACCTGAACGGGGGGAGGGCAGAGTTCATGACCACCTACCTGAGCTTGGGCTCTCTTTATGATTCGATTTGACATCAATAGAAAAAAATCTTAGTGCCTCTACTGTTGAAAATCCTACCTAGAGTTAGAAATTCTAGCAGAGTTTGACAAATGAAGGTGCCCGAGTAAGAAAGGGAGTAGTCTAAGCATTAGTTTAGGAAGTACTGATTCTGGTCATTAATCTTTCACTAAACTACTGTACAGTAACCATGGCCCAGCCAAGGGCTCAAGTCCCTGTGTCTGTATTAACAGAGGGAAGATGCGTGCAAATAGTCCACATGGTCTCACTGAAGTCCACAGACACTTGGTACTCCAAGGCCCTTCAGCTTGAGTAACCTATCTACAACACACAGTTCCAAATACGTCATACCTGCAAGTTCGGAAGCTCTCAGAGAAATAAACTATGATCTCCAACCCACAGAATCAAAGCTGAGCCAAGAGAAATCATAGGAGAGTAACAATCTGACTCTAAATCAACATGATTTAACAACTGTTCAAGTTGAGGTAGTAACACATTTAAAGAGGAGTCTTATAACTTGGGAGGGGAAACATTTCAACTGTAAAAGAAGGTAAGGCACAGTTCAGACCCAGCCAGGCAGGTAAAGCCCTAGGTTAAAATCTAATCCCTGCAAAAGTTACTGGTACTGTGGAAGGTGGATGAATCAGACCACTTTCAGTTTGTATCATTAGCTTTTGCCGTTTTATATTTGATATTTTCCTCATTCTAAAATTTTCAAGGGCTACAAAATTATAATTTGACTACCTACCATGCTACCTCCAGAAGATCCTGCTGGACATGACATCTAGATCCTCTGCAAGCAAATTATTTACCATGTTGTGAGATATGTCCTTAAAGTCTGATTTGTTTAAATCAGGATCTCCAGTGTCCAATGCTTATCAAGATGTGATAGATTGTAATTTCTTTTTTTTAATATAATTAAGTTTATGGGTACATTTTAGATATACATAAAGATCTTATTCATCACAGGGAAATTGTACCTGTACATGATATATTTTGATTTCTCTATTTTTCCCAATCCCCTCTCCTCCCTTCAACCCCCTTCCCCTCCCTATTTAAAAAACTTTGTTTCCATTTTATCCTATTTTAAATAGTTTGTTTCCCCTTTTCCTTTCCTCCCTTTCCCCCTCCCCCTACCCTAGTTCTTCTTTCTTTTTGAACAATTTCTTCCCATTTCACAGTTGTTCTTTCTGAGTTTGAAAGAGCTTCCTACCCCAGGGATTTTCACTGCGTCTCGTGGCCAGTAGACAGCCAGACTACTTGGCCTGTCCTTGAAATGCCCGGATCTCAGGACAACTTTCCCATGCAAGTATTACAAGCTAGCCAATTCCTTGGTGACTCCTTTTGGATTCTCCCTTTCAGAATCAAATATTTAATGTTTCTGCTTTTCCTTAGGAAACACATTAACGTGTAGTAGGGATTACAAAATTCCAGATAACAATTACTAAGAACCACCTTTACATATCTCATGTTTACAGAGATTTTTCCTCTTATATGCTTGGAGACGAAATACCCCTTATTCTCTTCTTTTTTTTTTTAATATGTGGGTACCAGGAGTCGAACTCAGGGCCTCACACTTGCCAGGCAGGCGCTTATGCCGCTGAGCTATATCACCGTCCCTTGTTCTCTTCTTGTAGACTTTATTGTCCATATCTGAAGAACTGAGGAGGAGTAGGTTTTCTGAGGGAAATCAAGAATACTGTATTATTTTGACCATATTTAGTTTGTAGCCCCTGTTGTATTTCAAGAGAGAAGACAAATCTAGTGAAGGGTGCATGTCAAAGCTGGAAATGTAAGCCTGCTGTCCTCAGCACATAAGAGTGTTACTGAAAACCATGACAGCAGATCATCCAGGCCAGTGATGGCGAATCTTTCAGAGCTTGCAGTGATAACAAACAGTTGGCTGTGGCACATGTGCCATAGCTTCACCACCACTGATAAAAAAACTGTTCAGACAGAAAAAGTATATGGCTCCTAGAGCTGACCCATATCTATAAGACTTAGTTTTGTTGGGTAAATTCACAGAATTAGAATTACTTTGGGGTCAAAGAACAATCAAAATCTTAAGCTTAACAATTTAGCAAGTAACTTTCAGAGTGGCTGCACTAGCATATCTTCCCATTAAAATCAGACACAGCACCACCGAGACTAATTTTTCACAGGAAGCATCTAAGAACACTTAGCTCAGAAAGTCAAGAGGTTAAAAAAGTATGATTTCTTAACATATAACTTCTCTTTCCTATAGCTTCTCTTTCACCTTGCATTCCATTCTAGAAGTTTAGCCCCTAAGAGACTTGCAGCCTAGCACTTTTGTGTTAATCAGCTTTCCATTATTGTGACAAAATACATGAAGTAAACTGATAGGGGTAAAAAGTTAATTTCGGCTCCTGGTTCCAGAGGTTCTCTCCATGGTCACCTGGCTCCACCATCTGGGCAGTAGCAAGGAAGAACAGCATGGTGGGAAGCTCATGGTGGAGCAAATCTGCTAACTGCACAGTGACCAGGAAGCGGGGGGGGGGCGGGTTCCAATGTGTCCTTTAAGGACCTAACTTGCTCCTGCTGGTCCCCACCTCTTAAAGTTCCCACTGGCTCCCAATAGCACCACTACCTGGGGACTAAACCTTTAATGTATGAGTATTCGGGGGACACTTGCGAGCCAAACTACAGTTTTCTTGGGAACTTTAGGTTCAAACGTGTGCCCATGTCAGGTGAGCAGGATTCAGAGATTTAAAAAAGGAGGGATAGGAACTGAGGGAGAAAGAAACTGATTATTTTGTGATTGAGACAACTGTCTCAGGATATTGTGTCCCTTCTTCTTCCCTTTTCTTCTGATCAGCCAGTGACAGAAGCTAAGTACCACAGTCTGAAAAGGTTAAAGCCTCAAATATGAATAACAAAAAGTGAGGTGGTGTGAGGGGGAAAGGAGGGCGTACACTGCCCTAGGTAGCTGCAAACCCAAGAGGAAGAAGAGAAGGAACTTTAAAATTTATGCACCTAGCAAATGACAGTTATGGTAAGCATAATATGTTATTTATTGATTTTAACTCCTAGATGGGGAGAAAATAAATAAATTTCATATACACACATAATATTTATATATAAACATATAATAGATTATATATATATATATATATATAATACATAACTAAAACAAATTTTTAATCACTGAGTAGAGCATGTAAGCTAAATCTCTCCCCCAGGTTGCAGTGGCCTTTATTGTCCCAGACACAAGCTCTGGCCCTGTGGCATCTTCTGTTTGATTTGTATCTACCCAGTCTCTCAAACCACTTTCTCACTGAGTCACCACTTTCGTTACTAATAATTCGGTATTTAATCATTTGGTCGTCTATTAAGTGCTTTCCACCCGCCGGACCTCACCTCAGCTCCTAGGTAGAAGGCAGTGATCTTGCTGCCACAGGAACCTCCTTCTCCTTGGTGCATCACCATGGAGCCAGGCATGAGGCTGAGTTCAGTCTCTCATGGAGCTACAGCAAGGATTTCAAGTACCTAACCATCTGTGGAGGGCTCTCAAGAGTTGGTGGAAATGTAAGTTAGTACAGCCATGATGGAGAACGGTTTGGAGGTTCCTCAGAAAACTAAAAATAGATCTACCATATGACCCAGCTATTCCACTTCTGGGTACATATCCAAAGGGAAATGAAATCAGCATAGAAAAGAAAAGCCTACATACCTTATTATGGCATTAGTCACAATACTAAGACACGGAATCCTTTGAGATGAATGGATAAATTGATATATATATATATTATTCAGCCATAAAGAAGAATGAAATTCTATCATTTGCAGCAAAATAGATGGAATTAGAGAACACTGTGTTAAGGGAAATAATCCAGAACTGCATGTTCTCTCTCAAATGTGGAAAGTTTAAAAAGTCAACCTAGGAGTAGAATAGTGAATACTAGAGATTGGAATGGGTGTTGGTTGGAAAGGGTGGTTAGATTTTTTCAATGCAGGCTGTATGCATGTATGAAAATATACAAATATGTATAAATAATGTTTATAAAAATATTTTTAGGGCCGGTGAGATGGCTCAGCGGCATAAGCTCCTGCCTGGCGAGCGCGAGGGCCCGAGTTCGACTCCCGGAACCCACATACGAAAAAAGGGCCGGTGATATCGCTCAGAGGCACAGGCGCCTGCTGGCGCGGGAGGTCCTGAGGTCGACCCCCGGTACCCACAAAAAAATATATATATATATTTTTAAAAGAGTACATGCCAACAAAGCAATCCATTAAATTAATATTCTCTTCCTTTGCCAAGACACTTAAGCCCTTCCACTGTTTGCCTTGGTGATCTGAGCTTATCATAAGATCCTTTAGGCTTCCTCTGGCCTAGATGGAAATAAGGTAAAAGCAGTGAAATTTCTTTCCTTGGAGTTTTTCTCAGACCTACGTGGCCTTCCAAAGGTGGAAATTATGGGCTGTACTGTCCATCTTCCCCAATTACAGGCAGCGGTGGAGGATTGCTTTATGAGTTGCAGGATGTGGACAAGTTAGTGGTTCTTCTTCCTTTCCCCTATCACCACTATAAATAACAGTTCTTTTGATTTGGACAAACATTCTTCCACTGATGAAGAACAGAATAGGAAAATGAGGGAACCGGGAAGCCTTGTGGCCCTCTTAAACCAAAATGACTGAAATTAAATTATCTCCAAAACTGGTCTCATCTCCTTTAAGCCACACACCAGTAGCTCAAAGATAAACAAGCTACTGTGTGTCTTTGGCTCCTGGTAGAGGTTGTTTCTCAATCCCCAAAAGATATTACCCATACACTGAGTCTCAGACACATACCACAGCCACTTTTAGCATAGGAGATAGAATGAATGTTTATCTTCACACACTCTGTGTAAAAACTCTGAACGCTTGTATTTTATATGTATGTATATACATATGCGTAGGTTATGCGTGTGAAAGTATATTTAAGTATATACCTCATATATTTGTGCATTTCTCACCAGGATATGTTCACAGGTTTATATATAGAACATATCCTGGTAAGAAAAATACATATATATTGTATACATATAGAAATACATATATAATAGATGTATATAATGGATATATATATATATATATATACACACACACACATATATATCTTCATACGTATGTGTATGAGGACTGGGAAACATGCTTCATTTGATTGGCTTGTGAATTGTAACACTTTTACCCTAGAAATAGAGGAATAATGGAAAACATATCTGAAGGCAAGCACGAATGTAATCTGAAATACTGGGGGCACCTGCTGTGGCTGATGTGCCTCCTACTTCAGTGCATTCATACATAATAGTTTTTCTGCAGGAAGACTTTTCTCTTCCTTTTAAAGTTTTACCTACTTGGTTTGGTTTGGTTTGTTTCGGTTCGGTTTGGTTCAGTTTGGTTCGTTTCGGTTCGGTTCGGTTTGGTTTGGTTTGGGTTGGGTTGGTTTGGGTTGGTTTTGCTTTTTTTGAGACAGGGCCTCACTGCATACTTCAGGCTGCCCTTGAACTCACTATGTAGCCCAGGCTGGCCTCAAACTCATGGGGATCCTCCTGCCTCAGCCTCCCGAGTGCTGGGATGACAGGTATGTACCATCACACTAAGCTATTTTACTAATTTAACTCCTACCACTTTTTAAGTGTTAGCCCTGAGTACACAAAGAAGCTTTTCCTATCTCCCCAGACTAGAATAACAACAAACCCATTTATGCTATTTTGTAGCTCTTAATCTTTTTCTTCCTAGTATTTATTATAATAGTTTGTAAATATGCATAGTGATATTCAGCTTGAACAGTTCCTGCTACCATACCATGAACTCATGAAAGTGAGTGTTTCATTTTTACTGACAATGAATTCCTAATAGCTCACAGATGCTGAGCATAGGGTAGGTATTTAATTTTTGAGCTAGGCATTGCAAAGAAATCAACTCTCTGAATCTGGCTACAAGGGATATTAAACTAGGTGAAATTCTGGAATCTTAGGATTTGGTCTGAATCCCAGCTATTCTACTCTGTCTACTCAAAGATCAGCATTCAATCCTGAAGGTGACAGCCACCTGTAGGACAGACTTCAGGGGCAATACATGTAAGAAACCATGACGATTTTTTAGACAAGCTGGTGGGAAGGATTCTGATAAAACAGACTACAATGGTGGCAGCTACTTGAGACACAAAATTTCCAGAAAGTTACCAGCAAACCTATAGACTTCAGTCTTCAAAGGGTTGCAACAACTTCCCCACCTGTGTCCCATGCCTCTGACTCTGTTAACCTCAAACTTTTAGTCTACCCTCTAAACCCTTCCCTCCTCAGAAACAGCCTTTATCACCCATTCTCCCATATCCTCCGCTTCTCTCACAACCCACAAGAACCAGACTCAGGCAGCAGCTGACACTGGACATTGGATGTAATTTCATCTCAAGGTTGGCATACAGAGAGCTCAGAATGGGGCCCCATGGTAGTACAATGGTGGGGGTGGTTGAGTTATATGCAACAAACCCCCAACACACTTTTGGCTCTTCTTGCTCATTGACTCTGGAGCAACACTGTCTCCACAGTAAAGCGCATCATAGTAAATTTGGTTTATAGTGCCACTGTATTCAAGAATGGGAGAGCAAGGGTAATAGGATATAGGGAAAAGGCACAGAGGAAAAGATAAGGTCTATAAGCTATGGCTCTTAAGACTGCCTCAGTTTCTCCACAGCAGCATCTACATCACCCCCTGTGGCAATGAGGGCCTGAAGATTGGCTTCCAGATTCAGAAAGCCCATGGCCTGCAGTTGCTCCAGTTGGACCCGGAAGTGAGCCTCTGGGTGTAGCTGCTGGGGATTGGTATCAGCCATGGCCTGCAACATCTGGAGGAATGGAGTAGAATGGAAACTTTGCTCTGTAGAGCCCTGTGCAGGAGAAACTTGAAAAGCTGGAGTTGGCGGGGGATGCTCAGACATAAAGGCACCTTCTGTAGACTGCGTACCTCCTTCTACACCACTCACACCTGCTAGGCAAGGCATGAACCAAAGTAGGAGGTGAGGTGCTTCAGTAGCCAAGATCTGCAGGCCCTGTTCAATCTGCAGCAGGGCTTGCATGGCACGGGGGTTTCCCATGGCTGCCTGAAGGTTCAGCAGTAGTGGTAGCTGTTGGTGCATCTCATCCTGCAACTGTGGGGCCTGATTCATACCAGCTGGTCTCAGAGATCTTGGATGACCTGGTGGCGGCAGCCAGGGAGGATGAGGGGCTCCAGGAGTAGCAGTCATAGGAGAAGGTGGTGAAGGAAAAAATGGAGCCCTGTTGGTAGAATTGCCTAGCCCAGACACAAGATCAGGCATGCTAGAGCTATGGCCAGTAGAGCTCTTCCCTGCGGCATTTTGGCCTCCATCTTGCCCAGGACTGCTCCCTGAGGAGTATCTCAGGAAAGCTGGGCAAGAGGAATTTCCCTGGATTGTTACGGACTCCTTGGGGAGAGGCTGGCCTGACCTAGGCTCCTGGGATGAGGATGAAGTTGGGGGAACTCTGTTTCCTGCTGATGGTGGTTCCTGGCTTGGGCCTTGGGGAGATGCAGTCCTCTGAAGATAGGTCCCCAGGGACTGGGGTGTCTCATGTAATTGCTGGAGATAATGATAGAGCCCTATGTTACCCAGAAAGTTTGGAACTCTATTTCTAATTCCAGATGTATCCTGGCCTCCAGGTCTCCTTCCTTGTCTGCCACCTGAGCCTGCATATGTGGAAGTCCAGGGGTTGGGGAGAGGATCACAATTCTCTGTCCTTGAAGGTTGGCTGCTGCTTCTGCCACTGATATTAGCAGTAGTGGTAGTGGCAAAAGGATTGCCACCAAACTGCTCCTGTACTGCATTAAGCATTGGGTCCATAACATCTGTGTACATAGTGCGAAGCACATTGTAGCCACCAGGGATGCTCTCCAGGTTACTGAGAGCCCGATCCTGGCTACGCATCATCTCTTGCATCATGGCAGGGTTACGGAGAAACTCCAGGGTCTGTCGCATGATTTCAGGGTTGTTTAGAATATGTCCAATCTCAGGGTTGTGCTGGATCAGCTGCTGCATGTGAGGATTGTCGAGAACCAGCTGGCGCACCAGGCCTGTGTTGGACAGCAGACCCTGGATGAAGGGGTCATCAATAAGCTGAGCCAAAAATTCAGGCAGGGATATGGGCTGCCATATCAGTGAACTTGGCTGGTCAGGGAAGCTACCAGGCGTCAGGCCCAACCCACTGAGGACACCTAAGCTGAAGGTGGGAGGCCCATCTGCTGTGTATATGGAGCTTGGCTGGGGGAGTGATCCAGGATTTGGACCTGGGGGAGGGACTGAAGCAGCTGGGCATTCGGTGCCTATGGAGCGGCGCTGCATCTTGATGACCAGGTGAACAGTGAGGCCATCTCGTACTCCACACTGTGCCAGCGAGTCAGGGTCCTTGAGGATTTTGCCAGCAAAGATTAGGACTAGCTGATCAGGGTGGGCCTTAAAGCGCTGAGATATCTCTTCCTTCAGCTGCTGAATGGTGCATGTGTCCGTAACTGAGAAATCTTCCTTGTCCTTGGGCGTCTTCACTGTCACCTTGATGAGGTGGGGATCCTGGACTGGCGCTGGGCAGCCCTGTGGCAGAGCCTCTCCACTTTTGGCCATGGTGGGCAACAGAAGGCTCAGGTCTGTGGGGACACAGCTGGGGTGATGGGGATAGGAGACCAAGGTTATCCTTAGGGTGGTGGTGAAAGTAGGAAAGATGAGTATGAAGAGGATTCAGGGTAAGGGAAGCTGTAGGGCCTACATGGGAGGAATGTAGAACAGGATGCTTTGGGAGGACTATGGTTTATAAGATTAAGAGATGCTGGGGTCAGGGAAGGAAAACCTGAGGCCCTGGGAAAGACGTTACCAGTTGATAATTGAAGGACAAAGGTAGGAAGAAGGACCCACTTTGGGGAACACATACCAATCAGCTGTGGTCCCCTCCTTCCTCTTATGCAGGGCTCCAAACCACCCTCATCTTGCTGCACTGGCACCCAAGGCCTTCTGGACTGGAACTCACTCCATCTGGTCACCTTTGTGACCTCAGGACTGACATCACAGCCTCACACAATGGATTCTGGAGAATCCTCCAAGGTGCTCTGGATTCCTGGGAATTCCTACCCACCCCGCCTTACCTCTTTTACTTCCTTTACCTCAATTTCTTTCTTCATTGTGAGGGTCCTGAGCTGACCATATTTTCTCAGGCCAAGGGATCTGTTTGCACAGAACCTCGTCTGTGGTATTTGGAGACCCAGAGTGAGACTCCAGTTGTAAAATGTTCCTCCGTCCTTAGTCATCATTAAGACCTGAATTCAGCTTCTTTCTGTCTGAAGGTTTTCTTTCAGGCATCCTATGTTCTTGTTTTCTGTCTGATTTAACTAACCATGAATCATTTATTCATTTTCAAAGAGTTGATTTGCTCATAGATAGAATTTGGCATATGAGAGAGGAGTCAAGGATGACTTGAAGTATTTTACTTTTTTAAGAATATTATCGCCCAGAAAAATTCAGTCAATCTACTGGATATTTACTGAAATGAAATAAAATGTACTGGAAAATAAGTAAGTTGTTAAGCAGAAAATTACTATGCTGTTAAACAGTTTTATGTATATCTGAGAGTCTATTTTACATCTAGATAGAGACATAAAAAGGTAACTGAATATTATATTTAGAACTAATCATCATTTAGAAAGTACTTAAAAATCAGTGACTGGTTAAGATTAGATAGGTAATGAATATAGAGAAATGATAGAGATAAAAAACCTAACCTTAAAGCAATTAGAAGTATGGAATATCACAAGAATTCAGAAAAAATGAGAAAAAAACAAAAAGAGGAAGAAGAATTTCAAAAAGGATAGTAGCCCCAACTATATCAAACGATGCTGTTAAATCAATAGGATGAGGACAAAAAATTGATCACTGAATTTGATGAAAAAAAAGAGAGAAAATTGAAGGCCATGATGAGACCAGCTTTGAAAGAGTGTTGGAAGCAAAAAGCCTGATTGCTGTGTATTTAAGAGTGAGGTGGAAAGTGCGTAGCTCTGACAAGAGTAGTGTAAGTGAGAGAAAGGGAACAGTGGCTATGCAGGAATGTGGGGTTTAAAACCTTTTTAGTGCTTTTTGGTTTTTTTCTTAAGACAAGAATAACGCATGATGTTGTTTTATTCTTTGATGGAAATAGTCCAATGAGGAAGAAAAAAATGGTGCCAGAGAAAAGGAAAACAATCACAAAAATCCTTCATGTAGATAGAGATAGTGGGCACAGGTGCCCAGATGAAGAGCTTGATTTATGAACATGGAAAATCTACTCTTATAACAGAAAGAAGAGCAGAGTGTATAAGGTACAGACACAAGTTGGTTCTTTGTCAGTGAATGCTGGTGGAAGTCCCTTTCGGTCCCTTTTGTCTTATCAAAATAGGCAAAATATCAGCTGATACTCAAGGACAGAAAAATGGGAATTAAAGATGTGAGAAAGGCAAAGAAAGAAAGAAGAGAAAGACAGAAAGAGAGAGAGAGAAAGGAAGGAAGGAAAGGAAAGGAAAGGAAAGGAAAGGAAAGGAAAGGAAAGGAAAGGAAAGGAAGGGAGGAAGGAAGTGAGGGAGAAAAGAAAGAAAGACATCTAAAGGAATAAGATAATGAACTGACTAGGCCAGTAGACCTCCCAGGGTGTTCTCCAGGCCAGCGGCACCCACATCACCTGGAAACTTGTGAGAAATGAGAAACACGGGCACCGCTCTAGACCTACTGAGTCAGATATCTTTGGAATGTATCTCAGAAAGCTGTTTTGGTACATAATTCTGGTGATTCTGAAGCAGAACTAGTAAGAATCATTGACTGGAAATACGCAGTTAGGATTGTTAAGAGTCCAGTGAAAGTCTTTGGTAATAAATTTAAATCAAACAAGCAGCACAGTTGTGCACTTTTTTCTGCCTCCAGAGACTAGGCAGAGTTGGATATAACCTTGGTGAGTTTACTAGGTGATATTTATGCTGGGATGATTATAGTAATGGATCAGAGATAGTCTTAAAACTGAAGAACTAGAGTCAAGAAACAGCAGGAAGGTACAAGAATGACACCTACACACTTCTGAGACCACTGAGAATAAAAGAGGCAGCCATCATCCTGGAGAAGCATTGTCTTCAGTGGACAGACATCTGGTAAGGCCAAAAGGGTGGGAAACCTTCAGAAGGGAGGCTGTGTGCATGAGGCTTGTGCTGTTGCTATGTTATGAGTCCCAGAGGGTAGGGTGGAAAGGTTTGGAGAACTGGTAAAGATGGAAAATTGGATCAGACAATGGATTTTCAGAGCATAGTGGGGTGAAAATAAAAAAGGTGACACAGGGAGCTTGGACTTTTTATATAAAATGAGGCAAATAGGGAGTAAATGTTAACCAAATTAAAAGAGATATCTTAGTGGGGAAACAAAAATTCATGTTATCCATAATTTCTTTCTTGAGACTTACCTTTGTGGCAGGTGGAGGTGGTGAAGCAGGATCTTAGTGGGTTTGCTGGAAGTGCTGGGAACTGGGTAGGCCTGTCCAACATTCTTGCCGATGGTAATGTCAGGGCTGGGGAGGGGTTGTCTGTGCGGATTGCACAAATCTTTATGGGTCCCCTTTAGAATCCAGAATCTATTTCTCACCAGCCCCACTATTCCCACCCTGGTCCTAGTCCCAGACACTGTCATCTATCATCTGATCTATTGCATAAACCTCCCACATGGTTGTCCTGCTTGCTTGACTTTCCTCTACCACAGTCCGTTTCCCACTCAGAAGGCAGACTCATAAATTGAACTGCAATATTCCTTTCCTTTGCTAAAAACACACCAGTGACTTTCTGTTCCAGAATTTTTGTGTGTGTGGTACTGGAGTTTGAACCCATGGCCTCACACTGAGCTATACTCCTAGCCTAATGTTGTTTATAAGATTTAGAATTTTTAATGGACAACTTTAATCTCATTTTCCTTTTCAAGTAAAAAAATTATATAATTATTAATAATAAGAAATTATCTAAAAATTATGCTCAGATTTACATTAAAAATTAATCCAACTGGGCCAGTGAGATAGCTCAGTGGCATAAGCGCCTGCCTGGCAAGCGTGAGGTCCTGAATTCGACTTCCGGTACCCACATAAAGGAAAATAAGGGCCAGTGATATCACTCAGTGGCACAAGCACCTGCTGACAAGCGCAAGGTCCTGAGTTTGACTTCCGGTACCCACATTAAAAAAAAAATAATCCAACTAAAAAAATATTTGAAGAGTAGTAAAGAAAATGTATCAAAGAAAGATGAAGTGTTGATTTCTATGAAAATAAAAATGCAAAATGAGAAACATCTAGCTCCATTACACAGAGTACAGATGGAGGAAGCAGAGAGAGAAAACACCAACCCTTGGATTTCATTTCTAGTTTTAGGGGATCTTGTGATATACTTCAGTGTTTACAATCAAATAATGTGCCCACCAGAGATCATTACATTCATAGTAAAAGACAAGGTTCTCACCAGACCTACAAAGCTCTTCCCAATATCTCTAATGCCCATCCCTACTATTTTTTATTGTTCATTCACTTTAGCATCTTTGTTATTTCAAACACTGCAGGAATACCCCCCTAATTTGGAGATTTTATTTCCATGAAGCCTTCTCTGCTTAGATCATCCTCCTTGGGAGTTACATGTTCAGCCCCGTTTCCTTAGGATTTCATCTTTTCAGAGAGGCCTTCCCCGATCTCTCTATTTAGAGTGGTTCATCCCAGTCTCTTGTTCATCATAGCAACTGGAACCACCTAATAAACCTGTAAATTAATTTGAATGTTGTCTGTATCTCTACAAAAAAAGTAAATTTCATAAATAAGGGATCTTTATTTTGTCATTATTTCTTCAGTACCTAAAACTACGTTGACTTATTAAATCACAGCAGAAGCATATTAAAATATTAATAATTGAAGGAGAAGCCACATTGTGTAGCCTGTTGGACTGGGATATTCTAGGTGAGGCAGGAAGAGAAGGTGGCCCGGGTGCTTGTGGAAAGCACAAGGTATACACGTGAGACGTGCTCAAGGCTGAGACACCTGTGGAAGGAGCCCTGTCCTGCGGAAGGCTTGTGATGACTGAAACGTGCAGTGAACAGGGCAGCAGCTGCACCTCTGTGTGTTACAGAAAGAGTGCTAGTGACCCCTCCAAGTTCTACAGCTGTGGGAAGGACAATAAGAGGCTCTCGCTCTACATACTTATCCAGCTCAGCTCACTATATGAGCTCTTCCTACTCTGATCCGTCAGACTGTTCTTTTGTCACTTTCAAACTTAAACAATGTGGGGTTGAGAAATATGGGACTAAATATCAGTCTTTATGACTAGTACCTGATTCTATGTAATGTTTCCCTTTCTGTATGGTTATTTTATGATTGCTTCTCCTACATGTAATCACAGGTAATTGTTTGTCTGTGTTCCCAATTCTAAGGCCGCACATGCACATTCCTGGATTTTTAAGCGTATGTGCAACAGTAATTTTATTTATTGCTATATTAATTTAGAAATATTATTAATTTCTATATTAATGTCTATATTATTAATACTATATTACTATATTACTATACTATATACTATATATACTATTACTATATTACTATATTAATGCTGCATTAATTACTATATTAATACTATAGTATTACTAATACTATATTACTACTATATTAATTTCTATATTATTAATTTCTATTATTAATTTCTATATTAATTTCTAATTAATTTATTTCTATATTAATTGCAATTATTAATTTTCTATTTATTTCTATATTAACATGCACATGGTACGTGTGTGTGCTTTCATGTATGTACAAAGGTAAGACAAAGATATCAAACCCATTTAGTTAGTTTTCTGCAAAAGGAACAAAGCCAAACCCCAGATGAGGGCAAGTAGGTGTAGCCATTTTATTGACAGATGTTCCAGCCATGGCCAATTGTCTAGTACGCGGTGGAGAGAACAATGGTTGGTTTCTCTGTTTCAGGACTTCTCCTACTTGGCAGCATCAGGAGAGGAGAAAAAGGCAGCTGAGGTGGTCAATTATGTCAGCAGGCAGGTAGAAAGCAAAGTAGATGTGGAAGTTAGAATCAGCTGGCAAATAGCAGCATTAGTGTCCCCTTCAGTAGCAATGACTGCCTGGAGATTGGCATGGTAATTCCCAAACTCCGTAGCCTGGAGAAATTTAATCTGCTTCCTGAAACAAATCTCAGGAGCTTGTGGAGGTTGGGAAAGGTTTCCAGCTTGGGACTGTAGCCTGTGCAGGACTGCTCCAGATTTGTGGCAGCACTCAGGCCTCAGGCTCGGTCATATCTGGTGCATCCCAGGTCTTGGGCACTGCATCAGGGTAGCCGCAGCTGAGGCCAGGAAGCCAACATAAGTCTGATAAGTAAGGTGCAAAACAGGACAGAAGAACAGGAGCCTCTGTGGCCAACAGTTGGAGGCCCTGCTCGATCTGCAATATTGCTTGTGATGCTTTAGGATTGGCTAGGGCTAAAAGCAGATCAGAAAGGTTGGACTGTTGCAGGAATGTGGGCAGCTGCTGCCTCCACTGTTCACTCATCTGGGTCATACTCGTGAACAACATTACCTGAGCTGCCAGGTGAGGGTGGTTCATAAGCAACTGTGCCATGCCTCCTGTGATCTGGCAGCTGGCCTGCTCATCTGACAGCTGGAGATCTTCCTCTGACCTCTGGTCTGAACTACACATAGAGATATTGCCATCCTTGTTTTCTTCCTGGAGCTGCTGCATGACCTCTATGCTAGGTAAGGCTGGTCTCCCATCTGGCTGCTGAATGGCACAGACATGGCTTTGGCCATTGGTGGAGATAGTGGCAGTGTTGGCCCTGGAAGTATGGTTCAGCCTATTGGGGGTGGCGTTGGTTGAGGTGACTGAGGATAAACCACAACTAGTACAGATGACTTGGGTTGTAGGGAGATGTGGGTGCTGGTCTCGCTGTTCCTGGGATGATGGTAGAGGTGGGGGCGAGGGTTGGACTTGTCCTGTTATTTGTCCTGCCAGAAGACCGGTAGAAGAGCTGCCCCCAAAAGGATCTTGCATACTGTTGAACATTTGGTCACTGAAATCTGCATAGCTCTGACCCAGGACATTGTTCCCACCCGGAATTGTCTCTAAGCCCAGGTAAGGCTGCGGGTTCGGCAAATGCTCCAAGTTCTGTGCAGGTTGCTGGGTCTGCACTATCTCCTGAATTATGGCAAGGTTCCTGATCAGCTCCAGAGTCTGCCACAGGCTCTCAGAACTGTCAAGGAGGTGGGCAACTTCTGGGTTCTGCTGTATTAACTGTTGTTTGTCTAGATGCCCTGAGATGAATTGTTGCATGAACTCCACATTGGACAGAAGCTGCTGGATGTGAAGATTCTCCAGCATCTGTGCTGCACGCTGTGGACTGTCCACTTCCAGATTCTGGTTTTGCACCTTGGGTGCATCAGACTCAACAAAGAGAGCTGATTCCACTGGAGCTTGACTCATGCCCGCAGGTTGGCACACCCCACTGCTGTTTCCTTTGATGTTTCTGTCCTGGTAGCAGCAGTCATTGGTTGGCAGGTTCTGGGAGGAGTGGGCCAGGGATCTGGAGCCATTCTTGGACTTGATGACCAGGTAGATGATGTGGCCATCTGTAATGCCCCTCTGACTCAGTGTGTCCTGGTCTTTGAGAAGGCGGCCCCTGAAGACCAGCACTTGTTGATCCACTTGGCATTTGAAGTGAGCCGAAAGCTTCTCCTTGAACTGCCTCACCGAGATGTCATCAGCTACTGTAAAGTCTTTCTGTTTGGTTGGTGTCTTCACTATCACTCGAGTGAAACTTGAAGAGATAGTCCTGTCTGCAGGAAGACGTGAAGGACGCCCGCTCTGGGGCATCCTGGGTGCTCGGGAGGTGACATGAGGCATGGACTGTAGTGGGTGGGCAGATGGAGAGCAAGCACAAGCAGGGGCAGCTGGGTGAGGGGAGACAAATATTTCTGCTGGGCTTCGGTGCAGGTATTGTGTTCTCCAGCCTGAAAAGATCTGGGGCCCGTATTTTGTAAAGTTGTACCCTCACCCCAGTTCTCCAGATGTGGCCCAACTGAGGTCTGGCGTGGCTACTGATTCATACCTGGCACACGGGGGACTAAGTGGTGACCATGCCCTTCACAGCTGCCCCTCCTCCTGCCCCACCTCCACAGGGCATGGACCTGTTCAGAAAAGGGATATTGTGATGTCAACCTAAGTCTCATAATATGTCAGGACTAGGTAAGGAAGGAAGACACATTTGGGGGGACCCAAGTCTCTACTATAAAATAAGAAAATTTTCCAAAGAAATGGAGGCCAAATTGCCAAGGGAAAAAAAGGATAAAAATCAGGTATTTTGGGCCGGTGAGATGGCTCAGCGGCATAAGCGCCTGCCTTGCAAGCGCGAGGGCCCGAGTTCGACTCCCGGATCCCACATACGGAAAAGGGGCCGGTGATATCGCTCAGCGGCACGGGCTCCTGTTGGCGCGCGAGGTCCTGAGGTCGACCCCCCGGTACCCACCAAAAAAAAAAAAAAAAAAAATCAGGTATTTTTTTAAATGTAGGATGAGTGTTTCTGTGTGGTGCTACGTGTAGGTCCTATAAATGGATGTCGGGCATGTTGACAACATCTTCAATCTACTGAATCTGTTCATAAAACCATATTCCTGAGATTACGCATGGAGGCTAAGCCAGTAGCAGCAAATCTATGGCACATGTGCCACAGCAGTCTGTTTGTATCATTGAACGCTCTAAAAGATTCCCCATCACTGGCCTAACCCTTGGGAAAGAGCTTATTAATTTTGATAGTGATGTGGGGAGAGTGGGCCTTAGAAATGAAAATGGAACAAGAACAAGGAAGGAGATGTCATGTTTTTCTCTGAGGTAGAGATTTTTGGAGTTTACACTTATTTGAGAATACTCCCACGTGATGAGGAAAATATCCTCTTCTCTTGGAAGCAGCTGTGGGGCTAACCAAGAAGGCTCTCTACAGGAGCCATTCCAACTCCTGATTAAAGGTGAGTGGGCCACTATTTGTAATATGCTTTTTATTCACACAGTTCACAAATTGTTTGGTTTTTTCTACATGTCTTCCTAATAAACCTTTTAGAATGATTTCTTTCAGTGTCCACACTTAGCCTTAAGTGGTCACCTTTATGTCAGAAACTAAAGGGAGAGAGACATCTGTAAATCAAGAGGTGGGAGTGGAAGTGGTTCATTGTGTCATTCCTTAAGGGACAGCTTCAGACAACTGAAAATCCAGATATTCAGTACCGTGCAAATTTGAAGATGGTGTTTGATTTTTTTATTTGGGGAGTTGAATTAACTATCAGTGCATATGTTAAAATGTCCATGTTGATGTTTGTGTGAAGATAAAATTATTGTATATGCAAGAGTGAGAATGCATGTGTCTTACTGGATGTATATTGTGAAAGTGTACACATACTTTGTGTCACTGGGAAGACTTCAGGATCTGCACATTCCATACCCCTGCCTGGCCAGGGAAGAGTGCTATACAATCAGTTAAGAGACATAAAAAAAGTCTGAGTCCAGATGTTCTCGATGTGCCAAAGAATAGCAAAGAAGCTGCAGGCAGGCAGACAGGAGACTTTCTGAAGCCACACTGAGGATTCTTTGTTGAGAATGTGGGGCCCCCAGCCCAATCTATATCAAATTCTTCTCAGACTCTTATGCCCACCAATTCAGTTACCAATTACAAGTTGCTGAATTGCTAGAGGAAGACTCCAAGTTAAGCACCTCTTTTCAAATATTCTCAAAAGTGAGACTGGGCCGGTGAGATAGCTCAACGGCATAAGCACCTGCCTGGCAAGCACGAGGTCCTGAGTTCGACTCCCGGTACCCACATACGAAAAAAGGGCTGGTGATATAGCTCAGTGACATGGGCACCTGCTGGCGCACGAGATCCTGAGTTCAACCCCCGGTACCCACAAAAAAAAAAACAAAAAGTGAGACTGATGAAGGACAGTGAAAGACCCTGCCTCCTTTTTCTTTAGTGTCTCCACAAGAGTGTAGGTTTGAGAGAAAACTTCCATATCACACTCCAAAGACCAGCTTCCATGGATCTCCTACACCAATCAGATCCTCTCAACTTGACACTGAACAAGGACACATAACCTTAGAATTCTAGGTCCCAGATTCAGTTTTAAAACACAGAATATGAGATGCCAAACACCAGAAATAGAGGATTACATTTCTGTAGATAACATTTTATTTTTGTGTATACTGGAAATTGAAAAGATAATTTCACTTCCTGGGAATTGAACCCAGGACCTCACGCATATTAAGCTCATGTTCTAGACCATCTGTAGCTACTATTTTCTTTTGTTTCTCAAATAAATTCTCACAGACCACTTTTAAAGGAAACTTTAATGTGTTGATTGAGATATTGATTACCTAAAGAACTAGCTAGGTATAATTAGTGTTTCTCAGTCATTAGGGTCAACGCCATTTTGGGGAGTGGTCCCCCTACAGGTGAGAAAGAGGACAGACACACTTCTGCCAATACCCTGCCCAGCTCTGAGGTCTCAGATCCTGGCAAGCTCATTGGATTCGACAGGTTTTGGGGCTAGTGATCTTGGTAGCCTGTGCTTCTGTGTTGGGAAGATGAGGTCATAATTCACTAGGAAACCATCATTGCAGACATAGAGTTTGTGGTCTAAGGGGCAATAATCGATGCCGTGCAGCATCTCCAGTGTCTTGTCCAACAGGATGCTAAGGTGGGTGTCCTTCCTACTGGCAATATCAAAAGTGTAGATCTCCTCTTGGTGAGTGCTCAGTGAACATAAGGCATAGTGCACCCCACAGACCATGAAGACCCCTGACAGGCCTGGCTTGTACTAGCTGGTGTGCCAGGTTTCCTCTACTTCTAGGGTGCTGGTGTTGAGAAGACTCACAACAAGGTTGCCTGTGCCCTGTTTGGTGGCATAGAGCACCCAACAGTCCCTTCTCATCACCTGCAAAATCTAGTCCTTCCAAGGCACACCAGCATAGAAGAAGCGGTTATTGTAGGTGGCATCAGGCAATGGGTGCCGCAGCATGAGGGTGTTGGAAGAAAGGTCCACCTTGTCTGTGTTGCCAGTGCCATAGTAGTTAAAGTACATGAAATTCTTTTTTTTTTTTTTATGTCGTTACCGAGAGTTGACCTCAGGGCCTCACACTTGTCAGCAAGTGCTTGTGCCTCTGAGCGATATCACCGGCCTTTTTTCCTTTATGTGGGTACTGGAAGTCGAACTCAGGACCTCTTGCTTGCCAGGCAGGTGCTTATGCCGCTGAGCCATATCACCGGCCCAGTACATGAAATTCTTGTACACAGTATTACCACTGCCATCACCATAGCCCATCTTCCACTCCTCATAGTTCTTCAGCAGCATGAGGTCATCATAGGACTTGTATAGTCGATAGTAGTCAAAGTACCTAGGCCAAGCACCCCACATCAGAAATATTAAGTGACAGCAATAGTCAAGGTAACAAAGTGCTATAAAAATAGACAGCCTAGTGTGCCAGTTAAGAGTAAGGACACTCAAGTCAAACAGAATTGATTTTTAATCCATCTCTTACTACATACTATGACAAAATAAATAATTATTTTAAAAATAACAGTGCAGTAATACAAAAACATCAATAGCTATACCTGTTAGGTACTATATATGCTTTGTATCATTTAACTATGATAAGAACACTATAAAAGCCAGGCATGGTGGCACACACCTGTCATCCCAGCACTTGGGACGCTGAGGTAGGAGGACTGCCACAAGTTCAAGGACAACCGGACTACATACCAAGACACTGTCTCAAGAAAAAACACTGTGAAGTTTTATCTTTACAGATTAGGGGGATATACCAACTTTAATCAGAAAGAATAAGTAATTTGCTTAAGGTCATAAAGCTTATAAGTAAAATCTATAAGAGGAACAATAAACTACTTCATTGATTGTCAGGATTAGCCAAGATTATGCAAAAATGTACAATATATCCAAATGAACAATCAACAAATAGCAGAAATTATGTTTTCTTGTTTATAAACACTCTTCTGTACCTAGAAATCTACTGCCTCCATCTGCCCTTGAAATATCAGTGTCCTATAGAAGACACAGAGCTGGAGCTGGATCCAAGGAGTGTGTGCATATTTGTCCATTCTGGAAAGTCTCTTAAATTATCTCGACTTATGAGAATTCTCATTTCTTGACATTGGGCAGTAAGTGCTAACTCACCAACCAGAATTTTGAGAAGATTCATGGAGTACAGACATATTGATAATTTTCATGTGCAAAGTTTATATAAAAATTGAGAGTGACTACCACTAATGCTCATCTTTCTCAGATAGCTTCCACTGGGGCTCTTCAATGACTGGTTCAATCCACATTTATCCCTCTCTCAGTTGAGTCTATACCACAATTCTACATGTGATTACTTTAAACACTTCATGACTTATGTCCAACTCCCTAGCTCGGCTGACATGTTGAATAGTTCAGTCATCTATTTATTGATTCATTTAGACTTTATCTAACAATTTTTTCTCAGCCCCTACTATGTTCCCCATACTTTTCTATATAATTTCATGTACTCTTCTCATAAATGTAATTGTCCTCATTTTATAGACCATTAAGAATGAGTCCTTTTATCTAAGGTCACTTAGCGTAAGTGGCAGTAGTGAGAAACTCAGGTCAGCTTAACTCCAAGTCTCAAGTTTGGTCAATGCCATTCTCTAAACTTCTCCTAAGCATAAAGCTAGGCTTGTAAGGCAAAGGTGTAGAAAAGTTTGTCCTTGAGTTAAGATCAGACTAGAGATAAAACCATCTTTAAATCATGGTAAAATTTTAAAAATTCAATCAGTGTATTTTTAAAGGGACTTAGGCCTGTCTGGACCACACCTATCCCATGAGAAGAGCGTTAGGAGGTGAACTGTTAAATCTATAATAGATTTATACAGCAGCATACCTAAAATAGAGGGAGGAAGCTGGGAAAGAGTTACAAAATATAAATAAATAAACCTTCTAGGGTAAGAGTAGGAGACATCTGGAATGAACTTGGTTGTGGAAAACATGCCATCCAGGACTCTGCCATCTGGACAGAGAGAGGCCATCCAGTGAAGGGAAGAGGTTGAATTGGGTGCTCAGTCTCAGCCCCAGGCACCTGCATTGTAGGATAAACCCCTCCAACTGAGCTGCAACACAAGAGGTTTGCTGACCTTCTGGAGGCCTCCATGAGCACAAGAACCTGGAGGGGAAGGCAAAGAAAGTGTGAGCTACATGCAGAACACACAAACCACAGGGAGCAGTGTGAAGTATAACAGTGTACATTGTCCATGCACCTGAGTGAACAAGTAGATTGGTTGATAGAGATCAGTGCGTATGTCTGAGTAGGAGGTGTCCACATGTCTGTGTATAACATGCGCCCAGTGTGAGAATTAACCAATTCTGGTGTGCATTTCTCTGTGATACATAAAATGAAGAAGTTGAAGATTTCTTTCCCAATCAGATCTTTATTACCCCCTCCCTCAGCACACTATCGCCAATCCTGCACGCTCCATATAGTCACTGGGGAAAAAGATCTTGGGAAAGAGTCTGTGAACTTACCAGCAGGTAGGTGTGCACCAGGATATCTGGAGGCCTGTCATGCCCTTCTTCCCTCTTACACTCAGTCGCCCCTCAAGACTGTCTATCTTGCGTCAGAGAGCACCAAAGCTGTGCTGATCAGAGTCAGCCAGAAGCTTGAGAGTGAGGCTGGCATTTGTCACCTAAGGAAATAATATGCTAAGGACGTAGATCACAGAATGTTCCCAAGAACTGAACTCAGTCTCTCATATTTCTCAGTTCAGGGTCTTCTTCCCAAGAAAGAAGTGATTTTGGAAACTATCATATATGTGAGGTTTGATAAGAAAGAAGGCCATGAAAGGAAGGGAGGGTTTTTTCATCTGTCCACACACCAGTTCCTGGAGTTGGTAGAGGAGGTCTGTGGCCCCATTAACTGCCCTTGGCCATAAGCTGACTTGCCAGCTCCTGCATTCTTTCGAGCTTCAGGTGCAGCAGATTAAAGGCTGGGTTTTCATGGGAGGGAACAGCACTGGGATTCCTGGACTCCTGCATGTTGCTCATCTCCAGGACCTGGTTGTCTTTATCTTCAGTGGCATGTACATACTCACTGGCCTAAGCATGGGGGGGGTGGATAGGCAGTTCCTTCAAATGTCAACCTCTTTGCATTTTCCTATCTGTTTATGCCCTCCCAGGGACATACAGCTTAGAAAACACTCTCATATTTTCTCATTTGCTTCTGTTAATGTAGTGCTTCTGTTAAGTGAGTTTTAGTGTTATGAGTTTTAGTGTTATCCCTGTTTCACAGTTTAGGACCTCATATCCTTCTTTATGCTACAGGAAGAAGTTTTTTACACTCACACCACCTATATCCTTCTTTTCCTTTCCTGATTAGAGTCACCCTTCAGGACTGGCTTAGCTAGTGGGAGAATGAATGAACAGACTCCAGCTTCCAATCTGGCCGCATCCCTTCCAGCTTCCCCAGGGGATCTCTAAGGAAAGAAACACCAAGTGACTGAGTATGTCCAGTGGACCCATAGCCAATAATTAAGCCGTTAATGTATGAAGCACACCTACATAAGCCTCTCTATACTATTACTACCATTAGAGATCCCAAAAGCTGTTCCTAATTTCCCCTTCATTCTAAGGATTCATTGCTAAGATAAGGTCTGTACTTAAAGCTTTTGCTCTACTACCAGGATTCAGCCCTCATTGAACACAATACAGGCTATGCTTAGATAACTCCAGTTCCCAGCCCCAGCACTCACCTTGGATAGCTCCTGCTCATACTTGTCCAAGAGCTCCTGCACTGCACTTTGTAGTTCCTCCAGTCACTGCAGAAGAATGGAGTTTTTGGGCAGGTGGACCACCCGTTGGCAGATGCCACTCTCATTCACCACGTTTGACACACTTCTCACCAGTTGAAAAGCATGGCAGAAACACACTAAGTATAATAGAGTATGCTGGACCAAAATACGCTATTTGCAAACACGAGGCAGAGAAGGGTTGACCCTGCTCTGGAGTGCATGAGAAGAGGGCACTGCACAGAACCCTCTGCCAGGGTATCCTTCTGATTATCTAGACATCCTTCCACCAGGGGTTTCCATCATCCTTCTTCTGATTTCCCATAACAGATGTTGTATCTCTTTCTAACTCCTGTTTTTTGGGTCATGTTCACCCTACCTCATGGACTGGCTAAGCCTCCCTTTAGTTCACACAGATGGAAGCCGACTTTCCCTTAAGGCTCCTTGGATGACAGCAAAGCTTGTCTGCAGAGAATTGTGGGGGGACAGGCTTAAGGAGCTTCAATTTTCCACAGTATCCCTGTCCTGGGGGTTTGTAGATTCCTACAGTTCACCTTGTCTTGAAGACAGCAGGGAATCCCTAATTGTCACAGAAGGGAATTAGCTGTAACAGCGCCATGAGTCTTCAGAGTCTGGGCGGACACAGCATTTAACATTCACAAAAACACTACATAGTGGGAATCTGAACCCGTATTTTGTATGCCAAAAAAATCTGAGACCTTAAAAATATCCAGTGAAGTCAAATAATCAATAAGTAACAGGCTGCAAGATGCCCCTAGGTTGCACAATTGTTTTGATCCTGTGCTCTTACACCTTAAAAAGCAGCAGAGCTGTGAGCAGTGTTAAGGAAGGTATGCAGCACAGGCCAAAGAGGGAAGTAAAACCGGCAAATGCACCCTTGCCTCGGCTCCTTAGAGCAATGAGGAAGTTTCTGGGGCTAAGAGATGCATAATGTGGGTTCTTCTTCACCTTGCCTATCATATGATTTTCACACTCGCGTAGATCCCAACCCACTGATTCTACAATCGGATTTCCTGAGTTCTAATTTTGGCTCTTGACATTGGGTAAATTACTTAACCTCTCTTGTATTCTAGTGTCTTCGGGTGTATAATAGTAGAAATTGTGGCATTTATATTATTGCTTTACACATACACACACTCACACACACACAGATTGATTGATTGATTGATTGATTGATTGATTGATTGATTTAGAGAGCAGAAATAGTGCTATAGTGGCTGTCGGTATACAGTAGAATCATTTATACTACTTGTCATAGTTCTCTCAGACCATCTTGCCATTCCCATTTGAAAGTCAGATGAGTGTGAACTAGATGGAAGACTTCTTCCCAATTTTTCAGTTAAGCCTGTGGCACCAACTGGGATTTCCTTATAGAGCATTCAGGAATTAAACGTGTCACCCCTGTACTTCCCTCACAAGTCTCACCTGGAGCTTTTCTGGGCCTAGCACATGTAGCTTAGCCTGGCTATGCCTTTACTCTACAACTCCAGTAAAATAGTTAGCTTTGGGGGATAATGGAGCAAGATGGACTCTGTGACAGCCTGGGCAGGCCACCTTTAGCTCTAGGAAGAAGTTGGCAGACTTCTTCCTCATAACAGCAGGGTGTATAGTCAGAGTTCTTTTCTCTATTGTTTTCTCTCTTTCACTTTATCCCCATCTAAGCAGAGAAAAAATCAAAGCAAAATTGTCCCAGCCTCCTTCCTTTCCTTCCTAGCTCTCTCTACCTTCACCATCTCCCAGGGCCTGGCAGTTCTTTGCCAGGATTGTGGTAAGGACAGAAGCCAACCAAATCACAAGTCCACCTTCCCAACCTCTTGGGGATTCCTCCACCCTCTCCTTGTACCTGAGGCTCTCCTGGGAGCACCAGAGGCAGCAGCAGTAGAGCAGCCAGAAAAGATGAGACAGGCTGCATCTTTCCCAGGCTGCAGAAGTGGACTAAGACCTTGGGGCTCCCCTGGACTTTCATCTCCAGTGCAAATGAATAGTCTCAGTTGGCAGGGGCACAGATTTCAACACCTGAAAGGGCTGAGAGCCTGAAAAGATGTGGGGAGGGCCTGAATGATGTGGAAGAGGATTATGACAGACGGTGCCTCCATACATGGACAGCAGTGGGTTTCCCACTACAAACTAGCTCAACCTTGTCCATCCCCAGGCTGACATCTGCCCCTTCCCTGCCAGGACTGCTTGTCCAAACAAATTAAGGCAAACTTGAGACACCCTGTGAGGGCCTTGCAATGGGTTCCTTTCAGTAGGGATTATGGTCTTTCTCTCAACTTTGAGGAAGGGAAGACGCTAGAAGGAAATGCAACCTTACCTGTTCAATCTCAAGGACAGAAGCCATTTACTTCACTGCGTGTCCCTGAACAAGGGCCAAAAGGTACACCTGGGAGGATTGTTTCAGCAACACTCCACTGGACTGCTCTGTTATGCACCCACCCTTCCCCTAGTAATCTGCCTCCTCCTCTATCCTGGGTCCTCTTAACTTCTCCACCCCTCTCCATTATCAAATGCTCCCCCTGCTTTCCTCAGTCTTGCTGCCTGGTCACTGCTGGTCCTCCAAGAAAGCCTCCACCCAATATTTTTTATGTGCCATAAGAAGCTGTACAGCTTCAATTCCTCTGACCTCTCAAGTGGATATTCCTATAGAAAAGGAATATTTTGTTCCTGAATCCTAGATAAGGCATCACAACTCAGTGTCATTAGTGCCAGCCACCTTAAATTACTTTCTTCCTCTGCCATGTCACTTGAGTACTTCTCAGGCAATGAGGAGTCTTATATCCACCCAGACGCCTAGGAAAGGCCAGATTTCCTGTGTATGTTTGTATGGTTTCCTAATGACAGTGTATGATCCCACTTTCCTACAGCTCTACTCTGCATCCTATGTTGTTTCCCTACTTCTCATAGCACCTCTGATTTCAGATACTATGGCCACATAACATTAAGGTCATCTGTTACTCATCTCATCTTTTGGGATTCTTTCCCTGGTGTGTTCCTAGTAGAGTAAGCCATATGAAGCCTCTAGAAGAGTCTGACACAGGGCTTTGTTGGGAAATCCTTGAAAAGATATATTTAATGACTCCCTCCCTCCCCAAGGCCAGAGATTCATTCTCCATCAGCTACTCTAGCTGCCCTGCCCTGCATGAGGTCCAGAGAAAATAGAGGTTAGGAAAATAATAGAAATGTGGGTTAAAAAACATAACTCTCCTATTATGTTGTTTTGAAAAAAATTTTTTTATTTGTTTTGTTTTGTTTTTTCTTCTCTTTAAAAAAATAAAATAAAATAAAGTGCATGGAGTAGGAAACAGGTCCAGGAGCGGCATCTGGGTGGGTGTCACTAGCTCCACAGCACCTTAGGGAGGGAGATCGAGAAGGGCAGGTGGGAGAGCAGAGCATGAAGCGTGTCAGTGGGTGCCTGAGTCATCTTCCCGTATATTACCAACTACAGCTCTCCAGTGGCACAAGGTAGAAAAGCAGGAGTAGCCTCAACGTCTGATCAATGAGGGAACCCAGCCTAGGGAAGTAGCCACAGTATTGTCCACTGTCTCCCCAGGTACAGAGTCCTAGATAACAATCGCCCAGGTCAGAAAACAAGTCACTTTCCAGAGTTCGGTTCTACTTTATTCACATTGTACCATTTCCTCAGACCCTCTTGTCTTCGTGCCTTCAGCAAGCATGGAGTTCCTGCCAGGCACTGTACAAAAACCCCCTCAGAGCCGCCTTTCACTAATTCGGCTCTGTCTGTCTGGGTAGAGTGGTAAAGAAAAACAAGATCCTAGTCCGCAGGCTGTGTCCTGGGCCTCCCCGTCTGTCATAGTCCAGTTCCAATCTAATTGACATGTGTGTGGTGTAACTATGCAGGTCAATACAGAGTTGTAAAGAGCAGGAGTGGACAGTACAGGTAGAGCCATGCAGAGAGAGGCCGGCTCAGAGTACTCTTCCTATGTGATGGCAGTAGTATAGATCAGAGTGAGCACGGGGCCACACAGCAGCAGCATGTGGTGGCACCTGGGTCAGAGCTCTACCCACATGGGTCCTGCAACATTGCTTACACTTCAAAGAGCTCATACTAGAGAAAACACAGAGCACATTCATTCCCATGGGGAAGCCCTCTCAGAACCCCCCTTCCTCAATGCTCCTGCCCAGAAGAGCCGAAGCAAGTGCCTAAGCCTCTGAGAAATCTCCATAGACCACAGGATTGAGGGCCAGGGAACCACCACGTAGATCTTAGCCAAGAGGATGTGGATATGGCCGGGTACTGTGTGGCACCCAAAACGGTAAGCTAGGAAGGAGAAGAGGCAGATGTGTAGAAGAGAACAATGACGCTGGCATGGGCCCCGCAGGTACTCAAGGCCTTGTGACGGGCACCATGAGATGGCAGGCAGCAGACAGCACAGAGTATGAGGACATAGGAGGCACCTATGAGCCCCAGGTCCAGGCATGGGGAGAGCAGCATGGTGGCCAGTCCGTACCAGACGCTGGGGCATGTGTCACCACATGCCAAGCGAGCCACACACATATGAACACAGTAGGTGTGGGGTAAAGCCCTCTGCCCACAGTAAGGCAGTCTGGAGTAGGACCACAGTGGGTGCCATGACACAGGCACCACGAGTCACAGCGGCTACAGCCACTACACCCACCACATGCTGGGTCAGCAAGGCCCCATAGCGCAGAGGCTGACAATGGCCACATAGCGGTCCACAGCCATGGCCAGCAGCACAGAGGAAGCAGCATGAAGGCCATGTGGGTAAAAAAGAGCTGGGCTAGACAGGCTCCAAAGGAGATCTCACTCGACAAGCCCCAGAGCACTGCCAGAGCTTTGGGCACCGTGGATGTGGCCAGAATCAGGTCAGCAGCTGCCAGAAGCCCCAGCAGCTGATACATGGGAGTCTGAAGTGCCTTGTCACTTGCCACCAGCCCTGGTAGAAGGGGTTTCCCTATCAAAGCTGCCATGTATAGCAGGCACACAGGCACAGAGAGCCAGGCATCCAGGGCCTTGAGCCCCGACGCCCCCCAGCAGGACAAAAGGCCCAGGCCCAGAAAGCAGCACGGATTGATTGAAAGCAGGAAGTGCAGGGTCTAGCTCCATCTCCTGGTTCCACCTGGCTCTGTCCCTGCAGGGCATAAGTGGGGCCTGTGAGAGAGATTTTCTAGAGAGATTTTAGTAAGGTGAGGGTGAGGATCAGATGTTAAAGGCTATAGCATTTTCAAATCAGATGTGTCGTGTACTGCACGGTGGATGTCCTAACAGTCTTCAGTCTGCTAACTTTCCCATATGATGGACCTGAGAATTTGGCTTCTGAGAGATTAACAAACTCCTGGTCACACCACTGGTCAACAGAAGAGCTAAAATTTGAGTCAAAATTCATCTGACTGAACACCATGCTCTCCCGACAGTGCTTTCTCCTCTGGATGGAATGTTTCTGCATCAGTCCAGACACATGGGGAATTCGTTTGTGTTGTCCAAGCCTAAACCCTGCTTTGGCGGTACGGCCTCTTCATTCTCTTCATTGGAGTGGGGATGTCAGCCAGAAGGTAGGAAATATGGAAGGCCTGTTCTCCAGCCCATTCACTAACACATGCCCAATGTTCCTGTTCCGTTTCTGACAGTTTTCCTTAAAGCTCAGACCCACTTTTCTAACTTTTCATTCTTCCTGTCTGTCCAGTACATTTTCCTACTACACCTGATATCCGTCCTTCTAGCTCTGGTCTACCGTAGCTCTAGATACCTGGTTCACGGAAATTAATCCCTTCTTGGATCAGTATAGACACCCATCTTGACCCAACTTTGTGGCTCTTTTTTCCTCTGTCCTTTACCCATAGGAAGACACTTTGGATTTTGGAATTCAGTCTAGGAAAATCTGACACCCACTAAAGACAGAGAGGATCGTCAAGTCTGGGTTATAGTAGAAGGGACTGTGATCAGATGCCACAGTGATGGTGCTTCTGGTGGCCAAGTTAAAATGGTGCCAGTAGGATGGGAGGACAGATTTTACTTATCTGGATTTAAATGGATAAAGATCATCCTGAAGGAAGGACCTAAGGTAAGTGAACCTTCTGTGTTCTATGTGAGGACCATAGTTATATACTGGAATTTCTTGATATAGAGAATCTGGTATTCTAACCTGGTCCTGGAGACTAAAGAACCTGAGGCTATCATATTCCCGCGTAGCCCTCTCTGCAGCAATGCCTCCTGGAGTCTTATTGCTTTAGGGACCAGAGCTTCCTTCTAAAGGATGAGTCTTTGCCTAGTCATGGGCACTAATCCTAACCCCTTCACCATGGCGGCCCTACCGGCTCCTCTGGACCCTGGGAATATCCAGTCAGGGCCCAATTTACCACAAGGTTGTCCCAGCCTGCATCTTCCACCTGTCCACTCTGCACTCTTGCCTCCCCAGATCCTTTCCCCATATCCAGGCCTCACCAGCTCCACTTTCTCTGCTAGCCGCAGTTCACAAGGGGCACTCAGAGGCATAGTAAGTTGGTATCTGTGCTTCCCCTGTAGTCCCAGGCACAGGGCTGGCACTGGCCTGAGCATGGATTCCTGAGCTTCCCCATGGTGTTTTTGCTACTGCAGATGTGTTACACTAGCTTGTACTTCTATGATCAGAAAACTCATATATAAAAAAAGAATGGAGTCACATAGAGCTGAAGCCAAAACAAGAACTCCTGGATCCTAGTCCACAACTGTTTCTTCTCTTAGACTCAGCCTTATTCCTCAGGTGACCGCACTTTCTTCTTGCCAGAAGAAGCTGCCTGTGCTACCCACATAGATCCTAAAACTCTGTTGGTTCTGAGATTCCATTCCTACTCCCAGGGTCAGCTTTGTTCTGCCTCCACTTACACAGGAACTACTTTTGCCAGCAGAGGTCCTTGGGGCAGCCTTGTTGATAGAGACCTGCAAAAGCCAGTTGCACCCTGGGACTTGTTTTCCTCCATCCATTACCTCCTCCCCCAGAGAGTTCCAGGGCAGAGCTCACAAGGTCAAGATCTCCCTCATCTTTTTCTCTCCCTTCTCAGAGTGACCTTGGCTCCTCAAGAACATTCTATGCAGAATGGCTTATATACTCAGTCCTGCCTAAAAGGCTTTAGGAACAAGGTATCCCCTCTAAATCAGAGTAGAACAGCAAAAAACATAGTAACCACTGCTCCCTCAAAACATGCACAATCTCCCATTTAGAGAAACTTAATAGATTTCACAATATGTCACCTACAGGTTACTAGTTCCTAGTTTGAATGAAACATATACATATTTTTTCACAGAACAAATTTACAATTTATCAAACAACAACAAAAATATTTTTATATGAGTATGGTCATGTGTTTTGATATTCCAGAGCAATCCCAAACCCCTTCTCATGTTGGGCTTTTTCTTTGTAGGGAGAGAGAGAAAGATGGAGAGAGAGAGAGAGAATGAATTATACTCCAGAGTCTATTACAGTCCCTGGGGGTAGTTGCTGCGGTATAGCTGTGGAGTATGAGGACTCAGTCCTGGGGTTCTCAGTGAGAACTACTTCTTATGGTGCACTTTGCTGCAGGCTTGCTGCCTATTTTCCAAAGACAACATAACTTCCCATATCTAGGAACTAGTCCCTGATGTGGAAGTCCAACTCACGGAAGAATTAAAGCTCACAAAGCATTTTTCATTGCAGCTTGATGAATACAGCGTCATCGCTAGTATGATTATTATATGTGCAATTCGAACTGGGCAGTGATGTGAAGAATTGCCTTCACAATTTGCTTGCTTGCTGACTCTGAACCTTATATAAAATTACAAATGAGGCAATATCAGCAAATGTAACTTTTAAATTTGTTGTAAAATTACATTTTGTTGCAACAGTGATAGACACAGGAAGTACATTCTTTTAATAGTTAGCGAGCAAAATCAAAGCATTTACACCAAAATGCAAATCAAAAGCCTTGGTATAAAAATGCTAAGTCAGTTAAACCTAATGTGTTTAATGCTATAATAAAAGTGGATAATTATAGAAAGCTTAATGTGTTGAACTCAAAATTATTCCCTTTATTGTGTGGTAACGCAGAAGCCAATCAAAAACAAAAAGTTGCTACCTAATAAAGAAGGATGGTTATTAAGGATAAAATCACTATTGCATGCTTGACCTGTGGAATGAACTTTCAGTGTTTTTGCAAAATAAGAAAACTGGTCCCAGCATTATTTTTCCAGTACTGGGAATTAAACCTGGGGTCTTCACACTTTATTATATCCCCAGGCCTTTGTAATTTTTTTTTTTTTTGAGACAGGGTCTTGCCAAGTTGCCCAGACTGGCCTCAAACTTGTGGCCCTCCTGCCTCAGCCTCCCAGCAGCATTTTGTAGGTATATACTAATTACTCATATTTTATTGCTTGCCTATTTTTGGTGTTGTTAATATTTTGAATACTGTCATGCAACATGTTGTTCAACAGGTATGTCTTAGAGGCAAACACAGATGTTTTGAAGATTATAATTTCTACGGAATGGTATGACATATTCCATACAATAACACCATTTTTTAATAAAATAAATGATGGATTTTATATTACCTATCTGCAAGAAGTTATCACTGAACACCTTACCAATTGAATGTTTTGAGTTTTATTTTCCATAAATAGAATCCACACACTGGAAATTTAAGAATTCAGAATCTTCATTTCAATGAAAAACCAATTAAATTTAACTATAAATTTATATAACAAAGCATTCAAACTGGCTATAAGTGAAGCATTAGAGGTGAATAATACTTTAGCATCCCTTGGCTATTTTTTATTAAAATATAAAAATAAAAGTCCTGAAAATGATGGAGCTTCTTTAAAATCATTTCTTCTATTTCTTTAATAGGTCTCTGTGAGACAGGTTTCCCTACTATGAATAATGGCAAAGTAAAATTTTAACCAAGCAAAACATAAAAATCTTTAATCATAAATTATTGCCCTCAAGGAGCATTGTTATCAATCCATAATGGGTTAGAAAAGTCAACAAGTAAGATGCAAGTTCATTTGACACTTCATCTAAATATTGATATACACCACATTCCTATAAAAGTTGCATCTAAGATTTTAGTATGGAACTTTCACTGTTTAATACATAAATTTTGCTTATAATTGCAGAATGCCAAAAACATAATGAATCTACTATAAAATCTGTACATTAACCACCTATGTGCATAATTTCAAAGCACTATGTGTGCAGCTTCTGTCTTTTATTTCCTACTGTCATATTTATTCTAGTTACTGAGTGTATCTTTTGTCTTTGGATATATTTTAAACATATTTATTCTGTAATTTTATTTTTCTAGTGACTTATTGTGCTTTGTAAAAGTATTAATTTATGGCTTTTGAAATATTTTAAATAACTTTTCTCATCAAAAGTTTGAGAAGAACTGATTTAGAAGCTTCTCGCCACCTATGTCCACATATGCGCGTTGTCCATGACTCAGTAGTTTCCTTCTGCACATGGAGGGGTGGCGTGATGAATCTGCAGGCTCCCACCTCACTGTTGCCTGTGTCCCCCCACATTGGACTTGAGAATAAAGTAGTAGCAAATCAATCTTACTACACAATCATGTCAAATTCTTGGATCCAACACTACCATAAATAAAGCTCATTTTTTGTATTTATTTAACTCTTAACAATTCTTTAGTTTATAAGAGGGAGTAGAGAGAGATGTGTGATTAATCATTAGCTTTCAAATGCCAACAATGGTGTCAAACTGAGAGAAAGTTTACAAACTTCTACTGATTTTCCAGTCAGTCCTCCACATTCCCTGGAAACTTTAGCATAGGAGTTCTCCCATGTCTGACTGCTCTCACTGTGAGTGGTACCATCACTAACATGGATGATTCTTCCATCAACCTAGGTGTACAGATCTCTAAAACACACGGCTTCCCATCTGTACTTAAGCAATTCTTTCTGCCTGGGAGATCCCATAACTCTATTCCCAAGGCTCAATTTCTTTATGTTCTTCAAGACACGTCACAGAAACAGGCTCTTCAGGGAAGCTTTCCCTTACTCCAAGGAGTGGTTAAGCATGCTTCCTTTTTGCTTCCCTATTACCCAACTTCCAATCATTAGCAATATGGAAGATTGAAATTATATGCATAGATTATCTACATATGCAGTTAACTCCTCTTTCCAGCCATAAGCAGCATGTGTACTTGATCCATATTTCTATTCTCAGTTTGGATACATTTTCTTTCATATAACAGGTGGATTTTGTTTGTTTGTTTGCTTTGCCACATTTATAAACACAATAAACTTACCCTGGCTTTTCCATTGCCCAGTGGAAGATCATTCTGTGATTCTGGCAGAAAACAGAAGTATGACCATATTTCTAATCTGCTTGGTCTTTACTCCATAGACCATGGGGTTAAGTACAGGTGGGATAACAATTTAGAAGTTGGCAAATATGATGTAGAAAGTGAGGGAGACATTGTGTCCAAAGTGATGAGCAAGGATGGAGTCAAAGGCAGGTGTGTAAAACATCAGGATGACACAGACACGGGAACCACAGGTGCTCAGAGCCTTCTGGCATGCATCCAAGGAGAGCAGGTGAAAGAGTACATGGAATCGGTTTAAGTGTCTGTCAACAAATGAATAAATAAAATTTAAAAATATGGTACAAGATGGAGAATTGTTCAGCCATAAAGAAGGACAAAATCTTCTCATTTACAGAAAAGTGGATGCTACTGGAGGACATCCCATTAAACAAAATAATGCAGATACAGAAAAATAAGTATTACACCTTTTCTTTCATACATGGAAACAAAAAGAAAAAGACAACCTGACAGTAGGAGAGGGGTTATGGGGAACAGCAGAGGGGCCCATTACTCTGTACAATTAACATATGTTAATGATTATAAATGTTTAAAATACCAATCAAATGCACATCAGGGTTTTTTTTTTTTTGGATACACTACAAGCCATATTTGAGGGGATCATGCTTTTTATAAGACAAGTAGGCAGGCTTAAGACATAGCAATTTCCAATTCTTACCTTTGGTGTACCTTCTGTCCCTTTACAAAGTAATTTGGTTTCTGTTGTTGTTGTTTTTGTTTTTCCTTTTTTTTTTTTTTTTTTTTTTTTTTTTTTTTTTTTTTTGAGACAGGGTATCGCTTTGTAGTTCAGGCTGGCCTTGAATTCACTACCTAGCCCAGACTGGCCTGGAGAGCCTCCTGCCTCAGCCGCCTATGTGCTGAGGTTATAGGCATGCAACACCATGCTCTGCTCTCTCTCTCTCTCAGGAAAGGACTTGTTCTGGTAGCTTGTGTGAGTTTTATATGGACACCTAGTACACACATAAATTTATGTAGAATTTAGAGCTCAATATTTTCAGAAGAACCTGGTCAAATAAAAATAAGTCTCTGGTTAATTAGTTAATGATTCCATTGGACTAAAACAGGAATATGATTTTGTGTCTTGCCTTCTTTATTTACACCTTCAGAATTTGAAAGGTATTTTATTAGTTCTTTTCTAAGTGGTGTTGAGTTTTCCTTTCCTTCACACAGGTGCAGAGGTTAGTGCCCCTTTGGTCAAAAGAGACTGCCTTTCACCTAAAATTATTGTCTCCATATAATTTTAAGTAAAATAAATTAGACACACAAGTTTAAATATTACTTTGTTTCTCCTGTGCGAGAGAACCAAAAGGGTAAAATAAGAATGAAATGGAGGCTAGATATTGGGAAATAGGAAGAACATGTTCAAATAGGAAGGGGAGCAAGGAAGGGATGAAAGGGAAAGGGGATTTTAAAAAAAAGAGAATGGAAGGAAAACATGAAAACAAAACTTTTGTAAATGGACGGTGGAGGAGAGTTGAAGGGAGGGGAGGGGAATGGAGAAAAAAAGAAGAATCAAGATATATTATGCACAGGTACGAATTCCCTATGATGAATGTGATCATCATGTATGGCAAACATGTACTAATAAGAAAGAGAGAAAGAAAGAAAGAAAGAGAGAGAGAAAGAGAGAAAGAGAGAAAGAAAGAAAGAAGGAAAGAAAGAAAAAGAAAAAGAAAGAAAGAAAGGAAGGAAGGAAGGAAGGAAGGAAGGAAAGAAAGAAAGAAAGAAAAAGAAAGAAAGAAAGAAAGAAAGAAAGAAAGAAAGAAAGAAAGAAAGAAAGAAAGAAAGAAAGAAAGAAAGAAAGAAACAGTTTGGAGTGGTGGCTGGTGGATCCAAGAAGCCCCAACCCCATTCCCAATAACTGTCACAAACTTCATCACAAATTCTATGATGTAATTTTTTTTTTTTGTGGGTACCAGGGGTCAACCTCGGGACATCGCGTGCCAGCAGGCACCCGTGCCGCTGAGCGATATCACCAGCCCTTTTTTCGTATGTGGGTACCGGGAGTCGAACTCAGGACCTCACACTTGCCAGGCAGGCACGTACACCACTGAGCTATCTCACCAGCCCGACATAAACTTTTTGAGTAATGTTTTCAAATACAATTTGGACTCTATTGCCATTTTGCTTAAAGTGTCATGACTTCTGATTACTTTAGATTATTAAATAAACTCCTTAAAAGGTTCTGAATTTTTCCATCTTCTGTTATTCTCTATATCCAAACCTACCCCGCCCCAGTTACTTCAATGGACCAAGCTTTTTTCAGCTCTGTGTCTTTTTGTGCACCCGTCCTTCTTCCTGCATTACGCTCTTCCACTCTGCCATTGACTACTTCTCATGCTTCTTTTCTTTCTTATACGCAAAAGTAATCTCGTTCAAGGAGGCCTTCCCTCACATCTAATGTAAATCTGGACTCCTCCGATGGTCCCTCTCTGAAAGCACTATTTCTGATTGCCGATTGTTTGTTTTGGTCTCTCACAGGACTCAACACAAGCTGAAGTCCCATGTCCATTTCGGTGTTCACAGGATCGAGGGCTGCCTGTCTCACTGGACTCCCAACTCCACAAGCCTGAGGACCACTTCTGCTTTGTTCACCGCAGTACACAGAGTACCAGACACAGTGTTTCAGACATAGTTTGTAAAATACTTGCTGAATAATGTTGAGTGAGTGAATGAATGAATGAATGAAGACTTTTGTAAAGCCCGCTCAGCACTCTGAATGTTCTAGAATGTCTGGATTAAACCAGAGCTAAAGAAATTACCACTATATTGACTCTCCACAAAATATTTAGCTTTATTCTAGAGAAATTGAAGGTGTCCACTGCTCTCCTCTTGTAAGAGACAGAAGAGCCCCATGTAACTGTATATCCTATAAAAATGTGATTAATTACATCACTTGCTGCCTTTTTCCTAAGAGTTGTCTGAAATTATCGCTTCCTATTCTTCTTATCAGGGTTTTTTTTTTCTTCTATGAACAATCAACTGTCTTCCAATTATAGGCAATGTGAATTATGTAAATAACCATACTTCACTTTCACATAACCAATAGAAAGCTTAGAGCTGAAATTCTGACCCACATATGAAAAAACCAAAGGATGTTTTAGCAAGCACAAAGCATATTTCTTGACTTATTTTTTTTCCTTTTTTTTGTTTTTGTTTTTTGAGACAGAGTCTCACTATGTAGTTCAGGTTGGGCTTAAATTCACTGTGTAGTCAGGCTGGCCTCAAACTCACAGTAATCCCCTCCGTCAGCCTCCCAAGTGCTGGGATTATATGTGCATGCCATCAAACCTGGCTCCTTAACTTAATTTTTAAAAATATTTATATATTTTCCTTTTGCCCTTACTTTCCTACTTATACTCTATGATATTTCATGTATGGCATTAAAATACATCAAATAAAAGAGGAACTAAGTGGGCCAGGGATATAGCTCAGCGGCACAGTGCCTTGCCTGGCAAGCGTGAGGTCCTGAGTTCCTGGCACCAAAAAAATAAAGTAATTAATATGTATTGTGTACATGTGCCAATTCCCCTAAGAAATGTAAACATTATGTATTACAAACATATGCTAAGCTGGTGATATAGCATAGCAGCACAGCATCTGCCTGACAAGCTCAAGGTCCTGAGTTCGATCCCTGGTACCAAACATACACCAATAAAAAAACATAAAATAGTTTTCAAAACAATACATATAATTATCACACAGTAAGACATAAAATATAAATTCAGACATCATTCTCTGAATTCAAAGGACCAATGTTTCATACTAAAAGCTAATGCTAGTGAGCCAGGTTTAGTGGCACACACCTGTAATCCTAGTATTCGGGAGGCTGAGGCAGGAGGATCACTGTGAGTTCAAGGCCAGTCTGGGCCACATAGCAAGATACTGTCTCAAAAAAAAAAAAGTTAATGCTGGAATGCTAGACATATAGACTGCTTTCAGCTATTATGAATCGTGCTGCTATAAATATGGGTAAACATGTATCACTGTAATATGATGTCTTTAACTTTCTTGGGAAGATGCCTAGAAGGGGAATAGCTGGGTCAAATGGAATTCTAATTTTTGTTTTTGTTTTTGTTGTTTTTAGTAGTCTCCATAAAAGTCATTTGTAGGAAAATGGATGCAACTTGAGATACAAGGGGGAATCAGACATCATCTATTATTTACCAGGCAAACACCTAAAAACAGCTACTCATTGCCTGAATGTGTCACAAAATGACTTGCTGTGACCAAGTGAGACATCCTGGATTTGAAAAGCTAGTGAGTCATACAAGCATAGATCCATTTTGGGCTTGGAACTACACCTCCTGAGAATCAAACACAAAGAGATTTGGGACTATAAGTCTTTCCAGTTGGTCAAGTCCCAAACCATCTTCATAGTTTGTCCATGTTTTTCCATCTTAGAGACCACAGTGATTGAGCTTCGTTCTTTTTCTCCTCATGGAGAACTCCATCCACAGATATCTTCTTTGGTTTTCTCAACATTGAATGAAAAATTAGTTTCAAGTTTTATCACTGCCCTTTTCCTTCACTTAAGAAAAACAGCTGCACTTTAATAAAGTCATAATTTTTTGCTATTCATTTACTTGATAAATAGTGCTTATAAACCTAAGATAAGCCAGGACCTATACTTGAAATGGCCTAGAAATGAATGGATAGCAACCACCATATTAAAAATCCAGAACCTCACAGAATCACCAGAGCAGTAATTCTCTATTCACAATGATGCATAAATATACTACTATGATGTGTAAATTTTAAAACATAATTCATATTCCTTAGAGACTTTTATAAGGAGAATAAGATATCAATAATTTTTCTGTTTTTATTAAAACTTTTACAAAGAGCACCTCGGAGCAGCCATGAAGAACACAAATATTTGTTTCCAGAAACAAAATAAATGTTTATTATTTTATAAACTCAGAAATCATTTTCTGATACCTGGAATGATTGAATAGATTTTTGCCTGAAACAACAATGAAAGCAAACCCAATTTCAGATTACTAAGGACTTTTTTCATCTGCCCTTTCTCTGTGACTACTGGATACAGGTCCAGTCTTTGACCTAACATACTCTGGAAAATTGACCTTACAGACTTCAGGCACATATCAGTGGGACCCTTTGGGAAAGAGCAGAATGACTTTGTCCCGGATCTGCTTGGTCTTTACTCCATAGACAATAGGGTTGAGTGCAGGAGGGATGATTACATAAAGGTTAGCAAACATAATGTGAAAGGTACGCGGGACTTTGTGCCCAAAGCGATGAGCAAGAATGGAGAAGAATGCTGGTATGTAGAACATGAGGATGACACAGATGTGAGAACCACAGGTTCCAAGGGCTTTCTGGCGGGCAACAAGGGAAGGGAGGCGAAAAACAGCACATAGGATAAGACTGTAGGAGACAGCAATTAGAATCACGTCTGTAATCACTGTCATGATGGGAACACAAAAGCCATACCAGATGTTGCTGGAGATATCAGCGCAAGCAAGCCTGGCAACACCTATATGCTCACAATATGTGTGAGCAATGATATGTGTCTTGCAGAAAGGCAGTCGATTCACAAGGAAAACACATGGGACAAAAACACAGAAACTTCGGAAAGAGATGCCCACACCAATTTTGACAATAGTTTTGGGAGTCAAAATAGTGGTGTATCTCAAGGGTGAGCAGATGGCCACGTAGCGGTCAAATGCCATAGCCAGCAGTATAGCTGAGTCCAGGACAAAGCTGTAGTGCAAAAAGAATAATTGAGTGAGACAGCCAGGAAAACTGATTTTCTGGGGACCAAACCAGAAGATGCTAAGAGTTTTGGGGACACATGTGGTGGACAGCACAAGGTCAGTGGTTGCCAGCATGGAAAGGAAAAAGAACATGGGTGCATGAAGACTGCGCTCCACCACAATGAGATAGAGAAGGATACTATTGCCCGCAATGGCCAGTAAATAGATAAAGCAGAAAGGGATGCTGATCCAGACATGGTACTGTTCCAGTCCAGGGATGCCCAAAAGAGTGAAGGGGCCTGTGTCGTAGCCACTTAAATTGTAGGTGGCCATTGAGGTATGATGAATAGTTTCTGAGTCCTAAAAACAAATTATATATAATGAATGTGAGAAAATGATACGGTGATTCTTCCTCTAACCCTTCCTCAGGGACAGCTGTCTTCTTTCATATATATATGTTATTAATAACAATGCTTATCACTTTGAGAAAGAGGAGATAATGAACGATTATAAATTCCTACTATAAACAGACTCTTACTGACATTACTTTATTTAGAACAACCTTCTAAAACATATATGTTCACCCACTTCACCTTTGTGTTTTTAAGAGAAACTGAAATTCTTAGAAGCAATCCTACCAAAGAAGATCTCATTTTCAGAAACTGGCAGGAGCAAGACTCTTTCATGCTGGTGCCCCACAACAGGGGGCGCCTCAATGTGCTGTTAGATGCCAAGAATTCACAGGAGGAGCGATGGTGGAAAGAAGCATGGAAATAAGTAGCTGGTTGGAACTGTAATTTGTCCAGCACACCAACCCTGCCCCATTTCAGTGATTGTTCTACTAACCCTGGGGCTTACGGACCAGGATATTCTCTGAGCGGTGATGTCCCATACCTCACCATGGGCAATGCTTATGAGGAAGGATGTGAGGCTCAGCCCCAGGTGTACCCTTGGAATGAATAAGGAAGTCTGTAAGAATTAGAGAAAATTGGTCCAAATGTGCTTTTTTTTATATAATACAAAAGGGACCACTGGTGGAAGAAAAATAGACTTCATATATTGTAAATCCTGAGTCAAGGTAAAAGCAAATAAGCAAACTTTTTAAACAGAGCTAATATTCTATGAAAACTTCCAACACACTGTGCAGTTGAAAGGTCTTTACATGAAATCACATCACAATTCTATTAACAATCCTGTGAGATAGGTAAGAGTATTAATCCACATTTCACAAGGGAGAAACTGAAGCAGAAAGAAGTAACTTGTCAAAAGCCACACAAGAAAATAATAAACCTGGGAATCAAGCCCAAGGGATAGTTTCCTAACCAAAATTCTCTACAGAGCCTGTAAAGTATGTGCAAAGTAGAATATATATATTCATGGAGCAAAGACACAAAATTAAGCCAAATAAAGAAAAATGTAGTAACCTAAAAACAAAGATTGCTTGAACTCCTCTATTAAAAACCAGCGCTGTCAATGTAGTTGTTAAAAATGAAACATGATTAAATTTTGCACACATGAGAAAGACCTAAAACAAAGTGATTGAGGAAGTATAAAATAAAACAATAAGCAAGTATAATTTAGACAAATTTAAAGGAAGCACCTTAACAAAATGGAAATCAGAAAAACTAAATTTTAATTTATAAAGTATTAAATAGGGCAAGGGGTGCTTTGTGCTTTGAACTGCTAAAAGGAACGCTATTTGATGAAAGTATGAGTCATGCCACTTGAAAACATCTCTTCTCAGCACTCTTATTTAAAGAAATAGGTTCCAATGGCAACAATCTATTTATTCAGCCATTTGTCTATATTCTTTTTATCCACAGTTGTCCTTGTAATTCCCTCTGATTCTCTGAAGACATGCATCTAGCCATTAATGGCAACAAGTTTAGCCTTCTTGTGACTACCTACCCAAAACTTTAAGAGGATGCAAGGATGGAGGGGAGGAGAAAGGGAAATAAAAAGGACTAAGGTGTGACATGTATATGTATCAACTCCCCACAATGTATATAGTCAAAAGTATAATAAATATAATAATAAAACAGGGTGGCTTCATATTGTTACTGAAGTACAAACATCCAATTCATTCCAGGGTCATCTTTTTTTTTTTTTTTTTTTTTTTTTTTTTTTTGAGACAGGGTCTCACTGTGTAGCCCAGGCTGGCCTCGAACTCACTGTGATCCTCCTGCCTGAGCCTCCTGAGGGCTGGGATTGCAGATATGCACCAACATGCCTGGCAAGGGCCATCTTTTAAAATACTGTACCTCAAACTGATCAGCCCCATAAATCACAGATTAACACATTCTGTTTTGAATCTGTTCCATTATATGATACAAATATCAATTTATTCTTCAAAACCCTTGATCCCTCTAAGACGTTGACATTTTTACTACTATTCATTTAAAGTCCAGGTGTTTGTGTTCTTCTCTATCCAGGTTAAATTCTATGCTTTGGCATTTCAGTCATTCTCTTCCTAATATTTTACTTGCCTTGCTCCTGTGACCTTGAATCATATATGTCCAACAAAACTCACTCGCTGGAGTACTGAACCTATTAAGTTTTCTAAATCATGGAAAACAAACACGCAAACTTCCTAAGTAGGCATATTTGTGTTTCCATAACTTCAAGGTCAGCAGCATCAAGCTTAACTGTTGCTACTGTCCAGTGACCCAACTGTACAATCTTATTTAGCCCAGTCTCCTTCTAAGAATTCCGTTTTTCTAACTTCTTCAAAGCATAATATTCCCCATCTCACTTCAACTCCCTCTTTCTCAACAGAAACCTTTCATTTTAGTTCTCAGTCACTTGCTATAAATCGTGTAATACTGAGGCATCACATGTACATCAGGACTGTTACACTTGGAGAAAAGTTGTCTCAAATCTGCATCTTCTATCTCAGGTGTTCCTACTTCGTCACGTATTCTTCATTATCATGCGGTCTCTTTCTTTCATTTTCAGCATAGCTCTTTTAATACCCTGTTTGGCATTTAAACAACGTGAATGTGTTCAAATTCTTCTCCTAGTCTAAATAATAGGGACAATGACGTTGCTTCATTCACAGCTGTGTAGTCATCTGCACTCTTCATCTCTATTTTCTCGTCTCCTGCTTACTTGTGTCCTTTAACCTGTTCTACTCTTGTCTCTGTTTTCGCCAGTCCCCTGAAGCGACTCTCGCCCAGGACACCAATGACACCCACGCCTCACCTTTTCAGTCCTTGTCTGACTTCTCAGCAGTCTTCGAAATTCTTGATCATCTCTCTCGATCTTGACCCGTTCTCTTTCCTAATATTATATTACAACAGTCTGAGTTTTTCTTCATCTCCCCTGGGATCCTACTTCACCTTTTGCCTATTCTTTCTATGTTCTGATATTTCCCTGTTCTTCTCTTACATCCTGCTATTTCTCAAGGCTTTGCAAAGCCTTTTCTTCTCTGGACCACTTTTCTGATCTATATCAACTCTCAAGTTCCCAATTAATAGCTATATATTGACATATCTCAACTCTTTACCTCTTATTTAGATCTTGCAAGATGTACATATTCAACTACACCATGAATACACTCTTTCAGATGTCTTACTGATGCTTCTAAATTATTTTTTTCTGAAACTTAAAAGTAATACTTGAATTTTCTTAAAGCCTGCTTCCCCCTACTCTGTCCAGTATCTCAAAGCATATTAATATCATCCACCAACCCAAAAAAGAAACTTGAAATTCACCATTTATACCTACCTTCACTTAAGAAATCCACATTAAATTATATTCATCCAATCCTTTTTGATTTAAAATTAAAAATTCTTAACATATCAATTCCTCCACAATTTGGTCTTACTTTCTTTTTTTTTTAATTTTTTTTTATATGCGGGTACTGGGAGTCGAACTCAGGACCTCACGCTTGTCAGGCAGAGCATTTATGCTGCTGAGCTATATCACCAGCCCTGCTCTTACTTTCAATGTGCTTTTTAACACATTCCAAGAATGTTTGTTAGAGAGCAGCCTGCATTTTCTAAAACTGCATATGTTAAAAGTAACTTCCATAAAAAAGATAAAGATAAATGTCCCTGTCACTTTATTTACACAGATGCTAATTATATATGTATATATATAATATGTAGCTCTTTACTCTTAAGTTTTCATTCAAATATCCACTGAGATTCATATCGTCTTTCTGAAATAGACAGAAATGAGGCCAGAGGTGATAAGAAGAACAAACCACTGCCATTCCTTGAGGTTGAACGGTCACATTTCAAGTTTTTGTGAAACGGTACCATGCACTGACTACTGCATTTTTACTTAACAGTGGTTGTAGGAAAATTAAGTCTAATCAGATAATGTGTGCTATTCCAAATACAGGTGAGGGAACACATATTCCATCAGCACCAAAGTCTCCTGGCTGTGACACTATGCACACAGACTGACCCCTTGTTTTTGAAAAATTATTCGTATTCCTTCTGCTACTTTGAGGCAAAACTAAATTCTACATATTGTTTAAATCTCAGCTAAGCCCCATTTCATTCATTTTAGCAATATTTAATATAGTTCCCAGAGAAGAGTTTCCAGCTCTGTCCATGTTAGAAAATTATATTTCCTCTTTTATGAAATACATGGATTTACAACATCTTGTTTAATGTTTGTTTTCTAGCTAGGTTATAATCTTTGTAAAGGCAAACACTATTAATTTTGTTCATTTTGTTTGATTTTTATAATATCCTCAATATCTACACAATTATGCCAGTGAATATTATTAATGAGTCCAGACAAAAAAAAATATTCTCACCTTCTCTGTGTCTCTGAAACCCCATTTTAATTTATTATGTATGTATTACTTCATAATTAAAGCAAAATAAATCCATCTGAACTTGAAGTCAGTAGTATTCTAAGCTAGAAAGAAACTAAAAGCATTTCCATGAAAGATAAAAATAAGATCACAACTATCATTTTTATTAACAGTGCTCAAGAAATTCTCACCAGTGATAGAAGACACTTTTAGGAACGCTTATCTTGCCCATCCTTCTTAGCTTGCCTGAGGTACAAATTCATCCAGAAACTTTCTTAATTGTCAAGAAATAAGGGTCCCACCTATGTGTACTCACAGAATTATGTGCTTATTTCCTATGGTAGCACTTAACATAATTATTACATTGATTTTTTTTTCTTGAGATTAAGACATTTTCACATTCCATGACTTTATCTTAAGTTCAATTTCTATAAAATATTAATTTACTGAATAAATAAATAATGTTTAAATCACAGCACAGAAGCTTCCATGTGATGTAGAAACTCTACCTTTTCAGCCACACCTCTCCCACTCCACCTCTATTCTCCCCTATATTTATCCTATGTTCTGTTAAAATTCAGTATAATGAATGAATAGCTAAAATAGCACATGGAAGAATTAGTGCATGAGTGAGAGAATGAATGGGTGAATAAAAATCACAATACAATTACACCAGTGATAGAAGACATTTTTAGGACAGCTTATTTTGCCCATCCCTCCTAGCTTACCAGATACATCCAGATACACCTGGACTCACAAAGTCTATAGTATCATGGTGTAGATAAATGGCTTTAAAAACAACTTTGAGAGTCAAGTATATAGAATTTACATTTGGCCTGTGGCTGCGATTTGTATGTATTACCCTGCACTATTTAGTAGATTTTGCTAAAATACCTATTTCCTTATAGACACTGTAAGGGAATTATATAAAATGATTCTTAGCTCAGTGTTTGAAAAGTGTTATGCTCTTAAAACATAATGACTATTATGTAACATCATTATTGTTGTTATTATTAATATTTATACTACTACAAATATAGGAAAATGTTCATGGGTAGCAGAATCCCACAGGATGACTGAAAGACACAAGTCACGCGGAAACCGGACTGAGTCCTTCTGGCTCTAAGCTCACAGATCCTTTGCTTTTAGCTGTCAGGTTGTATCCTCCATGGATCCACAGTCCTACTTGTGTCTTTGCCCCACAGTCATCCCACTCTCTGAGACTTTCAAGTCTAGCACCCAGGGATGCAGGCCTTATTTTACAGGGAAACCTGAACTAACACTCCTTTCTTCTTTTAGCCTCTCCTTGATCTCCTTATGCCCTTCAGATGACCTCCAGAACCTGAGGTCTACTTTCGACTTCCCAACAAGCTGCCTCGTCCAAACCGAACACTTACCAAACCTCAGGCCCTCGATGGGGACTAAGGCATGAAGAGCAGTGGCACCCTTGAGAGACCAGTCCTCTTATTCACACTCAGGGACCTTCATAGAGGGAAATCAGAGCTTGCAGGCCCCAGAGGGACTACAGGCAGGAACCCAATCAGCGAACCATGCATAGCATGTGGAGCTCCTGAGGCACTGAGGTCACAAACGCTGGTGTGTAGACTGTCCCTGCAGGCCCAGACCTCAGGTGGTGTCCTGAGAGAAGAGAATACCCAGAGGCTTTCAAAATGCCAAGTGCTCTGGCCACTGCTGCTAGAATAATCTATAGATGAATCTCCATGTTTATCGTATGTGTGTGTTTGAAAGAATTTGTATTTCTCTCTGTTGGTTTTTTGTTTTGTTTTGTTCTGTTTTCTCTTGCTGCCAAGAGTTGAAATCAGGCCCTCATGAATGTAGGCATGTGCTCTACCACTGAGCTGCACCCTCTGCCTTTCTGTGTGCTACTTTATTAAGGCTATAAATATTCAATCATTTGTGTAAGTAATTACAATAGTTATTTCATTGTAAGAATGTAAATGGGTGGTAAGAGGAGGCATACATGTTCTTCTTTCTTATTCAAGCCTAAAATGGGTTTGACAATGCCATGGTTATCACAAATTAGGATTGACCAAGCAGTGAAACTCTCATATAAATCTCTTCACACATACATTTGCCAGCCCATTTAGACTGCAGATATCTTTAGAATCATTTTTTCAGTTACCATGTTCAGTCCTATGTCATTTCTGCCATTTGGCTCTGCTTAATCTAAAGATTTCAATTCCATTCTCTTCTCTGAATCCATAACAATCTTTCCAAAATAGAAATATTTCTACAGTTTATAATGCTTTTAAGAAAAAGTAAATCCCCCTTTGCATAATACAAAAGATCAAATAATTTCAGACTTACCTCCCTCTTTAGCTTTATTCCTCACTATTCTACCCTAAGATGTGCCCTCAGTTCTAGACATGTTCACATACATTAAAATCTAGAGTTCCAAATGCATTATAATTTCTAAAGCACCATCTCTTCATATACGTTTTCTCTTCTTTCAGAAATATGCTTCCAGGCCGGTGAGATGGCTCAGCAGCGTAAGCACCTGCCTTGCAAGTGCGAGGGCCCGAGTTCGACTCCCGGATCCCACATACGAAAAAGGGGCCGGTGATATCGCTCAGCGGCACGGGTGCCTGTTGGCGCGCGAGGTCCTGAGGTCAACCCCCCGGTACCCACAAAAAAAAAAAAAAAGAAATATGCTTCCTGTTCTTTTCTGCCTGACTCAGCTTTAACATATTTGACCATCTTACTTGGAAATTCTCTCTCACACATTCCTCTGTCTACTCCCTGATATGTTAGCACTTATTGCTACATCTGTTAGTTACTGATTTGGCTCCCTGTTCCTGCTTCCAGAATGTGAATTTCATGATGATGGAGATCTCATTGTCCACCAGTGAATTTCCATGGACATTCAATTGATGACTTTAATTATTAATAGTAACATGATCTGTGTCATTATGGTCATATATTTGAAAACAGCAAAATAATCATATTTTTTCTATATATAGAAAAGTAGAAATTATCAGAGAAGGCAAAAATAAAAGCACCCATTAATTCATTACTCAGATACAGCAATAGTTAATATTTCAACTTTTCATCTACCAAACATCCTATCTATGCAAATATATGAATATACATCATCGCTATTGTTCAACAGTGACACTGTGCATTAGTGTTTTTGTGGCTTTTTTATTAAACAATAAATGGTAAATTGTACTTTAGGTTTAAATAAAAATAATTAAGCTGTCGATCTGTATTTTTTGTACCAGGAGTTGAACTCAGGACCTCGTGCTTCCCAGACAGGCGCTTGTGCCGCTGAGCTATATCCCTGGCCCAAACTATTGCTCTTTCTTGATACAGAATAAAATACTCCTTTCTAAATGAGAAAATACACTTTCTTTTTAATGAAGATTATTAATTTTCAACTATTTTAAATAACAATAAGGTTGAAGGTTTTATGTTGACCTATAAAGAGTATAGCATGTTCCACTACATGTTAACTTTTTAGTTTTGAAATCACTTAGCATGAGATGGGATTTTCACAAGAATTATTGAGAGCAGAGATTTGAGGAAAATCAATTACATTGCATTCCATAAAGGAAAGAATTTTTCTGTCTACTAATTTAATTCAGATTCAGTCCTGTCACACATACAAAAAATTAAATTTTAAAGAATTTAAAAGCTATAATGAAAAATTATGAAATTTATTTTAAATAAGAATTCGAATAGTTAATATCAATATCCAATGATATCTATGATTTCTATTTTTTGATAATTACTCATATTACTGATTTGTGACAATGTTTCTCAGAATTAATGCAGTTTGGATCTACTAGTAAAGAAAACTCTGTGATAAAAGAATCCTATTTTTAAATATTATGGGTAAACTTTAGTATAGTCTCATCTCGAATTTTAGAAAAGGTACTCATGTTGTGCTACACCTACAGCTGCTCCCATTCTCAGTATGGCACCCTGAACTGCGGTGCCAACTCTTAACAATTTAACAAAGCATTCACTTTTGAAACTTCAAGACAAAAGTTACTTATAATCAGTAGATAATAGCTTATTAAAGAGATAAAAACACAGCAATTGACATAATGGTTTACATAGATTTTAATCTCATGAGCTGGATTTCTGTTCTATAGGCCTTTGAAATTGTTTTTTCCCTTTCAAGAACATATTGATTTCTCGGCACACATTGTAAGCAATCAGTAGATGCTTAGGCGATCAACAGACCAGTAATTGATAGGTAAGTATATATGTTAAATAGAATTATAGCCTAATTTAATAAGAAAAATCATTTTTCTGTTCTTTTTTTCAATTTTTTTTGATATTCTTTAAAAACTCATAGTTTTCTTTCCTTTTGAAAGTATTTAGCAGAGAATTCAATTGACAAAGAGCTTACAATTTTACATGGCCTTCATTTTAAATTTGTCATTTGCATGAAAAATAGTGTGGGCCTCAGGATTTTCCTTGGAAACATCTTTTTAAAATTCATTATGGTTTATATCTAGATGTCCCCCAAGAGCTTTATAGGCCCATGGCTGGGGCTTTTGGAGGGTGAGTGGATCATGGGAGCTTATAGCTGACTTGCTAGCAGGTGGTGTCTGGTGGAAGAGGGGGTTGCTGGGGGCGTGGCCTGGAAGGATTTATCTCCCTTCCCAGCCTTTCCCTTTGTACTCTGCTTCCCCAAAGCCGTGACGTGAACAGTTTCTCCTCCACCACATTCCTCCACCACATAAATTAGTGGTTCCCAGGGTATGAAAATGGGAGAAACGGGATATGACTGTCCACGTTTTTTAGGAATCAGCAGAACATGGACTGAAACTTGAGCCAAAATAAACCTTTCCTACTTTACATGTGGGTGGCAGGTATTTTGTCCCAGAGACAAGGGAGATGACTAAGACAGTCCTACTTGGAATCTTTAGAGTACTGCACATATTTTCACCCACAATGAACATCATCGAGTGGGTGATATTGAGATGGCTGAGCCCTTTGAGGGTTAATAGATACATGCTAGTTGGCTGTGACTGACTAGCTCTCTATTTTCTTTTTTTTTTTTTTTTATTTTAAAGAGAAGAAAAAACAAAACAAATCAAAAGAAGAACAAATTTTCGAAACAACATAATAGGAGGGTAACAATGGTTAATACATTACGTATTACTATCTTTAAGTTAGTTATTCAGGATACCAGACATTAACATTCAATTGTCCAAACATTATTGGCACACACCTTACTCTTCAATGAACTAAGTAAAATTGGTAGTGTATCTATCTTAACCATCTTATATATATATACAATTTTTTCCCTTTCCCTTCTTTCTTTTCCCTATTCCAGTCTCTCTTTCCTTTTGACCAGTTTCTTTTTGATTCACCATGTCTATTGTACATTTTGGATCTTATTTACTCTTTCAGTTTCTCATACTAGAGAGACAATACGATGCTTACACATGTGCTTCTGGTTTATTTCACTTATGAGTATTTTCTCGAGTTGCATCCATTTACCTATAAAAGTCTCCAGTTTATCCTTCTTTATGGCTGAATAGTACTCCATTGTATAAAAATACCACATCTTTCTTATCCATTCCTCAGTTGATGGGCATTTGGGTTGTTTCCAAGATCTGGCTATTACAAATTGTGCTGCTATAAACATGGGTGCACATATATCGCTGTGGTACGATGTTTTTAATTCTTCTGGGAAGATGCCCAGAAGGGGAATAGCTGGGTCAAATGGGACCTCCAACCCTAGCTTTTTGAGGAATCTCCACACTGACTTCCACAGTGGCTGTACCAGTCGACACTCCCACCAACAGTGGAGAAGGGTTCCTTTTTCCCCACAGCCCCTCCAGCATTTGTTATTAGTTGATTTCTTTATAGTAGCCATTCTTTCTGGGGTGAGATGGTATCTCAGTGTTGTTTTAATTTGCATCTCTCGAATGACTAGTGATGTTGCACATTTTTTTGTATATTTATTTGCCATTTGTATTTCTTCATCTGAGAAATGTGTATTCATCCATGATGCCCATTTTTGGAGTGGGTCTTTAAATTTGGGAGGTCTGATTTTTTTGAGTTCTTTATATGTTCTCGATAGTAATCCTTTGTCTGAGGAACAGCTGGCAAACATTTTTTCCCATATTGTGGGTTGTCTCTTCACTCTGTTGGTGGTTTCTCTTGCTGTGCAAAAGCTTTTTAATAAGATGAGATCCCAGTTATTGATTCTTTGGGATAGTTCCCGTGCGGTTGAGTTTTTATTCATAAAGTCTTTGCCTACACCAATGTCTCCAAGGGTTTTACCTATCCTACCTTCCAGCAGATTTAATGTTTCTGTTTTAATATTTAGATCTCTGATCCATTTTGAATTTAGTTTAGTGCATGGTGAAAGATATGGGTCTAGTTTTAATCTTCAGCATGTGTAGAGCCAGTTTTTCCAGCACCATTTATTAAAGAGGCTATCTTTCTTCCAGCGAATGTGTTTGGCACCTTTGTCAAAGATAAGGTGGCTTAGTATGTCTGGGGTTGTTTCAGCATCTTCTAATCTGTTCCATTGATCTTCAGGTCTGTTTTTTTGCCAGTACCACACTGTTTTTATCACAGTAGCTTTATAGTATAATTTCAAGTCGGGGATTGTGATGCCCCCTGCCTTGCCTTTGTTGCCCAGAATTGCCTTTGCTATTCTAGGTCTCTTCTGATTCCAAATGAATTTTAGGATTGTTTTCTCTAATTCTGTGAGAAATGCTGTTGGAATTTTGATTGGAATTACATTAAATCTGTATAACAATTTTGGAAGTATGGCCATTTTCACTATATTGGTTCTTCCTATCCAGGAGCAAGGGATATCTTTCCATTTTCTGATATCCTCTTCAATCTCCTTTTTCAGAGTACTGTAGTTTTCAATATAGAGGTCTTTTACATCCTTTTTGAGGTTGATTCCTAGGTATTTCATTTTTTTGGATGTTATTGTGAAAGGTATTGTTTCCCTAATTTCTCTTTCAGTAAGTTTGTTATTTGTGTACAGGAAGGCTATTGACTTTTGAGTATTGACTTTGTATCCAGCTACACTACTGAATTTGCTTATTAAATCTAGCAGTTTTTTAGTGGAGTTTTTGGGGTCTTCTGTGTAGAGTATCATGTCATCTGCAAATAATGATAATTTAACTTCTTCCTTTCCAATCATTATTCCTTTTATTTCTTTCTCTTGTGTAATTGCTCTGGCTAAAGTTTCCAGAACTATGTGGAATAAGAGTGGGGACAGTGGACATCCTTGTCTTTTTCCTGAATTTAGAGGGAAGGCTTTCAGTTTTTGGCCATTTAGTATAATATTGGCTGTTGGTTTGTCATAGATAGCTTTTACCAGATTGAGATAAAGACCCTCTATTCCAATTTTCTGTAGGGTTTTTATCATGAAAAGGTGCTGGACTTTGTCAAAAGCTTTTTCTGCATCTATTGAGATGATCATGTGATTTTTGTCTTTGGTTCTGTTAATATGGTGTATTACATTTATTGATTTACATATGTTGAACCATCCCTGCATCCCTGGGATGAATCCAACTTGGTCATGGTGTATAATCTTCTTGATGATTTGTTGGATTCTGTTTGCCAGTATCTTATTAAGGATCTTTGCATCTATGTTCATTAGGGAGATTGGCCTGTAGTTCTCTTTCTTAATTGGGTCCTTCTCTGGTTTTGGTATCAGGGTAATGCTTGCTTCCAGGAATGAATTTGGGAGTATTGCTTCCCTTTCAATTTCATTGAAAAGTTTGAGAAGTAGGGGCGTTAGGTCTTCTCTAAATTTCTTGTAGAATTCGGCAGTGAATCCATCAGGGCCTGGGCTTTTCTTTGTTGGGAGGTTTTTAATTACATCTTCAATTTCATTAGTTGATATTGGTTTATTTAGGATTTTTAAATCTTCTTGATTCAGCTTTGGTAATTCATACGAATCTAGGAATCTGTCCATTTCTTCTGCATTTTCCATCTTAGTAGAATATAAATTTTCAAAATAGGTATAGATGATCTTCTGGATTTCTGCAGTGTCCGTCGTGATATCACCCTTTTCATTTTCAATTGCATGGATTTGAGTCTTTTCTTTTCTTTTTTTAATAAGGTTGGATAAGGGTTTGTCAATCTTATTTATTCTTTCAAAGAACCAACTTTTTGCTTCATTGATTCTTTGTATTGTTTTTTTAGTCTCCAATACGTTAATTTCTGCTCTGATCTTTATAATTTCCTCCCTTGTACGGGCTTTTGGCTTAACCTGCTCTTCTTTTTCTAGAAGCTCGAGGTTCACACTTAAGTTGTTTATTTGCGCTTGCTCTATTTTCCTGATATAAGTATTTAATGCTATAAATTTCCCTCTTAGGACTGCTTTCATTGTATCCCATAAGTTCCGGTATGTTGTACTGTCATTATCATTCAGTTGTAGAAAGTGTCTAATTTCTTCTTTAATTTCATCTGTGACCCATTGGTTGTTCAGGAGGGTGCTGTTTAATTTCCATGTGTTTAGGGAGTTTTTGTGAGATCTTTTGCCATTGATTTCCAATTTCATTGCACTATGGTCTGATAATATGCATGGGATAATTTCAATTCCTTTGTATTTACTTAAGCAGGTTTTATGAGCTAGTATGTGGTCTATTTTGGAGAACGTCCCATGTGCAGCTAAGAAAAATGTGTATTCTGATGTGGGATGGAACACTCTGTAGACATCTACTAAGTCCATTTGTTCCAAAGTTTGGTTCAGTTCTACTATTTCATTATTGATTTTCTGTCCAGTTGATCTGTCTTTTTGTGACAGTGGAGTATTGAGATCTCCCAATATAATTCTATTAGTGCTTATTTGACTTTTCATGTCCTTTAGTACTTGTTTTATATAGCTGGGTGCACTGGTATTTGATGCATATATATTTATGATCGTTATCTCTTCCTCTTGGATTGTTCCCTTTACAAGGATGTAATGACCGTCTTTATCTCTCTGAATCCTTCTTGGCTTGAAGTTCACTTTGTCTGCAAAAAGAATAGCTACCCCTGCTTTTTTCTGGGTTCCTGTGGCATGGAGTATTGTTTTCCATCCTTTGACTTTCAGTCTATGAATTTCTTTCTGAATTAAATGTGTTTCTTGTATACAGCATATTGTTGGATGTTGCTTCTTGTTCCATTTTGCCAGTCTGTGCCTTTTGATTGGTGAATTGAGACCATTAACATTGATGGTTAAAACTGATATATATTGACTTATACTTGTCATGATATTTTCCTGTTGATGGTTCCCACTCTTTGTTTTTCCCCTTTCCTGCTATTTAATTATCTGCCCTGCCTGGTGGATTTCTTCTGTTTGGGTTCCTATCTCTTTCTAGAATGTCCTTCAGAACATTTTGGAGTGCTGGTTTGGTGGTCATAAATTTTCTCAGATGTTCTTTATCATGAAAGTATTTTATTTCTCCATCAATTTTGAAAGATAGTTTTGTGGGGTACATCAATCTGGGTTGAAAATTATTTTCCTTTAGAGCTTAAAATACATCATTCCAAGCTCTTCTTGAATTGAGGGTTTGTGTTGAAAAGTCAGCTGTGATTCTGATGGGTTTTCCTTTATAGGTGATTTGTCTCTTCTCCCTAACAGCTTTTAAGATTCTGCCCTTCTGTTGAATTTCTGGGATCTTGACTATAATATGTCTGGCTGAAGGTTTTTTTTGATCATGTCTAGTTGGTGTTCTAAACGCTTCACTTATAGGGGCGTCAAATTCCTTTTCTCTTCCAGGAAAGTTCTCCCTGATTATGTCTTTGAACAAGGTTTTAATGTCATTGATGCTATCTCCTGCTTTTTCATTTATTCCAATTATTCTTAAGTTGTTTATCTTTGAGTCATCTAGCAGCTGCTGAATTGATTTTTCATGGTCCCTTACTGTTTTTAAGAATTCTTCCTTTTCATGATCACTAATTGCAAGCCTGTCTTCTATATCTGAGATCCTGTCCTCGCATTGGCTTAATCTGCTACAAATACTTTCAGTGGAATTTTTGTTCTCTTGGATATCTGCTTGAATTTGCCTTATGGATTCCATTTCTTTCCTATGCTGAGCATTCATGGTTTCTATAGTTTTCTTAAGCTCATCTATTTTTTTGTCTGTATCAGCTATAGTGTCCTTAAGCATGGTCTTCATTGTGGACATTATCTCTGTAGTTATCTGTGAGATTATTTCTGTTTTAATTTTTTCCAGAGCCTCATTCAGTTGCTTTGTTGTTACCACTTCAGATAGGCCAGGTGGGTGGCTTTCGGATTGTCCCACCTTGTTGCCCCCTAGGTTTGCCTTTGGTGAATTGGATGTGTGGGGTTGCATCTTGTTTAAGTGTCGTCTCATTTTTTCTTTCTTTAATTCCTGGGGTGATGTTTGCAAATTACCTATGGTAGGTTACTTTATTGCTAGTGTTTAAGATCTTTAGAAGATGACTACTTCTGTGCAGTATCTTCCAGGTGGAGCTTGCTTTTGGGTTTTGAGCTTTCTGCCAGATCCTACCTCTTCAATTTGTTGGATATGCGAAGTTGCTACCTGTTTGGCCCAGTCCTTGATTCTTTGGTACTGTGCCACTGTATTTTCTGTGTCCCTTAGTCAATCTCAATCACTAAGTATCAGGAAGGAAAGATGTTTAGAACAATTATTTCACATTTGGCTATAATGTTAACTAAAGCATCAAACACAGCCTAGAAAATGACAGACTGAGCTAACCAGTTATTTACCACTTTTAGCTGTATAGAGTTGTGGTTATATAACAAAATCTAAAACACACCAGAAAAAATATGCAGTATACAAGTCCTATGTATGTCAATTTTTCCCTGAGGAGTTTAAATTTAAAATGAGTTAAGGAGGAAATAGAGTGTTGGGAGAATAGGAAGGAATTAGATGTAAGGTTAGAGGACCAAGAGTGATCCCACTAAAATTGGGACACTGGTGCAGAGGACTGGTGGTAAAAAGAGAAGGAAGGGATAAAAGGAAGAACAGATCACGACCACAATCACAAAGAAGTTAGAGGTGCTGTTTACACTCATATAAAAAAACCAGAGAGAATAATGAAGGAAAGAGCAAATACACATACAGAACCAAAAACGAAGATAAAAACAATAAAACAGACAAAACAAAAATAAAACCCCACCAAAAAAAAAAAAAACCCTTCGCCAGAACAAAAAACAAATGAGTGAGAAAAAAAATAAAAATTAAAATTAAAAAAAAAAAAAAAAAGTAAAATAAAAAGAATCAGTTCCAGGTGTTGACTCTGCTGTAGGCAGGCACCATGTGGTGACAGAGTCCTGTTCCGTGCAGGTCGGCCCCAGTAAGCCAGGAGCGGCCCTCTGGCAGTCGGTGAGCAGAGGCCCGTACTTTCAGGCAGAGACCAGTCTAGCTCACCCGCCGCGCTCAGTGCCCTTTCACTATCCCTGGGCCTGAGAGGTGCAGTGCACTGTCCGGAGCGCGGGTTCCCTGGACTGGTTTCCCGCCTCTGATTTTCGCCACGCCCCCCACAATGGCGCCGGGCCACTTGCTCTCCGGTGCCGGACAGGTGCGGCTGAGAGACCAGTTTCGTTCACCCGCTGCCCTCAGCACACTCTCGTGGGCCTGAGAAGCCCTGCGCTGCCCTGTCCGGAGCACAGTGTCCAGCGCTGCTCTTCTTTCCCCGCGCTCTGAGTTTCGCCACACCCCCCACAATGGCGCCCGGCCGGTCGCTCTCTGGCGCGGGGCAGCTGTGGCTGAGAGACACCCACTCACCACCGGCCAGCGCAGTTTTCCGCCGCTCCCCCGCCTCGCCGCTGTCTCAGGATCCTCCGTGGGGGCTCCCTGGGTGCCAGCTGTCACCGTGTGTCCGTAGAATTGAACTTCTGTAGCGCTGCAATTCCTGGGATGGTAGAATGTGCATGCGCGATCTGCTCCTTCTTTCCTTCTTCTTTGTTGGAAAGTACCCTTCACTGGTGCCGGGGGTCCCAGATTGCGCTTCAGAACTTTTCTGGGTTCCGGGGAGGCATCTCCCCCCCCTCCTGCGCTTTCCCGGTCGCTATATTCCCGTGTTCCAATGGTAACTTTTAGAGAGAGTTTCGCTGCCTGCTTCTTACTCATCCGCCATCTTTTTCCCCCCCGCTCTCTATTTTCTTATTAGACAGAAAAGTGGTAGAAGTTCCCTACCATATTCTGGTATGTCAGCTGCCAAATACTCCATCCTCGTGTTATGCTTATCCTCACAGGCATCCATGGCCTGAAGGAGTTGCACATGTGGGTCTCCGTCCTTGTCTGCCTGAGGTACCTGCTGGCTGTGTCAGGAAATGGCTGACAGAGGAAATGGCTGAGCTTTGTGGTGTCAGTGGAGCTCAGTCTTCACGAAGCCATGTACTGTTCCCTCCATGCTGGTATTTTGGGGTCTAATTCTATCCACATCCATAGTATGCAATGAGCATCTTCTCCTTTGATGATGTGGACATCTCCTTTAGTGGCTACGTCACTTAGCTCTTTTTATGCATTCTCTTGGTATTTCTTTTGACTTTCTTTTTCAATGGGGCCATCTGTTACTCACTGAGGTATACCATCTTTCATGGCCATGGTGGTGTAATGGCAAGATGGAAGATTCCTAAAAGAAAATATAAGAGAAGATCTTCATAACCTTGGATTTGGCAAATATTCTTAGGTATAACACCCAAAGAATAAGCAACAAAAGAAAATAACTTCATCAAAAATTTAAAAAAATAAACTTTGAGGGCCGGTGAGATAGCTCAGTAGCATAAGCTCCTGCCTGGCAAGCGCGAGGTCCTGAGTTCAACTCCCGGTACCCACATAAATGAAAAAAAGGACTGGTGATATTGCTCAGCAGCACAAGCGCTTGCTGGCAAGTGCAAAGTCCTGAGGTTGACTCCCAGTACCCGCATAATAAAAAATAAAAATACATAAATAAATAAATAAATAAATAAATAAACATTGAGGCTTCAAAAGACACCATCAGGAAGGGAAGAAAACAACACTAAGAATGAAAAAAAAATTTGTAAGTCATAAATGATGAGGGTCCTATATCTACAATAAATAAAGAAAAAAGTAGAATGAGTAAAGAATCCTTACAATTCAGTAATAAGTAAATATCCAAGCTACAAAATGAGCAAAATATCTGAATAGACATTTCTCCAAAGCATATGCACAAATGGCCAATGAGCACATGAAGAGATGACTGATATCATTAATCACCCAAAAAATGCAAATCAAATCTACAATGAGTATATCATCTTACATTTAAAAAGATATTGAGATTCAAAATTTCAGGTGAAAGCTGAGTGTGGTGGTGCACACCTGTAATCCCAATACTTGAGAGGCTGAGGCAGGAGGATCGCCATAAGTTTGAGGCCAGCCTGGTCTACAGCATGAGTCTGAGGCTAGCCTGAACTACAAACCAAGACCCTATCTCAAGAAACCAAAACAAAACAAAAAAAATTTTATGTGACATTAAGTGTTGATGAAGGCACGAGAAATTGTAATACTCAGACACTGCTGATGGAAATGTGGAATGAATGGTACAGTCATTTCCTCAAGTAACATAGAGTTAGCATATAACCCAGCATTTCCACTTCTAGATATATACCTAAGAAAAATAAAAAATATACCAACCTCACTCTCCATAATGTCTCCAAAATGGAAAATAACCCAAGAGTCCACCAACAGATGAGTGGATTAAAAAATGCATTATATCTCTGCAGGAATATATTGTCTGACCACAGGGAAGAGTGAAATAATCACACGTTCTACAATATGGGTGAGCTTTGAAAAAGTTTCTCAAGTTAACAAAGCCAGCCACAGAGGGCTATACAATTTTATGATTCCTTTTAAATGAAATATCCAAAGTAGGTAAATCTATAAAGACAGAAAATAGATTAGTGATTTCCAGGGTTGAGGAAGTGGGAGATATAGAATGTGATGCAAATGGGCAGGAAGCTTCTCTCTGTGGTATAAAAATGTTAAAGAATTTGGTTGTAGTGATAGATGCACAACCTAATAAATGAACTAAATGGCACTGAATTTTATACCTGAAAGAGGTAAATTTTATTTTAAGTAAATTATAACTCAGTTGAAAACAAAGAAATAAAAAAAAAAAAAGTAAGTGAAGTCTGGCCCAGAAATAGAAGTCATGCTAAACCTGGGAGATGCTGAAAGTGATTGATACTATTTGCTGTCTCCTGGTCACTAGGCTTTAATATTTCTGCTCTCGTTTGAGTGTTATGATTCCCCTCTTACTCCTTAATCTGAATTCTCCAAAGCATTGCTATCAGCATTTACTTCACCTTTAAAGTCCTTTCATGTTCCTTGTCTCAGTTGGCACTACATTGTGTCCCCCCTCCCTTCCTCCCTTTCTCTGTCCCTCTCTCCCTCTCTCCTTCTCTCTGTTCCTCTCTCTGTCCCTCCCTCTCTTCCTCACGCTCTCTCTCTCCAGTCCCAAAGACAATTTCATTCTGTGAAGCCTCCCCTAACTTCGCTAGGCCCAATTATTCCTCTGCACTCTGGATTCCCACAGCATTTTGTACTCATTTCGTACTGTGATTACTGGTAATCTGTAACCTCAAGTGTTGACTCAGGGAAGGACTCAATTAAGCTTTGTCAAATGTTTGAATGAACAAGACAGTCCCCATACATCCTTCCCTTTAGGATGACATATGAGTGTAAAAGCATCTTAGGAGTAGTGGAGGAGTAAAGAAAGCACCAAAGTGAAAAAGAAATATGGATTTGAAGACAGACACTAGGAAGATGATGAATAAAAAAGTACAAATATCAAAAGGAAAAAGCTTCAAAAAGGGCAATGGGAAGAAAGGAAGACAGAAAAAGATTGGGACTGAAGGCTTAGAAGAGAACTGGTACTGAAACTGCAAATGCAAAATGAAATTAATAAAAACTCTCAGGCCCAGTGCCTTCGAGTTGTTGCCGAGCCCTTCCCTGCCCTCCACTGCAGATATTCAGCGTGTATCAATAGACCTCTTCCACTGGGCTCTGTGTACCTCAGACTGTTATGATTAACAGGTGCACATTGACCTAAATGGTGGGGGAGGGAACTGGAGCTGAGAAAGGGAAGAATTCATAGGGGCAGGAAAATCTCTGCTCCCAAAGGAAAAGGGAATAAACACTGGATGAGGCAAGACCTGAGGTTCTGTTCTATATAATAAGGCAGCCTGAGGTAGGTATGAAGTGTTTAATTGAGAAACTGAATCTGAGAAGGTGGCATAAAGGAGGTAAGTTTTGATCAGATATTTTTAGGATCTAGAAAGATATTAATGAGGAGGAAATGGGAAATAGGTACCAGATAGGTGCACAGTTCTGTGGCAATATTCAAAGAAGGGCAGGGATTCCATACTAACTTGACAGTAGAGCGCTTGCCTAGCACGCATAAGGCTCTGGGCTCAGTCTCTAACACCACACACACGCAGAGGCAGATGACTAAGGAGAACAATGGGCCAGGGTAGCTAGAATGAGTTGTGTTTTCTTGGAAGGTTGGTTGGGAAAAGGACATTTTAGAGAATCACTTTCCAGATGAGGACAGAGAGATTGGTGTGTAACTGATATGATGCCTAAAGAGGATGCACGAACCCTAAATTACCATTATCCTCAGGCATTGAGGGCCAGCGGAAGGAATAGTTAAACTCTTGTGCTTGGGAACCATGTATAAACTTCCTAGACAGAACAGGCAAGTAAAGAACTCAAAAACAAAACAGAAATTTACTGGAAAAGAAGAGATAATTTCTCCAATAGAAAGAAAAGACTAAATGGATGGAGAATTGTAGCCAGAGTAGAGAGAAAACAAGATACGAGAGTTTGTGTTTGATGGTGTGCAGGTGTGCATTTCTACTGGCAGATATGAACATATTTGCTGTACGAGGGCTTGGAGGAGAGGAGAGGAGAGGAGGTTTGGAATCAAAATTCTTTGGTTAAGAAATCAACAAGAGGACCAGTGATATCGCTCAGTGGCACAAGCACTTGCTGGCAAGTGCGAGGTCCTGAGGTAGACTCCCAGTACCCACATAAAAAAAAAGAAAAAAAAATCAACAAGAATAAGTGAAAGGATGACAGAGAGTTTCCAGTGAAAACTGCCCATATATGTAATAGGTCAGATATATGCATTCATCAAACAAAAGCTACTGCCTAAAAATGCAAACCAGGAATAGAAGCCACCATGAGAAATTGTCAGTGACTGAGAGAATGAAATGGGAACTGTGGCAGCATCATTCAAGTCTCTGACCAAGGAACACCGGTGGGAAGATGAAATCTACCACCAACTTTGAATACTCTCCTTCCGCCCTGATCCTACACTAGAAATCATGTTTCCTTGGTGACCCAGAGATGTTTGCTTAGAAGAGACATACTGGAAAGGAGAGGAAGACCCAAGGATGCGGGGGAAATCCATAGACAAGGGGATTGGGCATAGGAGGAGGTCTGACAGAAGGGGCCACAGGATGACTGTTTAAAGTGGGGTTACTGGAGGTGCTTGCTCCTCCTGAAGTACGGAAGAGTCAGTAGGTGGTTGAGCTGGAGTGCAGACAAGTCACCATGGTGGAGGAGAGAGGGTACTGTGGGCATGGCTGCCTCAGAGGGTCATTGCTTAAGGGAAGAAAAGTTTATGCTGGTGCTGATGTCACTGACAAAGGCAGGTGTGAGTAGCAGAGGATGAACAGGAGCACAACAAATGACACAAGCCACAGACTAGAAGAGAGGGTGAAAGCAGAAGATCTGTGACTGCAAGCCGGGGATTTGTGGGGTGTTGGTATGTGTTCCTTTTAACATGAACTCACACGGTGCAGTGGGAGCATAACTATTCTCTCATCTTCTGAACACGTGTTGAGTATAAACTCTATCCCCAGCATCCGTAAATAAGACACAGCTCTGACTCTCAGGGACCCCATGGCATAGTAGACCTGAAAATACTGAGAGAGAAAGAGAGAGAGAGAGAGATGGAATGAGAGAAGAGAGAGAGAGATGCAGAGAGAGAGAGAGGAAGAAAAAGAGGAGGAAGAGGAGGAGGGGGAGGAGGAGAAGGAAAGAATACAGCAGTATAAAGGAAATATCTATTTCAGCCACATTGGGAAATGAGAAAAATCTTTCTACATAAGAAATTTAGCCTGGCATAGTGACACACACATAATCCCAGCATTTGGGAGGCTGAGGTAAAAGATGGAGAACTTGAGGACAGCTTGAGCTATGTAGAGACCCTGTTGAAACAAAGAGGAAGGAAGGAAGGAAGGAAGGAAGGAAGGAAGGAAGGAGGGAGGGAGGGAGGGAATGAATATAAAGAGGACAATGGAAATAGAGGAAAAAGAATGTAGAAAAGATTACAGAGGGGGCCGGTGAGATGGCTCAGCGGCGTAAGCACCTGCCTGGCAAGCGCGAGGGCCCGAGTTCGACTCCCGGATCCCACATACGAAAAAAGGGCTGGTGATATCGCTCAGTGGCATGGGTACCTGCTGGCATGCGAGATCCTGAGGTCGACCCCTGGTACCCACAAAAAAAAAAAAAAGATTACAGAAAAAGAAAGTACTTTCGATAACATAGATATTTGAGTAGGAAAACCAGTAAATGTGTGTGTATGTGTGTGTGTGTGTGTGTGTGTATAGTAAGTCTTTCAGAGAATTCTTATATATAAAAGAACACATAAGGAAATTATTCTTAAAAATATACATACATGAAAAATTCATATATATATGAATGAATACATATATACACATGAATGCATGTAATTATGCATATGCATTTGTGTGTGAATGTTTTATTAGTAGTAGTACCTATCTGTAGTACACAATGACTACATTCATCATGGGGAGTTAGAACATGTACACAACACATCTTAATTCTTTTCATTTTTTATTAATACATGTTTATAGTACATGTTTACAATCCTTGTGGGGGAGTTGGTACATGTACATAACACATCTTAATTATTTTTCTTCATCCCTTTCCCCATCCTTCCTTCCTTCCTCCCTCCCTCCTCTTTTTACTCCCCTTCCCATTTGAAAAAGATCTATCTCCCTACTTCCTATTATATATCTTTTGTTTTGTTCTTTATTTATATTTTGAGTTTCTAATATAAGAGAATCCATACAATATTTAAGCTTGTGTAAATGATTTGTTTCATTTAACATTATTGTCTGAAGGTGCACCCATTTTCTTACAAATGACTCAAGTTTATCCTTCTTTATAGTAGAGTAGTACTCCATTGTGTGTAAGTACCACATTTTCTTTATCCATTCATCTGTTGATGGACACATAGGGCATTACCAAAATTTAGCTACTTTGAATTGTACTGCTATAAACATGGTTGTGTACATATCCCCTTAATATGATATCTTTAACTGTTTTGGGAAGATGCCTGGAAGGGAAATAGCTGGGTCAAATGGTTTCTAGTTTCAGTTTTTTGAAGGATCCCCATACTGATCTCCATAGTGTTTGCACTATTTCCATAGTGTTTACCTCCCACCAACAATGTAGAAGTGTTCCTTTCCTGCACTCCCCCACAACCTTGCCATCATTATAATTGATTTCTTGATGATAGCCATTCTTTCTGGACTAATATGTAATTTCAGTGTTTTCTTAATTTGCATTCTTCTAATGGTCAGAGATATCAAACATTTTTTCATATATTTATTGGCCATTTATGTCACAGTTCATGACCATAACATGGCATAAAAGGATGAATGATTACTCAAAGATTTCTCAGAGTCACTGTCCAATCCATGCTCCGAGAGGGCCCAGAGGGGCTGTCATTAACTTAGACCCCCTCAGCCTGAGAAAGTCTCAAACAAGAGCCCCGAACGGAAGCTTCTGTGGCCTTTTATTGAGAGGACCAGGAAGCAAGGATCAAAGACAAAAGAAGAGCATCTGGGCAGGAACTCATGTAGGGGACAGAGGAAGGACAGGGGGAGGTCAGTGTGGTCTATCAAATGACTGACCTTGCGTCCAATTTAAATGATAAATATTGGAGTATAGGGAGAAGGACGGAGAGGGAAGGCACAGCGTTCATCCCTTAAGGCAGTGTGTTTGATCCCACCTGGACTTGTGGCCCTGCAGGCCATCTTTTAATCTCTAGCCATGCATTCCAGGAGGTTTGGGTGTGTGGCTCCGAAAGTCCCTCACCTCTGAATATCCATCTCATACATACCTTTGGCCAACACCCCCACGCATTTGTACTTCTTGTGAGAGGTGTCTATTCATTTCATATGTCCATTATTTTACTGGGTCTTTTATTAGGGAGGGGTCTTTATATATTCTAGATATTAGTCCTCTGTCTGAGGAGACACCAACATTTTTTCCCATTCTGTTGGTTGTCTCTTCACTCCATTGGTTTTTCCCTTTGCTGTGCAGAAAATTTTTAATTTGAAATAACCCCATTAGTTAATTCTTGATATTATCTTTTGTGCTATTAGGGTTCTGTTCAGAAAGTTCTTGCGTTCACTCATGGCTTCAAGAGTTTTACCTATTTTATCTTTCAGCAGTTTAACATTTTAGAAACAATTTAAGAGTGCTGGGCATGGTGGTACATGCCTATAATTCCAGCACTCAAGAAGCTGAAGCAGGTAGATGGTGAGTTCCAGGCCAGCCTGGGCAATTTAGCATATCGTAAGGCAGTCTGAGCTATACAATGAGATCCTGTCAAAAACAAAAAGGAGCAGGGCATGGTGGTGCAGGCCTATAATTCCAGCACTCTGGATCACATGTTCAAGCCCAGCCTGGGCAATTTAGCAAGACTCTGTCTCGAAATAAAAAATTTTAAAATGCTAGGCATGTAGCTTAGTGGGAAGGCCCTGGGTTCAATCTCCAGTATTACACATACACACACACACATACACACACACACAAAGAAATTAAAGATATCTGAGCATCTTCAGTGAGAATGCAGCAGAAATCAGTGTAGACTGAGAAAGTAATGATGCTGGCAGAAGTGATGGACATCTAGATAAAGAATAAATAAAAGAGCTCTTACATTAGTGGCTTACAAACTTTCGGATGAATCAGAACCACGTGGAAAGCTTATTAAAACATAGATTGCTAATCCCCAAACCTAGATTTTCTGATTCAGTAGGTTTATGGTAGAGCCCAAGAATTCCCAAGTTCCCTGATGATGCTGCTGACCCTAGTCTAAGGACCACATATTGGAAGCACTGTCCTATACCTTCCTGCCTGCCTATTCTGTACAATAATACCATATTTCATACAACACAGGTGACTCAGGAAGCATCACACAACTCATCTTAGTTACTTTTCTCGTTGCTGAGATAAAATACCTGACATGCAAAGTTAAAGGGGGAAAGGTTTACTTAGCTTAATTTGTAGAAGTTTCAATCCATAATTGGCTGGCTCCAAGGCAGGGTAGCTTGGCAGAGGGGCTTAGCCAAGGAGAACCAATTCATGGTGGGCAGAAGGTAGCAAAAGAAGCAAGGCACACTAACAGCTTCTTTCTGCCACTTTTATCTTATCCAGGCTACTTAGGGTGGGTGGCACTCACACCCTTAATCCTAGTGCCCTTGAGCCTAGCATTGCACCATGAGTCAATTCCAGCATTACACACTCTAGATCCAGCCACCTCTGAAAAAGCCCCACCTAAGACTGCATTGAGGCTTTGCAGGGACATCTAGACACAAACCATAAGCACAGCTTAATAAGGCTTCCACAGGCCAAATTTAATATACAAACAGGAGAGCAATTTTGCTCATTTTAAAGATCAGAAAATTGTTATTCAGAGAAGACAGTGTCTTGTCCAAGATCACACAGTCAATGGCTGATGGGGCAGATCTCTAATGCAGGTTTTTTCACAAGCTCTCCAAGGTCCTTTCTGAGTGCCATAGCTTCCTTCACTGTCTTCACACATATCAGCAGATCTGTGCCTGGGGGGAAGAGTGTAGGATCTTCAATACTTACAGCTCCCAATCTTACTCTTCTAGGAAGTCTGCTAATTAAATCCAATTGCTCTTTGGTGTAGAACTTCTGCCCTCTGTGCAGAGCCTGGGGCTATTGCAGAGTTTGTGACAGTTCACTCACCCACAGAGATTATAGGAGTTTTTGTGTGTTTGTTTTGCTACATTGAGATTGACCCAGGACCTTGAGCATGCTAGGCAGTGCTCTACCACTGAGCTACAACCCCAGCCTAGATGGGGGTTTTTTGGTGTTCTGCACATTGTGGATTTTCAGAACCTGTGGCAACTGTGCTGTTGACAATGTTTTTTTAATTCTATAGTTTTCTAAAAGTCTTACTGCTGTGTAGAGAGTTCCTGAATAAGGAACTGAATAGCCTATCTGTGGAAAGGGCCAATGACTGTGTACTTTGTGCAGAGCCGGTGTGTGATTGTTACTGATAACACACCCGTGTACTGAGCCTTGGACTATTGTAGGGCCTGTGAGCATGTGTAAACCTCATGGGTGTTTGCAAGCCTTTATGTGTACTCTGTTAGTGTGTCCAAAGTCTGAAGCTATTTTTTTCCCTATGACTCAGGTGAGGGCTCTGCAGAAAATCATGGCTTTTTTATCTGCTAACAGCATAGCTGCTATGAACAACTCTGACACTCGCACGGCAGGCTGCCTCCTCACTGGCATCCCTGGGCTGGAGCACCTACACATCTGGCTTTCCATCCCCTTCTGCACCATGTACATAGCTGCCCTGGTAGGCAATGTCATTCTAATCTGCACCATCGTCTCCCAGCCAAGCCTGCATGAGCCCATGTACATGTTCCTGTCCATGCTGGCCAGTGCTGATGTCTTGCTGTCTACCTCCACCATGCCCAAGACTCTGGCCAACTTCTGGTTAGGTTCTAGCCACATTTCCTTTGATGGCTGCCTCACCCAGATGTTCTTCATCCACTTCCTCTTTGTGGCTGACTCTGCTGTCCTACTGTCCATGGCCTTTGACCGCTATGTGGCAATCTGCTCCCCTTTAAAATATGCAACAATTCTCACGAGGAAAGTCATTGGGAAGATTGTCATTGCCACCCTGACCCGCAGCTTCATCATCATATTTCCTTCCATCTTTCTCCTCGAAAGACTGCACTACTGCCGCATCAACATCATTGCGCATACATTTTGTGAGCACATGGGCATCGCCCATCTGTCCTGTTCTGACATCTCCACCAATGTCTGGTACGGGTTGGCAGCTGCTCTTCTCTCCACAGGCCTGGACATCATCCTTATTGCTGTTTCCTACGTCCACATCCTCCGAGCTGTCTTCCACCTCTCTTCTCAAGCAGCCCGGTCCAAGGCCCTGAGCACCTGTGGATCCCATGTCTGTGTTATCCTACTCTTCTATATACCTGCCCTCTTTTCCGTCTTTGCCTACAGGTTTGGTGGGAAACGCTTTCCACGTTATGTCCATATACTGCTGGCCAACCTCTATGTGGTCATTCCCCCTATGCTCAATCCCATTATTTATGGAGTGCGGACCAAGCAAATTTTAGAAGGTTCTAGGCATATGTTTTCAGATCTCATTAAGGAATTTAAATAAATTTAAGTAAATGCTCCCAACTTGCCCATACATATATATATATTTGGATTTCATTATAGCATTTGTCATACATGTATATAAAATACTTTGGTCATAGTCATCCCCACATTACCTTTCCTTACACACCTTCCCCCTCCCCATATCCCCTTTCTCTCATCTTTTTCTATATTTATTAATTGTCCTATATTTGCTACAGCCTCATCTCTACATGTTTTTCAATTATCCCCATGTTATTCTCATCCATGTCCATTCAACTATGGCATTTAAATATGCCATCTACTCAGATAAACCTCTGATTTCTTTTCTTAGGACCCCATAATAATATTCACCCACTCTCTTCTACCTCTTAGTCAAATTTAATCATCTCAAAAAGAACTAAGGGTGGGCTGGTGAGATGGCTCAGCGGCGTAAGCGCCTGCCTGGCAAGCGTGAGGGCCCAAGTTCGACTCCCGGAACCCACATACGAAAAAAGGGCCAGTGATATCGCTCAGCGGCTGGGCGCCTGCTGGCACGTGAGGTCCTGAGGTCGATCCCCGGTATCCACAAAAAAATAAAAATAAAAAAGAACTAAGGGTAAAATAATTTGCCATGAATTTACCATCCAAATAGGATTTTTCTCAGCATCTCCTTGCATTGAATCCCTAATATGTTCTTAATTACATGTATGTAATTTTAACATTTATTTGCCAGTTCGACATGTTTCTTATGGTAACCCCTGAGAATTGTCATATCTGAAAATGTAGTTCTGTGAGATATTTATATTTCTTAATAGCTGGACAAATCTATATTCACATACCTAATTCAGAAATATTAGCACCACAGCATATGGATATAGATCCATTTATCATTTTAAACACAACATAATTTCAAAAACTTTTATCAAACAATCCTAGCCTACCATTACCTATTCCAGTTTTCCTCAAAAAATACCTAATAAAGACAGTATACTCTTTTCTATTAAAATATGCTTTTATTTTAAAAAATCATATTCATCATTAAAATTAAAAGTCAAAATGCCTAATCTAATACCCGTACTTTTTTTTTTTTTTTTTTTTTTTTTTGTCTTTTTGAGACAGAGTTTCACTATGCAGTTCAGGCTGGACTTAAACTCACTTTGTAGCTCAGGCTGGCCTCACACTCACAGCAGTCCTCCTGCTTCAGCCTGCCAAGGGCTGAGATTACAGACTTGTGCCACCATGCCCAGCCTAATTTTTTTTGCGTGTGTGTGTGGGTACCAGGAATCAAACTCAGGACCTCACACTTGCCAAGCAGGTGCTGCACCACTGAGTTATACCCCCAGCCCCTTAATACCTGTATTTTTTAGTGAATAGTTAAAAAGGAAAATATATCTATATATCATCTATATCTATATCTATATCTATATCTATATCTATATCTATGTCTATCTATATCTCGCTTATCATTATCACTAGGAATTAGTTTAGCCTGATGTCCTGTAAGATCAAATTCAGGCAACTTAACCTGAATTTTAACCTAAAACTAATTCATCCTTGAAAATGTGGTTCACATCTCAACTCTATCATCCAGCAGTGAAAGATACAGCTTTTGAGTTTCTGCACCACGTTTCCTCAAAGTCACTGTTTTGTTGGGTCGTGAGCATTCATTTTTGATTTATTAGCTATCTTTTAATGTTTGGTTCTTAATTCCATTTAAAGCAGTACATACCTTAAGGAAAAATATTACTTTGCAAGGCTTTTTATTCCCATTGTTCCAAAGCAACACAACAGGTTCACAGCAGATAAGCAATATGTGTGTAAGTATATAAATTCTTAATATAAAAATTTAACATTATTTTTCTGTTCTCCATGCATTTTTCTTTGAGAGGGTTCTCAGCCTTGGGATTCAGTATCATATAGAGAAAATGGTTCCAGGTTCCAGGAGATGTGAATTTAAAATCTAGATGTACACTTTTTCAATGAGCTTGAGAGTTTGCATATCAATGAACTTAATATATAACATTATGTATTTATGTCAGAGTAAAGAAGAATGTTCAGTTTAGTTTCCTCTTCTTTCCAAGTAGCTCTGTATCTTAAAGACAATGACAATGAAGATTTTAGAGAACAGTTGTTAACATTCATTGTATGAAAGAAAACTGTGAAGGAGTAGCTATAGAGGGCCCTTCCCAGACCTCATCATGGTCTGGAAAGTTTAAATTTTTAACCCCATGGAAAAGTTATTGGAATTCTAGCAAGTTAATTCCAATCTACCACTTCCCACGGTGAGAATAAAGCCACTAAGGCATATTTGTAGCTGTGGGGAGTCAAGGGGGGTTCTAAGTCTACTTGGGTGATGGTTAACTGGAACAAAGACCACGACACAGGGCCGAACACAGGTTTTGTTAATTCATCAAGAGGGGAGTGGCTTGGGGATGAGTGACTGTAGTTGTGGTGGGAAGTACATGAGTGCCATGAGCTGGGCTAGGTAGGAGGCCTGGAATCACCTCTGCAATATGCAGAGAGAGAGAGATGCAGAAAAAGTAATCTGCATAACACAATTCGAGGCAGTATCTAATGTTTTTGGGTTGGTGCTTCAGCTCTGATGTGTAATTTCTTATGCCCTGAGATGTCATGGCCTCTTTCTCTAGGCTCAATCTCAACCAACAGTGTGGAGCATGGCTCTCCCTCCTGCCTGGCTCACACATGCTTCTTGGGAGCTACCGGGGCAGGGAAACACTAACCTGTCACCTTGCTTCAAAGATTACACATCAGCACCTCGCTAGACCAATTTGCATTGCTTAAAGCTAACTAAGGGAATAAGGAAATGTCCTAGCTAGCTCTGTACGTATCAATACATGGAAATATGGCCAGGTTTAGCCAAAATGGAGATGATTGCTCTTCTTTCAAGGAGAGTCATCCAGGTGGTCCTCCACAAGCAGCGATCAAGTTTTAGTTTCTACCTGCCTCACCTCGTGGCTTTGCTTAATAAAACACCCTTGAGAAGCAGGGACAGCGGGCAACCCACTTTCCAGACCCTCTTCTATCTTTCTTAGGCAGAAGCTATCTTTCTCTCAATAAATTCTTCCTACTCAAAAAAAAAGTTTTGGGTTCTAGATCTTTGTTGGAAGTCTGAATCTTCCTTTTTACTAACTGTAACTCTCAGCATGTTACTTTGCCTATCAATGTCTTAGTTTTTTCATCTTTAAAATGGAAATATCACTTTTCTTTTAATGATTTTATGAAAAATGAATATATACATATATCCTTTAAATTTTTTATACATCTATCTTTAAAAAGCACTTAGCATATAAATAAATGCGGTACAAATGGTAGCTTTAGTTGTATTGCTGTTTCAGTTATTACTTATTAATGGCTGATCACACACCTGGCAATTTGTATGTCTTTCATTTTATTTCTAGAAGAAGGGACAGATGAAGAAAACAAGAATGAATCAGAAAAAATGTTTTACTGTGATGTTTACAATAAATAAATTCACCCAAATATTATTTTAATATGTCAAAATCAAGTACATTTTAAAACAAATTATAGACATTGTTTTAAATACAATTATACCACTCAAGATACACAGATTTTCTTATTATTTTCTGAATATACTAACCTTCTCCCCGACTTTAGGCCTTTATATATATTATTCTGGTTGCCTGAAACATCATTCCCTTGATCTTCACCTGACCAAAAAGAAAAGAAAACAAAACAAACAAAAAAAAAAAAAAACAGAAGCAAAGAATCGCAGGTTAATGAAAAACTGTGGAGAATTATTTCCAAATTATATTACAAGTCATGGGCTCATTTTTCCCAATGTATAAGAGGTCCTTACAATGTAGAGAAAAAACTATCTGAAATCTGATGAATACAAAAGACAAAGATGAGCCCGGTTTGGTGGCACAGTCCTGTAATCCCAGCACTTGGGGAGGCTGAGATGAAAGGACCACTTGAGTCTAAGAGTTCAAGACCAGCCCAAGAAACATAGCAAGATCTTACCTCAAAAAACCAAAATTAAACAGGCAAACAAACAAAAACTCCAAAGACATAACTAGAATATGCTTAATTTACTATGAATAAGAGAAAATATAATAAAAAATACACTCAGATATCATCTGTCAAGTTGGCAAAGATGAAAAGAATGAACCTTGTGTTAGTCATGTTAGAAATCACATCTTTTCATACTTAGCTTATTGATATACAATATAATAGAATTTCTGTGGAATTTGGAAATACCTATCAAAATTCTTATACATTTATTCTTTGACACAGGACTCACACTTATTTGAAATTGGATTTCAGATATGCCTTCATATGGACAAAATTATCTCTCCCCAAGTTTAGTCATCATGGAAAAACATTAATGACATAAAAAATATTTGAAACAACCTAAATACAGTGGTATCTTGATACTTGTCATTAATTGGTTCCAAGAAGTGTGGTGAGTACGAAAAATCACGAGTACCAAACAAATTGTTTTGGCTGGAAAGCAAGTCACAAGGCATCGGACACCAGCAAGTTCACTGTTAGTTCAGAATAAGACCATTTTTTGAGCTTTCAGATATCATGGCCTACTTCTTTATTTATTTATACTAATTTGCCTTTAAAAAAAATAAATGCATTTGCATTTCTATGTTCACATCAATTGTGACTAGAATTAAGCCACTCTGGGCTACATGTTTCATTTTAGCGAAGTCTTAGTAAGTGCTTCTACCTTTCCACACCTTCCTTCTTTTGGTCCTCCACCTGTCAGTCTAAGAGCCCTGAGGCCCCAAAGTAAGCAGAACCTCAAAGATTTGATTTAGGAAATAGCTGTTAGTGAAGAACAAGGGATGAGGTGACCTTCATCCTCATTCTGCATCTCCTGACACTACTCTTGAGTACCAGTGATGCCCACAGCTTCTACACAGATCATGTCTTACAGTTCTAGAAGTAGAGTAAGAGTCAGCCAAGAAAAAGTCCTATGTACCGTGGGCTGGGTCAGCTTTCAACCTACAAAACTCCAGCCATTTCTTCACAGTAAGTGCAAGACCAGCCTGAACTATGTAATGAGACTCTGTCTCAAAGAACCAAAAAAAAAAAAAAAAAAAAAAAAGAATCTTGTTTAAGATGGTTCTTCAAACTTGGGGCATTAGTATTAGGTAAGAATAACAGTTTAGAATTAATTAAACAGCAATGTCAGAATTTTGAGATAAAATGCTTTAAAAATATTGAAGAGTAAATTGTTGTTTAACGCTATCTGTTAAAGAGTAGAACATGTCAATGCTCATTTAAATGTACTTCTAGGTTGAATAAAAAAGTTATCTGAAATTTTTATCTCCTGGTCAAGAGCTTCCTAAAATGGTAAATCATACTGACAAAGACAGTAGAATAAGTTTTGTTAATGCAGGAAGTGAACTGTATAGGAAGTAGATTTTAGTTTTTATTCCTTAAGTCATATTCTTATTTGTACTGATGATAATGTCTTGCTGGTACTCTCATTAATGTATTAAACACATCGTTGATGTGTGTTTAGTTTGTATCTGTATGAATGTTGCAATTTTACCTGGGTTTTATATTCTTTAATAAGGGAAGAAGGATGAGGGGAGAGAGAATGGATTAAGTAGGATTAGAGACTTATCTGAGATTACTGATTATGAATTTAACAAGAAAAGGTATGCATGTGTGAGTGTATATGTCTCCAAAATGGACTGGATGAAGAAAGATGAATTTAAATGCCAAATTTAAATAGTGTTTGTCTTAGTTACTTTTCTCTTGTTGCTGGGACAAAATACCCAACACCCAAAATTAAGTAAGAAAAGGTTTATTTAGCTCACAGTTTGTGGAGGTTTCAGTCCACAATCAGCCAGCTCCAAGGCAGAGTGGCATGGCAGAAAAGCAACAGTTCATGGGGCAGAAGATAGCAAAAGCAACAAGAGCAAAAAGGGAGGAATGAGAGAGCAACCCTCTTTCCCTCCCTTATATTGTATGCAGGCTACCCGCCCCAGGGCGGATGTAGCACTCACACCAGTAATCCCAGCTTTGGACCATGAATCAATCACAAACTCTAGAAGCCCGCCCCCATGACTGCATGAGGCTTTGGGGGGACATCTAGACACAAACCATAACAGTGTGGGCAGTTACTTAGGAAAGTATCGTGACCATGGAGAGTGAGTATAACAGTGAAGTTTTAAGTAGGCAATCAGGAGAGTAGTGTAGACATGGTAGAAGTGCTATGGACAGGGGAAAGGTGTTAGGAACCAGTAGGTTACAACTCCTGGTGGGATCAAAGGATATTGGAGTGATAACAAAAGAGAGAAAGAGTTTCAATGATAAAAGTGATGGCTGGAGAGGGGACTACCTGAAATTAAGGTCATGGATAGGAATTAAAGATTGGTGATAGTAACATGTGTGGCATGACAATGGGAGTAAAAAACTGAGGAAGATAAAAGACATGTTCATGTTAGCGGAGAGATTAAGAGAACTGAAGGCCACAGTAAGGAAGGGGCATCTACGTCAGTACTGACATCACCAAGAATCATAAAGAAATTATAGAGAGATAGCACAGAAGCCACCAAGGGAAGAAGGGAGAATGTCAGGGATGAGCAGATAACTAGACTATGAATGATTAGTAAGAGCTGCTAAATAAACTGAAAAAAAGATTTTTTTTTTTTTAAGAGAACACAGAACATTAGCAATAAAGTGCAGGGAGAATGACTAATCCCAACAGCAGACTAAGAAATTTTATAAGAAGAGTGACAGAGAATAAAGAATTGTCCTCTGGAGAGCCAAGAGTTAGTTAACCCAAGAAAGAGAGAGGAATATTTCAAGACTTTGGCAATACAAGGAATTCTGCTCATGATTAACTGAATTCCAGGTTGTCCGCTAAAAAATTTCAGAAGTTGGAGAAGGGTGACATAAAGAGCAAAAAAGTAAGTATATACAGAGCTTTATGGATGTAGGGTCTGAGTGGTGGCTTTGACTCTTGAGTTTCTTGCATCTTAACATATCTAAAGTACATAATGGCCATGTTCCCGGTGGTCTCAAAGCAGTGAGCGGCAGTGCATATTGTCAGGAAAGAAATGTGGGAGGTCACTGCAGGAAAACGCACAGCTGTCTGCTCCAGCTGATGCAGATGTGGAGGCTGAAGGAAGTGGAGAGCTGACCCTCACTGGAGCAGAGTACCCTCTTGATTCCTGGAGCATCGCCCCAACACTTCCCCCCTTTCTGGATAAGATGGCCCTCTCCTGTTCACCACAGCACAAATACCCCCTAGGCTATTTTTTGCTTTAAGAAAACAATGGTAAAACTTCACAATTTTTAAAGTGCTTACAAATATATTTAAATCCTTAAAAAAAAAAAAATCATTGAATCCATATCATGGAGTGAGGGGGAGCTGTGAAATCAAAATTAATGCTTTATCAACTAGTAAGCATATTGGTGTGCTTCAGTTCAATTTTGCTAGTTAATTTATATGTATTTTAAATTGCCAGGGGAAAGCACATATTAATGAGGCTAAGATTTCAATATCAATATCTACTTGCCTGTGGTAACATGAACTTTTGTAGTACATACTGTAGTACAAGATTCTGCCACAATTTTTATTTTCCTGGGTCACATGCTTCAACTTCCGACCACTCCGGGACTGGCGTTGAAGCATTCCTGAACAAATCACAGACTGTATATGAAAGTGTGTACATAAGCAGAATTTGGACCTTGCACAGGCTTTTCTTGTCTTCCAATCCCCTCAAGGCACTTCCGCATCCGGGGCTTTGTCTTCTCCCCTCCCCCCCCAGCCCTTTCCTCTTCCGGTCTAGGTCTGTGTGTGCACCAAAGTCAGTGGAAACGGGCGGCCTTCACTTTCTCTATGAAAGTGAACTATGTACTATGAAAGTGAACTACGTGTGGTAACTACGCGCACTTTCTCTAGCGGCTTTCATCTCCGCTGCCTTTGTTTCTAACTGCCCTCTAGTTAAGGAACAAAAGACCTCAACAATTGGCTGGTGTTGGGTAGAAAAGTGTATCGAATTTTGCCAATTTAAAATGTGAGCCAAGCTTGGGGAGACGGCCTAGAAAAGCTGTCTTGGCCCATGAAGTGGCTGTCAAGAGGCTAGTGTCCGGCAGGGCCCGAAGAAGGAAGCTAAATGCAATGGAAGAAGCAGCTCGGAAACCTGGATTAAAAATTCATCATCGGGGGAAGGTTTAGTGACCAACAGAGAGCCCACATTTCCTCTTCTTTTTCTGCTTCAGGAGGTAAGATCAGTTTTTCTTTCTTTTCTTTTTTTAAATTAGAGATTTTTAAAGGTATATTATGCAATTCACTTCACTTTCTTAAAGTGCTATATACAATTCCATTTTTATTTATATTCACAGCGCTGCGCCACCATTGACACAGTCAACTTTAGAGCATTAATTATCATGACCTTCCCCCCAAAATGATAACCCTTTCTCCCATCCCACCTCCTGGCAGTAGGCAATCATTAAGCCACTTTCCATTTTTATAGGCTTGCCTGTTCTGGATATTTCCTTTAAATCATATCGTATAATAATGATCTTTTGTGTGTGACTTCTTTTATTAGCCTAGTGTTTTTCAAGGTTCATCCATTTTGTCCTCACTTCATTCCTTCTTATGGCTGATTTACGTGAGACTGTATTACCACAGTTTATCCATTGGTTAATTGGTAGATATTTAGATTATTTCTTTTAGGCAAACAGACATTAGCAGGACTTAGAGACAAAGAAATGTCCATAACAGCATGTGTTGCTAGCTATAATTAAGAATCAAAGACCTTATAATCATTTATTCTCAGACCCAAAGACCCAGGCCTCTATTTCTAGAACAAGGCATGCAGCATTCCTGGTTGCCATAGCCTAGGGCCCAGTGATATCCGGAAAGGAAATATTCCTTACAGACCCTCCCATCTTGGGCTGGGACCTGATTTGATTAGAACTTTTTCTTCCTTTCCTAAGTTTCTGATATGATTAAGCCCTCTGAGGGCTCACTGACCATCTGAAAAGGACAAGGAAGACATTTTTGAGATACTGACGTTCCACAGTAACCTCTAAGAAAAACGTCAAAAAGCTTCATAATCAACTTAGATCCCTGAACTCCAAGAGTAACTTTTGTGTGCATAAAACGATATCCAAACTTGCACTCAGTGCAGATGCTTTTCTTATGGCACTGCCTACCTTCTCACTTGAAGGTATAACTCTCTGTGTATTTAGTTTACAATGCATTAACTCTATAGCCCATGCTGGCCTCAGAGCAGAGGCGAGCCTCCTGCCTCTGCATCCTGAATGCTGGGATTACAGGCACGCACACCACACCCTACTCGCAAATTCTTTCATTAAAGGCACGAGACTGAGAAATGACAGCCGGTTACTCACAGCATCAGGCTTCCTGGTGACAGTTTCCCCTTTTTTGGTTGTTCATAGCATAATGCTTCTCTGAATATTAGTGTAAAATTTTTTTCATGGAATTATATTTTAATTTCCCTTGGGTATATACCTAGGAGTGGAATTACTGAGTCAAATGGTAACTATGTGCACTTTTGAGGAACTGCCAGTGACTATACCATTTTACATTTTTACCGACAATGTATGAAGATCCCAGTGCTTCTAAAACCTCACCAAAACTTGTTATTATCTGTCTTTTCAATCCTGGCCTTCTTAGTGGGTGTGAAGTGGTATCTCCTTGTAGTTTTGATTTAGATTTTCCTAATGGCTAATGATGGCAAACCCAGTTCCTTTCCAGCTCCTAGTTAACCCTCATACAACCCTGGGGTTAATATAAACTCAATGATAGATTGCATTAATGAATAAAATATGTTAAAATAAATCCAATTCATTCATCTAGAATGGTAAATGCTTTATTTTTCCTCGATCCCATGCTTCAGCCTTCACTACTTACATACCAAGTTTTACATTCTCAGATTCCAGGGTGGAATGGAATCCTGGGCTCCCTCTCCTAATTAGAAAGGGAAATTAGATTATTATTTAAAATGTTTCAGTTGCTTTGCATTACTGTAATGGCTAATTTTATGGATCAGCTTGCCATAGTACCAAGATAGGTGTATGGTCCAACATTATTTTAGCTATTTCTGGGAAGATGTTTTCAGATGAGATTAACATTTAAATAGGTGGACTTTGAATGAAATTGACTGCCCAGGTAAGGCAGGTCGACCTCATTCTGAGATCTGAGTGGAACAAAAGATTGACCTCCAACCACAGAGAGGTGAGGCTACTAGCCAATGGCCTTTGGACTTTAACTGCAGCTCTTTCAGGCCCACCATGCAGATTTTGTACTTGCTGGCCTCCATAATCACAGGAGCCATAGCTTCAAATAAATCTCTTGCTATATGTACAGGTAATATTTTGATTCTTTTCTCTCAGGAATTTTGACTAATACAACCACATTTTGAAAAAGCCTAAACTTCCTGTGATTCCCTAGCTTTCTTGTACATTCATGCTGTTCATGTCTTTGAACATTTATTTGTTGTATTCTTCACACCAGAATCCCTTAGTTAATTTTTACACGTGTGTCATGATTTTGTAGGGACGTATCCCCTAGAGAACATGATCAGGATCAGTAAATTTGAGATCAGTACTCTGTGCTTTCAATGTATCTTTTACCTTAAATCTTAGCAGAGTACATTACAATTATTTGTTCATTTGGCCTTCTCTTTTAGCCATTGAAATTCTGTACCAATAACTAAATCTTACCTACCTATCGGCTTTTTGGTTTGTTTGTTTTTGCACATTCAGAGCAAGGGTCCTCCTAGCTGTTTTCCACGTAACCCATAGGCACCCCATTATAGTATTCTGTGTTTTCCAGGTTTAACTGTCTCAGACTCACCCAGATCTTTAGCTACACTGCCATGATGAGTATACTTCCTAAGTGGTTCTTTTGTTTCTAAATTTTCTCCTCTTGAAACTTTCCCAAATTTCCTTGACTATAATCTGAATTTGTCTTTCAGAGTGCAAATCTGAAATTATTACTCCTTTAAAAACTTTTAATGCCATGACATTCTGAAGTTCAAGGCAAAAACTGTTATGACTCCTTTGGGACCACCTAATCTGTCCCGTGTCTGGTCTGTCCCCCACCAGCCTGTCACTCCTGTCATTTCATCAGCACACAGAGTAGAATTTGCCCTCTCACCATAAATCATGACACCTACCGTTCCTGCTCTCCTTCACCTACCAAAGTTCTTTTCATGATTAGGGTTTTTTTTTTCTTTTATTGAAATATAGATTCAATAAATGATTAAAGCTCTCTTACATATGTCTTTAAAAGATTTACTTTGTGTTGTGCTCTGAATGTCTGTGTCCTGTCCTCCCCCCGCCGTTCATATGTTGAAATCCTAACCCCTAAAGTGTTGCATCAAGAGGAGGCCTTTGGGAGATTTTTGGATCATGAGGGTATAGCTTGCCTAAAAGAGATTAATGAGTTCATAAAGAGGCTGAGACAGCCTGTTTGTCTCTGTCACTGTGTGCAGAAGTAATTAGAAAATGACTTCTGGGAAACAGGCCCTCACAGACCCCCAGTTTATCAGCACCTTGATCTTGAACTTCCCCACCTTGAGAACAGCAAGAAATAAATTTCTACTGTTAAGCTACTCAGTTGAGGTTTTGTTTTTTTTTTGTTTTGTTTTTTTGTTTTTCTTTTAGTTGAGGTTATTTTGGCATAGCAGTCTGAATGGACTAAGATACTCATGGAGCACATCTTGTAGGCCATCTTAGCCTAAGGACAGGACATACTCATTAGAATAGTGACACATGTCTGTGCTTCTTTTGAGAGTCCAGTGACCTTCTCTTTGAGTACTGTTCAGAACAATCCCTTGATACTTAGCCCAGTTCTCCCTATGTTGTCCGCCTCTGTCCTGGCTTTTATCTGGACTGCCAAGCTCTTCTCCATCTATGCGACCCCTACCACCTTATAAGACCAAACACTCATCTGGTCAGAGTCCCTGGGAAGGATGTTCCATTTTTCTTTTTACCATTGCTAGACCACTGAAACCTGTAGTGGCAGTTCCTAAGCTCTATAAGCTTTTCGTGTACATGTGTATAAGGATTTAGAAATCGATTCATGATCTCTCATAGGTTAAAATTACAGACACACACGAGTGCACATACACACATGTAATTTTAAATTGATAAATTTCAATGATCTCGCAAAACATGCTGTTGTGCCAAATGGTTACCTTTTACTCACTCGTGTAACTGCAGATATTTTATTTAGGCATTTTAATAGATTACTAAGGAGTATAGGTGTGTTAGCAGTGTTACCGAACTGATAGGTTGGAAAAGCTAAAGAAAACCGATGACGATTCACAAGTGTGAACCCCAGGCCTTCAGGTGTTCTCGAGGCCACAGGATTTTGCTGTTCATCAGGGAAGAGGAATAGCTTCGCATTGCTGCCTTCCTAAACCAGCGGGATCCGCTCGCTGCCTGGCGGCCGGGCGGCCACGCCCTAGGCGTCGCAGGGTCTCCCCGGGTGGACCCGCAGCCCGGCCGAGCGCCTCCTCCTGCCTGCCCCGCCTCTTTCCCCCCCGGGTTTTCCGGCTTTGGTGGTGGGGCAGCGGCTGCAAGGCTGCAAATTCTCTGCTCTGATCCAGGCCGCAATTCCAGGTTAGTGAGCAGGTCCACTTCTGGCCAGCCTGTGCTGTGCCCACTGGGGCAAAGAGATGGACACTCTCCCTCCACAAGGGAGAGTGGGCCGGGGTTCAGGGTGGAGAAAGAGTGCCCGAGTCCCTTGAAGTTTTGAGTTGATTCAAGTCTGAGCAAGGAGCACAGAGGCACCTTCGCAGGTAGGACTAGGCAGGCAAAGGGCGGTGAGGATCGCACCCTGCCCCTGGATGTTAAAGGATGTAGGGATGGCAGGTCTGGAAGTGTTGCTTTAGGGAAGGACTGCAGACTCCGTCTGGCGAGGCCTGGGAGGTCAGGCGTCCCCTCCCCCAGCCCCAGCCCCAGCCCCAGCCCCAGCCCTGCTACTCCAGGAAGTGAGCACCATTCACCCTCCACCCCGGGAGGCCGGACTTTTCCCGGGGGAAGGTGGGAGCTGAGCCACCCTGCCCGCCCCACTCTGCAGCCGCCCTGGGTGTCTGCAAAGGCCAAAGACTGGCAGAGGAGCAGCGCCCAGCTTTCTCAGAAGGAAGGTGAGCCAGGCGTGGTTAAGGCAAGGCCCTGCGTTTCTCAGAAGTAACTTAAAACTCCTCTGATTGCCCTAAAGAACTTTGATCACCAGATGCTGCTCACATCTGGAGCATCCCTGGGGATGTGTGCTGTTCTGTGGCTGCCATTTCCCTGTCGGAACTCATGATATAGATAGAATTATTTTTACTTCTTTGTCTTCCTCACTGTGAATGAGTTCACTGATGTCGGGGACATTTTATTTAATCAATCGGTTGAGACAAATGAGTGGTTCAGATTATTGGTGCTACAGCCAAGAATTCTGGCTCTTACCCTTCAAAGCCTGGCTGTGTGTCCTGGCCCTGTTACTTGACTTTTCTGAGCTTTAGTTACTTTCCTCTGTAAAATAGATAGAGTAATATGTATAATTTAAGAGTTTTGGTGAGTATTAACCAGGCAGAAGTTTGAACACATAGGAGAATGGCTAACATAGTAAATACTCAAGTTAAATTATTAGTATTGAAGAATTTTATGCCTAGCTTTAAAAAATACACACTCAAAAAAGTTTTTGAAATAATATACAAGGGAATAAAATATGCAAGGATACATATGTTAAAGAAGAATATGAACTCTATTTGTTGCATCTAAACAAGTTAAAATATAACAGACTTTAGAATTAAGCATTACAAGATAACCACAAATACAGAACAATTTTATATTGTAGCTTTTCAAAATCTCAATGGATTATCTAACATTGACTCCAGGAAAAGAAAACCTGTCCAGGTCAATATTTTAAGAATTTGCAAAGCTATTATCGTAAGTTTTGGAAATGCACAGGAAATAATTTTTGAAGTTAAAAATATTTGAAATTGATCATATTCCAATTTGAATGCTTAATGGTGCTATTAGATCAGTTCTAGATAGTAGGTTAAGGCAGACTGTAACCCTGCATAAACATCAAAAATATTGTTCCACAGTGCAGGAAGCCCACGTCACTTATAAATGTCGTTAGAACCTGGCTCACCTCACTCAGGGCTTCCACCTGGGAGGTGGCCCAGCCCTTCTCACTCCTGCCTCTCTTGAGCCCCTCTCCGTGGTGCAGTCCACTCACTCACTGAATTTTGCTTTGTAACCCACTCTGACAAGGAGGTGCGCTTCCAGGCTAATAGATGTTCAGATCTAAGTAGCACTCCGTTCTTTAGCTCTCCTCTCCCTTTCTAGTGTTTTTTTGGCCCCTAAATTGTATCAACCTGGGAAGAAAGATCCTTTCTGTAATGCAATGCGTCTGAAGCCTTAATCTGCATGACAATTATCTCGGAGATCTTTTTAAAAGTACAGGTTCTGAATTGATAAAGAACACTAGTGGATACCAAAGCTGCCGGTTTGCAGACCACAGGTACCTTTTTCAGGCCTCTGTTTCCCATCCCATTTAGTCAGGCATTTGGCTACTTTCATCTTGTAATTTGATCCTTGGGGGGCCTGTGAACCCAAGGGTTTCCAGGTCTGCACCCCTCATCCCACCAGACTCCCTTTTCCCAGCCCATCCACATTGGTCCCAAGAAGACCGGTAGCTTCCCTGGTCTCCTCTGGGTTGTGCTGTCCTGTGGCAGGTAGTCAAGGGCTCGCTGGGTGTGGACTTGGGCGCTTAAACCTGTGCCCTCCTTCACAACTGCTTCCTTCCCTCAACCTCAACTATTCCCTTTGAGGAGAGACATCAACTCTTACATCATCTTTTCCATTCAGGAATCTGGGTCAGCATGTTATTAGTTGGGAAAGGGAGTAGGCTGGGATGTTCAGTGCTGGAGTGCTTGCCCAGTATGAATGGGATTCTGGGTTCAATCCCCCACCACTGGGAAAAAAGAAAAAAAAGAAAACACGTGGACATCTAATGAAATTGAAAATGAGCCATTAGTCAATTTTTAATTTTCTAGTAGCCTCATTAGAAAGTACAATGGGTAAAATTAATTTTAATATATTTTATTGAACCCAGTGCATTTGATGTATTAACATACAAAATCATTATAAAAATATTAATGAGATACCTTGGGTTATTTGTTCTTAATAAATCCTCAAAATCTGATCTGTATTTCATACCTTAATGCTTATTTCTGATTAACCACTCTTCAAATGCTCAGTAACTACATAGAGCTATTATATTTGACAACATAGTTCTAATTCATGCTTAGAGGATCAGAAGCCAAGCCTTCCCTTTTTCTCCATTTCTTCTCTACCTTCTTCCCCCTCCCCTCTCCTCTTCTTTTTTTTTTTTTCTTCTTCTTGTCAACTATACTGAGTTATAATTGTATGTTTAGTTACAAATATGTAGTCAGGGAACACAACGAAACAATAGACATATTCAGGCTTGTTTATCCCTTCCTGGACCAGGACCTCTCCCTGCCTTGCTTAACCTTGAAATTGGGCTTGACCTCCTGGTACCAGCATCTACATATTCTGCACATTCATCTGGGCTGAGGAGAGGTGGGGGGAGCCCGAGGAAGTTTGGAAAAGCCACTTGTCTCTAAAGGTTTGGAATTTTAAAGTTCCATTCTGCACTGCTGGTTACTGTGTGACCACCAGCAGTCATGATATATAAAGGACGTTTCCTTTACCCTGTTTCCTTATACCACTTCTCAGTTTGTCTCCTCTCACACCCTTGGGCTTTGGATTCTGATGATGCACTTTCAAATGCTGCAACTTTGCCTTGTCTGGGATTTTGCATAAATAGAATCATACAGTTTTTTTGTCTTCGTGTTTGATATCTCACCTTGAATAATCCTTTTAGATTTATCCTGTTGTATGTATCAGAAGTTTCACTTAATTTATTATATTAAGCTTCTTCTAAAGTTGCCTTCCTACATTTTAAGTTTGGGTTAGAGTTCATCTTACATAGTAAACTGTGACCTAACTTAATTGTAAACAGTTTGTAACCTACTCTTACAACAAGGAGCAGAGTCTCAGCCATTCACAGATGGCCAGCTGTTAGAACTGTGTTCCAGTAATACAGCAGGAACCCTAACCAATCAGGCTGTTTGTACCGTACTTCAGTTTCTGTTTGTCACTTCTTTTTCACTGGATAGAAATAAAACTTGCTTATATGGTAGGGTAGAGTATTCTGAACCTTTTGTTCCAGATTGCTTCCTGATTCTAATTCACAAATAAGTCTAGTTAAGATTTGCAAAAAATATGATGGAATCAAAATATCCAGCCGGTCTTCAAATTTTTAAAATTTATTACAGAAAAAGACACATTGCCATTAATCTCCTTCAAAATACTCCACCTCACTTCAAACACACCTGTCTCATCATACCATCACATTCTGAAAAGATTCTTGAAGTCTTCTTCCATATCTTTACAAGGTGTGATCAAAAATACTATACAGTGAGTGCTGCTTCTAATTTCTATCCAGCTGGAAGACAGGCTCATAAAAACATTACCATGTGTCTTCATCCACCATATTTGCCAGATCTGGCACCGGGGAACTTCTGGCTCTTCCCCAGTCAAAATGCCCATGCACGGTAAATGTTTTAAATCAATTCAGGACATGGATGCAGCCACAACAGTCCAACTAAAGACTCTCATGAAAGAGGACTTCCAGAACTGCTTCAGAAAGTGACAAGAAAAATGGGATAAGTGTGTTCTAAGTGAGGGGAAATATTTTGAGGGGCATTAATGGCAATGTGTCTCTTACTGTAATAAATTTTTAAAATTCAAACATTCACTATTTTTCCATTGCACCTCATAATTTATCTTTTAACAGTAGTATGCCATTGTATAATATACCACAATTTGTCCCTTTACCAGTTAGTGTTTTTATGGATGGATTCTTTCTGGGCCATTCTAATGAGGCAGAAACTCTTCCTCAAAAGAATTGTGTATTCTGAGTAAAATTTTGCCTGAACTGAAAGTATGGATATGTGTGTGTTGAGGGAGGTGGGGTGCGCCTTGCATTAAAATTGTAGGTATAATACCGCTACAAGTTTTTTAACATTACAATTTCATAAATTGGCATGTGGGGTCCATACTCCAGTGCCAACATCAAGCCCAGCTGTAATATCAGCAGTAAGTTATAATTTGAAATTCAAATAATGTTTCTCATTTCTTGAGGTAGGTGCAGTTTTGGGCTCCTCGGTACACGGGAAAGAGAAAGGATTGGGCCTCTGCCTTTGTAATCCTCATTTAACAAAGACAGTAGACCCTCATAGTGTATGTGCTAAGTGAGGTGATGTGACTGTGACCAGAGATACTAACAAACCAACAAAGGCTCACTTTCTGCATGTGTGGTTAATAAATACCTCAGATGAAAGGTAACACCAGTTAGTAATACTAATTATGCATTCAGTTCATTAACTTGTCAATAGTTACATTTTGTACCCTTTATGGGGAAGAGGCAGGTAAAGGGGCAGGCGGAGCCCCAGCTCTGTAGCCTGAGCGTCTACACTCCAAAATACCTGCTCAACCACATGGACTAGCCACTTTGCCTCCAATTAGACAACCTAAAATGGGGCTTAAGGGATACTCATAGCATTGTTAGAGGTATTATTTCGTTGATCTTACTAAGCAGGGCAGAGTGGGGTCCTAGCCCAGGACTCGCAGGAGCACCACAGGGCACTAGATGGCAGCAGCACTCAGGCCCCCACCTTGGCACACTAGTTCCTGCGACGGTACCTCACAGTAGCCCTGCTCAGCTGTGCTTCCGTCTTGCAACTCTCTTTCTTCGGGACACTTTCTCAGGCCTTTTCTTCTGATAGGAGTGTTGTCACTGGCAGGAAGTTAGATTTCCTTAAATCTGCCAGGCCCACAGGGTGGGGAAGAATTAGTATAGTTTATGCATCTTGAGCCTACATTGAGTCATTTTGTATCAGTGTACATCTGCATTTGCTGGGGACGAGTCAAAGACAAATTAAGGAATTCCACCTGATCCCAGATATCCTGCGGCCTGTCCTGCAACCAGAGTCATTGCACCATCAAGGGACAGTGTGCTCTGCTTTTTTTTTTTATTGTAACCCAAACCCAACTCTAGCTAAGCAACAAATGTCTTCCAGTGAGAATGATTCAGTGCTGGAAACAGATTTTCCTAAGAAGTCAAAAGTGACTTCACCGTGACGTCAAACAGTGGTAATATTGAAGTCATTGTCTCCGTCTCCTTATTGAAGGACCAAGAATGCATACATTTACACAGAGTTGTCCTGTGAGGGATAAAAAAAAACATGATACACGCCTGCAATCCCACCACTCTGAGAGGCTGAGATAGGATTACAGGTTTGAGCTCAGCCTGGGCCACTGGGTGAGACTGTTTCAAAAAAATGGGGGGGGGATGTAGCTCATTGCAAAAGCCCTGGGTTTGATCCCAAGTACTGCCCCCCCACAAAAGCATGAAATTTCAACTTGTTACAGGAGCACAGGACAGTAAGCATCCCTTTAGTCTCTCTTTTCTTATCCTAATCCCTTTTTGTTTGCTCTTCTACCTAGGCTTCCATAAGCAGAACCGTCTTAGAAGTCAGGGCTGGGCAGGCAAGAGCCAGGAGATCAGCTACAATGACTTCAAGAGTTCTGGTGGGCATCCAAGAGGAGGTGACCTGTCCCATCTGCCTGGAGCTCCTGACAGAACCTTTGAGCATCGACTGTGGCCACAGCTTCTGCCAAGCCTGCATCACAGAGAACAGTGAGAAATCAGTGATCAGCCAAGAAAAGGAGAATAGCTGTCCTGTGTGCCAGACCAGCTACCACCCCCGGAACCTCCGGCCTAATCAGCACCTGGCCAACATAGCAGAGAGGCTCAGAGAGGTAGTGTTGGGACCTGGAAGGCAGCCAAATGTCATTCTTTGTGCACACCATGGAGAGAAGCTCCAGCTCTTCTGTAAGGAGGATGGGAAGCTAATTTGCTGGCTTTGCGAGCGTTCTCAGGAGCACCGTGGTCACCACACGTTCCTCATGGAGGAGGTAGCCCAGGAATACCAGGTGGGAGCTCAGGACAGAGGGAGGAATGGGGTCTGTCCGTGGCAGGGGGTTTTTAACTTTGCACTGTGTTCTCATCTGATTTCTTTTTCTTCCCCTCATTTACCTGAGGTATGAACCTAGAAAGTGCCCTGCTGGTCAAGAGTAGAGGTGTTATCCCTGACTTATACAAGATTGAATAGAAGGAGCTGCTTGGGATGAAAACAGGGGGTCTGGTGGGCTGAGTGTGGGAGATACGTTGGCAGTGAAAGTACTTTGGAGTCAGGTTCTTGCCCCAGGAGAGAGAAAATCAGTCTATTTCTGCTGGTTCCATCGCTTGTGTTTAAAAGATACTTTGGTCTTCACAGTTTTCATCTCAGGACAGGACTGGTTTCTCCTGAGGTCAGCACAGACTCTCTTAGTTTAGTCTATGTTTAGCTACTGAGACAGCTTAAAGCTTCACCCTGCTTGACCTGATGTTTTTCTTCCAGGAAATGTTCCAAGAGTCCCTGAAGAAGTTGAGGAAAGAAGAGGAGGAAGCTGAGAGACTAAAAGCTGTTATCAGAGAAAAGAGGGCATCCTGGAAGGCAAGAAAGATTTCATCTTAGGGTGTCCTGGGAAAGGAGCCAGGGCATAGGACCAGAGGGCAAAGAAGCCTGGTCCTCTCTGTCTCCTGACATTATAGCTGGAAGGACTTCATTGCATACCTTCCAAACTAGGACTTCATTGCATACCTTCCAAACAAGCACAAGACTAGGGTTTAGACAGCGAATATATCACAGGACAACTTAGGTTTCTGTAACAGTTACATAGGAGATAAAGCAGGGCCAGAGGTAGCCCTTCATTCATAATTCTGGATCCTAGTTTACTATTTCAGTCTCTTTGTTCTTCTGAAAATGTTAAGTTAGTCACAGGCTGATAATTCCTATCTCAATACTCAAAATCGGTAGAGGACGCTGATGCGAAGCCGTGAGAGGTTAGAGAGGCTGTCTGAAGTCTAGACCTCACCTAGAAATCACAGTCTGTATCTAAAAGAGTTAGATAAGGTAGCCTGGGGCTAATGGCCTGGGAAGAGCAGAAGGGAGGAAGAAGGGAAGATGGAGTTCCACAGGCAGTGCCCCTGCTCTGCAGTTAAAGCAGTTGTCAGCCTGAGTCACCCGCCCCCTGTAGAGGAGACCCTCAGCCTGACAGATAGCAGCCTCTTTTTCTTCCCTGATGCTGAAGAATCAGATGGAGCCTGAGAGACACAGGATCCAGAAAGAGTTTAATCATCTGCGAAGCATCCTGGACAAAGAGGAGCAGCGGACACTGAGGAAGCTGGAAGAGGAAGAGAGGAAGGGGCTGAGCATTATAGAGAAAGTTGAGGGCGAGGTGATCCGCCAGAGCCAGTGCCTGAGAGAGCTCATCTCGGATCTGGAGTACCGGTGCCAGGGGTCCACAGTGGATCTGCTGCAGGTGAGACTTGGGACCCCCACCACCACCATCTCCGAATCTTAGGATCAAGGTAAAAAACAACTTTCCTTCCTTTCTGGGACACAGAACTAACATCCTGGTGAGGGTAGACAGCAATTCCTTTGGCTCTGTCATGCCTCTTCCCTATTGAACTGTGCAGAGGTCATGGGGCAAAGCATAAGACAGTTTGAGAGTGCAAAGCCCCATTTTTTATCACTTAGGACTGGTGGCCCAGAAGTTGATTTGATATTGTGGAGAAGATCTGCTTCATCCAGTGATATTCTACAGGAGAGTTCCTCAGTCTCAGCACTATTGATATTTCATGCTAGATAAATGTTGTGAGGGACTTCTATACCTGGTAGGAGGATATTTAGAAACATCCCTGGTCTCTATCTATTTAATCTCAGAAGGACCATTCCAGCAAAGTGTTACCATCAAACCCCTCCTGACATTGCCGTGTATGCCCAGGGAAAGCATATCTATCCCCACCCCAGTTGAGAACCACTGTTCATTGGGTACCGCTTGTCTGTATTGCTGTCCTGAGAGTTTGTCATGTGCTTTTTGTTCACTTGAGTCACAGGAAAACATGCCAAATGCAAGTTCTTAAGGAGTATGTAATTATCAGCCCTTCTTTGTCATCCGTGTGTTTCCTAGGTCAGAATCATTTGACATGTTGCAGTTACAGGTATTTAAACAGGTCTTGTGGGGCTGGGCTCGGGTCTGTGTGTGTGTGTGTGTGTGTAGTTTAGAAGGATGCAAAGTATCAAGTCGAAAGATATCTGAATGAGAAACGAACTAAGGGTGGAATTTGAACAGGTGTTTTCTATGTGGAATGAATAGTGTAACTACAAACTCATAACACAATGCAGGTTTCAATACTATGGAGCCTTCAGGCTGTTTCTTGTTTTCCTTTTGCCTTCTTGGCTGTTTCTTGTTTTCCCTTTGCCTTCTTGCCTTCCTCCTCCTCTTCCTGTGCTGGTAGAGTGATTTTTTCTTTTTTTATTTTGGGGTGCTAGCATTGGAGGCATGTAGTTGTAACTTTCCACCTATTAGAGTTTTTCCTCATTCATTATCTCATTTTGTTTTGGCTTATCATTTTTGTATTTTTTTTTTTTTGGTCTTTTTTTGGGACAGAGTTTCACTATGCACTTCAGGCTGGCCTTGAACTCACTTTGTAGCCTAGGCTGGCCTCAAACTCACAGTAATCCTCCTGTCTCAGCCTCCCTGAGTGCTGGGATTACATTTTTTATATTAGGTTACTCTAATATTTTCTCCTTCACCTCTTTGTTCTAGCTCCTCCACAGACTCCTCAAACTATAAACATTGTTCCTTAAATGCAGAGGAATCATCTGTTTGTATTGCTAGTTCAAGTACCTCACACCCATTAGTATGACTGTGCAATGGGCATTTGAAAATTTTATTTTATTAGGACATGTTTGCTGTTCCTAATGATTACACTCATAGTGGGGAATTGGTATATGTGCCTAAAGCATCTCAATTCTTTTTTTTTCCCCTTCCCCTTTACCCTCCTCACCCTTTTTGCCAGCATCAGATTCATTTATTTATAAGTCCTTACAAAGTTAATTATCATACATTCAGACTAACAGCCAGAGTACATTTTAAATTCTTAACTAACAATTGATTCTCTACAATTCCCCTATCCCAGACATCTTGCTTCTCTTTTCCTTACCTTTGTTACGTGGTACGGAAAATTTGATAGCCAAGATAGAAGCTTCAAAATGTGAGCACTGAGAATCAAGCCAAAGAGAAAGAGCCATGAAGGGGCTCACTGATTGGATCATGTAAGTTCCTCAGCCATGGTTGCAGAGGGATACAGTTCTGCTACTTAGTATAAACTGACACACCCAACCCCCCCTCACTGTTTTCTGTCTTAAAGTCAGTTCCAGTTGTGTCCTGAGAAATATAGTCCGAAATAACCCAATACAGAGAAAATTGTTATCCCTGTGGGGTCCAGCTGTTGACCTTGTTTCAGGCTCATGGAGAGGTACAGAGCAGAAGTTGGAAAGCCAATTAGAAGGCAAGTGGGCAATTTTCCTGAAATGAGCCAGGCAGCGGGGATGAGGAAGGTGAACAGCAGGTGGCTAAAAGAAGTTAAAGAGTGTGAAGTGAACTGGCTTGATGAAAGATGGGCTGGCATGTGAATATGCAGTAATTTTTATGCAATATTCTGTCTAAATTTTGAAGTGGATGCCAGTGTTGTTCGAGAGGATCGAGGCATAAACACTAAATTTTCTTTAAAATATCTTGAGTTTGAAATGCCTGTGTCTCATTTGCGGGGGATTTAAATCTGAATCAGGAGAGAGAGGCCTCAGCAGAACAGGGTTGTAAATCTTGGACATGTTGATAATGAAGAAACAATGTGAAATCAGTGGTAAGGTAAAGAGTTGGAGGATATGAAGTTAAGGGACAACCATACGCTAAGCCTGTGCTTTCACATCTTCAGCCACCAGAATAGAATGTAAGCTTCTCAAAGACAGAAACTGTTAGCCTGTCACCATTGTGCAGGCCCAGGCACGATGTATGGCAAGTGACAAACGATATCAATATGTAACATTACTCACACACAATTATGAAAAATAAAAGAGCCATAAATTGAGTCATTTCATGATGAGTTCCCATGGGAACTCAGGGACAATCTGCCCTGAGCGCTTAGCTTTCCTTTGTGACCTCCACATTTGGATTGTTTATTCTATATTGCTGTCATATCATGGGGTGGTAGCAATGGGATGAGATGACCTGTTACTCCCTAATTCAATCTGTCTTTTTCCTCCCTAGGATGTGAATGATCTCACACAAAGGTATGTGTAAGAAAACATGAGGTGATGCTTTTATATTGCCAGGAGCTGCGATTATCCAGTAGTTAAAGGGAAAAAGTCATAGGACAGACACTGGTGTCTCAGTGCTCATCGTAAGAAAACTTGGGGATCCTATGATAACGGAAATGCACAAGCTTCCATGCTAGGAGAATTTGGATGATGGGTCACTGGGAGTAAATGATTGTAGTGTCAGTGACCTGCATAGTACCCTGTCACGTGACCCCATTTCCACAGTCCTCTATCTGTTTTCAGCTCTGGTTCTCATAGTTATGGTTACCTCAGTATACACAGGGATGTTCTTTGCCTGTGCTTTTTATCCAAAGGAAATTCCCACCTGCTTTGTTTCCCAAGGTCTGAGAATTTGCTTTTGGGAAAATCTGCCTTAAACTTCCAAGTCTTCACCAAGACTGGAATAGCCCAGGCATTGCTGCCTGGATCCTCAGATTTCCATGATCTCAATTCCAGTAAAAACACAGACCTGAGACACGAGAAAAGTGGTTTGGGCCCTGGAAGGGATCTCAATTCTTGTATATCACAAGGTCTAGAATCTCATCCAACCAGGTGACCTCTAAAGCTCTCCACGCACCTGGCACCATCAGGCTCTTCACAGAAACGTGAAGTACAGAGCCTTCTGTCACTCTAAGTTTGTATGTGAGCACATGTCCTTTCTCCAGCTGCAGGCCTGCCTTCTGGGCTCCTCACAGCTGGGGCCCAAGCCCATAGACTTCTGAAGGAATATTTAATACTATCAAAGCCCCAGCAGCAGCTTCCTGCTGTTCTTCCTGTCAGCCCAGACATCTGCAGCCTTTCCTGGTGGACCCTCGGAGGTGGCACCAACATTTTAAGTATTTGCATCTTCTTTAGAGATAGCAAAGGATTTTCCAGGCTTTATTCTAATCAGTTTCCTACTATGTCTAGGACATAAAAAAAAAGAAAGGGAAATTATTGTATTTTATAAAAACTAACAACAGAAAAACAAAATGAGACTATAAGAGGTTAAACCTTACTGAGGCTTACAGATGGTGAGAAGCTAATTTCTAGGACAAGTCCTGGGATCCAGTGCCAGGGCTTTCTGCAGAACGATGCTCACTTCTTCAGGAAAGAGTATTGAAGTTCGCAGTGAGCCAGGGAAGTGAAGGAGGTGGGTGCTGGAGGAACCCAAGGTCAGCAGTGTGCGGCTCAGAGGGTCTGTCTTCTTCAGGAGTGAGTTCTGGACCCTGAGGAAGCCCCAGGCGCTCCCCACCAAGCTGAGAAGTGCCTTTCGAGCCCCAGATCTGAAAAAGATGCTGCAAGTATTTCGAGGTGAGGAGATTCAGGGAAAGAGCTTGGTTGTGGAATTATTGTACTGGTAAGAAATAAATCTGATAGAGAGTAGAGCTGGTATTTGGGAATAGGGGTGGTGAGGGAGGCCACGGAGGAAGGGACATAGTGTGCTAAAGAAGCTGCAGCATGTCTTGAAGGAAAGGTGAAATTACCAGGTCATATTCTCACAGAATTTTCTTCAGTCTGGTAAGGAAAGAGATACCAGACCCGAGACACTGGTCCTAGTCAACAGTTTTTATTCTTGATTGTTACAGAGCTCACAGATGTCCAGAGTTACTGGGGTGAGTGGAATCGATGGCCTCTTTGAGCTGATTTATCTGATCACTTTCACATGCTCCTCTCCAAAAGAACCCACACATTTTCTCAGGTTTGAGGTGTCACTGCCTGCCCTGCCCTATGCCTAGCTCCGTTTCCCCCCAGCCACTTCCCGTGTCCCCTCATCTCATTGTGACAGGTCCCATGTGTCCATGGTTTTCTACTGATGATGTACCTTTTCTTGCAGTGGACGTGACCATGAATCCACATTCCGCTAATTTAAATCTCGTGCTGTCTAAAAACCGGAGACAGGTGAGGTTTGTGGGTACTAAGCTGGCCGGACCGTCCTGTCTGGAAGAGCATTACGACTGCAGCGTCCTGGGCTCTCAGCACTTCTCCTCAGGAAAATACTACTGGGAGGTGGACGTGACCAAGAAGACTGCCTGGATTCTGGGGGTGTGCAGCAGTTCCACAGGACCTCCGTTTGCCTGCAGCCGCTATCCTAACGGTCAGAACACTTACTCCAGATACCAGCCGCAGACCGGATACTGGGTGATCGGGTTACAACACAAACGCGAATACCGAGCCTACGAGGACTCTTCCACCTCCCTGCTCCTCTCCATGACTGTGCCCCCCCGCCGCATCGGGGTTTACTTGGACTATGAGGCTGGCACTGTCTCTTTTTATAATGTCACAAACCATGGCTTGCCCATCTACACTTTCTCTAAGTACTACTTCCCTACAGCCCTCTGTCCGTATTTCAATCCTTGCGACTGTGTGGTCCCAATGACCCTGAGGCGCCCAGGTCCTTGAACTTTCTCTGCCCACACCCACTGCCGACTGGTGCCCTCCCCCTGTGGCGTGTGAATCAGTCTCCTCTCTCATCTCTGTTTTCTGGGCTTTCGCCCCTTTTTTTTGCAACTCAGCGATGCACCCAGTCGTGGTCTCAAGCACCCCTGACGTCACGTCCTGAAGCGTGGTATTCATTGATGCAGGGGATGAAATGTACCAGTTCTCTTCCATTAATTTGCTGAGTTTTGTACTGAATGAAAAATTGAATTCAATAAAATTCATTCTGTAGTTTTTGAGAGGTAACATTTGTCGTTTTTATTGTTACAAGTATACTGATTTGTTTTAATTGTTAAATCTACCACAATGCCCTGATATAAATTTGTTTTTTTTTTATATGCAAAGGTAGATTTATTTTTGATAACACATTGTTTACGCTTTGTTTTCATTCGTGTTTACAAAAGAATTTGACCTACAATTTTATATATCTTTATCAAGTTTTAAAAATGCAATAATGAACAAAGGAAATTACTGTATAAGTAAATGTAAGATTGGCTGTAAAACAAATCATCATAATTTTGATGGCTTTAAATTCAACTTGAAGAAATTGTAACTTAAGTTTTCACTATAACCTCTGCCACAATTTTCAGCCTTTATTTTATGGATATGAATCAGGCATGAATGTGCATGCCTGCAATCCCCAGCATTCCAGAGGCTGAGGCAGGAGGATTGCAAGTTCAGGACGAACCGGGACTACTTAATGACTTCAAAGATGGCCAGAACTACATAGTGAGACCCTGCCTCCAAAAGACAGACAGACAGAAAGAAAAGAAAGAAAGAAAGAAAATTGAAGGGTAGCAATCAAAAAATGAAAAAGAAAATATACTTTCCAAATGAATTCAATTTAAAAACAGAGGGGCAAGAAGAAAATGATCGATCCAATGCTAATTGTTTTCTCTTTCAGGGAGAGGAGAATGCAAAGAGAAAATCTAATCTAACACACTTTTAGAGGAGAGTTTATTCCAGCTTTTCTTTCATGCCCAAGCACAAACAACTGGTGAATGAGCTGCTATGACTTCGGTGGGGAGGGTCTGTATGTTTTCTGAGCCAACTATGAAAGAAGTGAGGTAGATGTGAAGGTGGAAACAAATACCAAGGGGAGACAGCTGGTTTTCTGATGTAGCCAAAAGCCCATGGTGGCTGTTGAACACTACAGATGTGACCAGTCTCAATTAAGATGTGAAGTGTGTACACTGAATTTTGACAAGAAATGTGTAACATATCTCACAACTTTTATATATTGCAGTATTTGGGATATATTAAATTTATTACTCATTTCACCTGTTTCATTTTACTTTTTAATGTGGATACCTGAAAATTTGAAATCACATACTTGGCTCACATTATTCTTGACAACTGTGGTCTTGAGGCTGTGATGAAATTTCCACCTCTAAGAGAGCCGCAGAATGACAGCTCATGGGCTGGAGTGCAGAAGGAACAGCAAGACCCACGTTCATTTTCACAAGGGACCCTGCCCCCCACATCTACACCAAGGCATTTTCATAAAGGGTAATGGCCGAGAGAAGACCTCAACACATCTGGAAGTGCAGACTCTCTGAAGATGAAGAAGTCGGCATCTGTCCCCTGCCTTTAGCCCTAGGTCAGGCACTTGAAGCTTCTTCAAGATTTGAGGAAATACTGATTTGTCCTCCTGGCTCAGCACTGTCTGTGGTTAAGAAGAAATGCAGGTTACAGTAAAAGCCTACAGCTGGTTTGTTCTAGGGGATAGTGATTGGGAAGATCAAATCTATGGAAGCTTAGCAGCCAGATGTGTACTCCTCATCCTGATCTGTGTGTCAACTGGAAGAAATAGGAAAGAAGGTAGCTTGGGCAGATGGGCCGGTGTAGGTTCAGAGAGGAGAAAGATCTGCCTGAGTCAGTTCCCCTCCTGCTTATTTTCCCACGCAATGAGTGCAGGCTAAAGGAGTTGGGCTCCTCTTCTCATTATGCAGAGTAAACCTGAAATTCACTGGGAAAACCCAAAGACGTGTACCCAGGTATCCTGGGAATGACGTTAGATAATCATGCAAGCAAAGCACTTGCTGGAAACCTGAGAGACCTGGGGAAGGTTTGCCCAAACTGAAACTTGAGGACAATTATTAGTGTAAATAGGCAGCCTCGACACCTTTTCCTGAGGGATCTTGGCTAGAGGCCTCTGGCCTTTACTTTTTGGTGTGGTAAGAGTGTTGTAAGCTTCTACAAAAATAAAATTTTAAAACATACTTATGTGTAATATACGTATATTTATAATGAAGATTAATACATATGAAATTTTATAAATATATACAAATTCTGGTGGAGACAGTGCCCTGTTAAAAAGGACGTATATGCGTACTTAAAATACATGTAAGTATTCATGGATCAAATACTAAAGATATTCATGTAAGAAATCTAACATGACTGTTAACAGTGGGCAAATGAATGGCTCTGTTCCCTGTGGCATTCATGTGGGATTTACTTTATACCATGGATCTGCCATATCCTAGGACATTATTATTAGCATCAAGACAGCAAAAGGGTAAAGAAAACCTTGAGGAAGCAGCTTATTTTTTAAACCTTTAGCTCATAGATAGTATTCACAGTGTCTGCTCATTTTGTTGCTGAGAATAACCATGCAGCCATTTCTAAAAGAAAGGATGATTTTTTAATTGTTTAGTCATATACATACAATCAGATTTTTAAAGAAGGGAAAATTTTGGTGGAGCCACAGTGCCCTGTGAACACTGAAAGGAGAACATGGAACCTTAAACAGCTCTTCTCATTATGAAGCATTCAGAATCCCAGCTTCTCTCCTGTAGCTGTTCGTTCCGTTCTGCCTTACCAGACGTTTCTCCAAAGAGGAAAAGTGTTGTCACCGGAGTTCTACGCAAGTGTAGTCATCATAATATTTTTTAACAAGTGAGTCCTTGCTGGAACTGGCACTTAAATTTGATTCTAATTTAAAGGGAAAGATTTTGTGCGTGTGTGTGTGTGTGTGTGCGTGTATCTAAGGGTAGCTTTTGTACCACCTCTATTTAATTGACATATTTTACATATATAAAAGTATAAGCTGGGCGTGATGGTGCACACCTGTAATCCCAGCACTCAGGAGGCTGAGGCAGGAGGATCACTGCAAGTTCAAGGCCAGCCTGGGCTACATAGCAAGACTTTGTCTCAAAAACAGAAATAAATGCATAATGTGATGAGCTTTGACTTGTGAAGCCATCACTATCAAGACAATATACTCACCATCCTCAGAAATCTACTCCTCCCCTTTGTTAATCCCTCCTTTTCCCACCCCTCTCCACTGCTGTCCTCCAGCAAACACTGGCTTGTCACTAAAGCTTACATTTCCTAGAATTTTATATAAATTAAATCATACATTATTACCACCAAGTCATTGTGTATATCGAGAGTAAATTTTTTATTGTTCAATAGTTTTCCACCATATGGTTATATAATTTATTCACCTGCTTGGTAGATGTAGATTACTTCACCGTTTTGTTTTTGTTTTTGTTTTTGTTTTTTTGCCTACCAGAAATATAACTGTTAGGAGCATTTGTTGTAAAAGTCTTTCAATAACTATGCTTTCATTTCTTGGATAAATAGCTAATAGTGAAATAGGCTGAATAGTAAATATATGATTAACTTTTTAAAAACTGCCAAGCTGTTTTCTAAAATAGTTGTGCCTTTTTACATCAGGCCAGCATATAAGACTTCAGTTACTTAATCGGGTATGGTAGTGAATTCCTATAATCCCAGCACTACAGGAGGCCAAGGCACAAGGATCATAAAATTTGAGTCCAGTCTGAGCAATTTAGCAAGTTAGGAAGATTCTGTCTCAAAATTAAAGAAAGGGGAAAAAAGAAAGAGTAGTCTGGGAAAGTAGTTCAGTGCAAAGACACTGAGTTCGATCCTCATTACCTCCAAATGCAACAAAAAATTTTTACCTGTGTCATATTTCAAGAAACAGTAACTTGATTAAAGAATTACAAATACTTTTAAAATTATTTATAATTTTAAAAATTCTTTACTCTAAAACAAAAGGCTGGGCCGGTGAGATAGCTCAGCAGCATAAGCGCCTGCCCAGCAAGCACGAGGTCCTGAGTTCGACTGCCGGAACCCACATTAAAAAATAAATAAATAAATAAATAAATAAATAAATAAATAAAACAAAAGACTTTCTCATCCTAGTGACTTCCTTTTTACCTTGCTGACATACTAGTTAAACATGGATTTGAGGGGTAGCTTAGTGGTGGAGTATATGCTCAAGATGCACAAGGTGTTGAATTTGATTCTAATTTAAGGGGAAAGATTTTGTGCGTGTGTGTGTGTTAATATTAACAAATTAATATTCTTTTCCCAAATATGGTTTTTATTTGGGACTTCTAAATTTATTCTGCTGGGTATTCTGTGAGTATCCTGGATATCTGATTTGGTGTCTGACAGTAATTTTTAAAAGAAATTTTCAGTCATTGTCACTTCAAACATTTCTTCTGCTCTTACTCCACTAAAATTTTCCTTCTCGTTTTAGTATTATAATTATGCACATTGGGCCGGTGAGACGGCTCAGCGGCTTAAGCGCCTGCCTTGCAAGCGCAAAGGCCCGAGTTCGACTCCCGGATCCCACATACGAAAAAGGGGCCGGTGATATCGCTCAGCGGCACGGGTGCCTGTTGGCGCGCGAGGTCCTGAGGTCGTCCCCCCGGTACCCACAAAAAAAAAAAAATAATAATAATAATAATAATTATGCACATACTATATCTTTGGAAATCTGCACCAGGTATTGGTTTTCAATATTTTTCTTTTTGTATTTCAGTGTGGGAAGTTTCTATGGAAATCTCTTCATGTTTACGGATGCTTTATGTCCAGTCTCTTGCTAGAATTTGGCCCATAATCTCAAGAGATGCAATCCATGTCTGTAGTATTAGGAGTGGAACCACTACTGATAAAACCATCCAAAGTATTTTCCAGGCAGGGCATTGTGGTTCATGCACATAATCCCAGCACTGGGGAGGTTGAGTCAGGAGGATCTCAAATTCCAGGCCAGCCTCTATATAACGAGACCCTCTCTCAAAAAATTTTTTTTGGTTTTCATTTCTTTTACAGTGATTTTGATTTCTAGCCCTTTCCTTTCTTGGATGTTCTGTCTCTCTGCTTATATAACTTATTTATTTTTTCATGATGTCTATCTTTTACATTATACTACTTGATTTTATTAACCACAATTATTTTAGATTTCTTGTCTAGTCATTCCAAAACCTATGTCAGACCTGAGTCCAATCTTGGTCCAGTGTTGATGTTTTCATTGTCTCTTCAGAATGTCTCCTTGCCTTTTCACACACCTTCCTTTTGTTGTTGATGTAAGCCTGACGCAGGAACGTAGAGGAATTTTGAGTGCTGTTTCTTGTTAATTTGAGTAGGCATGGAGCTGTGTTTACTGTTTGCTGGAGCTGTAGAGGTTTTAGAGACTTTGAAATTCTGTTATTATCTAAATTTCTTTTTTTTTTTTTTTTTGGTGTGTATCGGGGGTCGACCTCAGGACCTCACGTGCCAGCAGGCACCCGTGACGCTCAGCGATATCACTGGCCCTTTTTTCGTATGTGGGTTCCGGGAGTTGAACTCAGGCCCTCACGCTTGCCAGGCAGGCACTTACGCCGCTGAGCCATCTCACTGACCCCCAAAATTTCTTATGCTAAACCAAATCTTTTTTTGGTTAAGGGCCACTTGGCCATGATTATAATAGCCAAGAATTTTCTTTTCTTTTCTTTTTCTGTGTTCAATTTTCTACTATTTTGATGAAATTTTGTGTCTATATTCATAAGGAATTTTGGCCATAGCTTTAGTTTTTCTTCTGTTGTTTTTGTGTGATTTTAGTATCAGGGTGGAACTGACTTCATACTGAAAGGGAAAAACTGTACAAGAAAAATTGTTCTTTTTAAAACTTTGTTCTTTTTGAAACTGCCTAGCTCTATAACTGCTTTATGGCTCTGTAATTACTTTCTTGACCCCCATAACCACAAGAGTGTAACCAAACATGGAGGATGTCCGATTGTAACAAGCTCCATAACCATTAATCTAGTCTTGTAACTGATGATCATTAATCTAGCCTTGTAAACGATGATCTCACCCTGCTAGCTAATCAGAACTGCCAGGCTGTCTTCTCTTGCCTTTGTACCTCCTGCTTATGCATCATATAAAAGCCCTAGACTATCAGAGATTGGGGCCTGATATTTTGGGAGTGATTCCCAATCAGTGCCCATCAACATGAAATAAATCTGTCTCCAAATCCTGGGTGTTGTTTCGGTGTTTCTGTTTGCCATAGCATCTGGTGTGTTGGCCGGGAAGACTGACTATGCTGACCTCTTTAGTCACCAGTCGTGGCCCTCGCAGATGGAGCAAAGATCTCTCCAGGTCCCAACAGGAAGGTGCACCCTCGAGATTTCTTGAGTCCCCTCAGAGGTCTGGAGGAGGATTCCTGGCTCACTGCTCAAGCGGCTCACATCGGACCCTAAAGGGAGGAGGATGCAGTCTATCTCTGTCTGTCTGCCTGCCTGCCTGCCTGCCTGATTCTAGTAAGACCCCTGGGGGCACCTCAGTTGGTCTGTCAGTCCTGCTCAGCTTGAGCAGAAGAAGAACTTGATCATTTCTTGTTAGTTAAGGCCACCCTCAAGGGAAGAGGGGCTGGAATGTTTAACCTATGAGTGCCTGATGCATGATTGTGTGAGAGAATGGAATGGACAGCATAAGCAATAGAACTGCTTCGTCTGTTTGCCAAGAATGGGAAGCACTGGTCGTGGTGGCTGATTGAGCCCTCACCTGCAGTTCTGTGGCCAGGCACAAAATTGCAGCCTAGGAGAACCTGTCATCAAACATAAATTCTTGTAACCAATCCAGTCGGCCTCTTTCTCATTTAACCCTGTACTTTCCCCGAAAGGAAGATGATGCCTGCATCAGCCTGAGGCAGATAACTGCAATCCTGAAATTCTGAAAACTCTCCTCCCAGAAGTATAAGCCTCACCTCCGGGTCTGGCCATCAACCATGCCACCTCATCATGACCCCCCATTGCTGTCAGATGCCACAGGAAACATGAACAGGCATCCAGCCATACATCAGCCTGATAGACTATTAATCACCTTAGCAAGATCCCTGTGCCATCAACAACATAGCCATCACCTTGCATTCTGCAATTCCTGCCTGTAAAACCAGTTCAAGATCTCTGAGCTGCCATTGCCACCACGATTGCCCTCTGTATACATTGCCTCAGTCTTCTGCCACACACAGCCTGCTGGTACACCTTCCTGGGCCTAAAGAATGCCTTCTTCTGCCTTCGGTTGGCTCCTGTCAGCTGGCCCCTCTTCACCTTTAAATAAAAAGTCCCAGTTCTGGACTCAAAAGCCAACTGACCTGGACTCAAAAGCCAACTGACCTGGACTCAACCTACCAGAGGTTCAAAAACTTGTGTACCTTCTTTGGAGAAGAAAAAGAAAAAAAAGAGAAACTCCACAACTTTCTTAGAACTACTGGTTTCTATAGAATCTGGATCCTTGAGTTCACAAAAACAATGATGTTTACTCAAATTGGGAGCTGCCAGTGGCCTACCTGTGCTGCCTCCCCCTTTCCCTCTGCACTCCAATAGCCACTGTCCTTCTGATCAAGAAAGCTGACAAGCTCCCCTTAGGCTGAGACCTGACTGTCCAGGTGCCACATGCTGTGCTGGACTTCACCCAGTACCAAGGACTCTTATGCAAAAATCCCTGCTTGACTTTTGTGATAAAACCACTCAATCCTGCCATGTACCCGCCCATAGAACTGAGCCCAACAGATTATGACTGCCTGAAACTGTCTGATAAACTGTTCTCGAGCTGATCAAACTTAAAAAATAAACGCCCTGACAGATGCTGAGTACACCCTGTTTGCAGATGGAATTAGCTCTGTTAGGACAGACTAGATATGCTGTGGTCACCTTGGATAAAGTTATTTTGGCCAAAGCTCTCCTGCTATTGCTTCCTGCTGCTTTTGGAAACATGCCACCAATGACACCAACTCCTAATCCCCTTCTGGGGATCCAACTGATTGAAACCCCAGCCAGAAAAACTTTACCTGGTACTTCTGGAAGGTCAGAGCCAGACCTGCCCCCACCATATGGTCTACAAGCTCAAGCTACAGCACTGGCACCCATACGCCTGCAGCCAGCTCAGGCTTCAGCGTCTGTGTCACTGGCTCTGACCTCTACCTGACATGAGTTAGTGCTCATGTGCACCTACTCAGGCTAGCCAAGACAACAAAAGTTTGTAGGGTCCTGCTGTGAGAAATCATCCCTAGATATGGCCTACCCTTGATCATTGGCAATGACAACGGGCCTGCGTTTGTAGCAGAGATAACTAAATAAAAACTACATGCAACATACAGGTCACAAGCTCCACAAAAGTTTAGTTAAAAGATCAGATATACCTATAGACATTCCTGCACATGCATATAACCCAGGTGCATATTAACTACCTCTACAAGTGTCAGAAATCCAGCTTTAGATCCACTGGAAAATTTACCTGGATAGCTCCTCCAGGGTTCACTCTGAAGAGATGATGCACTCAAAGCCCTGCTTCTGTCACTCTGGACACTGACAGGTCAATGCACAGCTGAAGCTTGAGGACAGCATTCATGGGACACCAAGTGTGATTGCTTACCCTAGTTCTTTCCCATATGTACTTGATATTGTGTTATCCAACTTGGTTCTTGCTCCCTATCCTTTTACTGGCTGTGACCTTTGCCTTGGCCTTGTGGACAGTTGCCCTGGAAGAATGGAAGGCAACCAGTAAGGCTCTTTTCCTTGCTCTTTACACAGCTTTGTTAGTCAGACTTGTTATTTTAAACTGTCTTCCTCATCTAGAAAAAGCCTAGGGCTATCAGTTACAATTAGGAAATATTCGTGGTTAATAATGTGCTGACATTTAATGTTGGGGTCTGGATTTTGGCTCTGTTTAATTTAACCATGGGAAATCAAATTGCCACAACCCAAGCTCCTGTTGAGTATCGCCTGGTAAAAACTGACACCTGGGAGGTAATTCAGTCCAATGTCTGGAATGAACAAGGGCCAATAATTCTCAGATTTGATCTTTGCCAAATTATTACCATTCCAGACACATGGACACCCTTTTGTCAAAAAGAGCTTAAAAAATGTTCGCTCCTCTTTTATTTTGTGGAAGAATTTCTGAGATATTGCTATTGTATCTTTAAACTTCTAGCAAAATTCACTCATGAAGCCAACAGAGTCTCGCATTTTCTTTTAAGACATCTGTGACTTCCAGTCCAATCTCTTTATGTATTTTAAGTCTATTCACCTCATTAACTGCACCACAACAATTTAAGAGACTTTGAACAAATACCACTTTGTAGTACCCCAGTTCATCTGGGAATTCAGGAGAAAAAAACAAACATAAGCGGTAGGCATACCCAGAGTTATATCCAGAGCATTTGAGTTCAAATTCTATCTCTTCTTTCGTAAGCTCAGTGACTTTCTGGTCATGTGTTGGAGACTGGGCTGCACAAGGTTAAGTCACTGAACACAGGGACCTCTGGCTGTGTTGAAAAAGCTCCTATTCACAGTGCTATGAAGTCAAGATAACACCACAGCTGAGGCAGCCAAGGACACCAGCTGCCAACACCCCCTATTCCAGAGCAATAAAGCCGGCAATCTTAGACATCAATCAGTCTTCTTAACTGGCAAAATTTACTGCTTGGAGAAGTCTTTGAACTGACTCCCAAAATCCTGCTTTGCTCCCATGCTTGCCTCAGTCTTCCCTTCCTTTGTTTGAAAACCAAATAAGTACAGTCCGTCCAGTGGAGCTCTTTGTCTTTACACCTGAGAGAGAGTTTTGACCTTCCTGGAAGCCCCAAAAATCATACTACTGGTCTCTTGTATTTAAGCTGTTTGCCATCTACTTTTTTAGGAGATTGAGGCTAGGCCAAGACCCTGATAGTCATGGGTAAATTCTGGGTTTCCTTTTTTTTAAAATACAAATTGGGATTTACAGTTGCACCTAACTTAAGCTCATTGTGAGGAACCAAATGTTACTAAATGTAAAATATCTATTTAAAGTGTTTAGCACATAACAATAAATAGTTGCATTTGTGATTATTGAAAATTATAAGCCTTGTTACTGTCGTTAAGTAACAATTTTGTGCCTTCATAATAATAATTCTACTGAAGTTTAATTTTGAGTCCAGGTCAGTTGGCTTTTGAGTCCAGAACTGGGACTTTTTATTTAAAGGTGAAGAGGGGCCAGCTGACAGGAGCCAACCGAAGGCAGAAGAAGGCATTCTTTAGGCCCAGGAAGGTGTACCAGCAGGCTGTGTGTGGCAGAAGACTGAGGCAATGTATACAGAGGGCAATCGTGGTGGCAATGGCAGCTCAGAGATCTTGAACTGGTTTTACAGGCAGGAATTGCAGAATGCAAGGTGATGGCACCATGAAAAACATAATCACCAAGCCCAATATCTGTGGGTTACAGTATTTAACAGATACTGCTGTCAAGCCTACTCTATTCAAATTTTGTTTTATAAAACTTTTTATACTGAGGCTGGTACTGTTCTTAAAGCCCTTCATGATGAATGGGTCAGAAAAGTATGAAAGAATGAGTTTCCATAATTTGTCCAATACAAGGAACTATTTCTAGGATCAGCTATTTTTTTTTCTCTCTCTTTTTTTTCTTTTTTCTTTTTGTCTTTTTGAGACAGGGTTTCACTATGCAGTTCAGGCTGGCCTTGAACTCTTGAACTCACTTTGTAGCCCAGACTGACCTTGAACTCACAGCAATCATCCTGCCTCAGTCTCCTGAGTGCTGGGATTGTAGCCGTGCACCACCAAGCCCAGCTAGGGACAGCTATTATAAGGGACAGTCTTCTAGTGTGCAGGAAATTTCCTGAATGACTATTGTTAGTTATTACTGTTAGTTACCAGCCCATACACTTTTCTTTTTCTTTTTTAAACCAATTTAAAACTAAGAATGACTAATTAGACCTACCAGGAGAGCAAAGGCATGCACCACTCTTTGAGAATTATGGTTTATGAATTAGGGAAAGTATGCTCTATACATTTTTTACAGAGCCCAAATGGAATGAAAAAGAAAATGCTTGACCAGGGAATTATATGTAATGTTATATACATAAGAACTCATACACCCAAGGCAGGTAGGAATGTAATAGTCATTTATATAAATATATTTACATGAAGTATATTTATCCCAGTTAATCTTCAACAATATCATAAGAAGGAACTCCTAACAGGCAGTAAAAATATACAAGCCAGGTGTGGTGGTTCATGCCTGTAATCCCAGCACTTGGGAGGCAGAGGCAAGAGGATCACTGGGAATTTGAATTCAGCTGAGGCTACACCGTGAGTTCAAGGCCAGTTTGAAGGGCATAGTGAAACCCTGTCTCAAAAAAGAACAAAAAAGAATATACAGCCACATGTGGTGATGTATGCTTGCAATGCTAGCATTCAGGAGGCCAAGGCAGGAGGATGGTGAGTTCAAGGCCCACCTGGGCTACTTACTGAGACCCTACTTCAGAAGGAAAGACAGAAAGAAGAAAGAAAAGAAAGAAAGAAAGAAAGAAAGAAAGAAAGAAAGAAAGAAAGAAAGAAAGAAAGAAAGAAAGAAAGAAAGAAAAAGGGAAAAAGAAAAGAAAGAGAAAAGAAGAAATAACATATAAACCTATTAGCTATTACCCCAATATCTCTTGGCTAGTAAGTTGGAGGATGAGGATTAGAAGTGGTCTTTCATCTCCAGGACAGGGTGAGTAGCAACAGTGTTATGTTAATGAAATCCTGTCTGATTCTAAAGTTCAGGGTTGCAACCATCCAGTCTATACCAGTGGTGTGGAATCTATGGCACTCCTGCTGCACTGGGCTCTTTGTATCATTGAAAGCTCTAAAACATTTATACCCATCATGTCACCTGCACATGCACCTGGCATGGAGTGCTAACTTGACTGTAGCCATTGCCCTGAACTGCTACTGGTTCATTCATTAGTGGCTACAGGGACTGAGCATTTCAAACTACACTTCTTGCGACCTAAGATTTTTCCATGTCTTCCAGTGTCCTTCTGCAGACCTCCATCTCCTTGCTGTCCTTCCTTCCCCACATCCTGAGGAATATGGGCCATGTCTTGCCCCAAGCATGTACTGCAAAGGTGACTACTCTCCAGGAGAGTGTTTATGGAGTGAAGACCAAGTAGACCTGAGACAAATTTATTCTTCCCTTTGAAGAAGACACACTAAGAGAATACTGAAGGAGAAAGTGAGATGAAATTGCTTGGGTGACATGTTATATAACATGTGAAGAAATAAAGTTGAATCTGTAAATTTGAGATGTCAGCATTCTACCCAGGTATGCAGTATAGGCAAGAGGGAAAGAGGGGGAAGGAAATTTTTGTTTGTAGAAAATCACGAGTTTTCTTAAGGCAGTTATGTCACCTTTTTTTGTGAAAAAGATGATGGATTCAGAACAGCACCAATGCTAATATTTTATTCCTCTTACTAAGTCTGAGGATATTCCAAGGATAAATACTTCCTAACAAAATCTTTCCTAACAAAAACGCTTATTTATTTTTCAACTTTTGAATTAAAAGCAAAACTTCATTTTGTCAAGTAGTTATTGATTCTCCCTACTGTAATTATCAGTCTGAGAGCTTCACGGTTGTGTCATGCAGATGGTATACATCATTAATGTCTCTTCCCAAGTCTTTTAGTTGCTGTATTTTTCTGTTATGCACCTCAGATGGCATGGAGTTGCTTATTTTTGTACCTATGTACTTTAATTGCAGGAAAATGACAACTCCTTGATTTCATTGTAGAAACATTAATATATTTGATTAAAAATAATTATGAAATACTAATATTACTTAATTTGACTTGTAGATGAGAAGACAGGAACTCATGAAGATTACAGAAAGATAGTTAATGCATGCAGGATCTAAGGCCCAGTAACTTTGAGCTCTATAAACTTTCCTGGGAATCTACTAATAAAAATGGCTTATAAATTCCTCTAAATTAATTTCTTTAAAACTGACTTGAAAGTCACTTCCCTCATTGTAAAAAGTTCTGTCAGTCAGGTGCCTGAAATCCCAGTAACTGGGAGACAGAGGCAGGAGGATCTCTAGTTCAAGACCAGTTTGGGTAAGTCAGCAAGACCCTATCTCAAAACAAAAAAGTAAAAAGAACTAGGGAGTTAGCTTAGTAGTAGTTCACCCCTGCATTCAATCCAAGTTGCTCCTCACCACATACACAAAAGCTCTCTTTCTCTTGTGTCTTCCTTTGTGGTAAATGGCACCATGAAAAACATAATCACCAAGCCCAAAATCTGTGGGTTACATTTCATTCCTCCTATTCTACCTGCCAACAAAACTAACTTGTATTTGAATTGAATATTTGAGTTTGAGATGCTTTTATGTTGTTCCAGTAGATATTCATCACAGTCTCACCTTTGTCATATGACTTTGAGCTTGAGTAGTCTAATCCACTCTCTGCTTCTCAGAGTATTTCAAAGTGTGCTTTTTGAAGGAATTCCAACTTTGCCCCTTCCAACTGAGTCATTCTCTCTGTAAAAGTGGCATGAGGATTTTACAGTTCACATGTGATCATGTCACTTTGCACCTTGAAACTCTTCACTGAGTCCATTGTTTTCAGGATTGTGTATAAAAATTATCCTTTTTATTGTGGGGAATAAAGGATTAAATGAAAAGAGAAACTTCTTGTGAAACTGTCTTACCTGTTATTTATGTTGATTAATTTATGTTGATTTACACTTCATTTCCAGTTTCCTGACTCTGAACAAATAATTTCAGTAGAGATATTTTTTGTGTGTGTTGTCACACTTAGCATCATGTTATTCATGCATAATAAAACTTGTCGTAGGTGTGGTATTTGAGAATGGATTTGGGAGCCATGCACACACCTCTTTAGAATGGACCCAGGATAACAAAATTGCCTAAAATCTCCATTGGAAATAAAGCTGTACATTCAATCATGAGGAACACATTAAGTATGTGTAAAAATATAAAATAGTAAGTTTGGCATTCTGATATGTGATCCTGTGTGCATGTCTGTGTGACTGCGTGTTGACACTTTCTTTGTTGTCTGCAATGCCCTTTGGCAGCTCCGAAGAGACTCATGCAAGGGCTGCTTTATTTATGCCACTACTAAAATCTTTCATATTGATTAATGTGTTTACCTGTCCAGCCGCTATTTCATATGCTCCTGAAGTCTGAACCTTAGTCCTTTGGGTCTTATACTCTGTGCAGTGAAAATATCTGACACACCATACATGCTCAACATGTTTTTTGCACGTTTACACTTCATTGGAAATCTCTTCCACAAAGGCTTTACCCTTAACCCCCTTTCCTGCTATACGGCTTAGATTCATTATTTCAGCCATTGTTTTGTGTCCTAAACTTCCCTGGCTCTCCTACATACTCAATTAAAAATTTTTTTTTCTGTAATCTTATTAAGTTAGGTCTATATTTTGAAGAAGTTGGTGAAAATGGCCCCATGGGAAAGACTCATATGACTGTTAATGAATTATGACAATTCAGCCATAAAACTTACAAATTTTCAGCTTCTTTCAAGTACATGGAATTTCTCCTTTCTTGTCGTCACAATTCTTTACTTGGCAACTCCTATTTAGGCTTCAATTAAAATTCCTTCCTTGGATAGCTCTTATTTAATCCTGTACACTAGATTGATGGCTCTTGTATACATTCTCATCCCATGTGTACTTTTAATTTTAAGACTTATCACACACTGGGCATGGTGGCGCACACCTGTAATCCCAGCACTCAGGAAGCTGAGGCAGGAGGATCGCTGCGAGTTCGAGCTCAGCCTGGGCTACATAGTGGGTCCAAGGCCAGCCTGAACTGCATAGCGAGACCCTGTCTCAAAAAAAAAAAAAAAAAAAAAAAAGACATCACAACTTTTATGTGGTGTTTACATGTACATTTAGTTTTTAAAATGTCTTTGCACTTTCTTCTCTGTTAGGTCACTGAAGACTAGATTAGGGCCTGTCTTGTTTACTGCTGTATTCTCAATGTTTGCAATGTTCAATCCATAGAATATCCCTACCATAATATACACTCAATGAACAATTATCAAATAAATGGAAATCATTTTAGTCAATTGATAAAATCTATATTTTGCCTGGTGGGAATCTGCCTGGATTTATAACTCAACCAAAATGGAAAATTTTGGGAGATTCAAGAGAAAGACTTATTTTATCCACAGTGATGTGATAATTGTTGCTTCATTTATTCTTTAGAGCATGTGTTTAAAATAAGTACTTTCAAATTCTGATTCTTCTTTTACACACGTGGAAACTGATTTCCAGTACAGTCACGTGTTTTGTTTTAGCACAAGGGAGAGTATGAGGACAAGGACTAAATTCTGTTTTTTGGACACATGCCTTTGAAAATAGACTTCCCCAGTGGACGAATTGGAGGTTGTGTGTACTCTTTTCCAGGTGGAAGGATTAGACTGAATACCCAGGTTGGGTATCTACGAATTTCAGGTACATATGTAATTGATGTTAGAGATATATCCTACACAAATAGGTTACCAGTTTGTACTCCAAATAATGGATTCAAAACTAAGTGATGATGCCTCTCTGAGGGAAGATGAAAAGAAATGTCAAGTAAGCCTGGCCGTGGCCGAGGGAGAGACCACAAGAGGCCTTTTCAACCCTGCAGTGGTAACAGTCACAGTGAAATGTCTCCGAGGTTTTGTCATTTGAGGATAGAAAGGAACCTATTTAACTTCAAGAAGCATTTATTGAAGACCCACTAAGAAATAACTTCTGCTAAGGATTCAGAATTTGAAATGGACCCTGTGTAAGGAATTTCAGGCATTCCAGACTGGGTCACAGGACAGCATATCTCTATCTCTTGCAGAATTTCTGTTAGTAACGGCATGTGAGGAATCATCCAGAGACTGAAACTGTGGGGAAGATCAGATTTTATTCCTCTACCTACAGGCAGGCTGACATCAGAGTGAATATCAGCAAATAGCTAAAGGGGGAACTGAGTATATATATATATGTTTTAAGGTTGGGGGTGTAATTTTAAGGTAACTTAAAGAATCTGGATAAAGTGTTTGAGTTTAAGGCTATAGGGGCAATCAGCCCAGGTTGGTACACAGAGCTGGCGTCAGGGGACTGCAGGGTGACCTTTGTCCTACATTAAACTTTTTATTGCCCTTGCTTCTTGTTTACCAGGGACCAGGTATTGTCAGTAATGGAGAGTTTATTGTTTGCAGTGGATAGCCCAAGTCTCTCTCCAGTCATTCTCAGACCACTTCTGACAATTTCTTTCTCAAGTTGTTGACCAAACTAGATGAAGACACTTTAAGAGACTCAGGTAGGCAACTGTAGGCACCTGTACTTGTCCATGAGCGGGTGAGTGGGGCACTTGGTCTGACAAGTTGGTATGTGACTGGGAGCTTTGACATATTATGCCTGGTATAATGAGTCCTTTGAACTGGAAGAATCCCACCCAGCCCCTTGGGCTCCTCTTGCCTCTGAATTAATTGTACTAACTGGGGTTATGGATCCTGGTTTTCGAGGAGAAAATGGACTGCTCTTCAACAATGGAGATAAGCAAAAGTGCGTCTAGAATATTGTAGTTCTCTTATATCTCTTAATATGGCCATGTCCTGTGTGTCAGTGGAAAAATACAAGCCTGGCACGGACTGAATGTTTGTGTAAAAAGTTCCATGTTGTCATAGAGTAGGGCCTGATCTAAAAAATTCATGTATCATAAGGTAAAGCACCAAAGGTTTCTCTCTCCTTGACTGTTCACAAAGGAGAGAGAACATGAGAAGGAGGCTGCCACCTGCAACCCAAGGGGAGAGCCTCAACACAGCACTGACCCTGCTGGCATCTTAATCTCGGATTTTCAGTTCCCAGAACTGTGACTAGATTTCTATTGCTTAAGCTACCTGATCAGTATTTTGTTACAGCAGCTAAATGTACTACAAGCTGAATTCAGGAAGCGCTGCTAATATCCAAAACCTCTCAGGAAAGAAACTTTGGGGTCATCTCACCAGAAAAAGAAGCACAACCAGCTGAGCTGCTTTCTGACACAAGGAGTTAGTGGAGAGCGGGGGTTCTAAATGCCAGCCAGGACCGTGCAAGAAGATACAGAAATGAGGACTATGATGGTCATAAAGTATTTCTTGTTACTGCTTGCATGTGCATCAGATCTTTACTTTTGCCCTTTATCTCCTTTTTATAGAACAAAATCAGTTAATGTCACATCACCTCATTTCAGCATTTTAAAACTTGCTATCCTGTAGCACCTAAGTTACAGGGTGACAAGAGCGAGCACCACCCAGACTTCGATCTTCTGAAAATGGTTACTGTGTGTTGTCCTATACAGAGCAGTCGTATCTCACTCCGTGGAATTACGACTTTCTTATTGTTTTTATGTAAGAGATTGGCATTTAAAGTGTTATGGATGCTGAGGAGACAATGAGGAAACTTGTCTTAGTGATATTTATGTGGAAAGGAAATGCAGGCAGACTGGAGTAGTGGCTGTGGGTGCTGGGACTGAAAATGGACCCGGGATTGGACAACATGGAGAAATTGAGTCAGGATGGATTGGCCAGCGTCATGCTCAGGCAAAATGGATGTCACTGGAAAACTGTCAAAGAACTTGCGTCTATTTCTATGAAGATCTCAGACCCTCAGACCGAGAAACTTCTGATCACCATGGGTGATGGCTCTAGGTACCAGTGCTTGTTTACTGTCCACGCATCATCTTACAGGCTGAAGCCTCCTTATGGCCGAGGCCACTCACACCTCCTACTGTGTTTGCAAGTCTGCCGAATTACTGGCCAGCACAATCCTAAGGCACCGGAAATGCAAGATGGCATGTTGGCCACTCAGATGTTTAGAAGTAACAGAGGGGAACGTCCTAGAATGGAAACACAGGCAGAGAGTAATCCATAGATGGTGTCTACTGGAAATTTATGTCCTCAGCCTTTTACTCAAAAGAGGGAGTAAAGCTGGGAGCATCTCTAGGCTTTCTATCCTTCTCTGCAGATTTTTCTTTCTGGGGACAAGAGCCTCTGTTAAAAAAATGGATACTTCTCGTTATGTGTTCATCATATGTGTGCCATTTCTACAATTTCAGATCTTTATTTCCATATAACTATGTACTTCATTCTGCATTGGTAGATAAATATTTCAGTAAATGAGAAGACACAAATGCCTTCAGTAAATGAGAAGACACATAAGAGACTGACTGGTGAATAAATTAAGATAGTCCAGACTCTTCCTAGTGAGTGACAGCCACAGTCATCTTTGCGGTGAGGCGACAGGAAGGTGAGGTGAGCACGTCATAAGAGTGCTATGGTAGGGGTGTGCGCATGTAAGCACCCACACGGATTGACAATATCCACCTTGGAGTCTCTTCTCCATCAAGGTCACCCAAAGATTCAGAATTTGGGATTTCTAATGGCCAAGCACTGCTGCGAACAGGTAGTACTTGACAAAACATGCCACTTTTTTTTTTTCTCCCACTTACAAGTCAGTTGAGGAAGAGATGGAGATCCAAATGTAAAAAAATGCACGAGGGTCCCACCAAACACCGTATTCACTGCACCATTCTCCATTTCACTGAAGGAGAACAGACGTTTTCCCTCATTCATGTGAAATACCACAACCTTGTATCTCAATGAAAAGACTAAAGCTAAGCAGGGCAAACAGAATACTCACCACACTGCTGTTGAGACATACTCCAAATGGACTTGTCACTACCCTGACAATCGTGCATAATAAACACAATATTTAGCCTGGCACAGTGATGCATGCCTGTAATCCTGATATTCTGGGAGTCTGAGGCAGGAGGATAACAAGTTCCAGCTCAGCCCAGGCAACATAATGAGACCATGCCACAGAATAAGAACTGAAGAACAGCTGGGGATGTAGCAGGATGTAGCTCAGTGTGAAGGCCCTAGGCTCAATCCTAATACCATAAAAAATAAATAATTTATAAATACATTTATTTAAAAATACAGAAAAGGATTTCTAACGAAAGGGAATTTTGCAGACATATGAATACTGATTGGACACCTATGAAGTTAGAAACACTCATTTAGTAAACAGTAACATACAATTTGCTAATAATAAAAAATCTGTGATTTTTAACAACATTTTTTGTTTTTTTTGGTACCGGGCATTGGACTCAGGACCTCGCACTTGCCAGGCAGGCACAGTGCCACTAAGCTATATCCATGGCCCTCTATATTCTATTTTTTAAAACACTGCTGGGGAGGTGAAGTTTCTATAAGTCAACTGATACATATGCTTTAAAATCATTTATTTTAGTCAAAAGACAATGAGCCAAAAATTAAAACACCAAGCTGGGTTACTGCTCATGTGCCAGTCACAAAATGAGAAGCTAAAATGTCTGTTTGATTTTTACAGTGCTATATGAGATAAATTTCATGATTATTATTATTTCATTATTATTTTATTTATTTTTTACAAATGGTAATCTGATTCCCACAGAATGTATTTTATAGGGACCAATATGTGGTAATACCAGAATTATACACACACACAACTCTAAAATTGTGAGAAAAAGTGTATACTGCAAAACTGCAGTAGTGTTGATAATGGGACCTAAAAATGAGGCTTCTCTAGGGTCAACTGTAATTCCTTTTGTGTGACCTGTTTCATGAGACATGGTTAATTCTGGTATTTTTCTTTTTCTGTTTTGGAGACAGGGTCTCACTATGTAGTGAAGGGTGGCCTTGAGTTCACTATGTAGCCCAGGCTGGCCTCGAACTCGCACTGATCCTCTTGCCTCAGCCTCCCGAGTGCTGGGATTACTTCTTACGTTTTTCATTTTTCAATTATTACTAGAACATATATTTACTGAAACACTTCAGTGGGTGCTGAATACTCCATTTATACTCTCACAGTGATCGAAGTTATCAGGTGCAGAACTTATACAAAACTCTTGTAAGAGAACATACAAAGCATTCGAGCATATTATTCAAAGTCACACTGCTAGGATATGGAGAATAGGATTTGAACTTAGACACTCTGAACACAAACCTCTATTCTGAGTATAGATCATTGATGATACATAGTTTTTTAATTTAAATTTTTATTTTTATTAGTACATGTTTGCAGTACATAATGTTAAATTCATCGTGGGGGGTTGGTACACGTACATAACACGTTATAATTTTTTTACATTTCCCTTCCTCTCCCCTCCCCCTACCTCCATCTCTTAGTCCCTATCCCATTTGTAAAAGATCTATGTCCCTGTTTTCTATCACCCCTGGATGAAAAAGAAGCATCATGGTTAAAGGGACCTACTCTACTGCCCGGGGCTCATTCTTCAGTGAGGACGTGCCTATGCACAGTCTTCAATGTCCAGAAAGTTGGGTGACAACTTCCCTTCATCTTTCTCAGTGGCAGAGAACAAGGCTGTAAAGACTGGGCCCAGCAGTCACCTCAGTAGTGGTCTTTCTTAAGAGGAATCAGTCATTTCCTTGGGAGTATGGGAAGCGATGAATTAAGATTCTCTCCTCAGCAAATGAGATATTGGGAAGGAAGTGGTGCCAGAGAATTTGTACATCCTACAGTGAGTGAAGGAGGTCCAAATGGAAGGCCAGGAGACAGTAGGCAAAGTGGTTCAAATGGAGCAGGCCACCTCAGAGTCAGGAGATGCACACCTCGGCCAGAGGCATAGCACGGAAGAGGGAGAGGTCGTAAGAAAGTTCAAGCACTTGGCCCACATAATGTCATAGGCTCTGAACATCCCCCAAGACTGAAAAATGGAAAAACATTACCAGAAAAGGAACACTGAGAGAATTTATAGATGAGAAACCCATGGTCTGTCACATTGTAGAATGAGAGAGTATGAGCCTCATAGTCCAGAAAATCTCCAATACGACATGGAGGAACAGTTGGGGAAAGGCCCACGGTGAAGGAACCAGAGTTGGGATACTTCCCAAAAGCATTATACTTAACTTTATCCTGCAGCCCTATGACCCAGTAGCCACGTTTAGGTTGAGAACTTGGAACACTCAAGTTAAAGGGGGTTTTGAAGTATGTTCCATCACTTAATACCCAACCCAGTTATTCTACCAGTTACGTCTCCCAAATCCGGAGAATGAGAAGCCCGGGGTTCCTCCACGCATATTCAATGACCCGAACGGATAAACTGGTACTGTTACTGGTTGATTATCTGCAGTATTTCGATTGTTGCTTGAAGCCAGTGTCGCATGAGCTGTAGAAAAATTAGAAGGTTTGTGAGGGACACGATATAACACCATGTGTGATGTTATGAGAGGATTCTCAGGGGGACCTTAGGAAAGGACTGAGAGGAACTTCACTTAGGAGTCTTAGGGAGAGGCAGTACATCTGCAGAGACACACTATGCATGTGTGCATGGGAAGGAGAAACATGGGTCTCAAAATATGAGAAGTAAGGTATGAAATATATCAAAGAGAAGGAGGCTTATGAAACTATAATTTCTTTTTAACCCAGTGCCATTGGACCTTCATGAGCTCTGAAATGTCAAAAATTCTTAATATTAAATGCAGGCAAAGGAGTCACATGGATATCTATTTCCTCTCCAGTCCAGCGGAAGGGAAGGGAACTATGATCGGCCAGTGGACTGGTGAATAAGGATGAATGGTCATTCCCCAATAATATGATCATATCACCAGCAGATACTAATTTTCCCTTGTCTCCTCTACCCACAACTAGGCACTGCTCTCTCTCTTCCCCAATTAGCTCTTGCCATCTCTAGAATCCCTCAGTCATACCCATAACCTAGCTTTCCTCACTACACCCTCCTCCCATTTGGGTATTATGAGTGATTAAGCCCAGTACCTACTGTATGCTAGGTAAGTGCTCTTCCATTGAGCATATCTCCAACCCTTTCAAAATTTTACTTTGAGACACAGTCTCCCTAACTTGCTAAGTTGTTCAGGCTGGACTTGAACTTGCAATCTTCTGGGCCTCAGCCTCCTGAGTAGCTAGGATTATAGGCAGGCATGGATCATAGCGCCCACTTAGCTTTACTTACCTTGATGGGACTGCAGCACCCATTTCAGATCAGGAGCTTGGAACACAATCCTTTGTGTCCTGGGAAAAGTTCTTGGTTCCTTCACAGTCAAGAACATACTTCTAGGGAGGAAATAAAGTGAACTCCACACCTCATAGCTGTGTCTTTCAAACACCACTCACATCTATCATTTTATCTCATTTTTACACTTGAACTCTCCTCCCTGGGGATCTTGGGAAGGAACAAGGCAAACTCCTGATCCTAAAGTACTGACAAATATATCTGCCTTCTCAATCATTCTGTGTGATCTTTGGAAGATCTTTACCAGTCAGAAGCACAGTTTCTCCATTCTGAAGGACTTTAAAACAAAACCCCTTGCCTAAAATTAAAACATAATAATGTGTGGAAGAGTTCCTGCCATGAATGTGGGCTCCTGAGAATGTGGTCCGTAAGTACATTTGCAGCCTCTGGCTCTTAGGGTCTGGAGGGTAGGAATCCTACCTGGAGAAGCCCAAGAACTCCAAAGCTCACTGTCAAGAGAAAGGTCCTGAGACACCATCTGAGGTTTCAAGTTTTCTTTTTTCTCTGGGAAAAATTACAAACATTTGGCAAAGGAACACCAAACTAATACTGATCTGAATTCCGCGAGTTTGGAAAAGCTTGATGCTGCCAGGCAGGTGTGCAATTGTAGACAACAGGATGAGGCCTTTCCTAGTTTTTCTGAACAATGTGACTAAGATGCATCAACTGTTTGCACTTGGGCCAAAATTCTGTTTCACAGACTCAAGTATGTTTTTGGATGTGATCTCTACTGTTTCCAGGAGAAAAATATAAATACTGTATGTAGGGATTATCCCAATGGACAATTCTTGGTACTTGGTAAGGAAGATGTATTCCATCTACAATAAATCAAGCACCTATTAAATCCAAAGCCTAGAGCTATACAGAGGTACACAGTGAGTAAAATGGTGATGCCAAGGGGATTGATGGTGTAACACCTTATCCTTAATACTGCTACTGTTCCACGCCGTGACTCCTCACAACTCAAATTGCTACCATACAATTTGGTCCATTCTGTTTTAGTCTCAAGAGCAATAAAACACTCAAACTCTGATTGTGACATGGAATTTATGTAACACTACATCTAAAATTCCCTGATCTGAGAAATGTTTTATTTCAGTTGAACACTCCTTAATTTTAATAACTACAAATCTTTTCTCACACACAAAATTTCAATCCTTGCCCTCACATACATACCTCTGCACAGTGGCATTCACATCCTAGTGAGAAAGAAGAAAAAATGAGTTAACAAATAATGGACTTTCCTCACAAAGTTTTATCACATTCTCAGAAGCTCCTAATATGCTGAGAATGGAGATTTTCCCAGTGTAAAGGACAAAAAAGTAAAGATAAGACTGAATGCAACCACCCCATGGCTACCCACGAGATGAATTAAATAATATATGGTACTGGGCCAGTGACATAGCTCAGTGGCATAAGCGCCTGCCTGGCAAATGCGCGGCCCTGAGTTCAACTCCCAGAACCCATATAAAGGAAAAAGAGGGCTGGTGATATAGCTCAGCGGCACAAGCGCCTGCTGGCAAGCACGAGGTCCTGAGGTTGACTCCCGGTACCCACTTAAAAAAAAAAATTGTTCTTTTACTCATTTTACAGATGCCTACAATGATTCACTATTATTTTCTAGTATGAACAGGCTTTGCAGAATCAAAGATAAACAAACAATAATTCCAGAAAAAGTTTACATGGTTTTTGCTGAGGGGACAACTAAATCAGTGTTTTAACAAGTATCTCCTCTCATTTTACATGTTAACCAAAATGGACCTAACCACTACTTGAATTACATGTATAGGAAGTTATTTCTAAATCTATTTTTGCTTAGCTTTGCCAGTGAAATGCAATTTAATATATTCCAATATTGAAGACGCCATAAGGATAAAAACTAGGATGCATAACATTTAATACCAAGCACGATGTCTTCTCACTCCCAATCCATTGTCCTAAAATTTGTAATATTCACCCTGAATTCCAGGCTCTGTTAGCCCAGTTTAGTCCATATCCTTCATGGATTTTAGTCATCTATTCATTTTACGATTGTAGATATACTTTTGTTTGGACAGAAATACGGCAATGCACTTGCTGCTCTTTACCCCAGATGTCCTTCCTCCTTATAAGTCCTAAGCAAAAAATAAGCCAACAGCTGGATCTACATACACATACAGAGTTTTGCTCTTCATAGCAGTACACTCATACTGTAAACCAAACAAAATTATGTTTAAATCAAGCAAAATTATACTTAGAAGTAAAGAGGGTCTGTCATAGGAAGATAAAACTACAGCAACTGCTGAGTTTTACACTCAAAGTTATCTTTAGGATTCGGTCCACATCTTTCTTGAAATTCAAGTTTTCCATCCATATGGACTTTATCCCTAGGACATGAAGGAAATATGACTCTCCTGATACAAACTTTGCAGAAATGAGAACTTCTCTTCTAAGATTTAACAAAATGTTTCGTGCCTCTATGACATCTGTCCGCATTAGATCAGATAACCACCTTAAAATCCACCTGTGTCATTGCTACAAACACAGGAACTGGATATAGTTGCTAAGCTAGGATTAAGTGGCATACAATTCTGGACATGCTAAACATGCACCCATAAGAATGGAAGAGGTGCATAGAATCCATCAGGTAAGCTACAGCCAGCTTAAAAATGGCTTGACCTTTGAATGTACTCCCCTTCCCAAATGCACATCCAGTTGGAAGAAGACTTACTGGGAATGGAGCATAGCCTCTGCTTATGCATGGATGTTAGCTAAAGATACACTGACACGCAAGGGAAATCGAGAATGCCACCCTTAGAAATTGGGCTTTCTTTTTCTTTAAACTCAGCAGAGACATCAGTGGCCACAGGGAAATAACCACATAGAAGAGGAAAAATGACCTTAGGGGATGGAAGAATGAGAATCCAGAGAAATAACAAAATATTAAAAATTTTGATTTTACAAATGAAATTGATAAGAACTACAAGGAAAAAAGAATGTATGACCCATACTCAGGGGAAAAACATGAAAAGAATAAATTGAAAGTAACTCTGAGTGACCCCAGATATTGGACTTAAGAGACAAAGAACTATTCTAGTAGGTCAAAAATCTAAGCACCACTATGCTAGAGGAAATAAAGCATGAAAACAATAATTCGAAGCAGAGATTTTACAGTGAGGAGAAGTTTAAAAATGAAAATTTTCAGATGTTTAAGTAAAATAACAAAACTAAAATACTGGGGGCCGGTGAGATGGCTCAGCGGTGTAAGCGCCTGCCTTGCAAGCGCGAGGGCCCGAGTTCAACTCCCGGAACCCACATACAAAAAAGGGGCCGGTGATATCCTTCAGCGGCACGGGTGCCTGCTGGCGCGCGAGGTCCTGAGGCTGAGCCCCCGGTACCCACAAAAAAAAAAAAAAAACCTAAAATACTATTAGATGGGCTTAACAACAGATTAAGATAGTAGGTGAAAGGCTGACTAAACTTGAAGATGCCTCGAAAGAAAATTTTCAATCAGGAATAGGGGTATACACCTCAGTGGTAGAGTACTTGATGACCGTATGAAAGATGCTGGGTCTTAAAAAAGAAAAATTTCAAACTGCAGAAAAGAGGAAAGCCGGATGTGGTCACTCATGTGTGTAACACCAGCACACTGGAAGAGGATGGTAAGTTCAAGCCCAGCCTATGCCATTTAGGGACTCAGTGAGACCCTGACTCAAAATAAACAATAAAAAATAGTTCTGGACATGTAACTCAGTGTGAAAGCTCTGGGTTTGATCCCCTGATGGACATCCCTACAAAAAAATTTAAAAAAAGGAAAAAGAAATAAAACAAAACAAACAAAAAACAGATTGACATGATGAAGAGAGCCCCAGTGACATGAGACGTGAGATGACATTCAGTGCAAATATACTGATATGCATGCAATGGGTGTTCCTGGAGAAAATGAGAGAAACAGATGAAGAAATAAGCAGGAAAAAACTTCTCCAAGTTCTATAAAAATATTAATAACTCACTGAAGCTCAGTGAACCAAATTAGAGAAATAAAATGATTTAAATACAATGCCGACAGGCTTCTGTCAATCAAAAACACAGGGAAAAGGCTAGAAATGCAGTGCATTGGTAGCTCACTTGCTTAGCATGTGTGAAGCCCTGGGCTCCATCACGAGTACTGCAAGACAAAATAAAAACCAACCAAGCCAAAAGAAACAAAGGAAAATATAATAACATCACAAAGCAGTAAGACAAAGAATAACTGTCACAAAACAAAAGCCGTCAATGTGGTTAACGGCTAACTCTTCATCTGACACAGGAGAGGCCAGAAAGAACTAGAACGAGGTACTGAAACCAAGAAAAGAAGGAAACTGTCAACATAGAATTTTGCATAAAGTAAAAATAGTTCTTCTAAATGAAGAAAAAAGATATATTTCCTGAAAAAAAAATTGATAATATATTGCTGGCAGATGAACTTTACAATTTAATTTCTTAAGTTGGACATGAAGGCTTATTCTCAGCACTTCTATTCAATATGGCAGAGGAATTTCTAACCTAAGCAACTACGGAGGCGGAAAAACAAGGGTTATCCAGTACGGAAGGAAAGAAGCTAAACTGTCCTTACTCTCAGATAATATGACTTTAGACAGAGAAAACACTGAACAGTCCACTTATGGATGAGTTCTAGTTCTACTTTTAGAAGTCATACATAAATTCAGTAAAATTGTAGGATAAAAAAATCAACAGATAAATACCAGTAACATTTTACACACTAACAGCAAACTGTCCAAAGAAGAAGAAAACAACCCACTTACAATAGCTACAATAAAATAAACTGAACAAGGATGTGAAAAGGTCTGGACACTGCAAACTCTAAAACATTGATGACAGAAGTTGAAGAAGGCATAAATAAATGGAAAGATATGAAGAATTAACATTGTAAATGTCCATACTACTTACTGTAAAGTATAGATTTAATGCAGTCATGTCAAAATTCCAACATTTTTTATAGAAATAGGAAAAACAATCATAAAATACATATAGAAATGCTACACAAAAGGGCTCCAAAATGCCAAACAATCTTCAGAAAAAGAGCAAAGCTGGAAGCATCATCAGAATACCTGATTTTAAAATCTACTACAAAACTGTGGTAATCAAAACACATGGTACTGGCATTGAAAACAGACATATTTGACAATGTGGCAGAATAGAGATCCAAGAAAATGAAATCAATATATTTCCAGTAAGCAGAGTTTTGCCCAAGGTATCAAGAGTACACTGTGCGGAAGGGACTATCTCTTGAATCAACTGCACTGGGATAACTGCATATCCACAGGCTACACAATGAAATATGGCCATATGTCTCAAGCACATGCAAAAATCAACTCAAAAGGTATGAAGCAGCTAAACATAACACATGAAACTGAAAAATTACTAGAAGAAAACTGGGCAAAACTCCATGATGGTGCTTGGCAATAATTTTTTGGATATAAAATCCAAAGCACTGTAAAAAAGCAAAATGAGAAAAACAGAATTACATCAAACTACAAAGCTGCTGCACAGCAAACGAAACAATCAACCAAATGAGCAGGCAGGCTATGGATTAGCAGAAGATATTTGCAAATCATATATGTGATAAAAGATTAAAATCCAAACACATAAAGAACTCATATAACTAAAAATCAGAGAAACAACTACTTCAATTTACAAAATGGGCAAAACACCTGAATAGACATTTCCCAAGACATACAAATGGACCTCACATATATGAAAAATGCTCAAAATCATTAATCATCAAAGACATGTAAATTAAAAATATAGTGAGATATCGCTTCACATCTGTTAGAATGACTACTGTCATTAAAGTGGTGGCAAAGATGTGGAGAAAAGGAACCCTCTTATACTGTGGTGGGCATGTAATTTAGTCATTATGGTAAACAGTATGGAAGATCCTCAAGAAGTTAAAAATATATAAGGAGCACATAATCTAGCAATCTAAACACTAGGAATATGTCAAAAGGACATGAAGCAGTAATGTCAAGCATCGTTGGCACTCTCATGATGTTTACTGAAGCATTATTCAGAATATCCAAGATATGGAATCAATCTTAGGACCTATCAATGTATAAATGGATAAAGATAATATGGTATATACACAATGTAAAGCTCTTCGGTTTAAAAAAAATGAAATCTTCTCATTTGCAGCAACATGGATGAATCTGGAGGAATTTATGTTAAATGAAACAGGTAGTGCATATTATCACTTAAATATGGGGAATGAACAAAGTTGATCTCAAAAGTAGGAAGTAGAATGGGGAGAATGTACCCTCATGGGGGAGAAATGGGCAGATATTTGTCAAAAGATAGGAAACTTAACTTAGAAGGAATATCTTTAAGAAATTCATTGCAAAATACTGGTGGCTATGCTCAGTAACAATGTATTATATTCTCACAGATTGCACGAAGAATAGACTTTGTTGTTACCATAAAATAAAGGTAAGTATGCAAATTATTGAGTAATTAGCTCCACTTAGATACTCCACAATGTATACATATTTCAAATGAACATGGTATGTGTGATAAATATAAACAATTTTTTATTTGACAAGTAAATAAATTAAAGATAATAACATAGAAATAAAAAGGATTATAAAGAATTCCTATGACTGTGCCTGCAAATTCAACAACTTAGATAAAATGAACAAATTTCTACAAAAATATGGATTACCAAAAACCAACTTGAAAAGTATGGATTACCTAAATGACCCTGAGACAAGAAAAAGGATTTAAAAATTTATACTTCCACAAAAAGCAAAAAACAAAAATGAAAACAAAACAAGCAAACAAAGAAACAGTGATATAGCTTCTCTGCTGAATTTCACTGAATATTAAAAGAAAAAAGTACTAGTCTGTCACAATTTTTTTGGTGGGGGGACTAAAATGGAACAAGTCTCTATTGATTCTACAAAGGAAAATAGAACATATCTGTAATGCGAAGTTCCTATGTTTACCAGTCGGTATCCTGAATCATGAAAAGATGCTTGATAAATGCTTAGCACTGGATCACGGAAAACAGGGAATTACAAAACATCACTGGATACAATGGCTCTTCCCTCTGACATTCAATTTTTGCACTGTACTTCATAAGAACTGAAAAGGGATTCTCCCTTTTTATATATACATCCAATTATTCCCATAGCCTCTGAAATTGAATCAGTTCTGTGAGGTGCAAACCAGCCCAAAGAACTTTATACCATTGCTAGAAAGCACGGCAACACAGAAGAGAAGGAAATACTTCCCATTGTTCCCGAATCTCAGAAGCTGCAACTTCCTGTGAAGTCTTACCTGCAACATCATCACTGTTGACCCCTGCAACCGATGCTGCACATCTGAGATGAGCTCCCTCACCAACTGGGCCTGCTGGGTCAGCCCACTTTCAGACTCTGCCAGGCCATTCAGAATTCCTTGCTCCTCTGCCTTCAGTTTTTGCAGTTGAATCTTCTCCTCAGAATCCAGGGTGTCTCTCATATTCTTAAACGCAGCCTGCACACTTTCTATCTCCCCCCGTATTTGATTCTTCAGGGATGAGAAAGAGAGAGGCACTCAGTCACATCCCATTGGAAGCCAGAAAAAACTCTTTTCACTGGGAAGTTCTCAAGGGAAGGGAGGTAGAAAGGAGTTCTTAGGGAAACACAGTGTTCCTGTGATTTTCTCTTCCCGCCATTAAAATCGATGTCATTAAGTCAACAGTATCAAGGCTCACCCTGACCCAAAATGAGACACCCACACCTCGCAGCTGATATGGACCCCTCATCTCCCTGCTTTACTCCTCATTTCTCTTGTGCACTCCCTGCCAAAACTTGAATACAGAAGACAGAATCATGACCCACCATCAAATGTCAGTCTCGATAGAGTCAGTCTCAAAAACCACCACAGTCATGCAGGATGGCACTCACGAGCCATCCTCCCCAGCACTCCTCAGAGTGAACACCTCCCTGCAAACAGCTGTACTCATTAGTGACAGTCCCTCTCCACACCACACTCCCGAAAGGAAAAGCAAGCACAGGACTCATCAAATGACTTCTGGACTCAGCAAGTGCCAGAGAATGAAGAAGAAGGGATCTCCTCCCCAAGATCCTGTCAGAGTTCTGGCTAACACCCTTAGGAAGTGTCCTCTCTTGCCTTCCAGGAAGTTCTTTCTCTTTCAAGGTAAGCTTTCCACTTGTCAAACTCTTCCTCATCATTCATCAGCTTCTCCAGAACTTCATGAAGTTTCTCCTGTGAGAAAGGAATCACACCAGAGTCAAGCTATGAGCTCTCAGCACCTGGAGAGTAGATAAATGTGGTTGAAATCTGGTTGATCTCCGCAGAAACCTCAGTTTACTGAAACTGAGAAAAAGTCAATGAGAAAAACAGCTTAGGAGATGAATGTCTTCTTTATGTTTCTAGGTAATTCTTCTTTAAGTAGTAAAGTCAAGTCCCCTTCACCAAGTGTAGGCTCATCCTTTCTGTCCTAGAAGTGAAACCTGATTCTACATCAGAAAAACAACTTGTATCTGAAACCATCTCATTTATTCTTTTGCTGAAATAGGTAATCAGAGCTTCTCTTGGGCACCAATATCCACCCATCTAGTAAAAGTTACAAGAATTTTTGCTTTCGTCTAGGAACTTTAACTCTAGGCTTATTCGATTGTAATTAACTGGAGTGCACAAATACGTATGTTTGGCTGCAGAAGATAAGCAAAAAATGGACAGAAATCACAGACCTCAGCTCTATGGTGGCAAACTAATTAAACTACAGTGCAAAGCGGAATTTTCCCACCAGGATCCGTCTTCCCACAACTCAGGTCTCTTACCCGGCACTCCTGTGCAGCCTCCTCCATGAGCAGCGTGCAGTGACCTCGGTGTTCCTGAGAACGCTCACAAAGCCAGCAGATGACCTTCCCGTCCTCCCTACAGAAGAGCAGGAGTTTCTCCCCATGGAGGGCACAGTGCTCTGCCTTTGGGGTCAGTGTCACCTCCCTGAGCCTCTCCACTATGCTGGCCACATGACGACTGGGCCTCAGGTTTTCAAACTGGTAAGTGACTCGGCACACAGGGCAGTAGCTCACTCCTTGTTCATGTTCCGTGGACTCATAGTTTGAAGTGATGCAGAGTTTGCAGAAACTGTGGCCGCAGTCGGTGCTCACAGGTTCTGTCATGAGCTCCAGGCAGATGGGGCAGGTCACCTCCTCCTTGACATTCTCCAGGACTGAAGAAGCCATAGAAGCTGTTTCCCTGCTCCTGCCTGTCCTGACTCTGAGGTTTCTTCTGCTCTGGATCCTGAAGTTGGGAAAATTAAAATGGGGCAGAGGAAGAAAGGTAGGAATAGAATGAATGAATACTGAGTAGGCAAAAATCACATAGGCATCAAGAGCAAAATATTAAAAGTCAAAAAGAAAAAGGAGGGAAATAAAAGGAGTTTACTGACATTATACTGATTATGTCATAATAATTTCAGGCACTTTACTCTCAGTTCATATCATCTGATAAAATTTATATATAGAATGATTTTTATTTTCCCTTCCTTTACTGGACAGAAGGACAAATGGAGTCCTTTTCTACCAAAATTCTTGCATAGTCCTTACTTTTCTTTCCCCCAAAGTCACATCCTCAGTGTTAAAACCACCAAACTCCTTATAGCACAGGACACCTGTGATACCTTTGCTATCAATGTGGTCCCATTCTTACACTTCCTGTACAAGTGATCACCTCAGACAGAGCTGCTCTAACTCCCTCATCTAAACGGTCTCACTGCTATGCATATGCAGTTATTTCTTTTTAATACCACACAAAAATGTTAGTCCTTTTAATAGATGTATAAATGGAGTAGTAAATGACTTCCAAAGACAATATGGTGGTATCCTGGTTCATGAACTTGATTCTTTCCACGATTCTGACTGCAAACTGAGGAGGACAAGAACTGAATCAAATCCAATACTTAGGTTCAGTGTTGACCTTACGGGGAAATCTGATGTGGTTCTCATCCAGTTAAGTTTGCAATCAGAATCGTGAGGAGAAATGCGCTTGTGAACCAAGGCACAGTACCACTGCGCGTCTTCGTTATTTTCAGCTGGAACTAACTTAATCCATTCAGTCCTCCTTCAGAACTCTCCTCTACCCCACAGAGTTAAGAAAAAAAAAAAAAATAGAAGTAAGTATATAGGCATAACAACACTTAGAACAATGTGGTTGTAGAAGCAGGCTTCTGACTAATTGGCTCTGGGGAATCATGATTGTAAATGGTAGGATTTTATCTTGGCCTTGAAATTTACCAAGGACATGGAAAGGAGCCTAAAAGTATGTGTGCATATGTATGCTAGGGAGGGAGATGACATAAATATACTTTCAGAATCCCTCATGTCAGAGATGTGAAAAACATAATCCCAGATAAACTGGATGTTGGTTTTTTGAGAGAAGTCCCCAAATATTAGACGAGATCATTTGTCAAATTACTATGGATGATGGAGTACGTCCTAGCAGCTTGACTTAAATCTAAAGAGAAAGATGATGCCAAACAGAGGCCAAACATGGTTTAAACCATTGTTATGAACTTGACATTTAACTTGAAAATCATATGAATTAAACAATCAGAAAGATAAAATGTGACAAAGAGTACTAGAGAAATGTACCTGTAATTACAAAATTAAACGATGGGACAAAGTTGTTATCCGTGTCAGTTATCACTGGAAGTATTCTACCTCCCGGGCAAACAGTCATGTGTATGAGTCAGGCCCACACACATTGTTACACTGCAAAGCCCGCCACTATCAGTTTGCAAAGAAAAGAGCCCTGGGGCTCCGACCCTGTTGCTGGGGGAGAGGCCTAGCTGCCCTCGAGGTCAGTATCCTAGCGCACTTAGCCAAGGTGAAATCACAAGTACAGGCTCGCAAGGAGGGGAAGGGGTGGTGGCGGGGTGGCACTTAGGCTGGAGAAGGAGCCGTCACTCCGGGAGAGGGAGCCTTCCCTGCTAAAACCTCACCCCCGCCCCCAGGCCTCAGGATCTGCGCAGCAGGAAGCTCGGCCTTTCCCCTCCAGCAGAGAAGCTTCAGAACTGGGAAGGAGACGCACCCAGGCAAATCCACCTTTTTCTTCTAAAGTCTTCGAGCTCTGCCCACTACGAATTGCGTAACATACCTTTGGACACCTGTGGAGAAGTCGTGAGTCCCTGCAGAGGAGGAAACGAGTCTGCGGACTGATTCAGGATTTCCTCACCAAGGGAGCAGCAGGCTGGAAACGAAAGTAAAAGTGTGCAGGGGTGTGGGGTGGAGTGGGGGAAGAGACACTCTGGAGCAGTGGGCCGCCCCTGTGCAAGGCCTGAGCCTGTGTGCCCTGGGGTGACCCTGGGAAGAGGGCTTGCCCGAGGAAGAGGCTCTCCCCCACTTTATTTCCTTGTTTCAACCTACCGTCTATGCCCCGGGCTCTGTTCTAATTAGTATAGTTTTCAAATATGTTTGATACGTATTTTACTGGGATATTATCCTCTTTCAATATCTTTTGCTCTGCGGCGGTGTATTTAGTTACCCAGATGTGATTATTTAAAATTGTAATTATTAAGATGTCTTAATTGTGCAAATTAGTGGTGTGAAAGGTTTTTTTACTGCTTCGTGTTTTTAGTACATTATGATTACCGTCACTGTGGGGAGTTGGTACCTGTACAGAGCATCCCTTAATTGTTTCTTCTATTCTCCTTCCCTTCCCTCCCCTCCCATCTTCCACAAATTAGTGCTGTCCTGGGGCATTGCCATAAATGCATTTATCTTGTTTTGTATCCCAGCTTCCACCCTCTCTGTCCTCCTCTCTTCCACCTCCCTTCTGTCCCCTTCCCCTTCATTTCCTTTTTCTGAATGTCTCAGAAATTATTTTACTTTTTCTGTCATATTTCATATTAACCCCACAAAGTATTAAAACTTAGAAGAGGTGCCCCTTAAGGAGATTCCTTCCATGGGCTGCTCTTGCTTCTGATCTGTTAGCTGTGTTTTGCTTTTGGGTGGCAGATACTATCATATATAGCTTAGTTATTTAAAAATATTGTAGGCAGGTAGACAGGGAATGGCCCTGAACAGGTCAATGTAGAAGCCAACTGTGGCTAGAGGCACGTTCACTGAAGGCCAGGCTTCAAGAAAAACTGGAAGGACTACACCTGTATACTTCCCCTGGGGAGGAACAGCAGTAACTAATATTCTAAATAGGCATCAATTGCCTTGGGTGGAGGAAGGACCAAAACCTCCTTAACCCACCCTTTCCAGGAAAGTCCTTGTCCTTCCCATGTGAGCTTGCTATGTGACTTGCTTCTCCATTTGATCCCCATTTACTCAATATTACCTAAGCGACTATATTTGTAATCCTATTGGCTGACCATAGTTTTGTCCCACCTCACACCCACCTTCTGATTTTCCATTGGCTTCGTAATACTTAAGCAACTATACTTGTAATCTTACTGGTTGATTATACTTCTATCCCACTTTAGACCCCCCTCAACTTCTATAGATACAGACAATAGACTGCTTTTCTATATATTTCTTTTCTATATATTTATGTATGTGTCTCCAGATATCATGGTGGCAATTAAGGACATGGTGCACTATGACCTTAATTCTCTGATGAGTCTAAGAAAAGTTGTTGATATTCAGCTTGTTCAAAAAAAAAATTTTTTTTTTGAAAGGATAAGAATAATGACTGTCAAGCTTGTTACATGTTGGAACCCAAACTAGAAGTTTCTGATGTTCTTTTCTATGTCTGTAGTAACTCTTTCAGGGGAACCCCTTTCTCTTCCCAGCTGTGTCTCCATTTTTTAGGTTGCTGGTTCACCTTAGGCTCAGAGTGATAGCAGAGAGTAAAGAATATCGTCCTGGCCTCCATGGCAATGTCCTGGCCAGTGTTTTCTTTCCCCCAGTCACATCCCCACACCCAGCCCACAGTGAAGGGAAAGGTGAACGCAGTGCTCAGGAATAAAGAAAAGCCTTCTTTCTGTCCTGCAGTTAGACAGCGGGGCGAATGCTGCTGCATTTCTTCATGCCACATCTCTTTTGTCATTTCGTTGTGCTCAGTCTTATATCTACTTCAGACACACGGCAGTTCCCACTCTGTTCCCAGTTTTGCCAGGGACTTTTTAGTCCCCATTTCTTGGTGATCTTAGGCAGGGAAGTGATTCCGAGTGAGATATGGGGAAATGGGAAAATTCATTTAAATGCCCTTTTAACCTCTACATTCTTGTCACCTTGTTGTTACCATGCCTGAGACTGAATCACTAGAAACGTTGCATTTGAATTACTGACAAGTAACTCCCAAGGATATTTACATCTTTCATTCTCAGAATCCCCTGTGTCCTAGTCCAAGATGAAAAACTGGTCACGGAAAAAAAAAAAAAAGACTTAAAATTGCAACACAAACAAAATCTGCATGTGACAGGCCATCATGTTTTAAATATACTCCGGCCCTGGGCTGGTACCTTCTTTAAATTGAGAATTTTTGTAAATTTGATTGGTAAGTTTTTACATGGTTAAGGCCTCTGAAGGAACACTGACCATCTGAAGAGGACGGGAAGACATTTTGGAATTCCAAAGTAATTTCTAAGAAAATTGATCCTGAAGGATCACAGGATCCTTAATTACCTTAAGGGTCCTTAATTACCACAGTTCCCTGAACCCCAGGAGTAACTCTTGTGCATACAATATTCTAACTTCTGAATGAGATAGATGTCTTCATAACACTGCCGGCCCTTTCCTTGAAGACTTAACTCCATATCTACTTCACCATAAATTCTACCTATACTTCTTTTTTTTTTTTTTGTGGGTACCGGGGGGTCGACCTCAGGACCTCGCGCGCCAGCAGGCGCCCGTGCCGCTGAGCGATATCACCGGCCCCTTTTTCGTATGTGGGATCCGGGAGTCAAACTCGGGCCCTCGCGCTTGCCGGGCAGGCGCTTAAGCCGCTGAGCCATCTCACCGGCCCTCTACCTATACTTCTGCACGGCTGCCTGTGTGTCTTGACTTGATTCTTTCATCAAGGGCACGAAAGACTGAGGAGGATCGTGAGGGCCGGCTGATCCAGCATCAGGCCCAGGCTTCCTTAGTGACGCTAGGGTCGTCGCTAGATCGTGACCAGAGTTTACTGATCTGGGAAATCTGAAATCATCATCGGAATAGGTACACCGTGTGCACTCATTCTTATCAGATTTCAGGGATCTTCCACTTGTATGCAGACAGTGCTGGGAACCTCTTGATGTCGACTCCAGGAACCCCAGATCTTTTTGTTTTGTTTTTAATCTCACCAGTCTCAGCCCTTCCCCCTCCTCAGCACCTCTCCTGAGGTTAGCGTCCTCCCAGTTCAAGTGGCTCAACCTGTTCTCCCTGCAGTGGGAAGAGGGTATTCCAGGCAGGTAAATTAGATAGAAATTAATATACAGTCAGAGGAATCGAGCCCTCAAGGAAGACATCAAGATTGTGGCTGAAGGTGTAAGACAGAGAGGCAGTGGCCGGGCCTGCATGCTTTCCTAGAGATACACAGCAACTTGAGATTATACTGTAATTAGCACCAGCTGGTCCACTGGGCCCACATACACATCAGACACCCAGGTGGGTGACCAGAATATCTGGACTCATACTCCTGTCCCTTCCCAAAAATATCTTTGTTCTTTCCATGCACCCTGCTATGTGGCTCTTCCACACTGGATCAATATTAGCTAAGCAGCTTTACTTGTAATGCTAGAGGTTGGTTGTAGTCTGACCCATGTTGTACCCATGTTGTGACTTTGCTGTAGAAATCACTCCTGACAAAGAGCCTCGGTGGCCATCCGTTCAGAACCGCTCCTGGAAATCCAGGATCAATTCTTCTTCCCCTTATTTCTAATAAAATTCTCCTAACTTCTTCCTTTGGTTGGAGACGTCATTCCTCGATGTTGTGGGATCATGAAATTGGCACATTTGACATCTAAAATGTCAGGAGTTACATTTCTCCTCTATCAAGGAGAATTGTTTTTTACCTTCGGCTTGCTTTGCCATGGATACCATAGACAGATGGTCCTAGATTCTAAGTGCACCAATATTTAGGATATTAATATCAAAACTCATATTATCTTCAAGATTTTTGAGTTTTTTTTCTTTTTGTTTTTGTTTTTTTTTTGAGACAGGGTCTCACTATGTAGTCCAGGCTGGCCTTGAACTCACTATGTGAGTTCAGACTTCTTCAAAAGGTCTTTGTTCTTTCCATGTACACTTGCTATGTGACCTGCTTCACCATTAGATCAATATTACTTAAGCGGCTATAACTGTAATCTTATTGGTTGATCATAGTTTTGACCCACATTATACCTACCTTGTGAGTTTGCTCTATAAAACTTCCTCTGTGAAGTGGGGTCTATGGCAACACACTTCTGAGTCACCTCCTGTCTCTGAGGAGCTATCTCTCTCAATATCTCCTACTCTTGACCTCCATTGTTCCTTAAAATTCATTCTTCGATTTTAAAAACACAAACTCGGGGTATCTGACATCTAACAGGTTGAGAGTTATATTATTTCCCCTACAACAATGCATCCTGGGTAATTGGTATATATATGCATCACATCTTGACTTTTTAACATTTCCCCTTCTCTTCCCTCCTGTTTCCCCTCATCCACAGATCCCCTTCTCATCTTTACAAAGTCTGTCTCTATGTTTCCTATCATCTTTCATTTTGTTCCTAAATTATTATACTTTGGGATTCCTATATGAAGGAAACCATGAGCTATCTCACCTTTATGTCTGATTTATTTCACTTAGCATTATGGTCTCAAGGTACATGTATTTTCCTATAAAAGACTCAAATTTTTCCTTCTTTATGGCTGAGTTGTGCTCCATAGTGTATATAAATCTTATAGGCTGCTATTAGATAGAAATTAATATGCAGTCAGAGAGGGATTGGGACCTTGAGGAAGTCAGCACAAAAAAAGAAAGGCATGAGAGTTATGGCTGGAGGAAACATGAAGAGAGCCAGTCTTCAGGATGGAGACTCAATAGCCAGTTGCTCAATAGACCTGTAAGATAAAGAGCAACTTGAAATTATCCTGTAATTAACACCACCCGGTCCAATGAGCTTAGGTAGGTATCAGACACCTAGGTGGGTAACCAGAACATCTGGACCCATACTCCCCTCCTTTTCCAAAAATTCCTTTGGTCTTTCCATCTACCCTTGCTACATGACTCGTTCCTCCTGGATCAGTATTAGCTAAGTGACTGTAACTGGAATCCTATATGTTGGTTGTAGTTGAACCCACATTATACCCATTTGCTGCATAAATCGCCCCTGACAAAAGGCCTGGTTGGGCACCCAGTTGGGACCCTCCCTGGAAATCCAAAAGCTGTTCTTCTCCTTGTTTCCAATAAAACTCTCCTAACTTCCTCCTTTGGTTCTCAACTTGATTCTTCAGTGTTGTGAAACCACAAACTCTGCACATTTGATATTTAACAGGTCAGGAGTTACATTTGTCTGTATGGTATGTACTACATTTTCTTTATCCATTCATCTGTTGATGGGCATATAGGCTTCTGTGAAACCAGCCTAGGCCACATAATGAGAACCTGTCAAATATAAATAAATAAATAAATAAATAAATAAGCAACTCTCCCCTGAATGATCTGTGTGATGGGACACGCCAATTTGAGACAGAAAGCCTGGGGTAACTTCTGCAAACCTTAAACCGTGCACTTGTTTCTACCTGTGACACCAGCCAGTGGTGGTGTGAGAGGGAATGACTGGGGGGAGGGGGAGCTCAGGACAGGGCACAACCCAGTACAGCTCCTATGCATGCAACGCCAGCCCATCAGGGCAGGAAAGAGATCTTCTGTCCTTTTGTGCTCAGCTGCACAAAGCCTCACAGTACCTGAAGGAGGAGGATCTGGGACCTCTGAGAACATCTGAGTGCCACAGATGGCACCTGTAAAGTGCCGTCTGTTACTTGCAGCTTTCCTACAACACACTAAATAACACAAACAGGCTCGAAATGCATTTCTAAAATTATACAAGTTTTTAAAGATGACCGCTTGGTGAAACAGCATATGTGATAGATAGATAAAGCTTACTTATCTACTATCTGGCATTTTTCCCGTCAAATCTTGAAGATAGCACGCCTGTAATCCCAACACTCGGGAGGCTGAGGCGAGAAGATCGATGTGGCTTCCAGGCCAGCCTGGACTGACTGATATCTATCTAGACCTTATTGGATCAGGTGATATCAATTACAGTATAATGATTAATTTATTGCATATTGCTCACGGAGGCACAAAAGCCTGGTCATTTTGTCTTTATCTTTTTTCTGTTTTTGGATGTTTATTCATTTATTTATTTATTTTTTGCAACAGAGTCTCGCTATTGTAGCCCACATTGGCCTCCAACTCTCAGCAATCCTCCTGCCTCAGCCTCCCGAGTATTGGGATTACAAGAGTGCGCCACCACGCTCAGCTCTTTTGTTTTTATCTGAAGCCTGGCCTTTGACAGATGTACCTCTAGCCACAGTTGTAATGTGTTTTCATCTTTTGCACTGACTCTCTCGGGCCTAGTCTTGTCTGACTGCCTATAAAATTTTTACATAATTTAGCTGTCTATAATAGTATGTAGTTATTGTGTATCACAAGCATACCTAAAAAAATTGGAGGAAGAAAGAAAAAGACAAAGAACTCATGGTCCTTCCTCCTCATTCTCTTGAGTGCTGGGTTTCAAGAATGGGCCACCAAGCCAAACTAAAAACTTGCTTTTTGACAGAATAAAATAGTGAATATGGGCCGGTGAGATGGCTCAGCGGCTTAAGTGCCTGCCTGGCAAGCGCAAGGGCCCGAGTTCGACTCCCGGAACCCACATACAATAAAAGGGCCGGTGATATCGCTCAGCAGCACAGGCGCCTCCTGGCGTGCGAGGTCCTGAGGTCGACCCCCCGGTACCCACACACACACAAAAATAATAAAATAGTGAATAAAAATACCAATGTAAATTTTAACAGGACCAAAGAAACATTTTACACATATGCAAACAAGGCAGAAGTTAGCACATTCAATATAATTGCAAATGACAAGTGGTTGAGTGTAATTACAATATGAATAGATATTATACTGTTCCATGCTAATAAGCTATAGAATCTCTGTAAAATAATTATGTAGGGATGTAGCTTCATGGTAAAGCTCTTGCCTAGCATGCATGAGGCACTGCGTTCAATCCCCAGCATCCAAAAAAAAAAAAAAAAAAACCCAATATTCACAAAATTTCCAAAAAGTTTCCAAAGACAATATAAATTTAAGGATATACACAATTATTCATATGTGTGGGAGCCAAGGATTCTGTACCAGTTTTGCAAGTAGAGGTCAGCTGAGAAGAGAGCCCTGCTTTGCTTTGCTCTGGTAGGGCTTAGGCACTGCAGGGAAATGAGTGAGCAAAGCTACAGAGATCAAGGAAAACTGATGCTGCTTTTCTGCACTGGTGTCAGCAGATAATTCCCCAGCTCTCTATATCTCTCTGCCTATAGAAATAAGCCTTGGGGATATGAATTTTCCTCCTCTTTCAGTCTCTCCTCTCTATCTACAGCTCCAAGTACAGTTCCAGATTCTTGAATGCACCGAACTTGCTCCCTTTCCTGTCCAGGCCATTGGTGACCCCAAGAAGCAGCTCAGCTGGGAGGAAGGGACCCGAGGTACTGTTGATCCCCTCAGGCAGTTCCCAAAGGGGCAGTTTTTCTACCTCTAACATATGTTGGTGGCTAGTTGTTAAGAAAATAACAACGTTAAAAACATCATGGTTGTAGTCTGTTGAATTCATACACAGATGAACTAAAAAAAATGAGAGGAAAAGATTTGATGAACAAAACTAGTGATGAAATATTGGATGCCCACACACCCAGAACTGATGGACTAAGTTAACAAACATATTGACTAATGGTTTAACAGATTCAGCTAATGATTTACTATCTGAATGATACGAGTTACCGATATTGAACAAAGGAGAGGAAACCAGAAACAGGAAAGTAATAAACTCCCTTAAACATGGCTAAAGTTTGTGTCCAATTATATTGGGTGCAGATATTTTTATGGGATAGTTGCTAAACTTCCAAAAAAATTCCTAATTGTCCTTTTTCCTGGGACTTTTCCTTGGATTCAGAGGATGGGAGAAGCGGAAGGGGCAATCGCCCTTTGATAGTTTCCAAAGATGATAGCTCTTATGTAACAAGCTGTCGAGGACGTAGGTAGCTAGGATCTCCTTGGCTACAGCACAGAGAGTCCAGCCCCTTATTTTCTTCATGAGAACAGCATGCTCTTCACAGAGGCACAAGGGGCTGAGATTGTTCTGACGTGAGAGGGGAGCTCTCCTGTTCAAGGTTGCCCCCATAGGGGTGAGGTTTCAAGGTAATCTCACTTTCAATGCCCTGTCCAGGGCCCAGAAGACCAGAGTTACTAATTAAGGTCAGTTACATTCAGCCTCAGATTTACCTAAGAATTCACCTAGGAAAAAGAGGGGAGTAGTGACACTTCCTTGTAAAGACAGCACTCAGAGGCTGAAAGAGTTCCAAGCCAGCACGGGCTACATAGTGAATTCAAGGGCAGCCTGCACTACATAGTGAGACGCCATCTCCAAATACCAACAATTCCCACCAAACAAGCAAACAAACAAAAAAGAATTCACCTAGAAAACTTCTTTTATGGTCAGTGTTATTGAGGGACGTGTTACATGCACTCGTTTAGCGTGCATGGGTTTTGAACAAGTTTTACACCTGCATAACTACCGCATAATAAATACTTGGAAAATTTATAGCACAGCAAAGAGCTCCCCAGGTAGGTCCTCTGTAGCAACACTTCTCAGCATTGCCTGCCCCTCCTCCACCCACCTCCCATCTCTGCGAAGATGGTACTATAGATTGTTGTTGTTTTTTTTTTTTTTTGTGAGTACCGGGGGGTCGACCTCAGGACCTCGCGCGCCAACAGGCACCCGTGCCACTGAGCGATATCACCGGCCCCTTTTTCGTATGTGGGATCCGGGAGTCGAACTCGGGCCTTCGCGCTTGCCGGGCAGGCGCTTACGCCGCTGAGCCATCTCACCGGCCCTAGATTGTTTTTAAGAGGCAAGTGGAACAAATTGGTAGATGGATTTGGGAGTCTAGGCACAGCCATTAAAGTTGTAGGGGAGAAGACATTGGATGACTACCTGGCCTAGGAAGCAGAAAAGGTTAAACAGTAATTCTCAAACTCAACCATAACTGACATTTTGAACCAGCTAATTCTGTTTTGAGAACAGTTCTGTGAAGGGTAGAAGGTTTAGCAGCATCCCTGGCCCCTACCCACCAGAGGTCAGTAGACACTCCTAGTTATAACACCCAGAAACCTCTTCAGACATTCGGAAATCTCCCTCCAGGGCAAATCTTGATCCTCTTTTGGAGAGAATGTAGAGTTAATGTGTTACCCTCTCTCCTGGGAGAAAGGACTGCAGCTGTTGGCCCTGAGGCTTCTTCCTCTTTCCCCTTCCTGCCAGCCCCAGGAGTTTCACTTTCATTTGTCAGCCAGCAACTCGGGAAGGAGGGAGGGACTGCAGGCAGGCTGAGCTCGTAGGGTGAGTGAATTCCACCGCAGACTTCTTCACCACTTCAACCAGGAGTCAAGATTTCCCCACCGGGGCCTGAAGGTGTGTGGGGAAGTCTGAGGCAGAGGGCGCACAAGGGGGGGGAGACTCCAGATGAAAATATTAAAGGAAGTTGGCAGAGTTTAATTTGTACTCAGAGGTGGTTTCCTCTGAAGGCAAGCAAAGCCCAAGTGCAGACAGAAGGCAGCCTTGAAGAGTCAGAGGAGGAACTGCCTGAAAAGGAAATGTTAAAGAGTGAAGGCCTTGTTCCTGAAGGAGCCCTTATTTCTTCAGGTTGAATCCATTCTTACAGCCTTCCTGTCCCGGAGTTTCAATTTTCTAACTTCCAAGGGAAACTGGAATTCATTCTCTCCCTCTCCTCTTTTTCCCACAGGCAAAAGGAAAGTCTCTTCTTTCCTGACCCCTCTCCCTACTCAGAAGGTTAGCTGGGGGGAGGCTCCCCTGCATTCCAAGCTCCCAAGGCTTATGCAGCCTCAGAGGCTCAGCCAGGGTGAATGTGGAAGCAGGTTCTTTCCCTGCCGGCTGACAACCATGGAGGAACTGTCTGGGCCTTTGTAACATGTCCTCAGCCCTTGGCCTGCTTGAGGCCAGCAGGTTGACCCCCTGACTGCCACTGCTCTGTGGCCCCTTTTATCCTGTGTCCTGGAGTTCCAGTGTCAAGAATCAACTTTATTTTCTCTGAATAAACTTGTTAGTCTTTTTGCTTTGAGAGACAAGTCTTGCTATGTTGTCCAGGCTGACCTTAAGCCCCTGGGGTCAAATGATCCTACTGCTTCAGCCTTCTTGGGAGCTGGAACTACTGACACACCACCACGCCTAACTTTCTTATGCTTACATGAACAGTGCATGGAACCCTGGTGTCCTCACCTGCTTGCTTGCTTGCTTTTTATTTTCTGGTACTGGGAAGTGAACTCACGACCTCGCACTTGCCAGGCAGGCACTGTGCCGCTGAGCTATATCCCAGCACCTCACCTGCTTTAGAACTCTGTCATCTTTCCCACTGTGCACACCTTTGTACTGATTGTTACCACCATTTACTTGTTTTCTTTGCTCAGAGCTGATGAACAAGACTTGGCTTCTGCTCAGGAAGAGCCTGAGGTTTCAACAGCCTCGCTATGAATCTGGCTCTCTGTTGTCTCTGAGTATTGCCCGTGTTAGGCTCAGTTGAGGACGACTACATCTTAATGGATATTGTCACCAGGAACCAGGTTCTAACACCATGAGGTCCTGACATCACTAGGAACCAGCAACTCTCCCTGTTTTTTTTTTTTTTTGTGTGTGTGTCTTTGCCAAAAGCGTTCAGACAAGACACGTAGCTGGTCACACAGAATATAGGCAAGTTTATTGCAGTGATCGATTTTCAGAGTGATAGAAAATACGCCTTCGTGTGAAGGTGTACAAACAGCAAGATGGCAGTTGCATGGGAATAAGGCTCGGGCTACATTTATATGATTAAGTGGGTCATTGAGGAATATTATTTCCCTCCCCCAAGGTCAGTGTTCTTTTACTAGAATAATCAGCTCTTTTGACCAACTTCAGAGGGAAGAACTTTCTTGTTTACTCCCAAAAAGGATGTTTTCAATTCAGTTTGTTTTGAGAGCTTGAGGTTTTACCAACTCTTCATCCTTGCTCTGAGCTTTGTATGGGCCCTGGACCTTATCAGCACACTCAGAGGAGGTTACATTCTTGTGGGCTGAGGTTCAAGATCATAAAATTTTTGGATTTTATCTCTAGCTAATGATTAAGATAACAAAGAAAAAGGGAAACAAAATGTCTTCTTTGATTTCATAGAGTCCCCAGCAGTCTCCAGCCTGGCTAGTGTCTAACTTTCTGCTTCACAGGTATTTTAGGTACATTCTGCTGCCTGTCATTCCACCACACTTTCCCGTTCCGGAATTCACTGTGCTGGCCTTGCTGGGAGTCTGTGCTTCCCTCCGGCAGAAGGTACACTTCCGTCCAGACTCCAGCTGTCTCAGCAGGTCATGCACAAAACCCACCCCACAGGATACAATGGATTGACTTATTTATTTATAAAAATTTAATTGAAAGGAGCCAACGCAGACTGCTGGTATGAATAATGTTCACTGGGCTATGCATTCAACATTCAATGAACATGAAATATATACAGGCTCTTACATTCTTGTTGGGACTGACAATAAACAATGAATGACTGATAGAATATCCAAGAAGGTAGCTGATGCTATGGAAACACATATTTTAAAGACTGAATTAAGATAAGGGCTCTGAAGAGACCTGATAAAGTTCTTTCAACTTTAAGTAGCTTTCACGATCACCTCCTGGTGAGAAAATCTTGGAACAGAATCATAAATTTTATGTGTGTATATGTGTGTATATGTGTGTGTGTGTGTGTGTGTGTGTGATCCTGGAGATTGAACCCAGAGCTTTCTTACTGAGCTACATCCTCAGCCCTTTCTTTATTTTCTATTTTGAGAAAGAGCCTTCTAAATCACTAAATTGCTTGTGTTGGGCTCCAACTTGTATCCTCTTTCCCCAGTCTTCTAGAGTGCTGAGCAACCATTACAGGCATGAGCGACCATCCCTGTCTGAATAGTAAAGACTTTAAGAAGAGTTGGAGTTTTGCTTGGGGCTAAAAGGATGGTGTTGGAGGAGTGTGCAGAGAGGAGTAGGGGGTGGGCTCCGAGGGGTGCTGCACTAAGGGGGATCTGGAACTTGGACCTAAATAGACACTGATTAAGGCTGGCCTCACTCTGGATGATATGGGTTTGGACAGAGGAGTGACATGGTTGATGCCTGCTGTCAGACGATTGCTGCAGCCAATAACATAAGAACAATGATGACAGCAGAGTAAAAAGGGCAATGAAGTGATCAAGAAGATAGGGTGGGTAAGGATGATGGACAATTTTCTGGAATCCAGGAAGGAGATGCAGGTGACTTCTCCCAGAGAGCAAGCATTGACAGTGGTTGGAGCTAACTTGAAGAAAACACCCTTAGCCTATTCTGAAGAACTGAGAGAACAGGATGAGGATAGGGGTTGCTTACTGAAAGTGGTCCCATGTTTGACTGAAATATATTAACTGGAAAGCTAGAGCTCTTGGAGAAAGGGTCATTCATGTGGAGAAGATTAGCCTTGGACTCCATGGAGTGGTTGAAGGTAGAACTCTGAGCATAGAGGAAAGGGGCAGGCGGAGGGGAGTGCAGTCTCTCTGAGGTTGCCAGGTCCCTGGGTGCCAGGAACAGTCCCTATTTTCTTCACTGACAGTGCCAGATCCAGAGATCAGAATTTTCCAGAATATTGTCTAAAACTTCCCTATACTTGACTTCCTAGACACACTCTAATTTTACCACGTAACCGAAACAAAGACACAGAGCTTGTGACGTCATGAGTCCAGATATTAGGAGAGGACTCAAGTGACAGAGGAAGTCACCCAACACCTGTTGGCATGAGAAGGAAAAATTATAAGATGTCCTAAATTTAATTACAGAGGTGGAGGAGGGGAGAGAGATAAGCAGGAGGGTAGTTAGTAACAAGCTATCCATCTTCAAGAACTAAAGACCAAATTACGTTCCTGAATGCATGTTGATATCTTAACTGAAATTCTGTCTCAACCGCCTGTGTGCTACACATCCTTCTTGCAGCCCCAGCCAATCCAGGCAACAGCTGCCTCTCAGAGGAGGATGCCCAGCTATCCCAGAGCATTCTCTGTCTGAGGTGATCCCATCTCTCTTAGCAGTAGTTAAATGTTAATAATTTGTGCCTCCCTTCCCCACATTTTCATTGCACTCCGGCTTCTTAGACCTGGCAGACTTTTATTTCAGAGGCCTCTTGGTAGCTAGGTAACCTGTTTTTCTACCAGACAGATGCCACTCATGTTCCCTTCTAGACTTTCCTGACAGCTGCTGAGCTGGGGTCACTCTCAGGCTCACTGATTTGGGCTCACTCCTCCTATGTGGGGCTCTAACTCCTTGTACTTTTCTCATTCTTTGGCTGTTATGGTGGCAGCAGCTTTGACACCAGCTTGCAGCTCACTGAACATGTGATACACCCTCAAGGCAGAATGCGAGTTCCTCTACTTCCTCCTCTGTAGGTCTTCGGTGTTTCTCAGCATTGGTAAGAAACTGCGTGGAAGAAAAGATAACAGAACCCCACATCTATGGTGGGTTCATAGCCTTCGTCATAAACAGGCGGATATTATCACACCATGTAAAGCCTTGGTCTTGCTAGTCAACAGAACCTGGTCCACTATAGCAAGTGTAGCCAGAGGCTAATAGCATTTGGCCTTTGGGTGATTTTCAGTATGTGTATCAGCAGCTGGATTAAACTTGGCAGCCCGCTTTTGTCATTTCCTCTTTGGTTCATTTTAGGGATATGGTGTGGGGAGTGACTGGTCCTGTAGGATTAAGTATCTCCATACAGCTTTTATCATGCCCTACTCTTTCTTTTCTCTTTAGGGAATGATGTAGAGGTTATTGCATACTGCAAGCCTTTCATTGTCAAACCTTTTCAACTGTATTAGTTTCTTCGGGTGCTTTTTAAAAAATTACTATAAACTGTATGGCTTAAAATGAAAGGAATTTGTTCACTGACAGTTCAGAAGGCCAGAAGTCCAAAATCAAAATGGTGGCAGACTTGGTTCCTTCAGGGGGCTCTAAGGGAAATCTGTTCCGATAGCCTTTCTCCTAGCTTCTGGTAGCTGGTAGCAATCCCTTCCATTCCTCAGCTTGGAGCTGCATTACCCTCATCTGTGTCTGTACTCACTGTCTCCGTCTATGTGCCCTTTCCTCTTCTTGGTAAGATGCAAGTCACTGAATTTTGGGTCCCTCATTCAGTATGACTTCAAATCGATTACATCTGCTAAGATCTTGCTTCCAAACAAGGTCATAGCACACAAGTGAAAGTGTCCTTGTGGGAGACACAATTCACTCCACTAGAGAGGACATGAAGACCTATCTACCAAGACTAGTCTGTCCTTCCTTTGCTGCACAGTCCCTGTCCATATCAAACTGAGGTTCTGAGAACGAATCTCATCAGGCCACCACTCAGCTACATTCTCTGCTTGACCACCAGCAATGGTTATGGGATTAGTTTGCCATTCTCACTCAGACAGATTCACCAGGTTCACTTGGCTGAACAAGGGGATGTAAGGAGGAGGCACCACCTACCCATACAGCTCCCCAGGGAGTGAGCTGTACGAAGGTCCTCACAGTGGAACGAGAGGTGCTTGACCCTCCTGCCAGCAGCCCGTTTTTAAGAGAGCAAGACCAGACCTAGTGGACGTGTGTGAACCTAACATAGCTTAAGTAAATCTTACTCCCATGGACTGATTGCCTTGACGGCTTCTTGGGCCCTACAGGGAAGTATTTTGTAACAAGTCACGATCTTGTTATGGAAGCTGAGGTCTATGCTTACCAAAAAGGATTTAAAAGAAACTAAATATGAGGGAAAGATAATATCAATATTGTCTTTATAGGAAGAAATATTTAAGCCTGATCATAACCCATTTATTCTCCCACATCTCCAATATAATTCCTAGTATTTTTACGTAACTTTTCTTATTTCTCACTCTCTTCTGCTTCTGTTTCCTTCATCAGCTTATCCTACATCCCTCCATCACTGGTTCTTTGTTCACTGGAAGAAGTGGTCACCTGTTCATCATTTAGAAAGTGCTGTACATCCAGCTTCCCGCAGGATCATATGGCACCAAAGACCTAGCAGTGCTCTCAGCAGAGCAGCCACACTGGCAATTTAGGAAGCAAGATGCTGTGTCCTCCTTAAACAAGGCATTTATGTATATGATTCATTCTACCTAAAAATATTCTTTCTCTTTCTTTGGAACCAGAAATCGAACTCGGGACCTTGCGCTTGCCAGGCTGGAGCTGTACCGCTGAGCTATATCCCCAGCCCCATATTCTTCCTCTTTCTGATTCCATGTTCCCTTCTTTTCATTCAGCTTTCAATTCAAATCTTACTTATTCAAGGAGGATTATCTTGGATATTCCCTTATTTGACAAATTATTGGATTTCCCGAAACATATCGCTTTGTGTGGAGGGTTTCTCACCCTTGCCACCTAACGTTTTTATGAAAGATTACTTAGTTAATTTATGTCTCGTTTAGGTGACTATGACTTTATTATGAGCGAATATCATCTGCTTATATTCAACATTTGATTTTTTTATTTTTATCCATTTCCAGAATTTTAATAACTGAACATAATCGATTATCTGCAGTAATATTTTGCTTAATAAATAAATAAATAATTGGCATTCATCTTGTGGCTGTGGATTTTCCCTTTATCTATTGAAATTTCTCTCTTATGACCAAGAGCCATCTCACTGGTATTTCTGTTTCTTAGATATTTAAAATGGATATTGCTCATGATATATGTGTACCATCTTCCCTTCCCCCAAAAGCACAGATTGAGGCTCCCATCAGTATCTTTGACGCCTGGATGTGGTGGCACAGGCCTGTAATCTCATCACTCAGAAAACTCAGGGAGGAGGATTCCCATGAGTTCAAGGCCAGCCTAGGCTAATAATGAGTTCAAGACCAGCCTGAACTACATAACAAGACTTTGTTTCAAAAAAAAAAAAAAATCTTTCACCTATTTCCAGGCCAGTGTGAAATCTTATCACCTACAAACACGAGACCCCTCAAAACTTACCAACTTATCTGGATCCTTACATTTCTACACTCTTACAAAATTAGATAGTGATTTTTTCTTTTAGACTTTGCCTCTGTTTGTCTTTGTTGAAATATATGGGGTAGCATGCATACATTTGAAGGAAGACCCTGAGGATATTACGTTTACCCTGATTCTACCTATTGAGTCGAATGATACTCAGTCAGTGATGGGGAACCTTTTAGAGCTTTCAGTGATACAAACAGCCTGCTCCGGCATGCGTGCTATAGGTTCGCCACCACTGCTCTAAGTCCTTTAATACTATTTATCCATCTGAATAAAAAGAGAAGACTCTTATTTCTCAAGAATTTTCATATGAGGAATAAATTAGTGAAATGATTACCAGATTGTAAGTAGATTATAAAACTGTTAGTGCTAACACTCTCTCTGTGTTGTGGTCATTCCCATTTCCGTGCGCATCTCTGGGAAGCAACTGAGAACATAAGGATCGTTCAGATAGGTGCGTTAGAAGAGAAATTCTTCTTCACTGGAAGCCACATCTGTGATTCCAAAGCTCAGCTACTGGAAGACTGCTAATAGATGAAAATAAACACTAGAAAGGTCGAATTATAGACAGACGGGGAGGTTCTTTATGTAGTTATGAAATGTTATATTCCTGTGCATTCCAGGCACTGGAGATAAATCAGTTGGAGAAAAATGCCTAATGTATGCATAAATTGCATTTTAGGATGAGAAACAGACATAAAGATAGATATTATAATGGTAAGAGAAAGATAGCAACTGTACACCAGAAGTTGTATTTGTGGCTCTGCTGTAGTAAGTCAGGGCAGGCTCTTCTGTTGAGGGGATGTGTAAGGAGAGAGCTGGGTGAGAGATGAGAGGAAGCCATGCAAATAATATGGGGGGATCAGCAGAGGTTCTCAGCATTAATGGCTTGCCCAGGCCTTTGAATGCTTGCTTATAGTTTTTCTCCCTTTCCTATTTTATTCTTTAATAAAATTCTTGTCCAGTTATTGATGTCTGCACAGTTAGACTCCTCCTTATTTTTACCATTCTGATACCATTGTATTTTAATCTGCATAGCCATCAAGAAGTCTTTAAGCAAGAAGAACCTCAGGAGTTAGGACAGGAAGAAGCTCAGGAAGCAGTTATAATGGCTTCCAAAATCCTGGCAAGTGTAGAGAAGGAGGTGACCTGCGCTATGTGCCTGGAACTGCTGACAGAACCGCTGAGTCTAGGCTGTGGCCACAGCTTGTGCCAAGCCTGCGTCACTGTGAACAGCGCGGAGGCAGAGGCTGGCTCAGGAAAGGAAAGCAGCTGTCCCGTGTGTGGTGTCAGGTACCCCCGTGGAAATCTGTGCGCCGATCAGCACCAGGCTGACATAGTGGAGAAACTCAGGGAGGTGAAGCTGAGCACAGGCTTGGGAAGAAGAGAGATCTCTGTGCACTCCATGGAGAGAAACTTCAACTCTTCTGTGAGGAGGATCGAAAGGTCATTTGCTGGCTTTGTGAGCGTTCTCGGGAACACTGTGGTCATCACACGTTCCTCATGGAGGAGGTAACCAAGGAGTGTCAGGTATGGGGCTGATGGACGGACAGAGCAGGTCTTTGCTAAGAAGTCTAATCTTTTTTTCCTTCTTTACTCACATTGACACCATAACACAGAATCCTGGGATCTCTTTCCTCTATGTCTCTTATTCCACATTCAGCTCCCAACGCCTAGAGTACATTTCAGTGTGTTCCTTCCTTTTACATACAAGAGTGAACCTAACGTACACAGAGTATCTTGGCCCAGAGTTGGGAGTTTGGGGTCCCCCCCTTCATTCTATTGGTGGGTGATTTCTTCCCAAGTGTTGGCCCCATTGTTCCTCTTGGCTGGATGATTGCTGGGGAGCACTGTAGGTTGGATGTGGAAGGAGTATCAATAAGAGGAAAGTACTGCACTCACAGCAGGGTGAGAGCAAAGAGAGGAGCGGCCTCCTGCTGGTGAGAAGATACCAAATTGTCTCCCTCAGCACTAATGGATGCATTCACACCCTCAGATTTCCTCACATTTCATAAATTCTAATCATCAACTTCAAAGTTTCCAAAAGTTTATCTCATCTAAAATCAACCTGATTGATTTCCTGCTCACCCTCTGTTCAGATGCTGAGAACGCTCAAAACTTGACTCTGGTGTGATTTCTTTTCTTACAGGAGAAGCTCCAGGCAGCGCTCAAGAGGCTGAGGAAAGAGCAGCAGGAAGCTGAGAAGTTGAAAGCTGACATCGGAGAAGATAGAATTTCTTGGAAGGCAAGTTGAGGGATTTGGAGACAGGACTCTTGGCAGGACCTTTGGTTCTAATTTCAGTAGTCCCTTCGTCTTTATTCTGTGATGTTTCCTAAGTCCAGAAGCCATCTGATTAGTTCTCTTCTTTGCTGTGTCCTTGGTTGGGCGGGGGCTGGGGAGCAGACATGTTATCCCTGCACATAGATACTTTCAACTGAGCACAAAACAGGACTGCGTGATCGGGGTGAGGCTGGAGAATACTGTTCTGTGTCTTTTCTCCAAGGATACTCTCACACTTCTTGGGAGGACACTAAGAAAAAGACTAAAGTTTTGCTGGTTTAAAATGGGGAGTGCGATATTGCAGGGAACTATAGTGCCCAGGACAACTGTCTACCACCCAGACCTCACTTCACAGTTTCTCTGAGGGTTGCCCTAGGTAAGACAGGCGGAGGCACTCTTTGGGTAGCTGTTGAAGAAAAAAGAGGAAAAAATACCACCCCCCTCAAATTACTCTCTTGCATGTACACCCCTCCTCGTTTGAAGTCCCTGAGAACTATTATCTCCCTGGCTCCTGATATCTTGCACAGTAGGCCCTCAGTCTGACAGATTCATTGCATCCCTCTCTCTCCATCCTTGCAGTGTCAGATGCAGACAGAGACAAAGGATACGAACAGAATTTAATCGGCTTAGAAGCATCCTGGACGATGAGGAGCAGAAAGAGCTGCAAAGATTGGAAGTCGAAGAAAAGAAGACACTGGATAATTTGGCGCAAGCTAAGGATGAGCTGGCTCAGCAGAGCCAGGTGGTGAAGGAGCTCATCTCAGATCTGGAGCGTCGGAGTCGGTGGTCAGCAGGGGAACTGCTGCAGGTGGGCATGAGCAACGAGCCTGACATTTTGGAAATGTAGTCTGTCACTTTCCTTTATATGGGCTGTAGCTTTCCATGTGGAAAAGGAAGAGTGAACCCAAACATTCTAGCTTTTTTCCCGATCTTAGGTAAAAGCACTCAGGTTTTCACGACTATGTTTGATGTTAACTATGGGATTTTGTAGAAGCCCTTTGTTAAGCTGAAAAAGCTCCTTTCTGCTCTGGGTTTGTTACCTCTCCCCTTTTGTTTTTATCATGAAAATGTGTGGACTTTTGTCAGACTTTTTTCTACCTTCTATTGAGATTATCTTATGGTTTTTATTCTATGTTCTAATATATGTTATATTATCTAAATTTTTTTATGCTAAACCAAATCTTCATTCCTTAATTAAGTCTCTCTCTTTTTTTTTTTTTTTAGTTAAGTCTCTCTTGACCATGACTATAATGGCCAAAATTTTTTTTTTTGCTGTATTCAATTTTCTACTATTTTGATGAAGAATTTTGTGTCTATATTCATAAGGAATTTTGGCTTATATATATATTTTTTTTTCTCGTGTTGTTTTTGTGTGATTTTAGTATCAGGGTGGGACTGACTTCATATAATTCTTTGGAAAGTGTTCCCTCCTTTTTTATTTTTCAGAAGAATTTCTGAGATATTGCTATTATATCTTTAAACTTTTAGCAAAATTCACCCGTGAAACCATCAGAGTCTGGCTTTTTCTTTTTAAGAAGTCTGTAACTTCCAGTCCATTCTCTTTACATATTTTAAATCTATTCACATTTTGTACAATTTTGAATCAGTATTTCTAGTGTCTGTGCTTCCAGGAATTTTTTCATTCCATCTAGATTATCTAATTTGTTGGTAGGCAAATGTTTATAATTTACAGTTTGTGTGTGTGTGTGTGTGTGTGTGTTGTACTGGAAATTAAACCCAGGGTATTGCACTTGCCAAGCAAGGGCTCTACCACTGAGTTATACCCCCAGTCCCTGCTAAATCTTCATTTTTCTAAGAACAGAAGTAATGTCCCATACTTCATTTCTGATTTGAGTAATTTACTTCCTTTCTCTTTTCTCTTGATGTGCTTAATGAAAAATTTGAAAATTTTGTTGATATTTTTAGTGACACACTTTTAACTTCACTGATTTGTTTCTCTTGTTTTTTATTCTTTTTTCATTAGTTCTGCTCTAGTCCTTATACTTTTCAATGCATGTTGTCTCTCTTTTTCCTAGGACATGAGTGGAATCATGAAATGGTATGTATGGGTAAGCAGAAGTGGTGCTTTTGTATTATAAACAGAGGTTTGTAGCCATTAGAAACATTTTGATCAGAGTGAAAAAAGTCTACCAGATTGGGGAAATTTGGATGTCGTATTACCTTAAATTGGTGGTCACAGCGAGGACTTGAGTGTTCCACACCTACTTAGAATGGAAGAGATTTCTAAGATAGGTGAATTTGGTGGTTGATATTCAAGGTTACAGCCAGAAAGGGTATTGGAGATTAGGGATTTCACAGTCAGACTTCTGTAATTTCACTCATTTAATTTACCTCTGTCCCTGTATCCTTCATTACTTAGATACTTGTTTTATTGCATTAAAGGGCCTTGTCAAGTCCTAAAAGAGGCCACAGTGATAGCTCCTTCACATTTATTTGCTTATATGAGAGAGAAGAGACCAGGTCATTCTTCACGTTTCTCACTGAATTTCTAAAACCAAGCCCAAGCCTTGAAATTAGTGGCTTTGACCCAGCTTGCTAATAATTAATCTCTTTCTGTTTCCATACTTTAGAAGCTTATATGATATAGTGCTTATTTCCATATAACCCACCATTAGTATCAAATTCCATACAGACACAAGAAACTCTAACCATGGTTATTTTTGTAGTCATAACTTCTCCTTTGAAAAGTATTTGTAACATGCCTCCCCACACACAAATAATCTGAAATCTCTAACATGGACCGCCATTGGAGTCCAGGCTTTGGATTCATACAGAGACTCACAGACCTCCTATAGATATTCCCACATCAGAGCCAGGATCTACAGTCCACCACTGATTTGCTTAGGCTGCCACATCTCCGGCCTTCCCTGGAAGACCCATGGAGATGCAATGGCTTTTCCATATCACATAACCTTTTTAGAGGTAGGAAAGGCCTTTTCTACTACTGTTTCACCTCATTTTGTATTATTTCCATCAAATATCATAGGAAGGGGAAATTATTCCACTTTTAGAAGAGGGAACTGTGCTTTCAAGAGATGAAGACCTTCCTAGGTCACACAGAAGGTTAGTGGAAGCATAATCCGCACAAGCCTATTTCTCCTCAATCCAGAGTCAGGCTTCCCCTCAGCTTCCCCAGGGAGGAGGCACAAAATGCATCTGTGATGTGGAAAGAGCAAGTGGGTGGTTTGGAGAGATGAAAGCGAGATGCAGAGTTCAAGATGTTTTGTCATGCCTAGGAGCAAGATCTGGATGTTGAGGAAGCCAAAAACTCCTCCCAAGAAACTGAAGAGTGTATTTCATGCACCAGACCTGAGCAGGATGCTGCGACTGTTCAGAGGTGAGGGGAGCCAGGGGAAGGAAGCGGGTGTGGGACTCTTGTGAGTCCCACATCAGGGGAACTGGGATAATTTAAAAACGAAGGTGGAGTTGAGGAGGGAGATCGGAAAGGGGTGTTCTGTGCTGAAGAGGGTGCGGTTATGTCTGAGGTGTCTGATTCAGCCTCTCATTTACCAGTGCATATTGTCACAATTCTCTCTCCTTAGTCTCTACTTAAGAGAAGAGCTATCTGTGCCTCTATTTTTTTTTCTTCTAATCAAAAGCATTGAATGTTTTATCATTTCAGAGTTAAAAGATATCCAAGGCTACTGGGGTAAGAAGCTGTTGGGTCTTCAAATCACTATATTCTACCGAGAGTGGTGGTACACACCTGCTATCCTAGCGTTCTGGGAGAATAAGGCAGGAAGATCGCAAGTTTGAGCCCAGCCAGTGCCACTTAGTGACACAATCTCAAAAAAAAAAAAAAAAAAAATTAGCCCTTTGTGGTGGCACACACCTGTAATCCCAGCACTCAGGAGACTGAAGCAGGAGGATCGCCATGAGTTCAAGGCCAGCCTGGGCTACGTAGTGGGTTCCAGGCCAACCTGAACTGCAGAGCGAAATCCTGTCTCAAAAACAAAACAAAATAAAAAAAAAAAAAAGAGAAAAAGAAAGGAAAGGACTGGGGATGTAGCTCAGTGCAAAAATCCTGAGTTCACTCCCCAGTAACACACACGCAAATCACTGTGGTCTGGTCACATTTCAGAACTTTTTGGTTTCAACAAGATTTTATCATCTCGTCTTGTGTGTTCTCACAAATGCACAATGCATTTCTCTAGCATTTTACCTCCTCCCCCAATCCATCAACACAAAATTCCCCAAGTTCCCTCTTCACAGTGTCACCAGATGAGCCTTCTTCATACTTGTCACCTGATCTTTTTTCTTTTTTTCTCCTGCAGTGGATTTTACACTGAATCCAGTCAACCTAAATTTGAATCTTGTCCTTTCGGAAGATCACAGACAAGTGAGACCTGTGCCAATTTGGCCATTTAAGTGTGATAATTATGGTATTTTAGGCTCCCAGTATTTCTCCTCGGGAAAACATCATTGGGAAATAGACGTATCCAACAAGACTGCCTGGGTCCTGGGCGTATACTGTAGAAAACGTTCTAAAAAGTTTGCTATTAATCGAAGCACAACCCATTCAAACACTTGCTCTAGGTACAGACCTCAACACGGCTACTGGGTTATAGGCTTACGGAAGAGATTGGAGTATTACGCCTTTGATGAGTCTTCTACCTTTCATCCTAAGGTTTTGGCCCTCTCTGTGGCTGTTCCTCTCCATCGCGTTGGGGTTTTCCTCAACTTTGAAGCAGGCACTGTCTCCTTTTTCAACATCACAAACCATGGGTCACTCATCTACAAATTCTGTAAATGTTACTATTCTCAGCCCGTTTATCCATATTTCAATCCTTGGAACTGTCCAGCCCCCTTGACTTTGTGCCCCCCGAGCTCCTGAATTTTCCCATTCCTTCATCCACTTGTAGAACTCCTGTCTTAACGTCATCTCTGGCGTCAGAGCACATCTGTGCTATTCAGACTGCCTCTTCCCTGTGGTTCCCTTCTGCACTTGGGAACTTTTATTCATCCTTGAGACATACATTGTATTTTGCTTGAATTAGGGGAGAAGCGAATTTACTCCTCTTCATATTCTCACAGACATCAATCCTTTCCTAAGATGGACCCGTATTGGTGTAAGATCCACGTCCTCCCATTTCTCCATATTTTTCTTGATCACTGATCTGAAGATAGTGATCAGTATATCTGAAGATATCAGTATATCATAGTTCTCAAGCTCACTGATCTTGGCAAAGCCTGTTAGCTGCCTATTCATATTTTTTAGGATAATGCCTAAGAATCACCCTCATGAGCTGCACCACAACGACTTAAGATTCTTTAAACAAATACCAGTTTGTGGTACCCCAGGTTCATCTGGGAGTCCAGGAGAGGAAAACAAATGTAAGCAGTAGACACATCCAGAGTTATATCCGGAGCATTTGAGTTCAAATCCTGTCTTTTCTTTCATGCGCTCTGTGAAATTCTGGTCATGGATAAATTCTGGGTTTCTTTTTTCTAAAATACAAATTGGGATTTACACTTAAACTCATTGTGAGGAACCAAATATCACTAAATGAAGAATATTTATTTAAAGTGCTTGGTATGTAATAATAAATACTTGCCTTTGTGATTACTGAAAATTATAAGCTGTTACTGTCCTATGTCCTCAGTTTTGTGCCTTCATAATAATCATGTTTGTACTGAAGTTTCACTTCTCAAGTTTTTAAATTCTGCTGCCAAGCCTACTGTATTCAAGTTTTGTTTTATAAAACTTTCACACTGAGACTTGTACTGTTTTTAAAGCCCTTTATGATGAATGGGTCAGAAAACTATGAAAGAATGAGTTTCCATAATCTGGCCAATATAAGGAGCCATTTCTAGGGACAGTTGTTACAAGCCAGTCTTCTAGTAGATGTTTTCAGGACACTTCCTGGATGCCTATTGTTAGTTACTACTGTTAGTTACCGGCCCATACACTTTTCTTTTCTTTTCTTTCTTTGTTTCTTTTGTTTTTTTTTTTTTTTCCTTGGCTACCAGGAATTGAACTCAGGATCTAGAGCTTGCCAGGCCGGTGCCATGCCACTGAGCTATATCCCTGCTCCCCACCTTTTTTAATCAATTTAAAACTCAGAATGACTTACCTAGCTAGAGAGCAAAGGCACACACCATTCTTTGAGAATTACGCTTTATAAATTAGCGAAGGTATGCATTCTAAATTTTTCACAGAGCACAAATGGAAGGAAAAAGAAAGTGCTTGACCTGGTAATTATATATAATGGTATACCCAAGATAGGTAGAAATGTATAGTCATTACTAGGATAATAGTCACTACTAGGATACAGTACTTCCCTTGGAATATCTCTTAAATTTGCCATGTCCTGTGTGTCAGTGGAAAAATACAAGCCTGTCATAGACTGAATATTTGTGTAGTTAGTTTCATGTTGTCATAGAGTAGGGCCTGATCTAAAAAATTCATGTGTTATAAGGAAGGACACCAAATATTTCTCTCTCCCTGAATGTTCACAAAGAAAAGGGAATATGAGAAGAAGGAGGCTGCCACCTACAACCCAAGGGGAGAGCCTCAACACAGCACTGACCCTGCTGGCATCTTAATCTCGGATTTTCAGTTCCCAGAACTGTGACTAGATTTCTATTGCTTAAGCTACCTGATCAGTATTTTGTTACAGCAGCTAAATGTACTACAAGCTGAATTCAGGAAGCACTACTTATATCCAGAACCTCTCAGGAAAGAAATTTTGGGGTCATCTCACCAGAAAAAGAAGCACAACCAGCTGAGCTGCTTTCTGACACAAGGAGTTAGTGGAGAATGGGGGTTCTAAATGCCAGCCAGGACCGTGCGAGAAGATACAGAAATGAGGACCGTGATGGTCATAAAGTATTTCTTGTTACTGCTTGCATGTGCATCAGATCTTTACTTTTGCCCTTTATCTCCTTTTTATAGAACAAAATCAGTTAATGTCACATCACCTCATTTCAGCATTTTAAAACTTGCTATCCTGTAGCACCTAAGTTACAGGGTGACAAGAGCGAGCACCACCCAGACTTCGATCTTCTGAAAATGGTTACTGTGTGTTGTCCTATACAGAGCAGTCGTATCTCACTCCGTGGAATTACGACTTTCTTATTGTTTTTATGTAAGAGATTGGCATTTAAAGTGTTACGGATGCTGACAAGACAATGAGGAAACTTGTCTTAGTGATATTTATGTGGAAAGGAAATGCAGGCAGAGTGGAGTAGTGGCTGTGGGTGCTGGGACTGAAAATGGACCCGGGATTGGACAACATGGAGAAATTGAGTCAGGATGGATTGGCCAGCATCATGCTCAGGCAAAATGGATGTCACTGGAAAACTGTCAAAGATCTTGCGTCTATTTCTATGAAGATCTCGGACCCTCAGACCGAGAAACTTCTGATCACCATGAGTGATGGCTCTAGGTACCAGTGCTTGTTTACTGTCCACGCATCATCTTACAGGCTGAAGCCTCCTTATGGCCGAGGCCACTCACACCTCCTACTGTGTTTGCAAGTCTGCCGAATTACTGGCCAGCACAATCCTAAGGCACCGGAAATGCAAGATGGCATGTTGGCCACTCAGATGTTTAGAAGTAACAGAGGGGAACGTCCTAGAATGGAAACACAGGCAGAGAGTAATCCATAGATGGTGTCTACTGGAAATTTATGTCCTCAGCCTTTTACTCAAAAGAGGGAGTAAAGCTGGGAGCATCTCTAGGCTTTCTATCCTTCTCTGCAGATTTTTCTTTCTGGGGACAAGAGCCTCTGTTAAAAAAAATGGATACTTCTCGTTATGTGTTCATTATATGTGTGCCATTTCTACAATTTCAGGTCTTCATTTCCTTGTAACTATGTACGTCATTCTGAATTGGGAGATAAATATTTCAGTAAATGAGAAGACACACAAGAGACTGACTGGTGAATAAATTAAGATGGTCCAGACTCTTCCTCTTGAGTGACAGCCGCAGTCATCTTTGCGGTGAGGCGACAGGAAGGTGAGGTGAGCACGTCATAAGAGTGCTATGGTAGGGGTGTGCACATGTAAGCACCCACACGGATTGACAATATCCACCTTGGAGTCTCTTCTCCATCGAGGTCACTGAAAGATTCAGAATTTGGGATTTCTAATGGCCAAGCACTACTGCAAACAGGTAGTGCTTGACAAAACATGCCGCTTTTTTTTTCTTTCTCCCACTTACAAGTCAGTTGAGGAAGAGATGGAGACCCAAATGTAAAAAAATGCACGAGGGTCCCACCAAACATCGTATTCACTGCACAATTCTCCATTTCATTGAAGGAGAACAGACGTTTTGCCTCATGAACACCCAAAAAAGATGATGGAGGCTGAGATTTATTTTAAGGTTTGGCCAATACAATAGTAAAGGCTGACAAATCCAGGACCAACAGGCTAAAGATCCTGGTAAGAGTTGATGTTGTATCTAAAGTTTGAAAGAAAATTTGGTTAAATTCTCTACCCCTCTCTCTTTCCTAGAGCTGGGGTCTCACTGCTGTCCAGCTTTATGGGCTGCCCAATCCTTTTGGAACTCCCTTTTTACAACCATCTGTCCCAGAGGCTTGATGTGGCATACAGAATTTCATGTTTTCCCTGAAGGTTTTGATTTCGCTTTCGTTGGATTCTGCTCCTCTCTTTTGGAGTGGAAATGTTTGCTCTGTACCATTGTACCTTGAAATTATGTAATGTTTGTGATTTTTATAGAGGTTCACAGATAAGGGTTTGCCTTATATCTCAAAAGAATTGCAACTTGGGCTTTTGAAAAAAGCTGGAACTGCCAAGCCTTTGGGGAAGGGATTATTGTGTTTTTGCTTATATGCAGGATAGCTTTACTATGTCAGGAGGAATTACAAAGTAGCTCTTTTCCTTATTTGGAGATTATGGCTTAAGGAGAAGTATTTGGGTATGAATTTGATAAGGAATGAGAGGTGGTGGTTCTGGTGGAGTGTCAACGCGGTTGTCCTTGAGGTGTGCCTGGAGAATTGGTGGTGCACACTTCTGGGTGTGTCCTTGTGGGTCATGGGTGTGTGGCTTTGGAGTTTATGTCTGGTCCCTTTGCCTGTTCTTCTCTAACACTGTTCCCCTGCTCTGATTCCTGGCTGACATGAACAAAGCATGTTTGCTGTGCCATCCTTACCACCATTATGTTAATGCTTTGCAGCCAATGTACCATGGACTGAATTCCCTCAAACAGTAAGCAAAGCCAAATCCCTCCTTCTCTAGGTTGTGGGTGTTGTGTGTTGTGTGTTAATGAGAGGAAAACTGACTAATACACACTGTTAATATCTATTGGAAGCAATAAACTAGTTCAAAACAGCCAAGCACAATTCTGCTTCATTGGATAAGGCCATTATTCTTCTCTAAGAACCTGATCAATCAAAACAAAAAATATTTCAATCAAAGGAAACTATATTGTGATTGTCATATAAACTGTTAGCTCTATATTGTACTCCCCCTTCTATTACATTAATAGGGAATTTTTTTGCAAAGACAATTATATTTTATATAACTAGCCATGAATTTTTGTAGCCATTACATCAACACTGGTTAGTGTCATTACCCAGATGGCATGACCATTTTATATCTCCAATTTTCTTGTACATTTACAAACAGAATTGTCATGATTTACAAAGACGCAACATTAAGATGGTTTCTTTCTTTTTCTTTCTTTCTTTCTTTTTTTCTTTCTTTCTTTCTTTCTTTCTTTCTTTCTTTCTTTCTTTCTTTCTTTCTTTCTCTTTCTCTCTTTCCTTCTTTCTTTCTCTCCTTTTTTTTTGACAGGGTCTTGCTATGTAGATCAAATTGGCCTTGAACTCACTACCCCAGGCTGGCCTTGAACTCGAGGTGATCTTTCTGCCTCAGCCTTCCAAGTGCTGGGATTACAGGTGTGCGCCACCATGCCTGGCCAACATTGAGATGCATTCTATCATCTGTAATCTGTTGTGTTGAGACAGCAATGTTAGAAAGAAGTCCTTTTAATGCCCTTTTATTTGAGTGACTTCATGTAATAAATAGATCAATCATATAGAAGTTCTAAGTCTCCAAATGTGATTTTCAAATAGAGATATAGAAATTTTTACAGGTAGTGTGGTTTATTTGGTTTTCCCCTGGTATTTTTTATTTTTAGACAGGTTCTTGCTATGTTGGCCAGGCTGGGTTTAAACTTGGGGCCCTCCTGCCTCAGTCTCCCCAGCCACTGGGATTTCAGGTATGCACTATCACCACACCCAGCTGAGACAGTAAGATTTTAAGGATACATCCTCTGTGTTCTCATCTTGTAATTATTGACACTCTGGGGAAAGGATTATTGCATTTCCATTTGTAGGCAGTGTGGTTGTATTATGTTAGGTGGAATTATCAACTTGCTGTCATCTTTTTTAGAGATTAAGTATGGTTTAAGGGGATGTGTTTGGGTGTGAAGTTGAGAAGGGTTGGATTGTGACAGTTCACCCTGAAATCCTGATATGTCCACTTCAAGGCAGTAAGAAACACCAGTTATCTGGGTGGTAAAGCATGCTCTTGGGTGTGTCTTTGTGGGTTATGGAGGCATAACCTTGAGTTCTGTGTATGGTCCCTCACCCCTTCCTCTCTGGCACTGTTCCTCTCTTTGCTTCCTGGCTGCCATAAACTAGGCAGCTTTGCCATACGATGTGCTTCCTCCATGATGTTCCTGCCTCGGAGCCTGCCAACTTTGTACTGAATCTCTTGCAACCATGAGCTAAATCAATCCCTCCTCCTTTAATTTGTGGATGTCTGGTACTCTGTCCAGCAATGGGAAAGCTGACTGATACATATGTGTACATTCTAAGACAGCTAAATAAACTGATGATGCTTTACAAGTGCCATCTGTGTCCTCAAAGATCTTCTTGCAGCTGAGTCTTTTCCTGTTTGTGAAGCAGTTTGCTACTATTTACACCACTGGACACAGGTATATGTTAATCTCTACATTATCTACATTCAAATACTACTTTGCATATAATAGAACTTGTTAAACAGAGCACTTCCATTTCCTCTCTCACATCCTTTATGCTCTAATTGCTACAGTTTTAGTTTATCTGAAAGAATGTCTTAATTTGACAGAAGGTGGATTGAAATATTTTCATCATATACAGGATTGTGGATTCAAATATATGTGGGTGTTAATATAATATAATATTATATAATATAATTGAAAAATGTAATTCCTTGACTTCTCAGCTTTCCATTACTATAACAAAATACCCGAAATAATTAACTTATGAAAAGAAGAGGTTTATTTTGGCTTTTAATCTGAGTTTTTAGTCTGTAGATCCATTGCTTTTAGGCCACAAAAGGAAGTGCAAAACTGGGCACACCCCAAGTGATCTAAGGACCTCCAATTAGGCTCTATCTTCTGAAGGCTCACCCATTTCCCAGTAGAACCACTTGAAGACCTGTCATGTACTAGCCTTACCCATATGCAAGGAAAAACCAAGCAACTGGCTTCATAATGAGCCAGATGTTTGTATCAATTGACAAAGATTTTAAAGCAGTTATTACAACTATGGTCAGGGATATAGGGAATATGTCATAATGAATCAGCAAATAAAAAGTTTCAGCATAAGAATGAAAATTATTTTAAACAATGAAAATTCTAAAAGATGTAAAGTACAGCAAATGGAACTTTTAAAAACAATAAACAGGTTTAATAAAAGATTAGATATGACAGAAGAGTGAGTAAACTTGCTTTCCTATTTTTCCCCCAGTACTGGGGATTGAACCCAGGGAACACTGAGCTACACCCCCACCCCTTTTTATTTTATTTTCAATCAGTGAAAATAGGTTCCCCAAGCTGGCCTTGAGCCTGTGATCCACATGTCTCAGCTTCCTGAGCGGCTGAAATGACGTGTGTGCGCCACCACACCTGGTTTTCCCTTACCTTTTAGGTAATAAAATTGTTTGCATAGATTTGCATATACATTGTTTGCATACATTTGCATACATACATTTTCCCCTTCCTTCCTTCGTTTCTTCCTTTCTTCCTTCCTCTTTCTTCTTTCCAGCTTCCTCCTTCCCTGTTGGCTTCCTTCCCACCCTCCCACCTTCCTTCTTTTCCCTTTCTTCTTCTCCTCCCCACTTTCCTCGTCCTCCTGCTGCTCTTCCTCCTCCTCCTTCTCCTCCTTTTTGTTTTTATCAAATGTCTACTCTTTTTCAGTGTCTGAGAGCTTTTAATTATTATAAAATGACTTTGATATTTGCCCTATCCTCCACCCCTCTTCTACCTTGCTTTAGTTTTCTCTGGGAGGGTTAGTATGGGAAATGGAGCCTACATTTTTTTGTGTGGTTTTTCCAATGAATGGAGTGAAACAATATAAACTCTATTGTATAGGGCTTGTTTCACCTAACTGAATACTTTTGTTATTTTTGTTTAGTGGTTTATTCCTTTTTATTGCTGAATAGAATTCTACTGTATGAATATACACAATGTGTTTACTTATTCTTCTGTTGAAATGTACCTCAGTGGTCTTCAGTTTTAGCTATTGTTGAATAAAAGTATGCTTTACATACATGTATAATTTTCCTTATGGATATATGCTGTCTTTTTTCTTGAGAATAAACCTAAAAGTTGCATTCCTTTGTTACAGGCTACATGTTTGTTTCACTTTGAGACAAATTGCTAGATATTCTTTAAATGTGGATATAGTATTTTACACAGCAACCAACAATCAGAGGATTCTGATGGATTCATTTTTAGCTACGCTATTTTAATTGTATACATTTCAATGGGGTATAGAAACATTTAATTGTGATTTTTATTTACATATTCCTGAATTCATAATGCTGAGATTTTTCTCATGGGCAAATCAGTCATTTATAAGTTTATTTTGTGGAACATCTGTTAAAGGTCTTTGTCCGTCTTCTATTAGTGCATATTAGATATTAAGAATAGCAGGTTTTATTTTGGCATAGTTGTTCATGTGTATAACATGCTTTTATCTTTGATCATTCCCATTCATTACTGTCCTTCCCCTCCCTCACCATCCCTGGATCCTCTTCTCTAATCATTTCACTTCTACTTTCATGTCATCTCCCAATTTTTTCCCTAGATTTTTCATATGAGATGAAACATGACATTTGACTTTCTGAGTCTGTCTTATTTCTTATAACATGATGTTCTACATTTTTATGTATATTCCTGCAAATAATGACTTTATTCTTCTTTGTGGATGATTGATATTCCATTCTCTAGCCATTCATCTGTTGGTGTCCCCCATTTTATAAATAGCTTGTTTTTCCTTTTTTTTTTTTTAATTATTGAGTCATAGAAATTTTTCATAGATTCTGAAAACAAGTCCTTTGTCAGATATGTTTGTTGAATATTTTCTCTCTGTCTTAGTTTTGCCTTTTTTGCTTTTTGTTTCGCATACACATTTGTTTCTATGAGACAGAGTTTCAATATGTAGTTCATGCTGGCCTTGAATTCTCTGTCCTCCTGTCTCCCCCTCTGGAGTGCTGGGTTACAGGTGTTTACCACCACCTTCAGTCCTTGCTTATTTTTGTTTTAATGACAGCTGTGATTCAAGAGCCACTTTGAAAAGATTTAAAATTCATTTTACTATATGTTAAGGGTTAGTTCCTTCTGACTCCTGCTGAGGACATCTTTGATTTTTCAAGATTATAGAAATGATCCCTTAGGTGTTTTTCCCCTAGAAACTGTATTTTTATTTTTTTAAATTTAAATTCTGGTGAATTGGTTTCCTTTAAATCATGACTCTTCTTCAGAGAGTCCTGAGTTTTATTTAGGCATGCATTCATGATGCTTTGTGTCTCTCAATTGTCTTCCCTTCAAAGGCAATGTAGTAGCTGTCTATTAATCCAAAATTAGGTATATTAGTTTCATACCCATGAAATGTGTTTTTCAAAGGAGAAGGTTTATGTACTTCTGCAGTGGCCTATGATAGAGGAATAGGAAGCTGAGAATTTGGAAGATGGTATCAGAGAAAAGATGTCCAGGAGGTGAGGAGAAGACTCTTCTGAATCCCTTAAATATTATTCTACTTTATTTTCTGTGATTCAGGAGAAATCTTTTTCTTTGTGGAGAAAAAGAGCTAAGAGGTTTCGTAGTGGTCAATTCATAAATGAACACAGATATATTGTCTTTAGTAAATGAGAAGTGAAAGGTACAAAAAAATTTTCTCTTTTATCTCAAACTAATCAAAAAATGAAACAGAAAAAAAATGGAAATCAGTGATCAGGCTGAGGGAAAACAAGAATTTTAGGGTTTTGTTCCCTGAAAAACTAATGGTATCTCTGTGATCAGAAAAGAAAAATACAACAGGGACTGAAAACAGCATCTGGCTTCAAGAATAGAAAGGGCTGTTATCCTAGACAAGCACTCAGGCATTGTCCTCCAGTGGCAGGGCCACCCTCTATGACAGTGCCACACCTCCAAGTCTGGGATCTGTAGAGGAGCTTTGCCGGCTTAGGTTGAAATGATAGGGGTGGGGGTAAGAAAAGGAGGTTTCTGGGCTGGCGATATAGCTCAGCGGCATAAGCGCCTGCCTGGAAATCACAATGTCCTGAGTTTGATTCCCGGTACGGAAAAAGGAAAAGGAGGTTTCCTTCAGTTGATTTACTTGTGGTCCCAACTAATTCCCTTATTCTCCCTGCTTGGTAGTGTATAGCCCCTTGCCTTCTGCCTCCTCTCAAACAGGACACATGGCTAGGCCAAAGTCTACAGATGCCGGTGGTGCACACAGTTGGAGCTTCACAGAAAATATCAGATTAGTGATGATCACGGTCATACAAACTGAGGAAGCCACACTGCTGACCCCAGCATTCCTCCAGGTGCCCTCCCCCTCCTTCACCTCCAGACTCCACTGTTACCCTTGTCCATTAGAACTCATTTTTTCTGAATGTGAACATTTCCAGGAGTTGGTCCCTGATCTGCTTGGTGCAGACGCTGTAGATGAGGGGGTTGAGGGCTGGAGGCAGCAGTAAGTAGATGCTGGAGAGTAGGATGTGCACGGGCTTTGGGACAGTGTGATGACCAAAGCGGTGTGTGAGGTAAGAGAAGAGACGATGCACATAGAAGGCCAGAATGACAAGATGTGAGAAGTACATGTGCCAAAGGCTTTGGCACGGGCTTCCCGGGTAGGCAACCGCAGCACAGCATGGGCGATGAGCCCATAGGAGCCGGTGATGCCCACAGTATCCACACCTGACACAGCCAGTGAAAGTGCCAGCCCATACAGGTGGTTGGCGCGTGTGTTACCGACCACCAGCTCTACCACTGCCATGTGTGCACAGTAGGCATGGCGTATGGTCTTGGCACAGAAGTGCTCAAATGGTGCCACCAGCAGAGGGAAAGGCACTACAATAGCTATGGCTTTGAGTGTCAGTGCCAAAGCTGCACAGCCCACATGGGCCTTGGTAACTAGGACAGGGTAGTGCCCCACAGCCACAGCATGGCCACAGGCCACGGCCAGAAGCACGCCTATTCCACAGCAGTCAGCGCTTGCAGAAGAACATCTGGACCAGGCAGGCAGCGTGTGGTGTAGGTCGGGGCCCCAGCCACAGCACAGCCAGCAGCCCAGGGGCTACAGATGTGGCTAAGCCCAGGTCTGTGGCTGCCAACGTGGCCAGAAGTAGAAACATGGGCTGGCACAGTGTGGAGTCTGCTCGCAGCACTGTGAGAAACGCTCCATTACCCAGCAGGGACAGCAGATACATGAGCCCAAATGTCAGTGTCAGCCAGGTCTGGGCACCCCTAACCCTGGAATGCCAGTCAGTATGAAGAAGGTGGGGAGTAGGAAGGTGGAGTTAGACGGTGGAGTTTTTACCATCTGTGGGTATGAAGCTACAGGGTTCATGTGGGCAGATTCCTGACGAGAGAGGGACAAAAGGACAGATTTGGGGAGTGTCACAGTGACACAAACCCATCCATGGAGTATGCATAGGAGTAGTGAAGGGCTAGGAAGATCACGAGTATAAACTTTGCTTGGTGGGTTCGGGATGGATAATTATGGTCATAGTTCTAGCAAGGATGAGAGAATTCTTTGTTCCTAAAATCCCACGAGGGTTGTAGGGGTAGTGGGGGATGGTGATAGGAGGAGAAGGTAATGAGGAAGGGGTGACTGCTGCATTGGCTGGCCAAGCCAGAGCCTTCCAGTTGGAGATGAGCTGAGAGTAGAGCTGAGATGAATGCTCTTCTTTCTAGGTCCAAGTAGAGTTAGTCTCAGCCTCTGTATTTGGGGATAAAACCAAAGTTGGGTGGAGATCATGGTATCCTGTCCTTGACTGTGTATCTTTGGGAGGGACCTCTGAGCCTCAGCTTTCTCGGCTCTAGCAGGGGAATGGGTACAATGATCTGAGACGTTTCCCAGCATTAACATTCTGTGCACAAAACCTCCAAGAAGTGAGCAGGCAGAGCATGAAGAAAGGGAGAAACCGTAATGGGAGGCCTATGAGATCTGGAGTGAAGCTGGGAGCTTGAAGTGACTGGAGAAAACTTGGGGGGTGTTGGGGGTATGGGGTACTTACATTCTAAATTTGATGTTGAAGTAGTAAACTTGAATAGGTAAAGAGTTGAAGTTGGGGCTGGGGAGCATTGGTGAAAGAGAGATGGTAGCAAGAAAAAAAATATCTTTTCTATCTTCTTTCGTTTTCACTCTTCACAATCCAGAAAGACAGCAGTTGTGGTGGTTGGGTTTTCCACTAGAGTCTTGCTCCTGGGGTTTTAGAGGGTAGAGATGACAGACAGGGAGGAAATGGCACTCAGCCCAGAGCTGCAGGCGTGTGAGGAAGAAGCAGCTCTGATGCTGGAGGAGCCGGGATGAGGACACAGACTTCCCAGCAGCGGTTTAGTAACTGCCGAACGAGGAAGAAATCAACTGACTGGGGAAAGATCCTGGGCACTGCGCATCAGCAGCGTCTGTCCATGTTGGCCAGTGCCCGTGGGGCCCTTTATGAAGCTGTTCTACCTGCGTCCCTCAGGGCCCTTGTTCCTCTCACCTGTGCCACGTTAACTCTTCCCTGTTCCGCCTCTGCTCAGTGCCGATGGGCTCAGTAAATAAGGAAGGGAACCGTGGAGAGGAAAGATCTTGCAGGGAGGAATGCTTCCTCTGGGAGGTCTTTGCTGACTCCCTGAAGTTTGAAGAGACATGTACTAATAAAATTTTTTTAAAGGAATGCATAAAAGAATGAAATAATCTTAAAGCTAAAAAGAGAACACCTTGCGTTATTTTTTAATAGCATCTGTCTCACTCTATTGGAGCCACTTTAGTTTTCTCTCCCCACTTGACTGAAAGAATTACAGGTATCTCTGTAACTCTACACTATCTTCACTGCTTATTACAATGTCTGGCTTACAGTTGGTTGTGAATAAATATTTATTGCATTTAGTCGTGGGATAGAACTGCTTGTCCAAATAGCCTATCATGACTAAGAGGAGCTGTTCAGTTCTAGCAGCTTTAGGCATCTATGGAGAAGAGAAATTACTCACCATCAACCATGAGAATACTGAATACATTTCTTTCTATTATACAGAAAATCACCACACTATGCAAAATCACACAAAACCATAGGGTTTATTGGAAAAAGTGTGGGCAAGGCCATGACACTCAAAAATGTCACCAGTGACACCGTTAAAAAAAAATAGGAATCTAGTGAAAATGGTGGAACTATTTTACACCTGTTAAATGGTTAGAAAGTAAATACATACTACAATACATATATGACAATTTACCTACAAAATGATCTGGAGTTTCCTTTGTGCCAGTGAGTATTAGAAGCAGCTTGTGAAATACGGTAAAGCAGTGAGGGATGTTAATCTGTAATCGGGTAGAAAGATGTTAACAGCAGATCTGGTTAGGCGTAGCTCATAACACAAGTTGTGAGCTGAGGTAGCTGATGGTGTTTGAGTTGTGTGCTGGGGTTTTCTACTGAGCTCAGCTCATCTGTTTTCTGTGTTTACATAGCTTCCCCAAAATGGAGTCACATACAGGCAAACTTGAAATTCATATCGTGGTGTGTTGTCTAATATAACAATTGCGTTTGAACAAATTTGCATCTCAAAACCAGCATTAGAGCAGAACTGACTGATCCTCTTGTTTCTGGCCCTGCGCCAGGTGGTGAATCTACAACAGTGGCGATAACAAGGCTCTGCTGCCTGATGGGAGCTCGCATTCTAGAGGACACCGTGATGTAAACAGCTGTGGGAGGGCTGTTAAGACAGTTGCATCAGCTCAGGTCAGTACCAGATAAAAGGACAGCACAGAGAAACACTTTTACTCTCCCCAAGGGAGTCAGGGGGAAATGAGTCTCCTAGAGTTTCCTCTGTGCACACCTTGCTCTCAGCCCTAACCTCACAACAGTCATGGGGGGGGGTAAAATTCTTTCCCCCAAGTTTTTAGATAAACTAAGGCATAAAGAAATTTAATTTGCCCAAGGTCACACAGCTAGTAAACAGCGGAGTTAAGGTACTAAAACAGTCTGGCTTTAGCATACTTACTGTTAGTCATTATTCTGAGCATTTCAGCTGAGATTTAGCACATGAGTAGGAGTTCTCTAGACTACTTAGGGCAAAATTTACCTAATGCTGGGACAAGAATTTCAGGAGGCCACGGGATTGGCCAATGGTGTCAAGACTGCTGAATGGGACTGTAGCTGTGATTATTTGCCAGTAGATAGTGACCTCTCATCCACTCGGGTGGTATGGGCAGTGGGGTGAAAGCCGTGAAGGAGTGGAGAGGAAAAAACTGCTTTTGGACTCAAGAAGATGCTAGCGAGACTTTGGGCTGTTTCATATACTTACTTTTGGTCAAAGATTGTTTATCAGCTAAATCAGATTTTGTATGGCAGTCTGACTGGGCAAAACAATATCACATAGTAATTAAGTCCCGTCTCACTAGAAGCTTCAAGACGCCTCTTTCCATCGCACGTGTCCCACTTTTCCATCTCAGCCTCGTTCTAGGTTGTAACACCCTCATAACTGATCCTCCAATATGTTCTTTGTAATTTTTGTCATACTTCTATTCAAAAACGGCTAATAAATATAAAAGTACAAAGAATAAAAACATGCACACATATTAACGCACCCAGGATTGTTAATTATTAACATTTTATCCCCTTTGCTTTTAGTTCTTTTTAAATAAAGTCAATGAAAATTAAAGATAAAATTAAGGTTTTTTTTTATCCCCATAGTGTCTCAAGATTTTACAGTAATTAAAGACAATAATTATTATGAATTTAGAGTATATGATTTCATTTAGTTTTTAATAAAAACTTTTCCTAGCTGGTGCTTTTAAATATTTACATAAATTATTTCCTACTACACACAGGACATTATGTTTCAGCGTTCTATTTCTATAAATAAACAGATCTTTATTATTCCTTTAAATTTGCTGCATAGTTTTATAACACATTATTATGCCAAATATTTATTAATAGACAAAATTATTTATGGTTTGTTTGCTATGTGTACTGCTATTGGTATCTTTGTATATGTTTCCATGTATAACGGGAGAAATGCTTGAGAGTTTCACATGTGTGAGTTTCCCTGGAGGATACATGTACAAGTGGAATCGCTGTCAGAATCAAGCTTTTACAGGGAAGGGCGGTATCAGTGGGGACTGTTCACAAAAACTGTCATCTTGTTTTTGGTGAAATAAGCAAAGCTACTGGAGAAAGATTAATCCACTAATTCTGTGGCCCATGTGTTCACGTATTTCTGAAACACTCAGTGTTCCAGGCTCTTTACTTGTTCTATGAATGCCTCAGTCCCAAAAGGAGGACTCTTGAGTAAGTTTTTGTTTGTAGTCTGCATGCTGGGTATGTATAAACCAGAGAAATCTGCATTCTGTTTCCTGAACTGCATTTTGTGGAAGAAATATTGTTGGGAGAGCAAGAGATTCTGCATGGAGCGGGGGTTCTCTGTATTTTTGTCACTGCATCACAAGAATATAGTGGTGGTATTTACACTTGATGCACTACCATATGCTTACTCAAATTTAGACAGAATCCTCCAAATGCTTATGGGGAGTAAAACAAATGGGTAGGTGGACATGTTTATTGAGATGTTTATTTATTTAAAAATGAGTCGTGGTGATACCAAAGGCTATGGGATAGTGGGATTGGGTAGATGTTGGTCAAAGTATACATTTCAATTAGGTAGAAATAAGTTCAAGGGGTTTGTTGTAAGTCACTGATTATGGTTAACAACAACATATTGTATACTTAAAAATGTGAGAGTAGATTTTAAATGTTCTCACTACAAAAAAAAATCCGTGAAGTAATAATATATTAATTAACATTGGTTAGCCACATATACACCGTACTATACATAAATTAAAATCATGTTGCACAACCTAAATATATGAAAATGTTGTTAATTTAAAAATGAATAGGGCCGGTGAGATGGCTCAGCAGCGTAAGCGCCTGCCTTGCAAGCGCGAAGGCCCGAGTTCGACTCCCGGATCCCACATACGAAAAAGGGGCCGGTGATATCGCTCAGCGGCACGGGTGCCTGTTGGTGCGCAAAGTCCTGAGGTCGACCCCCCGGTACCCACACAAAAAAAATAAATAAATAAAAATAAAAATGAATAAGACGTGAGTCACTATTTAGGATTTGTCAGTGACTCAAGAGAATTTCATTATCTCTATAGCATGAGTAACACTAGAGTTAGATTATAAAAATATTTCACATGCTGTCTTTAAATGCCTGTGAAAAAGAGTGAGATTATTTGAGATGTAAATCTGAATTTGCTCCATTGTATTAAGAAGTAAGCCATTTACAAATTTTGATATCACGTCATCTACGTGAATGGAAAACCACACTAAACTCCACTAATATATAAAATTAATATGTGTGTTAGTGAAAACATTTTAAGAAGAAACAAATTTCATTGACGTATCTCACAGCAAATCCTGCCATATGTTGTGCTGCAGGGACCACCCTTATACCTCAAGGGAGGACAAGCTATTTTATCCATTAGGGACATGGCTTCCGTGTGTAGAGCCTGTGCATTTGAAAGAACCTAAGAGTAGTGAAAATTATTGGAGAGCTGAACCACACCTACAAGGAAAATGGCAAAGTGAAAATACTTGTATAAATAGATGCCTAGGTAATAAGAGATTAGCTCCTATATAGCCACCAGCAATCATATCTGTATGGTTTGTGGGTTCATTTTAATATGTTGTTATGGTAACAGGAAAGTATCTCAAATTAAAATTGACTAGAGTCATAAAAGGTCTTATATTTAGGCTTTTGGGGCATTGAAGACTCTGGGTAGCAAAAAGAAAGAGCAGAGTCGGGCCGGTGAGATGACTCAGCGGCGTAAGCGCCTGCCTTGCAAGCACGAGGGCCCAAGTTCGACTCCCGGATCCCACATACGAAAAAGGGGCCGGTGATATCGCTCAGCGGCACGGGTGCCTGTTGGCGCGCGAGGTCCTGAGGTCGACCCCCCGGTACCCACAAAAAAAAAAAAAAAGAAAGAGCAGAGTCTAGTGGGGGGCTGCAGGGAAAAAATGGCTATGTTTTTTACTCAGCCTGTACTGAAACTGCCTCGTGCTTCCTGCTTCAGCTTCCTTGGTTGTAGAGCTGAAACAACTCCTGGCATTCCGCATGTTCCCAAGGCTTCTGTAAATGACAGAGATAGTTTCTGTGTGTTGCCACTGGGACAGATGAGTGTTTATCAAACACTGGAAGAAAGTCCTCCAGGTAATTCTCAGGCAGGCTAAGTCCATCACTGGTGGACCTCCTAGTACACTGCCAAACCCTTGGGGATCGGGGTCCTGAGGCAGCAGGTCCAGGTGAGACTTGATCTCAGTCTACTTGTCTTCTTTGGGTTCTTCTTCATTCCTTTTCCTCTTCTTTCTTGTAGGGAAAGGAGTTTCTTTTGGTCATATTTGGATGAAGAGTCATATGTTAATATGGCTAAACATTAAGTAAGATATTTTGCCTACTGGAAGAAATGTAATAAGAAGATGGCCGAACAGTTAAACAATAATAATAAAACAATGACAAGTTATATTTTCTGAGCACTTTGTATGGATTAGCTCATTTAATCCTCACAATTACGTCATGAAATTTATGATCCACGTCTTACAAATGAAAAAACAGAGAGGCACGCAGGTGTACAGTGACTTGCCCGAGATCATTCAGCTGGTCAGGAATGAACAGGGAAATGAACTCCGGAAGTCTGGCTCCAGAACTTAATGTTCTCGCCTCCTGCTCTGTGTTTTCTCCCTTTCACTATGGCTCCTGGCCCCTTCTCCGCCATAATGGTTTTCCTTACTATCACTCTGATACACATTCTTTTAAAGCCCTGGAAGGTACTTTCCGTGAGACTTTAGATGCCTCTTTGTGCCTGTGTTTCCTTTCTTCCCACCCCTGACTTCTTCCTGCATAAGTCTAGAACTCTCCAAAGGTGTCTGGCAGGAAGTAGTAAGGCTGAGAGAGGGGCCTCAGCATGAATGAGCCAAGTGAAATGAACGAACCTGAATGGAAGTCCTTTCCTGAACTTCATTTGCAGCTACCCACACCCCACTGCCCCACCCCCACCCTGCCTTTGGTATCTTGCTGTTGGGGTGATCCGACAGACATTATCAAAGCTGTAAGAAGAGAGCGGGAATTGTTTTCATGAGGACTTACATCAGGTTTCTTACTGCTTTATTGTGAAGGGATATGTTAATAACTAGTGGGATGGGATGAGAAAATTAATGTCCAATAAATTTCCTTCAAAGAAAAATTAATTTGTTTTCTGGTGAAGATTTTATTTATATACATTTGAGATCAGTGCTTTAAAGTACATGCACAGCAATGTTACCAGTGTCCTTCATCTGTGCTTCTCCCAGCAAAGCTTAGCTTCTCCTAAGTAGAAGTGAGGCAATATTTAAAATACACTGGCTTGAAGGACGTCAAATGATTAGCTTCCTTGGGGTCTTTACTTGTTGGAATCTGGCCCCTTTGCTATCCTTGTACCCACTTGGGGGTCCCATTGCTCTCTCCCTACAACCCATCATGCTCTGAGCAAGTGCAGTTGCCTAGAGGCAGGGGGTGGATTCCGAAGTTGAGGATTTCATTCCCTTGCATGGCTTCTTTGTTGATGCTCTCTGAACACCTTTATCAGAAGGTCCAGCTAGTATTCATCTGATACCTTTATACTCCTGATTCTCTCCTTACTCTCTCCATGGTCTCTTCATGTTTCCTTCTAGATAAAAATGACATGGTACTGGCAAAACAAAAACAAAAAATCTGAGGATCAGTGGGACCATTTAGAAGATGCAGAAACAACTCCAAACACTCAGCCACCTTATATTTAAAAGGGGCCAAACACATTCACTTTAATAAATGGTGCTGGAAAAACTGGCTTTCCACATGCTGAAGACTAAAACTAGACCCATGCCTCTCACCATTCACTGAACTAAAATCAAAATGGATCAAAGATCTAAATATTAAAACAGAAACACTAAATCTGCTGGAAGATAAAATAGGTAGAACTCTTGAAGATGTAGGTGTAGGCAAAGACTTCATGAACGAAACCCAGACTGCATGGGAAATACTACAAAGAATCAACTACTGGGATCTCATCTTAAAAAGCTTTTGCACAGCAAAAGAAATCATCAACACAGTGAAAAGATAACCCACAGAGTGGGAAAAAATTTTAGGCAGTTGTCCCTCAGACAAAGGACTAGTATCTAGAACATATAAAGAATTGAAAAAAATCAGACCCCCCCCAAATTTAAAGACCCAATCCAAAAATTGGTATCTGAGATAAATATATACTTCTCAGATGAAGAAATACAAACAGCAAATAAACATATGAAAAAATGGTCAACATCACTGGTCATTCAAGAAGTGCAAATTAAAACAACACTGAGATTCCATCTCACTCCAGAAAGAATGGCTATAACCAATAACAAATGCTGGAGGGACTGTGGGAAAAAAGGAACCCTTCTCCACTACTGGTCAGAGTGTAGACTGGTGTAGCCAATGTGAAGACTCCTCAAACAACTAGGACTAGAGGTCCCCTTTGACCCAGCTATTCCCCTTCTTGGCATCTTCCCAAAAGAATTAAAAGCATCATATCACAGCAAGATGTGCACACCCATGTTCATAGCACCACAGTTTGTAATAGCTTAATCTGGAAACAACCCAAATGCTCATCAACTGATGAATAGATAAAAAAATTTTTCTATATAGTGGAGTGCTACTTAGCCATAAAGAAGGATAAATTTGAGACATTTATAGCTAAATGGATGGACCATATTCTTAAGAGCAATAAATTGGGCAAATGTGTAAATATTGCATTGTCTCTCTGGTGTGAGAAACAGAGTGTAAAAAAGAACCAAAATGTATAATAGATATTGTGAAATAGGAAGAAATTGTTTAAAAGGAAAGGGGAACCAGCGAGTGGGGAGAAAGAAAGGAAGGAAATTAAAAGAAAAAAAATGAGAAAAGAAAAATACAATGGAAATAAAGTTTTGTAAATAAGGAGGGGAAGAGGTGTTGAAGGGAGGGGAGGAATGAGAAAAAAGAGAAATCAAGGTATATCATGTACAGGTACAAATTCCCTATGATCATGATCACTATGTATATCTAAATGGTTCAATAAACTTAATAAAAAGAAGCAAACAATTATTACATGAGTGGTGGGAAAGCTAAGACAAGAAGGACAATATATTCAACACTTTTTAGCAGCAAAGAAACCTGCTTCTTTCTGAGGCTTAGGGAACAAGTGGTGCGTGGGGGTAAAGGGTAGGGGTAGGGGTGTGAGAGTGTGGGATGTGCGGGGTGGGAGCTGGGGTGTGTGTGCTCTGTTAGTGGAGCGAGGAGAGGGCGGGAGGACAGAATGTATTGATTTCCTTTACTCAGAATAGTTTCTCTGGAGGCTTCAGGGCTTCTATGAATGAGGAGCATGGTTTCTCTAATACAAGGGACCCAAAGTATAAATACTTTCAAGAACAAAATAAAAGAGAGATGGGAAGAAGCAGGGAGGTAGACTCTGTGGGGATGGGAAGGGAATCTGGGGAAGAAGGGAAGGGGGAGTGGGGGAAGGAGAACAAAAATGATCCAGAGGCGATGTGTATATACACCAATTCCTCAAGGTGAATGTAATTATTATGTATCAGAGACAAATCCTAATAACAAAAAGAAGATCTGGACACAATCAAGAACTGCTTATATGAAATTATCTGGGAAGGAGCATGGGAAGGTCGTGATAATTGTCCCTTTAGGTTTCATTTGCTGCCCTGCTGCTCACTGGCTTTAGAGAAGATGTGAATCTGGGTCAGAATGATAAATATGTGTTTTAGGCTCCTTCTGGAGTTCCGCTTGGGAACCTACTTGCATGCACAAGGAACTGTAAGTGCAAGTGCCCTGTGGAATGTTCAAGGTAGTAACCAGATAAACTTAACATGACTAAATGTAATCAAATTAAAACATGGTTTAGTTAATAGGTCTTCAGGATGGGGATATAAGGTCATGAATGCATCACAAAGTGGTGTGTCCTAAGGAGTATTTTAAGGTTAAAATTTGGGTAAACAAGTGGAACAGGAGGCAAAATCAGGTAAACACAGAAAAGAAAAATCTTGGGGGAAGGGACAAGTACAAGAGGCTACGGGGCAAATAATACTTAAGTGGAAGTGGTAGAATGATAGGGTGGGGCCAAATTCATGGGGCACAGTGATCAGAAGTGGGTGTAATCTCTGTTGAATCTTGAAACGTTATTGCCAGAGATATTCTATATGTAAAGGAAGTACAAATGATGGGAAGCCATTAAGACACCCTAGTGAGCATCTCTAGGAAAATTTCACCTGGAGAGTACAGCAATTTAGAAAACCATCTGTACTCCCTTGAGATACACAACCATCTTAACTCCTATGGCAATTGGAAAAATGACCCTAGCCATCTGGAGATGGAGCACTGGGACTATTTTTCATATCATATTCTTGCTGACTATACTGCCGGACCAATATCATCTCCCACTCATACTGTGAGCACATTGGGGTTGCCCAATTGGCCTGTGCTGACATCACTGTCAATATCTGGTATGGCTTCTCAGTGCCAATGGCGTCAGTTTGGGTAGATGTTACTCTCATCGGTGTTTCCTACACTTTAATACTCCAAGCTGTGTTTAGACTTCCTTCCCAGATGCTCAACGTACAGCTCTCAATACCTGTGGTTCTCACATTGGAGTTATTCTCCTTTTCTTCATACCATCATTTTTCACTTTCCTTACCCACCACTTTGGCAAAAATATCCCCCACCATGTCCACATCCTTCTGGCAAATCTCTATGTTTTAGTTCCTCCCATGCTTAACCCCATTATCTATGGAGCAAAGACCAAGCAAATCAGGGACAGTATGGCTCACATGTTATCTGTTTCAGGGAAGTCTTGAGAGAGCTTACGGCCCCTTTGTAGTTTGTTCTTACCAGAAGCAAACAGAACTTGCCGACAAGTTCCCAAGTTTAGATTGTGTAGTATGTTCTGGCATGAAGCACATGGACTTTGAAATAAAATTTATCTGGACTCAAATCTTGGCTCCCTTACTTTCTGATTTTTGAACATAGGGAGGCTTCTATCTTTTGGAAATTTAGTTTTAACTTTTTTTTTTTTGTGGGTATCGTGGGTCGAACTCAGGACCTTGCGTGCCAGCAGGCGCCCATGCCGCTAAGCAATATCACCAGCCCTTTTTTCATATGTGGGTACTGGGAGTCAAACTCAGGACCTCGCTCTTGCCAGGCAGGCGCTTATGCTGCTGAGCTATCTCAATGGCCCCAGTTTTAACTTATAATATCGAACCATTCACACCCATACTCTAAAGTTTCTGTGAGGATAGCCCAGAACTGTGTGGGCTCTCAGTGTTAGCTATTACTCTAACTTGCACGTGTGTTGCCTGAGCAGGATGTCTGAGGATCTTAGGTGGGATGTACCATGAGAGTCCCAGTATTTCCTGAGACATCTCTGTATTCAGTATTTCTGAATACTGTACTCTCTGTATTCTCAGTATTTCCTGTGCCTTCTCTCATTCACCTTCAAGGGAGTACCAGGACCATCATCGTCTCTGGTTATCATGATGATAAGTTTTTTTTAAAACAAATCAAGTTAAATGCTAAATACTAAAGTGGTTTTGTTTTATTTTTAAAGCTAAGCTGTCGAAAAATATTAAGGTTGATATTGATTACATTTTATATGTAAGGAAATTTAACCATTATTATATGTAAAAAAAAATCCTCTCACTCATTTAGTAAGTGGGCAACTGTCACAGATGCAGGCATTATCCATAGAGTTGAATCTCCAGGCTGAACATGTGAACAAAGAGCAAGTTAAGGGGTCATATAGAAAATAGAAAAAATGATGTACCACACAGATATCTAGACATTAAAAAGATGAAACAAGCAACTACTATCTGATTCTACTCTCTTTGCTTAAGGAAAAATTTTTCCTAATTAGTATCAGCTTGTATGGTTTTATATTCTATAAAGTCTGATGGCTTCCAAATTTGTATCTCCAGCTTAGTCTTTTCTCTTGAGATCCACATTCGTGCATTCAACTATTTCTTAACATCTCCTGTTGCATGTCTCACAGGAATCTCAAAACGTACATTAGAAAGAATGGTTTAAGCTACGCTACAGTAACAGATCATAAAAATTCAGTGAATTAGCAAAGCAGAGTTCTTTGCCCTTTCATTTAAAGTGTAGTGTGGGTCAGCAGGATGTTTCCCATTCAGCATCTCGGGAACCCTCGATCCTTCCATCTTGTGTTGTCATCATATCAACATGCGCTTTTTTTCAGAGTTGCCAATGCAAGGAAGGAGACAAGGACGAGTCACAGCAATAATGAATCGCCTTCATCTTGAAGTGACTCAGCACTTTTGCTCACAAGGTGCCTCATGGGCCCCAACTAACCACAAGGGAAACTCAGAAATACAGGAAATTTCACGGATTTGTATCAAGTAATAATCATCTCTGTCACCATCTTCACTTTGGGTCACTTAATGTTTCTTTGCTCCCTTTTCCCCACATATAGACCGCATTCAAGTCCCCTCCACAGGAGAAACCTCACTGATCTAGGCACTCCATCCAACATGGGGTTTTCAAGTGATACAAGAACCTTTTTATTGATTTCGTTGGGGTTTTCTTTTATCTAAAAACCTATCATTTAAAAGGAAATCTGTCTGCTCCTCACCCTCTTATGAAATATATAATGGTGTAATAGGGGCATTGGGTATAATAGGGACATTTAATGACTTTTTTTTTTTTTTTTTGTCTTTTTCCGACAGGGTTTCACTATGCAGATCAGGCGGACCTTGAACTCACTTTGTAGCCCAGGCTGGCATCAAACTCACAGCAATCCTCCTGCCTCAGTCTCCTTAACAACTTTTTGCAAGGGCGAAAAATACAAAACACACAACAGTCGTACTTCATAAGAATTTTGCAGTCCCCACGGGGCAGATATTTGCAAGTGTTATTGTTTAAATATGCTATCAGGAACTAACATTAAAATTTAATTACCATTGTGATGTTATGAAGAAATGGGGCCATTAAGAGGTGACTGGATCATGGGAGCAGTGCCCTTATGAATCAACTACAACCATTATTGTGGGAGTGGGCTATTTACTGTGGGAGTGAGTTAGTTATAAAAGGGGAACTTTAGAGCTGCCCTCCACATATACTCTGTCCGTGTGATGCCTTCCACCACCACGTTATGATATAGCAAGAAGACACTCACCAGATGTGGCCTCTCAGTTTCAGACTCCCAGCCTCCAGAATTGTAAGCCAAATAAACTTCTTTTTTTTTCTTTTCTTGAGGCAGGGTCTCACTATGTAGTACAGCCTGGCCTTGAACTCACTATGTAGTCTAGGCTGGCCTTGAACTAGCAGCAGTCCTTCTGTTTCAGCCTCCTAAGTGCTGGGATTATAGGCATGCACCACCATGCCTGACACAAACTTCTATTTTTTATAATTTACCCTGTCTGTGATATTCTGTTATCACAGCAGGAAATGGAATAAGAGAAGAAGCCTCTATACCCTGGATTTGAGAGAAATTTCTTGATTAGACCCTGTAGCAGGAATACTCCTATCCATTCCTCTTTGAGGCCCACAAAAGCTAATCTTTGTATGCTTCCCTTCTCTGCCCAGATCACAATTAAAATGAGAATTGGAAATTACAACACACCTGTCTTGTGGACAGCACAGCCTTCTCAGTCTAATTCCTGGTGCTGAAAGGTTGGGGACTAAGAGTTAACTCTTGAATAGTCAAAAGCTTTCTTAGCTGAACTCTTGGTTTCTTTGGCATTGTCTGTTTATTATGGGCTTCTCATCTCTTTGATTCCACTTATGTGTCAACCAACATATCCCCAAATCTTTTAAAGATGCAATCATCAAATTTTCTGTTTTCCCCTTATTACTTCCATATACATCTTTCTGAGCGTATTAGAGACTAACTTGGAACTATACTGGTTTAGTAGGAAGGAAGATCTTACCTTTAATCTGATCTTTTCCTACAGTTGCTTTATCTATTTGAGATGTTTACTGGACAAGAAACCCATAATATTATCTTTTTCCTTAGGCATTTTAATAAACTGAGAAAAAAGTGTTTTTATTTTTGGTCCTGGAGATTGAATGTAGGGCCTTCTGAATGAAGGGAAGCACTATACCACTGAGCTACTTTAAATTTTTTTTTAAATTTTGAGTCAGGATCTCTCTAAACTGCCCAAGCTGGCTTCAAAGTTGCAATTCTCCTGCCTCAGACTCCCAAATAGTTGGAATTACAGGTATGTACCACCATCCTTGGCCTTAACTAAGAAATTTTATTGGGAGGTTTTTACTTGAAGCTTTAAAAAAAACTCTTATTTGGCATTTAGAAGCAGTTCATTTCTTCACCTTTACAAGGCTCTGAGTACTATTTTTTTTTTGTGGGTACCGGGGGGTCGACCTCAGGGCCTCATGCGCCAGCAGGCGCCCGTGCCGCTGAGCGATATCACCGGCCCCTTTTTTGTATGTGGGCTCCAGGAGTCGAACTCGGGCCCTTGCGCTTGCTGAGCAGGCGCTTAAGCCGCTGAGCCATCTCACCGGCCCTGAGTACTATTTTTAGCCTACATCACCACTCCCCAAAGATATCTATGTCCTAATGTCTGGAACCTATGAGTATGTTAGGTTAGATTGCAAAAGGGATTTCCAGTTACCGATGAAATTAAGATTGCTAGTTGGCAGACCTTAACATAAGGATATTATCCTGGGTTCTAAATGAAGCCCAATTTAATCCCAAAATCCTAATCCCAAAATGAAAGGGAGCAGTAGAAAAGTTAGGATTAAAGTGATACGGCGGAGAAGGACTCAGCTGGTCTTTGCCCATTTTGGAGCTGAAATGGGAGCACAGGTAGCATCTGGAAGCTGGAAAAAGAAAGAAAATGATTTCTCCCCAGAGACTCCAGAAAGGGGAACAGCTCTGCCAACACCTTTGTTCTACCCCTGTGAATTTCATTTCAGATTTCTGAAATTTAGACTTGGAATTTGTTGCTTTAAGCCACTAAGTTTGTAGTTATTTGTTGTAGCAATAGAGAACTAATACATTCACCCTCCTTATTTTTCCATGCTTGCAAAGTGGCCAGTTATTTCCATTTTTTCCTATCTTTCATTTTGTTTCCCTCACCAAATGTAGCCAGCATATTATTAACATGTTATTTTCCAACATCTCTTCCAGAGCTACAAGTTGAACAGGCAGGTTGTCTGTTCTCACAGGACACAGGCGCACCATTTTTCTATTGTGTAACACATATAACCATCTCTCTGGTTTCTGTTATCAGATTCTTCATTACCTAGATGGTACTAAAATTCTACATCAATCTTGTCATTCTTCTACTTTAAAATTATTTACATCCGGTCACAAAGATGGGTGCGTGAGGAGACTCTGGCTGGAGGAGTGATGGAAATGAGTGCAAAGATGAAGGGCACCCTGGAGCAGTAGTATGGGGCTCCTGAAATGCATAGTTAAAGATTATGGCAGATCTGCAGGGCCACAGCAAGCAGAGTTAGAGACAAAGTTACTCTTAGAGCTGTTTGCTCTGGCCAGCGTGCTCCTTATGCCTGTGGAAGCTTGCTTAGCAGACCATCCTGTCCTTTCTTTTTCTTTTTTTTTTTTTTTTTGTGGGTACCGGGGGTCGACCTCAAGACCTCACGCACCAGCAGGTGCCCGTGCTGCTGAGCGATATCACCAGCCCTTTTTTCGTATGTGGGTTGCAGGAGTCGAACTCGGGCCCTCGCGCTTGCCAGGCAGGCGCATATGCCACTGAGCCATCTCACTGGCCCCTTTCTTTTTCTTTTGACCAAAATTCCTACACAAATGTTTTTCTTCTGCATGTTTGTTCTCATGCCCTTGGGCTACAAATAAAAGGCGAAGAGTTTCTTAGATTGTCGTTGTTTTCCTGAGACTTTCTCATGCTGGTGAGTCTCAGTGAAACAGTCTCTCTGGGTGTCTTGGAGTTTAAACTGAACTTCAACTCCCAAGTAATTTTTCATCCTCTTCACTGCCACGGTCACACACTACAACACGAGTGAGATAGTGTAGAGAACTCAGCCACTAATCACATTCCTGTTGGGGGTAAACTCAGCACAGGACAGCTTGCAGTCAGGCGGATCATGATGCAGGAACACACGAGAAATTCTGCCCCTTCCATAGGACAGAGCTGTTCCTGGGAAGCCAGCAGCTACTTCTTTCCATACTCTTGCCTCTAGATGGGGCCACATGACTGGTTACAGCCAAAGAAATATAGGCAGAAGGAATGTGTGTGTATCCCTTCATCCTGAAGTAGTTCAATGTCCAGTGTCACTTCCAGAGGACACGTAGTGGAGACAGTGGTGTTTAAAATGAAAGGATTTTAGAACTCTTACATCGACGCTTGGAGGAGGGCCATCAGTAGAGTCATTCAACCAACAATAGCCTGATTTGTTCTTTCTGTGTGAATAACATAGCATCTTGTTGTATTAAACAACTGAAAATTTGAAGTTATTTTCTTACACAGACACTGAATTGTTCTGACTCTCAGAATTTTTAAATAATAAGAAGCATATTTAATTAATAGAATTTTATAAGGAGTAAATGAGATTTATTTGGGGTAACTTTTAAGCTGCTAAAAGAATGACCAAGATGGTGGAGTAGTGAGCAGCAGAGAAAGAGCCTCTCTGAGAGTCGCTGTCCAGACGCTGGAATACAGCAACGTGAGGAAGACAAGAAAGATGGAAGTGGGTCCTCTGGACTCAGGAAGGGTCTGAAGAGTGAATTGAAGCCCACAGAGAGAGTGAAGAGAGAAACTTCAACAGAGAAGAAGGAGTCAGCCTGCGGCGTCTTCTCCCTGAGGACAGGACTCTCTGTGCAAGAGGAATGGTTCAAACCTGTGGACAAATGGTGACTGCTGGTGACCTCAGAGGCCTCCATGGAGAGACATAGCAGTGGAGGGGAACAGCAGACATGAGGGGCTGCACGAGATGCTGGTGAGTGCTGAGGGCTCAGGCATCCTGCAGGAGAGAGAGATTGTACAGGAGCCATCCTGGAAAGGAGCCGGCAGAGCTCAGAACTCAGAGCAGCTGCTGTCTCCATCTATGGCTCCCACCTGGGCTCAGGCCATGGAAGGTGTGCTGATGGCTGTGCTGATAGCTGCAGGCCAAGTGAGTCTGGTCTCAGCCAAAAAGTGCAGACTCTCTGAGACTATCCACTATCCCCCCACACACAAAAAGCTCCTGCTGGCTTGCTGGGACAGATGGCATGGATTGGCACTCTGTCTCCACATGTTGTCTACCAGTGACAGCAGAGTCAAATCTGGAAGTGGACTTTTTTTTCTTTCTCTGTTTGTTGTTGTGGTGGTGGTTTTGTTTTTGTTTTTTGTTTTTGTTTTTTTCTTCTTTGTTGTTTGATCTTGTTTTTATATGACTGTGAACATGATTTCTAGCCCCTTTGTGGTTGTTGTTGTGGTTCTGCTCTGTTCTTCTTTTTATCTCTTCTTTCTCTTTTTCCCTCCAGTCTTCTGTATCAGTTTCCCAAAGTTAGTGTGATCCCCCTCTATCCTCCAGCCTTACTTCTAACCTCTTCCTCCACTTCTCTATTTTCTCCCTAACCCATTTTAAATTTTAACCCCTGAGGGCAAAATTGACATATTAAGGACTTGTATACTGCATATAATTTTCTGGTTTATTTCAGATTTTGTTATATAACCACAAATCTAGTTCATATGGTTAAAGGTGGCAAATTAATGGTTAGCTCAGTTTGTCATTTTCTAGGCTGTGCTTGATATTTTTGTCATTGCCAATTGTACCACTATAGCCAAAAGTGACATAATTGTTCTAAACAGCTGTTCTTCCTGGTATTCCAAGACTGAGATTGACTAAGGGTCACAAAAAATACTGTGGCACAGTGCCAAAGAACCAGAGGCTGCACCAAACAGGCAGCAACTTCTCATCCCCAATAAATTGAAGAGGTAGGATCTTACAGCAGACTCAAAAACCAAAACAGACCCAAAAATCATCTACACCTGGAGACTACATTGGAGAAGGAGTCATCTACTAAGAGTTCTAAATACTAGCAATAAAGCAACCCACCAAAGGCAACTTACAAGCCTCACACCAGGAATTAAACTAAAAAAATAAAAGAAAATGAGAAGACACTTAAACAAGATGCAACCCCAGACATCCAGCTCATCAAAGGCAAATCCAGGGAGCAATGAGATGGGACAATCCAAAAGCCACCCACCTAGCCTCTCTGAAGTGATAACAACAAAGTAATTGAATGAGGCTCTGGAAAAAATCAAATCAGAAATAATTTCTCACAGAACTGCACAGATGATGTCCACAATGAAAGCCATGCTTAGGGACTCTAGAGCAGATACAGACAAAAAAGATGAATTTTAGAAAATTATGGAAGCCATGAATGCTTAGCATAGGAAAGAAATGTAATCCATAAGACAGATTCAAGCAGATATCCAGGGGAATAAAAATTCCATTGAAAGCATCCACAGCAGATTAAGCCAAGGTGAGGACAAGATCTCAGATATAGAAGACAAGCTTGTGGCTAGCGATCATGAAAAGAAAGATTTCTTAAAAATAGCAAGGGACCATGAGAAATCAACCCAGCAGCTGCTAGATGAGGCAAAGAAGAATAACTTAAGATTGATTGAAGTCAATGAAAAAGCAGGAGATAGCACAAATGATATAAAAAAAAACCCAAACTGTTCACAAACATCATCGCAGAAAACTTCCCTGGTAGAGAAAAATAATTTGACATACAGGTAAATGAGGCATATAGAACTCCAGTTAGCCATGATTAAAAAAAAAATCTACAGCCAGGCTAATCATAGTCAAGACTCCAGAAATTCAACACAAGAATAGAATCTTAAAAGCTGTTAGGGAATAGAGACAAATCACCTATAAAGGAAATCAGAATCACAGCTGACTTCTCAGCACAAACCTTCAAATCAAGGAGAACTTGGAGTGAAGTATTTCAAGTTCTAAAAGAAAACAACTTCCAGCCCAGATTGATATACCCTGCAAAACTATCTTTCAAAACTGGTGGAGAAATAAAATACTTCCAAGACAAAGAACATCTGAGGAAATTTATGACCACCAAACCAGCCCTCCAAAATGTTTTGAAGGACATTCTAGAAAGAGATAATAAGGACTATATCTCCATGAACCCCAACAGAAAGAATCCATCAGGCAAGGCAAACAATTAAACGGAAGGGGAAAAAAAGAGGAGAGCCAACAACAGGAAAATAACATGACAAGGATATGTCAATACATATCAGTTATAACCATCAATGTTAATCAAAAGACACAGACTGGGGCCAGTGAGATAGCTCAGCGGCATAAGTGTCTGCCTGGTAAGTGCGAGGTCTTGAGTTCAACTCCCAGTACCCACATAAAGGAAAAAAAGGGCTGGTGATATTGCTCAATGGTACAAGTGCTTGCTGGCAAGCGTGAGGTCCTGAGGTTGACTCCCACATAAAAAAAAAAAAAAGAAACAGACTGGCAGAATGGATCAAGAACCAAGATCCAACAATATGATGCATACAGGAAACACATTAATTAAAAAAGAAATTCATAGTCTGAAAGTCAAAGGATGGAAAACAATATTCCATGTGACAGGAACCCAGAAAAAAGCAGGAGTAGCTATTCTATTTGCAGACAAAGTGAATTTCAAGCCAAGACTGATTAAGAGAGACAAAGAAGGTCACTACATTCTTGTAAAGGGAACAATCCAAGAGGAAGAGATAGCAATTAGAAATATATATGCAACAAATACTAGTGCACCCAACTATATAAAAACAAATATTAATGGGCATAAAAATCAAATAAACACTAATAGAGTTGTATTGGGGGATCTCAATACCCCACTGTCACAAAAAGATAGATCAACTAGACAAAAAAAAAAAATCAACAATGAAATATTAGAACTGAACCAATCTTTTGAACAAATGGATTTAGTAGAGGTCTACAGAGTGTTCCACCCCACAATATCAGAAGATATATATTCTCAGCTGCACATGGGACATTCTCCAAAATAGACCACGTACTTAAGTAAATGAAAAAGGAATTGAAATTATCCCATGCATATTATCAGACCATAGTGCAATGAAATTGGAAATCAATGGCAAAAGAAACCACAAGAACTTCCTAAACACATGGAAATTAAATAGCACTTTCTGGAACAACCAATGGGTCACAGATGAAATCAAAGAAGAAATTAGACAGTTTCTACAATTGAATGGTAACAACAGTACAACATACTGGAAATTATGGGACACAATGAAAGCAGTCCTAAGAGGGAAATTTATAGCAGTAAATACCCATATCAGGAAAAGAGAGCAAGTGCAAATAAACAACTTAATGGTGAACCGTAAACTTCTAGAAAAAGAAGAGCAGACTAAGCCAAAAGCTCATATGAGGGAGGAAATTATAAAGATCAGAGCAGAAATTAATGCATTGGATATTTAAAACAAAATACAAAGAATCAATGAATTGAAGCATTTGTTCTTTGAAAGATTAAATAAAATTGAGAAACCCTTATCCAACCTTATTAAAAAAAGGAAAGAAAAGATTCAAATCCATGCAATTAGGAATGAAAAGGGTGAAATCACAACAGACCCTGCAGAAATCCAGGAGATCATCTATACCTACTTTGAAAACTTGTATTCTAATAAGTTGGAAAATGCAGAAGAAATGGACTGATTCCCAGATACGTATGAATTACCAAAGCTGAATCAAAAAGATATAAAAACCTTAAATAAACCAATATCAGTCAATGAAATTGAAGATGTAATTAAAAATCTACCAACAAAGGAAAACCCAGGCTCTGAAGGATTCACTGCTGAATTCTACAAGAAATTTAGAGAAGACCTGACACCACTACTTCTCAAACTCTTGAATGAAATTGAAAGGAAAGCAATACTCCCAAATTCATTACTGGAAGCAAGAATTATTCTCATACCAAAAGCCGAGAAGGACCCAAATAAGAAAGAGAATTACAGGCAATCTCCCTAATGAACATAGATGCAAAAATCCTCAATAAGATACTGGCAAACAGAATGCAGCAAATCATCAAGATTATACCCCATGACCCAGTGGGATTCATCCCAGGGATGCAGGTATGGTTTAACATAAGTAAATCAATAAATGTAATACACCATATTAACAGAGCCAAGGACAAAAATCATATGATCATCTCAATAGATGCAGAAAAAACTTTTGACAAATTCCAGCACCTATTCATGATAAAAACCCTATAGAAAATTGGAATAGATGGTCTTTATCTCAATCTGATAAAAGCCATCTATGACAAACCAATAGCCAACATCATGCTAAATGGATGAAAACTGAAATCTTTCACTCTAAAATCAGAAACAAGACAAGGATGTCCACTGTCTCCACTCTTATTCAACATAGTCCTGGAAAATTTAGCCAGAGCAATTAAACAAGAGAAAGAAATAAAAGGAATAACAATAGGAAAAGAAGAAATGAGATTATCGTTATTTACAGATAGCATGATACTCTACATAGAAGACCCCCAAAACTCCACTAAAAAACTGCTAGATTTAATAAGAAAATTCAGTAGCATAGCTGGATACAAAGTCAACACTCAAAAATCAATAGCCTTCCTGTACACCAATAACAAACTCACTGAGAGAGAAATTAGGGAAACAACAGCTTTCACAGTAGCATCCAAAAAAATGAAATACCAAGAAATCAATCTAACAAAGGATGTAAAAGACCTCTACATTGAAAACTACAGTACTCTGAAAAAGGAGATTGAAGAGGATATCAGAAAATGGAAAGATATCCCCTGCTCTTGGGTAGGAAGAACCATTATAGTGAAAATGGCCATACTTCCAAAACTGTTATACAGATTAAATGCAATTCCAATCAAAATTCCAACAGCATATCTCACAGAATTAGAGAAAACAATCCTAAAATTTATTTGGAACCAGAAGAGACCTAGAATAGCAAAGGCAATTCCGGGCAACAAAGGCAAGGCAGGGGGCATCATAATACCCGACTTGAAATTATACTATAAAGCTACTGTGATAAAAACAGTGTGGTATTGGCAAAAAAACAGACCCAAAGATAAATGGAACAGATTAGAAGATGCAGAAACAACTCCAGTCATACTCAGCCACCTTATCTTTGACAAAGGTGCCAAACACATTCACTGGGAGAAAGATAGCCTCTTTAATAAATGGTGCTGGAAAAACTGGCTTTCCACATGCTGAAGACTAAAACTAGTCCCATGTCTATCACCATGCACTAGACTATAGTCAAAATGGATCAAAGATCTAAATATTGAAACAGAAACAGTAAAGCTACTGGAAGAGAAAATATGTAGAAATCTTGAAGACATAGGTGTAGGCAAAGATTTTGGTTTGCATTTATTGTTTTCTTTCTTCCAAATAAGTTAAGAATAGTTTTAGTGTCTTTTCATATTGACTATTGAGATTCTATTTTTATGCAGTAAGTTCTTACATACACTGGATTAATTTATTCTGTTCCATTTTTCTATAAGTGTGTTGCAATAAGAATACCATAGTCAAACAAATTCTTCTAGCTTTATACTGGACTTACATGATACAACTACTTTTTCTTAGTGTTTTACATTTTAGTTTTAAAGTTGTTTCAAATGTTTAGCCTGCTAGATTCATTTATTTTTAAAATATCAGAATATCATAAAACAAACTAAGATAGATGTTAGGGATATATGCATGTGTACCATTTATGTAGTACTGTGCAGCTCAGTTTCAGCTTGAGCAATTTTCTGTGTTAAACAAAGTCTATTCCAGATCATTGTTTTGGACTAACCTCTGCATTAATCCCCAGCAGACCAAAGAAACCAGAATGGAGTTGCCTGTTCTGAGTACCATGCAATCAAACTGAACTTTTCAATGGGCCAGTGTTTTAAAAAAAATAGATTACAGTCAACTTCAGTCAGTGTAGTAAGGAAATCCCTTCTGTTTAACTCTTTAAGAAAAGAATTTGGAAACAACTAATGTCTTTGTTTCTGCTTTTTTTTTTTTTGTGGGTACCGGGGGGTCGACCTCAGGACCTCGCGTGCCAGGAGGCGCCCATGCCGCTGAGCGATATCACCGGCCACTTTTTTCATATGTGGGATCCGGGAGTCGAACTCAGGCCCTCGCGCTTGCCGGGCAGGCGCTTACGCCGCTGAGCCATCTCACCGGCCCTGTTTCTGCTTTTTTCAAACATTTTCTGCCTATAAAGCCTATCTCTTCTGTTCAGCTCATTGTAACATTTATTCCTTTTTTAATAGCCTGAGGTGTTCCCCATCTAGAATCACAACTAAAAGTCAATTAGGTCTTTAAATTTCTTATAATATTGTCTTTTGATACTGCATTCAATCAATACTTCTAGTGGACGAAATTGTACATTGATTGATTTTTCAAATTTTGCTTTCTTCATTCTCCAGTTTCTCACCCCTCTACCTTTACTAGTATAAGTACTAAGGTTTATGAATTTCCAGATAGTTAACTTTATGCCATTGCTGTTGAATACTATTCTATTGTCAGTAGAGGTAAAATTTAGTAGATATTTACTGTAGGTCAGTATTTGGTTTTTCTTAGTGCTCATACTATAATTATATATCTTGTTTTTGTGGTTAAGGGAGGTATATTACTAGTTCTTAGAGTCTGTCAATATTCAGATTGCATTATAATTGATGCTGATTTTATTACTATAGCCAAGGTGACATAGCTGTGCTATTAATTCATTTTCTTGGGATGAGAGTAATTGGATTGTCTTGGAGTCATTAACAACACTCTTGTTCATTGGTTTTTTTTTTTTTTTTGGAACCGGGAATCGAACTCACGACCTCACACTTGCTGGGCAGGCGCTGTGCTACTGAGCTATATCCCCCGCCCTTGTGGTTCATTCTTATAGAACTGGGTACTGTGCCCAATATACTTCTCAGATGAAACACAAATGACCAATAAATACATGAAGAAATGTTCAACGTCACTACCCATTTGAAAAATGCTAATTAAAACAACACTGAGATTCCATTTTACTTCAGAAAGAACAGCTACCATCAAGAAATCAATCAATAACAAATGCTGGTGAGGCTGTGGGGAGAAAGAAATTCTTCATTGTTGGTGGGAATGTAAACTGATACAACCACTATGGAAATCAGTATGAAGATTCCTGAAAAAAACAAAAAATACAAATTCCATTTAACCTAGCTATTTCCCTTCTAGGTATCTTCCCAAAAGAGTTAAAGACATCATACCATGGTGATGCATGTATACCCACATTTATAGCAGCACAATTCATAATACTGAAGTCTTGGAAACAGCCTATATGTCCATTAATGGACCAACGGATAAAGAAAATGTGGTATTGTACTTCTCTGCTATAAAGAAGGATAAACTTGAGTCATTTGCAGGAAGATGGATATACTTTGAGACCATAACGTTAAGTGAAGTAAAACAGATACACAAGCTTTAGTATCATATAGTTTTTCTTATATGAAAAAAATTATTTATATATAGTATATGTACTATATATAATATATATAAAGTACAAATAAAAGGCAGATAATAGGAAAAAAGAGAGAAAAAAATTATTTAATTATTTAATCCAGCACAGACAATGTACCTAAAAGTGTATCTTGACTAAATATAATTGTCCTACATGTTTTACATATATATATATATATATATATATATATATATATATATATATATATTTTGCCTATTTGTATATATAATAATTAACTTTATAAGTTCTTATAAATAAGTGAATCTGATGCTGGAAAATAAAAGGGGGATGGAGAGAAGGAGAAAATTAGAATCTCCTACAATGAATGTAATCATTATGTACTGCACACGTGTTAATAAAAGTCAGAAAATTAAAAAATTTAAAAAAATATATAAAATTAAGTATGAAATTTAAAAATTAAAAAAAGAAATGAAAAAAGTGAAATACAATGGACACTGCCAAAATAACAAAGATTAATTTACAGTCCCACCAACAATGTAAGAGGGTTCCTTTTTCACCACAGTCATGTCAGCATTTGTTACTGTTTGATTTCTTGATGGTTAATATTCTTGCTGGAGTAAGATGGAATTTTAGTGTTGTTTTAATTTGCATTTCTCTAATGGCCAGAGATGTTGAACATTTTTCATATATTTGTTGACTATTTGTACTTGCTCCTCTGTGAAGTGTCTGTTCATTTCTCTTTCCCATTTCTTGAGTGGGTCTTTAATTTTAGGTGGTCTAATTTTTTTGAATTCTTTCTGTATTCTAGATATTAGTCCTTTGTCTGAGGCATAGGTGGCAAAAAAATTTTTCCCATTCTGTAGGTTGTCTCTTCACTCTACTAATTGATTCTTCTGCTGTAAAACACCTGTTTAGTGTAATGTAATCCAACCATTTTGGAAATCAGTATGGAGTTTTCTTAAAAAACTAAAATTAGAAATTCCATATGACCCAGCTATCCCTCTTCTAGGTATCTTCCCCAAACAGCTTAAGATATCATACTACAGCAATACACGCATACCAATGTTTATAGCAGCACAATTCATAATAGCTAAATCCTAGAAGCAGCCCGTATACCCATTGACAATGGATTGGATAAAGAATATGTGATATACTGCCAACATCATATTAAACACTACTGCCAACATCATATTGAATGCAGTAGGTTGGAATTCAGATAAAAGTAATCAATACACCTTAAGTTAGAAAGATTATGTTGGGTTATACAGTAAGTGCAAATGCAGACACAAGGCTTCCTAAAAGTGGAAGAGGAAAATGAACAGGAAAATGTGATGGTGCCAAAAAGAAAGAACATTGCAAACTTTGAAGACAAGAAAAGGCTTCTTTTAGCAGGATATGCAGCCTTCTCAACACATCGTGTTCAGCCCTGATGGGTGCATGGTGTACTTCTGAACAGCAGAACTGTAAGATAATGCATTTCTGTTATTTTAAGCAATGTAGTTTATGGTAATTGTTTTATTATATTGACTATTTGATACCAGTATATTCTGAATCCAAAAAAATGTGTCGATACTTGTAAATTTATTGGAATATTTTAATCTATTATTGGGAAAATTAAAAGAAGCTACATGAATGAGTAGATACATTTATAATATTTGTAGTATATGTGTTCATTGTCATTAACGTATCATGTTTGTGTGTTTATACTTTGAGAAAGTAATAAACTTTCATGCCAATGCAAAGTGCTGAGAATGGGTAAGAAAAATTGAGGACAAAGTTGAAGGACTCACGCTCCAATATCAAGAACGTAGATAATTTTAACTATATTTGTATAATATTGATGCAAGTTTATACAAATAAACTGATTAAAAATATTGAAAGTACAGGAATATTCTTAGGCTTCTGCAAATTTTGCCTCAATTGATTCTGTCTGAATGTGTCTAGGGCTGGATCTCCCAGGGATCCAATATCCACAGGCCATTAAAACCTTCAGGTACATTCTATCTCAAGAGAAATGACTTTGATTGGTGCCAGCCATCTTTAGGAAATGGGAATAAAGGGGCTCCCATCTAACCTGAATAATGTCTTGGGAATAAAAAGGGATACATAAGTGTTTTCATTTAGCTCTTGCAAGAGTCTTTCCCACTCTAAAATTCTACTCCCTTCTACGTAGATTCTTCCTGGCAAACTTGGTAACCGGGAGACAGAAGACAGAGCCGGTGAGTTTAAAACTACAGCCAATTAGTGACAGAACCTTTAGCAACTTGTGTTTTTTTTTTTTTTTGTTTTTTGTTTTTTTTTTTTTGTGGGTACCGGGGGGACGACCTCAGGACCTCGCGCGCCAACAGGCACCCGTGCCGCTGAGCGATATCACCGGCCCCTTTTTCGTATGTGGGATCCGGGAGTCGAACTCAGGCCTTCGCGCTTGCAAGGCAGGCGCTTAAGCCGCTGAGCCGTCTCACCGGCCCGCAACTTGTGTTTTTATCAAATAAAATAACAGTCTGTAGTTTAGCCAGCATTCAACTATGGCCTGTGCCCTGAAGGGCAAGGCCTTGGGGAAAAGGGATCCTGTTGACACCACTGATTCTATGATAAGCAGACAGAGCCTGCAGGAGACTCTCAATTTCTTATAGAGACTGGCTAATGTAACCAGAGACACAGCCAGGAATTCAGAAGAAAAGAGCTCTTCGGGTAAAAGAAGTGAAATCAGAATAGATTTGGTTGGGATGTTTTCTTTTGACTCCCCATTGTAGTTGTAATGATTTGTGATTCATTCCCCCCACCCCTTAAATGTATTCCTTATGACTGAGGAAACGTGTTTTCTATTGCCAGGTTGTGAATCTGTGCCAAGAGGCTGAACTGCAGTGTAGCCTGAATGACAGTCTACTTACTCTTCCGGCTACAGGAGATCACATGGCCATTATTTAGGGACTATTTTATGGATATCTTGTTGCTATACATTATCCACATGAGTTCAGCCCCTGTAGGAATTCAATCGGCATCAGCCGGGAGATATAACTTAGACTACACATCCAGGGGCTGCCTTTGGATATGGAACTAGATACATTTCTCCTAGGTAGATGTAATGTGTTCATTTTGCTTAATTAAGGATTCTCTCAATGACAAACCTAAGAGACAGAAAGCAGCTCACTTATGTACAGCTTTGACTGGGATCCTGAAGAGATGTTACGAAATCCTTTGGGGATACACACACTCTTCTTGTACACGAGTGTACTGATCCCTGACAAACACTCTAATACAGATTTGTTATGACTTGCTTGCAAAATCCACTTTCATTCTTTATAAGCTTTTCGAATGACTTAATAAGTTTATTGGGAAGAGTAAGAGCCAAACTCCTCCAAAAGTGAGCTCACAGTGGTTCATAATCTGTGGGGCTTCTCCAATGCTCTGCTTGCTTCCTGGTGTCAGTGTCCCTGCCTTTGTCCCTTTTCAAAGTCATCTATAAACTGGGTCACAGAACTGGAGTTAATATTCAAAGAGCATTTTCAATGCAAAAGACACTTCCAAAGGCAGGCTCTATTTAATACAAACTTCAGATTTCTCACATGGGGTCCAAGCACTGGAAGACCAGAAAGGAAACCTTTGGGGGCAAAAAACTATTTCATCTCAATCAAGTGACAGTTTTCTGTGTTCAGCTTTGCTTAGCACAAAACACACTATTTTCTCTTAGGTAGGCATTGTTAGACTCACTGACAGTTTTGTCTCTTGTACTAATGATAGGGAGTAGGGATCATTGGGGTTTAGAATGTTGCTTCTGAAGTCTGAAATAACCCTCTGAGCTCATTGTTCTCTGCTTAAGTCTGAGTGATGTTGTTCACTTGCCACTGTGCATTTTCTAATATAGTCCTCCTCTTATATTCACATCCCTATAAGCATCTGTCCTAATTTGAACCATTTTTCATCCACTGTGAAACAAAGATTCCCACATCACCCCCAGTACTAGAATCTGCCCTTTCTGTTTCCTCTTGTCTAAGTTATTTTTCTCTTGTTGCTGGACAAAATACCCGACACCCAAAATTAAGGAGGGTAAGTTTTATTTAGCTCACAGTTGATGGAGGTTTCAGTCCATACTCGGCTGGCTCCAAGGCACAGTGGCACATGGCAGAGTTCATGGTGGCGGAAGTCAGCAAAAACAAGCAAGAGCAAAAGGAGGGAGCATGAGAGAGCAAGCCTCTTTCCCTCCCTTATATTGTATCTGGGCTATACCCATCCTAGGGCGGGTGTAGCACTCACACCCATAATCCCAGCATTGGACCATGAATCAGTCATAAACTCTCAAAGCCCACCTCCGTGACTGCATGACGCTTTGGGAGGACATCTAGACACAAACCATAACACCTTCTCCTTTTTTTGTTTTCTCCATACTCTTTATGCTATCAAATTCATTTTCTGAAACATAATATGTACTGTACAAAAGTCTTAGTCTCCTTTCTTCATCCAATATAATATTTTCAGTATTTTTATTATTCTCTTTTCCTCTCCTGCTTCTCCCCATTCCCCTTTCCTAATAAAAATAACAATTTCATGTGGTTTACCAGTAAATATATAAAGAGATCAAGCGGCACCAATGGCGAAAGGAAGGGGTAATAATCAGTCAGCAGGTCAATGAAGGCACAGAAGGAACTTCTGATGCAAAAACTTTGAATGTGACAATTGTGGCCCCCAACAATTTTCAGCAGCTGGGTGGAAAATGTAGCTTTCGTTGCTCATCGTGACAACTGATTTTTCCTCAGGGCTCAAGAACCAGTGGGTCCCACACTGCAGAGACCATGTATAACTTGAGCTGTTACAATCCCAGTTCCTTCATCCTGGTTGGAATACCTGGCCTGGAAAAGTTCCACATCTGGATTGGGATTCCCTTCTGTGTCATCTATATTGTGGCAACTGTGGGCAACTGCATCCTCCTCTACCTCATCGCAGTTGAGCAAAGCCTCCATGAGCCCATGTTTTTCTTCCTGTCTGTGCTGGCCAGCACAGATCTCATCTTGTCCACTACCACAGTGCCCAAATTACTCAGTAATCTCTGGTTTGGCTCTCAACAAATAACCTTCTCTGGTTGCCTGACTCAGATGTTCTTCCTGCATTTCAGCTTTGTCGTGGACTCAGCTATACTGCTGGCAATGGCGTTTGATCGCTATGTGGCCATCTGTTTCCCCCTGAGATACAACAGCATCCTGACTCCACAGGTGATCATCAAGCTGATGGTGAGCATTGTCACGAGGAGCTTCTGGGTCATCCTACCAGATGTTTTTCTGCTAAAACGGTTACCATTTTGCAGCACACACATCATCCCACACACATACTGTGAGCATATAGGTGTTGCTCGACTTTCCTCTGCTGACATCTCCATCAACATTTGGTATGGATTTTCTGTACCTCTCATGACTGTCATCTCAGATGTCATCTTCATCACTGTTTCCTATATCTTCATCCTCCGTGCTGTCTTTCAACTTTCATCCCAGGATGCCCGCCAAAAGGCCCTGAGCACCTGCGGCTCCCATGTCTGTGTTATCCTCATGTTTTACACACCTGCCTTCTTCTCCATCCTTGCTCATCGCTTTGGGCACAGTGTGCCTCGAAATGTTCTCATCCTGTTTGCCAACTTCTATGTAGTCATCCCTCCTGCTCTGAATCCTATTGTTTATGGAGTGAAGACCAAGCAAATCCAAGACAAATTTATTCTTCTCTTTTCTTTGAGGAAGACACAATGAATGGACCCTGAGGGAGGAATTGAGATGAAATTGATTTTGTGAAATTTTATATTATATTGAACAAACAATGATAAATCTATAAATTCTATACACATGAAATATAAACATTCTAACCACGTATGAAGTATAGGTAAGGGGGAAAAACAGTGGAAAGAAAATCTTATATGTTTGTGGAAAATCAGGGGTTTTCTTTAGGTAGTTATCTCACCCTTTGTATAAAAATGTGATGATGAATTCAGAAGAACATCAATGGTAAGGTTTCTATTATTCCTCTTGCTAAATTTGAGTATATTTTAAGGGTAGATATTTTCTGACATGCAACTAACCCTTATGCTTTTTTACAGCTTCTAAATGAAAGGCACCACACCTGCCTCCCTTTGTCAAGTGATTATCAATTCTCTTTACTATAATTATCAGACTTAGAGCTTCTTGTTTCTTCAGTCCAGATTCCATACATTGTTATTTTCTCTTCCTGTCTTTTACTTGCTGTACTGTTTTTCTTTCTCACATCAAAGTTCATTTTAGTAACTATTGTTTTTCAATTGCATACTGTACAGAAAATCCAATCTTTTTTACAGCACTTAGATTGTTTTGTAGGAACATTAATACAATTAATTAAAAATGTTAATTTGGTTTAAAAATGAAGAGACAGAGACCTACAAAATTACAGAAAGATAATTAATAGACACAGGATCTAAACCCAGTTCTGGATGATTTTGAACTGGGAACTCTTTCAACACATACTTCCTGGGAAACTACTAACACAAATGGCTTATAAATTTCTCGAAATTAATTTCTTCATAGTGGACCTGGAAAGTTGCTATCCTTCTTGAAAATTTTTTTCTTTGTAACTGGATGTGGTGGTGCAGACCTATAATTCCAGCAGTCTAAGAGGCTGAGGCAGGAGGATTGCAAGTTCAAGGTGAGAATGGGCAATTCAGTGAGACCTTGTCTCAAAATAAAAAATAAAAAGGGCTGGGAGTTAGATCGGGAGTTAGATCAGTAGTTGGCTGCCCCTGGGTTCAATGCCAGTTGATCCCTCCTATTCCACAAAAATTCTCTTTCTCTTACACCTTCCTTTGTGATAAATGGCACCATAAAAAACTTGAATGCCAAGCCTGAAACCTGTGGGTTGTATTTTATTTCTCCTTCACAACCTACCAACACAACTCAACGTTTGAACTGAATATTTGAGTTTGAGGTGCTTATATGTCATTCTGGTAGCTATGGGCATCACATTCTCACCTGTGTTATAACATTGGTCTTGATTAGTCCCCAATCCATTATCTGTCTCTGAGAATATTTCAAAGTGTGCTGTTTGAAGGATTTCCTACTTTGCCCCTTCCAATTTATTCTCAGAGTGAGGATTTTACAGTTTACAAACAACTGTGTCACTTTGCACCTTGAAACTCTTATTTTACATAAAATAAGACTTGGTATAGCTGTCGTGCGTTCTGGATGGAGCTGGGTGGGAACCGTCCACCCTCGTCTTTGGCAACTGTCCCAGGATAACAATACCTTTTGCTTAAAAATCTCCACTGGAAATAAAGTCATACATTCAATCACGAAGATCACATTAAAGCATCTTTGATACTACATTTGATCTTAGCCAAAAGGCCAAGAAGTGATTAAAGCATCTCTGAGTAAGAAAGTAAAAGACTGAACTTAGTATTCTGACGAGATCCCCCGTGTGTCTGTGTGCTTGTGTGTTGACATTTTCTTTGTTGTCTGCAGCACTGCCCTTGGGCAGCTCAGGAGAGACTCGCACAGCGGCTGCTTTCTTTATGCTGCTATTAAAAACTATCATATTTATTTGCTTATATATTTATCTACCCAACACCTATTTCATGTGCTTTTTGAGGGCTAAAACTTGTCTTTTTCACTTTTTCATCTTCTTGCACTCTGCCCAGTGGAAATACCTGGCACACAATGTACTCTCGATAAATGCATCATGCATATTTACACTTCATCAGAAATCTCTTCTACCAAGGCATTACCCCAAGCTCTCTTTTCCTCCTTCTCTAACCAGTTAAGATTCCATTGTACATCATTTCAGCCACATCTTGTTTATATCCTAAACTCCCCTTCCTTTCTTATACACTCAATTAAAAATGTATTTCTCGAATTTTACTAAGTTCACTCAGTATTCTGGAGAATTGGTAAAAATGACCCCACAGGGCAGGCAGATACAATTGTTAATGAGTTAATATCATACAGCCACTATACATGCCTAGTTTCAGTTTCTCAAATACATGAAATTTCACCTTTTTTGTTTCACTATTCTTTGTTTTACAACTCCTATTTAGGCCTCGATTAAAACTCCTTCCTGAGATATTCCGTCTTTAATCTTGTATTATAGATTACTGTCTCTTGTATATATTGTCAAGGCATTAAGTACTTTTAATTTCAAGGGTCACCATATCTTTGATAAGATGATTGCTTATATATTTACTTTTTAAAATATCTTTGCCTTCTCTCTATTAGTTCATGAAGACTATGTTAGTGTCTATCTTGTTTATCTTTGTTCCCATTTCCTGAAAGGATCCTAGCATTCCATAGTTTAGTCCTAGTATAATAGACACTCAATAAATATTTACCAAATAAATGGAAAGAGTTTTAGTTAAGAGATGAAGTCCATTATGTCCAATGGGAATCTACCTGAATTCATAATTTAACCTAAATAGAAAATTTGGGAGGAATCATAAAGACTTCTTTTCCCTATAGTTAAGGTGATAATTGTTTCACCACCAATTCTTTGCAATATGTGTTAAAGATACACATTTCCAAATAATTATTCCTCCTTAGCAAATGTGGAATCTGATTCCTAGAAGAGTTGCGTGTTTTGTTTTAGTACGAAGGAAGGGATGAGATGAGCAATGAGTAAATTCTGATTTTTGGCCACTAGCCTTAGAAAGTAGACTTCCTCATTGGATGAGTGGAAGGAATGGAAGGTTTTGTGGAACATTTTACTTTTGGAAGAATTAGATAAAATACCCAGGTAGGTTACCTGTGGTTTTCACACTTGCACATAATTTGTTTTAGAGACTTACCCTACACAAATAAATTTTGTAGCTCATACCCTAAATAACGGACCTCTGTTGGAAGATCAAAAGAACTGTCAAGCAAGCCTGGTCATGAAAGAAACTATTGAAAAGAACAGCCTCTTCACAACTGCATAGATGTCATTACAGTGAGAAATGTCTCCAGAGCTTTGTCACCTAAAGATGGAATGGATTATTTCTATTCAACAAGCATTGATAGATCACCCACTATGAAATAATTTCTGCCGAGTATTCAGGAGATAAAATTGTTCCCATACAAGGAATTTTAGGAGTGCTAGACTGGGCCACAGGACACAGTAGCTCTAACTCTTATGGAATTTCTTTATCAAGCTGCTGGTCAAACTAGAAGACCCTTAAAAATTCAGTAATGCTACTGTTGGTATCAGAACATGACATTGAAAAGTGCAGCCCTTCGGCAAGTTGTGTACTTTGAAATATACACAACTTCCCTCTCTCTTTCTCTTTGCCCTGTTTATTCTCAGAACTGTGGTATAGAAACTAGAATTCTTCCTCAGAGCAGGTCACAGAAACTAGGACTCTCCTCCAATGAAAGCCATAAAACATAGACAGGTCACTCTTCTATCTACCTCCCTTGAAGGCAGGCCATAAGATCTTCATTTATGAAGGGTCCTACCTCATACCAAGAGATAAAGAAATACTACACCAAGGGACCAAGGAGCATATGAGAAAATAGGCCTTGTTTAGCAGCCCCCCTCCACTTAATACTATTAGACCATACCATTTTTGTCCAATCACATTCATACATGGTTGTCCATTCTTCATTGGACCTAAGCACAAAATATAGTTGTCCCCGAGTATTGAGTCTTCATTTCTGAAGTCTACTGTGTCAACTAAAACTTTGATTAAATAAACTTTTTATGCTTTTCTCTTGTAAATCTGTTTTTCATTATAGAAGTGTTTGCTATGGATGTTGGAATGTAACGGGGAAAGGTAATACATACTTTTGTCTTTACACTACTTTCTTGGATTCTAAAATACCCAAGCCACTACTAATTGGAGCAGGACAATATGTTGCTAAGTTGGAAAACTATTCATTTGGTTGAATCTTTCCTCCTATCCTAGAATATCTTAGTGCATTGAGACCTGAGGCTCACAGGTCTCCCTGGCTCAGAGGCCCTCTGTTTTAATTTGCTTTTAATCCACAGAGAAATCGAGGGCTATATATTTTCACAGTGTCTCCAAGCTCTGTGTTTGTTCTCTACTACTGTGAGCATGAGCCCATGTCTTTCTCTTTTGTCCCTGTGTCCATCCTTCTTGACATTCAGGTTGCTTCTCCTGTGTTTTGGTCTTTCTCTTGCCTGCTGTATTTCTGCATTGTGTGTTCCTAACCCTGCCTTTGCAAAAAACATTGCCAGGACCAGGAACTCAAAGGTATCAGCTGGTGGTGAGCAGTGTGGAACTATTAGAGGGAGTAAAAATAGTGGCAAACACAGCTGGTGATGGGGGGGGAGAAAGAGATGTGTAAGTGTGGGCTCCAGAAAATAGAAAAGCCACAATTAGAATTTTGAGTGTAGTTTTTTGTTTTTTTGTTTTTTTGTTTTTTTTTTTTTTTTGGGTACCAGGGGGTCAACCTCAGGACCTCGCGCACCAGCAGGCACCCGTGCTGCTGAGCGATATCACCGGCCCCTTTTTCGTATGTGGGTTCCGGGAGTCGAACTTGGGCCCTCACGCCTGCCGGGCAGGAGCTTAAGCCGCTGAGCCATCTCACCGGCCCTTGAGTGTAGTTTTATAGCATGTATTCATGTAAAATAATAGTGTCAAAGAGCTAGGAGCTTAATTCTGAATTCTTTCTGTGTCTCTCCCCACAATATTTCCAGTTTTTTGGGGGGGCGGGGTCAAAAGTTCTAACTCTAACAATGTAAAGGTAATAGGTAGTCTTGATATGTTTAGGACTGGCCATGTCAGCTCGGAGACTTTTAGGCTATCTCATATGTGCAAGCACAGGTTTGTATTTGTGAGTGTTTCGTGAGACCGTGTCTATTTTTTTGGATGGCTGGGAAAGTGCCAAGGTATCCAATACCATGGCGTGGCATACAAATATAATGGAGTAGAACAGCTGCATTCTGGAATAGGTCTTAGGATATTATTCTGTGACAAATGATCAGCAATGCACACTCATTAATTTACAGGTGCAGAGGGTAAATCTTCACACTGGCGTACTCAGCATAAAAATAGAAAAAGGGATGGACAATGAATTATTCTATCTCACAATCAAGACATTACTGAAAGACACGTCCTGTGTTTAGCTTAGCATTGAGGGACACTGAGCATGTACAGTTGTAGAATGTGTCATGGAATTATTCCCAGTCTTACGAGAGAGGAGAAAAAGCCTCAGGAATCAAATAGATTAGTAAATAAAAGAGAGTCAAATATCTTCTAAAGACAAAAATCAGGATTTTTTGGTCAAAGGTAGTGTGATCAAAGATAAAAATACTATTAATAGATTAAAGAAAATGTACAGTTTGGGACACATGCGGTGATCCAATGAAGAATGGAAACATAGCTATGGAACATTTTATTGTATTTAAGTTCTTTTTTTTTTTTTTTTGGTACCAGTAATCAAACTCAGGACCTTGTGCTTGCCAGGCAGGCACTTGTGCCACTGAGCTATATCCCCGGCCCTAATTTATTGTGTTTAAAACTTTGAAGGTGGGTAGGCGAGGTGCTAATTTCTCACTTTTAGCTGTTTTTGGTAAAATTTCCATAATAGAAATGAGAATTAAGCAGACTGTTAGTGTGAAGGGGGAAGGAAGGAAGGAGACTGCATAATAAGCTTAGGTTTTAGCTGAGCCTGCATTTGTTAAGTTCCTTGTGATTCTATATACTACTTACTACAGTTTGCCCCAGGCTGGGATTTTGCATTGAATTTTGCTCCAAATTCTTAACTTTTAATTAAGTAGATCTCTGCTTAATATTATTTCATGTACACATTGTCTTAGAAAGCTTCATGGATTGTGATGGGTAGGCAGGACTGGGATTGAGTCATGTGACTGTCTCTGGGAAAATATTTCAATAGCACTGTTATTAGATTTTAAAATTGTTACTGAAAATTTGGCAGCTATTTATTAGGCAAGAAAAGAGATGAGGGATAATCGATCATTTCTTACAAAATGAAAGTGAGAGAATCATGTTGAAGAAGGTTGAGATGTGGATGTCTGTAGATGATTGTAACCATCGATCACGGAATTTTTACTTTCAGTTTATGAAATTCACCCAGCCATGACCATAATGGCAGCATTCAACTCAAGCAGCTTCAACACAGGCCCCTTCATCCTACTGGGAATTCCAGGGCTGGAGCAGTTCCACATCTGGATCGGGATGCCCTTCTTTATTATCTACCTTGTGGCCCTTGCAGGCAATAGTGTTCTTCTGTACATTATTTTCATGGATCGCAGCCTCCGTGAGCCCATGTTCTTTTTCCTCTCCATGCTGGCTGCTACAGATCTCATCCTGTCTAATACTTGTGTACCAAAAGCATTCAGTATCTTCTGGCTGGGTCCTCAGGAGATCACATTTCCTGGATGTCTTAGTCAGATGTTTTTTCTCCACTCCAGCTTTGCCATGGATTCTGCTATACTGCTGGCCATGGCATTTGATCGCTATGTTGCTATTTGCTTCCCCCTAAGATACACCTCTATTCTCACATATCAGATTATCATGAAGATTATGATGGGTATAATCAGCAGGAGCTTTTGTATCATCTTCCCGTGTGTGTTCCTATTAAAACGACTACCATTCTGCAGAACACTTATCATTCCCCACACATACTGTGAGCATATAGGTATTGCCAGGCTCGCCTGTGCAGATATTTCCATCAATATCTGGTATGGCCTTGCTGTGCCTGTACTGACGGTCACTTCAGATCTGATCCTCATTGGAATCTCCTATGTTCTCATCCTTCGTGCTGTCTTTAATCTTCCATCCCAGGATGCCCGACAGAAAGCCCTCGGCACATGTGGTTGCCATGTTTGTGTCATGCTTATATTCTATACGCCAGCCATATTCTCTGTCCTTGCACATCGTTTTGGTCATAATATTCCTCACTCTTTCCACATACTTTTTGCTAACCTTTATGTGTCCATCCCTCCAGCAACCAATCCAATCATCTATGGGGTGAAGACCAAACAGATTCAGGATAAAATCAAACTACTCTTTTTCCCTAAAGGGAAGACAAGAGGCTGAGGGCTTGGGAAAGAATATAGGTAATGGTATTGGTTTTGGAGTACTTCTCATTTTTTAAAAGTGATAATTTCCACAATGTTAGCATAAATTTGCATAAAATCCTAGAAATCTACTATGGTTTATTGAAAGCAGTGAGAGAAGATGAGCAGGTAGATTTCAAGAGATGCAATTGAAGAAGACATGTTTGCATGAAAAGATAGATCCGAGGGAGGTTTACATCTCATTTTCAGATAAGATCTGTAACACATAGGATAGTTTCTTGACTATATCATATAGATTATTCTTATAAATGAGATAAAAGTGTGAGTGAAAACCTCACGATTTGGGAAAACCTTCTACGGAACTCTACACATAAAAACATGGTAGAAATAACAGTGAATGATTATACTTTTTAGAGAATTCTTTGCAAGAAATTAATTTTTCTAAGATAGTGGTTCTCAAGCTTACAGTGGGTCTCAGAATCACTTTGACAACCTACTTACAGTGCAAAGCTCCAGGCTCTGTCATACATCGGTGGACTTCTGCATTCTCTAATGACCTTCTAAGTGACCATGATGCCTCAGAAATGTTGGCTGCTTTCAGATCAGAAAAGTTATGGTCCTTTGACAAATTCACAGATGTAGTTCTTTTAGTAATTTTCCAGATCTAAAAGGAGTTATTCTTCTTTATTGCCTTCTTAACCAACATTATTCATGTACACTAAAACTTTTCACTTGTAAATCTCATATCATCAAAATACATTATTCGTTTCCTCTCTACTTGTGTTATTTATCTCTTGAGCCAGGCTCACTCTTTCTTCTTTGACAAGTTTTGGCTTTTGGCATACTGTTGTTTTCTCCAAAAACAGAAGAAAATAAAGCAAAAACCTCAACTCTTGTTATCATTCTTAGTGATTTTCATGTGTACATTGAAGGCTCTTTAATAACATGGTATGACATTGTATTTTACAAAGATGGCCAAATATATCTTCCCTCTTCTGTGCTTTTCTGTGCTATGACCTTCTCCCCATTTACACATTAATAGAGTTCAGTCCTCCTTTTCTTGAATCTGGACAGAGATTAGCAATTCCTTGACAATAATCATCCAGTAGAAGTGACATTCTGTGGCTTCTGAGAGTAGGTCATCTTCTGAGAGTAGGTCTTCTGAGAGTGGGTCTCTTAAAATGTTTGATCATTAGAGGTTTCCTTTAGACTCTAGCTATTATGCTGTGAGCATCCCAAGTAAAATGGAGAAACTATTTCTAAAAATTTGAGTGAATGTCTCCAATTGAGATCACAGCCAACAACTGCCAGCTATGTCAGTAAGCCATTATGCACATCCAGTCTAATTAAAATTTCCGAGATTTGTAGCAAAAATATGGAAAATTTTCTGTACCTAATGTGCTGAAGCATCTGACCAAGGAGATTTTGAGGTAGGGTATTAAAAGTACTAATGTTATTTTTATACCATATATGATGAGGCACAGATAAAGAAATATGAGATAAAAATGAAATTGTTCAGTGTTTAAGAAGAATTCAGAGTAAATGCAGACAAGTACTGGTTAGGGTCAAAGAAAAATGGGCTGCCTCCACCCCAGGATCTCCAAAGGGTGAAAGACTTCTAAAGTTTAAAAAACTGGCCTCAGCATGTTGCATCATCGCTAGAGTGAGGTTGTAAGAATATTCTTTGCTAAGAACAGAGAAATATTTAAGGATGCACTTTGTAAACTTTTCCAACTAGACAGAGACTTCTAGGAATCTCAAGAATATTTTCCCTTAACACCGTTACTCTCAATCAAAATGAGGCAATGGACTTTCTAGGAGATGTTTAGAAGTATGACTTTTGTCTAATGGAATAAATCCTGTTTTTTAAATAGATAATTTAGTATTTATTTTTATTGATACATGTTTGTAGTACATAATGATTACATTCATCGTGGGGAGTTGGTACATGTACAAGACACATATTGATTCCTTTTTTATACTCTTCCCCTCCCCTTCCTTCCCTACCCTCCATTGTTTTTGACTCCTTCTCCTATATACATCTTTTGTGCATGTTTGTGGTATACAATAATCATATTCCTCATAGGGACTTGGTACATGTACACAACACATCACAAGACCCCTTTTTAATCTCATTTCCCTCTCTTCCCTTCTCCCTCCATCTATTCAGTTTTTAAGAGAGATGTGTAGTGAAAGCACCATCAGCTTCTACTTAAAGAGGCATAGTGAGTGCACATGAAAGCAAGTCTTCAAATCTTCAACCTCCTCAACCAAGGAGCTGAGAAAGCTACTAAACCTGAATACGAGTGATTTCTAATTGAAAAACAAAAATGACATAGAATATTGAGCCAATTGCCCATAAGTTGAGGTCAGACTATAATCATTCCCAGGGAACAGGACTGTGCCCTTATTAAGAAAGTAGTAATACATTTCAGTTTGGATTTTAGAATTACAAAGGACACATGATGGCGACATGGAGCCTCAATTTTTTACATGTATGCATTTATTGCAGTTATCCTATCTAAATATCACCATTGTATGTTGGCTGCGTAGGTGGTAAATACCTTATTTATTTACTTTGTTGTTCTTAAAATTGAGAAGGACTGCATTCAAAGAGCTCTGTATAAAGAATTAAACTCAAGAAGCCATATTTACACTTTTCTTGAAATTTATTTTTGATTAACACACAATAACTGTACATATTTATGAGGTACAGTGTGTGATATTTTGATCTGTGTACAAACTGGACAAGGATCCCATTGGGGTAGTTTGCATACTCATCACCCTAAACTTCTATCATTTTTTATGGTGAATACATACAAATCTTCTCTTGTCTATTTTATGATATACAATGCATTACTGCTAACTATATTCGCCATACTGTGCCATAGAATACCAGAATTATTCTTCTGATATAACTGTAACACAGTGCTCACCAATCAGCCTTTCCCTTTGCTCCCTTCCCCTTACTCTCTCAGTCACTGATAATAACTACTCTACTCTCAATTTATGAGATCTGTACTTTGAATTAATCCCATAGTGGACATGAGAATTCAGAGTTGGTAAATGTATTTTGATTGTAGGAGGAGATTTATAATATTATGGCCAGAGAATGTAAGGTTACAAATTTTATTTTCCAAGAATGGCCAGAACAATATTTTGCATCCCATCAACTTTTCTGTGATATTACTTGCCACTCCTTCAAAAGAGCTGATCTAATTCCTCTCTTTTTACGCTGGACTGGCTTTAGCAATTTCCTCGAAAAATAGAAATGGCCTTTGGTGATATTTGAGGCACTGTTACAAGAAACCTTACAGCTTTCTCACTGATGTGTTTACACATCTACTTCCTTGATACTTTCTAGTACACAGGCACCCTACTGTGAAATCCCAGGTGACAGAGAAGTCATGTGATTGACAGTCCTGGCTAAGTTTGTATTTAACAACCAGTACCAAATACATCAATTCTGGTCAAGCTTAGAGATGACTACAATTCCTTCAAAATCTGACTGTAGCCACCTGACAGCCCAACTAAGAAATATTCAACTGATTTCAGTACATCTACATAATCATAAGAAATGATACTAAATTGTTTTGAAATCATTATGTTTTGGGGTATTTTTATGCAATAATAGACAACTGGGATAAATTTGATTCTCAGCACTCTGATCTTTCCTTCAGATATCTTGACCGCCCTACCTCAGATACCTTGGACGTACCTTAAGTGTCTGTATTTACACAAATATATGTGCAAATTATTAATATCCTAATTCTAGGCATTTTGTCCCTGGCTCATCACCCTAAGCTGCCTTTCTCTCAAATCCCAGTTTGACATTCTTTGAACTTTAAGGTATTAATAATACATTCATTTTACTGCCTTTTCACATATGTTCATTTTCTTTATTTCTTCATTCTTCCCCTTGGCACATTAATGCTATGGTCCGTTGTTAGAATTAATCTTTAATACAAAATCTCCCTCTCTGTCTCTCTCTCTCTCATTTTCACCTTCCTTCCCCAGTACACACTTCGCTGTGCTTTTTAAAAATAGCAACATAGCAATCATATCTAAATCTAACTCTGCACTACTTTGTGCAGCCATGGGTCCAACAATTCTTTCCTCACTTTTGAATTACTAACTTTCCCTCTCTGTTGGATTTTTCTTCATCAGAATAAACACTTTATTTCTCTCAAGTTAAAATACTTTCTTGACTCCAGTTCCACTCCATCTACTACCTGCAATTCTGTGCTTTCTTTTGCAATACAACTCCTTGAAAGAGGTATCTCTGTCCACTATTTCTGATTTTTCTCTCATTTTTGCTTTAACTCACTTCTACCCAAATTTCATATTACCATTGCATGATTTTGTTTTAATCAAGGACAATAATCATTACAATTGTAAAAACAGTAGTCCTAGTCTTCTTATTCTTTTATCAATGTGTAATATTTTATATAATTTTATGTACATTTCCGTCTTTTCAAATTTATGCTCTTCACTTGGCCTTCTCCTATCTTATTTGCCTCCTTCGCTGGTTCTTTCCTCATTATGTAAACTCTATATTAGAATTTAAATCTTTGATCGACTGACCTCAAACTTGTGATCCTTCTGCCTCAAGCTCCCAAGTAGCTGGTATTTTAATGCCCTATCATGCCAGGATCTTTTGCTCTTTCTATACATTCACTCTTTTGATCTCATTTAATCTCATAGCTCTAAAATATTGTCATTATGATGATGACTAGCAAATGTATAAACACAGTGAGGGCCTTTCCTCCTAACTCCTGATTTGCATAAAAACAACTGAAAATATATCATATTCTTTCATAGATTCTGGGATGGCCCATAACTAGCAGTAGCATTGTTTAAGTAGTTTGCCATCTGTTATAATTCAGACAAGACAAGGAATTAGCCTAATAAACATACATAAATGCTAAGGAGAAATAAGGAATCAAGATCAATGCCAATCTAGAAGAATTCAGGTTAGGCACAGTGAATCTTTTTTGGAAAACAATGATCTGTGATACTAGGTTGGGCAACCAAAGGAAACTGGGCAAATTCCAACCCAATTTATAACCCTTTCAATTCTATCCCTACTCCACCCTCCTCCTTACTTGAATTGATTTCCCCAACAGTCTGGCAGGACTTGCTTACATTGGACAGTGATTAGTCCCTTGGTGCAAGGCCCTGGTGACTTCTTTACTGTCTTAAAAAAAAAAAGTTCACCCTTTGAAAGAGCCTGCCATGACTGGCATGTCTCCCCAGAGATTGTATCTGCAAATTCATTTTTGTGTAGCAGCTGGGACCTGCAGCCAAGCACAGAATCTCTGGATGAAAAAGTCTTTACATGATAGGGATAAATAGGTAAAGACTATTTAAAGACCTCAGATCCAGGAGCTATGCTATTTGTGCTGGATCAAGTTCTTTTTCCCTGCTGTTGACTACCTAGGGTCGGGTGAGTGCCAGATGGATGAAGTGAACAGAAAATTGCGTTGAGGACACTTCTTTTGAGCCAGGAAGAGAGCTAGGGAAAGGCTGGGTGAAACAACAATGATACAGAGATGCTAATGTTTTGGGATGCTCTAGAGATCATCTCAGTTAACTCCCTGACTCCATTATAGAAAGGACAGTTCCTTGAATCCCTCAGATATTTGTATAGAACTTATGCATATTAACATTTATCATAGTAAATCCTCCTTGCTTTGCACCTGAATCAGTCCTGCTGCAATTTGAGCTTTTAGTCTCTGGCCATTCTCCTTGTAGGTTCAGCTAAATCAGATGGATCTCTACCAGGAGCCTTTCTTAAAACAATGAGGTCAGCATTTCTTTTCTCTCTTTAGAATAAACTCCATTTTGTGTATTTGAGGTATACATGATGACCTGAGATACCTATAGGTAGTAAATGGTTACTATAGTGGCACGCAATAGCTGCCTCTTGCTTTCACTTATACTAGCCAGGTATGGGTGAAGCTATATACATTTATTAGTGAGTAACTTTTTAAAAAATTAAGTTTATTAGTACAATTTAGATATGCATACCGAGCACATTCATCATAGGGAATCTGTACCTGTACATGATATATTTGATTCCTCTTTTTTCCCAATCCCCTCCCCTCCCTTCAACTCCACTTTCCCACATTATTTACAAAGCTTTGTTTCCATTTTATTCTTTTCTCATTTGTTTTCTTTTCCCTTCCTTCCTTTCCCCCTCAACCCTCCCTAGTTCTCCTTTCCTTTTGAACACTTCTTCCTATTTCACAATATCTATTATACATTTTGGTTCTTATTTCTTACAGTTCTTTCAGTTTCTTACATCAGAGAGACACTAGTGAGTAACTTTGTTCCTGCATGCCTAGGAGTTTCACAATGTCCCCAGAAAGGTTGGAGATCAGCAAGCTTCTCTGATTTTCTGTCTCCCCATTGTATGAGCACAGCTGATTCCTTCCAGATTTAATTTTCTTCATGCAGATAATCCTAGAATTTCATGTGCATAAACTTTAGAAACCCACTAAATCATTGTGGGATATCCCCAGGTGTTGGTTTTTTTCCAAGGCAAAAATCAGGTCACTGCTTCATTAATTACGCTAATAGAACTTCCTTTACCAAAAATGAGACAACCATTTCTCCATCTTTACTCTGCTCCTAGTGGCAGCATTGAACACACTTGTTACTTTTGAATTGAATGAACCCAAATGCCATAATAGTTCCTTGACCCCAAGAGAAATTGCTGAGGAGGCTCCAATGACATTGTAGTTTTATGATATTGGGAATTTTAGGGAGCCATCCCATCTCATTTCCTAAGAGTTCACCCAACCTAGTTAGCTGAGGACTAGTCTTAGCTATCTCTAAAGGGAGTCCTTGATATACAAAGGAGTGAAACCATATTGCCTCTCCATGGATTACAGATTTAAGAAAGCCAATTTGTCTTTCGATTTGAGATTTTCAAAGGAAATTTCCTCCTTTTTAGAGGTGAATACATATTCAATGGGCTCAGAGATTTCAAAATCATAAGAAATGATAGTATTATAGCTGATAAACATTAAGTTATAAGACTATATTATATTGCTAGTCTTTGCATAACTTTTCTCAGCAATACATAAAACCCTGTAAAGTATTATTATCTGAAACTGAGGACTGAAGGAACACAGAAAGTAATAAAGAGAATACAGTTAGCATGTAACTGCAATACAGTCACACTTTGACCCCTGGAAGTCTAAATTTAGGTCCTGATATCTTATTTTTCAGACTGGACCCTGGAAGGAGAACTTCAGAAGGCTGACAATATCGGGAGTAAATTTCTACAAGAGATGTTTGAAACAATTGACCCAGATTTGGAGTCTAAATTATTTTCTCCCAGGAAGCCTTCTCTGAGTAGAAATTGGCCTAGGTAAGTTTTCTCAATAGCATAATCAGTACAGTATTTAATGCATATGATGGCGATTACTTGACTAATTATGTATTCTTATTAAATGGTATGCTTAACATATCATCAAGCATGTGTGTTCTTACTCATCAATGTATGTGAAACCACTAGAATAACTGGTACACAAGAGACTGACAGTAAAAATTTTTTGACAAAGAAATGAAATAAAGCAGCCCAAGAAATAATACTGTGTATTTATAAGTTTGGAAACCTAAGAATTTGAAGAAAATAACATTTATTGTGGGTTGTGGTTATAGACCTCGGCTCAATGAAAAGAGAAATATTCTCTGACTCAGGGTCTGAAGTTGAGAATCGCTGCATAGAGAAAACATAAGCTACCCCGCAGCAGAGACACACAGGTAACTGACAGGTGATCTGTTTTCTCAGGATATCTTTATGTGGGAGTCAAGCAACATAAAATTATTGAATCACAAATATTTAGTAACTTATTTCTCAACTACATAACAAAATTACATCATATTGATCTATCTGTTGTTTTAGAAGAGCAGACCTTACCAAGATAGAAGCCAAAACATTTATACTTTTCCAAGATGGGCCCTGACATGTTTACAATCACTTTCTTTTTGGAAGTTGTAACTGAATTCTTGAATTTTAAAGAATATACACAATCACAGCAAAATTTGTAGTACACTTTCTTTTTTTTTTGTAGTAATCTTTCTTGTGGATTTAAAATACAAACAATAATGATTTCACTAGTAATCAAAATTTGTAACCAACTGGTATTATCTATACGCTTTACAGTAACTCAGGATAAAATTATAGTAGTAAATGAGAAATGTACATTGGAATTACTATAACAAACAAAATCCATAATACACCATTGGTTATTCTTTTAATGATGTAGTTTTGGGTGAGCAGAGATTTAAAGGGAGGATATTCTCTGTAGAATGCTTAGATCCTATCTTCATTTCCTCCACATTCTACAATTCTTTCCAAGAAAGAATGACTGTATGAACTAAACGTTGATGTCTCTTCTAAAAGACAAGAATCTTTGATGCCCAAAGACTTGACTTCGACAAGATAAAAATGTTAAGTTACGGGGATCTCCCAAGGCAAGATGGCCCCCCGAATTCTTTCCTCCTTTCTTATGGGCATAATCTCAAACCAGAGGCAGGCACTCTGAGAAACCCCTAACTTAAATCACCGGTAAGCTCCATGTCTCTGCCTTTCTTCTTCCCTTCCCAGGACGTACTTCATCTTCTTGGAGATTTTAGGGAGCACACACCTATGTGGCTTCTAGACTGATGGGCTGTCAAGTATGAGTCTGAAGTGTCTGTCATTTCATAAAGCTGTAAGCAAAATAAGGCAGAGATGTTTTATAATCAAACTAATGCATAGGTTTAATCAAGAAAGCAGGCAGATAAGTATTTTGCAGATTATAGTTAAGTGTTATTATATCTATTAATACTATATATGTTATATTGTATTAAACAAGAGGTGATGAGGGGGCACTTCTTGGGTTATGTACACTGAAAAGAACATGGTAGAAATCATAGATCTAGCAAGAGAAGATCTTGTCTGGTTAATAATGATAATATTTCATCTAAGATGAAATATCTACTAAGATGAAATATCCTTTTTTTTTTTAACTATAGTCATTCATCTAAATCTTAAAAATTCAGTTATTGGGTTCAGTCTTCCATTAGTAACTCATCAAACATTATTTGTCAGCCTAATGTATATAGGGCATAAATGGTGGACATAGAGAAAAATAAGACTCAGAAATTTCACAGCATAATAAAGAGAAATATATACACATAATTATTAACAATTATACATTTCCAAAGGGAGGCATGTTAAAAATGTATGGTTCTCTGTCCTTAAGTTGTTATAGTAGTACTTTATAGCCGAATATGTATTCACCTGCCTTTCAAATGACTATTAACAGCTTGCCAGGTAACTAAATGGAAACAACCATTCTATGCAGAAAAAAGCTCCCTGTGAAAAAAGCATAGTGGTGCAAGAAAGTGTGCTTTCAAACATTTCAAGACGATAGTTATTGTTGAAACACAAAGTACGTGGTGCAAGGATTATAAGCAATGTTAGATAGGTAGGAAAAAGCCCACTGAAGAGTACTGCATTCTGATCTTTGTTCTAGATCCCACTGGGAAATAGATTACATATCCAATTTAGGTAATTTGAAGAGAAACAAAGGGATGTTATAAGTAGGGAAATCACAACTGTTTGTGAAGTTCCCTAGGTAAATGATGGGGACAAAAAGAAGATATGGTTACTAGAGGAAGCCAGAACCAGAAAGACTGTTTAGGTAGGATATAGGGAACTTGCAAAACCCTGCTCAAAAGCTGTTGCAGAAACAAACTCTTGATCTCACTTTTCTTCCTCCCTCCAACCTCCTGTTGGTGTTTCCTACTGCTAAACCCAACTAGCAGTGAGAAGGTGAAGGGGTCTGTGTTCCAGGGTCCAGAAAGTAACAGAAAGTAGTGGAGGGCAGACCAGAGCTGGTGAATGCAGGATGGGCTGTAGAACATACACTAAGAGAAGTTAATATCTGTATTACAGTTGATTGGTGATATTCATGTTAAAATATTTGGGCAGCAATTCAGAGGCTTCACTGGGAGATGGGAATCCTGGAAGTGGGATAAGCACTATTGGTTATAAAATCACTTAATATTCCAGACCCAAAAAAGAAAATGGGATGAATTTGAATAGCATTAGTGGGACTAAAAGAGACAAGAAATCAAATGGATGTTTAGGAGAAATAAGTGGCGTTTAGGATGACATCATTTCATTTTCTAACCACTTTTAGGAAGAGAAAGGCTGTTTTCTGCTTCAGTATGCTCTCTGCATCTGTCTCCAACGATACCACCTTCCATCCTTCCACATTTATTTTACTTGGAATTCCTGGGATGCAAGAACAGCACATTTGGATTGCCATTCCCTTCTGCTCCATGTACATCCTTGCTCTCGTTGGCAATGGCACCCTCTTGTACATCATCATGACGGACAGAGCTCTGCACAAGCCAATGTACCTCTTCCTGTGCCTGCTTTCCATTACTGACCTGGTACTTTCTTCAACAACATTGCCCAAAATGCTAGCAATCTTCTGGCTTAGGTCACACATAATTTCCTATCATGGCTGCCTCACCCAGATGTTCTTTGTTCATGCAGTTTTTGCCACCGAGTCAGCTGTTCTGCTGGCCATGGCTTTTGACCGCTATGTGGCTATCTGTCGTCCACTTCATTATACATCCATCCTCAATGCCACCGTGATCGGGAAAATTGGTCTGGCATGCGTGATCCGTGGCCTTCTCTTTGTTTTCCCCTTTGTTATCCTCATTGAGCGCTTACCTTTCTGTGGACACTACATAATCCCCCACACTTACTGTGAGCACATGGGCATAGCCAAGCTGGCCTGTGCCAGCATCAACCCCAACACCGTTTATGGTCTGACGGTAGCTCTTTCAATCACTGGCATGGATGTGGTCCTCATTGCCACTTCCTACATTATGATTCTGCAGGCTGTGCTGCGACTGCCCTCTAAAGATGCCCAATTCCGAGCATTTAGCACTTGTGGAGCCCATATTTGTGTGATTCTTGTCTTCTATATTCCTGCCTTTTTTTCTTTTTTTACTCATCGCTTTGGCCACCAAGTACCTCCTCAAGTGCACATTGTGCTTGCAAATCTTTATCTACTTGTACCCCCGGTTCTCAACCCTCTGGTCTATGGCATTAATACCAAACAGATCCGCCTGAAAATATGTGACTTTTTTATGGGGAGGAGGTAACTATACTCTCTACATGCCCAAAGAACTAAAAGGAAAAGCTATAATTAATCTTTTATCTTCTTCAGCACCTGTTGTCCCCAGACTAGTGGTTGCTGCCTCTACTAATCCCAGAATACAAGTATCACGTATTACCTGATATTTTGGAGAATTTAGAGCAGCTCATCCATACCTATTTGCTACATCTGCAACTTACTAATTTCCCATGAAGTTATGATAGGGCCTGTTAATGGGCCTGTACATCTTGAATTTTCCTAAGGAAAGATTAGAAGGCAATGTTAAAAGAGCAAGCCAGAGAGTTAACTCCATGTACAGAAATCCCATTTGTTAGAGTTAGGAAAAAAGTTGTTATAAAAGAGCTATTTACTTATCACTTCAAGGAATCAAGGATACTTATACTTATTAGTTAATTAATTAAAAATTGTCAGCACTTTCTTAGACCAATAGTACGTTCAGTGAGAGTATCAGCCCCAGGCTAGATACGGCTGTGAGAGCCCAGGCCCTCTGGTGCTGGGGTTAGATTTAAAATGTATGTGAATGATCGCTTGGTGGTTCATCATGAGAAGTCTGGAAGCACATTATCATGTGGGAAAGCCACAGTACAAGTTTTTCAAAGAGTTGCTTCAAAGACGTCATGTATAGCTAACATACTCACCTCATAATTGATGACATTTGCAGTCTTTCCGGCTTTCTCAGAGTGATGAGTATAACATAAAAATTATGCTTAGGATCACTGAGGAGTTATTCTAACAGTTTGCTCACCTCAATTAGTTAACAGGCCTTTGAGTGTCTGAGAATTTCCATGACAGTTTCCTGTAAATTCCATCCAGGCTTATAGGGTGACAAGAATCCTCAAAGAGCTGGCCTCCATGCTTTAGCACAAATGCACTTCACATGGAATATTGGCAGTGTTTGTGAATTTTGTTTTCCCCCCTCCACTCTTAGAAGAAGTAAATGCAAACAGGCAGTCTATTCTTTTACATACTTCAATAACATTCTCCAGAGTCAATTTTTTTTATTATCTATTATTTATTGCCAAGTGTTCTTGATCTTCCAGGGCATTTATTTCACCTTTCCACTGCAGTATCTATATTTCCTTCTTTTTCTAAGTTCTGAGATTCATCCTAGTAAAGTTGACTTAGTTCACAATATAGTATTTGGTCAATAAGGGTGATAGAAAAAGAGACCAAATTTTATTGTACTATTGCAAAATATATATAACATAAAATTTGTTATCCTGCCCACTTTAAGTATGTAATTTAGTGATATTAATTATTTTACAGTGTCGTGCAACTATCATTATTATCTATGATAAAACTTTTCATCATCCCAAAGAGAAACTTTGTAACCTTTAAACAATAACTCTCTATTCATCCCTTTGCCCATCCTGGAAAATTTCTAATCTACTTTCTGAGGAGAACAAACCTTTTCCAAGAAGTTTAAATAAACGTTGTTTGTTTGTTTTTTTCATTTGTTATTACAATTAAGCATCCGTTCAAAAATATTTATTGAGGATCAACCATATACTAGGTATAGTGTAACTTCACAGTTGAATAAGGCACAATGCCATACTTAAGAACTCACAATCTAGGGAGAGAAGAAATAATGTAATTATCATAAAACATAGCAACAGTGGTGACACAGTAAAAGATACTATTATCAGAGCAAAGAAGAAAATATGCACATGATAAGATAATTCTGGTTTTTTTCTGATGTTGAACTAATCATTGCTTTTTGATCCATCTTGATTTAGGTCCTCTTTTCATTGGATCAAGGCAAAGAGGTAGAACCTGCCCATAACTTGAGAGTATTCTTTTTATTTCTTCATGGTTCCAATGTTAATAAGCCATTTCAATGGGAACATTCTATCAAAACAAGAAAAATCTGAAATCTGTAAAACAAAATAAACAAACAAAAAAACCTGAAATATAAGATTATTCCTACATATTGGGGAAAGGAAATGTAACAACTATGAAGACTGTCTCCTCTTTTGGAAGTTAATGAAACTCATCCACCTAAGACTGCCGGGAACAAAACTATACTCCAAAAGTTGGGGTTTATCATTCTACTGCAGCAAGTGAAAAAACATTCCAGCAGAACCACTGGTGAACTCAGAGAGAGGGCTTTGTTATTCAAAGTGAAGTTATGCTTAGTGATTTTAGGGAGGGATCTTGGTAGTTTGGGGGACTCCTAGATTGTATGTATTTAAAAAATGTAGGCAACTGTGGATTGTATCTTTTTTAATCTCAGAAATATGAATAAAAGCATAGCATAGTTAACATCGATAAAGAAGAAGCAGTTACTCATGTTGCTGGAAGAAATAAATCTCATTGGCTTCTCTTCACCTTTATTCAGATTTTCCCACAGAATGGTCTGTGTATTGGTCACATCCAACAATGGATCTTATGCTCAACTGGGAGCAATGTGGACTATTGCTGGTGAGATTTTAAAAAATTTGTCAATATACCCTTTTGGTCAAAATCAGATGAGACAAACCTCGAAAACATTCATTTGTGCATTCCAATTAAATGATTGTCAGAAAGTTATGATTAGAAGGTTGTTCAGAAAGCAGCCTGTAGTTAGTCTTGAATATTTCTTTTGTAAAAAATACTCTGTTGAATTATGTGATAATGGCTACCAAGTAGTAATTAAAACTCCAGATTTGGTGCATTGAACAAATGCAATACAGATATCTCAGAGATGTAATGCTGAACCAAAATCAAAATGCAGAAAAATGACGTGACATAATGCAATTTATATAAGCTTAAATTATACTCTTCAATAAGACATATTATTTAGAATCCATATATGTAGTAATAGTATAAAAACAAATTGTTTTGGGAATGATAGAATTGATTTCTAAAGGGATGCAAATACCACATGGGAAAGGAAAAAAGGCTTTCTGTTTTTGTTAATATTTTATTTCTTAATGTTAATTCTGTATTCCTGGACTGTGATCTATTTTTTTTATAAATTTTGTTTCAACAAAATAGATTAAATAAAAATTAGCTAGATTTGGTGTGAAAATATGATAATTGATATGATAAATATATATGTATTTATTTTGCATAATTTTATCTATACGATTTTTGCATTTTGTAATACTATCTTTTTAACATAATGTATGCAGATATAAATGTGCATTTGTATTGATGCTATTCCTTTTAAATAATCTGCCTACTCATGCACTGTAGCTTCATTGTTTAAAGTGCAATAGTTTTGTAATTTATCTTTTTTGGTAGGTCAAATACTCCTTTGTCAAAGTTTGTGATAATCTCAATTGGAGAATTTTTTATGCCCATATCTTGTACTCTGAGTAACTACTTTAAAGATAATAATATGCAATGTATTAACTATTGTTATTCTCCTACCATCTTGTTATGAAATTTTGTTTTACCTTTTTTCCATAAAATAAAAAATACTCCTTTGTCATAGGTTTATATTTAGATACTCGTTCCTTCTATTGTATTTAGTTATAATTTTTTTGCATTTAATTATAATTTTGTCAAGTCTATCAACCTGAATCATTGATATTTGTTTGTATTTGCACAAATGTTATAAATTCATTTAAGTAGGAATAGTCTTCACACATAGTTGGGTTCTGAACTTCTATATATACAGAAAAAAACTGAGTAAAAGCTAATGAGGTAGGATACATTTTTAGTTTATTTTTAAATGAATTTATTTATTTGCTAATTTATCCATTCATTTGTATTAAGAATATTATATTTATTTATTCATTACTTATTATATGCTTACTTATTATATGCCTACTCCATTCCAAAAATGACAGGAGTGACTGTAATACAAGATTTTGGGAAATAGCAGACTCAGTGAGAGAGGAGGACTAGGAGGAAGGATTATTGTCATTATCACCTGTCAGGGCCACCTTGGAATGAAGAGGAAAGACAGGACAGAATTCAGGATTTCTGAATGTTGTTAGAGGCATGACCTTCTGCAGAGGAAAGCTACATATGTGTTGTGAGTTTGTGTCTGTACTCAATGGTATCTGCACTTGTCTACTTACGGACATTTCCATTAATGTATTATTTTCATGAGCCATTTAATTTGCCATTCACTTTCCTCTGCTGTTGCTTCCCTCTTACCAAACTCTCAACAAAGTCTTTCCATAGGGCCTGGCTCTTGGCAGAATTTACACTGCATCAGGATTTAGAATCTGGCTCTCAGAGTCGTATTTCTATTGAATTTTTTGTGGTTTGTGATTTTGGTTATTCTTCTGCATTCTGCAGTGGTCTTGGTAAAGTGCTTCAAAATTTTTGAATACATTTGCTTCCTCTGAACTTATGTAAAAAACTATCTGCCCACAACTGGACTTAGAAAGGGGGTTGGGGGGCCTGGAATGAAAGAGGCTGTGAGAATAGAGAGTGATGGACGGCAGACGAGACTCCGGAGAGCATGAAAGGCAAAGCCACTGACCTGGGACAAAGGCTGGGGAGGGAAAGACAGAAAGAGGCTGGGGACTGCTATCATTATCATTGTCATTATCATCATCATTATCTTTATCATTTTGTTAGGATGCTCATGAACAAGGGCAGTAACTCTGATTCTGTCTTGGGCATGATTACTCCAGGAGTAAGAGTGTGATAAGATGCACACATGGGCAGATGGTGACGATTGTGAAACAAGCCCCTGTGCCCACCATCTCACAGAGTTTACCCATTGTTCCACCCTGGGTCAGGGGAAGCTACCATTTACCCATTCAAAAAAAGTGTTGGACTAACTTTTTGTCTGCAGTTTGACACTTTTATTTTAGATTCCACATATAGGTAATACCACATAATATTTTTCTTTCTGTTCCTGGCTTATTTCACTTAGCAGAGTTTCTCCCAAGTCCATTTGTGTTGTCGCAAATGTCAGGATCGCCTCCTATTTTAAGGCTGACATACTCCTCTGTCTTTCTGTCCCTGTCTTTCTCTCTCTCTCTCTCTGCCTCTCCCTCCCCCCCCACAGTTTATTTGTCCACTGAATCAGCTTTAAATTTACCCTCTTTTCCTAAGCTCCTCCAAAACTAGCAAAGACTGAACATTCCCAGAATCTCTAAGATCACTTAGCCTCCTCTTCTGGGAGTCCAGGCAACCTCCAGGGTCAATTGTACACATAATGGTAGCAGTAACTTGTGTATGTGGTGCAGAGTAGCAAAGGACTAATCTCAAAACCCTGGGAGACATTTCTTCGGTTACTTAACGAGCTACATGATGGATCCTGAGTGCCAGAAAGTGAGGAGAGAAGAGATGCAGGGCCATGAGTGTGCTCATCCATACGGATGTTCGCTGAAACTTACCTACACACATATGTACCCGCTCACCCGAACACATCTGCAGCAGGTGTCTGGGGCCCGCTGCCCTCTCTCTCACCGCCTCACTTTTGGGTGAGTGGTTCTCCACGAGGGTGGGCTTCAGATGCACATTCTAGCAGGCTGTTCTCTGAGCTGCAGCTTTACAACACCCCACTGCCTACTTCACTCTTCATCACCATGGCAAAGCTCTCATCAGAAAAGGTCTGCTCTCTCTCAAATCCCATGTCCGCTAAAAATGTGTATTCTGTAACTTTTGGATGTAAGATTTTATTATAAACTTTGAAGTTATCTTGATTTCTTTTTGTATTTCTGACCATTTTTGTTTTGCATATTTCAAGTTTTTTTTAGTGGAAACATCTATTTTAAATATATAAATGTGTTAAGATGTCCTTTTATTAAGAAATAATTAGTCTTTAATAGAACCATTTATTATAAATATATTCTCATGGATCTTGATGGTGTTAGTCTACATTATAACTATTGTCATATTACAGTATACCGCTGTACTATATATGCAATTATGACTTCAGAATCATTTTTGTGTATCTTAATATTCCAATCTTTGTTTTCCAGTTTGAAACTCTTGAAATTTTAAATTGAAGCTCAGACAATTTCTTCTGCTCCCCTCAGGGACTTCACTAGCTGCCACCATGGCCACTTGCAATGCCACTGGCCACCCATCTTTCTTCATTCTCCAAGGCATCCCTGGGATGGAAGACAAACACAGATGGATCTCAGTCCCCTTCTCCTCCTTTTACTCCATCACCATGCTGGGGAACTGCACCATCCTCTTCACCATCTCCACAGAGCGCTCCCTGCACAAGCCCATGTTCCTGCTGCTCTGCTTGCTGGCCCTCACGGACCTGGGCATGTCCACAACCACCATTCCCAAGGTGCTGTGCATCTTCTGGTTTGGCCAGAGTAAGATCAGCTATGAAGGCTGTCTGGTTCAGTTGTTCTTCATTCATTCCATTTCTGCCATGCAGTCAGCTGTCCTGACCACCATGGCTTTTGACCGCTATGTAGCCATCTGCAAGCCCCTGCACTATGCTACCATCCTTTCCAATAGCCGCGTTGGGCTCATTGGCCTAGCGAGCTTGGTGAGAGCCATCCTCTTTATTCTCCCCATGCCCATCCTCCTCCAGCATAAGCCCTTTTATGCCAATCGTGCCATTCAAACCACCTATTGTGAGCACATGGCCGTGGTGAAGATGGTGTGTGTGGACACCACAGTCAACCGCATGTATGGCCTGGTGGTGGCTTTGCTGGTTGTTGCGCTAGACATCTCGGCTATTGCTTCATCTTATGTGCTAATCATCAAGGCTATAACGCGCCTCTCTTCTAAAGAAGCCCACCACAAAGCAGTCAATACCTGCACCACACATATCTGTGTCATGCTGATCTCTTACACTCCCTCGCTTTTCTCTTTTCTTACTCACCGCTTTGGCCGAGCCATTCCACCCCACGTCCACACAATTCTTGGCAACCTCTACTTTCTTGTACCTCCAATGCTCAATCCTATTATTTATGGAGTAAAAACAAAGGAATTTCGGAACAAAGTGACCAAATATGGTTTCTGGAGGAAGGCGCCCATAACCATTTCCCGTGGTCAGAAACTCGTTTGATAATCCAGCAACTGTGAATATGAAGAAGAAATGTTAAGTGTACGCAGTTTTGGGGAAATTTGTCTCGTGGTAGAAATACGTCATGCTGACAGGTTAGGTACCAAAACATTTAGTTTTTGGACAGAGAAGCTAACACATAAGAACTTTTTGGTCTCAGTAATCACAAAGAAAGGCAGTTATCCTCTGTGAAATAAAATAATGGCGCTCGTTCTCTATATCTGGTTAGACAAATAATACAAGATAATGTACCTAAAAGTACTCTGAACATCACTCACTGACCTCATGTAAGATGGGGTGGAAAGTTCCCATATGGAAAGAAGAAAGAATGTAAGAGCAAACAATAACTTGACTACCCCCAGGAGGTAGTAGATACTACTGACTACGCCAAGACAAGGCCAAGGTACATGGAGCTGTGGTGTGTGTTTGCATTTGTATTTGTGTGTTCAAGGGTAGGGTGAAAGGTGGAGAAGATTGTTTCTAGGGACTGAGATGAGATAGGGAAATTTTAAAATTTAATTTAAAGTCACTGCCGAAGCCTTGTAAATGGACAACAGGATTTGCTGCTTCCTTATAAGCCCAAAGACTGTGCATAGGAAACCATCTCCAACTTCTAGAGACATTTCAGAGGAAAAAGGAAAAATGGGAAGCCTTTAGGTTTAGAAGTTTGACACTTAACTAAATGACAATTAACTGAATTCATACTCATAAAAACTGGAGTCAGCTCTTCTGCTTGTCTTAATTCTAGCCTCTGAGAAGACTCTCTTGTTTGAGTTTCTTTTTGAAAATTTTGTATTTTATTTGTACATGTTCGTAGTGTATGTAGTTTACAGTCCTCTTGGGGAATGGTTACATGTACATATGACAGCATATTTCTTTTTTGTTTTTATTCTCTTCTCCTCCCCCCCTCACCAGGTCCCCCATTCCATTTTTCATTCTTGTTGATATTATTTGTCTTAGCTCATGTTATGGCACACAATGTTTACATTAATTTGGGTTACTAGGTTCCTGTACACGGCATATCTTCATTCTTCTTATTTCCCCTTCCCCTCTTCCTCACCCCTCCTCCTTGTTCCCTCGGATTCTCCTGTTAAGAGGAAACCTAAGATTCTCCTGTTAAGAGATGACTATGAGAATGTTTTGTTCAGGGTCATAGCTATAAAAATCAGTTTTGTACTGGAAGTTATTATGAAATAGTTTGTGTAAAGATTGTTAATGTGTGGGTGTGGTGAGGTAAGCCTGTAATCCTAGCATTTGGGAGGCTGAGGCAGGAGAATCGTGCGAGTTTGAGGCCAGCCTGGGCTACACAGTGAGTTCAAAGCCAGCCTGAACAACATAGCAAGGCCCTGTCTCAAAAAGCCAGAAAAAAAAAAAAAAAACAGAAAAAAAATTATTAATGTAACATCGTATGTTACTGAGCACAAGACCAGAACTTCCTTTGGAATTAATAAAAGATCCACCCATTGAACTCATTACACAGGATTATTTTTCTTAAAATTCCTAATTTTTAGTACCAAAACAACATTGATCTTTATTAAGAAAAATTAATTTCCACAATTACAGCTAGTCCAGGTAACCTCAGAAGATATTCTTTAAAAGGCCTTTTAAATACTAATAGAAGAGTATTAGGTAAAATGACGGGAATCAAGAGGGGACAAAGGGAAAGGGGGTGATTACAGTATGTTATGTGCCTGTACTGTACAAGTATCTCTGAAAGAAACCCACTATTCTGCATAACTAACATGCACTGCTAAAAATAAATAAAAATAAAAGACTCCCTAGAAACAGAAGATCTTCTATAGATGTGCATAGTTCTCATTCTTTACTTTTCCAAGTCTTATTTTTCATATAGAACAAAATAAGGATGTTTTTATTATTAATTTGCTATTCTTTTGTTGCTGTTGCTGTTGTTGAAGAAACATGTATATTTCATAAAGCAGGCAAGTGTGGTAGAACAAATAACGGAATATAAAAATCTTCCTTCTGTTTCTGCACAGCTATACAGTATTTTATACTTTCATGGGAATAGCTACAAAATTTGTTACTTTTAAAAATATGATCAGGAGGCCAGGGATATAGCTCAGCGGTGCAGCGCCTGCCTGGCAAGCATGAGGTCCTGAGTTCAATTCCTGGTACCCACATACACACACAAAATATGACCAGGACAGAGGATAGATACTGAATATAGTAAAGTTCATTCAAATAGTTACTATCATAAGACTGGGGAGGGTAGTCAGGGAGGTCATGCAAAGTGCCACTGCCTGTAATGGAAGAAAACCTCATCAGAGTTTACAGGATTTTGATGCAAACTGTGCAATGTCAATATCAGTCAAAAAGCAGCAGACCTATCTCACAACAATCTAATTTCATTTAAACTCTACTTTGAATATACACCTAGAATTTGATCACAGAAAGTTTAACCGATAGTTGAAGCATGGCAAATGAAGAATATTTCAATTGTATCAAGTCTCCTCCCATCTCATTTAATTTGAATTGTCTGCCATTTGCTTAAATATAATATTAATAGTAAAATAAATTAATTTTGTTTTATATGTTTTTGTCTATACGTTACATGCCATTTGTTATTCTATATGTCATATGTTATTTTCCAGTAACAGAAAGTATTGAGATAGTCTTGCCTGCTTTAATGCAACTTCTTTAGTTAATCTGAAATTCTAAGAACTAAGACAGGGACGTTAACATCTGAGCAGATGTTACAGCTTGGGGATCACTAAAAATTTGAAGATTGAATGTTTTAATTTTTAGCAAATTGCTAAAGCGCTAGAACTTAAGAAAAATAATGCGCCCTTGACATAAGATCATTATTTTTGTATGTACTCTGTGGAACAAGATATATAATAAAAATAAACAACATTGGTGGAAAAAATTATAGTTTTCAATTTACATAAATGGAAAAACATTATTTTAATTTTTTGTTTATTTAATAATGTCTCTCACTGACACTTCTGTAACAGCATGAGGATCTTATTTTTCAAAAGTTTACAGCATTCCATGGTAAGTTTGTCAACAGTCATTTAAGCAATCACCTTTTGATGTGCAGGTGTTTGTTTCAGCTTCTGTTGTTTAAAAATGCTGCATGCTCATTTTGTTATTTTGACCATCTATTCATTTTTTGTACAAAGTGTTCCTGAAGAATAAATATGTCCAAATAGTTATTACACAAAAGAGTATATGCAGTCTTTTTTTTTTTTTTTCCTCTTTTTGAGACAGGGTTTCACTATGCAGTTCAAGCTGGCCTTGAACTCACTTTGTAGCCCAGGCTGGCCTCAAACTCTCAGGGATCCTCCTGCCTCGGCCTCCTGAGTGCTGGGATTACAGGAGTGCACCACAATGCCCAGCAAATATGTGCAGTTTTTAAGTTTCTTTTTCTTTTTTTCTTCTGTATTGCTGGCCATGGAACCCAGGGTTTCCACACATTTAGCCAAGAACTCTTCCACTGAGTTACCACCTCAGCTTTTACTTTTCTATTGTATGTAGAAGTTTTGCCTGATTACTAAAATGTACAGCATTAAAAGTACCCACTAAAATGTAATGTGTAGAATGCTAACACCTCACCAGATGATGACTGGTAATATTTTAACATGCGCAATATAACTCAGAGTTGATATATCAAATTGCCACAAATTAAGTAGCTCAAAACAATGTATTTTTTTTTCTTACGGTTCTGTAGATGACAAGTCCCAAATCAAGTCATCAGCAGGGCCGTGCACTCACTGAAGGTTGGAGAGAAGAATCTTTTCTTGCCTCATTCCTGGCTTCTGATGGCTGCTGATCATCCTTGACATCCTTTGCTTTGAAAATACTGCTCTAATTTCTATTTGTGTCATCTCAGAGCATCCTCCCTGTTTGTCTCTTCACATCATCTGCCTTTTGTCTATGTCCAAATATCTCTTTTCTCATAAGGATACCAGTCATCAAGTTGTCCCACCCTAATCCAGTGTAATTTCATTTTAACTTGTTTAACTGTGAAGATCTTATTTCTTTTTTTATTTTTTTGTGGGTACCAGGGGTCGACTTCAGGACCTCGCGTGCCAGCAGGCACCAGTGCCGTTGAGCCATCTCACCGGCCCAAGATCTTATTTCTTAATAAGTTTACACTCTGAAGTTCTGGGTAGACATGAATTTTGAAGGGTATGTTATTCAATCCAGTAAAACATGTATCTGTTCAGACATGTTTATTGTGCTAACAAAATTCCACAAGTATTAGCACCAAAAAAGGGAATCATGTTTATATATACTATTTTATAATTTATTATTTAACATAATATTATTTGACAATAATCCATGATACTATATATACTGTAGATTCACTTTTTTTATAAAAAGCTCTTTCTTAGTATTTTTTCAACTAATCCTGTATTAATAGACACTCAGGTTAATCCCAATTATTCATTTTTATAAATGATATTGTGGGTTTAGAGAAAAGTTTGGAAAACTATTGCTTGTGAGCTGAATTGGTCTGCTGTCTGTTTTCATAAATAAGGTGTTTTGGGGGGATCACAGGCACTCCTTTTTGTTTACATGGCGTCTATACCACTTTTGCATGTTAGCGACAGTTGGTTGATACATTGCCTGCAAAGCCATATCTATTATCTAAAATTTTTTAGAAAGAGTTTACTGACCTCTACTTTTGGAATACAGGAGTCAGTGAGAGAGTGTGGGAAATAATTATCATAATTTCTTTTTCTCTCGACTTCCAAATCCCAGTGTCATATAAGGGAAAATGAATGTGCTCTTACTACTACAAGAAGATTAATTGTCCAAAGGATCTACCTTCTGCAATTTGAAATCCACCACTGAATTCACTCCAGAGTGACGCCTCCCTTGAGTACTCCCTACCAATGACAGAGTGTGGCAAGGATGCCATTGCTGGGGGATATAGGGCATTTTGGTGGGCTCCTTGGTCAGCCTACTTTGGCTTTGTGTGGCACGCTAAGGCTCCTCCACCCAAACTTCTTTCTCCTTAATGTGGGGTTAAACTTACAGTATGTAGGTTGTCCCAACCTAAAATGTTTCTTGATTTGCTTTCATACAAGTATTTTTCTGAAACAAATCCATGTATGTTTAACCTCATCTTGGCTTCTGCTTTGCAGAGGACTCAGATCAAGTCAAACAATTGGAAGTGGAACAGTGATTAGAGGAGAATTAGGAATTACCTGGTAACCAGAGGGTGCTCTATGGATTCGCAGGAGGAGTAAGATAGTACATGAGAAGATGTAGTGGTTTAAATGCTAAATATGTTAGCGGTGGAAGTAAATGTGGCAAGTGAAAAGATGTAGACATTTGAAAAATATTGAGGAAGCAGTGTCTACACCAACAGTGGTCTTGATGATTACTGGCAACTTGTTCTGATGCTTTGTAGAAGGATAATAATAAGCTCAGAGCCACTAATCAGCATTTAATAACTAAGTGAGAAAACCAGAGAGCCTCTGTGGCAGCAGTGTATGAAGAGATCTTCATCACCTATAGTAGAAGGGTGGACAAACTGGATGGCAGATGGTAGATTTCATAACGAGTCACAGGGCTCCGGTGATGTTGGAACATTCAGTTACAGCGAATCTGATTACAGTGTAGTCAGGATCCTCATAGAGAAAATCCGGAATCTTGAAAATGGGGGCAGCTTTGGAAAAGATTGACTTGATAATCTATTTTGGGCCTCTGGACATGCAGAGATCCTATTTACATGCTAGAAGATGTTGCAGAAGCGTTGTGGTCCCCCCCAAAAAGAAACCCAAAAAAACAACAAACAAACAAACAATAAAACCCAGGTACCCTCTCTCCTAGCTGCCAGGCTGAGAAATAGGGCTAAATCACTGAGTAACACAGGTAAGATACACTTTTGACCTCATAAGAGATTAAAAAGATAAACATCTAGAGAATTATAAGAACGAGTTGGGATATATTGGGAGGTGCCAAGGCAACCTCCGTGACTGAATTTTGAGGGCACTTAATCAAAAGTGTTAGAATATAAGGCTAGATGAGCAAGAATTAATTTACCGTGTCAGGAATCAGGTGTTGGAAATTAGTGTCACTATTAAAAACTTAGTGCAGTTGTTGTTAATGGTGGTGTTCCTACTGCATGTCTGTTTAATCCTAGTCCATGCAGGCACTAGATGAATCCTTAAGAATGCCTGCAGATGATTTCAGACTTAAGTAGAAATTCTAATTGTTGCTGATGTGCCAGATATGATTTCACAAGTACAACAGTATATGTAAAGCCCTGTGCACATGGTACATTGTCACTGATTTATCAAATATCAAAGAAATAGAAGTTTCTTTCTATTTCAACTAGAAAACTGAATCATCAGTAGCATTCAGGTGGGATAAATATTTGTTTACAGTAGTTTCAAAGCCCTGTTCTGTATAGTGGTATATTCCATAGCGATCCAGAGTGCTTAAAATTCCACCTATCTATTACACTGTCGACATTATGCTGTTGGGGAAGATGAGCAATTGTCTGATACATTACAGTGACAGCAGGAACATACGCACTCTTGAGTGTGGCGGATTAATACTGTGAAGGTCAGGAACTGGTTAATGCAGTGATATTTTTAAGAGCCCTGGAATCAAGGAATTACCAAGACATTCCCTCCAAAACAGAAGACAAATTATACTTTGCAGGACATATTCCTCTTCCTCCATGTCTATGAAGAAGGGAGAGCAGAGGTTAATAATCCTCTTTAAAGTCTGTGTGACACACCTCACACCTAAATAGGATCTCTGGTGTGAATACAGCTTCAGCCAAGTACAGGGTGATGTGGAAAACTGGTGCTTTTAACTAGAAGCCAGAAGCAGCAGGCTCAGGCCTTCCTTGGTGCAATTATCCTTCCTGCTTGGGCCAGGAAACCTAAGTTATGGGAGTATCAGTGGTGAGACAAGGACTAATGGGAAGTTCCAGTGGGAATATCATCACACTGGGGAATCCTGAGATTTTGGAGTGAGGTTATATCATCTCCAGCAGCAGAAAATTGCTTGCCATTTTTTTTTTCTGGTACTGGGACTGAGTCGAGAGCCTTTGCACTGACTCACATCCCTAACCCTTTTTTAATATTTTACATTGAGACAGGGTCTTGTTAAGTTGCTAAATTGCCCAGGCTGGTTTCAATCTTATGATTCTCCTGTCTCAGGCTCCCAGACTTCTGGGATGACGGATATGCACCACCATACTTGGCTTTGCTTGTCTTTTGATACTGAACCCTGGTAGAGGTAAAACAAACCTAGACAATATGATAACCAGTTTCCAGGATGTCTCTGAATGACCCATGCTTTGTGGAACTCAAGCTCTTTTGCAATTTTGTTACACTTTGTGTGAGGGTTAGTCTGTGTGACCAATAGAATACAGCTATGTGGGTTTGTCTTCTTAGAAGGGAGGAGGGAGAGAAGTGAAGAGGATAAACAAGGAAAGAAGATGTTATGTACACGTACCAACTCCACATAAGGAATGTAAGTATTATATACTGTGAATGTGTACTAATACAAAAGATTTTAATAAAGAAGTGGATCCTGGTGCCGGTGAGATGGCTCAGTGGCATAAGCGCCTGCCTGGCAAGCTCGAGGGCCCAAGTTCAACTCCCGGAACCCACATATGAAAAACGGGCTGGTGATATTGCTCAGCGGCACAGGCGCCTACTGGAGCGCGAGGTCCTGAGGTCGACCCCCGGTACCCACAAAAAAAAAAAAAAAAAAAAGAAGTGGATCCTGCATCTTCCCTTAAGCCTTAAGATGCCTTCAGTCCTTGCTGACATCTATCCTTAAACCTAATGAAAAAAAAAAAATCTGTGTCAGAACCACCTGCCAAATTGCACCCAGACTTCTGATTCTCAAAACATTTTTGAGATAATAAGTGTTGGTTGTTCTAAGTAGTTTTGTTTTAGGACTCTTTCAGTAATTTATTATTTATTCACCTCTGACAAAAAGACACTGGGAACAGATGCATATAAAATGGCATGACATTTTTTAGTAAAGGACAAATACATATCTTGGTGTCCTCCACAAGAAAAAACTCAAATGATATTTGCAGAAGCACAGGCATTCAACGCAATTCCTACCCTCTAAAAATAACAAAAGTTTAATTTTTTAAATTTTCTACAATTTTTAACAATGGATTCTCAAAAATAAGATCCTTATTCAAAGTAAGTAATCTAAGATTACACAGGAAACAGGGCACTATGAAGAAGACAAAAGGGTCTCTCACATTTTCCGTGAACATCTGCAGCACCATGATGCAGACAGTATTAAGGAAATATCATACTGCTGTTAAAGTTTTTAAAAAGCATGATGAAAGTCAATTTACTGAAGAGTTACTACTTGTTAAGGTGGTGTACAAAGACGATGAGTATACCAGGTTCCTTTCAACAAGAAAATACTAGTTAAAAACAAAGAATTTGGAAATAGTAAATACAAAGAAAACTGAAGCAAACACAAAGTCCCCAGCAAGACAAGAAAAGATAGTATTTATTGTTTACATTGCAATTTTGTGTGTATTTGATGAACATGAACACAGATGTGAAAGTCATCAGAGTCCCTGTGCCATCAGCATGTCCCTGTTAGACATACACAGAAAGAGATATCTTAAGAGAGCTCTTTTGTAGTTCATAGTTCAATCAAAGTACAAATCTATCAGCACTTTCTGAAAGCCAGAAAGGAATGAAGGAAGGAAGGGAGCTAGAGAGTGAGGAAACCACTTTCTATGGTTGACTCTTTCTGCAGCTCACCTGGAGGGTTGGGTTGTTGGGCCAACGCATTATCAGTTGTCCTCAGAGTTCATTCACTCCCAGGATTACTGCTGGGACCCACAGCCTATACATTTCCTCTGCACATGCATTTGGCCACCTTGCCTCATATTTCCTTCATCTTTATACCACAGATGACAGGATTGAACACTGAGGGTAGGAGAAGGTAGAGATTGGCAAGGAGAATATGGGTATGAGGTGGAATATTATAACGAATGCAACGTGTAATAGAAGAAAAGAGTGCAGGCACATAAGTGATGAGGATGACAAAGAGGTGGGCTGAGCAGGTGTTGAGGGCTTTGAAGGTGGCATCTTGAGAGTCAAGGCATATCACAGCCTGAAGGATGAAGGCATAAGAGAAACCAATGAGCAGTAGATCAAGTCCTACCATTTGTGAGCCAAATCACAAAGAGTCCATACATACAATTGGGTCTGGTGTGGTTACAGGCCATTTTCACCATAGCCACGTGGTCACAGTATGTGTGAGGTATGACCTTGTGGCAGAAAGTCAACTGCTGAAGCAAAAGAGGCATGGGCAGGAAAAGAATCATACCCTTGGTTAAAGCCACCAGTCCCAGATGTCCAACTAGAGAATGGCTCAGAATTGTGTTGTAGAACAATGTCTCACACACAGCCACAAAGCAGTCAAAGGCCATCGCAACAAGTAGAGCTGATCGTATCACAGATGCTCCGTGGATGTAAAACCTCTGAGTGGAACAGGCTTTGGCAGCTATGTCTCAATCATTGAACCAGAAGAGATGCAGGACCTTGGGCATTGGAGCTGAGTGGATATGAGGTCAGCCACCATCAGCAGAGCCAGAGGCAGGTACATTGGTGTGTGAAGTGTGGGCTCTGTGACCACCAGGAAGAGGACAGCACCACTGCCAATGAGGATAGCTAAAAACACGGAGAAGAAAGAAACTGACAGCCACAAGTTACGACTCCAAGCCAGGTACACTCATCAGAGTCAAGGTCACGAAGCTGGAATGGTTGAAGATTAGCATGGCAGTGACTATTGGTGGCTGTTAAAGGAAGATTAGACACCTGCCAATGAGATGTGGGTGGTGGTGGGTTTTACTGATTTGGCTTCTAATGACTTCCTGAGTTGGGGCCCAGAAAAAAATGGCAGGATGCCTCTTTGGAATCATGAAATCTGCAGTCTGGTTTTAGATCTATCTCTAAACACCTTTATTGTTTTCACAATCAAGTCTTCATCGGGCTTGCCTTCTTTTCTTTATATGGGATGCTATAGTGGATCTTTATTTTCACCTCTCCCAGATCCACAATGTGATAATAAATTTTTTCTTAAATTCTGAGTAAGAATAGGAGAAAATATTCTTTACCCTTGAAGAAACAATAAAAGAAACTGATAGAAGAGCCATGATATTTTCACTGAGAAGGCTCTGATACATATAAAGAGAAAAAATATGCTTCCTCACCCCTTGTTCCAGGAGAGCTAAGCTACTGGGGGAAATCTCCCTTGAGTTCTTTCTTATTGTGCGCTGTCCTTCTCACAGAGATCCACTCCCTGGGGATGATTCCTTTTCTGTCCCTGGGCTTTTTGTTTGTCAAGCCAAAAAATATGGAAGATCTAATATGCACTTAAGGACACTATCTGGTGGCTTTCTCACACAATCTCCTAAACTATGCATAAATGCTGGACAGTCCTTGAAAAATTTTTAAATCTGATTTGTGTATCTTTTCCACTATAATTTGACCTTTATGTGTACACTTTGTTATTTTAAATCATGAGATGTTTACTCAAATAGGTCCTCAGGGCTACCCAAGAGATCCACTTATTCTTTAATCCCTAGAATTAAATAAGCAGAATTTCTCTCTTCTCTCAGGGGTCTGTGAACACTCTGAGCAGTCATTAAATCAAGAACCTTTTCCACTAATATCCACCTTCATGGTATTTACTGTCTTCAATCTTCCATATATTGTTCATTTTGTCCATATATTTTAGGTCAAGGACACTTAATTTAAGTTTATACCCTCTGCTCATGGTTCTATATATTATGAAACATAACATTATAATATAAAATTATATTTAGAAATCCTCTGAGCTATTACAGTCATGAGTATGATTAATTGTTCTTACCAGAAGTAGTTAATAATATATCTGCATAACGAGGGAAATTTACATTACACTAGGACTTCTAATACAAAGCTAATCTTTATAGAATGTGTAATATAGGGATAAAGGACCAATGACACAGAGCCAAATCCTTACCTGAATAAATAAATAGCACTGTCACCAACATTTCAAACCATATGCTAGAAGAAACAAGCCTCCTTATAAAAATGACACAGGCTGCATTTAGAAGGAACATGCATTCATGCCTAAGCAGACATTGAGAGCAGTCAGTTCTGATACAAGCAAGCAACATCTCAGATAGGGATTGCTGAAGAGAGTATGTAGACCTGACACAATGTAGGGGGAAGTGGTGAAGATGAAAACAGAATTTATCTAGTCATGTGGCTTGGAGCTGCTTGTTATATTAGAACCCACTGTAGGTAACACATGTGATTTTTCATGACTTTGTGGACCACTACACTCATTAACTTTGCCACAGAATATAATTTCCAGCACAAAATGTATGGAAAGCCCCAGAATACTGCTTACTCCTTTAGAACCTAATGATTCTAGAAATATTTGTTGCAGGTTTTCTGTAGAGCTATTAAAAGACTTTCTGCACTTAAACTGCACCACACATCGGGATCCTTATATCTTGCTTCCATGTAGTAGAAATGTAAATATATTAAATTTCCTTTTGCTAAATATTTTGGGATATTCTTTGTCTTTAAAAAAATGATACCTCATAAAGTCTCTGCCCACACCTATGTCTTCAAGATTTCTACATATTTTCCCTTCCAGTAGATTTACTGTTTCTGTTTTAATATTTAGATCTTTGATCCATTTTGACTTTAGTCTAGTGCATGGTGATAGACAGGGGACTAGTTTTAGTCTTTGGCATGTGGAAAGCCAGTTTTTCCAGCACCATTTATTAAAGAGGCTATCTTACTTCCAGTGAATATGTTTGGCTCCTTTGTCAAAGATAAGGTGGCTGAGTGTGTTTGGAGTTGTGTCTGCTTCTTCTAATCTGTTCCATTGATCCTCAGGTCTGTTTTTTTGCCAATACCATATTGATATTATTGCAGTAGTTTTGTAGTATAATGCCCCCTGACTTACCTTTGTTGCCCAGAATTGCTTTTGCTATTCTAGGTCTCTTCTGATTCCAAATGAATTTTAGGAATGTTTTCTTCAGTTCTGTGAGGTACGCTAATGGTATTTTGATCAGAATTGCATTAAATCTGTATAACAATTTTGGGAGTATAGCCATTTTCAGTACGTTGGTTCTTCCTACCCATGAGCAAGGGCTATCTTTCCATTTTCTTCATTTTTTGGTACTAGGAATAGAACTCAGGACCTTGTGCTTGCCAGGCAGGTGCTGTGCTGCTGAGCTATATCATCGGCCTTCCATTTTCTGACATCCTCTTCAATCTCCTTTTTCAGAGTAGTGTAATTTTCAATATGCAAATCTTTTACTTCCTTTGTTAGATTGATTCCTACATATTTCATTTTTTGGATGCTATTTGAAGGGTGTGGTTTCCTAATTTCTCTCTCAGTGAGCTTGTTGTTTGTGCACAGGAATGCTATTGATTTTTGAATGTTGACTTTGTATCCAGCCATGCTAATGAATTTAGTTATTAAATCTAGAAGTCTTTTGGTGGTTTTTGGGGTCTTCTATGTAGAGTATCATGTCATCTGTGAATAATGATAATTTAACTTCTTCTTTTCCTATCCTTATTCCTTTTATTTCTCTCTTGTTTAATTGCTCTGGCTAGTGTTTCCAGAACCATATTGAATAGGAGTGAATCCTTGTCTTGTTCCTGATTTTAGAGTGAAAGCTTTCAGTTTTTGTCCATTTAGTATGGCTGTTGGTTTGTCATAGATGGCTTTTATCAGATTGAGGTAAAGACCATCTATTCCAATTTTCTGTAGGGTTTTTATCATGAATGAGCATTGGACTTTGTCAAAAGCTTTTTCTGCATCTATTGAGATGATCATGTGATTTTTATCTTTGGCTCTGCTGATAAGGTGTATTACATTTATTGATTTGCATATGTGAACCATTCCTGCATTCCTGGGATGAATCACACTTGGTCATGGTGTATAATCTTCTTGATGATTTGCTTCATTCTGTTTGCTAGTATCTTATTGAGGATTTTTGCATCTATGTTCATCAGGGAGATTGGCCTGTAGTTCTCTTTTATGGTTGGGTCTTTCTCTGGTTTTGGTATCAGGGTACTGCTTGCCTCCAGGAATGAGTTAGGAAGAATTATTTCCCTTTCAGTGTCATTAAAGAGTTTGAGGAGTATTGGTACTAAATCTTCTCTGAATTTCTTGTAGAATTCAACCATGAATCCATCAGGACCTTGGCTTTTCATTGTTGGTAAGTTTTTAATTATGTTTTCAATTTCATTAACAGATACTGTGTTATTCAGAATTTTTATATCTTCTTGATTCAGCTTTGGTAATTCACATATTTCTAGGAATCTGTCCATTTCTTCTGTGTTTTCCATCCTATGCAAGTAAAGATATTTGAGGTAGGTATTGATGATCTTCTGAATTTCCACAGGATCTGTAGTAATATCACCCTTTTCATTCCTTATTGCATGAATTTGAGTTTTTTCTTTCCTTTTTTTGATAAGGTTGGCTAGGGGTTTATCAGTTTTATTTATTATTTCAAAGAACCAACTCTTGGATTCATTAATCCTTTGTATTGTTTTCTTAGTCTCAATTGCATTAATTTCTGCTCTGATCTTTATAATTTCCTCCCTTGTATGGGTTTTGAGCCTGACTTGCCCTTCTTTTTCTAGAAGCTTGAGGTGCAATATTAGGTGCAATATTGCTTATTGGGCTTGTTCTGTTTTCCTGATGTGAGAATTCCCTCTTATAAATTTCCCTCTTAGGACTGCTTTCATTGTGTCCAACAGGTTCCAGTATGTTGCATCTGCATTTTTGTTTGATTGTAGATATTGTTTAATTTCTTCTTTAATTTCATCTGTGAGTCATTGGTTGTTCAGGTGGGTGTTACTTAATTTCCATGTGTTTATGGAGTTTTGTGGTTTCTTTTATCATCGATTTCCAATTTCATTGCACTATGGTCAGATAACATGCATGGGATAATTTCAATTCCTTTGCATTTACTTAAGCATGTTCTATGAGCTAGTATGTGGTCTATTTTAGAGAACATCCCATGTGCAGCTGAGAAGAATGTGTATTCTGATGTTGTTGGGTGGAACTCTGTAAACCTCTATTAAGTCCATTTGTTCACAGGTTTGGTTCGGTTCTGTTATTTCTTTGTTGATTTTTTGTCTAGTCGATCTATCTCTTTGTGACAATGGGGTATTAAGGTCCCCCACTACAATTCTGTTATTGCTTATTTGATTTTTCATGTCTATTAATATTTATCTTATATAGTTGGGTGTTCCCGTATTTCATGCATATACATTATGATTGTTATCTCTTCCTTTTGAATTTTTCACCTGGCAATTATGTAGTGAACTTCTTTATCTCTTTTGATCATTCTTGGTTTGAAGTTCACATTTTCTGCAAACAGGATAGCTATCCCTGCTTTTTTCTGGGTTCCTGTTGCGTGGAATACTGTTTTCCATCCTTTGACTTTTAGTCTATGAATTTCTATTTGAGTTAAATGTGTTTCTTGTATACAGCATATTGTTGGATCTTGTTTCTTGATCCATTGTGCCAGTCTGTTCCTTTTGATTGGTGAATTGAGGCCATTTACATTGATGGTTATAACTGACATGTATTGGCTTATCTTTGTCATATTATTTTCCTGCTGTTGGTTCCCTATTTTTCCCCTCTGTTTAACTGCTTTCCCTGCTTGGTGGTTTCTTTCTGTTGTTCTTGGAATTGTGGTCATTTTACTCTCTGTCTAGACTATCTTTCAGTACCCTTTGTAGTGCTGGTTTGGTGGTCATGAATTTCTTCAGTTGTTCTTTGTGATGGCATTGTCTTATTTCTCCATTCTTTTTGAAAGATAGTTTTGCAGGGTACATCAATCTGGGTTGGAGGTTGTTTTCTTTCAGGACTTGAAGTATCTCACTCCAAGCTCTTCTTGATTTGAGGATTTGTGTTAAGAAGTCTGCTGTGATTCTGATGGGCTTTCCTCTATAGGTGATCTGTTTGTTTTCTCCAACAGCTTTTAATATTTTGTTCTTGTGCTGAATTTCTGGTGTCTTGATTATTATATGTCTGGGTGTAGATTTATTTTAGTTATGGCTGTTTGTAGTTCTATATTCCTCACTTATCTGTATGTCAGATTCTTTTCCCATGTTTGGGAAATTTTCTGCTATTATTTCTGCAAATAGTTTTTTTTATGCCAGTTGTGTTGACTCTTGCTTTTCCATTGACACCAATTATTCTTGTATTATTTTTCTTTGCATCATCTTGCAGCTGTTGAATTGTTATTTCCTGATCTTTTGTTATTTTCAAGAGATCTTTGCTTTTGTGATCACTAACCACAATCTTGTTTTCAAGGTATGAAAGTCTGTCTTCGGTTTTGATCAAGCGGTTTTGCCAGCTTTCAATGGAATTTTTAATTTCCTGGATATCTGAATCCATTTCATGCATTCTATTTCTTTCCTATACTGATCATTCATGGTTCCCATCCTCTTTCTATTGTCATCTATTTTTTAATCTATCTCTACTCTAGATTTGCTGAGCAATTCCTTTATAAATGTTGACATTTCTTTTTTTACCTGAGAGATTATTTCTGACCTGATTTCCTCTATAACCTCATGGATTTTTTTCTTTACTTCAGTTGCTATCTTTTCAGAAATTTCAGGTGTGTGTCTTCCAATTTCTTGTATATCAGTGTCTCATGGACTTGTTCTGGGTGGGCTGGAGGCCTGAGATTGCATTCTTCACCTTGTCATTTTCTATTTCAAAAAATTCTTTTGTTTTGTTTTCTGTGATGATCCTTGTGAGTTTTGTACTAGGTAGGTACATCACTAGTACCAATGCCTCTCTAGGAAAAGTCTGTTCTTCGGGGATATCTTCTGTGTGTAGGAGATTCTTGGTTTGTGGCTGTCCCTAGATCCTATCTTCCCAATTAATTAAGAGTGGGATGTTGGTATTTGTTCAGCTCAGTCCCCAGTCCTTTGGTGCAGGGCTATGGTGAGGTTATTACCCCAGAGCTTCCCAGTATTGTTACAGAAGAGAACAACTGATTAAAACAGATATATGACTTCCCAGCTAAAGTAGTAAAATTAGCAATAACAATTTAGAAACTGAAAAACTGTGGCAACTATTAATTTTGTACTTCTGACCCTAGGAGTAAAGTCTCTAGTTATATAACAGAACTGGCCATAATTTGGGAGTTTGTATGTGAAGTGTTTCCTCTGGGTACAGTGGTTTTACCTTGCGGTGGGGAGATTTAGGGAGGATAGTGTATAAAACAAAGATAACTGGGAAGGAAGTAGAAGCAAGGCTGGAGGACAAAGGATGGTCACTCGGGGTTTAGGAAACTAGAGAAGGGGATAGAAAAGAAAGAATGAAGGAGTATTTGAGGGATTATCTGAACTTGGTCTCTGGCTTTGGGGGATGGGATTACTTTTCCATGGCTGGAGTTCTCCCCAGCCTTTTAGAAAAGGGAGAAAAAATGAAAGAAAGAAAGAAAGAAAGAAAGAAAGAAAGAAAGAAAGAAAGAAAGAAAGAAAGAAAGAAAGAAGAAAGAAAGAAAGAAAGGGAAAGAAAGAAAGAAAGAAAGAAGAAAGAAAGGGAAAGAAAGAAAGAAAGAAAGAAAGAAAGAAAGAAAGAAAGAAAGAGAGAGAGAGAGGAAAAAAGAGGAACAATAAAAAAATAAGGAAAAAATTGAGAGAAAAGGGCTGGTTACCAAGTCTTGGGTTTTTCCTGTGCTGGTTGCCATCTGAGGTGTAGTGGGAGGGGCCAGACATGTGGGTTTCTCTGGTGGAGCCAGTTACTGAGTCCTGGATTCTTCCTGCAGGTGGATTCCATGTTGCTTGGGTTATTTCCATACTCTAGTTCTGCCTGTCCATCTTGTGTGCCTTATCCAGGATCCTACTGTGTTGCTGGCATTCCCTCAGGTCTCCAGGCCACTCCTTTCGCCAGCCACGCAGTCCCTGGTTGAAGGAGGAAGAGAGGTGCGTGGACTCAGACTAAGAATCTTTTGAGTATCCTGCTTTAATTATTTAAATCATAACTTACCTGGAAATAGTCCACTGTAGTCTTACCAACCTCTTTTTTTCTGGTGATTAGAGCATTTCCATTTGTAAGTCACAACATGAATCTACCTCTTTCATGCTTCATGGAACACTATTACTCATTTTTGCCTGAAATGGGGAGAAAAGTGCATTGAGAGAAGCTCACTGCCCACCCTGGCTCTCTTCCTGTTTCTTTCTTGCAAAACAACACATATATAAGTGTTCTTGTTACAGTTGGCTCAGCTTTTGTACTATAATAGGGAAATTTTGAACTCTATGACTTTATCTTTCAAGAACTTGGCATGACTCCCCTGAGGTCAAGGGAAGAAGGAGGTAAAAGTAGTTCATTAGGGCATCCCATTGGGCCTTTTATCCCAAGGGCAACATGACTTGAAAAGCAAGTCCCAGAGGAAAAGATATCACTTTGATCATTCCATTTTCATGAAATGGTAAGTCTTTTCATGCTTGTTCAGTTGCAACTCTTCCCACTTTTGTCAAAATAAGAACAGTGTTCTGCTAACATTTTTATCCTATAAAGACAGAGATTTCTTTAATAATCTGGGTTTCACAATTAAACTTTCTTCCTCTTTTGTTAGTAATATTGTTCTTTATTTTGAGATGGTGGAGAATGGTTGTAATTCTTTGTGATAACCTAGCTGGTATTTAGAAAATTTTGCTGTTTTGTGTTAATGTATGTTCTACTATTGGACAGTGATTCTATCCTTCTCAAGCACAATATTACCTTAAGCCTTTATTAATTATGAAATTAAGTGCATAATATACTGAATAGTCACAAAATACATATAACTTCCTAATTGCCATATAGATATGCAATAAAAATAATTTGTAATGTATGTAATTATTTTATGTATAACCCACATAATAGATGCATAACTATATCTATTTGTTTAATACATATGTGTAATAAAGACAAATAATATGTTTTTCAGTAAGTAATCCTCAAACATGAAAAGAACAGAAACCTAATAAAGAAATCAAAAATTAACCTCTGAAAATGGGACAACTGCAAATACAGACAGAAGTGAATAATATGGGGCCCTTAAATAGAATATGTTCCATGGCCGTCAGTGATTTAATGTATTTTGATAAAGTTCTAAACAAATTAAGGCAGAAAGAATTTTCAATTTACTGATAGTTTCATGGAAAAATTCCATCACTATTAAAGCTGTATATGATAGTATGTGTTATCATCCAGGAATATTACTTTCTCTGTCCCTCTGTGTCGAATGTGCTTTCCGATCTCATTGAGGTGAAACCGGACCATGACTTGCTTTGAATGGTGATATATTTTCAGAGGTGATGCAGCATAGGCTTTAAATACATTTATGTGGCTGTGTTTGGCTATATGTGCTAGGTATCGTGTCCCCAAGGCTGCTGTTGCCCTTTAGTCTTGGTTCCAGAACTAAAACACTTGGTGTTAAAAGGAATTCATTTCAAATCCTGAAGAGAGCTCAGACAGCCAGACTCCCCCACCCCATGTATCGTGTAGAGCTGCACAGATAAGCCCAGCCTAGAATCAGCCTAACTAAATCAGGGCTGAAACAAAATGCTTGTAATTATTATCTATGCCAGTTTCCTATTGCTGCTATTAAAAAGTACTGTAACCTTGCTAAAATAACACAGGCTGATCCTGCAAGTGTGAAGGTCAGAAGTCTAGAAGAGGAGTCACTGGAGTAAAAATCAAGGTGTTGGCGGGGCTATGTATTTTCTGGAGGATCTATAGGGGAAACTGCTTCCTGGACTTTTCCAGGTCCTGGACGCCATCTTCATTTCTGGATTTTAGACTTCAGTGCATCTTCAAAGCCATATAGAGCTGATCAAGTCTCTCTCAGCTTGTCATTCCTCTGGTTGTCTCTCTTCTGCCCCTCTCTCACTCAGAAGAACCCTTCTGATTATGGTGGGCCTAGCTGGACAATCCAGAATAATCTCTCCCTCTCAAGATCCTTAACCTTCTTGCTACCTGCAACTCAATACATTTTACTATGTAACCTAACATATTCATTTCCCAGAAGTTAGGATTTTTCTTGGTTCTTTTTTGGGGGGAGTGGTTAGAGGTAGAGGGATTTTATTCTGCGTGTGATGAAAACCACCGAATTCTGTGTTGCTTTGTTTGCAACAGTATCATGACAAAAGACATCAAAGCCAAAATACTTTGTATTTGTTTAAGTTTTGACCTAGGGGGTGATCAAAGTATTTTCCACACACTTCGGTATCCCCAACGGATTTAGGATAATTTCTCACTGTGCAGAACTGTATCATCTCTGCCTTCTGCTTAGTAAATGTCAAGAGGGAAAATTCTCTTTCTCACCTGAGAATCAAATCAGATAAATTTAGCATATATTATTCTGATGTACTTTTTTCTTTAAAATTGTGCAGTGAACTATTAGAATATACTGTCTTGCTTTGTGTGTATGTTTAAATGTAGAAGGTGTACTCTATAACTTTTTTTATATAGAATTTTGCATATAACAAAATTCTGTATTTACCTGTGGCATAGAATACCATACAATCGTCTTCATATAGTACAATTTCTTTTCTGTTTCACATGTTTTAACTTTGTGATTCTCAAAAATAATGTTGTAAAGGACATTTTTTATTCCCCTTGTATACCCTTAATCTGTCTGCTGTGATGCATGTTTTATGACAATAAATGAATTACAGGTGTGCCAAGCTATGAATCTCCCCAGGCCTCATGGCATCTGGGGGTGAGTGTGGAGCAGTGTTATAGAAGCTGTGTCCAATTACAAGGATCCTTCTTCATCTACACCAGCATGGCATAATATTTCTTTGATATTTCAAGATATTACACTGTTGGAATATCCTTCAACATAATATATATAAAGGAATGGAGTTGGTTTACTCAAGGTTAACACACTTTCACATTTACTACGTTAGTAAATTTCCAAAATATTTGTGATTTTTCACCCTCGTACACAATGTGTGAATCCCTGTTTCCCCACATTTTTGCAAGTGCTTAGTGTGGTTCATATCTGTTAATTTGATATATGTGAAATTAGATTACATTATTGTTTACATTTGTGTTTTTCTGCTAAATTTAGTGCAATTTATTTCCATATATGTTTGCCTATTTCCCTAATGGACTGCTAATCTTTTTTAAAAAATTGATTTAGGGCCGGTGAGATGGCTCAGCGGCTAAAGCACCTGCCCGGCAAGCGCGAGGGCCCGAGTTCAACTCCCGGAACCCACATACGAAAAAGGGGCCGGTGATATCGCTCAGCGGCATGGGCGCCTGCTGGCGTGCGAGGTCCTGAGGTCGACCCCCCGGTACCCACAAAAATAAATAAATAAATAAATAAATAAATAAATAAATAAAATAAAAAATTGATTTAGAGTTATTTTTATTTTAGGTTTAAAATAACTTGTCATATACAGATGCTTCAGTAATTTGCTCCTACCATATTTACTTTGACTGCTATTATTTCATGTCCTGGTATCATAAATTATGGATAAGGAAATATTTCAATTACTTCATTTGTAATTTATATATTTTTATCTTAATTTTCCTTGTTTGTCCAGTGTAATTGAGATATAGTACTACAAAATTTTAATGATTTATCTTTAACCCATCAAGAACTTATATTCTTTATAGATCATGAAATGATCATATTTCTTTATGTAAATATGTTAGTAGCCAATTCCAACTAATAATTAGTTCATTGTATCTTTTCTGATTGGTGATGACATACATGTCAAATAAATGTATGGGTTTGGTTCTGGGGTTTATATTCATTTTATTCAGGTGTCATCCTCATGATAATTTTTTAAAACTTCCATATATTTTAATAATTCGTTATGTGGAGTCAAGCAAGATTCTCCACCTTGTTCTGAGGGTGTATTTTTAAGCCTTTTTAGGTCTTTTTTTTTAAAATAAATGTCATTATTTTTCAAGTAGTATTGATTTCTCCTGGGATTTTAATTGGAATAACATCCAATGTATGAATTTACTTGGAAGATCTGATATCTTCATGGAATTGAATCTTTCATCCAGGTTTATATTGCAACGATCTCTTTCATCACATATATCCAATTCATACAAATTTCTCACTCTATAATTTTTGCCTGTTTATTTTGATTATGTATATAATAATCTTGTTAAACACTTTAGTCTAACAAATTCTCTGTAGACTCTCTTATCCTCTCTTATAGTCATATTGTTCATATTTCTTATTTCTTTTTTTTTTCTTTCTTATTGTATGGCTCTAACTTCCAGTACAATTCTCAGTGTGTGTAGAGTGGAATGATAGTGGACTCCTTTGTATTCCTGATTTAGAAGCCCTGAGAAGTGCTTGTTTGAAAATTGGAGACACATTTCCAATTTTTTAATCCACCAGTATCTGACACCACTTACTTCATATTTTTTGAAAAGCATATCATTTATCTAAGATTATACTTATTTTGGTTAAGTTTTTGTAATGTCATATACTATTTTGTTTGCTGTGTCTGATATGTGTCCTGTTTTCCATTTACAATACTCACTTTGTGTGTCATTTTTTTCTTCTCTCCAACAGTATAAAATTTTGCAACACACATTAATGACACAGTGAAATAAATTATGAAAACATATTGGATATATAAATATATTATATACCCTAGTATATACACACATCCATACACATTTAAGAGACTGGCTTATCCAACTTTAGGGGATGGCTAGCAAATCCAAATCCATACAGAGCAGGCAGTTAGGAAGTGAAGATTATAAGCAGGTTGGAGCCTTCCCAGGTGTGTAACAAGGCCTTTTTCTACAGGTGCAACTAGTCCTAAGCTTCCTTTCCCAACCAGTCCTAAGCTCCCCTTTATAGACTTCCATCTAATTAAGTCAGGCTCATCCCTCCCCTAACTGAACTTCAAATGATTAGGGTACTCTAGTACATCTGTGAAATCTCTTTGCAGCATCACCTATATTAATGTGTGAGTAAGTAGTAGTTGTGTGTATGCCATACAATGGTTGCTACTTCCCTTCCATCTTTCAGCTGTCACAGAGATTATCCCTGGTAGCCCTTCTCATATGGAGACAAAATAGAAAGGGAATTCTGAGGAATGTAGTTCAGGTTGGCCAAGCTGTCAGACCACAGCAATATTATATCCTTCATAAACTGTGCCAGCCAGGACTTCTTCCAGAACTGTTGAGAGATAGACTCGTTTAGAGACAATAAACAGAGGAATTTAAGAAGGCTATTCCTTCTTTGTTTTATTTCTTTTCTTCTTTTAGTTAATAGCAATGAGGTGGACTGAATTCTTCCTGGAGCCACACTAAACTCTAGAAAGGTAAGAATTTTCACAGCAGGTTTCTGCAAAAGGGAAGTTATTGCATGCCTTTCTTGCTCTAGGTTTTTAAAATGATTTGATAAAGACAACTGTAGTGGTGATGCTGTCCAGTAGAACTTACAAAACATGAAGACCAGATAGCAATTTTGAGAGGAAATTTAATCCAAAAATATTTTAAGTATTCATTTTCTTAGAATAGCTTTTCAAGTGTGATTTCTTGACAAGCAGCAGCAGCAGAATTAATTGGCAACTTGTTAGACTAGGCAGTTTTGGGGTTATGTTTTTGACTTACTGAGTCAGAAACTCTAGAAGTATGTATCAATTGTCAATCTGTGTTTTAACAAGAGCTACAGGTAATTTTTTAGTTCAGTAAAATTTTTCACATTGCTGGCTTAGAGAAACTCTCAGGATCTAAGATCAAGTGTGTATAGCTGATCAGAACTTGGATTTAGCCCTGGTCCAAGAAATACACAAAACAAGGATAGATATTCTTAGATATGATGTGGTTGGAGGTGAATAACCATCACAGCATTTAGACAGGTAGTGAAGAGACCAAGTGCAGACAATTGTATAAAGGGGCTATAACTCCAGAGTGACGAGTCTTGAGTCTCCCTGTATAATGTTGGGTCCTAGGTAACAGCAGAATCTGTTTTTCTGAGAATTGGAGTTTAATACATTTGGTAATCTGAGAATGGCTTGGGATGCACGGTGGAGTAAGTTATATTAGTGGTAAGTCTACACCAAATAAAAACTTTGCATATGAATATATTGGTACTAAGAGTGAATGAGTCTTATAGAAAACTGTGTTGTGGGTTTAATGCAAAGGGACTCTCTGACAATACAATTTATTAAGATAAGCATAATGGAGGGGTTTCCAGAAAAGGACACCAGAAGATACAGGTTTCATAACGTTTAGTGCATAAATCTAAGTTTCTAAAATTACTATCCCATATGGTGAAAAACTGCCTTTAACCAATCATATCACCTAGATCTTACATATGTGTACAACAATCCCCTAATGAGTCCCATTACCATCTTACTACATTTCTGCAGGTAATAAAAATAAAAGCAAGGCATCTCATCTCACAAAGCCAGCCATACTGTAGCTATGTGAAAAGGCCAATCTGGGAACATGTGCAGTAAGTTGTCTGTAATAGTCAAGTCCCAAAAAAGGGAAAACTTACAAGAATGGGCCAGGAGAATGGAAGGGAAAGCATATCCTGGATTTCTTGGGGGGTGGGGTTGCACTGAAAATAGAGAGGGATGCAGAACACATGATCACAGCACTTCTAGCATCAATAACCCTAACGTACTAAGTGCTCTTAGGTATATAGTATAAGTGAGAAGTGGAGAATGAAGAACCAAAACTACATCAAAAACATAAAAAGTTTCAAGGGAAGAGACTATAATTATAGCTTCCTTGCCTCTTTAACGGAAACCTCTCCATCTGTACATTCCGATATGGTCAACTAGAAGAGAGAAACTAGGAAGCTCTATTTCCTAGGAAACACAGATGCTCCCTAAATGGCATAGCCTTAAACCCAGTGAAACCCACCTAACTCCCCAGAGGCCACGAGTTAGGTTTCATCAGTATAACAACCTCTGAGTTCATCTTCAGATAACTGAGAGTGGCTGGAGACTAGTAATGCTCTTGTGATCTTCCAAGGATGCTACTACAAAGCTGTGCCTTTTCATTTCTGCTCTCTTGGAGTCATGTGAGTTTGGGCTAGAAAAAAGTTCCAAAAAAGGCATTTCTTAACCTTCCAGGAAGTCTATAAGTACAACTGGTTGTGGAAAATTTGCTTCAAAGCAGGAAGAATGAGATTTAAATATCAAGGAAAGAAATTTAGCTGAATAACATCTCTGTGTATTTTGATTTGGAGTTTTGATTAGCAAGCTTCCTAAAACAGGAGTTATGGTTTGGCAGTAGGAAAGAGAAGCAAATTGAGGAGCTCCCAGTAAAGGAATAAGCAAGTGATATCTTAACCAGACCAGGGAAATGGGAGGCACAGTGAAGACAGTTTATGGCATTTACTAAGAATTCCTGAAAATACTGACGAGAAATAATTCCTCATTATGCATCTAGGAGAAATCCGTGTGCCTAGTGAGAAAGATACTGTAAAGACCAACAGTAGAACATTGAGCAGAGTGAATCAGCACCATCTTGCTGATGACCTCGAGCTCTCCCATCAGTGTCTCACGGTGTACAGGAAGGAGTCCAAGTTTAGCTGTGCTCTTGTGAAGGCAGCAGATTGCTTTTCGATTCTGTAGTTTCAAGGCATGGAAAGTCTTTTCCATTCCCAGTTGCTCCAGTTGTGATACTTTTACTGAAGGTATTGGCTTTAATGTCACAATAAAAGTTGATTAGTGACTGGGTCAGAGGTATAAGCTCAAACTGACGTGTAAGTGAGAATGGCGACAAAAGTATAAATATTTTGTACAAGGAATACATGAGACCACAGACCTGGAGTTGGGTGGAATAATAATGATGCAAGTGAGCAACAGAATAAGAGTGCATGGCTCTTTGAGGATTGGTCTGTGTAAAGGTTGGGGCTCTTTAGAAAGGAAAGACTACGGGACCTGTAAGAAATGCTCAGTTACATTAGTCAAATCAGCTGCCAATCTGGTCAAGTAATATGTGGTAATCTATGCTCAGTCCAGCTACTGTGGCCAAAATAAAAGTCATAAAAGCATAGAATTAGAGACCTAAAGAGCAGGATGAATCCTGAAGAGTTATCAGGTTAAACTTCCTAGCTGTGGGTGACTTTGGGGGCAGACTGAAAACCATGGACGTGTACATAGACCAAGGGGTGGGAAGAAGTGTAGTGAGTGGGGACCCCTTTGCTGGCGGGTTCTGACCCCAGATCCTTTGTCTGTTTTGAACAGAGACCCACATTAACTCAGGTGACAAAGCCGAGTCATGAGAAGCACAACTGAGTGCATCTAGTTTTACTGCAAGCAGTCAGGGAAGGGGCTTTCTAATCTCTAGAGAGAGTCATCTGATTCTAAAGGACCTATAGGAAAAAAGATGAAAGAAGTTTGCCCTACAATGGAACAAATTACATTCAATATAAACTAATTGCTCATAACATATATTGTAAAGCTAAGACTAGATTCTAGTTGGTTAAGAAACTACAGGTAGGATTTTGTGTTGAATATGTGATTATTTTGTCATTGAAATGAAGATGATGGTAATAGGACATGAAGTGTGTTGAACACCTGCTGTGTTCTCGAAGATTCTATGCCTCTGAAATGTCCTGTCTCCTCAAAGAATATGGGAAGGCAAGTGTGAGGTGTGGTGCACACTCTGCCTCAAGTCAAGCAGAGGTCCAGAAAGTGCAAATCACATCAACAGAAACAGAGTCAAAACTTTCACCGTATCTTGTTTCTTCTTAAGAAAGGTAAGTCCCCAATTCAGATGGACTAAAAACTTAAATCTTTGCCACTCTGCACTCCCAGGTATAAGCTCACAGGACAGTGTGTTAAAGACCATTCATATGCAAGCCTGTTAGGAGTTATACTTACCCCTCTCTTCTCTGAAGGTCATGTGGTTTACTGGCTCTGAACTGTGATTGCCACCAAGCTCCATTTCTTTTGTTAGTTCCTATGTCTGTGGAAACAACAACAAAAATTAACAGTTAATCTTATTTACCAACATATGTGGGCTTTCTGGTATTGTTTAGTCTCTTAAAGCCTCTTATATCGCAGTGAAGGAGCATCTTTGTGCTCCAACAATAGACAAGCCTCTTCTCTGGATTTATTCTTCCAGTAGCTACAGACATCAAGTAGCCGGTCCGTTAAGGGATAGGAGAGTTTACCCCTTCTTTCTTTTGACATGTACACACTGAGAATAAGAAAGAGTTGTGGCAAAGAGTTATAGCTCTCTAAATTCCTTAGTCTTTGTATATTGACTTTTACATTATCTTTGCATTATGATTCATGAAAGCTTCTATAATAGGGCTGGCTATATATAAGGTACACTTTAAATATTTCTGTTTAAATAAATGAATACAAACTTCAAAGCAGTGTTGTTCCCATTCATATTTTGAGAACTCCCAGCTGAAATTTCTAAACTTACATCCTAATGATTACTCCTCTGTGTCTTCCTCTAGCCATTGTTCCCCATATTCTGCATAATTCCTTTTAGTTTAAGTATACCCTTACTGTGGATTTTGTCTCCTCAGAAGCTAACAGTTTGACAAAGATAAGGCAAATAAGAGAACAATATAAGATTTTTCCATAAAGAGAGATGAGGCATTACTGTGCAGGTACAAGTTGATGTAATCTTATAAAATCACTTTTTGCCATTATGGAAGAATGAGGAGAAGCATTTGATTATATGTATTCTTTGAAACCACCAAGCACTGTAGATATCATATGAATAAAGGATTTGCAGAGGAGAAGATAGCAAAAGATTGAAATTTTCTGTTTCAGAAATAGAATGAAGTCTAAAAAGGTTTAATTTCAATGTATTGGGGGAAGGAAACTGGGTAGGTATGTAAGGCTAGGTGTGGCATCTTATGAAGTTTTCAGGGGAAAGTGACCAGGTATATGTGAAAATATCTGTTGATTAATGAAAAGAGTAGAAGCTAGTAGGGTGACATTAAAATAAAAAATTAAATTAAAATAAAAAATAATAAAATTAAAATAAAATACATCACTAAGAATCAGTTCCTTAGTCAGAACCTATTCTAAATTATAGGACATGAAAAATGATGTCCAATTTTATCCAGTGAGCCATGTTTGCCATTCATGTTCTACACTAATGGTTCCACCTAATTTCTTCTATATTTCATAAAAATGTGTGAGTATCCAAGTGTGTTCCTGAAAAGAAAAAGGGAGTGTATCTCTTTTTTCGGAGAGCCTTTAGCTAGGAGATAATCCTAGTTTATTTCGATGCATATTTGAGCTCTTCTGCGTATTTACTTAACAAGTGTTATATATTAGGCACTATGCAAAGATTTTTACAAGTATTAACCCAAGTCATTCCCTTAACTCTGGGTATTGATATTATAATTAATGCTGTTATAAGGATAATGAAGCTTGCCAAATATTCTATAGTTAATAACCATTACTGTACTCTCATTCAAATCCTGTTCTGTATTGTCTCCTCAGGCAATGTGATTTTGTGCAGGGATTTCTAAGGAGAGATGTCCAGCATGCTCAGCAAGACCATGGAGTCTCCTAATCACACCAACATGAATCCTCTGGTCTTCTTTCTTCTGGGCATTCCAGGTCTGGAACAATTCCACCCATGGCTCTCACTCCCTGTGTGCTGCCTGGGTACAGCCACAATTGTGGGCAATCTAACCATCCTGGTTGTTGTTGCCACTGAACCTGCCCTGCACAAGCCTGTGTACCTTTTCCTATGCATGCTCTCAACCATCGATTTGGCTGCCTCCCTCTCTACAGTGCCCAAGCTACTGGCCATCCTCTGGTGTGGCGCTGGACATATCTGCCTGCTTGGCACAGATGTTCTTCATTCACGTCTTCTGCATGATGGAGTCCACTGTGCTGTTGGCCATGGCCTTTGATCGCTATGTGGCTATTTGCCACCCCCTCCGATACGCCGCTATCCTCACTGACACCATCATTGCCCGCATCGGGGTGGTAGCTGTGGTGCGAGGCTCCCTGCTCATGCTCCCATGTCCCTTCCTCATTGGGCGTTTGAGCTTCTGTCAAAGTCGTGTGATCCCACACACATACTGTGAGCACATGGCAGTGGTGAAACTGGCCTGTGGGGACACTAGGCCTAACCGTGTGTATGGGCTGATGGCGGCACTGCTGGTCATCGGGGTCGACTTGTTCTGCATTGGTCTGTCCTATGCCCTCATTGTTCAAGCTGTCCTTCATCTCTCGTCCCATGAAGCTTGGTCCAAGGCCTTAGGGACCTGTGGTTCCCATGTCTGTGTCATCCTCATCTCTTATACACCAGCCCTTTTCTCCTTTTTCACACACCGCTTTGGCCACCGTGTTCCACTCCATATTCATATTCTTTTGGCCAATGTGTATCTTCTCTTCCCACCTGCTCTTAATCCTGTGGTTTATGGAGTTAAGACCAAGGAGATTCGTGAAAGGGTTGTGAGGGTGTTTCAAAGGAGACAAGGAGCTGGGGCAAAGGCATCTGAGTGATTCTGGAGTGTACAAAAGGACATAATCAAAAATTTTTTTTTGAGATTAAGAAATCCTCAGTATTTCAGACTGGAGAGAGATTTTAATAGGGGAATAATGTCCTCTACAGAACCTTCTAGATTATTTCCAAGAATAATGAAAGCAAGCAGGATCAGAACTCTTTTTTTCCACCTAGAAAAGTGTAAACACAGGAAGACTTTTCTAAATTAGATAGTGTTGAACTTTGAGAACAGTCTTCCTTGCTCCAGTTTAACTGAGGCTCTGCAGAGCTGTGGGGTCCCTCCCTCCCTGGCCCCTCCTACCACTACCAGCATGAATTTCTAATTTAATATTTTTCTTTGTTGCTATCTTACCATATGCAAGCATTAGAAGATAGGACAATAAAGCTATAGTTAATTTATAACTACATGGAGTTTATTATGCTTTTGAATAAGTCCTGTATTTCTCCATCAGGACTTCAAACCGGAAAAGAGTGAAGAAATTCATCAATACTCACAATATTACTTAGCAGGAGACCAAGTGCTTGAAAACTAGAATACTTTAGTATAAAGTGATAGGACTCCTGTGGATGGAAGTACAGAAGAGATCAGGAGTAGCTCTTCATTTCCAAACATGGGCTCTCCATCCCACACATACATTCCTGTGTCCAGCCTCTAGAAAACCAATCCAAGTCCAAATGACTTGGATATCACTCCCTGGCAAGCAGTTTTCAAGCACTTTAACACATTAATCTAAGTGGGAGGGAGTTCCAGAAATAAATGGTTTGCACATATTATAATTTAATAAAATATGCTGGCCACTGTCTATTTTTCAAAGAAAGGATAACCATTATACTGTTCTACAGGAAGATCATCAACATATGGACTGATGCCTGTTTTAATTTTTCATCTTAATCCTCTAATTGACATATTCTTAACAACTTTGAAAGAATGATATACAAGTCTGAGTACTACAGTTCTGCAACTGAATTAGTTTTCTATTTTCCAAATTGACCATCTTGCAAGACCAAGAGTCTACAACCCCAGCCCTGGAACAATCCTGTCTTCTGTATCATGGTTTACTACACTCCAGAGTGTGGAGCAGTTCTGAGAGAAAGCCTGCACATATGAAGCTGTACTTGTCTGTGATTTCTCATTTTAACTGGGATCTTAGTGCTAGATGCCTGTGCTTTCACCTGTTTCATGACTATAATAACATGGTTTTACTTAGCTTCCTTATACAAGTTTTTATCACACTTACACTTCCTTATACAACAAATGTTACAGTAGTTTCTTTCATGAGGATAAGTGAAATGATTAGAAGTAAAGTATCACATACTCAAGTCTTCATACAAAATTTTGACATCAAGCTACATTGATTTATTACTAATTCCTCTGTTTTCCTCAAGAAAGTTTCTAAAAATATGCTTTTGCCTGATGCCCTTCTTTCTCTCCTCTTCATAATCTGTTTGAATTCACTGGCACTTTTACCCTATACCAAAAAAAATTTCCCTTGACCTCAGTCATCTTTCTTTTTTATGCAAGATTATGGAAAATGTTTTTGGAACTAATTATTTTTATTTTCTTGATTCCTATTTATTCTCTACACTGCATTCTCTACATTCTGGCTTCAACCACAAGCTGAAATATCTAGTGAAACTTCTGTCATTTGTTTCTACTAATCATTTCTAATGACCTCGCAACATGCTGCATTATTTGCCATGATCTGGTTCTCCAGTCTGACCACTGTGATTTCTGTAATCCCACGAAATCCAGCAATTCTCGTATATCTGAAATGCTGTCCTTCTTTTCTTAATTTTTCCTCTTGAACCTGATTTTTAAATGTTGATGTTTGTTAGGATGCCTCTTGATTCTTCTCACTCCAACCAATCTCTGTCCATAGCATGAAGGCCATGGAAGGAAGAAGTGAGTGGCCAGCACAGGGCCAAGCAGAAGGCTCCCTGAGGGACACTGCCTAGTTCTGCAATAGAAGGTCCTGCATCTTCTTTGCACTGGGGAGCTTCTCTAGCCTTTTTGTTCCTTCCTTAAAACATGATCTATGGAATGCTTGGCTGATCCCATCCCACAACCATCCTCTCTTGCTTCAGATGATAACACCTTGATCTCAACCTGACTTTAGGCAGACTTGGGATAATATTAGTACTTGGAATCTGTTCCTTGCAAGTGGGTAGCAATTTTTGTTTGCCTCATCTTTGCTTTTTCTTGGTGTGGTACGATTTGATTCCAAGGGTGATACATAGCCTGGGGTGGGGGGAGAATGAAAGTGCTCCCTTTGTTGACTTTTGCGATTGATACAGGGATGAATCCGTGATTTAAGTGGTGGCCTTCGTGTTTGTTCTTATAATGCAAATATTGAGAATCAGGGATCTTTGTAACTGGTCCTGCTTGAATGATAGTATATAAATCTAGAGATGTGTTGTACGTCTTGCTGTTGTTTGGAAAGATTTTGTCTGTAACTAACATCAATATAGAAAAAGAAACAGAAAAAATAGATATACAAATACAGATTGCTGCTATTATCTGTACACCTGGATCCATTAATGATTAAAGATATTTCTATTCCTTTATTTATATACTTGATTTAACAGAACACATACTTTCATTTTTTGCTTAAGATTTTTTGAGTGGAATCTTTGTTTTTGAGATTTCAATGAATGTTTAATATCACGTTGTTGGACAATTCAAACTCTTGTGACCATCACTCAATAAAGACCCCAACCAAAATGGCAGCAACAGACCCAGACCTTCTCTTTCTCACTCTTACTGCTTTTTGCTCTTCTTGCTCCTTGTGGGATAGTAGATGAGAAGGTTTTTAGCGCTTTGATCTGAGTCCGTTGATTTCTGAATGTCTTTCATGGATCTCACAACTACCTTCAGATTCCATTTAATAGATTCCAACAGGGGAGCTTAAATGAGATGATTAATGAACAAAGAGCAGTTAGTATAGATAGTCTCCCAGTTGAGGCACAGAATAAAAAATGATGAAAGAGGAAGAACAGGAGGCATAAATGATATATTGGACAAGTATGTAGAAAAAGACAAAATTAAGCAAAATAAATATTTTAATATATGGTAAAGAAAATCCTAAAATAATGAAATACATCAATTCATGAATGGAAGACGTTCAGCAAACTGCAGTAAGCTAAAGACAAATAAAATCCATGTAAGGTGCATTATAGTTGAAGAGAAGCATGACCGTTGAACTGGTGAAAGTCATAGGCTAATGAAAAAATGTTTAAAACAATCAGACATGTGCATAGAAATTTCTCAAAGGGCTAAATTTAAGACCAGCAACTGATTTATCAACCCAAATGATTGAAGATATTTTTCTCATTGTCTTGTCTTTTGTTTGTTTGTTCGTGGTAGTGCGGGTAAGCCTAAGGCCTGGTGCACGCAAGGCAAGCACTGGAGCAGGAGGTATATGCCCAGATTTTTAAAATACTTATTTTAAGATAAGGACTCACTAAATTGCCCAAGATGGCCTTTATTAGTGATCCTCCTATCCCAGCCTCCAGAGTATCTGGGATTACAGGTGTGTGCCACCATACCCAGCTTTTCTCATTGAAAATAACTATACCTGAAATATACACTTTAACCATGAAGGTGAAATAAAAACAAGCAAGAACCTAGAGAGCTCATGATGAAAGTACTCTTCTGAGAAAAATACAAAGTGATTGATTAAGAGAACGGAAGATACCCCTCCTCTTTAAACAAGATGCATTTGGGAATTTAAAAATGAACATACTTCTGAATGATTCAATGATCAAAGAAGACTCGATTATAGAAATTATGAAAAACAGTTGAGCTAAACAATTTTGGGTACTCCACCTACCAAAGCATGTGGAAGGCTGCTATAGTATATAATATTCACAGTAAATACAGTGAAGAAAGATGAAAAGGATGAAAGTAGAGAAGAAAGGATACAAAAGTGGGCCTGTGTCCAGTGAATATTTTTTGGTGGTGTTGGTGTGGTGCTGGGGAATGATCCAGGGCCTTACTCCTTCCAGGCAAATGCTCTACCCACTGAGCAACATCCCTAGCCCATAAAGTTAAAAATGGCAAATTCATATAAAAGTTTTTGTGTACTGACAGTGTTTTTTTGTTCTCCAGTTTCTAATTTGTCTCCTTCTGTTCTCTCTTGAATCATGCTTAAACAGGATTTCACCCTGATACTCCACCAAAACCTCTCTAAAGCTACAACGAGCTCCTTAATCTAAAGTTAAAGTTTCAATCTTCATCAAAATTTACCCATCAGGGCCGGTGAGATGGCTCAGCGGCGTAAGCGCCTGCCTTGCAAGCGCGAAGGCCCGAGTTCGACTCCCGGATCCCACATACCAAAAAGGGGCCGGTGATATCGCTCAGCGGCACGGGTGCCTGTTGGCGCGCGAGGTCCTGAGGTCGTCCCCCCGGTACCCACAAAAAAAAAAAAAAAATTTACCCATCAGCCCTCTTGGTACAGATGATTACTTAGTTTCTTAGACTTAAAACGTTTAAAATAAATCATCTTTCCTCTACTATGCTTGAGTTAAAAACATGGAGTGTGACCAAAGAGTATCAAGAAATAAATTGATCTGTAGTAAAAAATACTTTTATAGTTAAACATCATTCTTAAAAGTTGAATTGTAAAGATTTTCTGATCTTAAGATTAGAAGCATGCATAATCAAAAAGCATTAGTTAATAGTGTTGGAGAATTTGGTCAATGTGAACTCATAGAAAAATGGACGAAACTAGAAAATAATAAAAAACAAATTGTGCTTTGTATCACAATAACATACAATACTCTTTTTTTTCTAGCATGTGTAAAAAAGTTCACAAATTTTTCAGGTTTACAATCCCAAAGAAATTGTATGATGCAAAAAAACCCAAAAGAAATCTCAATGAAGTCATAAAGACTTTTAAGCAGTAGAAACAGTAATTCAGAACTGAATAAAGATAAAATAAAGATAATTTTAAAAGTCATTATCTTTAGTTTACTAAGCAACTATAAATTAAATACCATTGAGATATCAATCATATATCTGTTTGCCAAATCAAATTGTTTTAGACATCCTCAAGATAAATTTGGTCTTTTTTTCTAGTACTGGGTTTTAATTAATCCCAGGGTCTCACACATGCTAGGCAAATGCTCTGCCACTGAAATACATCCCAGCATCTATACCCTCTTGACATAATAGAATGAGGATTCATACACTGCTAGGAATTTATTTTGAATAATTGATAAAATTTGAGATGTAATATATGATTTATGATCAAGTATATTTATTGTAGATTTTTTTAAATAAAAAAGAAAATGGTAGAAAAGATAGAAAAATATGTAAGTAAATTATGTTTGTCTACTTGATGGACTTCCATGCAGTTTAAAGAAATCTCCTCTTGGAAAAATATTTAACGTTATTTATATAATAAATTATTCCATTTCTATTTAAAGCATTTACCTGGACATATACATTATTAGCTATTTAAAACACATACTACTTCAGTAGAAGGATAAATAAATATCTTTTAAAAGATCATTTTAAAATAGGAATTTAATAAATGACTATATAAATAAATCACTCGCATTATCTAAGTACATTCCCCCACCAGGACCTTTGCAAAACTTTATGGAGAAGGAACCCAGGCCTGCAGTGGTGAAATCATTGGTTTCTATTAAAATACCCCTTTTCTAGTGCTAAGACATACACATTCATACATACCCACACACACACATAGAAACTGTCTGCAAGCACACAGTATTTAGATGTTTGTCAGTCATCATTGGGCCCCCTGGAGATTATCTTAGTTCCAGCAATATTTGGCTGATGCTTGCAAATGTTCCCTTGGGATATTTGGGGTATATATAACATTCATTTTTCTTCTAGTACAGGACAACTGTCTTCAGATCAAGAATTTGTAATGCTTGAACAACCACACTTTTTGGAACTCAAATCAGGTATAATTTACCTCCTTGTTTTGTTTTCTAGAATTAAGGTATTTGAATACAATAAGTTAGGTACCAGTGACAGGAGAATCTTATTTTAAACAAAAAAAAATGATTTAAGATGGATAATAACTGTTTTTTTTTCCCCCAAAAAAGGAATGATTTGTTCCATTGTCCATGTTCAAATTAAAACGTGATACAAGCCAGTCGTGGTGGTAATCCCAGCATTTGGAAGGCTGAGACAGGAGAATCACTGTGAGTTCGATGCCAGCCTGGGCTACAAAGTGAGTTCAAGGCCAGCGTGAACTGAATCGTGAGACCCTTTCTCAAAAAGACAAAAAAAAAAAAAAAAAAATCTGATGCAAGAAGATGGTACAGGTGCTGGTGGAAACACTTATTTCCCATCTTTGGATTATAATTCAACTTAAATTATAATTCAACTTAAATTATCATATATCCATGCATCTCTATGAACAATTGTTCTAACCATGTAAGAATATTTGCTTTGGGAATGGTGGACATCAGGGATAAACCACTGCCTTGTCATGGAGTAAGGGAAAATATATGGATAATAATTATAAATCATAAGGATCATGTTAGCATTTCAGTTGCTGCCTATCTGCCGTCCCATTCTACTTATGAATTTATAGTTTCCTTGAGTTGGTAGGAGGCATCTGTCTGGAAATTCTTACTTTTTTTTTTTTTTTTGCCATACTGGGATAGAACCCAAGGCCTCATACTGAGTTACATCCTCAGTCCCATCCTCACATCCTCACCCCTTTAAAATTTTTGAGACCGTCTGGCTAGGTTGCCCAGGCTGGCCTTGAACATGAGATCCTTCTCCCTCACCCTCCCGAGTAGCTGAGATTATAGGCATGTGCCACCACAAAGGGTAGAAATTCTTATGCGTATGCATATTCGTAGCAATATTTACCAAGAGGAACCTATTTTTGTGAGTCATAAGAATTGAGACCTATATAGTAGGAAAAAGTCACTGCAGTAAATTTTGGAAATAAGGATTGTCAGTGGGAGATACATAAAACTACACTCTTCAAATGATGACAGAATTGTAATACCTAGAAACCCACAGCAGAATATCAGTAAAATTCCCTAAACTGAGACATTGAATTAGACTCTTAGAATAAAAACTTAAAATTTATCTTAAAACGATTAAATTTGTGAATAGTACTATATCAGTTTGGTTTAAGATTACAGTTTTAGTTGAGCATTTGGCAGATTTCTTAAACCTGTATGAGACCTGAAATTTAAATGTAAGTATAAAGCAATTCCTTAATTAATGCTATCCTCACAAAAAAGGGAATGTACAGAATATTTATTTATGTTTGCTGTTATTTATCTCTCAGTTTGGAAATGCCTTTATCAGGTTAGATACAGGTAATCCCCAAGATTATCCATTAACCTTTTAGGGGACCCTTAAGCTTCACTAATATCTCTAGGTGATTATGTTATATGGACATGTGGTTAAAATCCAGTAAAGCAAAGGGTACATATTTTGATATAAGTAAATTATTTTATTCTTCCTTATGAAGGAAATAGTAACTCATGAAATTGATATGAAGATTATTCAGAATTGTCATGATAGGCTCAAATTAAAAATTAAGCTGCATAAGTCCATAGCTACTGCATTTAGAGACACTGCCAGGTACAGACTGGGGCAGATAAGTGAATGTAATCAGGTAAAAGTTAACAGAGTAACTGCATTTTTAAGCAGAAAGAATCGTGAATACAAATTCCCAGAAGCTTTTTGTAGTCATCTCCAAAGTTATTCTTCCTAATATTACAAGTGATTGTTCATCAGATATTTAACTATTTAAAATCTATATTTTAGTACATAATGTATAGAAAAGTTATTTGAAGTTTATAATGTACACATATTTTTAAACAAATTTTGCTAATTGAGCCTGGAGAAAATGTCCTTAAAACTGAGACTACTATATTTTGTTTCCCTAAAGTGCAAATAAATATGATTTTTGATGTTACAAAGCTAAAATGTTCCCTTATATCTTAATCAGTAACACTAAATTGAAGACTAGAACATTTATAAGACTTGAGTGTTAATTTGAAAATTCCTCATATTAATGTTTCTGTTTACTGTAGATTAATAAATTAAGAAAGAGAATTCCAATGATTGCTATGTTAACATTGTGGAGATAGTGAAAAATAGCATACAACTATCACCCTAGAAAACAAATTTTCATTGCACCCTTATTACAACTTTTACCTGGAATTTAAAAAAAATCCTGTCCAGCTTTCTTTTGCTTTGATTTCTACCTCATCTAAAATTAATATATCTTCTCCAAATTTTGTGCACATTTTCTCTGACAACACTGCATTTTACTTTATGTTTTTTTCTTAATTACAGAAACTTTTATTATCCTTATATAATTTTTAATTGAAATTAACAGATTGATGTCCACTTTTACAGAGGAATTTCAATAATTTAACAGCCCAAGCCAATATACTTTTTTGGGGGTTTTTGTTTGTTTGTTTGTGTGTTATTTTTTTTTTAGACAGAGTCTCGCTATGCATTTCAGGTTGGTCTTGAACTCACTATGTAGCCCAGACTGGCCTCAAACTTGCAGTAATCCTCTTGCCTCAGCCTCTCAAGTGCTGGGATTATAGGCATGTGCCGCCATGCCCAGCTTCCAAACCAATATACTTGATCTGACTTTTGTCACTTTAACATCTTATTGATATCTTTTGGAACTTTTTGCTTTCTTTGTTTTGTGGTGAGACCATTTTATTTAATTTATCTTATACATTTATGTTTTAGTTTTACTCTTAGTAGCTCCTTTTACATCTTCTAAATCACTGTTATTAACCTATATTTTAATAAATCATGAAGCATTCTGATGCCTTGCACTTTTAAAAATGATGTCTGAACATCATGCAACTAAAGTACATCCTCCCGTTGATCTTCTTTAGGAAGATTCCAATATTCAGAGACTGATGACATGAGGCACACATGATCTGGTTTACTCTGGTCCAGTGTCTAATTCCACCACCCGCTGCTTGATTCAAAAGATACCGCTATATTTTCACTCTCAAAAATAGGATGTGTTTAAAGTTTCTTGATTTAGCATGTTGATTTTTCTTCTTGGGATGAGTATAGCTATTAACATTTAAATAATAAGTCCTAACAAAAATAGTTTCTGAAAAACAATACAAACTTAATCTGTGTTAATGAATAACATTTACCCATTAAAGGACTACGCAAGTATTGTACACCAAAAATTATTTGTCGAATATATTGCTAAATGAATGAATTTGAAAATAATACACAGACAAAAACTGGTTGAAGCAATGGCTATGCTAATATTCCTTTGAAATCAGAAAAACAAGTCAGTTATTTGAACATGCAAATGTTGCTTGAGGTAAAAAGATAAAAGAAACTGACAGTGAGTATGATCATGATTTTTTCTTCTGCATCTGTAGGACGATTTACCAATGCTGTAAGGTGATTAATGATCATGCTAACATAATCGTGGTAATGCTAAACCAAACAGAACTGTCACCATCTACATTGATTCTTAATGGGATCCCAGAGCTGGAGGACATGCACATCTGGATTTCCTTCCCATTCTGCTCTATGTATGTTATGGCCATGGCTGGAAATTGTGGACTCCTCTACCTCATCCATCATGAGGAATCACTGCATAGGCCCATGTACTACTTCTTAGCTATGCTTTCTCTAACTGACCTTGTCATGTGCTCTAGTACGATCCCTAAGGCTCTCTGCATCTTCTGGTTTCATCTCAAGGAAATTGGATTTGACGAATGTTTGGCCCAGATGTTCTTCATCCACACCTTCACAGGGATGGAGTCTGGGGTGCTCATGCTTATGGCCCTGGACCGCTATGTGGCCATCTGCTACCCTCTGCGCTACTCAACCATTCTCACCAGTCCTGTCATTATAAGGTCTGGGCTCACCACCTTCCTAAGAGGAGTGTTGCTTGTTATTCCTTTTACTTTCCTCACCAAGCACCTGCCCTATTGTAGAGGTAATATCATCCCCCACACCTACTGTGACCACATGTCTGTGGCCAAGCTGTCCTGTGGCAATGTCAAGGTCAATGCTATCTATGGTCTGATGGTTGCCCTCCTTATTGGAGGCTTTGACATCCTGTGCATCACCGTCTCCTACACCATGATCCTGCGGGCAGTGGTCAGTCTCTCCTCAGCAGATGCTCGGCAGAAGGCCTTCAGCACCTGCACTGCCCACATCTGTGCCATAGTTTTCTCATATAGTCCAGCCTTCTTCTCATTTTTTTCCCACCGCTTTGGGCACCACACAATTCCTCCATCTTGCCACATCATTGTGGCCAATATTTACCTGCTCTTGCCTCCCACTATGAACCCTATTGTTTATGGGGTAAAAACCAAGCAGATACGAGACTGTGTTGTAAGGATCCTTTCAGGTCCTAAGGATGTCAAATCTTATAACATGTGAAAAAAACTCACTTGTCTGTAGTGGGATGGAAAAGGAAAAAACAGATTTCTCTGTCAGTTTAGGCAAAAGCCTTTCCAAGAATATTTATCTGGCCTTGCCAAGTGTACATTAGGAGTGGTCCAAGCTTATTAAGTTTTTATGAATCTTCACAATCATTGGCATGCCAATCACTCTGCACAGGAATTTTTCATCCCATATTCTGTATAATTCAAGACTTTTCATTATCAGTGTTATGGTTTATATCTAGATGTCCCCACAAAGTCTTATGCACCCACAGGTGGGGCTCTTGGGAGGTCACTGGGTCACATGTGTTTATACTGGATTAACCCACTGATGGGTTTAGATCTGGGTGTGATGTTGGGAGATGAAGCTGGTAGAAAGTGGTGGGTCACTGCATGCATGACCTGGATATGTACATATACATATACGTATACGTATACGTATACGTATACATATACGTATATACGTATACGTATATACGTATACGTATATGTATACATATACATATACATATTCATATAACCTTCCTCCTCCCTTGAGTGCTTGCTGATTCCTGCCTGCCATGGCATGGACTGCTTCTCCTCTGTGATGCCCTTCTGCCATGTTGCCCTGGCTTGGAGCCATCTGACTACTACAAACGGAAACAAAATAAAACTTTCCCCCTTTCAGTTGTGGGTGCCAGGAATTGTGTCTCAGCAATAAGAAAGTAAGCAAGACAATTGGTTTCCAAGAAAAAGTAAAAATCTAATGAGGTGCTGGAGCAAATATTCAGAAAATTAAACCCAGTAAAACTAATGACTAGGGCCAGATGACCCAAATTGCTCTGTTTTCTAATAATAAAGTTTCCTGTTCTTTAACTGCAATTTAGCTCTTGAAACTTTCACTGTATATTCTCACTACTACCAAAATCTTCTGTTTTCTCAACAATTTCTTCTTAAAGATGAAACCAGAAAGTGTACTGCCTGCTCATCACCACAACGAGGCACAAGCGAATACATATTCCATTGTTGAGGTGGAGATACTTTATTTAGAATATACACATAGAAGTGGTATTGTTGTGTCATCATCTACACACATTACTATTAGTGGAACAGCCTTTAAACTGGTGGTCAACCTTTCAATTTAAACAGTAGAATCAGAAGACAATAAAATCGTATTTTTGAAGAGCCAAGAAAAAGATTCTCTCAGCTTAGATTTCTATATGCAATTAAACTATCCTTCAAAAAAGAAGATGAAGTAAACATTTATGCATATAAACAAAAGCTGAGAGGGAATACTAAAGTATGTTATGCAGAATATAAAATAATCATGACTAATGCAAGAACAGAACTGAAGAAATAATGTAATCACTAGAAAGAAAAATATTTGGGCAATTATGAACAAACATTTACTCTTAGAATTGGAAAAATAAAATCATGTAAAGTCTAAATATGTGTAGAAGTAAAATATATGATAGTAATCACAAAAAGTCAGAAAAGGAATTAATGGAGTTAAAATCTTATAGAGTTCTTAAAGTAATAAATGTAGTATTTTAAATAGACTTTAATAGGTGAAGAATGTATATTGCAATATTTATGTTCACCTTTGTAGCAAAAGGAAAGATTGAATAACAAAAACTGATATTGGAGAAAAATGCCATAATAATAACACGTATTTTATTCATATGAAAAGGCAAAACACAAAAGAAAAAAGACAGGACTAATTTTAAACAAACACATAGAAAAATTGTAGATATGTCAGTAATTACATTAATACAAGTTTACTAAGCAACCAATTGAAAGAAAATTATTATCCTCAGTTAAAAATTGAATAACTTTAAAAGATACATATTGTTTTTAAAAATACAAGGAAAAGCTTGTATGGCTATTGCAGACAAAACAGGTTTTAACACAAGAAATATTAGGACAGATAAAATGGAGCATTTCATAATGATTACATGCTGAAAAACTATTAAAATCAATAAATTAACTTAGCAAGGTAACAGTATAAAATAAACATTTAATAATCAACTGTATTTCTAGTCAACAAGCAAAATATATATTCTTTATTATGGCATCAGAAAATATAAAATGCTTGGTGATAAGTTAATATAGTTTATATTGTAATAATTCAAAACACTGCTGAGGTAAATTATGGTAATTTAAGTAGGGAGAAAATCATGCTTATAGATTTGAAGTTTCAACATTCTTTGGACTCAGTTCTTCAAAAGTTTATCTATAGGTTCAATGAAACCCAACAAAATCTCAGTAAGCATCATTAGAAGGTTACAAGCCAATGGTGTAATATACACAGAAATGCAAAGTATTGAAAATAGCACCAATGATCTGGGAAAAAATAGAATAAAATTGGAACACTTGTACTCTCATAATTAAAACAATAAAGGTACAATAATTAAAATAGTGTTGTATTATTGTATAAATAGACAAATGGATCAATGTAACATATGTATTTCCCATAATAGAGGCAGGTGCATGTAGGCAATTGTTTATGGCACATTTGTGAAGGCAATTCAATAGGGAAATGAAAATCTTTTCAACAAATATCACTAAAATTATTTGATATCCTTACAGAAAACATGAACTTCATTACTTAACATGATACAAAAGTTAATGTGAATATGTCAAAGAACAAAATGGATCAAGTTAGACAAATATAAGTAGTTTACTATCGAAAAATATAGATCATAATTCCCAAAACTGCAACTTAAGTGGCAAGAAGCTCTCATTACACCAGTTAAAGCATGGTTCAGAAAGGAAAATGGGGAAAATATTTTGACCTTTTTCCTATTTTTGTCTACTTATGTAAATTTTCAGATGACATTAATAGGATACATGTCTGATTTAATTGCTTTGCTATACTTCTGAGATTTACTGTCCTAGGAATTCAGCTTTCTCTGTGGCCCTTTCTTTCCACATGCATCTAAGGGAAGCCTATTATTCTTAGATCACTGAAATGCTGACAACTCTCTATAAATTCTAGAAGTTCATAATTTCTGTGTCATATCTCAGCTGAGAACACATCATCCTCTAACGTTAAAGCTACTTTCTCAAAATGTTCCGGGTGTGCCCAGGAGGAAACTCCTATTGCGAACACATCAGACTGTAAATGTCTGCCCATAACAAGCACAGTAAGTTCTAAAACCTCGTCGAGATCATACTGGCTAAATCTCAGAGTTAGAGTTACGCCTCGTTCTAAAGTTAGTATTACATTGTCAAAGTCCTACAGAAGAGACTGACTCTTTGCTGAAGCAAGATGCAGATACATTAAAGCCTTTGCAAAAGAGGTTAAGGGTAAAATTTTAAAATACTAGGTTCATATGGTAATTGAGAAGTTACTTGTCTGTTAAAGAAACTTCCATATTAGCTCTAGTATTAATATATTAACTGTTTTTTTATAGAAAACCACATTTTATTTCATGCTAGAATCTAATAGAATAGCAAAAACAGTTCTTTTCCTGTAAGCTGAAATTCACTTTTTCCTAATTATATCACACAAATATCAATCGAGAAAAAACATTTAAAAGAAGATGGGGAAAACTAAATATAGAATTGCCATATGACTCAACAATCTCACTTACGAGTATTTACCAAAAAATATTGAAATCAGTATATCAAAGAGATATCTGAGCTCCTGTGTTCGTTGTAACATTATTTACAATAGCCAAATTATGAAATCAGCCTAAACATCATTGCCAGATGAATGGACAAAGAAAATGTGAAGCCTGCACACACACACACACACACACACACACACACACGCACCCACACACTGAGATGTTATTCAGCCTTAAAAAGCAAAAAAAGAATCTGCATTTTGTGATAACATGAATAGAATTGGAAAATATTACTCTAAGTGAAATAAGCCAAACACAGAAAGACAAATACTACATGTTCTTACATACATGTAGAATCTAAGACAATTGAAGCAGAGTAGAATGCAGAGTAGAATGATGGTTACCAGAGTGTGAAAAACGGGAGAAATGAAAAGGTGATAGATAGCCCAAGGGAACAAAGCCTGAGATGGGTAGGAGGAATAAGTCGAATTTTTTAAGATCAATTACACAGAATCCTGAATATAGCTCATAACTGAAAGCTGTACATTTCCATATCACTAAGAAAATAAATTTCTAATACTCTAATCACACAAAAGTGTTAAGCATGGGTACATCAATTAATTTAATTTAATTATTCCACCTTGTTTTCAAAAACTATAGCATCACTTTATACCCACAAATACTGTATACGCCACTATAACTTGCCAATATAAAACAAAGTAAATAAAAATATAGCTTAAAAAGAAAAATCAGGGATAGATCAAAGACAAAAGGTTATATGATGTCATACTGTAAAGTAATAAACTGAGTTCTCATAGAAACACCAGGCCAAGTACAATCAAATAACTCTCATGCTTTCAAGCCCCCGAGATGGAGATATTATGTTCAGCTCTTTGGAATTCTCATCTAAGTGCTCAGAGTGAAACTGGCTTTATCTCCAAGCTTGTTTATGACTCTAATTTATTAAAATATTTTATGGCTATATTTAGATAATTTTATGCTTCATCGAATGACAACCATCATAAACAAAGATGACTTATTCTTAAGGAGGTATGTGTTTATTCAAACGTGGACATCATGAGAAATATCTGAAAAGAAATATATCTAGTTGTAAAGAATTGTATATTGTTGGTGTTACCACAGGAGAATTTTATTTTCTTTCAGCTTTTCCTCCATTTAATGGTAATTCTAACAAGAATAAATTATAACTGATATAATTAAATTGCTTACACCTTACTTTATATGTATCATTTAAAAACTGGAATATGATTTGTCAGTTTTTACTTGCTCTTAACTTCCAATAGCTCTTTTGCCATGATGTCAAAATATTAAGAATGAAAAGTCAATAATTTCTGTAAGGAGCAAATATATAGAATATAATGAGATATTCTGTGCATCTATAGTACAGGAAATAATGGAATTAAAGCCAAGAGAAAATACATAATTGGGTTTGAATCACACTCATGAATGAAAAATTAAGATGCTTGGGCTTTATTCAAATCAAAGCTTGTAGATGTAACTTATTTTAAACAAGGCAATTACTAATTTTAAAAGATCAGATCATTGATAAAAAGAAAAAAAATGGAGAAATGAAAAACAAGTGCAGTGAGACAGATTACCGAAACAGTAGTACTGAACAGAAGAGGTACAGATGGGTGAAGGAAAGGAATTACTAAGATAAGGGAAAGAGTTGCTTGTGGAAAGGGCAGACTGACTTGATGGCTCCAGGTTTGGTTGGTAGGATGACTGTAGCGAATAAAAAGTATACGAAAAGCACAGAATTTAAGGAAAGATACTGAGTCTAATTTTGAACATGATAATGAGCATTCCATGGCAGTTCCTTCAATATTTTGGATAGTAAATTTTTATTTATTAAGTAGGATAAAATTGCTGTTCGGTGATCATAGGGTTTCAGTAATACAGGGTAAGTTCTACAGATACACTATACAACACTGTACATACTATTAACAATACTGAACTGTGCACGTAAGAATTTTGTGGAGAGTAGATCTCATATTAAGTGTTCTTGCCACACTAATTTTTAAAAGCACCTTATTACTTATACCTAAATCCTGTCTTTATGGGTCCTCTAGGATTCACCTAGGAAAAAAAATCAGAAGAAATGTCTGCATGACACCACTCCTTAGGTTGAAAATTTTAACCACATCACTTAATTTCTCATTCAGATATTCCTTCACATCCTCCTTCAAAGTGCGCATATAGTAGAATATCAAAGAACGTATATCTGTCCCTCAATCTGTAATATAGCTTATTTCTGAAAATCTTTTAAAGTTCATGATAAAAAAAATTTGGCAGGCTACCTAAAACATTAATGGACATCTATACCAACTTAGAAAATGGTATGTTTACACATTTCAATTTCTCATAATTCCATACCAACATGTCTAGTTCTTTTTAGTTAATAATTGTCCATGTCAACCAACACTGAGAAAAAATACAAAGAAACCTTGCATATCCACTTGATTCCAGAAAATTTCTGAAGAGATGAAGAAAGGATTAAAAACAAGAAAATGATATTTATGTCATAGTTCAAGCCTGGTATAACTGAAGATAATAAAAATAATGATTTGAGATTCATGCTAAAATTCTCCTGGTTTGTTAATAATGATGAGTGTGATTAATTCTCCCTCTCCCTCTCTCTCTTTCCCTCTCTCCCTCCCTCTCCCTCTTTCCCTCTCTGCTTTCCCTCTGTTATTTTGTCTACAGTGCTGGGGATCAACTCCAGGCGCCTGGTACATGCTAGGCAAAGCTGTACCACTAAGCTACATCCCAGCTAAGATAATTGTGACTTTGAATTTACTTTCTGCTTGCTCCTACTCCAGAACTATCTAACCCATCTTTCAAAACTACAGGGGATGGAATACAAAATCCATTTTGTTTTACCATTAAACTATACTATATGAAGACACTTTTAAAATAATGTTTAATGAAGATTATACTCAGAAAAACATCTTTGAAACATTTTTTCTCATGTGAAAATATGTCTGCATCTCTGAAAATCTCCAATAGCTCCAAATCACAGGTCTCCGAGTTCATTCTGCTGGGCTTCCCAGGCATTCACAGCTGGCAGCACTGGCTTTCGGTGCCACTGGCTCTCCTGTATCTCTCAGCAATTGGTGCCAACATCCTCATCCTCATCACCATCCACCAGGACCCTTCCCTGAAGCAGCCCATGTACCTTTTCCTGGGCATCCTTTCCATAGTGGACATGGGCCTGGCCACTACCATCATGCCAAGGATCCTGTCCCTCTTCTGGTTCAATGCCAAGGTCATTAGTCTCCCTGAGTGTTTTGCTCAGATTTATGCCATTCACTGTTTTATTGGCATGGAATCTGGTATCTTCCTCTGCATGGCTTTTGACAGATATGTAGCTATTTGTCAACCTCTTCACTATGCATCAATTGTAACCAATTCCTTAATCTTAAAAGCCACCTTATTTATGGTGCTTAGAAATGGCTTGTTTGTCATTCCAGTGCCTGTTCTTGCAGCCCAGCATAATTATTGTTCCAGGAATGAAATTGAACATTGCCTGTGTTCTAACCTCGGGGTTACCAGCCTGGCCTGTGATGATAGGAGGGCAAATAGTATTTGCCAGTTGGTCTTGGCATGGGTTGGAATGGGGAGTGATCTAGGTCTTATTATATTGTCATATGCCATGATTCTGCGCTCTGTACTTAGACTGAACTCGGCTGAAGCTGTGTCCAAGGCTCTGAGCACTTGTAGCTCCCATCTGATCCTCATCCTCTTCTTCTACACTGTTGTTGTAGTGGTTTCAGTAACCCACCTGGCAGAGACGAAGGCTACATTGATTCCAGTTCTACTCAACGTGCTGCACAACATCATCCCTCCTTCCCTCAACCCTATGGTTTATGCACTTCGGACCAAAGAACTTAGGGAAGGTTTCCAAAGGTGGTTTTGTTTGGGTTTGCAAAAGAAATAATATATAAGAAACCTTCACCATGAGGTACACAAAATTTAGCTTCTTCTAAGCTATGTAGAATTCCAAAAGGAGTAGAGGAATAAGTGAATACCTTTGATATTGCCTTTTTATATTTTTATATAAACTGCTATTAAAGATTTCAAAATGAGAAAAAAAACCCTGAAACCTTCACAGATACTCCAAAATTGGCAAGAACTAAATACATAAATAGTTGTAAGAATACGGAAGGACTGTGTAGTATATGTGTAGTAACTAAAGCAAATGGGTCAGAAAACAGCAGTAGCCATCAATTCCATCTTCCTTTTACCCTAGGGCAAAGGAGTTAAGCCTCTCTGATATTAGTCTCTGGGTACCTAGCATCCATTTTTGTTTGTTAACCCTACTTGCTACTCGGTTAAGAGCAACTTAATAGCCGGTGATACAGCTCAGCAGCACAGTGCCTGCCTGGCAAGTGCAAGATCCTGAGTTTGGTTCCTGGTACAAAAAAAAAAGGAGCAACTTAATAGTAAATTTATTAAATTGTCTTCAGAATTCTACTTGTGTGTGTCTTTTGTTTCTTCTTGAGTTCCTGACTGACTTGTTTGCTTCCTGTATAAATCTCCATCACCTCTACTATAACTATCTGCTGCCTCTAGTACAACCCAAAATGGTGCAAGCAGCTTGAGCAGGTGAGAATATTTTTAGATGAACAGAAATGAAGATGCCTACATGGAAAGGTAGCACATACAGTATAAGATATAACATATTATATCATGTTTTCAATCGGACCTATTGCTCTGTTTTTGAACACATGCTTCGAGCAAGCCATAAAATACTTGAGACATTTACAGGATATTGTCACTGGTTCAGACTGGAAAAGTTTCCTTGAGATTAGGGCAGCCTGAAGAAGAGACACGGAATCATGGAACTGTCTGAACATGTCTTTATTTTCAGTTGCTTAGCTCAGTCATGCACACTTGCGTGGCGGTCCTCAGACCCCTAGCCTACACATTTTGCAGCAGTCCTGGACTACTTAGTCTCCCCCCAGACCTCATGGTAGTCTGTATTTATAACAAAATATACGGTAGTGGCCATGTGTCAGAATATGTATTCTTTTAGAATGAAGAAGGAACACACTATAGAAGCTGATAATTTGCAGATATGACAGAATTCTGAAAAAATTACAGAACATTTAAAATAATTTACTATTTGATAAATTATCTGCAATAAAATTTAAAGTAAGTTTTGGGCTGGTGAGATGGCTCAGAATATCAATGATAACAAGCAGCAAAGATTTTTTTTTTTTGGTGGGTACCAGGGGTCGACCTCAGGACCTTGTGCACCAGCAGGCGCCCGTGCCGCTGAGCAATATCACCGGCCCTTTTTTCATATGTGGGTTCCGGAAGTCGAACTCGGGCCCTCGTGCTTGCCAGGCAGGCACTTATGCCGCTGAGCTATCTCACCGGCCCTAAAGTAAGTTTTTATTGTGTTATAATTTCAGGTTTACAGAAACGTTGCAACAGTGAAATAAGAAATTCTGTATATTCTTTACAGAGATTCATGCAATATTTACATTTTGGGCCACTTACTATACGATTTTCTCTCTCTTTGATATGTATCTATGTATATGCCTTTGTGAAATGTTTTTTTTCAACTACTTGAAAATACATCATGGAGATTTTGTCTGTTCCCACTTAAATACTTCAGTGTGAATTTTCCAAGAAAAAAGACAATGATTTACATTACCAGAAAACAGTCAGCAAAATTAGAGAAACTACACTGACACTTCACAGTAATCTAATCCATACTGCATGTTTAGATTTTTTCATTATCTCTGTAATATCCTTTGTGGGAATTGTTTCCAGGTTTCAGATTCAATTATGTAATTTGATTATCATGTCTTTAGTATATAATGTAGTATTTCTGCATATTTCTTTGATCTTGAATTTTCTAGCTTTATTGAAGTTTGACCTATAAATACAAACTTTATTGAAATTTGACCTATAAATACAAAGTGTACATATTTAAGGTATAAGATGTGATGTTTTGATATATGACTGCATTGTGAAATGATCATCAAAATCATACCAAGTAACATATCCATCACCTAACGAAAGAGTATTCACTCTTCTCCAGCATATGCCAATCATTATTAAACCAAATCATATTCTTGTTAATGAGGACACATACACAATATCATCGAGTTCACACAAGAGAAATAACATAAGCAACTTCCATCACAGTGTATCACAACTGGTAAGAGAAAATTTCTAAATAGCATCCTTGGTAAATACGCAACAGCATAGTTAAATAAGAATTAGATAGCCGCCATTACATTGTCAAATAACTATTGGCTTGAAGTAAGGGGGAGTCTAGTACATAATGAAGAATTTATTTTGAGATAATCAGATCAGAAATGTTGTGAAAGTTTAACACCCATTGTAAGGGCTAACACTAACTGTGTCGATTTGATTGGCTTGAGAAATGGGCAGGGCATCAGCAAAGCACACCACTGTATGTGTCTGGGTGGGTCGTGGAAGCTTGACCTTATGTGCTGTGTATGACCCTATTTCCTTTCTCGTTGGCAGTGTCCCCTGCTCTGCCTCCCGGCCTCCATGAAGTGATCGTCTTTGCTCCACCACATCCTTCTGCCATGATATTTATCTCTTCGAGTCAGCCTTCCATGCACTGACTCCTCGGAATGTAAACCAAATTAATTCTCTCCTGTCCCAGAAAAAGGAAAATTGACTAATACAGAAAATTGGTAGGAGAGAAAAGCATTTGTGGTTGTGACTGTACCTGATCCTGTGGTTCAGAAGCATTTAGAATTGGTTTGCAGAAAGATTTTGAAAAAGTTTGGAGAGTCACGCTGAACAAAGCCTACAAGGTTATAAGCAGAGCTTGATAGGTGAATCTTGTCAGAGGTTAGAAGACCAGAATATTGATAATAATGTGAACACTAAAGGTTTCAGTTAAGAACGAGGATTATTTTGAGAATTGGACTAGAGGCTATACGCGTTACACAATGGGGAAAAAATGGCTACATTTTGTCCATATCCTGAGATGTTGCAGGAGGCTGAGACTAAAAGCAGTGGACTAATTGATATGGTGGAGGAAATTTCAAAGCAGCCTAAAACATTCTGGCTCTGTAATGGATACAGCTGGGTATGTTTTAGCCAGATTTATAGTGAGAGTAAGGGTCAAGGAAGACAAGAAAATTTTTTAAAACTTCAGATTTATCCCAGAGAAAACTAAGAGTAAAGTTGATGCCAAGAAGGATGTTTGCGGAAGAGATTAATGTTATTAAAAAAGAACCAAGTACCCCTGTGCACAGAAAGAAGAAAGATGCCAGGTGGGAATCTTAGAAAACAGCAAGAACCTACACATGAGGGGAGGTGTAAGAATGCACAACTGTAGACCTTCGTTTCCCTGGGACACTTGCTCAAGAAGAGACTCCTATGGACTTGGTTTTCCATGATTCATTTTTGCTCTTCTCAGTCATCCAGGTACTCAGAAGTCACTGCAACTATGTACCAAGGTGGCCTGACTATTACTCCTCCTGGCAATAGACCATGGCATCATCCATGTGATGCTGGCTTTACCAGTATGCAGAATTCAAGAGATGAGGGGGTCTGGTAGTCTCCTGCCCAGATTTCAAAGGAAGGCTTGGGAAAAGGAGGCCTAGGAGGTCAGGCAAAACTCCCCATAAAGAGCACTGTGTGAAGATGTGGGAATGAAGCCAAAGGTGGAAAGGTGAGCCCAGAAAGTTAGATATGCCAGAAATATGCAACCTTTGCTAAGGAAAGTTGCAAGCAATGAATGGAACAAGCCCAAGAGAGAAGCTGTATAGAATGCATCCAGCAAAGGCATAGAGGTGGGGGCTGCATAGCCCTCTGGAAGTCACATCTCAGTACCATGTGCCCTGGATGCTGGACATGACCTACAGGATTTAAAGTTTGCTCTGCTGGGTTAAGAGCTCCCTTTGGCCTGATTGTTTTCTATCCTCTTATTTCTCCCTTTTGGAATGGGAATGTTTACCCTGTGTCATTATATCATAAGATTATGTAACTTGTTCTTTTGTTTCTTTCACAGAGGTTCACAACTTTGAGTGCCTCGAGTCTCAGAGGAAACTCTGACTTGGCCTCGTTAGCAATGCTTGGACTGTTGAGATTATAGGAAGGGATTACTGTGTTTTCAGTTGTATGCAGGATGTTTTTATCTTGTTAGATGGAATTATGAACTTGCTATTGTCTTTATTTAAAGACTAATTATTGCTTTTTTTTTTTTTGAGTCAGGGTCTTGCTATGTAGCTCAGGCTGGCCTCGAACTACCAGCAATCCTTCTGCCTCAGCATCCCAAGTGCTGGGATTATAGGCGTGCACCACTAAGCCCAGCTCTAATCATTGCTTTAGACAGACATATTTGGTGTCTATTTGACAAGGGGAGGAATGTGATGGTCAACCTTAATTGTGTCAATGTGATTGGCTTAGTAAGTGCCAAGAGGATTAGCAAAGCACATTCTATGTATGTCTGAATGCATCGTGGAGGTGTGACTTTGGTTACTATGTATGATCCTGGCCTCTTCCTTTACGGTACTGTTCCCGTGCTTTTTTCCCTGGCCACCATGAACTGAACATCTTTGTTTTGCCACACCCTTCTGTCAGGATATCTGTTTTTTGGAGTCAGCAAACTGCAAACCTATCCGGATCTTGGCCTAGCCCCAATCTCCTAAACGAGTGGGTGGTGAAGGCTTAAATAAATGAGTCAAGTGGTATGATTTTAGGGCTCCAGGAGGATCAAAACCCTCTAACAGAATTCAAGATTCTCTGGGGGTTGAGACAAAGAACTTCTCTGAGTGGCCCATATTTATTTGGTTTACAAACAAAGGGAGTGTGTACTGAGGAAAATGAGGTAAACTGAGAAGAAATTTGGGAGTCAGCTCAAGGACTTCTCCAAGTAGTAAATTATGTTAATTTAGGAGAACTATCTTCTCTACAGGTTGACATTTACTGCAGGAGTGAGACGCCTGCAGCTACAGTCTGTTTAGTTAATTGAGGTTGGAGCCAGGTATCCTCAGTTGTGGTTATCTTGACTTTAAAGCACCACACATATGTTCTTTTCCAACACAGCCAGAGGTCCCTGTGTTTAGCAACTTAACCCTGTACAGCCCAGTCTCCAGTGTAAACCGAATCCACTGAAAATGTGTGGCAAATTTAACCCCTCCTTCTTTAGGTTGTTGGTGTCAGGTATTATGTCCCAGAATGGGAAAGTTGACGAATACACCACTGCTCATTTATCATAACATTTCCTTTAGAGAGTTTCTCTATATAACAATAGGCTAAGTTTAAGGAAGTTATGCACATCTGCCACGTACTTTTATCCAATAACAATAATTCTGTTGTTAATGTTTTGAATAAAAAATACTCCTTAAAATGCTCATGTGTTCATAGGAGGGACTTTTGGAAGATGATTATATCATAGGGGCACTAACCTTACCACTGTGTCAATCCAATGGTGTCTTCATAACTGAATATGTGCTTAGAGGTCGGGTCCTGATTAAAAAAAATAAGTCACTGGGAGCATGACTTGAAGAGTATATTCTTGTCTCCAGCCACTTTCTGTCTCTCTTCGGCACAATCTCTTTCTCTCTCTTCCCTGACAGCAATCAGGTGAGCAGCTTTTCTCTGCCATGGCCTTCTACCATGATGTTTATGTCTTGGAGCCAGCCAACTATGGACTGAAACATCTGAAACCGTGAGCAGGCATAAACATTTGCTAAGGTTGTATGTGTCATGTATTTAGTTGCAGTGAAGAGAAGCTGACTAACACATTTATTTTGGAATGAACTCACCTTAGAAGATTAAATTAATATAGCAATATTTATGTTATACAGCAGTGTGATTGCTTTTTGCTAAATTATGAATTATAAATTCATATTAGAACTTTCACATGTATATTTTTAAAATCCAGGTTGAGGTTTACTGTAAGTTCACTTAGTTGTAGAAATATGGTTGCTTTCTAATCTCATTTAAAACATTTTACACTTTTCACATGGTAATAATTTAACACATGCTAATTGCATTGTCTTTTTGAAATAGATATAAAATTAGAATAAGATTATTTTATCTCTGATGTTGCCTATTTGTGCACCTCTACAGAAAAGTGTATTTTTCTAAATATAATCCTGGCACTCTGGTCAAAAATAAATTTACCAAAAATGATGGGTTTGTTCCACTAATTTATGTACGTATCCTTATGCCAGCCCCATACTGTTTGCATAACTTAGTAATAAATTTAGAAACTAGAAAGTATAAATCATGCAATTTTATTCTTCTTTATAAACTTCTTTTGTCTATTTTGGATTACTTGCCATTTTATATAAGGTTGGGTGTTAGCATTTTCTTTTCTGACAAAGAGGTTGTTGGACCTGACAGTATTTGCTTTGAATCTATAGGTAACGTGGTGCAGCATATTCACTGGAAAAATATGACATCCTCCCATCCATGAATTTGAAACAACTTTCAATATATTTCAATCTTCTTTAACTTCTTTCAATAATGTGCCTAGTTTTAGGTGGACAGGTCTTTCACTTTCTTTCCTAAATCTATTTCTATATACTCCATTGATGCTGTTTTAAATGGAATTTTTTTTATTTCTCTTTATGAAATTCTTATTGGTAGTATATGGACATAAATTGATTTTTGTGTGTTGATCTTGTATCATACAATTTGCTAAATATGTTTATAAGCTATAATAATACTGTTTTTGATTCTTTAGGGTTTTCTATATATAGGCTATTGCATCAGTGAATAAACTTTGAGTTTTCTTTCATGTTTGAATGTATATTACTCTTTTCCCTTCTTAATTAATTGCTTGGATGACAACTTCCAGAAAATGTTGAATAGAACTGGTTCAAGTAAATATTCTGTCAATAATTGTTTTAGCTTTTAATTTGGAGAATTTAATCCATTTATGTTAGTTATTACTACTCAAAAGGATGGATCTAATTCTGCCATTTTTCTATCTGAGTTCTAATATGTCATTTGTTTCTAAATGGAGAAAGGTCTCAAATAGAATTTTTCCCCAAAGAAGGTACACAATAACCAACAACTTCATGAAAATATGCTTGATGTCTTTAGCTATTTAGGAAATTAAACTCAAAACCATACTAGGATGCCACTGGGCCCTTATTAGCTTGGCAATAATAATAAGAAAAAAACCAGCAAACTTCAAGAGTTGGCATGTGTTGGCAAAGGCATACATTGCTGATGGGAACACAAAATGGTACAGCACTGTGGAAAACACTACAGAAACTCAGAAAGTTAAATGGAAAAATACCATGTCACTCAGTAGCTCCAACACTGTCTCTATGCCAAACAGAACAGAAAAGAGCTCTTCCAACAAAACTCATTTACAATTGTTCATGGTATTATTATTATCCAAAAGGAAACAACTCTATTATTATCAACTTCTGAAAACATAAACAAAAAGAGTTATCCATGAAATGAATTATTATTCAGCCATAAGAAGAAAAACTAATACATGTTATAACATGGATTTCTTGAAACATTATGCCAAGCTGAACAAGCCAGGCACAAAGGAGAAAATATTGTGTAACTCTGTTTATGTAAAATGGCCAGATGAGATGTGTTCATGGAGTGGAAAGCAATTTAGTGTTCGCCAAGGGTTTGGGACTAGTAGTAGTAGTAAGAAATGAGTGTTTAATGAATACGGAGTTTATATTTGAGATGGTAGAAATATTTTGGAATTGTGATGATGGTTTCACACTACTGTGAATGTATTAGAAGTCACTGCATTGTTTACATTTAAATGGTTAAGATGATTAATGTGTTATTTTACAGTAATACCACCCAAATAATTAGAAATAAAAAGTTATGCTAAATTTTTTCTCTGCATGCACATTGCATCATTTCTTGTAAAATAAAGAAACTTTATAAGGAAATAATAGTATTTATCTTTTAATAAGATATGATTCTGGCTTATTTAATAAAACATACGTAATGAATATTTAGCAACTTGATAGGCAGGTGATAAATAGCTGATACATAATGAGAAATCAGCACAGAAATATATATATTTACTTCTATATTATAGATTTAAAGGTACTTTGTATCTACTTGCTCCTCACCATTGTCATTGTTATTACAACGGTTAGCATCTATTCATTCATAGCTTAATATGTATACATCATAAGCCTGAGTTTTTGTTTTGTTTGTGGGTTTTAGTACTGGGGACTGAATCCAGGGAGCTTAACTTCATCCCCAGCCATTTTTATATTGAGACAGAGTCTAGCTAAGCTTCCCAGGCTGGGCTTGAGCTCATTATCTTCCTGCATCATAGTCCATAGTAGCTGGAATCACAGCATGCACTCCACTGGGCCATGATTGATATTTTGATGAACTTCTACATAGCTATAATATTCATCATCAATCTCACTGGGAAGCACATGACAAAGATCAGAGCTTACATGATTCCATTCTTTGTTACGAGTTCCTAGCCCAACTTAGGAAATACAAAGAATTCAGAAATGTAATTTAAATTAAACACCTAAAAATAAATGAATAAAGGAGCAAATGCCCATGTCTTTGTGAGTAACTGAAGCACATTATGCTTAAAGAACTTTCAACTTGCATGCTACTAGTCTCTACACAGAAAGAAACACAACTGCAATAATTGTTAAAATCACAAATTTTCATTAAAAATAGCTTGTGTTCATTGTTATCCCCCCATGTATGCATGGTATTGTACAAACACACAGGTAGAGATGCACACAAAAGGAATGAAATCCCTATTTATGTAAAATCCACTCTTTTTCTTCCTCTCATACAGTTGACACCTATACCAGCACCTTTTTCTAATGTTCTGAAGTATTCCCTTGAGATATTTAATACAAATTTCCCTCTAAATGCTCAGCTCAATAGAAGTTATCAAGTTGTTCTGATGTTGAGGGTCATGCATGTACAAATATTGTAGTTTTTCTTGGAGGGAGACTCTGAACACCTTGAGCAGATTACTTTCATCTCAGTGTTTTGCGTTCCAGAAACTAGGTATTAAGAGACATACAAAAGGGAGGGCTGTGGCAGTTATTTTTAAGTCAGTAAGATGAAAAGAAGAGAGCCTATTATTGCTTATGAATGGCTGTAGTAGTCTCAGAAATATAAATGTGATTCCATTCACCATGTTTGAAAGCAGAAATGTTATGAAATATTAAGTTTTCTTAAAAGAAATTTTAAAATCAATTCTCAGAGGAAGGATCAATTTAACTTTTCCTGATGATTTTGAATATTTATGTCATTTTCCTAAATAAATAGAAATCATCAATTCTGTTGTGATGAAAGTTAGATGTAAATTACCCTTGAGAAGAAGATATCAGGGGAGGGTGGCCACTAAAGAGTAGCCTAGGCTCTCACCTGCTCTTTTCTGGTTCCTCAGAATGGCTGAAGTCTTTCTTGGTTCATCTGTAGATAGACTAAAGCGTTATCGTGTTTCACGATAGCAGCACCTACTTGGAGGAACCCACTGCAATATTCGGAGAAGAAAATGGATCTTAAAGATTGCCAGTGGATTTTGTGAAGGACAACAGACATCAGGTGATATCTGCTATACTTTATAAATGATATTCATGTATTAATGTTAGTACCCGAATACATCTGTCTATGCTCATAGGAGAATAAGAGTTAATTTTCCTTGCAAGAACAATTAAATTATGATGTACTGAAATCATTTCAAATTGACTTTGGGCAGAAAATCTAACTTAGTTTGTAGTTAATACTATATTACTTTGGAGTTAGTGTGGATCTCTTACTGAAAGTTTTATGAATGTATTCAACATGAAACTGTTGTATAACAAGTCAGTTTTAGTAATTAAACCTGTATCTACAGAAACACAAGAGATCTAAATAGGGTATAGTGTTTGTTTTATATTTAGGAAATGTATTCTTCAGAATACAACACTTGAAATCTCAGAAATATATTTTCTACTTCTGCTTTACAGATACCCATGCTTTCCTTAATTTCCCTCTTTGTTTCTATCATATAGCTACATATAGTTAATATTGATTATTGAAATGTATTAAGGCAAAAATGAATAGCAATATTCTTTTGTTCAGTGACTTATGACAATGTATTTGATACTAGCCAAACATTTCTCAAAAATATTCTCAAACTTTATTTTATTTTTTGGTAACTAATCATATAAAATATATATATATATATATACACACATATATACATTATATATGTATATATTTAAGCACATATGTGGATGTATATGAATGATTACACTTTGTATTTTTTAAATAATGTCTGAATATAATGTTGTATGCAAATCTGAAGTATAGGTTTCTGTTCCTGACCAAAAAAATTGATGTCAATTATGGTATTCATATAAACACAGTCATTATGTAATAAACATATTACTCCTTTTTTCAAAATGCGTATTTCTAGGCTTTTTTTAGCTTGAACATTATTTGAGACCAATCACTGATGCTAAAGAAGAAATCGAACATCAGCTAATATGCTACTTATATAAGTGATTGACCCATTAAAAATTCTCCCTGTATTAATAAAGGAAGAAACAGTATCAGTTTGCTCTTTCTGATATTTGTTGTGAAGAAACTTTACCAAACCTAAAGATAAAATGATGTTCTACGTTAGTATAAATTGCACTGCACTAAACCTTTTAATAATTATTTCTAAGTGACCTTGATCTGACAGATTTTTTTGCCTTTATTTCTGCAGTGTCTGAAATTATCATCTTACTAGATTTAGTAAGTTTTTATTATGTTAACATATTTTCTATCTATCCAGAAAATCTTTGTGGATACTTTGAAGATGATTTTCTTTCTTATGCATCTCTTTTTAATTGCATTATATTTCCTCAAATATCACTCTGAATTATAACAAATTTGTAGAGTAATTCAAATACATTACTTCCCCAGCAAAGGAATACAAGTTGTCTGTTATATTATTTTGTTCTACTTTCTTTGAATTTACCTTATTTTCTAAGACTTACGATAAGTTTTAGGAAATTTGGTGATTTATGAGGCAGATGTGCTTTTGTGTCTTCTGGTGGTTCCTTTTATGTTTTTTAAGTAATAATATTAGGTTACAGTTTAATAATACTTGCATCAAGTACAAAATATGATTCAATGATTCATTAATGTAGATATCCACTCAAAATTATTTATTTACATCTAACTTATCAAGTGACTTGACATACTGTATACACTAAGAATAAATATAAGAGAAAATCTGTTCTAATATTAAGGGTTTTTAAATTTGAGTAATTCCAGGTAACCATAATATTATACACTACCATAATATCAAAATAACAAAAGACATTGGCTCCATCAACTAGTTTATTTGTTAGCTGTAACCCTGGTTGTTTGCTAACTGTGATATTAACATAGTTTGGAGGTTGGCTGTCTGTGCTGCCTAAGACAGACCTGAAACTTCTTGAAGTGGGTAAAGTTGTAAGGTATTTTGGGGACAAAATGAGCAGTAAAGGAGATGAGACTGTAAAAATTGCACAGCAAAACATATTAACATGTTATGAATAGGAAGAAGGAATCTGCCTCTGTCCATTTTGATCTGGCCGAATTGTAATCATCCTTTAGTTTGAATAACAATGGTGTATTCCTCTTACAGACTTTTTCCTGGTTTGACCCAAAATTTGCTTATTGACATCTAATATATATGAAATAACTTGATATATATTATAAATACAAATACAAAAGAATATAAATGACTGAAGAAGATATTTTTGAAGAGTACTATTCTGAACATGTACACAACAAAAACAATTGACTTCTTCAAATAAATAGTCTGTTATCCTTCAGTACAAACCCACAAATTTAAAACAATGATGTAGGTAGAAGAACTGAAAACAGAATAACTTGATCTTTCTGATTCACCCATTAATCTAAAAAATGTTAATTAACCTCTTATAATGTTTGGAAGTTTATTTTGGGTAGAAACTTTAACAAATGTTTTTATTAAATATATATCAGGTATGACATAGGTTAATGATAATGCACCCTAGAAACTGGAAAGTTGAATCCAATATTCATAATTAAGTGTGAGATCCTTAGTACATTTTTACTATGTAGTTCCAAGAATACTGACAGCCAGCTAGTTGTAGCATGTTGCAGGATGCATACTGATGACTTCTTTCTGGAAAAATTCAAGGTCCTCAGCAAAGATCTATGAACAATAAAATTAAAAATATCTCCAATGAAATTTTATTCCTACTTAAGCCCTCTAAACCGTCATATGAGTTGATGAGATCCATTCTTCAACCAAAGTTTCCAATCAGTTTTCTACAACCTCTCAAGTATGAATTAATAATCAAGGACTACACTATATTTGGAAATATTTTCAAGAATTCATTCAAAATATAATACAGAAAAATAAGCAATAAAATAAATAGCTGAAACTTGGAAATGATGAGAATAATTTACCCATGACTTAGCAGTTGTGAGTAATGAGAAAAACATTATATAACCAATATACTTAATTGCTGTTATATTCACAATATTTAGAGGAAAAGTATATTGAAAATGTGTGATATATGCGAGAAAAATATTTCAGAGATACAGTTGAGGAACTTTTTAAGAAAATGAATCACAAAGGCATGCAACAGATTTTTTTTTCTTAAAAAAGAAGAGAATAAGTGTATGAGATACAAAGTCAGAACAAAAGCAGCTGTAGAAAAATGACAAGGAGACAGTTAAAAAATTATTCAAAGTTAACAGAAAATTTCCAAAACCAAGGGTCATGGATTTTCAGATTCAAAAATTATTTGTACATACATAAGTCTTTATCCTCAACATCACCATTATGTTTGAAAACGTAAACATACAAAAGTTAAAAAAAAAAAACAAGTAAATGAAGAAAAGCAAAGGAAGCGTAATTCACATAAAAAGGATCAAAATTCATATGTGTACTTCTAGAAGCAAGGAGATCAATAGACAGACTTTTTTTTTTTTTTTTTGTGGGTACCGGGCACCGACCTCAGGGCCTTGTGCCCCAGCAGGCGCCTGTGCCGCTGAGCGATATCACCAGCTCTTTTTTTGTATGTGGGTTCTGGGAGTCGAACTTGGGCCCTTGCGCTTGCCAGGCAGGCGCTTACGCTGCTGAGCCATCTCACCAGCCCAAATAGACATTATTAAAAATAATGAGGGAAAAGAACATCTACACTAGAATTTTATAACAATCAAAGTGTGAACAGAATAAATTGTATATAAATTTAATACTCCAGGTGAGAATTATGTAACAAGCCTAGGGAATTTCAGAGAGACAGGTGGGCATAAATCCCCCCCCAAATATTAATGATGTGGGGAAGGACTAGAATTGATAGGTTGTTTTAATTGTGAGGAAAATAATATTTACAACGTTTTACAATTCTGACAATGAGTTAAAACATCTTGAGATATCTAGATAAAATAATAAGCAAAAATAAAGAAAATAATAGAAATAATATTGAATGATGTGGAAAATAGTTTTATTAGGATATGTAGAAAAGATAATATTTATATTAAGATAAATATAAACATTAAATAGCAAGAATAAAAATAATTTCAAAAAACGAAAAGGTATACTATTCAGAAATGGAAAGTTCAGGGCAAAGAGAGAGCTAAACTGTACAAGAGTGAATGAATGAAAGAATGTGAAATGGTACTGTGAGAACAATGGACTTGGATGATTTTTTAAATTATTATGGTACATATTTTTAAAAATTTATTTTTAAAATGTTTTATTTGGGCCGGTGAGATGGCTCAGTGGCTTAAGCGCCTGCCCGGCAAGCGCAAGGGCCCGAGTTCGACTCCCGGAACCCACATACGAAAAAGGGGCCGGTGATATCACTCAGCGGCACGGGCGCCTGCTGGCGTGCGAGGTCCTGAGGTCGACCCCCCGGTACCCACAAAAAAAAAAAAAAATGTTTTATTTGTACTTGTTTGCAGTACGTAATGTTTACAGTTGGTACATGTGCATAACACATCTTAATTCCATTTTACATCCTCTCTCCTTCCCCTCCCTTCTCCCTCCTTTCATCTCTTCATCCCTTTCCCATTTGAGAAAGGCCTATCTCCCTGCTTATTATCTTTTATTCTGCACTTTATAATTTGTATTTCTCTTATAAGAGAAACCATCCTATATTTAAGATTCTGTGTCTGATTTATTTCACTTAACATTATACTCTCAAGATGCATCCATTTTCCTACAAATGACTCAAATTTATCTTTTTTTATGGGACAGTCATACTCCACAAATACATTCTTTTTATTGGTTTGTCAGTTGATGGACATTTAGGCTCCTTCCAAGATTTAGCTGTTATGAATTGTGATGCTATAAACATGGGTATGCATGTATCACTGTAATATAGTATCTTTGACTCTTTTGGGAAGATATCTACAAGGGGAATAGCTGGGTCAAAGAGAATTTCGAGTTTTGGTTTTCTGAGCAATCTCCATACTGATTTCCATAGTGGTTGTACTTATTTACATTTCTACTAACAATATAGAAAGGTTCCTTTTTCCCTGCAGCCTCTCTAGAATTTGTTATTATTTGATTTCTTGAAGCTGGCCATTCTTTCTGGGGTAAGATGTAATCTCAGGGCCAGTGAGATGGATCAGCAGCGTAAGCGCCTGCCTTGCAAGCGCGAGGGCCCGAGTTCGACTCCCGGATCCCACATACGAAAAAGGGGTCGGTGATATCGCTCAGCGGCACGGGTGCCTGCTGGCGCGCGAGGTCCTGAGGTCGACCCCCCAGTACCTACAAAAAAAAAAAAAAGATGTAATCTCAGTGTTGTTTTAATTTGCATTTCTCTAGTGGCCAGTGATGCTGAACGTTTCATGTATTTGTTAGCCATTTGTACTTCTTGTGAGCAATTTTTAGAGAAGGGTTAAATGTTGGTATTCAGACACAAAGAAGCTTCATATACCAAGCGCTTCCATTTACTTAATTATAAAGGGAAGATATAAAAATATTTCTGAGATTTTAGTGAATATTAAATGTACTACATAAAGAATTCTTAATATAGTACTTGGTATTCAGTAAGTATAAATACGACTTACTAATAAAGAATAAGAACAACAATAATGTATCCCGGGCATATCAGCTATTTTATTTCTAAGATGTTCTGTGAGCTTATTCTTAAGAAAATACTTAAATGAAGGTGTGTTGAATTTTGAACATTTATATAAAACATTACAAAAATAATGAGATCATAACATAATTGTACTTGCCTATATACTTCTAAAATTGCATCTACACACATCTTTGTGTTTTAAAATAATAGCAATACAACCTAGCAGATACTAGCTGATAAATATGTGTACAGTGTGTTGAATGAATTGATAAATTAATGAACAAACAAAACATTTTCAATTTAAATTAATTTTAAGCAAATATTAGCTGGCATTTTAAGTTTGGTTGTTTGATATTAACGTGCTTTGTTTATCAGATAAAAGAGACAGAAAAGGACCACAATTGTAAATTTTCTTTTTCTATTTTTCTTAAACTTAGAAGATCAAAAACCAAAACAAACCAAAACTAAAGGCCCACAAGCTTCTTAAAGACTATATTGAGGCAATCATGTTGCTGCTGAATCAAACAGGCCTGACCCCAGCCTCACTGATTCTTAATGGGATCCCTGGGCTGGAGGACATGCACATCTGGATTTCATTCCCATTCTGCTCAATGTATGTTGTGGCCATGGTTGGGAACTGTGGATTGCTCTACCTCATCAGCTTTGAGGACTCCCTCCACAGGTCTATGTATTACTTCTTAGCCATGCTCTCCTTCACTGACCTTGTCATGTGCACTGCTACAATCCCTAAAGCTCTCTGCATCTTCTGGTTCCATCTGAAGGAAATTAGCTTTGATGAATGCCTGGTCCAGATGTTCTTCATCCACACCTTCACAGGGATGGAGTCTGGGGTGCTCATGCTTATGGCCTTGGACCGCTATGTGGCCATCTGCTACCCTCTGCGCTACTCAACCATTCTCACCAGTCCTGTCATTATAAGATCTGGGCTTGCTACTTTCTTGAGAGCAGTACTACTCATAATTCCCTTGATTTTCATCACCAAGCAACTACCCTACTGCAGAGGCAACATAATACACCATACCTACTGTGACCAGCTATCTGTAGCCAAGTTATCCTGCGGAAATATCAAAATTAATATCATCTATGGTCTGACAATTGCGCTATTGATTGGAGGCTTTGACATCCTGTGCATCACCATCTCCTACACCATGATCCTGCGGGCAGTGGTCAGTCTCTCCTCAGCAGACGCTCGGCAGAAGGCCTTCAGCACCTGCACTGCCCACATCTGTGCCATTGTTTTCTCCTACAGTCCCGCCTTTTTCTGTTTCTTTTTTAACCGCTTTGGGAGCAATGCCATCCCTCCATCTTGCCACATCATTGTGGCCAATATTTACCTGCTCTTGCCTCCCACTATGAACCCTATTGTCTATGGGGTGAAAACCAAGCAGATACAAGACTGCGTTGTAAGGATCCTTTCAGGTTTCAAGGATATAAAATCCCACAGCATATAAAAAAGCATATTTTCCAGGAAAGGGGAAGTAATGAAAGAGAAGAGAAATGAAGAAAATGGAAAGGGTTCCAGGGAAACATAGAAATAAATATATACTTTGTCAGGTGTTTATTCATGATCTAATGAAACCTCCCTAAAGTTCATACTTTGTCCATGACAAGAGGTATTGTGGGGTGGTGCTTTCCCATTAAGTGTACTCAGAGCCTCAGAAATACTGGAGTGTCCTCACTGTCATCTCCCTACCTCTGTGAAGAACTGTTCTCATCCTTAATCCAATTTTCTGTGAACACAGGTAAGTGGAAGTGGAATGAGTTATCAAAAGCAATGAAGAAAGTAGGTGGTGATTATGTAACCAAGTGGTAATTTGTCATAATTTTCAAATAGAGATTGGAATGTCCACTTTGTAACTTTCCTCTGGGAAGTATGTGCTAGCATCACCAAAATAGCTCTGCTTTAATTATGCTGTGTTTCTGATGGATAAGATATAAAATATTCATTAGACAATAAATATGAAATTTTACTATTTGACATTTTTTATTTTCTTCTACTATTCTAATTTTAAAATCCTACACAACAACTACCCCATCTCCCAAAATACCATTATTCCTGGTATCACCCCTCTTCCTACATAATTTAAAGAAATCTTCTATAACAATTTGTCAAGAGTTACTTTGTCTCCTTTTTCCACACAAAGTCACATGCTCTGAAGTTTGTTTTCCTACCCATTTCCTCGAATTGCTTTTGTTGATTTCTCCAGTGCCTGGCATGTTAAACTGAATAGATCATTCGCTAATTCTCATCTATCAGTACTCCTTAAAAATGCTGAAAGTATGTTTTTTTTATTTCATAAAAACTAATAATTTTATGTTTTCCTCCTTTGACGAAGACTGATATGAACTACCATTATATGATGACAGTGAATATCTTTTTCTTGCTTTTGATGTTATGACATTGAACCTAAAGGGTCTTAGTTCAGGGCAATGCATGTTCTTTTGTACATATATTTTAATAAGCTAAAAAGGTTTTTATTGTTTTCTTTTAAATCACTATAGAACTGGATATTTACATGTAGAAGAATGAAATTAGATCCATACTTCTCACTCCATACAAAAATTGATTCAAAATGAATAAAAAACCTAGGTGTAAAACCCAAAACTCTGAAATTGCTGGAACAAAACTTAAGGAAAACAGTCAAAGCCATAATCACAGGCAAGGACTTCCTCAATAGAACTGGAATAGCACAGGAAATTACAACAAAAATCAACAAATGGAACTACATCAAATTAAATAGCTTCTGCCAGACAGAGAAAACAACCAACAGAGTAAAGAGACAGCCTACAGAATGGGAGAAAATCTTTGCCAGTTACTTTTCCAACTGAGGATTTATATCCAGAATATGTAAAGAACACAAAAAGTTAAACACTAAAATTAGCCCAATCAAAAAATGAGAGAGTAAATTGAACACACACTTCTGAAAAGGAAAAGTACACATAAAAAAATGTTCAACATCTTAGCCTTCAGGGAAATGCAAATCAAAACCATACTGATATTCATTCCCACCCTAGTGAGAATGGCTATCATCAAGAATACAAAACACAATAAATGTTCTTAAGGATGAAGGGGAAAATTTACCCTTCTACAGTGTTGTACTAATGTAAATTAGTACAGCCACTATGGAAATCAGTATGGAAGTTCCTCAGAAAACTAAAACTACCATTTGATCTACCTAAACCACTCCTCAGTATATTTCCAAAAGAACTAAAGTCAGCATAGTATAGAGATACATGCACATCCACTTTTTATTGCAACATGATTCACAATAGCCATGGCACAGATGCCTTTCCACGGATGAATGAATAAAGAAAAGGTACTGTATATACACAGTGGAGTTTAACCATAGAAGAATGAAATCATGTCATATATAGGAAAATGGATGTATCTGGAGATATCATGTTAAGGAAAATAAGCTAGACTCAGAAAGTCAAATATTTCATGTTTTCTATCTTCTGTACAATCTAATAAATTTAAAAAACAGATGACATGAAAATAAATGGAAACAATTAGAGGAGAATAAGGGTGTTAGGGAAGCTTCTGGAAAAGGGGAGAGGGATGATTGGGGAGGAAGATGAACAAAGTATGTTGTATGCATGTATGAATATATTCTGTGTAACTAATATGCACTAAAACAGCATTCAAAACATACTTGTTGAATAACTACAGTTCATTTACAAAATTATTGCTCTTTTATTTTTTATTTTTATTAGTGCATGTTTGCAGTACACGATGATTACATTCATTATAGATATGGGTACATGTATATAACACATCTTAATTTTTTTTATGTCCCCTTCCTTCCCTCCATCCTCCCTCCAACTCTTAAAAGTGTACAGGAGAAAAAAGATGTGACAAAAGGGACCTTTAGTCCAAATTCTAAAGAACAGTATATAGAGAGTTTACAGAATGAAAGACCATCTTAGGTACTTTAAACAAATGAACAGAGATGTTAAAGGAATTACAAGTGTACAATATCTCTGAATACAAAGTAGGGTAGTGTTTTCTGATGAAGGACCAAATCAGGTATATTTTGTACAAGAATACTGATTAACAAGCACAGAACACAAGCAGCATGCAGTGAATAGATATTTTTGTTCATGAACTGGAAATCAGTGAGCAGTCCCTGATTTAGGTGAGCACTGTCTTGATAATCTCAGCTTGGCTTGCTGAAGTATCTGGAGTCAGTGGCTGTTGGCAGGGACTGGAGTAGCACAGTCTCACTGGGGGTCCTCTCTTCTGCCCAATGCAGTCAGGCATTCTTAGCAGACAGCCCAAACTTCTCAGGATGCCCCTGGCTGGTTCAAAGACAGGAGGTGGAAAACACATGTATGTTTACGAGATTGTGCCATCTCTTACTCAACGTTGAACAACTTCTAGAGATACAGAGTGAAAGAAAATTCTTCTGAATTTTCTATACATATAGAAACATTCAAAATACAGGAAAAGTGTTTTACATTCCGATTTTCCTTCAAGAAGAGTTCGTCTTTGAAAAGTTCCTTTGAAGAGACTTAACACGAGTCCTGTTATCCCATTCCTCTTGCATATTTCTGTTTTGGAAGGAGAAGGTCAATCCTATGTCTGACTCACCATTGTATTTTGGAAGTACATAATTTATTTGATTTCACAGGCTCACAGAGGGAGGGCAATTTGTCTCACGATGAACTGTGCCCTGAATCTCACCTATATCTGACATGCATGAGACTTTGAGTGAAGTGTACAGAAAAAATATTTTGAGGCTATTGGGGTAGACTGAATATATTCTGCATGTGGGAAATACATGAATTTGGGGACCAGATACAGAATAAGATAGTTTGAATGTATCCTCCAAAGTTCAAGTGTTGTTGGATGTGGTGGCACACCCCTGTAATCCCAGCACTTTGGGAGGTTGAGGCAGGAGGATTGCCGTGAGTTCAAGGCCATCCCGTGCTACATAGTGAGTTCAAGGGAAGCATGAACTACATAGCAAGACCCTGTCTCAGAAAAAAAAAGTCTTAACATTTGTCTGTAAAAGTCTTAATTAACTAACTAATTAATTACTTTGTGGAGCTGGGGATTGAACCTAGGGCCTTGTGCATCCTAAGCAGGTACTCCACCACTGAGTTACATCCCTAGCCCTAGGTCTCTTTGCAGTTATAATTTCATATTTCATGAAACTCATCATTTTAAGCTGTACACTTTAGTGGTTTTTAGTTCATAAATATATGCAACCATCACTATCATCTGATTCCTGAACATTTTCATCCCTCCCAAAATAAATGCCACACCCATCATCAATCAATTCCCTTTTCCTCCTCCTCAGTCCTTAGGCATCACTGATTTACTTTAGGTCTGTATCAATTTGATTATTTTGGATATTTTACATGATCAGATGTCTGGCTTCTTTCACTTAGCATACTGTTTTCAAAGTTTATCCATATTGTAGCTTGTATCAATACTTGACAAATTTCTATTGCCAAATAATTCCTCATTCCATGGATATACCACATTTTGGTTATCTATCCACCTACTCCTAAATATTTGGGTTGTTTCTACCTCTGAGCTGTTATAAACATTCATGTACAAGTGTTCTTGTGGACATATTTTTTTTCTTGGATATACACCTAGGATTAGAAGTTCTGAGTCATACTGTAAACCAAATATTTAACAATTTGGGAACAGGTGCACTGTTTTTCACAAGGATACCATTTTACATCTGTGTGTATATGTCTTTATTCTTTTATACCCTTGTTAACATTTATCTGACTTTTTGATGTTAACCTATTGGATATGGAGAGGTATCTTCCTGAGGTTTTGATTTTTGATGATTAATGATGTTAAACATATTTTCACATGTTCATTGGTCATTTATGTATCTTTGAAGAAATGCCTATTTAGATCTTATGCCTGTTTTTAATTGGATCATTAGTCTTTTTATTATTGAGTTGCAAGAGTTCTTTATATATTCAAGACCCAAGTCCCTTCTTTGAGATATGTGGGGAGCCATAAATGACCCAGCTTCACGTCTGAGCATGCGCCCCCCCCACCCATCCTGATCCTATGTCACCCATTAGACCCTCCCACCGTTTCCCTCAAAGAGATATAAGCCCTGGCACTTCCGCAATAAACTCTCTCGCTCGACTTCCCTGATCTGTGTGCGTGTGTGTGTGTGTCTTCTTTCTCATCCCCATACCATCACCCGGGTTCGTGTTCCTGCCCCTGGGAGGCCCCGCTGGTCGGAGTCTTCTTGGGCCACAACACAACATTTGGCGCCCAACGTGGGGCCCGGGAAAGATGGATCCTATGAGGGATCACCCTGTAGGGCGATAAATGCCAACGATTGACCGGTCTTTAGTTTCATTTTCATGAGATTCCTTTCTCAGTGATCCGTACGCCAACTCCTTTCTTCGCGTCTGAATCACGGTAAGCATACAGGGTGCAAAATGGGACAAAACCTCTCCGAGCATGAACTTTTTACTAAAGGGGTCTCTGAAGCGCTCAGAGTGAGGGGAATAAAAGTCACCCCGTGACAATTGACTGATTACTTTTCCTTTATAAATAAGGTTTGTCCATGGTTCCCCTTGGAGGGCACCATTAACATCAGGGTCTGGGACCGCGTGGGTGACGCACTCCAAGATTATTATCGGGTTTTCGGGCCAGAAAAGGTTCCCGTCACAGCCTTCGCTTATTGGACCCTAATTTCAGAACTATTATGGACACAGCCCAATAACCTTCAACCATCACAAGCTCCGGCTCAGCCACTGGGTCAACCGGTTGCCCCCCCAATTACTGATACCCCTATCCCTAGCCCTCCACCCTCTGTAGTTCTCCAGATGCCAGAAGAAAAAGATGGCCGTTGCTCTCCTACTTCCCCCGTACCCACTTCCGCCTTCTTTAACAATAGTCACCCGCCATCTTATGAAACAGACCTCCGCCCGCCATCTTGTCCTGGGTCTCCACCGTTCGATGGCCTGTCATCATGTCTTAAGCCCACGCAGCCTCCTGCACTTTACCCCCCTCTTCCTGACCCCCCGCCTTTCTCCTTACCTCCACAAATACCGCTGCCCTCTGCCCCCCCACCTCCCCTTGTTGCGCCCGCCTTTTCAGTTAACTTCCCCTCCCTTCACCCTGCACCTACTGCCACACCCATGCAAGATCAATTTCTCAGTTCGCTTCTGGAGCGCATCTCCCTACTTGAACGTAAGGCTCAACAGGATCATCTTAATTCGCAGATCAAGCTGCTCGATCCACATCTGCCTTCCCCATGCTCCTCCCCACTCCCCGTACTCGACCTTCCTTATCCAATGTCTCTCAAGCACAGGCTGCGCATGACCTACACCACCTTAACGCCCAGTCGCTGTGCACTCTCTTCAAAATAACTAGGGAACAAGCCCGCGCAATTGTTAAACAATGCCCCAAATGCATCACTCACCTGCCCTCCCCAAATTTGGGGGTCAATCCCAAAGGTCTCATCCCTAACGCCCTCTGGCAAATGGATATTACTCATATTCTTTCCTTTAGACAACTCAGGTTTGTCCACGTGTCTGTTGACACCTTTAGTGGCTATATCTTCGCCTCCCTGCAGTCGGGGGAAACAACTAAACATTTCATCGCCCACATGCTCGCAGCTATGGCCCATATGGGCTGTCCTACAAGGCTCAAGACAGACAATGGCCCTGGTTATACCAGCAAATCCTTTGCTGAGTTCTGTCAACACCTTAACATTATTCACAGTACAGGGATACCATATAATCCACAGGGCCAAGGTATCGTCGAAAGGGCAAATCAAAAGCTCAAAATAACCATTTCCAAGCTCTCGATGGTCACATGGTATCCCACCAAAGGATCCCCCCGCAATATCCTCAACCATGCCCTCCTTATCATCAATTTTCTTTCCCTAGACCAAAACAATCGCTCCGCTGCTGATCGCTTCTGGCACCCCTCTACAGCCTCCTCCTTCGCCACAGCCCTCTGGAAAGATCCCCTCACTAATCAATGGCATGGCCCTGACCCTGTCCTCATATGGGGAAGGGGCTCAACCTGTATCTATTCTCAGGCTGACCACAATGCACGCTGGGTACCTGAGCGCCTTGTAAAACAACTTAATAAACCTGCCCAGGGAGGCGCCCCTGAGGGTTAATATTTTTCCTTTATAGATGTTCCCGTCAAGCTTCCTGTATGTTCTTGTGATGCTCCCGGCGACCATCGCTAATCATCAACATGCTTCATTCAGGTGGACACTCAGGCGCTGGGGGGACCAAAAGATACTAGGCGCGGCTTGGATCTACTATTCCTCAAGGAGGGGGGCCTCTGTGCAGCCCTCAAAGAAGAATGTTGCTTCTACATTGACTCCTCTGGTGTTGTCCTACGTGCTATGGACAAATTAAACGATGCCCTAAAAAGAGAGAAATAGCCAGAACGCAAGCCTTATTCCCCAGCACCGGGTTCTCCACTGTGCTCCCCTACCTTGCCCCCCTTTTTGGCCCCCTTATAGTTGTGGTCCTCGCCTTGACCTTTGGTCCCTGCCTATTCAAGAGACTCATTGCCGCCGTAAAAACAGATGCTGATGAGTACAAACAAGCCGAACCATATGATGATATTCAGGCCCCAGCATATAAGAATGTCGGCCAATGACGGGTAAGATGGAGTCACAAGTCACTAACACTCTCAGGACCACCTAAGACAGAGCGCCACTCTTCACTGGGACGCTGGCGATGCTAGTGGTTAGCTCAATGACGGGTAAGGCCTGAAAAATCAAATGTGTAAAAACAAAAAGACTTGCAGTAACCTCCACAGCCTAAGACAGGCCACATTCAGGGTCATACAAACATTCATGGTCGGCAATATTCTCATTTGGAGAAAAAGGAGCATATGTGGGGAGCCATAAATGACCCAGCTTCACGTCTGAGCATGCGCCCCCCCGCCCATCCTGATCCTACGTCACCCATTAGACCCTCCTACCGTTTCCCTCAAAGAGATATAAGCCCTGGCACTTCCGCAATAAACTCTCTCGCTTGACTTCCCTGATCTGTGTGTGTGTGTGTGTCTTCTTTCTCATCCCCATACCGTCGCCCGGGTTCGTGTTCCTGCCCCTGGGAGGCCCCGCTGGTCGGAGTCTTCTTGGGCCACAACACAACAGAGATACATGATTTGGAAAATTTTTCTCCCATTCTGTGGGCTTACATTTTCTACTCTGATAGTGCTATTTAAGGAATAAAAGTTTTTAATTACAAAAAAGCAAAGTTCATGTGTTGGAAACTTATTCTCCCATGCAACGGTGTAGACAGATGGGACCATGAGAGGTATTTAGATCATGAGGGCTCTGCTTCATGAATAGACAAATACAATTATTATGGCCATGAGTTCATTATTTGAAGTATGGGGTCCTTGTAAATAATGAATTCTCTCTTACCCACATGATGCCTTCAACCACGTTAAGGTGCTGCAAGAAGGCATTGACTAGATCCATCCCTGTGACCTCAGACCTGCCAGTCTCCAAAACCATTAAACAAATAAACATTTATTGTTTGTAAATTACCCACTCTGTTACATTCTGTTATTGCAACATGGAAGAGACTAAGACAATTGGATGCATTAGATTTTTAGTACATTAACATTTGAAATGAAAAAATAATACAGTAGCTGAGGGGAAAAAAGACAGAAAATTTCTCAAAAAGTTAAACAGAATTAAGATAGGACACCATATTTTAAATCTTAACTTTCATGAGTGTCTTTAGTTATATTGTTGTGGCTGCCTCCATGTCCTGAATCAACTCAAAACATTCACTTTTCATGGTCATTTTGACTTTGGAGAAGAATCACAAGTCACACGGTGCCAGATCCAGTGAATGAGGACACACTATAATATTTTCAGGAGCCTGCCTGCCTGTTGGGTGGCACTTAGCAGCAGCATTCACTGTATTTCTGATCATATATCTTGAAGACACTCACAAAAGACTTCCAGAACTGCTTCAGTAAGTGTCAAGAACTATGGGATATGTGTGTTTGAGATGATGGAGAGTGTTTTGAGGGGGAATTAATGGCAATACATCTTTCACTACAACAATTTTAAAAATTTAAACTTTCACCATATAATTTGATCATAATTGGTAACCAAAATAATGGCAAAAAGTGTTAAAATCTTGCTTATGCATGTTTACAGTTACATTATTGGCATGATCTTCATATTTGTCAGTTGAGGAATGGAGAAACAAACAGTCTATCTCTAAAATGGGCTGATTTTCTGTCTTAAAAAGAAATGATGTACTGGCATAACTTACAATGTATATGAATTTAAAAAGCACTGTACTAAGTACAGAAATTCAGAACAAAAGTCTACCTATTGTGTGATTCTTTTCATATGAACGTCTAGAAGAAATTACATCTATAGACACAAAAAACACTTTTGTTTTTTCATTAGTTGGAGGGTTAAGACAATAAGGTAACAATAATAGCTATAAAGTTTTCTTTGGAAGTGATGGAATTGATGTGAAATTATGTACTGTTTAATGTTTCCACATCATTATGAATGTACTAAAAGCCACTCAACATATATTTCAAAATGGTTAAAATGGTTATTTTTATGATATGGGACTTTCGTCTCAATAAAAAGTAGCTTAAGATCTGAGCTAAACTTGTTTTTTTTATATTATTTTCTCATTTCCTATAAATAAAACTACACAGATATTTAAGAATAAGAAAAGGATTTTAAAAATTATAAACATATGGTGTACATTTAATTAATCATACTAATAATGAATAATACTTTTTTAAATGTATTTAATATACGATGTCAATTTTAAATGACAACATTTATGTCTTAAAATGCTATTAACCAAAAATTTTAAAAAACATACTTGTATATTAAGAATTGTGTCAGAAGCTACCTACATATTATAGAATTTAAAATTTCTACGTATCTCACTTCAAATTTCTCATTTTAGTACTTCTAATTAATAAAAATATATTATATGCATTACTTTAAGTATTTAATAGAAATTTGAGTGATTTACTGTGTTTTATTATTGCCATGATCACTATATTCATTACTATATCAAAATTGGGCCTACAATTTATCTTATTTGCTTTCTCATCAATGAGACACAATACCTTACACCCACAATTTAAAGGAGAAATGGTTTATTTTGGCTCATAGTTGGTAGAAGTTTCAGTCCATAGTCTGCTGGCTCAGAGGCAGGGCAGCAGGCATGGCAGAGTGGCATGGTGGAGGAGAATTGCTCATGGATTTGCGGCAGGAAGCAGAGAGCATCACGGGAGGAGGGAGCAAGACAGGCCCTTCCAGGCCATGCCCCCAGTGACCCATCTCCTCTCAATATCCCACTTAACTATGAAGTCCTCAGTGGACCAATCCAAGGATGAATATCAACTCCCCATGATCCAATCACCTCCCAAAAGCCCCATCTATGAGAGCATGAGGCCTTGAGGGGACATGTAGATATAAACCACTACACAATTTCATCTAACTTATTATGTATACATAATAAACCTGAACTTTTGATGAGTTTCTATAATGTGATACTTGTCATTAACCTCAATTGAAAATAAATTTCATGAAAACCAGGACCCATAATATTTTATGTTTTTTGAATGCTAATTACTCAAGGATACTTAAATGAATGCAATAAAAAGAAGTGAATATGTGCTAGATAGTATATATATATATATAATGGAATATCACTCAGTCACAAAGAAGAGTACAATAATATCATTCCCAGGAAAATGACTAGAACAAGAAACCATCATTTGACTGAAATTAGCCAGACTCAAAAAATAAAATGTTTCATGTTTTCTCTTATATGAGAAACAAACAAACAAACAAACAAACAAAACCCTGTGAATTATAAAATAAAGGAGAGAGAATAGGAAACCAAAAGTTAAGCTTCTGGAGATGTGGAAGAAAGTAAGCAGGAGATGGGAGGAAAGGTAGAGGGGAGCAAGGGGACTGAAATTGATATATGTATATGTATATGTAGATTTCATGTACCACCTTCCCAAATAAATCCATCATAACATTAACATCATACACTAATTAAATATATAATAAAACTACACTAAAAAGTAAATAAATAAAAGAAAATATGAATTTATGTATGTGAATGAAACATTTTGCACTTAAATGCTTTCAACTTGTATCTCACAAGGTCTTAAAAATAATTTGGAAATAACATTAATTTTATGATTTTTATTAAAAATAACCTGTGTTCATTCTCATTTGCTTTGATATATACATGATCACACACAAACACATGAATAGGTACATAGAAATGAAATTATTCATTTATATATATGATCACACCAGCAGAATGTTTTGAAAAGTTCCCACTATTTTTTCTCCTCCCGTAAGGGTTACTTTGTTACTACACTACCATCTGTGTCCCTAAAACTGCGATATGTTCTTTGGGATATATATATATGTATATATATATATATATATATATATATATATATATACACATTTTCCATTTAAGACGCAGTTCAGTTGTACAGGGATTTTGATGTTAAGCTCCATGCATATATATATATTGTAGTATTCTGATGGTTTTTGACCAAGAACCTGGACGCCTGGATCAGATTGCTTTTGGCTCCCTACTTTGCCATTCAGAAGCAAGGTATTTAATGACAGTTAAATGAGGTGGGTAGTTACAAGCTATCTTTTTATTGATAGTGTAGATATATATTGGAGACAGAATTTGTTCATATGTACAACAGATTTGAGTATATTCTAATAAGTAAATAAATTCTCAGAAATGCAATGTTTACTCCATCTACCTACTTTGAAGGCAATGATAGATTGTTTTTGTCTTAGAAAATGTTTATTTCCACAATTCCAAGATTTTAATTCAGTGCAACATCTCATGAATTTTATAAGAATCTGTTTTTTCCTAAACAAATAGACACCATTGGAAATGGTGAGAGTTGAGTATGAATCACCTATGACAAGAAGAAATAGCTACACAAGACAGAATGATCTTACTTGCCCTCAACTTGCTCCTCAGAATCATAATCTAGCTTGCTTCTATTCTACACAAAACCTACTTACTCACTCCATGAGTTTATTTTTCCTGCTAAAAAGTAAAGACATATAATATTGAAATCATTTTAAATTTGTGTTAGAAAAAGTCTAATTTGTAGTTAATACTATATTACTGGGTGTCAGTTTGCATCTTTAACTAAGAAATATGAAAAAACACTGAAGATGGAACAAAGTCCTGTATAAGAATAAAATCAGCATTGGCAATGAAAATCATAACTCTAAAGGAAACGCAAGGGACATAAATAGGATATTCATATCACATTTAATAAATAAGCTCTTTGGAAGATAGCACAGGTCATCTCAGAGATACAGTTCCTATTTTCAACTCATGACTGTATATGTTCTCCCTGATTTTCTTAGTTACAGTTGTACCTCGGTTCACAAACACTGTTTGCAAACAATTTGATTTATAAATAAAAGTGTTAGGCAAAATTTTGCTTCTGTTCACAAACTCCACGTTATGTGACAAACACAACCATGGCCATCTTCTCCTGCACAAACACAAACACACTCATCTTCCTCAAAACTGTAAAACAAATTAAGTTAGTAAATGGAGGTATCACTGTATTTCTGTTTTGTGAGCACGTAACAGCTAAGAGTTGACTGTACAAAGATATGGAGAGGAAGGAGCAAGTAATGATCCAAATGTTTTAGGAATTCGTGATAGTTATGAAGCTGGGAGGGATGTACTGTGCTTTTTTATTTATGTTGTGGATGTTCAAATGTTTTGTACTAAAACGCTAGCATAAAAAAGCAGTTATTCTACCTTATCAGCTCTTTAGATTTCGGTTATATTTGAGGAGGAAAGTAGCAACTACCAGAAAGCATAAAAGCAACTGAACTACATTTTTGTATAAACAAGTGTGTTCGCTTTGAAATAATGCAATGAGCTTTACATAAAAGATTTCTGCATTCAGTGATACCTCAGAAAATTTATAACTATCAGGGTTTGGAGAGGCAGGTCAGTCATAGAGTGCTTGTGCAATATGTATAAAGCCTTGGGTTCAATTATCAGTACCACACACATATGCACAAATTAACAAAACCATTTCAAAGGCTAGATTATTTCCAAAGTAATCTATTATAATGTTAACATGTGTTTATTTAAATGCATCTGTGTATACACATACATATGAGTACTTAGAATCTCAGGTACATGAATAAAATAGTTTGCATGTGCACTATCTAATCTCATACATTGGAATTCTTTAACATAATAAAAACTCTGTTAAGTATCAGATCTGTAACACAAAGGCAACCACACATTAGCAGAGTCAAAATGAATGGGTAGAATGTGATAACAGATGACCTTAAAATTTTCCTACTTTTAGGACAAACTACAAAGAAGATTATGAATTAGGCCCTGATTTTCTCTACTATTCTATTCCACAATTAGGAGATGTTAGAAAAAATATAAGCAGTATAATGGAATTTTCTGGGTGATTTAATGAGGTAGCAAACAGAATACATCACCTGAGGAGTTGTGTCTCAGAAAACAAGTAAATATGAGTAATAGGATGAGAATAATGAAGATGATGAATTACCTCTTAATATTGAGGTCTTGGCTAAGCACTTTCATGCTGTTGTACAGATGAGTAAGAATGGTAACATTAAACATTTTCTCATAGTGAAGAATGTTCCAGGATCTCAGAATTTCCAACAACTCCAAGTTCCAGGTCACTGAGTTCATTCTGATGGGATTCCCAGGCATTCACAGCTGGCAGCACTGGCTCTCCCTGCCCTTGGCTCTACTCTACCTCTTAGCTCTCAGTGCTAACATCCTCATCATGATCATCATCAAACAAGAGGCATCCCTGCACCAGCCTATGTACCAATTCCTGGCCATGCTGGCTGTGGTGGACATGGGCCTGGCTACCACCATCATGCCTAAGATTTTGGCCATCTTCTGGTTCAATGCTAAGGCCATCCGTCTCCCTGAGTGCTTTGCTCAGATGTATGCCATCCATTGTTTCGTGGCCATGGAGTCAGGTATTTTTGTCTGCATGGCTATAGATAGATATGTAGCCATTTGCCAACCGCTGAGATACCCATCAATAATTACTGAACCTTTTGTGATCAAAGCAACTGTGTTCATGGCATTCAGAAACTGTCTGGTTACTATCTCAGTGCCTGCACTTGCTGCTCAAAGAAATTACTGCTCTAGGAACCAGATAGAGCACTGTCTTTGCTCTAACCTTGGAGTCACTAGCCTATCTTGTGATGACAGGAAAATCAACAGTATCAACCAACTAGTTCTGGCTTGGACAGTCATGGGAAGTGATTTGGGTTTAATTATTGTGTCATATGCTTTGATCCTTCGTTCTGTCCTGAAGCTGAATTCACTAGAAGCTGCATCTAAGGCCTTAAACACTTGCACAGCCCACCTTATCTTAATCTTTTTCTTCTACACAGTAATCATTGTGATGTCCATCACCCATAGTGCAAAATTGAAAGTTCCCTTCATCCCAGTTCTACTTAATGTGCTACACAATGTCATTCCTCCTGCCCTCAACCCCATGGTGTATGCTCTCAAGAACAAGGAGCTCAGGCAGGGTTTGCATAGAGCACTTAGGTTAAATACCCAAGGCCACTAACACTGAGAACGCACTCATATTTTTGTCTTTTCCCCATATTTATGTTTTGTGTTCCCAATGATTACAATAGGTAAAAAATAAAATAACAGAGGAACCATGGCAGGTTTTCAGGTATATTAAGAAATATCTCACAAAAACAGAAGCCTCAGAACAAAAAAGGTGGACTTAATATCAGAAATCTCTCAGTGTCAAGCAAAATTCTACATCACAAAGAGTAACACGATAATGTTATTCGTGTCAAGGAATCCAAGCGAAAGACACACAGCATATACGATATCAGCATGTTACCTATTAGCCATGGCAGGAATTTCCAGACCATGTTCAATAGATGTGGATAAGCAGGTTATGTCAATATCTACATTTAAATCGGACAGTTGAGTAATTTTATATCTGATATAATTATTGCTAGGAGTTTTTTCCACCAGTTTTTCGATTATTTTATTGGGTACCATATCTTTTGGGGAACAAAGTTCTGAAATATTTACATTTCTAAAAAGATATGCAAATCATCAAGAAATCACTGAAAATATTAATTATTAGTCAAATTCCAATCAAACCCCAAGAATATACCAGCACATTTGCTAAAATGATTATTATTTAAAAAATAGAAAAAGAAAATCAAGCGTTGATAGATGTATGAATATATTAAAATTCTGACAAATTGCATTTGGGATATAAAATTGTACAGTAACTGTTCAATATAGGTTGGCAATGACTCATTAAGTTAAGCACCATTACCATAAGAGTCAACATTTAACTCCTATGTACATACTCAGCATAAGTGAGACAATTGTTCAAACAGAAACTTGTACCTATGGTTACGCCTATTCAGAAGGCCTACAGAATTTTGAAGTACAAATTTATGATGTAATTAATGGAATCTGTGCATTTCAACTTCTTTAAATCTGTTCTTAACTTTGTGTGTATACCTGAAAAGCATTCTAGTTCCACTATTTCTTAATGTGACACATTGAAGCTAAATGTTTGCTAAAATAAGCATACACTAAATATGCAAGGAAGAAAAAATCTTGTTCCCAGACATTTATAGTAACATTATTAACCAAATATTAAAAACAAAATATATTCAACTTTGAGCTGCTGAATGGATAAACATAGTGAAGTACATCTCTACAAGGGATTATTATTCAATGGAAAAAGTAACTGTGATCTCAGGTATCAGTTTTACTATGGTAATTATTTTTCTGTCTGTATGTATCCCATAAAATCATGTTGTAAATCTCAATATATGGAATAAAATTTTATTTTTAAAAAGGTTCACCTAGGTTAAGATATTAGAGAAATACTAAAGTTTACAAATATGAAATTCAAGATAGTGTAGTAAAGAGGTAAAAATAAGTAAAAGAAAAAAAATTTCAAAAAACAAATTAATGGGGCCGGTGAGATGGCTCAGCGGCTTAAGCGCCTGCCTGGCAAGCGCAAGGGCCCGAGTTCGACTCCCGGATCCCACATACAAAAAAGGGGCCGGTGATATCGCTCAGTGGCACAGGCGCCTGCTGGCGCATGAGGTCCTGAGGTCGACCCCCCGGTACCCACAAAAAAAAAAAAAAAATTAACATGATAGATGAGGTACGGTGCATGCCACAACACCCATGAATATATAAAACCTTTATTTAAAGACAAAAGCTGGACACAAAAGGTTGCCTATTGCAACTTTTTTTGTGAGAATATCAAAGTGGGCAAGTGCATAGAAACAGAAAGAAAATCATTTGTTTCCGAGGGGGTGAATGTTCAGGAGACTCACTAATGGTTATGGAGTTTCCATAAGGTATTCAAAATATTCTGTAGTTATATATTGGTGATGATTGTGACTATATTGACAGCAACTTGATTGTACATTTTTAAATGGTTAAAATAATGAATTTTGTGGTGTGTGATCTTTACCTCAATAAAAAGGGAAGAGGTGTTGAAATTTTTCTCTGTATATGTATTCATCATACCATTATCTGTAAAATAAAAACATAGTTGTCAAAAAATAGAAAATGTGTGTAAATCTATGATTCAGGTATTTTAAAAATGATCATAGTGATAATCCTTTTATAAATATGCTTACCACATAAAGAAAATAGAAAATAAGGAAATTAATGTTTTAAAGTGTTATCAAAATGTATTTCTGAAATATTAACAAAGAAATTGTATATTAATGTAAAAAAAGTTGTCTAAATATATTGGAAATTAAATTCTATATTGCAGAATTTAGCATTCAAATTATTTCTTTCCAAACTCATTTTCCGTTTTAAGAAACTTACACAGGCATTATTTTTCTATTTAAATGTATACAAAATTAAAATCATTCATTGTGTTTTCTGATTGCTGTTATCAACATCATCATTAGTATTTTAAAATTAAGGTATCTTATCATCCTTAACTTCATTTTTTATAGTACACCTAAAATTTGGTAAATTTCTATGATGACATTATCAACTTCATTTGAAAATAAGTATCTTGAAAACCAGAGCCCATGTTATCTAATGCATTTTTCATAATTACTAGCCTGTCTTGAGGAAATACTCAGTGTTGAAGGATGTTATTCAGTGGACCACATGAAAACACAAACATACAGATAAACATATGAAAGTCTGTGCGTGATTAAAATATTCTGTGTTTTAATGTGCTCAACTTGTTTTCCCCAAGATCTTAAGCAGAAAACAACCACTCAGAAATAGCACTAAGACCATGAATATTCATTCAAATTACTGCATTCCTTATCAATTCCCACCATCTCTACATGGACACACGAGTGCATGTGTGTCAATACATGCATAGGAAATTCACTTACTAATCATACACTCCAGGGAATCAAGATAAACAACTCCCAGATTTTCGTTTCCTCCCATGAATGTTAAAATTATTCTCATACCAGCATTTGTGTCCGGAAAGCTCTGAAATATTCTCTTGGGATTTTCCCTTCAAGGCTTGGTTCAGTCCTGCCAATATCCAGAGATTCAGGTGCGAGGGATCATGCATGTTTATATATTGTAGGATTCTGATGTTTTTTGACAAACACCTTGAGGACCAGACCTGATAGCCTGCAGTTCACTGTTTCGACATCCAGAATTAGGTATGGAAGTGCATTAAAAAGGCCGATGAAGTACTGTCAGGTTTTTCTGTGGTTGTTGGTTGTAGATGTATTGGAGAGCGGCTTTGCTCAATTTCAGGAGCCTGAGTCTATACACTAAAGAGTCAAAATTCTCAGAAAAACAGATTTTATTTCAACCACCCAGTTAGAATTAATTAATGTCGTATGAAGATTGTTTTTCCCTAAAAAATGTTTACTTCCCAAATTCTCAGATCGTAATTCAGTGTAACTTGTCATGATGATTATGAATATACGTGCTTTCCCTGACAAGAGAAAGGTCAGTGGAAATAGTGGAAATCAGGTTAATCACACCATGACCAGCAGAAATACTTGGAGAAGAATTCCTGATCATTTCAGAACACTATTGCTTCTTACCTGCCCTCACTTGTTCTTCAAAAGGAGAATCTAATTCACTCTTCTTCCTGCATACAGCACTTGTGAAAAAAAATTGGCAGTTACTAATTAAATTAAACACAATTAGCAGAAGAGCATTCAATTCCTAAGTATACACCATGAGTAAGTGAAACAATTGTTTGACCAGAGATTTGCATATATGGTTAAAGTTATCCTCTAGGTCTACAGAATTTTGAAGTAAAAAATAATGCTATAATTAATGGCATTTATGCATTCAATTTCCCTGAATCAGTTCTTAACTCTGTAAAAATTAAAGCTCTACTATTCATCAATATGACTCATTTAAACTAAATTGTTGGGCTGGTGAGATGGCTCAGCGGCGTACGCACCTGCCTGGCAAGCGCGAGGGCCCGAGTTCGACTCCCGGATCCCACATACAAAAAAAGGGGCCAGTGATATCGCTCAGCAGCACGGGCGCCTGCTGGCGTGTGAGGTCCTGAGGTTGACCCCCAGTACCCACACAAAAAATAAATAAGTAAATAAACTAAATTGTTGCTAAAGTAAGCATTCATAAATTCTGTGATGCTGAAAAAGTCTTGTATGTAATAAGTCATAGTACCATGATAAGTCAAAAAATAAAAACAAAGTGTACATCTTTAAACTGCTGAATGGATAAACATGAAGTGTATCTGTATAAAGGATTATTACTCACTGGAAAAATTTACTGTGAGATCATATATAGGTTGTACTACAGTAATTATTCTTCTATTTCTATGTATCTCAGAAAATCATATTATAAACCTCAATATATACAATAATTTTTTATATTCACAAAAGGTCAACAGGTGTTGGAGAAATGCTAAATATTTCAAACCTGAAATTAAGATTGTATAGTAGAGAAATAAAAATAAGAGAAAAAATGTAAAGAAAAACAGGAACAAGTTAGATGAAGTACTGGTGCATAGTACAACACACGTGTATTTATAACATTTTCTTAATGAAGAAAGCCATACCCAAAGGGTTACCTACCATAAAAATCCAATTGTAAAAATATCCAAAATTGGTAAGTGCATAGAAGTTACTTTTTGCCAAGGGGCAAATGTTCAGGGCAATAAAGAGAGAATAACTAATGCGTATGGAGTTTTTCAAGGCATTCCTTCAAAATATTATGTAACTGTATATTGGTGATATTTTAATAGCATTATGTACATAGTGTTGCAACTTAATTGAAAGTGACTCAAGTGTACATTTTTTTTTATATGCGGGTACCGGGAGTCGAACTCAGGACCTCGCACTTGCCAGGCAGGTGCTTATGCCGCTGAGCTATCTCACCAGCCCTAAGTGTACATTTTTAAAAGGTCAAAATAATGAATTTTGTGATGTGTGATCTTTATCTCAATGAAATAGGAAGATGTGCTGAAATTTTTCTCTATATGTGTGTTTTATTTTTCCAGTAAGATAAAAAGCACAGATGTCAAAAAATAGGACACGTAGTAATATTTGATGCAATTTTATTTATTGTAATATATTTATTACAATATGTTTATTACAATGTTTATTGTAATAATTATTGTAATAACCCACTTATAAAGATTAAAATATGATGATAGAAAATATGGAATTAATGTTTCAGAATGATGCTATCAAAATGTGTTATCAGAATATTACATAGGAATTATATATTAATGTAAGAAGAGTTGTAAAAATATATTGGAAGTTACTCTACAGGTTTTAAAAATTATTTCTTTCCAAATTTATATTTATTTTTATACTTAAAAAAAAACACAAGCACTACTTCTCTATTTAAAGGTATACCAAACTGGAATTACTCATTGTTTTTATTATTGCTCTTATCAAGATCATCAGTATGATTTAAAAATATGGCATCTTTTTCATCCCTAACTTAATTTTTGCATATTACACTTAAAATTTGGTGAATTTCTATGATGTCATACTATTCATTATCAATACCATTTGAAAATAAATTTCTTGAAAACCACAGCCCATGTTATCTAATACATTTTCCAGGGTCATTTGTCAATCTTTTTCTTTTTCATTTTAGAGAAAAATAAAAAATAAAAACAATGGTACAAAATTTCAAAACAAGATTGTAGGAGAGTAACAATGGTTAGTACATTGTGTATTGTTATCTTCAAGGTATTTGTTCATATTATAAGATATAGACATGAAAAATTGATCAAACAGTATAGACACAAACCTTTCTTTTGAATGAATGAATAGCAGTTAGTAATATATCTTAACTATCTTGTACATATATATATAGATATATATATACATATATATCTATCTATATATTTTTTTCTTTCCCGCCCTTCTTTTCTCCTTTCCCATCACAGTTTCTCTTTCCTTTTGAACAGTTTCTTCCCATTTCACAAGATCTATTGTACATTTTCAATCTTACTTACTCTTTCCACTTCTTACAATAGGGAGACAATATGATGTTTACACATGCGAGTCTGATTTATTTCACTTATGAGTATGGCCTCAAGTTGCATCCATTTCCCTATAAATGTCTCAAGTTTATCCTTGCTTTTAGCTGAGTAGTACTCCATTGTATAAAAATACCACATCTTTTTTTGTCCATTCCTCGGTTGATGGGCATTTGTGTTGTTTCCGAGATTTAGCTATTACAAATTGTGCTGCTATAAACATGGGTGCACATATATCGCTGTAGTGTGATGTTTTTAATTCTTCTGGGAAACACCCAGAAGATGAATAGCTGGGTCAAATGGGACCTCTAATCCTAGTTGTTTGAGGAGCCACCACACTGACTTCCATAGTGGTTGCATCAGTCTACATTCCCACCAAAAGTTGAGAAGTGTTCCTTTGTCCCCACAGCCCCTCCAGCATTTGTTATTGGTTGATTTCTTGAAGCTAGCCATTCTTACTGGGGTGAGATGGAATCTCAGTGTTGTTCTAATTTGCATATCTCAAATGGCCAATGAGGTTGAACATTTTTTGCATATATTTATTTGCTATTTGTGTTTCTTCCTCTGAGAAGTGTGTGTTCATCTCAGATGCCCATTTTTGGATAGGTCATTTTTGGGGGGTCTGAATTTTTTCAATTCTTTATGTATTGTAGATAGAAGTCCTTTGTCTGAGGGACAGTTGACTAAATTTTTTTCCTACTATGTGGGTTGACTTTTCATTCTGTTGGTGCTTTCTTTTGATGTGCAAAAGCTTTCTAATAAGATGAGATCCCAATTGTTGATTCTTTGAAGTGTTTTCCATTCACTTTGTGTTTTGTGCATGAAGTCTCTGACTGCGCCTATGTCTTCAAGATTTCTACCTACTTTCTCTTCCAGTAGATTTAGTGTTTCTGTTTTAATAGTTAGATCTTTAATCCATTTTGACTTTAGCTTAGTGCATATTGATAGAGATGGGTCTAGTTTTAGTCTTCAGCATGTAGTGAGCCAGTTTTTCCAGCACTATTTATGAAAGAGGCTATCTTTCTTCCAGTGAAAATGTTTGGCCCCATTGTCAAAGACAACGTGGCTGAGTGTGTCTGGAGTTGTGTCTTCATCTTCTAATCTGTTCCACTGATCCTCTGGTCTGTTTTGTTGCCAGTAACATGCTGATTTTATCACAGTAGCTTTGTAATATAATTTCAAGTCAGGGGTTGTGATGCTTCTTGCCTTGCCTTTGTTGCCCAGAATTGCCTTTGCTATTCTAGGTCTCTTCTGGTTCCAAATGAAATTTAGGAATGATTTCTCTAGTTCTGTGAGGTATGTTAATGGTATTTTGATCATGATTGCATTGAATCTGTATAACAATTTTGGGAGCATGACCATTTTAACTATGTTGGTTTTTACTATCCGTGAGCAAGGGATATCTTTCCATTTTCTGATATCCTCTGCAATCTCCTTTTTCAGAGTACTGCAATTTTCAATGTATAGATCTTTTACTTCCTCTGTTAGATGGATTCCTAAGTATTTCAGTTTTGGGATGCTATTGTGAAGGGTGTGTTTTCCCTAATTTCTGTCTCAGTGGGTTTGTTTTTTCTGTACAGGAATGGTATTGATGTTTGAATGTTGACTTTGTATTTGTCTATGCTACTGATTTGGTTCTTAACTCCAGGAATCTTTTGGTAGAGTTTTTGGCGTCTTCCGTGTAGAGTATCATTTCATCTGAGAATAATGATAGTTTAACTTCTTCCTTTCCTATCCTTATTCCATTTATTTCTCTCTCTTGTCTAATTACACTGGCTAATGTGTCCAGAACTATATTGAACAGGAGTAGTGATAATGGATATCTTTCTCTTGTTCCTTATTTTAGAGTAAGACCTTTCAGTTTTTGTCCATTTCTTATGATGTTGGCTGTTGGTTTGTCATAGATGGCTTTTATCAGATTGAGGTAAAGACCATCTATTCTGATTTTCTGCAGGATTTTTATCATGAATGAGTGCTGGACTTTATCAAAAGCCTTTTGTGCATCTATTGAGGTGATCATGTGATTTTTGCCTTTGGCTCTGTTATATGATGTATTATACTTATTGATTTTCATATGTTGAACCATCCCTGCATTCCTGGGATGAATCACACTTGGTCACGGCATATAATCTTCTTGATGATTTGGTGCATTCTGTTTGCTAGTATCTTACTGAGGATTTTTGCATCTATGTTCATTAGAGAGATTGGCCTATAGTTCTCTTTTTTGGTTGGGTCTTTGTCTGGTTTTGGTATCAGGGTAATACTTGCCTCCAGGAATGAGTTAGGGGTATTACTTCACTTTCAATTTCATTGAAGAGATTGAGGAGTATTGGCATTAAATCTTCTCTAAATTTCTTGTAGAATTCAGCAGTGAATCCATCAGGACCTGGGCTTTTATTTGTTGGTAAGTTTTTAATTACATTTTCAATCTCATTCACTGATATTAGGTTATTCAGAATTTTTATATCTTCTTGATTCAGCTTTGGTAATTCATACATATCTAGGAATCTGTCCATTTTGTCTGTGTTTTCCATCCTATAAGAATAAAAATTTTTGAAGTAGGTATTAATGATCTGAATTTTCACAAGATCTGTAGTGATTTCACCCTTTTCATTCCTTAATGCATGAATTTGTGTCTTTTGTTTCCTTTTTTGATAAGGTTTGTTAAGTGTTTATCAATATTATTTATTCTTTGAAAGAATAAACTCTTCGATACATTAATTCTTTGTATTGCTTTCTTGGACTCCATTGCATTAATTTCTGCTCAGATCTTTATAATTTCCTCCCTTGTATGGACTTTGGGTTTTTCCTGCTCTTCTTTTTCTAGAAGCTTGAGGTGTAACAGTAGGTTGTTTATTTGTGCTCATTCTGTTTTCCTGATGTGAGAATTCACTGCTATAAATTTCCCTCTTACGACTGCTTTCATTGCATCCAATAAATTACAGTATGTTGTATCTACATGCTCACTTAGTTGTAGATATTCTTTAACTTTTTCTTTAATTTTATCCTTGACCCATTGGTTGTTCAGAAGGGTGTTATTTAATTTCCATGTGTTGACAGAGTTTTTGGAGTTTTTTTGCCATTAATTTCCAATTTCATTGCTCTATGGTCAGATAATATGCATGGGGTGATTTCAATTCCTTTGTATTCACTTAAGCACTTTCTGTGGACTAGTATATGGTGTATTTTAGAGAACATCCCAGGTGTAGCTGAGAAGAATGTGTATTCTGATGATGTTGGGTGGAATACTCTCTAGACATCTACTAAGAACATTTGTTTACAGGTCTGGTTCAGTTCTGATATTTCTTTGCTGATTTTTTGTCTGCTGATCTATCTTTGTGACAAGGGGTTATTAAGGTCTCCCATTACAATTCTGTTTTTGCTTATTTGATTTTTCATGTCTATTAATAATTATCTTGTATAATTGGGTCCTCCCATATTTGGTGCATACATATTTGTGATTGTCATCTCTTCCTCTTTAATTTTTCCCTTAACAAGTATGTAGTTACCTTCTTTATCTCTTTTGATCATTTTTGGTTTGAAGTTCACATTGTCTGCAAACAGAATAGCTACCCCTGCTTTTTTCTGGGTTCCTATTGCATGGAGTATTGTTTTCCATCCTTGGACTTTCAGTCTATGAATTTATTTTTGAGTTAAATGTGTTTCTTTTACACAGCACATAGTTGGATCTTGTTTCTTGATCCATTGTGCCAGTCTGTTTCTTTTGATTGGTGAATTGAGGCCATTCATATTGATATGTATTGGCTTATCTTTGTCATGGTATTTTCCTGCTGTTGGTTCCCTACTTTTCCCCTCTGTTTAATTGCTTGCCCTGCCTGGTAGTTTCTTTCTGTTGTTGTTCTTGGCATTGTGGTCATTTTTATCTCTGTGTAGAATATCTTTCAGTACTCTTTGTAGGGTTAGTTTGGTGGTCATGAATTTCTTCAGTTGTTCCTTGTCATAGGCATCTGGGAATGTATTTTGTTTCTGAATCTTGTCATTTTCTATTTTCTCTTTTTTATTTTATTTTGTTTTCTATATTGATGCTTGCCGATTTCTTATGATAGCTTTATCACTGGTATTGAGGCTTCCTTAGGAGATGTCTGTTCTTCAGGGATGTCTTCTAGATGGTTCTTTATAGCTATCCCAAGAACCTACCTTCCAATTTGTAAAGGATGCAAAGTTACTATTTGGCTCAGCACCCAATCCTTTGATACTGGGTTGTGGTGCTGATTATGACCCCGTACAATCACAGCGTTATCCTTCAGGGGAGAAAAACTGATTATAACATGTATGACATCTTGGCTAAAGTAGTACAGTTAGTAATAACAATAGTTTCAAGTACAGCTTAACTACTGACAAACTATGGTAACTATTAACCTGCTACCTCTGATCACAGGACCAAACTCTAAAGTTATATAACAAAATCAGATACATACCACACACTTATATGCAGTGATTTTCCTCTTAGTGGAGTGATTTTACCCTTCTGCAGGGTTGCAGAGGTTAAAATGAGTAGTGGACAGGCTAAAGTGATGAATAAGGTCAAATATAGTAGGGTCAAGGCTGGAGGTCAAAGGATGATCACCCGAGTTTTGGGAAACTGGAGGACACAGGAGGGAAAGAATGAAATAGAATGTGAAGGAGTAACCAGAGAGGGCAGAGACAATGTTTACTCACTTGAAAGTTTAAATTCAAGAAGTAGTTGCGGAAAGAATGAAAGAGGATTGGTAGAGGAAAGTGAAAAAAAAAAGTTAAGAAACCTAAACAGGAAAAAAAGGAAGAAAGAGAAAGAGAATAAAAAAGAAAAGAGAAAAGAAGGAAAGAAAAAAGAGACCAGGAGAGTAGAGAGAAAAAAAAAACCAAAAAAAAAGAAAAAAACAAAACCCTAAATACAAAAATAACTACAGAATACAAAACAAAACAAGAGGACATGCAACTCAACAGGAAATATATAGCCAATTAGACAAACAAGGGAGAATAAAAGTAATAAAATACATCTCGTGTTTACAGTTCTGTGATAGTATCCATGTTTAATACCAGAAATGTGCTGGGCATGGAGCTGATCTTGGCCTCTGGATGTGGGGGCTGAGACTGGTCTTGTGTTGGTGGAGTTCTCCAGAGTCCAACTTCTGGCTCCTCACTGCTGCTTTAGATGCTTCCACATTGCTGGTCTTGCTGATTCCTGCACATGCCTGGGCCCGGCCTGTCCTGGGTGTTGAGGTCCTGGTCTTTCTGGCTGCCAAAGGTGTGTGTTATTAGTGTATCTTGAAGAGGTACTAAACAGTGAATGACATTATTCAATGAAACACACGAAAACATAAAAGTAGAGAGGAACTTATGAGTGAGTGTAAAACATTCTCTACTTTAATGTGTTCTACTTGTTTCCTGCATTATCTTAGGCAGAAAGGAACAACTCTGAAATAACACTAGCATCATGATTACTCATTTAAATTGCTATGTGTTCATTATGAATTCCCACCATCTACACATGGCCACACACATGCACGGGTGTGGATCCAAACATATGAAAATCACATATGAATCAAACATTACAGGTAGTAAGGATAGAACTCTCTCAGTTTTTATTTTCCTCCCATAAGTACTATATTTAGTCTCACGCTAGCATCTATGTCCCCAAGGCTCTGAAATAACCCCTCAGGGTTTTCCTTAGAGGCTTGTTTCTGTCCTATGGTAAACAAGGGATTTAGACAACAAGGGTCATGCATGTATATATATATTGCAGGGCTCTGATGTTTTTTGATGTATACCTTGAGGACCTAGACCTGATCGAATTTGGCTTATGATTTTAAAAGCCAAATTAGGTACTGAAGGAGGTAAAATAGGCAGATGAAATACTGCCAGGTTTTACTGTGGTTATTAGTTGTAGGCATATTGGCGAGAGGCTTTGTTAAAAGTACATAGAGGCTCTATACTGAAAACTACAGTACTCTGAAAAAGGAGATTGAAGAGGATATCAGAAAATGGAAAGATATCCCTTGCTCCTGGATAGGAAGAACCAATATAGTGAAAATGGCCATACTTCCAAAATTGTTATACAGATTTAATGCAATTCCAATCAAAATTCCAACAGCATATCTCACAGAATTAGAGAAAACAATCCTAAAATTCATTTGGAATCAGAAGAGACCTAGAATAGCAAAGGCAATTCTGGGCAACAAAGGCAAGGCAGGGGGCATCACAATCCCCGACTTGAAATTATACTATAAAGCTACTGTGATAAAAACAGTGTGGTACTGGCAAAAAAACAGACCTGAAGATCAATGGAACAGATTAGAAGATGCTGAAACAACCCCAGACATACTAAGCCACCTTATCTTTGACAAAGGTGCCAAACACATTCGCTGGAAGAAAGATAGCCTCTTTAATAAATGGTGCTGGAAAAACTGGCTCTACACATGCCGAAGATTAAAACTAGATCCATATCTTTCACCATGCACTAAACTAAATTCAAAATGGATCAGAGATCTAAATATTAAAACAGAAACATTAAATCTGCTGGAAAGTAGGATAGGTAAAACCCTTGGAGACATTGGTGTAGGCAAAGACTTTATGAATAAAAACTCAACCGCACGGGAACTATCCCAAAGAATCAATAACTGGGATCTCATCTTATTAAAAAGCTTTTGCACAGCAAGAGAAACCACCAACAGAGTGAAGAGACAACCCACAATGTGGGAAAAAATGTTTGCCAGCTGTTCCTCAGACAAAGGACTACTATCGAGAACATATAAAGAACTCAAAAAAATCAGACCTCCCAAATTTAAAGACCCACTCCAAAAATGGGCATCTGAGATGAATACACATTTCTCAGATGAAGAAATACTAATGGCAAACAAATATACAAAAAAATGTGCAACATCACTAGTCATTCGAGAGATGCAAATTAAAACAACACTGAGATACCATCTCACCCCAGAAAGAATGGCTACTATTAAGAAATCAACTAATAACAAATGCTGGAGGGGCTGTGGGGAAAAAGGAACCCTTCTCCACTGTTGGTGGGAGTGTCGACTGGTACAGCCACTGTGGAAGTCAGTGTGGAGATTCCTCAGAAAACTAGGGTTGGAGGTCCCATTTGACCCAGCTATTCCCCTTCTGGGCATCTTCCCAGAAGAATTAAAAACATCGTACCACAGCGATATATGTGCACCCATGTTTATAGCAGCACAATTTGTAATAGCCAGATCTTGGAAACAACCCAAATGCCCATCAACTGAAGAATGGATAAGAAAGATGTGGTATTTTTATACAATGGAGTACTATTCAGCCATAAAGAAGGATAAACTGGAGACTTTTATAGGTAAATGGATGCAACTCGAGAAAATACTCATAAGTGAAATAAACCAGAAGCACATGTGTAAGCATCGTATTATCTCTCTAGTATGAGAAACTGAAAGAGTAAATAAGATCCAAAATGTACAATAGACATGGTGAATCAAAAAGAAACTGGTCAAAAGGAAAGAGAGACTGGAATAGGGAAAAGAAAGAAGGGAAAGGGAAAAAAATTGTATATATATATATAAGATGGTTAAGATAGATACACTACCATTTTTACTTAGTTCATTGAAGAGTAAGGTTTGTGCCAATAATGTTTGGACAATTGAATGCTAATGTCTGGTGTCCTGAATAACTAACTTAAAGATAGTAATACGTAATGTATTAACCATTGTTACCCTCCTATTATGTTGTTTTGAAAATTTGTTCTTCTTTTGATTTGTTTTGTTTTTTTCTTCTCTTTAAAATAAAAAATAAATAAATAAAAAATAAAAAAAAAAAAAAAGTACATAGAGGCTAAGACTATACACTAATTTGTTTAACATTATCAGAAATACAGATTTCAGGGGCCGGTGAGATAGTTCAGTGGCGTAAGCGCCTGCCTGGCAAACACGAGGTCCTGAGTTCAACTCCCAGAACACACATAAAGGAAAAAAGGGCCAGTGATATTACTTAGCGGCTCAAGCGCTTGCTGGCAAGTGTGAGGTCCTGAGGTTGACACCCAGTACCCACATTAAAAAAAAAAAGAAAGAAATATAGATTTTATTTCAACCACTCAGTTTGAATGTTTCATGTTGTATAATGATTGTTTTTGCATGAAAATGTATATTTTCCAAATTCTCAGAGAGCAGTTTCGTGTAGCTTGCCATGATGATTATGAATATCTGTGCTTTCCCTGACTACAAAGGAGTCCTTGCAAATGGCTGAAGTCAGGTTAATTCACCCCATGACAAACAGAAATGGCTGGAGAATACCTGATCATTTCAGAGCTTTATTGCTTCTTACTTGCCTTCCTTTGCTCTTCAGAAGGAGAATCTAATTAACATTCTTCATGCCTAGACAAACTTAGCCAGGAGTCCCTTTCATTCTCTCAAGATCAAAAAATCAATTTGGATGATCTTACTGTCCTCTTGAAAAAAAACATGGTTGATAAAGATTGAGGATTCTCAAGGGAGGACACAAAAATTACAATCTAAGGGGTTTGGGATGAGGACAGCTGATAGATACTTTCAGAGTCATATTGTATAAGTTGGCAATATTTCCATTTAATATTATTACTTCACTGGGTTTACTCACAGCATGGAAAGTTATCTGGCTTGTAGAACAGTAAATTCATGTAGTTTTGGAAAAATTTTAAATTTGTCTTTGGAAAGTCTAATTGGATTTGTGCTTGCTACTGTATCACTTGATATGAGCTAGGTTCTTAATGAGAGATTTGAAAATACAATGAAGATGAGATCTGAACTCTTCATGTAACAAGAGAGCCAGTATTACATGGTAATAATTAGATTAAACCTACACAGAAATTTAAGAGATGTAATCAGTAATGAAACCTATCCCAAAGCTGATTACCTGAAGTAATGGAAAAGATGTAAATAGCCATATTCTTAGGAAATAAACTCTTCAGAAAATACCGCGTGTTATCTCAGAGACATATTTCCAATTGGTGGCTCATGAATAATATAATATTTCTACTTTTCCCTCTGGCATGAACATGTCACAGTTAAGAGTTGACTGTCCAAACACCTTGAGAGGAAGGAACAGGTAACAATCCTATTTTTTTCACCAATTTGTGACGATTTTGAAGGTAGGACAAAATTGTGTTATATTTCTCAGGCCATTTCATAGTTGTTTTGAATTTTTCATAATAAAAGTATTGAATAAAAAGTTAAGGTTTATGTACAGTGTTAGCTTCTAAAATGTTCATTGTTTTGGGGAAAAGAAGGAAACAGTGTGTTGGAGCATGAAAGAATTTGGTTCTATTTTAAACACAATGGTTTTCACTTACTAATAAATATTTCAGCTTGACATGAATGTTCACATACACAAATCAATGCATATTGTGTGTCAGGAAATATTTTAACTTTCGAATACATTTCAAAGGGTAGCCTCTTTCTGTGATAGTGAATCACATCTCATGTATGTATTTGTTTAAAATTATCTCCGGTTACAATTAAGCATGTCCTTAGATTTGTTTATTTAATGAGAAATTATCAAAGAAAAATGAAAAAAAGTAACAATAAATATAAACACAAAGTAAAAACTGCCAGTCCTGACAGAAAGTAATTTGATGGCCATTTGGGTATACGAGTAATTCATTTTTCTTCTGCATGACATAAATTACTGGGCTTTTGTTCATCTTGAAATTAGGAGCATAGTCCACTGCAGCATTACTAAAATGGAAATAAGATATAATCAAAAGGTGGGATTAAAAATATTGCACATATTTCAGCTTTACACTATTGACTGCTCCATGGGAAGACAATCTCCATTTTTCTTATCATTTTACTTGCAGAAAACTTCTTCAAACATGGAATAGAAACAATTTAGTGACATCAGCTTTAATTACCACATGCCAAGCATTTTATCTAGTGATTCAAATTGTGAACTTGATCCAACGTTTACTGTCCTTGCTTTCTAGTTTGACTGATATTGAGATTTCTTTCCAAATCTTGTAGTCTCTTTAACATTTGTGTAGTTGGTGTTTTACAAAGTCTTTGGTCGTATTTGGTTCTGTTTTTTTGTAATGTATTTTTATATATACATATATATATATATATATAGAGAGAGAGAGAGAGACATAATTGTGAAGTATGGCAGTTAGTAGTACAACTTAAATAAATTATCTTTATTATCCAAACCAAAATCTTTTCTTGGTGCCTTGTTTTTTTCTGCTTTCTTGGGTTTTCTTGTGTTTGCTACATTTTGTATTGGCAGTGTTATTTAGAAATTTACATTTTCTGGTGATTTATGTGGTAGACATTTTTTACCTCTACTGGTGGATCATTTTATGTCATCAAAGAAAATTTTGTCAGCAGATTTTAATAATTGTTAAAATCTAATATGAAATTTCATTCATTGACTCATTAATTTGTGCATTCATTACAAATATTCTTTGGTATCTAATGTGTACATAAGTTCTATCAGATGCTTCAAATGTAATCATTAATTTCATATATCCAAATATTAATGGTGGACTATTCAAGACTATACGAGCTGTGATCAAATCATACAATGAGTAGTTTGTTTGTTTTGAGACAGGGTCTCACTTTGTAGTTCAGGTTGGCCTTGAACTCACTAGGTAGTCCTGGCTGGCCTTGAACTCACAGCAATCCTCCTGTCTCAGCCTCCCAAGTGCTGGGATTACAGGTGTGTGCCACCACACCTGGTTTACAGTGAGTGTTTAAATTAAAAAAAAGTTTTAATGTTACTTAGTAAATGACACATTGCCATTAAACTCCCTCAAAATATTCCCCCTCATTTTGAACACCTTATCCCATCATTCTTGCTACTTTCTGAAGCAGTTAAAGTCCTCTTTATGAGTATATTCTTGTGTATGCTTTAATATCCTGAATGCATTCAAAGTATTTACAGCAATTTTTGACAACCAAAAAGATTACAATGTGTCCTCATCTAACTTATTTACCAGATTAGCAATTTGTGACTTCTGGCTCTTCCTCAAATTCAGAATACTGTGAAAGTTAAGCATTTTTAATTGATTTAGGACACTGAGGCAGCCAGAACTGTGGAACTACAGATACTGAGGAAAGAGAATCTCCAGAAATGCATAAGAAAGTTGCAGAAATAATGGGATAAATGTGATCAAAGGGAGAGGGAGGATTTTGAAGGGGATTAATAGCAACGTGTCTTTTGCTGCAAAAACTTTTTCAAATTCAGGCATTCACTGTATTTTATGATCATGCCTCGTAAATAGATTTTGATGATACCATGGTGTTAAAATAACAAAAAGATGGTTTCCATCAATGAATACATCCCTTAATGCAATCTGCTGCTTTCCTAATAATATGATGCTGCCGTGATTCAAAAGTGGTTATCCATCCTCTCCGTGAGCAAGTTGATATTTCTGATGAGGGTGAAGACTGAAGGTAGATTTGGTGGAGTAGGGAGTAAGAGCACAGCAAAGAATAGAGAATTCCAAGATCACAAAGCAGACAATGCCAGTGTTGAGTGAGTGGAAAATAAGAAATAACCACAAAAAATACTCTGATCTAGCAGAATACAAATCAAGCTTCAGTGCCAAGAGCATTTCTCCTCTCCTCTTAGAAAATGTTCCTAATTGACTAGTTGCCATTTGTGTCCACTCCTGTTGACTAATTCATTTTAATGTTACACAAGTTGAGACATTTGAAGAGTACTGGATGACGTGTTCATCCTGTGCTGCTTTGCTGTTACCAGAAGTCGTCTTTTGTGCTATCGCTTCCATCATCCTTCAGTGTCAAACAGGAAAAAAGACAGAAAAGATAAATAAAGAATGATTCGATATCTCTAACTGATCCATCACCCTGGACAACATTAACTCTCCTCATGTGATACTAGACGTTTATGCTAAGAAGACATTTGTACAAATACTATGACTTCTTATATGAAATTGGAAAAACAGCCAAAGCAGAGGCTTTCCATGAGATGGAGGAGTGAATCCAAAATTCATGTTTAGTTGTGAAATTTCAGTAGCCTCCTGTAGCTCCCTTCTAACTGCATTGGCAGCTGGTCCCTTATTCTTACAATATTCATAGTGGTGGATTCTTTTCTAATGCAATCGAAAGTGCTGAAGGAAAGACCCAGGTGTAGGCAATAAAGAAAAGAACACAAACAATGGCATTCCAAGAAAATCTACTTTGATTCTCACTCTTCCACGGACTTGCCAGCAATGTCTAAAGGCTCTTTATCAAATGTGAATAAGTAATCAAAGAGATTTGAGTGATATTTAAAAAGTAAGTAATTCATAAAACAAATGATTAAATGTAGAAGATTTGTCATGTTATAATTGAACAAAATATATATGTTTCTCTAAATAAACATCATCATTAGTTTATCTTGATTTTTTTAAGGAAAATTGAGGTCATTTTGGTTGAGTATGCTCACCATGTCTGTATCAACACTGATTTGTCTATAGGTTTTATTATTTTAACCCACAATATTTTAAAATTGTATGTTCATTTGTTTTTATTTGTAACATTCTCAAATTTAAAAGGAAATAGTAAACAGTACACACTTGGTAAATACAGATAGCATATTTTATTGATTTTTACACTAAAATATTAGCAAAAGGTCATATCAAGGAAGCATGTGAGGCATAGACTGTTTTAAAATTAGGAGGTTATTTTTCAAAACAGTTACATCAAAGGCCAGTAGGGTTGTGTGTTTTATGTTTAATTTGATTGTTTTTTTCCAAACACACTTCATTAGTTAGAGCATGAGTGTATGAATTGCTCCAAGAATGAAAATATGAACAAATAGGAAAGTTTCTCGAGAGGTCTGAAAGCATCAGAGAGCGTGCCAAGCTTGTGTATTATGTCTCTGAAGTAATCAACTCCTGAGCAAAGCCAAGTCTAACACTCATACTATGATATCAGATTGCTTGTCTTTCTTTTATGACCTACTACTTGGAATCTCATGTTCAAGTACCTGATTTTCTCTAAAATACTATTCCTTAGTTATGATATGGAAGAAAATAATAAAGCTGGTAATATGAAATTTTCATGATAAATCACTGTGTAACAAAGAGATTGTGACCTCTGCCAGAATTCCTGTTTCATAAGAAAAGTTAAAGTAGTGTGAGAAGCAAGATACAAATCAGTACAATACTGAATCCTCGCTTAATTTCATGATCCCATGTTGGGCAACTTCCCATAATCTCATAGAGATTTTAATACGTTTCCTACTTTCCATAGCCAGATCTTTCAGATGGCAGTAATAGACATGGTCCCAGCTGATATTAGTCAACATTTACTTCTAAACTGGGAAATTCAAACTTTCAGTTGTGCTGCAATTATTGATAAAAACCCACTTCTTATTTGCTTTATTTTGTGTATGTCTTTTCTTTGTGCCATCTGTGGTTCAGTGATAGTGAAGAAGAGTAATGTTAATCTCTTTTTTCTCTTAGCAAAGAATGTTCCAGGATCTCAGAATTTCCAACAACTCCAAGTTCCAGGTCACTGAGTTCATTCTGATGGGATTCCCAGGCATTCACAGCTGGCAGCACTGGCTCTCCCTGCCCTTGGCTCTACTCTACCTCTTAGCTCTCAGTGCTAACATCCTCATCATGATCACCATCAAACAAGAGGCATCCCTGCACCAGCCTATGTACCAATTCCTGGCCATGCTGGCTGTGGTGGACATGGGCCTGGCTACCACCATCATGCCTAAGATTTTGGCCATCTTCTGGTTCAATGCTAAGGCCATCCGTCTCCCTGAGTGCTTTGCTCAGATGTATGCCATCCATTGTTTCGTGGCCATGGAGTAAGGTATTTTTGTCTGCATGGCTATAGATAGATATGTAGCCATTTGCCAACCACTGAGATACCCATCAATAATTACTGAACCTTTTGTGATCAAAGCAACTGTGTTCATGGCATTCAGAAACTGTCTGGTTACTATCTCAGTGCCTGCACTTGCTGCTCAAAGAAATTACTGCTCTAGGAACCAGATAGAGCACTGTCTTTGCTCTAACCTTGGAGTCACTAGCCTATCTTGTGATGACAGGAAAATCAACAGTGTCAACCAGGTAATTCTGGCTTGGTTAATCATGGGAATTGATCTGGGTGTGATTGTTTTATCATACTCTTTGATCCTTCAGTCTGTGCTAAAGCTCAACTCACTAGAAGCTGCATCTAAGGCCTTAAACACCTGCACAGCCCACCTTATTTTAATCTTTTTCTTCTATTCAGTCATCATTGTCATCTCCATCACTCACAGTGCAGGCATGAGAGTTCCCCTCATCCCAGCTCTACTCAATGTGCTGCATAATGTCATCCCCCCTGCTTTCAATCCCATGGTGTATGCTCTCAAGAACAAGGAGCTCAGGCAGGGCTTGTTTAAGGTGCTTAGGCTGGACACCAAGGGCAGCTAACATGGAGAATATATTCACAATCTTATTTTCTCCACATATTTCCCATTAACTTCTCCCACTAAAGCAAATAGTGAAAGAAAATAATAGGTGTACTGTGGCAGGTTTTTAGATGATATAAGAAATCAAGAGAAACAACTGAAGTCTCAGAACTTAAAACATGACTCAATCTTTGAAATCTGCCATTGTCCAGCAAAATTCTTCATCACAAAGTGTAACACACTGATGCTCTCTGGCACAGGGATCCTGTGAGGAAGATACACGGCACATACATTTCACTACGTCCCCTACTTGCTATGTGCAGAGTTTCCAGACAATGTTAGTAGATGTGTTTACAGCAATTATTAGTCAAGATCTAATTTTAAATTGGGGATTTATTCTTTACATTTTGCTGTCATTATGGATCAAGTAAGAGATACTTCTGAAGATTTCTTCATTGCTTTCATAACCATCATATATTTTTATGAGGAAAAGACTTGAAAATCCAATTTCTCTGTGAAGACATTCAAATTAAAAAAATATCTTTATGCTCAAGATGACTAGTCTTCATTTTTAGGTAAATTCCAATCAAAACTACAAAAATTTATCAGTACCTCTAGTAAAATGACTAATTTTAAAAAGGAGAAATAACAAAAATATTCTTAGGCATATGTATACACTGGAATCCTGATATATTGCTGTTGGAATAGAAAATGGTACCGTAGCTGTGAAAAAGTTTGTCACTTACTTAGAAATTTTTTACTGTATGATAAAATCACGCTATAAACCAATGTGCACTAAAAATTTTTTTTTAAAGTTGACTTGGTTAGCATGTGATGGCACATGCCTGTAATCCCAGCACTCAGGAAGCTGAGACAGGAGGATTGCCATGAGTTTAAGGCCAGCCTGGGCTACATAGTGAGTTCAAGGCCAGCCTCAACTGCATAGTAAGACCCTGTCTCAAAAACAAAAACTAAAAGTTGATTTGGTTAGAGAGGTAAAGTAAAGCTAAATTGCCTAAAAATCAAATTGAAGTTTTTGTGTAGCAAGAAAAGAAAAATAAATAACAATAAATCTCAGAAACCAAATGAACAAGGAGAAGAAGTACTGGTACATGTTGTAACAAACACACACACACACGCACACACACATTTAAAGCATTATACTTATTGAAGAATGCCAGACACAAAGGGCTACATGTTATAGAACTGTGCTTATGTGAAAACCCAAAATAGAAAAGTCCATAGAAGCAGAACACAAATGATTTATTGCCAGATGATGGAGCACAAAGAGAGACTTAGTAATGGCTTTTGAGGTTTTGTTAGCATTCCTTTGAAATATTTTGGAATTATATACTAGTGATGGGCACGCCACATTGTGAACATACTGAAAACCACTCAATTGTACATGTTTAAATGGTTAAAATGATGAATTTTGTGGTACATGATTCTTATTTTAATAAAATGGGAAATGGCTTAAAATTATTCTCTACACATATAGCTTGCATGGTTTCCCATAAAATTTAAAAAAAATGGTTGTCAAAGAATAGGAAATTGTTTTTAAAAGTGTGTATTTTAGCTAAGCGATGAATTAATCTTAATGTTTACCAATATATAATTCAATACAGAAAACATTACATATCTGCATACAAACAATGAAATAATATACATCTATAAACAAGCAATGACATCCTGTCACGGCAAGCTGGATGAACCTGAAGGACATTATGTCAATTTAAATCACCTAGGCACAAAAAGACACGTACTGTCTCATTTAAAGTCTATGTGGGATCTAAAAAAGCTGATACCCTAGATGTCATGAATAGAATAGTGCTTACTGGAGACTGGGGAAAACAGTGGAGTTTTGACAGGGGAAGGGTGTGGCCATGGGTGCTGTGCAACATTCACATGGACCGTGGTACCTAGAGTTGTACTGCAGAGTATGCTGGACTTAACAATCATGCACTGCATAGTTCCCAATAGTTGGAAGGAAGGATTTGGAGTGTTATCATCAGTAAGGAATGAGAAATGTTTAAGGCAGTGGGCATGTGGCCATAGAACAATATGTACATCTATACCACACTGTACCCCCAAATCATGTACAACTGTTATGTGCCATTCAAAATTAAAATGTAAGTTAAAAGTGAAACAGTATATATTCATTTAGATATATTATTCCCTTTTTAATTTAATGTAAATTCAAAAAGGCAACATTTGCCCTTCTGGACACATAATCTAAATGTCTGTACTTTTTCTTTCTTTTTTTTTTTTTATATGCGGGTACCGGGAGTCGAGCTCAGTACCTCGCACTTGCCAGGCAGGCACTTATGCTGCTGAGCTATCTCACTGGCCCTGTATATTTACTTTTTAAAAGAGTTTTTCCCTGTTTGTTTGTTTTGAGGTGGGCCTTGAAACATTATTCAGGCTGGTTTTAAACTAGTGATTACCCTGCCTCAGCCTCCCAAGAGGCCGAGATTGAAGTCATGTACTGTTGGACTTGGCTTGCTTCTGGTTTTCCTTGTCTTACCTTTCTCTTTCCTTTATGTGAGACTTTAACAACTTCATTTTCTTTTCCTTAGATATTTTTGCTCGAATTTGTTCTGGTCCGTGGTAAAATTGATTTTCCAGTCATCTGTTTCCTTCTCTTCCATAGAAATCCTTTTCGTATTTGATCAGTACTACATGTTCTCAGGTATCTCTGAAAAATATTGATCCTGGAAATACTTTAGGAATGATAAAGATGATGGTAATGAACCACTAGAGAAGGAACTATATAATCTGAATTGACTGTAGAGTGACCAACATTGATACTCAGTTTTCATACACTTATAGTAATTCAAATACTATTTAGTAATTTTTAGTTGCTGCAATCAACTTATAAATAAATCCAGGGATATTTATGGAATCATAGCAAGTAGCAAAGACTTGAAGACAAAAATTAGAGATATATAAGTAATAAACTTTTAAATTGGGAGAAGAAAAAGATGCATACACAAATAATTTGCATGTGATTATATATATGTATTATATAATATGTTCATAGAGAATTAAAAAATTGATTAAATTCTCATTGTAGACTAGTTGTAATTTAAAGAGAGTTGAAACATAGCTTGAAGTAGAAAGTAATCGTTGGAAAGAACTACAAAAGCATATATATAGAAGCACACGCAATGTTTTTTTTCTTTTAAGGAAGGAAAGATTTAATTAGCTCACAGTTTGTGGAGGTTTCAGTCCATACTCGGCCAGCTCCAAGGCAGAGTGGCACATGGCAGAGGGCAACAGTTCACAGCAGAAAACAGCAAAAACAACAAGAGCAAAAAGGGAGGAGAGGGAGAGAGAGAGGACATACAGTATTTTTAAGAGGCCATTTCTGAAAAGAAAATAGATGGAGATTTTCAAGATAGAAGTTGAAATTTTTAAGGTGATACTAGTTTTATTGTTTGTGTGCAAATGTGAACATATAATCTCTACCAAATCTAACATACTTCTGAAAGAAAAGAACATATACATACTTTCTAAACCATACACAAAATGTATAGGAGGCAAGAAAGAAGTGTTCCTCAGTTAGAAGGTCACACTATGTGCTCAAGACAAGTTGTTATCGATAATCATTTTACAGAAGGATAGCATGCGTGCACAAAAAAGCACACATCCTAAAGGCAGCTTCACATGCAATGCACGAAGTTGATACAGTGTGCCTACCATCCAGGTCAGGAACTGGAGAACCTATGCAGAGCACCCCTTCTCCGGCCTCTCATTCTCAAACTGAAACAACGTCCTAAGCATGGGCCTGATTCTGCGCTTTAGACAAATGAAAATATAAAACACACATTCCTTGTCTCTTTCAGTCATCTATGTATTTGAATCAACCACAGTTAGTTTGTTTGTTCACTAGTTAGTTGAATGCTGATGGACACTGCAGTCATTCCTAGCTCTTGGGTATTCCCAGTGTGCTGAAATTTAGATCTTCTACAACTTTTTTTGTAAAAATATATGAAAACACGATCATTTGTTCATATATATGAATCGCATCTAGATATACAGCTGGAAAATTTGGAATAGCAAGCAAAAGATAGAAGGTGGAACACAAGAATGAACTCCAAGTGAGTTTGACAGGAGAAAGCTGAGATAAGTAAATTACCACAGATATTAATAAACATTGGTTACATGTTGCCAGTGATTTAAACATTTTTAAATATCTAACTCCATTCTTAGAGATCTAAACACTGTGTCTCAATGAGTGTTGATTGTCGTTCAGGACAGAAGTACTTGTCTATGAAGATTAAATGCAGTGAACACTGAAGTCCTCTATGAGTCAAGAGCCTTGGAAGTTTGTAACAGAAAGTCTTTACCTACCTAAACATGGCTGTGACCTTTCAAAAGAGGTAGAAACATCTGAGCTTCCTGAAAGTATTCCAAGTGGCCATGTATACAGTCTCATTGGAGGATTCCCTATTGATTTGGTGGTCTCAACTTGGTTAACTCTAACTTCTCAGAAGACTCTATTTAAATGTTTTGAGATGGATAATCCTTTCCTTGAAATAAGAACCTAATGACACACACTTGTATCTGCTTAGTTTTCACCCCATACACAATAGGGTTCATTGTGGGGGGCATGAGTAGATAGAGATTAGCCATAATGATGTGTACATGGGAAGGAATAGTGTGTTCCCCAAAGCGGTGTGTGAAGAAGGTGAAGAAGGCTGGGACATAGGTGATGACGATGGCACAGATGTGAGCCGTGCAGGTGCTGAAGGCTTTCCATCGAGCATCTGCTGATGATAAATTCACAACTGCCCGAAGAATCATAGTGTAGGAGATTGTAATGCACAGGATGTCGAAGCCCCCGATCAGGAGGGCGACCATCAAACCATAGATGGCATTGACCTGAACATTCCCACAGGATATCTTGGCCACAGACATGTGGTCGCAGTAGGTGTGGGGGATGATATTGCCCCTGCAATATGGCAGGCATTTGGTGAGGAAAGTGAAAGGGATGACAAGCGTCACACCCCTGAGAAAAGTGAGGAGCCCAGCCTTTGCAATGGCCACACTAGTGAGGATGGTGGCATAGCGCAGGGGATAGCAGATGGCCACGTAGCGGTCCAGGGCCATGAGCATGAGCACCCCAGACTCCATCCCTGTGAAAGTGTGCACGAAGAACATCTGTGCCAGGCAGGCTTTAAAATCAATTACATTGAGATTGAACCAGAGTATGCAGAGAGTGTTGGGAAGAGTGCTGGTGCACATGAGCACATCCGTGAAGGAAAGGAGAGCCAGGAAGATGTACATAGGTCTGTGTAAGGACTCTTCTGTGTAGATGAGGTACAGAAGCCCAAAGTTCCCTGTAAGAGCAATGATGTACATGGTGCACAGGGGGAGCGAGATCCACAAGTGGACTTCCTCCAGACCAGGGATGCCTCTCAGGATGAATGAGGCTGGGGTTAGGCTGGTTCCATTTAGAAATGACATAACGACTGTTGGAAAGTCATAATAGAGCTACTACTGAGCTATTGCGCTAAGTAGAAAGAAAAAAAATACAGAGCAGAACTAACAGTGTTATGCATAATTTTTCCCCAGACTGGTTAACTTGTTTTATTGCAGATCAATGACCATATGTGCTGTCCTAGGTTTAATATGTGATACGTACTCTGTCTGAGTCCATGCCCGAAGTGTGAGATGTTGACAAGATAAATTGTCTGAATCTGATCAATCTGTCTGGTTCTGGATGTGTCCAGTATCTTCACTTTTGTTATCGTGTAGTCCATTCACCAGGCTGAAGTTGGCCTCTCACTGAACAATAGGATGATCGAAGATTTATTAAACATTTACTGTGTTCCAACTGTTCCCACGTTAGGTACAGAATCCTAGGCTAATATGAAATGTCAGCAAACTTCAAGGGGATCATCTTTGAAAATTAATCAATTTAAACTAATGAACATATTGGCATGGCTTCCATATAGTTTGAGCCCAAACTACCCCTTCTTAAAAGTTTTGAAGAAACTTAAATGAAGAAAAATATAAATCATCCCCTTCTACCAATAGCTTCCTTTAATCAAAATCAGTGAATGATCTTAAAAGCAGTATTCCCCTTTAATGTCATTAAAGACTAAATACCTGATTAGTACTGAAGTAAATAGATGATAAGTCATTGCAGTAATATAGGAGTAAATAATGTTTTTCTAAGATTAGTGTCTATTCTAATGGACTCTGGAGTCCAGTTCAATGAGAACAAAGATGTTTATCAGCTTTATGAAACCAGTGGATGTTCCCTTTAGAACATAGTTCTTTGTTTTCTAGCCATATCACAATTTCAGAGAATCATAGAGTCAAATTTCTCTCAAGCCATGTAATTTCTGAAGCTAAGTTTGCTGGAATAAAGAAGATATTTAATATATTTTTTAAAGTCTATTGACTGAGAGGTCGTAAGGAGGTCAAGGATATTTATGAATAGTAGAATAATTAATGTGATATTATGCAGTGAGGAAATAAGCACAAAGTTGTGAATGTATGATGGATGCACATGCATTGTACAAGTTCGAAGAAGTGGGCTACACTGAGCTAGAAGGTGCATATTAAAAGTAACAAAAATAAGGAAAAAGTAGTCTGATGATGAGGGTAGTCCTTAAAAGAGGATACTGGGGGGATAATAAATAGACTGATTTTAAAAAATCAATGTTGAAATTTACAGCACATTTTGGACTTTTTGTAAGAGACCCACCAACAGAAGTTTCTACTTCAAATTTAAGGTTGTATGAAATTGCCTCTCCTTTCTTAGTATGTGTTTGTTAGTTAATTTTTATGTCCTTATTTTTCAAAAGATAAGGACTAAACATTGCTTATAGGGTCATTTTGAATTGAGATATAATTAAACTATCATAACTGTAATGTGGAATGGAGGCAATTCCCTGAAAGTAAGAGAAGACAAGAAACAGAAAATTATGAAATAACACTCTCATCACTTTCCTATTATTTGCTACAGGATAAGTTCTTTTTTCTTAGAAGTGTTGTTATGTCACATCCAGCAAGTCTACCTTTTAAAAAAATATTCCCTGTAATAGTTATATTTCAATAGTTAAAATGTGAATATTGTATCCAAAGTGAAAATAGAACATGCATACCAGGATATAGAAGCAGCCTTTGTGCCATATTAAAGGTTAGGAGATCATTTTATATTACAACTGTCTTCATTCATCCTCCCAATCCTTTAATATACCCATTCCTTTATTCAGAAGAATGCAACCCCAATTTGGAAATCTGCTTACCCCGAAAGCTGCTGGAGGTCCTCAATAAACTGAATGTATCCAAGGATTAAGTTACATTCACGTCTGTCTGAAGATCTTGATCCTGCAGCAAAAATACAAGACCTATATGGAGAGTTTGGAGGGAAAATAGAAGCAACATTCTATTGTGTGTGAGTGTTGTGTAATAAGGAAAACTCAGTTGTTATTTTTTCATTCTACTATATCAGAGTAGTGATTTGCCATAGATATGTGTGTATATAAATGGTTACATTATGAAAAAAACAGACTTAAGAATCAGATATATCTGGATGCTAAGGACACTGCCTGAGCCATTGGGAATTGTTTGAGGAACCATTTTGTCCCCCATTACAATATGGAATTCCTGAGGGCATACTTTTACATAGTCCAAATAGAAACTATGTAGATCTGAACTGGTTTGAACTTTCAGAATTAAATCTGTTGGGGAGACAGAATTTTCTAGTAAGTTCTTAAAAATGTAGTACAACATTAGGCACACAATTGGTACTAACATGTTTCTTGAACATAAATGGTGATATACTAACAACTGAAATATATATATATATAATATATAATATATATATATATAGTTGATTTGTGTCCTTGATAAGTCCCCTTAATTATAACATATTATGTATAGATTATTTGGGCAGAGCTAGATATAAACCATCACAGCATTCGTCAAAAATGAGCACTTTGTTTTTCCTTTCCTGTTTTAATGTGTTTTTCTTGCCTTTTCAGTGGTTAGGATCTCCCTCCTATGCAATATTTTCCAGGAGAGTGATAATAGATAGCTTTGGTGACTCCAAATGACTCAGGATAATTGAATTTACTGAGGGTTAAGAATCCTGGCTCCAAGAGATCCTATGAAGACATGGATTTATGGCACAGGACAGAAGCACAGCAGTGCAGTAATAAAACTGTTATGAAATAAAACTAGATTCCTTATTCGGAATGGATATTTGGCTAAATGCTTATAGCATTCTTATTTGTGAACTATAACCTATTGACAATATAGTATCATCTGTATTTTCAAATATACCCCTACAAATACCTCAAAATATCATTTGAAATACTTATTGCTGCTAAGGAAAGACTGCATTACATAAAATGATTAACCCTTGTGTACAGTATAGATTATTATGGGTATCTTTATTTTCTTTGTTTGCAATACTGGTGATTGAATCTTGCCCATACTAGGCAAACACTTTACCACTGAGTTGTACCCCCAGTCCTAGAGACTGTTAAAATAAGCTGAAAACATTCTTTTTATTCATGAGCATTTAATATTTTTAGAAAGGGACTTTGAATTTTTTATTATATTCTTGCATCTACTAGGGCGATCATGGGATTATTCTGTTTTCTTAGAAGCACTGATTTATGTTTATTTATGTAAAATCCACTTGAAATAAGACATTTTAAAACTGAAGTCCATAAAATTTTAACATCATATATATAATTACTACTGTGATATAGAAATGTCACCGCCCCCCAGGATTTTCCTGTGCCCCTCCTCAGTCAATGTCAACCACATTTCAAGGCCCAAATAATTACTGATTGCTGTGTTTTCTACAGATCAATATAAAAAGAAAACTGTGGTCTACTCTCTCACATCTCATTTTTTTCATACAACACAATACTTATAAGAGCTATCTATTTTGCACTGGTGAATTATTCTTTCTAAATTCTTTATAGTAAGCCATTGTATGAATACAGCACACATATTTATTCATTCACCTGTACTGACAGGTATTCATTTGTTTCCTGTTTCAGTTATTATGAATAAGCTGATGTGACCATTCGTGGGCAAGTGTTTCTACAGAAATACATTTTCAGTTTTAGCAGGTATATATAAATGAAATTGCTGAGTTAGGTAGTAGGTAAACATTTAAGTTTTCATGAAACTGGCTGAGGGCTTGTGAAAATAGATGTTTTCATTCCCACATTTGTGTATGAAAGTTCCAGTTGCTTGACATGCCCACCAATACTTGATATGGTCAATGTTTTAAATTCTAAATATGCTAGTGTGTATGAATAGTGGTATCTCACTATGATTTTGTTCTGCACTCCCTGCTTCTTATTTCCTTCTCTATCTCATGGATGTTAAACTATTTTGCCATTTTTTATTGGGTTGTTGGTATTACTATTATTGTTGTCGTTGTTGGAAATATTCTTTACACACTCTGAAGCTAAAACATTAGTAAGTTATATTTAACTTTTTTCTCTCTGTCTCTGATTTGTCTTTTCACATTGTGTATTATTAACAGAGTCTTTCAGTGAGCAGAAGTTTTTAAGTTTACTGATGTACACATAAACAAATATTTATATCATACAACTTTTGTTGTCTAGATAAATGTTTTCCAGCACCAGAGTCATAAAAAAGTCCTATGCATAATTATTCCTATTCCACTGGTTGAAAAAAATCTATTCTTCCCATTACGTACTCTTACTCCATTGTTAAAAATTTAGGGCTGGCGAGATGGCTCAGCGGCATAAATGCCTGCCTGGCAAGTGCGAGGTCCTGAATTCGACTCCCAGTACCCACATACAAAAAAAGGGCCGGTGATATTGCTCAGCGGCATGGGCACCTGCTGGCGCGCGAGGTCCTGAGGTCGATCCCCAGTACCCACAAAAAAAAAAAAAAAAGATTAATGACCATTTTTGTGTCAGTCTATTTCTGGGTTGTCTTCGCTGTTTCATTTATTTATAATATTTCTATTCTATTACAATATTTTCTTGATCAATGGAGCAATATAATAAATCTTTTATTAAGTTAGTTTTCATTCTTTTAAAATATTGTTTTGGATATTCTTTGTACTTTGCATTTTCATATTTTAGAGTAATTTTTAAAAGTTTCTGTAAAAGCTTTCTTAGACTTTTATGAAGTTAGCACTTAATCTATAGATCAATCAGTAAATAAATATATATAGACAGAGACAGAGAGGGAGAAGGGGAGAGAGAGAGACAGAGAGAGAACAGGATCTCACTATGTATCTGGGCTGGCCTTGAATTCACTAATGTAATCTCTCCTTCAAATGTGAAGTTCTCCTGCCTCAGCCTCCTAAGTGCCAGCCTTGTAGGCATGTACCAACATACCTGGCTAAGAAAAATATATTTATTAACAGTGTCATTTGCTTTTCTTTTCTTTTTTTTAATGTGGGCACTGAGAGTCTACCTCAGGACCTTGCGCTTGCCAGCAAGCGTTTGTGCCCCTGAGCGATATCACTGGCCCTTTTTTTCCTTTATGTGGGTACTGGGAGTCGAACTCAGGAGCTCATACTTGCCTGACAGGTGCTTGTGCCGCTGAGCTAGCTCACCAGCCAAGTTTTCTTATTCATGATCATGTTAAGCATTTTTTTTCAGGTCTTATTTGACCTCTCAGTAGTGTTCTATAGTTTTTAGTGTAAAAAGCTTGCAAAAGTTTTATGAAATACATACATTTTCTAATTTTTGTTAACCTATAGTAAACTGTATTCTGTTGTTTTTAGCATACGTAAATAATAGCATGTGTAGATAAATTCAATCTTAGTCTTATTATTTAGATTCCATATTTAAGGTTTTGTCCAACAGTTTTTTCTAGGTTTAAAGGTAGAATTTCAGATCATTTATTTAAAATATTCTTAGTGTAACTGTTTAAATCTGCAAATATCTCTCTATGCAATTTTTTGTATATGACAAATTTTGAAGAGTTGAGGTATAATGATGTATACACTTCATTGACCTATGACTAATTTAGAAGTTCAATTTGCATATGTGCTGGAAGTATTGGATAATTCTTTGATTTCTAATTTATTCATTTTTAGTAAGAGACCATATTCTCTATGATTTCTATGCTCTGACATTTCTTCTCTTCTGATTTATGACCTGAATGCTGTTGAAAAGCATGTATGTTCTACTATTTTGGGGGTAGAGCTAGAATGAGCACAAATATAATCAGCTCTGCATCTCCCTTGAACACATATACCCCTAATGACCTTTAAAGAGTTATGGCAGCTCCCTCACTTCTGCCTTCAAAATTTCATGCAAATTCCTCCTCTGGACATCTCCAGCTCCGTAATATAGGAGAAGGAAGTTCTTGGACATGTAGTTTCACCCTACACATAATAGCGCTCTGCCAATGACTACGGGGTTACTTCCTCCCTCAGCAAAACATAAAAGGCTAAAAGTCATTTTTCTGTGAGGAAAAACTCAAATTGTAATTGTTTCTTAGCCAAAGACAGGATTGCATAAAACTGTAAATATGAAATCATAAAGCAAAGAAGAAAAAATATCCATTGTTAGATTTTTATAACTTTACACTCAAGAAACTTATTGATGACAATGTTATCTTTTGAAAGAAACACTTTTTAAAATTAATTTTATTGGTGCATTTTAGATATACATAATGATAGCATTCATCATAGGGAATTTGCACCAGTTATTGTACAAGATAGGTCTTGACTTTTCTTTTATTCTCCATTTCCCTCCCTTCCTTCCCTTGAGCCTCTCTTCCCCTCCTTATTTACAAAAGTTTTGTTTCCATTTTCCCCTTCTATTCTCTTTTTGTAAAAGGAACACTTTTAAAAGGGATATTACATAAGCTGCTGCACTGATAGAAATTTAGCTTAATTTTTCACCTGTATGTTGATATTTTTCTTTAAATAATAACTTAGAGCTTTTGAGTTGCTTTTTCTTATTTTATAAAGAGAATTCGTATGTGAAAAACATATATGTATTATTTTTATTCCATATCTTGCATTGCTATTTTAAGGATATGATTTTATAATTAAAGTAAAGGTGATCAATGAATTTAAGAGGTAGACAAAATAGACAAATTTCTTCAATTAAGCAAAAGTAAAACAAGAAATAGAAAAGGCTCTAAAGAAACATATCTGTTATAGAAATACAATACATAATTAATCCTTTCCATTAAAATATCACCAGGATCAGAAATCAGTGATGAATTCTTCCAGATACTTCAATAAGAATTAAGCTCTTTTAGAGACAAGAGAAAGAGAAAACAAGTTCAAACTTGGTAATGAAGCCACACAACCCAAATATCAAAATCTTATGAAGACATAAATAAAATTTATATCTCCAAAACAAAAGACTCATATTACTAAGTAAATCTAACACTGCATTTAAGGGATAATAACACATATTAAATGGGGATTTAATTGAAATATAATTTTGGAATGTTATTTAAACAACTAACAATTTTGCTCTTGTGTTAACATAAAAATAAAAATTGATGATCATATTTAGATGAGTGATCGCGTTTAAAAGTTGAAACAAAGAGTTTTAGACAACCACTATAATCATACACCAAATGAAGTAGCTTAGCACCAAGAGCAGGATATAAATAACAAATTTAACATAATTCATAATTCCATTTTAGATGGAATAGAAAAGTATTGACTTCACTTCTGTCATCTACCAAAGCCTGTTATTCTGAAGGCAGTAGATGGCCTTTGTCTTATGTCATGTTATAACAAGTCATTAAACCCAGTGTCAATCCCACAAGCTGGGACTTTAGGAGTCTCATCTCTATTGGGGAGTTTTGGGCTCTTAGGAGATTATATCGATCAGTTGAGTATCTCAGGCAAAGTGCTCAGGCAGGAGCTCAGGTCAAGCCTGACTTGGAGAACCTTTCTCAAAGAAATACTAAATAAATGTTTGAACCTTCTCACATCCTTTTTCTCTCATTTCCTTAACACTGAAAATGCTGCCATTTATGTACTGGGAAACAACATATGGCTTTTTATTCCTTTCTTATTAATTGAAACTCATCTATTTCTCACCTTCATAAATACATGAAGGTTTTATTAGACATGTGGGCACAAACTGTCATATTCTCCAAGACAATGCACATCTTATAATTTCTATACTGGTAACTGATTTTGTTTTAACCTTTTACATCTATGTATTATCATCAGTACACAGTGTAATATGTGCTGATATTTATAAGAAGTTTTACTTGTTTTTTCTGTTTTTCATTAGAAAACATGAAAAAAAAATTAAGCTAGTATATGGTCATTCCAACAGTTTTCAGCTTGAGAAACTTTCTACTAGATCCCAAAATTTGGAACATGTTCTGTCATTTGCTAGCTTACTGTTTAAGCACTAGTTTACCAAACTCTGCTAATATTGTAACTCAACTAATTTCAAGAAGGTTGCCTATAAAGTTTTCATTTATTCTCTACTCAAAACTGAAGCTACATATCTCCACAGCACTGCAAAATTTGAATCCTCTTGCTCTTGGATTCAGTCTCTGATACAGAAATTTTTGTGTGGTGCGTGTGTGCATGAGTGCATGCATGGGTGTGTGTGTGTGTGTGAGTGTGTATGCATTATGTGCATTAGTAAATGGGTTGGTTCCCTGCCAAAGGGGAAAAAAAATCTACATTTTCTGTGTTATTGCCCACTGTGGCTGCCTAGTCTAGAAGAAAGATGTACCATGAGACTAGATTTCTCCTTACTGTTTTCACTTTCCTGTAACTGGAACTCGCTTCTACAAACACAATGGACCATATGGAAGTGTGGTCATGCTGTTCTTTGTTTCCTAGCCAGAAATATGTTCACTTTTGGGAGAATTTCAATCCAGCGTTCCATGTTTCCTTAAGGATGACCAAGATGTACTGTATGAAATCACAACTGTAACGAATGGTGCATTTCTGCCAAGGTAGAGAGGTCACAGGCAGAGAAGCAGCACATGTGATCAGTTCGGTGTTCATGCAAACTGACCTTATTGCATAAAGCGTACTGTAATGAGGCTCTAGCTTAGAAGATACTGAAATTATTTACTGCATTTTTGAGACAGCTTTGAAACACATACATGCCATAGGAATAAAACTACGATAAAAGCATGAAACTGGAATGGAACAGCCCTGAGGAGTCAGACATAAGTTCATGTTTACAGTTCAGTAGGTGGTAGAGACTATTTGCAGGACTCATCAGGGGAAAGCTGTGAAAATCTGAGTTTGTTTTCCCTATGTGCAAATATACTCTAAATATAGACCTAGTTTCTAGAAAGCTAAATTTACCTCCTCTCTATCTGACACTTATGGGATCTTTACCTGTGGAGCCCCAAAGAAATTTTGTCATTTCTTTGGAAAATCCCCAGAGAAAGTATTGTTTGTTATTTAGGGTTCTTAACTAGTGTACCACAATTGCTTCTCTTATCAGTAATGAGTGGGGAGATAAAAATATCTGGCATCACATTGATTTTCGATCATTTAAGAAATATGAAATATATAAGATGCTCAAAAATGTTAGCAAGTAGAAGGAATTTGAGTCAGAGTGGCTGAACGTGGAAGGTAGTGAATTATCTCTCTCCTTAGCATTATGGAAGCAAAGAGATGTGCAAATTTCCTTGAAGGAAGAGAAGAAATGGGGGAAAATCAAAAGCGGTTCAGGCAGTACAGCAAGGAGACTCCTTGACGGTGGTATGACAAGGACCAAAGAGATAATGGTGCAAGCAAGCATATTTCTCATATTTCTATTCAATAATAGAAAAATTTTACTGCTCTTGGCAGATGGAGGAGTCTTCCTTAGAAATGGTAAGACATCTACTAATGACATCTACTAATGAAAATGAGTTAGATGTCTACTAATGACATCTACTAATGAAAATGAATTCTAGATTAATGACATCTACTAATGTAAAAGGAATTCTAGTCATCACATCCAACATCTTCATAAACTCAAGGCACATCCCTTCTTTTCGCTGGATCATTTCTAATGACGATCATTTAATTATCTTAGGATATTTTATCTGCATGAATGAGTAATATTGCTTTACCCAAGTCTATTGTCCTGTATCATTTGTTGTTCATTATGTTTGCCTTTAAGAATATGCAAATTAACACAAAGGCAATTATATGCATCTATTTCACATACTTCTCAGTGCTTAATAGCCTGAATTTCATTTGTTTTTTAAAAAAAATCTTTCAAGCTAAAGACATCTGGAGGTCATATTTTCTCTCTTCCAGATGCATTCTTACCTTTCAATGTGTAATTTAGAGGTTTTATGCATTAGAAAAAAGACAAAACCAAAAAGAAAGCTTTGGAATTTATTTATTAATCCATTTATTACACAATATTATTTCTGACGTTGAGATATAACAATGAAGAAAATAAACCATAATACTGTGCATAGAGATTTTACAATCTAGTCAGTGGCTACAGAAAATATTACTCACTGTGGAATATGGAAAAACTTGAAAGGGATATATTAAGCCAATATGGATGAGGGCATGGAAATCATGTTTTCAAACCACACAGCGGGAAAGTGTTACTTCTAGGATGAGCGAGCGGAGACATGTAACTATTGAAAGTGTGTGTCATGATCCTCAGAGAAAGAACACACCAGGCTGTGAAAACAGCAAGTGGAAATGTCCTGAAGCGCACAAATTTGTTAAGTTTAAGAAACTTCCAGTAGGTATGGTTGGACAGGAAAAGCCAGAGTTACGACAGTTGGGAAACATTCAAAGATTTAAAAGCATCTTAGTTGCCCAAGGTTTTGTATAAGAAAATAAAACATCATTCATTTTTGTTCTGAGTGAGGCGTGAAGAAGTAAAGTATGGCTGCATATGATTTTACTTGACACATTTTCTAGAGCAAAATCATGCTAATCATATTAATAATACTGAAGATAGTAACACATGCTGTGATCATTACATTCCAGGTTGTGCTGAAATTTTCTATAATTTATTCAATATTATTTTGGGCAAGCTTTAAAAATAATCTGTCCTCTCTTCCTGTTTTCTAGAAGATTTTACATTATCTCCTTGGTATTTCAGGTTATTTATATGTTCACTTTTTAAAAGTTGCTTCAACTACTATGGCTTACACATGGGAAGAAAATGATATCCAAACTCCTTGCTAAAATTCTCATTCACCAGAGAGAATGAGAAATAATAAAAATTAGGAAAAAACTGTTATATTGGGATATTGAAATATCGTAGCAGATGGCATAAAATAATTTGTGAAATTGTAATCAAGTATGCATTTCTATGAAAATAGGTACCTCAGATCGATAACATAAAACAAAAATAACTAAGGGAAGTTTTTAAAACTATTAGTCACAGAAGAATTTTCATTAAAAATCAAATGCTGAATTGAGGTTTCCTCTCCTGTAATGGAAACCAATATATGTGAAGGGTCACAAGCCTCTTGTTGTGTCACTCTGTTAACTGGGGCTCAGGGAAGTGGTATAAATAATGCTACTCTGGCTACCGCTATTGATGTGGGTAATAAGCCAGCTTTTGTCTCTGAAAATAACTGAATTCTATTGTCTTATGAGTTTAATTAGGAAAGATTTGAGGTTGAGCCAACTTCAGAATAAAGAATGAAGATGGAAGGCTCACTATTTTCAAAAAACAGATTAATAGTACTACGCACATGTACAAATTTTAAAAAGTTAATAAATTAAAAAGGATTCCACCTTCTGAATAACATTGTTTATAGATATTTGGGGGATAAAAATAATACACCAAAAGTAGAAAGGAAATTATGATTCAATATATAATAGACTGATACATAGCATGATGTATATTTAAATTGCCTATTACTATTATAGGTACATGCATACCATGCTCATCCACGTAGAGACTTAAAAAGAATTAGTAGACAGTAAGTAAATTAAGGCTTAACCATGTCACTGGCTAAACATACATATTACAAAAAGCTTTGACATTGATCGGCTAGAAACAGATACAGCACAAAATGTATAACACCTGCTTTTTAAGTTGTAAAACTTGCATATCATTTTTTCTGTCTGGTTATTCTGATTTGGAAGACCCAGATTTATCAGGTTTAAACTTACACGTAAATCAAGCTGAGCCCTGTAATAGATTTGTGTGATAAGCAGATGCTCAGGTAATTTGATGAACTACAACAAGACGGACACATCTAAAGGACTTCTTGGAAGGAGATAAACTGTGAGGAGAGTTACAAGGAATCATGTTATTTATGTGTTTGTCTCATTGGTTTGTTTATTTTTAACATGTTTACATAGTGTTCATAATTTAGAATATGTTGATGGGGAAAAGTCAAGCATCAGTGCCTGGCCTGGATGGAGGAACAGGCATATTTAAACAGAGTTTGAACTAAGAAACCAAGCCACGCCAGGACTTTGACAATATTTGCCCTAGGCATAGGAACACTCAGGATCAAGGAACATAGTCTGTGTACAAAAAATGAATTTTTTCCTAAATTAATGTTTTGACAGCGTGTGAAATATATGTTCATGTTTGTCTCTGGAGGAAAATAATTTCACTACTCTCTTTCTACACAAGATTCCTTTGTTGGGACAGAAAGTAACATGTCATCTCATTGATCACCATGCATGAGGCCAACAGCTCCAGCCTGACGCCGAAGTACTTTATCCTCAATGGGATTCCTGGGATGGAAGCTGCACATATCTGGATCTCCTTGCCATTTTGCTTCATGTACATCATTGCTGTGGTAGGGAACTGTGGCCTCATCTATATCATCAGCCATGAAGAGGTCTTGCACCGGCCCATGTATTACTTCCTAACTTTATTGTCCCTTACGGATGTTTCTGGATGTACTTCATTTGTTCCCAATATGTTATGTATTTTTTGGTTCAGTCTCAAAGAGATTGATTTCAGTGCCTGCCTTGTGCAGATGTTTTTCATCCACATGCTGACAGGCATGGAGTCTGGTGTGCTCATGCTCATGGCTCTGGACCGCTATGTAGCCATCTGCTACCCTCTACGCTATTCCACCATTCTCACCAACACCGTGATTACCAAAGTGAGTTTTGTCACTTTCATTCGAAGTGCATTGCTCATGATGCCATTTACTTTCCTGATCAAGCGCCTCCCCTAGTGCAAGGGCAACCTCCTCCACCACACCTACTGTGATCATATGTCTGTGGCCAAATTATCCTGTGGCAATGTTAAGGTTAATGCTATATATGGTCTCATAGCTGCTGGGTTGTTCGGAGGCTTTGATATGTTTTGTATCGCCATGTCTTACACCATGATTATCCGTACTGTACTGAATCTGTCATCTGAAGATGCTCGCCAGAAAGCCTTTAGCACCTGTACCGCTCACATATGTGCTATCGTCGTCACCTATGTCCCAGCCTTCTTCAACTTCTTCACTCACCGCTTTGGAGGACAAACCATACCTCATCATATTCACATTTTTATAGCCAACCTCTATCTGTTGTTACCTCCTTCCTTGAATCCAACTGTGTATGGAGTGAAGACCAAGCAGATCCGTGAAGTGGTGACCAGATTGCTTTTCATAAAGAAAGGTATTTTGCGTATGAGACAAATCCATAATTAGAGTTCTACATTTATTGTAAAGATCAAGAAACTTATCAAGGGAGAGAGGAAAAGCAAAATTCAAACAGCTGAGCTCATGGGAAAACACTGTAGCAGTGAATATTCTGGCATAAAATTCTTAAACCAGTTGCAAAATATTTAACCCAAAATGTCAAAGATGATGGAAAAATAAGACAAAATAATTGTACTTTTCACACAATTTACCTTTAGTAAGACTTCATGGAATGTACATAGAGAATATGGTGGTTAGGATATTCAACTTCATGTAAACTCTTGTAGATGAATGCTCTCTTCTCTGGATACTGTGAAAGACACCAGAGCACTGAGAAGAGACACAAAAGAGAACTAGGAAGGCACATATCAGACTTCCCTAGTGTCACAGAGAAGCAAGAAGCACTTCCCCAAAATCACTGTGTGAATTCTCAGGGTCCTGTCATTTTTCTATCTATATTTATATGAAACATATAATTTTAGGGGAATAAAATCTTTGCTGGGGCCGGTGAGATGGCTCAGCGGCGTAAGCGCCTGCCTGGCAAGGGCGAGGGCCCGAGTTCGACTCCCGGAACCCACATATGAAAAAAGGGCCGGTGATATCGCTCAGTGGCATGGGCGCCTGCTGGTGCACGAGGTCCTGAGGTCGACCCCCGGTACCCACAAAAAAAAAATCTTTGCTGCTTGTTATCATTGATATTCTGATGCCTGGATGATTGTTTGGTTTGTATCAAAGTACCAGTGTACTGTATAGAAATAAACCTGAAATAAAAATGATTACTTCATGCTATTACAATCTGGGAAATACCCCTTGGAATTAATGTCAAGAAGAATTTTGAAAGACACAATGAATAGGTTTTGACACTTATTAGAAAAATTAAGTAGAGGGAAGGAACCTTGGAGAAAATCTATGTACTTCGCCAAGCTAAGAAGCCTGGGCTCAACTGCTTTACCTGACTATAAGGTACAAGGAGAAACCGTGGAGTGGCCAGGGACAATGGCGAGGAGCACCTCATTCAGATTCCTGGATAACAAAGAAAGAAGAAATGAGAGCCAAATGATAAGGGTGGGTTTCAGAAATAGACTGAATGAAAAGTGAGAAAAAGAAAGAGCACAACCTGAGGGAAAATTGAAGTAAAAGATAGAAAGTTTTCTGGAAATAAATATAAATAAAGTGGGTAGAGTTAGTAGTTACATTGATGAAAATTATATTCTTACATGCTAATGTGAAGAATATATTTTAATATGTTATATATGCTCAGATCATTGTGAAGTATATTAAATACCTAACGTATTTTTGCAATATAATTTCACATGTTTGGAAGCAAAACCTGAGGCTTCTTTATAAAAAAGAACTTAAAACTTATCAAAATTATAAAAGTGTCTTCATGCAATTTAAATTATAAGCTTATCATCATTGAAGTTGCTATACATTTAAATTATGATTTTGGATTTGGCAAGTTTTATCATCAAATTTCAATAAAGCTACATGAAAACATTCCCAAACTAATCAAGAAATTCCTCTTCCTTCTCTGCTACATTTTAGTATTCACTCTTCATTAAGTACAATGCTAGTGTTTTATATGCATTATTTCATTGAATATTTATTTTAAAATGATAAGACCTGTATAAGTATCCAAGGTTCATATGTAAGACATATGAATGCCACAAAATGCAAGATTTGATGAATCTTAGAATATTAAGTTTAAAATTTAATAACAATAGTGTTAATAGACCCATGCTGTGGGGTAGAGAATGGAAGAATGACAACAATACAACTGTGTAAAATTAAAACATATGGTTTAAAACCTGAGTAAATAAAAACCAACAAATAAAATCTATTTGAAGGATGTAAAAAACTGCTCTCAACTGATTTTGATATTTTCTTCACTACAAACTCAAAAATAGTTTTCAGGGTAACAAAATCCATTAACCCTAAAAACTAAGATTCACAACTTAATTTGAGGAAACAGGTCAGAATCTTGGAGAACTTTAAAAATAGTTATAAGGTCAACTGTGGTGGAAAAATTCTACTTAGTATTCATGGGGAAAGAGAGGGAGAGAGAGGGAGGTAAGTAAACTGAAGGAGAACTAACAGGAGAGTAAACTGGAGAAATGCAACAGATGCCTTTTATCAAATTCCACTTTACACCCCAGATTCCTAGAACTGAGATGCAGAGGTCAGTGATTTTAGTGAAAAAAACCTGACACAACATCATAGTTTTTTTTTTTTTCATTAGATCTACAACCAAAGAACTAAATTCAAAGAACTCATACCAAGATTTTAATTTATTGAATATACGTTTCCTTTCAGACAATAAGATATATTAATATCCCCTAGGGAGGAAATATCAAGGTACTACAATGTATAGTGAAAATTGTTTTGTGCCTATGCAATTTCAGAAGCACTTAGGCAACCATTTCGGACTAGCCCCATAGGAGGATGTACAGAGATAAAGAAAATGGGACAACAGAAACAACTAGGAGGACACAAAAAACACATGACTAGTTTCCTCCTACAAGTTTCTACTGTTACCTATGTTGTGAGTTTTCAACATATGCAAAACCTAGCCCCAAACATAACTGGGGTATTATTTTACCTCAATCTTTACCTGAGTTTTGTCTCGTATTATCAATGAACAATAAGTTTACATTCCCTTGAGTGAAAAATGCCACAGATGAACATTGTCTTTCAAATAAAATTTAGAAGCTTATTCCAAAGTATTTTTGTGGAAGAGCTGATAAATGAACAAGATTGCACAAGAGGATTTAACATCTTTGGGGACTGATTGGACATTAGAACTTTGAATTTCATATTTCTCTTTGAGATAAGCCAAAACCATTTAAGAAAAGTGGCTTGTTATGAGATTTTCCTTTGATTGTTTGGATAGTTTTGGAGCAAATAAGATATATAGAAATCAGAGTATTGGGCATAAATATCTACATATGGGGTGAGTTTATGCTAGGTGTCTGCCTATCTTTCTATCTTTTAGTTCTTTTATTTGGTGTCTATGGTGGTGATTTAGTTTACAAGGATAACAAATTCCAACCAGTATTATCCACTAGCCTAAAAATAATTACATTATTTATCTTTTTATTCATTTCTTAAGAATTTTCATCTTTTAATTAATTAAGTGTATTGGTACATTTTAGATACACATAATGATCACATTCATCATACAGAATTTGTACCTGTACATGATATATCTTGATTTTTTTTCCCATTCCTCTACCCTCCCTTCAACCCCTCTTCCCTTTCTTATTTACAAAAGTTTTGTTTCCATTTTTTTATTCTTCTCTCATTTTTTTCATTTTCCCTTCCTTCCTTCCCCCCTACCCCCTCCCTAGTTGCCCTTCCCATTTGAACGTTTTCTTCCTATTTCACAATATCTATTATAGATTTTGATCCTTATTTGTACTTTTGGTTATTCACACCAGAGAAACAATGCAATATTTATGCATATGTGTCTAATTTGTTTCACTGAGGAGTATGGTCTCAAGCTGCATCCATTTACCTAGAAATACCTTAAGTTTATCCATCTTTATGACTGGGTATTACGCCATTGTATAAAAAAAAAAAAAACACATCTTCTTTATCCATTCATCGGTAGATGGGCATTTGGGCTGTTTCCAAGATTTAGCTATTACAAACAGTGCTGCTATAAACATGGGTACACATATTTTATTTTGTTCATCTTTTTTCTCTCTTTCCTCACTGTCTTTCTTGATGTTTTGATATTTTCATGTCAGTGAATGTTTTTTCTCATCTTTCCGGTTTGCTTCAATATTCTTTTGCTTTCTCCCTCATTCTTTCTCTCCTGTACACTTCTCCAGTTTCCCAAAGCTTGGGTGATCATCCTTAGTCATTCAGCCTTGCTTCTAGTATATTTATCTTCATTTATCTCTCTATTTTTCCACTATCCCTCTTAAACCACCCCCCCCCGCCATGGTAAAATCCCTCTACTATGGGGAAATTCACTGCATACAAGTTTCTGGCTTATGTTGGATTTTGTTATATAACTGTAGATGTTGTTCCTACAGTTAAAGATACCAAATTAATAGTTACCATAGTTTGTCAGCTTTTAGGCTGCACTCAATGATATTGTTAATTGGATTACTTTAGCCAGAGTGTCATACCTGTTGTAATCAGTTGTTTTCTCTTGTATGACAACACTGTGATTGTCTGGTGTCATAATCATCACCATAGTACAGTATAAAAGGACTGAGTGCTGAGCCAAATAGATAACAACTTCTCATCCCTAATAAATTGGGAAAGTAGGGCCTTGGGACAGGCACAAAGGCTGAGTCTGCTACACCTAGAAGACATCTCTGAGGAATAGACATTTTTTAGGAAAGCCTCCATAGTAGTGATAAGTCTACCTACCAAAAGCAATTTACAAGCGTCAACACAGAAAGCAAATTAAAATTTAAAATATAGAAGGTAACAAGACAGAAGCAAAATGTAACCCCAGGCCTCAAACCTGCACAGCACAAGTGCAGGGAACAACACAATAGAGGAAATCAGAAGCCATCCACCTGAATTTTCTGAAATTGTAGCAGCAGATGTTAAAAAAAAAAAAAGGAACAACAACAACAACAAAATAGATGAATGGGGCTATAGAGAAAATCAGATCAGAAATAATCTCATGGGTAAAAAGAAGAGATGATCGTAATGAAGGACTTGCTCAATGAATCTAGAGTAGACACAGATAAAAAAATAGAAGACCTTAGGAAAATGATGGAAACAATGAATGCCCAATATAGGAAAGAAATGGAATCCATTAAACAGATTCAAACAGATATCCAGGCATTTAAAAATGACATTGACAGGCCGGTGAGATGGCTCAGCAGCTTAAGCGCCTGCCCGGCAAGCGCGAGGGCCTGAGTTCGACTCCCGGAACCCACATACGAAAAAGGGGCCGGTGATATCGCTCAGTGGCACGGGCGCCTGCTGGCGCGCGAGGTCCTGAGGTCGACCCCCCGGTACCCACAAAAAAAAAAAAAAATGCCATTGGCAGTATATGCAGATGAATGAACAAAGGTGAGGACAGAATATCAAATCTAAAAGACGGGATTGCAGCTAGTGATCATGAAAAGAAAGATGTCTTAAAAATAGCAAGGAATCATGAAAAATCAATCCAATAGATGCAAGATGATGCAAAGAACAGGATAAGATTGATTGGAGTCTAAGAAAAGGCAGAAGACAGCACAAACAACATAAAAGTCCTGTTCACAGAAAAAATGGAAGAAAACTTTCCAATTACAGAAAAAGAATTTGATACACAGATAAGTGTGGCATATAGAACTCCTATTAGCCATGGCCAAAATAAATCTACCACAAGGCATACAATAATCTGGAAATTCAGCAAAGAAGAGACTATAAAGAATTTTTATTTTAAAAATTTAACTACTATTGTATTATCAAGTATTGTGAGATCAACTTTTATTAGATTTAACAAATGACTAAGATTGTACAGTAGTTGTTATTCTGTGCCTGGCTTATTTACTTATCATAACAATCTATATTTTAATCCATGTTGTTCCAAATGGTAGGATTTTCACTTTTTATAGCTGAATATTATTCTATTGAGAATATGACTACTTTTTCTTTGTGCATTAATAATTGATGGAAACTTAGGTTGATTCCCTTTCTCAACTTATGTGACTAGTATGGCAATAAATGTAGGAGTGCAGAGGATCCTTCTATATAATGACTTTATGTCTTTTGTATATATAACCAGTAGTGGAATTTTTAGATTATATGGTAATTCTTTTTAAAAAAAATCTTTTATTGAGGAACTGCCAAAATAGCTGTACTAATTTAAATTCCCACCAACAGTGTGCAAGAATTCCTTTTCCTGAAATCCTTTTCAGCAGTTATTAACTTTAGGCTTGTTAATACTTGTCATTCTTACTGGGGTGTGGTACTGTGTCCTTGTAGTTTTGAATTGCATTTCCCTGATGATTAGTGATGTTGAGCATTTTTGGTTGTACTCATTGCCCCTTGTTCATATGCTTTCGAGAAATACCTGTTTTTAGATCTGTGGCCCATTTTCAAATGGGTTATTTAACATTGTGCTGTTGAAATTTTGGAGTTCCTCTATATTCTGGACATCAACCCTAGTCAGGTGTATACTTTGAAAACTTTATTCCATTCTCTAGGTTGTCTCTGCACTACATGGAGTGTTTTCTTGGATGTACAGACACTTTTAGTGTTATATAATCCCATTTGTCTATTTTTCCTTTGGTTTCTTGTGCTTTTGAGGTCTTATCCAAACAATCCCTTCCCATTCCAAAGTCTTGAAGCCTTTTCCATGTACTTTCTTCTGGTAGTTTCAGTCTTCAGTTTAAATTTCTAATACATTTTCAGTTGAATTTTTTTAACTGGTGAAAGATAAGGGTCTAGTTTCATTCTTCTGCATGTGGATATCTAATTTTCCTAGCACCATATTTTGAAAAGACTGTTCTATTTTCAATGTGTATTTTTAACACTTCTGTTGAAGATCAGTTGACTCTAGACACCTGGATTTACTTCTAGCTCTCCATTCTATTTCATTGGTCTATATTTCTGCTTTTATACTGGTAAATGCTTCAGAACAGTGGCATGGGCCAGGATTATTTGGTCAAGATCCAAAAGTGTGCCAAGGAGACATCGGCACTCCCGTGTTTATTGCAGCATTATTTACAATAGTGAATGAGAAATGGAAATAACAAAAATGTCCATCAGATGATGAATGAGGAAAAGAAATATGGCCTGTATGCACAATGGGGAAATCACCGCCCCCCAAATAGAAAATGAAATCCTGTCATTTATGACCACATGAATGGAATTTGAGACCATTATGTTACAAGACATAAGCCGGTTGTGATAAGAAAATTATGGCATCATTCTATTCATACATGCAATATGGATGAACGGGTGCCATAGAAGTTGAGAGTAGGAAGGAGGTTATCAGAGAATAAGAAGATAAGGAGGAGAGAGGAACGGGGAAAGAGGGATCAGTGGATGCTACATAGCTGTCCGTTAGCAGTAAGAATTTCTGGTGTAGCACTGAACAGTTGGGTGATTATAGATAGCAGTATTTCATTGTGCATCTCAAAAATCTGGAAGGAAGATTTTTAAATATTTTCAGCATTAAGAAATAATAAATGTTTGAGATAGATATATTTAAGCCTGATTAAGTATTATACAGTGTATACATGTACCAAAATATCCCATGGTACCACATTATTATGCATACTTTCATGTTTTCAAGTTAAATTAATATAAATTTAATTACAATAAAAAGTTTCAAAAAGATACAAAGACCAATATACAAAAAATGGATAAATAAAAACTTTTAGTTCCCAGTTAAAGTCATAGATCTGTGGAGATAAAAGAATTGAAGTTTTAATGAACAACAAATTAATACAAGGTGAAAGGTATAGTTGAATATTGATTTTGGGAGAAAAGTATAAAAAAATTAAACAATTTTATTCTGAAGATAAAACTATTTTTTGAATATTACAATGTCCACACTGAAGCATTACTTTGAGCAAGGAATTGTTTAGAGAACAATCATACTTTCAAAAAGAACAGAAGTCATATTTGGATCTTTATTTCATTTTTCCTAGTTGATTTTTTCTTAACCTTTCATCTGGCAATTTAAATGCTTCCTTCTCAGCAATAGCTTTTTTTACTCATGTTGTATAGGTTAGGTCCTGGGCATGTGCTTTCAACGTACCTAGCATGTGGCAAGCAACATCCTGTGATTTGAGACACCTCAATACACAAAGGAGGCAGTTCCCTGGTTTCATGGTAGTAATAATCTAAACAGTGGTTTTGGGGAAGGCATCCAATAAATAATAAACATAATACATATTTAAATTAACCAAAAGGGTTATTATCTGTGAAAATATAACAAGAACAAAATAGAGACAATTGGGAGCACTGCGACATGGCAGTCAGGATAGATATTTTTAACATAGACACCCTTGGGCAAGGCATTAATGCTCCCATTCACAGTGGGAACAAATCCAGAGGTTACTATATAATATATTTAATTGCTCAAATTTCTCCTCAGATTCTTTGTAGGAGTAATTTGTTGGGATAAGTTAGAAACAGAGAAGAAATGTTGTTCAGTCATGTGATGATGAGCATGTGTGAAATACCGCGTAGGACTGCATAGAATTTGATAGCAGATCTTTGTATTTTGATGAGCCATTCACTGAAAAGAACCCTCCCTTCAGCCAGAACAGGGTCTTCAGCAGGGACTTTGCACTATGCCAGTTTAAAAGTATGCTTGACACTCCATTTTTAGTTACTTATCCTAATGGTGTAGTATATTCTAAGCATTAATATTAAAGGCACTGTGACCAAGTTGCCTGGATTTAAATCCAAATTTTATCACTTGCTGGAATTGTGACTTTCACTGAGTTATTAACCTTCCATTGTGTCAGTCCATCTATTTGTAAAATAAGCATAAATTAGTACCATCTTCATGCTGCTTTTAGGAACATATGAACATACAATTCTTGGAAAAGTATCTGGAAAATAAATATTATATATATGTTGTTGTTATTGTAATCATGAAACCACTTTGTGTGAGTGAGAGAGAACAGTGAACACTTTGAAAGAAAGTAATTGTAATGGAAGACATAAGAAATCTCCCATCTACACAGGAATGCCTTGAGTTCTGAGAAGAACATGAGTTGGTACACTGAAGGGAGTAGAAAATAGAATTTCTAGAGAAAATTAGAGAAGAAAAAGGGAGAGGGAGACAGACCTTAAAAGGCAGAGGTTATGGTAGAAATCTGAGATGCTTAGGAAAGTGACAAATGGGCACCAGCTGCTTAGGGACTCAGTGTCATGCTAAATAGTCTCTCTCAAAGGTGAAGGGCAGCACCTGCAAGCCTGATGTGATGCCAAAACACACAAACAATGCATCTGGCAGGACCTATGTCTATCTTCTTACCCACATCTTCTGCACCTCCTCCCTTCTAAAATTTTTGAATATATAAACTTGAAATTATTTTATTACCCTCAATATTTTGCACATACTTAAATTTTTCCAGACAATACTCATATGCTCTTTCTTGAATGCTCCCATGTAATTCACGATTTATTTCATATCCTACACTCATGCAAAGTCTTTACTGACTACCTCAGATAGATACCGATGACCATTCTCCCAGTTTTCATTGGTGTTGTTGTGTGATCGCCTTGCTATAATTTTATAGCAGTCATCGAGGAGTCATAGCCTCTACTAGACTATAAATTCATTAGAGTTTTTGTCACCAATTATATTTCTCAGTACATGAAACGGAGGCAGGCACATCACAGAAGGTACAAAGAAAAACTTGTTGGCTAATATTGACAAAGTACTTTTGAGAAGTGAATGAAAGTTCGTCCATAGAAAACCAATTTTCTACTGCCTGTACAACTGGAAAGATTTCTCCCCAAACTATGATATTCGTAATGAATCAGAGTTGAAAATGATAGCTCCTAGAGCAGCACAATTTATTAAATTGTCAGTATACATCAGAAACCAAGCTACAAGCTTCTTTATTAGAATATTTAACTGGCCAGATGTATCTTGTGGTAAACGTGTAAGTTGAAATAAAGAAAGATTAAGTCTTATCTTTCTAAGATTAAGTCTAGTCCTGTCAAAGTCTAGTTAGAAATACAGAATGTTTAAACTTCAGGGCTAACTAAATCCAACACTCAGGTTATCTCTCCACCAAGTCTTTCCTACTAACTTTTGTCTCCTCCACCTGAGATCCACTTTTTTAGTAGCTCCCTTCCCTTTTCACATGGGTTGCATCTCATGTATCCCTGGCAACGTCTTGAGTCTCAGTACCCTGAGGCCTGGGACTGTATCATATTCAAATCTGCTTCCCTCTCATGAAAATCAAAATATAAATAACAATATTAAATAAATTACAATCTCAAAATAACAAATGAACAACTAAGTGAATAAATAAATTATTAAATATACTAGTAACTTAATATATTTGTTTGTTTGGTCATTAATATGACAACTATATTTTTTCTATCCATTTTAAATGATGTTCCCAAACCGGTAACACAAAAATAAAAAAAGAACATTTACACATTCTTGGATGAATTATAGGGCCTTTTAAAAGTTAGCAAACAAAATTGGTAGATTCCAGAAACCATCTAAATTTAGTGTGTTTTAATCAATAATGGAAAATTGCAACACTGAGTCTGTGTCAAAAGCAGCCTTTTCTTTATACACACAATGTGTAGATTGGCCCTACTCTACACTTTATCATATTGCTAGTCTCACTGGACATATGACTCCATAAATATTATGAAAAACATAAAATTACAAAGAATAGTTAGGTTATCATTCTGAATTTTCTACTTTGGCAGATCTTTGCTCACAAGAAATATTTCATAACACAGACTTGCAAGATTTCAGAAAAAAATTATATATCAGAATGACAATACCCCGTCACTCACACCTTTTAGGAATTTCTTCTTCACTGCCTTCTCCCCACTCCAAGAAATCTATTTTATGCATCGTTTGCTTAAGGTAAAGCTGGTCTTTCTCCAAGTAAAAACTTGATTACGCCTTCCCGAATCTGTTTGGTTTTGACTCCATAAACAACTGGATTCATGGTAGGAGGAAGTAGTAGATAAAGGTTAGCCACAATGATGCGTATGTGGTGAGGAATATTGTGTCCTCCGAAACGATGAGTGAAAAAAGTAAAAAAGGCAGGCACATAAGTGATTACAATAGCACAGATGTGAGACGTACAGGTGCTAAAGGCTTTATAACGAGCATCTGCTGAGGACAGACTCACCACTGCCTGCAGGATCATAACGTAAGACACAGAGATACAGCAGATGTCGAACACACCAATCAAGAGGGCAACCATCAGACCATAGATAGCATTGACCTTGACATTGCCACAGGAGACCTTGGCCACTGACATGTGGTCACAGTAAGTATGGGGGATGAGGTTGCCCTGGCAATAGGGCAGGCGCTTGGTGAGGAAAGTGAATGGGATGATGAGCATCACACTCCTCAAGAAGGTGGCAAGGGCAGCCTTGGCGATGACCGGACTGGTGAGCATGGTGGCATAGCGTAAGGGGTAGCAGATGGCCACGTAGCGGTCCAGGGCCATGAGCATGAGTACCCCAGACTCCATCCCAGTCAACATGTGAACAAAAAACATCTGGGCCAGGCAGGCATTAAAGTCAATCTCCTTGAGGTTGAACCAGAATATGCACAGCATATTGGGTACAGTCGTGGTGCACAAGGTGACATCAGTGAAGGACAGCAGGGCCAGGAAGTAGTACATGGGCCGGTGCAGTGCTTCCTCATGGCCTATGAGGTAGATGAGCCCACAGTTCCCCAGGACAGCAACAATGTACATGAGGCAGAGTGGGAGGGAGATCCAGATGTGTGCGGCTTCCAGGCCAGGAACACCGTTCAAGATGAAGAATCCCAGGGTCAGGCTGGAGCTGTTGGTTCCAGACATACTGACCAACGGCAGCAGATCATCTTACACTCTTTCACAGTGGCAATTTCCTAGACCAGAAAGTAAGTCAAAGATATTTAGAGAGTTTGAAACCAAATACAAAAAATAATAGCAATAATAAAGAAAAAAGGAAGGAATAAAGAAGAGAAACAGTTGTTTTCTAAAAGAACTTTGAAATGAGAAGTGATTAAATTCCTCTAGAATTACTATAAGGTCCTACCCCTCCTATGCTTCCTACTTAATATAGCATATGATATTGTCAAGTTATTTAACCACTTCGTGCCTCCATTCCCTGAAACTAAAAGGAGAAAATAATTACACCAACACCAGAAAGCTTTCAGGCTTATTCAGTAATATAATTTTATATAACGTTCCAAAATTGGGCATAGTGAAGAATTAACAAATGTTAGCAGTAATCATGACTGTTGGTTTACTGCTAAAGTTGCTTTCTACAACAATTTTGATCATTTCATGATATCAAGCTTATCTTGATTAACGCTTATAAATTCTAAGTGGAGCTGCTCTGTCTACTCTAACTGAAGTGCTGCAGTGTATTTTAGCATAGGAAAAAGTGAAAGAAAAAATCAAAAGCTCATTGTAGGAACATCAACTTAAGAAAGCAAATGCTTTCACTATGACCTTTATGTGGTTAAGACAAATTCCTGTGCTTTAGGCAGAAAAATATTTATAAATGTCTCTTAAATCTGGAATGAAATCCAGGAAAATCTCATGCAGCTAAATCTCTGAAAGGCTCTTGCTAACTCTAAGTCAACGAAGCATATGGCCATCTGCCAAGAAAATTGATAAATGTAGAATAAGACTTTGGATATCACTGCTCCTTCTAAAATAATGAGAGAGCATCAGTCACAAAACTGGCAGGAAAAAAATCATAATATAGGATATAAGTGGAAATAAGAATTTTTAGATCTGAGTAGCTGGCTTGTAAATTAAAATTGATCAGCCATCTCAGAAACCCTCAGGATCTTCCAAGAATTAATGATATATAACTAAACAATTAACCCTCACTCATTAAATAACATAAAACTCAGCCAGTTCTCTTTTTTCTTTTTTTTTAGTACACGTTTGCAGTACATGTGGATTAAAATTATCTTGGAGAATGGGTTCATGTACATGCTTCAGCTTGATTCTTTTTTTAACCCCCTTCCCTCTCACTTCCCTCCCTCCTCCTCTAAATCCCCTTTTCCCCTTTTTTGTTCTTGTTCATAACATTAATCTTACCTCATGTTTACGACATATAATGTTTGCATTCATTTTCTTCCTTCTCAGTGTACAAATTTCTGTCTACAACTTTCCTCTCAGATGACTCTCAAGAGTTAATGCATGTGGATATTGCTATTAGTTGAGCTATTTATAAAACTAGAACATATCCAAAAGTAGGGAAATCAGATGACTAAATGTCTGTTCTCTGTAAATGTAATGAGAGACAGTTCTTCCTGCATGCGTACTGCAGTGACAGGAGTACTGAAATACCATGGACCAAGTTGTAAATCTTATTTCCAACACTGACTAGTTAGATGGGCTTGAGCAAGAGCCAAACTTTTCTTTGTACAATTTTAATAGCTTTTTTTAAAGGAGAGCAATAGTACTACATACTACCATATACTTGTTAGAATTACTAAATGATATTTAATCTTCAAGCAGTATGTGGTATATAGCAGTTAGTGCATGTCAACTATCACAATACTTGTCAGAAGAGTGCATATCCTAAGACATGTATGACTTATTTAACATACATTTGTTGACTGATTTTAGTCAAAGGGAGATATAGGGGGCCGGTGAGATGGCTCAGCGTCATAAGCGCCTGCCCGGCAAGCGCGAGGGCCCGAGTTCCACTCCTGGAACCCACATACGAAAAAAGGGCCGGTGATATGGCTCAATGGCACGGGCGCCTGCTGGCGCGCGAGGTCCTGAGGTCGACCCCCCGGTACCCACACACAAAAAAAAAGAGATATAAAGACCTCTCCGCACAGTGTGTTATTATTTCCATATAGGTTAATTCTTGTACTCTAACCTAGACATAGTGCATATATGTTGTTGTCTTTTTTCATAGAGATGAGGAACAAAGAGGAATAGAGTAACTCAACATACCTAAGCTCGCAAAACTTAAAACTGATAGAGGTAATGTTCAAAGCAAAGTTTGATCCAAGACTTGTGATTAATCAGCCTAATGTACTGATCCTGACACGGGAACGGTTGCACAAGCTAAGCATACCTAGCTCAAACAAGTCATGATGACACAGGAAGAAGATAACTTTCAAGTGGGAGAGAGAAAAGTTTATTGAAAATAGTATTTTAAGAATGAGACAGAACACACGTGACAAATGTTGCAAACCGTCTTAGCTAACAGAGCTCTCTACTCACGGAAACCTGCCTGTGAAACAGCCGATTCTGATCCCTGGACTCATTCACACAGAGATTATATGGCACCTGGTGGCACGAGAGTGGCAGGAGAGGATTTTTGCATGCAAGCTTCTTCCACTAAGTCCTTTTAAATCCTTCAAAGATTCTAGTCCGGTCTTGAGTTACTTTCCAGTTACCCACAGAGACTGCTCCCGCTGGAAGCAACATGGCTACCCACGACTTAAGGCAAAAATTAGTTTCACTACTGCCTGGACTTCACTATCTCCAATGAATCGGGAGGTAGCTTTAAATTTATTTCACAATCATGAAAACACCTTTCCCCTTCTTGTTCCCAAAATAAACAATAATCTATTTTAGTTGGAGTCAAAAGAAATACTGAACTTTCCATTAACCATCTCTCAAACACTTGGTTCCTATTTTGAAAGTGTTTAATATCCTGAAAATACGAGGCTTTGGGGATCACGCCAACTCACCTCAAAGTCAGAGAAGACCAGAGCGGTGTGCATGACTGAGAGTCCTGAGCACCAAGTGTTCTGCAACCACCAGGTTCTACCTCTATCAGGCAACGTGGTGCCTTTTAAGGGTTCCCCAGAATCGAGTGTGTGAGCCTGATTGGATCTCTGCAGTCCAGCGTCTCTGAAGGCTCTAGGAAAAAGGAAAAATCCTTTGGGACTTTTGAAGTCATTTATATAGTTAACAGCTTTTAAGCAAGAGAGAAAGTACAAAAAAAATTAGTATTAGCGGGCCCAGTGAGATGGCTCAGCGACATAAGCGCCTGCCTGGCAAGCACAAGGGCGCGAGTTCGACTCCTAGAACCCACGTACAAGAAAAGGGCCGGTGATATTGCTCAGCGGCACGGGCGCCTGCTGGTGCGCGAGGTCCTGAGGTCAACACCCGGTACCCACACACACACAAAAAAATTAGTATTAGTGTTGTATATTCTTCTCCCAGGTGTGGATTCTGACCAAGAATTCTGATAGTCATAAGAATTAGTTGTTTTTCATTGAACTTGGTCACAGTGTCACTCTCAACACACCTCACCACCCACCATCTGTGTATGCACATACACAAATATGTATATACACACCAATATACATGTATCTTTGCAAAATACCTATGCTATGTATATTATTAAAAAAGAGAAAGTGAAAAAGAATCATATATATCACATAAGAGTAATCTATAAATGTCCTACATCTAATTTAAGATTTGGCCAGAGTTTATTGGATAAATTAATGGGTACATAAATTCATGCATTTGGGCATGCATACATATACATGTTTACATGTTTGGGGGAGTTTGTAGTAAAACAGTGTGACATATTTACATACATTTTATTATCCTCATTTTCCTCTTATTATGTTATTTGAAGAAGACTGATTCAGAAGCTGTTAGCACAAATTAAAATGATTTCTGTCATTTCAGATGGTGAATGTATGAGGATTTCTGCCATGATCAGAACAAATGTTAAAAGTAATCTTTTAAGGATTCACTGAAATTCTATCGCAATAATAATGGTTTTACTAGACATGTTGGCAGAATGGTCATACTTTCCATGTCAAGGCACGTGTTATAAATTATGTATGGATAACTGAATTTGTTTTCACCTTTCACATTTGTGCATTATTCCATCATCAGCACACAGTGTAATATGTGCTAATATTTATAATAAATTTTACAGGTTTTCCTTGATCTTTATTAGAAAACACACCAAAAAAAGAAGTTAAGCAAGTATATGGTCATTCAAAGTTTTCAACTTCAGAAACTTTCTACTTGATCCTAGAATTTGGAACATTGTCATTTGCTAACTTACTATTTAAGCACTAGTTTACCAAACTCTACTAATATTGTAATTCAACTAATTTCAAGAGGGGAGTTTGCCTATAAATTTTCACTTATTCTCTACTCAAAAAAATGAAGCTATGTAGCAACACAGAGCAGCTTTTCTAATAATTGAGACCCCTTACTCTGGGATGACGCCCTGTGTTATAGAAATTGCACTGTGTGTGTGTGTGTATATGTGTGTGCAATTTGATGGACTCCAACGTTATGGAAACATCTAAAGAATTCTTGGAAGAAGATAAACGTGAAGATATAAGAGGAATCAGGTTATTTGTTTATTTCTTTGTTTATTTGTTTTTCCACATGTTGTTTAAAGAGAGTTCATAATTCAGAAATTGGTCGAGAGGGTAAAATCAAGCACTGGTGACTGGCCTGGACTGAGGAACAGGAATATTTAAACAGAGTTTACACTGTGAAACCAAGCCATGCCTTGTCTTTGACGCTAATTGCCCTATGTGTGCGCTCTAAATAAGAGTAGGAACACTCAAGATCAAGGAACATAGTCTGAGTTAAAATTTTTCTTTTCATAGTTAAAATTTTTCTTTTAACTGGTACATTAAAATTATACATATTAATGGTAGTACCATGTAAAGTTATTACATTAATATAATACATAGTTGTAATATAAATGAGGGTAGCATATAAAGTTATAATATTAATATAATATATATTTATAACATTATAATATTAATGGGAGTACCATACAAAATTTTGATATGTATATACATTGTATCATTTTAAAATCAGTTTAAACATATTTTTCTTCCAAGACATTTATCATTTCTGTGCAGTGAAAACTTTCAAAATATTTTCACAAAGCTCTTAGATATGTGTAGTAAATTATCTTATTGTGGTTAGTTTGTTGTGCATTAGCACACTAGAATTTACCCCTAACCATAACTTACAACCTATTTATCTAATTTTCTTTTTTTTTTTTCTTTTTTTTTTTTTTTTTTTTTTTTGTGGGTACCGGGGGGTCGACCTCAGGACCTCGCGCACCAACAGGCACCCGTGCTGCTGAGCGATATCACCGGCCCCTTTTTTCGTATGTGGGATCCGGGAGTCGAACTCGGGCCCTCGCGCTTGCAAGGCAGGCGCTTACGCCGCTGAGCCATCTCACCGGCCCTATCTAATTTTCTTTACCTAACCCCTTCTCCTGAGCCCTCATTAACCACTATTCTACTATCAACTTTTCTGGGAACAAGTTTTTTAAGATTTCACATATGACTGAGATTGTGGGGTGAGATTGTTTTTCTGTGCCTGGCTTATTTACTTAACATAATGATCTCCATTTCAATCCATGGTGTTCTATATGGCAGGATTTTAATTTTTAATGGCTGAATATTATTCCATTGTAACTATGAACTACATTTTCTTTATGCATTTATCAACTGATGGACACTTACGTTGATTCCCTTTCTCAGCTTTTATGAATAGCACAGCAATAAACAGAGGAGTGAAATTGATCCTTCTATATACTGATTTCATGTCTTTTGTATATATACCCAGTTGTGGAATTGTTAGATCATACGGTAATTCTTTAAAAAAAAAAAAAACTTTTTTTGAGGAACTGCCATAATAGCTGTACTAAATTACATTCCCACCAACAGTGTGCAGGAATTCCCTTTCTTGACATCCTTTCCAGTACTTATTATCTTGAGTCCTTTTAATACTTGTCAGTCTTGCGGTGTGGTACTGTGTCCTTGTAGTTTTGGCTTGCACTTCTCTGAGAATTAGTGATGTTGAGCATTTTTGGTTGTACTCATTACCCGTTTGTGCATATTCTTTTCAGAAATAACTGTTTGCAGATCTGTGGCCCATTTTTAAATGGATTATTTAACATTGTGCTGTTTAAATTTTGGAGTTCCTCTATATTCTGGGAATCAACCCCTAGTCAAATGTATACTTTGAAAACTTTATTCCATTCTCTAGGTTGTCTCTGCACTACATTGAGTGTTTTCTTGGATGTACAGACATTTTTAGTGTTATATAATCCCATTTGTCTATTCTTCCTTTGGTTTCCTGTGCTTTTGGGGTCTTATTCAAACAATCCCTGCCCATTTGAAAGTCTTGAAGCCTTTTCCATGTATTTTCTTCTGGTAGTTTCAGTCTTCAATTTAAATTTCTAATACATTTTCAGGTGATTTTTTTAACTGGTGAAAGATAAGGGTCTAGTTTCATTCTTCTGCATGTGGATATCTAATTTTCCTAGCACGATATCTTGAAAAGACTGTTCTATTTTCAATGTGTATTTTTAACACTTCTGTTGAAGATCAGTTGACTCTAGACACCTGGATTTACTTCTAGCTCTGCATTCTATTTCATCGGTCTATATTTCTGCTCTTATACTGGTAAATGCTTCAGAACAGTGGCATGGGCCAGGATTATTTGGTCAAGATCCAAAAGTGTGCCAAGGAGACATCTGCACTCCCGTGTTTATTGCAGCATTATTCACAATAGTGAATGAGAAATGGAAATAACCAAACTGTCCATCAGATGATGAATGAAGAAAGGAAATATGGCCTGTTTGCACAATGGGGAAATCACCGCCCCCCCAAATAGAGAATGAAATCCTGTCATTTATGACCACATGAATGGAATTTGAGACCATTATGTTACAAGACATAAGCCGGTTGTGATAAGAAAATTATGTCATCATCCTATTCATACATTGAATATGGAAGAACAGGTGCCATAGAAGTTGAGAGTAGAAAGGAGGTTATCAGAGAATAAGAAGATAAGGAGGAGAGAGGAACGGGGAAAGATGGATCAGTGGATGCTACATAGCTGTCCGTTAGCAGTAAGAATTTCTGGTGTAGCACTGAACAGTTGGGTGATTATAGATAGCAGTATTTCATTGTGCATCTCAAAAATCTGGAAGAAAGATTTTAAATATTTTCACCATTAAGAAATAATAAATGTTTGAGATAGATATACTTAGCCCTATTAAATGTCATACAGTGGAGACGGGTATGGTGGCGCATGCCTATAGTCCCAACACTCAGGAGTCCTAAAATTATTTGTTTTTCATTGAACTTGATCACAATATCACTTTCAACACACCTCACCACCCACCATGTGTGTATGCACATAAACAAATACGTATATACATACACATATATAAAATACCTATGTTATATATATTGTTTATAAAAAAAGAATCATATAGTTTACATAAGAGTAGTATATAAATGTCCTATATCTAGTGTGTGATTTGCCCAGAGTTTATCGCATAAATTAACGGAAATATAAATTCATGCAGGTGTGCAAGCATACATATACATGTTTACATGTTTTAGGAGTTTGTAGGGGCCGGGGATATAGTTCAGCAGCACAAGCGCCTGTCTGGCAAGCGCAAGATCCTGAGTTTGATTCCCAGTACCAAAAAAAAAAAAAAAGAGTTTGTAGTAAAAGAGTGTGGTATATACATTTTATTACCTGAACTAAGAGCTGAATGCTTTATTGTGTATAATATACTTTAGTAGGAATAAACCTACAAACTATTGATCTAATTAAGGTATAGAAATATGTACAATAAACATTACATTTTTTCTGAGATCAAACCAAACATAAAGTTCAAGCAACAATCACTTTTATTCACCATTGGTTCCATATAATGAAATAAGGCAAAACATGGTAATGATTGAACATAAATAATTAAAATAGGTGATAGGGATTTCCTCAGACACTGTTGGTGCTAGTCCTGCAGCTGTTTGGTGCTTTTGGCCCTGGCAGCACTAACAATGGTGAGTGGTCAAAGTAGTCAGTCAGCAGTGCAGGCCCAAATGCTGCAGAGGTAGGGCAGTGGCGGGAACTGCAGCAACCCCTCGGTGGTGTTGTGCACTGCCCATCCTGGCAATGGGATATCGTTAGGCAAAGTGCCTGTGGTGCTGATGGCAGGAAATGCGTAGATGCGGTGGGCTGCAGCAGGAGATATGGTATTTCTCTCTTCTACTAAGGTGGCAGTGTATACCTTGGAGTGGGACCTCGGCTGGAGCAGGAAAAAGATGTCCTCGGCCCCTAGTCCACACACCTGGGGATTGGATGAGGGTTGAAGCCCTGTCGTAGAATTCTTCAAGCTCCAGTAGCATTGTATGTGGGCAGGGCAGCAGTGGGAACCTATGTTTTCTCTGTTTTTTGTTTTGTTTTTGTTTTTGTTTTTGTCTTTTGTAACTGGTGTTTGAACATAGTGCAGGGGAGAGACTTTGGGGACTCCATGAATACCAGCCTTCAATCCTGTCACCAGTGGGAGTCCACACATGCCTAGCATCTTTGTTTTTAGAGGACGTTCACCTCAATCTACTGGTTCTTGAAAGCAGCACTCTCTTTCCCCCCATCTCATAACACCTTTCTCCCACACAAGTGACAATCATAGTCATTTTGCCAAGGCAGGTAGGTTCAGGTAGCAGGTATCCCCCAAGTCAGTGCAGTGGAATCTCTGTAGATTCTCTTGCCGTAAGAATATTTAGGGACTTCAGATTCACAAACACACAAATTAAGATTACAGATCACTTTTCAAGATGGCTCATAACCCTAACTTCTGGGAGTTCAATGGCAGATGATATAAGATCCTTTACCAAAGCAAGGCTACTGTGCAGATTTTAGGGTACTTGCTGAAAGGGGCCACAAACCCAGGGGGACTGTGGAAATTTCCAGCAGCTAGGACTGCCAGTACCTGCACTGATAGAATTTGTTGGGACTTTCTCTTACAACTTTATCTCTGCAAAGGGGAGACCTTCCACCACACCACATTAGTTGTGGAGCCAGGGTATCAGAGTGTTTTGTTTATCTTACCACATTAATGTCCCTAGTCTCTGAGTCTTAGAAGGTTCCAATTTTTCTATTGCTGGTTCCTGTGTTCTTCCATGGTGCCTCACCACAAAGTGCACCTATAAACCTTTTACTTTGAGTCTTCCTAGTGGAGACAGAGGCAAATGTTGAACACTCTACTCAGCCATCTTGAATCCCCCTCCACATTTTATTTATCCATTCATCAATTGATGAACACATCAGTTGTGTCAATTTCTTGGCTATTGTAAATAGTGCAATAATGACCACATGAATGCGGAAATGTCAGATTTCGTGCTTCTATTCTTTTGATTGTCACTCTATCTCACTTAGATCATATTTATATCCACATATGAATGTTATTCTCCTTGATAATGGAAAATAATAAAATCTAAAAGACATGAGATACTTTTCATAAGCTAAACAAACTGTGAAAAAATATGTAGAGAAAAGAATACTGGGAGTAAAGGAAGTCACTAAGGCAAGTTTCAAAGACTTTTTTTTTCAACAGCTGTAAGAATTGTCTTTTAATGGAGTTTCTTCAAGAACAAATGTTCATAGGAGAAGAAAATATATACGTTTTTCCTTGTGTGCATTTGATACATTAGGGATCTATGTAATGTTATTGTTCCAAAATGTCTCAAACTTGCACTGACTGAAATTCTTTTTAAAAGAAAAGTAAAATTTAGAAAGATTCTTTTCTTATTTAAATAATTTGTTTTTATTACTTACGAGTTCTACAAAAATAGAATTCAATCAATACTATATCAGATATCCAATGAATATTGATTCTGCAAAGAGAGCAGTAATTTTAAAATTTTTCTCTTGAGTCTCCTCTAAAATAATATTGTTCTTCATTTTTCAATATTAATTAATACAGCTATTTTATATCTACATATCTTTCTCCTTATAAAATAGCTTTATTACTCCTTCCCGGATCTGCTTGGTTTTGACTCCATAAACAATGGGATTCAGAGTTGGAGGACACATCAGATAGAGATTAGCAATAATAATGTGGACATGGTGAGGAATGCTTTGTTCACCAAAACGGTGAGTAAAAATGGTGAATAAGGCGGGAACATAGGTGATGACAATAGCACATAGGTGGGAGGTACAGGTGCCAAAGGCCTTCTGCCGAGCATCTACAGACGACAAACTCACCACTGCACGCAGGATCATGGTGTAAGACACAGAAATACAAAACATATCAAATCCCCCAATCAAAAGTGCTGCCAAGAGTCCATAGATAGCATTGACCTTGACATTGCCACAGGAGACCTTGGCCACTGACATGTGGTCACAGTAAGTATGGGGGATGAGGTTGCCCTGGCAATAGGGCAGGCGCTTGGTGAGGAAAGTGAATGGGATGATGAGCATCACACTCCTCAAGAAGGTGGCAAGGGCAGCCTTGGTGATGACCGGATTGGTGAGGATGGTGGCGTAGCGTAAGGGGTAGCAGATGGCCACGTAGCGGTCCAGGGCCATGAGCATGAGTACCCCAGACTCCATCCCAGTCAACATGTGGACAAAAAACATCTGGGCCAGGCAGGCGTTAAAGTCAATCTCCTTGAGGTTGAACCAGAATATGCACAGCATATTGGGTACAGTCGTGGTACACAAGGTGACATCAGTGAAGGACAGCAGGGCCAGGAAGTAGTACATGGGCCGGTGCAGTGCTTCCTCATGGCCAATGAGGTAGATGAGCCCACAGTTCCCCAGGACAGCAACAATGTACATGAGGCAGAATGGGAGGGAGATCCAGATGTGTGCGGCTTCCAGGCCAGGAACACCTTTCAAGATGAAGAATCCCAAGGTCAAGCTGGAGCAGTTGGCTCCAGACATACTCGCTGACAAGAGGAGAACATTTTATGCTCTTTCACAGAAATGACTTTCTGCATAAAAGAAGGAGAAATAGGGTTGGAAACCAGATAAGAGAGACTAGTCCGGACAGTATGACCCACAGATACGATCAACACTGACCTTCTTATAACAAGGATTTTTTTTAACTCTTGGGAGTTTTTTTTTAACTCTAAAAGACCTTCCACAGGACAACCACATGGTCTTCAATGCCCCCTTGCAAACTGAGTAACTAGCCTCATTTTCCACATTTCTCCCCCAGCACACATCTTACACTTTACAACATTACAAACCATGAACTGGAAGGCAACGGTCTTCACCCTTCCAGCAAGCCATTTCTATTCTCTCCTCTCACTTTCTTCTCTGCCTTCTTGCACCCAAGACCTTTCAGTAAAATCACAAGACTATATTTGCAGGAGTACCCTAATCTTTTCAGTTTAACTATAAGCAGTTTAACTTTTCCAATTTAACAGTCTCAAAGATTGGCCATTTTGTCTTGTCTTGATGAATATGAAGATTGTCCTTACATTTAAAATTCCTCAATTATGTCCCTTATAACTTGCTTGAGATAATACAGAATAGATTCTTAATAAAACATACTGTTTGGGACCAAATAAATATTTGATTTGATAATGACTTATTATATCTAGTACTCAAACTCTATTTGATGTCATTAACATATTTTTTTCACACTGTTGAGTTTCAAAGGAAGTTCTTGACAAGAAACAGGAAAATATTTAGCCAGGCGTGGTGGCACATGCCTGTAATCCTAGCACTCTGGAGGCTGAGGCAGGAAGATCACTGCCGGTTTGAGGCCAGCCTGGGCTACATAGTGAGTTGAAGGCCAGCCTGAACTACATAGCAAGACCCTGTCTCAGAAAAACACAAAACAAACAAACAAACAAACAAACAAAAAAAGGAAAATATTTAAAGCTCTAAACCATTAGAAAGTTTTATTTAATTTCTATAATTATTTCATTAAAGACTTGGATTCATCTGGATAGAACATTATTTCCTTTTGACTTCTCTGCTTTTTCATTTTTTTAAAATTTAGTTCCATATCTATTTTCAATATTAGATTTATTATCAGGAAGCCTGTAGAGTGCTAAGGATTATTGACTGAACTGAACAGACACTCAGTACAAAAATAATATCATATCTTTGAATTATTATTCCTTGTAAGTTTAACAGGAAGAATTGAGTGGTATCTAAAGAGCTTATAGGTTCCGGGGTGTTTGAGGAAATTGGAAGTTTCTTAATAATTAAAATATTTATTTTACTTAAAGAGAGAAAAGGATGTTTAAATTCTGTAGTTGACGTCATGAAGCAAAGCCATCAAAGCAAAGTCAAACACATCTTGGCATCCAGAAAACTAGACACTTGCAGCACTGAATGTGGATTACAAGGCTGGGAAGCCACAAGACAAACACTGCAATAACCTAATCTTTCTGAAATTCACTGCTGCAACCTCTCCTGCTGCCTCAAGTACACAGAACTCACTAAAGTGGAAGTGCAAAAGAACTACAAGTTTCAGGGATTCAGGGGTTCTCACTCCTGACTGATAGAGTCTCATATAAATTAGTCTTTCTAATAAACGGAGTCTTATAATGCCTCTTCAGAAATGTCGCCATATGGAGAACATCATTTCATAGTCCTAGACCAGAGGAATCTAAATGTGACAATTTTGACCGTTCACCCTTTTATATAAGCACAACACATAAATAAAATATAAACAAACATATAAAATCATATAATGTGTTTATGTGTATGAACTTGATTTGATGAAAAGAAAATTCGTCTAAACTCAGAAAGTAAAAGGGTCATTACCCCATAAGAAGTGAAATGGATAGAGAAATACATTGCCTCTTACTGCTTTTTGTTAACTGTCCCCCTATTCCAAACTATTATATTTCTAGCCAACAATGTCTTTGCATTTTCCCAAAATTTTTGAAAATTGCCCAAACTCACCCGGGCACTAGACACAACCACATCCCTATGCATGGCTGAAAAATCCTTAGGAGTTTTTTGAATACTGGAAAGACATCTTATTATATAGGATTTTTAGTTTCCCTGGGGACTCTCTCTTTAGCAAGTTATCCCAAAGCTTACTGAGTCTCCGTGATTAAGGGTCTCAGTGGGTACTGAGAGAGAATGAAATTTGAGTCTGAAGGTAAGAAACCTACATTTTACAGTTTTGAATAGAAAAAAATAAAATGCCTTTTCTCAAATGAGAACTGTAGCCACCAAGTTTGGGGGTGATGCCATTTTTAAAAAATTTTGTTTCTCATATATCCTGATGTAGAAAATTTGGGAACTATAGAAAATTATAATGAAAAGTTGAAAAATCACCTGTAACCAAAGAATTAAGATGTGTTATATACATGACAAACTTCCCATGGTGAATGTAATCAGTATGTACTACAAACATATACTAATAAAAATAAAATTCAAGGGCTGGTGAGATGGCTCAGCGGCGTAAGCGCCTGCCTGGCAAGCACGAGGGCCTGAGTTCAACTCCCGGAACCCACATACGAAAAAAGGGCCGGTGATATCGCTCAGCGGCACGGGCGCCTGCTGGCACGCGAGGTCCTGAGGTCAACCCCTGGTACCCACAAAAAATAAATAAATAAATAAAATTCAAAAAAGAAACAAAAGAAATTAAACACAGGGATGCAACCATTCTAAAAGTTTACTTTAGTTCACTCCATCATTTTCTAATTATTATGTGTAATATTCTGAGTTTTTTAGAAAAATATCTTTCATTTGATATGGAATCATAAACAGTTTATTTCTCTAAATAATATTATCTTGTGGACATTTTTTCCATTCACTATGTAAGGTTTGAAGGCAAACTTTTAATATCTAAACCTAAATCTTCTCATTTAATATTCCTACAAATTTAATTATGGATTTAGTTACTCTTCAATATTTGTTTATATTTTTTCTATAAAACATAATTCCTCTATGACTATTCTAATTTACTCTGCATTATTAATTTTTTCTTTCTACAGATAACTAGAAACAATATAGAAGTTTATGAGGTGAAATGTCATGGGAAGTTTTATATTCATAAATTCCGGAAAAATTATCTTGATAAAATTTGCATTTATTTTAACCTCCATAAACTGATTGAAGATTTTGTGCCCCTTTGAGTACTATTACATATTTTCCTTTCCCAAGTTGGACTAGTAGGAACACATTTTAACTGTTATTTCAAGTTTAAGTAAATTAACTCTCGTAGGAGTGATTATGAACAGTTCTTCATGTTCATCACGTTTTACGTTTGTCCAGTTGTTTTTCTCATACACTGACTATTCATCCATCTCCTTATCTGTCATCAGTGAAGTCAGTGTTTATTTATTGATTATAGACACTTTCAATACTAAAATATGATCCCATTTTTGTTGTAGCTAGCAAGTATTTTTCCAAGATAGTATTTGATTAAAATTTATGTTATGGTGGAAAGAAATTTTACTATTTGACCTTATCTTCAGGTTGCTAAAAACCTATAAAACACAATTTTTCTATACTTAAATTATTATTTCAAGTCAAATTGCACCATCCCTTGTCTTGCCTTGTGGGCCAGATTGGTATGCGTAAACTCCCACTTTCTCCTAGCTATGGCTGAGGCCTCAACAGTCCCTGATGCCCTGGCGCCCACAGGGCAAGATAAGGACAAGGATCTTTAGAACAACGCAGTAGCCATAGGAAAAGTCTCCCTTGGAAGAAAAAACAGTTTCTTTATTAACTCTTGTCTCATTCTTGCAAGAATGCTTTGTTGTTACTAGCCCAGAGCAATCGCCACTGCTGTTCCCAGAATCATTCACTACCCTCTCTAAATGTGTATATGTGCTCAATAAACAGTGACAAGCTTAAAGAGTCTTTGTCTTTGCCCATCCTGAGGGACTGACCTCCCAGCCCTCCTTTATGTATTCCTAACATTATCTCTGTTTTTTATTTCATCTTTTGCCATACCCCTCATACAGGCAGCTGGGAGTCTTGGCCAGATCCTTGGCACTTGATTCCTTTCATAACCTCTAATTCTTTACTGAAGTGGTTATTCACATCTTGTGTTGTCTCCCTTAATTCATTCAGCTACTTATTTGTATCTTCTTTAATTTTGTTAAACATCTTAGTAATTGATTCATTCAGCTGCTTTTTTAGTCTCTTCTTTGACAGCTTTAATCTTTTAACTATTAGTTTTTTTAATTCTTCTAGAATTTCATACACTTTAGTGTCTGCGGAATCAGCTTTTAAGGAGTTAGAATTTTTGTACACATTTTTGCCTTGTTTTCTCTTTACTGTTGTGTTTCTATGTAGAGGTTTGTGGAGCAGATGAGAAGACTATCTCTTCCACTGTCATGTGGGGATCTTTTTGCAAATAGCTTTCTCTTTATGATGTGCCCTAGGTGATGGGCTTGACTCCATGTGAGAGATTCCCCCTAGTCTTTTCCGAATGCTAGGCTCTATCTCTAACACGGTTTTGAAAGGACAGAGTAACTGTCAGTAACTTTGACCTGTTGAGAAGTCAGCTCTGTATAATATGGGGTAAGTAAGAACTTGTTTTAGGAGATCCATACAATTTTTTTTATCCCAGGAAAAGACAGCATGAGTAGTAAAATATAATATACTAGAAAAAATTAAACCTTATTAATATTTAATATAATCTAATAGTATATGTATAAAGAGGAAAAGAGAGAAAGAAAATGAAAAAAAAATAAAGGAAAGAATGTATAAGAGGAAGGAGCCAAGAGACAGGAGATATATAAGGAGAAATAATGAATGCAGAGAAGGAATAGATTACATATGGGAAGTGAGGAAGAGATAGAGAAACTGCACCCTATTGTTCAACTGACAATCAAACAAGATTAGATATCACCAAGAAACAAACACAGGTGGGCATGTATGTGACTAGACAACATGGAATGTTATAAAAACAACAGCAGAAAATTTACACATGCAGCTATATCCATGCACACATATATAAAAAGCCCAAATAATAAAGTTATTTTTTTTAAAAAAAAAGGGAACAGTTATCCTTTTTTGGTTAGAGTGAATGCTTTAAATTGGCTTGTCAATGCTGCTGTCTTTAGGCCACCGTGCTCAGGCGCATCTGGTGTCCTCAGGATACAGGCAAGGTGCTATCGCCCCTTTCTCCAGTCTGTGTTAGCCTGAGGTTCCCAGGTCCTGCTCCTGACATGAGTTCTGCTATTCACGTCACCCATTTACCTCTCTCAGACTCCAGCACTCTCCGTTTGCAACTGTGCTTCTGTTGACCGCGCTGATCAATGGCCTGCAATTTCAGTGGCTCCAGCTCACAATTTCCATGGTCCTCAGAGGCTGAACAGAAGGCAGCACTCTTTTCTGATGGTTTTTCTCTGCCCCTGTATTCATAGGTCACTCCAGCATTCCTGCTTGCCAAGTTTTCATCTGGCCCATGATTTCAGTGGCTTCTAGGGACCAGCAGATAAATGCCTCCATGGATACTGATCCATAGTGTTTCCTCCATCCTCAATGATGGGGTGTCCCAGCTATTCAACTTTTCACCAGATCGTTCAAACTAGAAATTTCTGTGGAACTTTGGAAATGGAGGCAGCAAGCCCCACAAGCACCCCTCTGGACTCTTTTCTCTGCTCCCAATTCTTGAAGGTCCCAGCCATTGCAAGATCCTGCATTTCTCAGTTTCATGGTTCCCAGTGGCCAGTTCTAGATCCCTTCATGACTGTGTCCTCCTCTTCTCTCTCTCCCTGGACCTCACCAGTCCTATCCCAGCCTCTGCTCTCTGAGTGACTCTCTAGAGTTCATTATGCATGATGCCTTCAACAGGGGAGGCAAATAGCTTACTTACTGAGTCTTGTGTCCTGGAAGTAGAAAAGTGAGACCCAGAGTGAACTGGGTGGTGGCAACTAAGGTAGATGCATGTTGGCAGGCACTATGCTTGACTTCCTCGCTCAGAGGGTTTCGTCCCTTTACCAAGATGACAGAAGTTCCAGACCTAGGATGTAGACCCAGCTTACAGTAGCCCAGGTTCTTATTCCAACCACCCCAGCTTTGGAATTTCATCTGTTCACCTCCTCTTTCACATTGCCCTCCTATAGCTGGGATCCCACTCACAGCCCCACAGCAGTATACTTGCTGACCATGGTGAGCATCCTTTGTCTGCTGCTGTCTCTAGTCAGCCAGGTTGGAACATGAGATAACTTTTTATAGTCTATATATGATTGCTATCTGTGATATTTATGCTCCTATGCCCAGCTTTTTTCGCTCGATGTTCTCTATGTTAATCCATGTTGCCACAAATGATAGCATTTCTCTCTTTTTCATAAGTAAACAGTGTTCTATTGTGAATATATGCCATATTTTCTATACCCATTCACCTACTGATGAACACTTAGGCTGATTCCATATCTTGGCTCTTGTGAGTGACTGTAATAAATATGGAAGTGATGATGTATCAGGAGTCGATCAATCACCCCATCTGCCTAGAGAGGGGTATGGCAAGGGATAAAGAAACAAAAATACAGAGATATATTTTCAAAGTACATGGGGGGCTGGGAGGTCAATGCCCCAGGATGGCCAAAGACAAATACACTCCAAGCTAGCCATTATTTATGGGGTGTACACAATAATTGGAGGGAGTATCGGATGACTCAGAGGGCAGCAGAGATCTTAAACTGTTGAGGATCTTATGTTGGTGAGGATGGTGTGATGTGCAAAGCGTTCTTATCATAGCAGGTGGAAAGAGAGAGCTGGTTAATAAGGAGCTTGTCCTTTCCCTCAGGCATAACCATTTTTTTTTATTACTGCTCAGTTCTCAAGGAACCAGGATGCCTTCAGCTGATGTAATCTTGGCCTGGAGCATCATAGCATCCAGGGACCACTGAGGTCTCAACTGTGACCAGAGGCACATGGAATTATGTTTCACATACCATAGCTGGCTCACATGGCAAGATACTGGGCCTCAGATAAGCTCTGGAACCCAGAAAAAAGCAGGGGTAGCTATTCTGTTTGCAGACAATGTGAACTTCAAACCAAGAATGATCAAAAGAGATAAAGAAGGTCACTACATACTTGTTAGGGGAAAAATTCAAGACAAGGAGATAATAATCATAAATATGTGTACACCAAATATGGGAGCACCCAACTATTTAAAACAATTATTAATAGACTTGAAAAATCAAATAAGCAATAACACAATTGTAATGGGAGAACTTAATACCCCATTGGCACAAAGAGGTAGATCAAATAGACAAAAAATCAGTAGAGAAATATCAGAATTGAACCAAACCTGTGAACAAATGGACTTAGCAGATGTTTTCAGAGTGTTCCACCCAACATCATCAGAATATACATTCTTTTCAGCTGCACATGGGACATTCTCCAAAGTAGACCATATCCTAGCCCACAGAACATGCTTAAGTAAATGTAAAGGAATTGAAATTATCCCATGCATATTATCTGACCATAGTGCAATTCAATTGGAAATTAATGGCAAAAGAAACTGCAGAAACTCCATAAACACATGGAAATTAAATGACACCCTCCTAAACAACCAATGGGTCACAGATGAAATAAAGGAAGATATTAAGCAATATCTACAACTAAGCGAGAATGCAGAAACAACATACCAGAACTTATGGATGCAATGAAAGCAGTCCTAAGAGGGAAACTTATAGTGGTGAATTCTCACATCAGGAAAACAGAACAACACAAATAAACAACGTAATGTTCCACCTCAAGCTTCTAGAAAAGAAAGCAAGTCAAGTCCAAAGCCCATACAAGGGAGGAAATTATAAAGATCAGAGCAGAAAATATTGCAATGGAGACTAAGAAAAAAATACAAAAAATTAATGAATTGAAAAGTTGGTTTTTTGAAAGAATAAATAAAATTGATAAACACTTAGTCAACTTTATCAGAAAAAGGAAAGACTCAAATTCATGCAATGAGGAAAGAAAAGAGTGAAATCAGTACAGATCCTGTAAAAATTCAGATCATCTACCTACTTCAAAAATCTTTACTCTCATAGGATGGAAAGCACAGAAGAAATGGACAGATTCCTAGATATGTATGAATTACCAAAGCTTGATCAAGAAGATATAAAAATTCTGAGTAACCCAATATTAGTGAATGAGACTGAAAATATAACTAAAAACTTACCAACAAAGAAAAGCCCAGTTCCTCATGGATTCACTGCTGAATTCTACAAGAAATTTAGAGAAGATTTAATGCCAAACTCCTCAAACTCTTTAATGAAATTAAAAGGGAAATAATACTCCCTAACTCATTCCTGAAGGCAAGTATTACCCTGATACTAAAACCAGGAAAGACCCAATGAAAAAAGAGAACTATAGGCCAATCTCCCTAATGAACATAGATGCAAAAATCCTCAGTAAGATACTAGCAAATAGAATGCAGCAAATCATCAAGAAGATTATAAACCACAACCAAGTGTGAGTCATCCCAGAAATGCAGGGATGGTTCAATATATGCAAATCAGTAAATATAATACACCATATCAACAGAGCCAAGGACAAAAATCACATGATCATCTCAATAGATGCAGAAAAAGCTTTTGACAAAGTCCGACACCCATTCATGATAAAAACTCTAAAGAAAATCAGAATAGATGGTCTTTATCTCAATCTAATAAAAGCCATCTATGACAAACCAACAGCCAACATTGTAAGAAATGGACAAAAACTGAAAGCTTTCACTCTAACTCAGGAACAAGACAAAGATGTCCACTAGCACCACTCCTATTCACTATAGTTCTGGAAACATTAGCCAGAGCAATTAGACCAATAACCAACTTCAGTTGTGTAGCTGGATCCAAAGTCAACACTCAAAAATCAATAACATTCCTCTACACAAACAACAAACTCACTGAGAAATTAGGGAAACCACATCCTTCATAATAGCATCCAAAAAATTGAAATACTTAGGAGTCAATCTAACAAAGGAAGTAAAAGATCTATACATGGAAAATTACAGTACTCAGAAAAAGGAGATTGAAGAGGATATCAGAATATGGAAAGATATCCCTTGCTCTTGCATAGGAAGAACTAACATAGTGAAAATGGCCATACACCCACAATTGTTACATAGATTCAATGCAATTCCAATCAAAATACCATTAGCATACCTCACAGAAATAAAGAAAACATTCCTAAAATTCATTTGGAACCAGAAGAGACCTAGAATACCAAAAGCAATTCTGGGCAACAAAAGCAAGGCAGGTGGCATCACAATCCCTGACCTGAAATTATACTACAAAGCTACTGTGATAAAATCAGCATGGTACTGGCAAAAAAACAGACCTGAGGATCAGTGGAACAGATTTGAAGATGCAGACAAAACTACAAACACACATGGCCACCTTATCTTTGACAAAGGGCCAAACATGTTCTTTGGAAGAAAGATAGTCTCTTTAATAAATGGTTATGGAAAAACTGCCTCTGTATATGCCAAAGACTAAAACTAGATGCATGTTTATCACCATGCACTAAGCTAAAATCAAAATGGATCAGAGATCTAAATATTAAAACAGAAACACTAACTCTACTGGAAGAGAAATTAGGTAGAAATCTTGAAGGTGAAGGTGTAGGCAGATACTTCATGAACAAAATCCAGACTGCACGGGAAATCCTTCAAAGAATCACCAACTGGGACCTCATCTTATTAAAAAGCTTTTGCACAGCAAAAGAAATTACCAACAGAGTGAAAAAACAACTCACAGAGTGGGACAAAAATTTAGCCAATTGACCCTCAGACAAAGGACTTATGTCTAGAATGTATAAAGAATTGAAAAAGATCAGAACCCCCAAATTTAAAGATCCAGTCCAAAAATGGGCATCTGAGCTGAATACACACTTCTCAGATGAAGAAATACAGATAGCAAATAAATATATGAAAAAATGTTCAACATCATTGGTCATTAGAGAAACACAAATTAAAAAAACACTGAGATTCCATCTGACTCCAGAAAGAATGGCTATTATCAAGAAATCAACCAATAACAAACGCTGGAGGGCTGTGGTGAAATAGGAACACTTCTCTACTGTTGGTGGGAGCGTAGACTGGTGCAACCACTATGGAAATTTGTATGGAGATTCCTCAAAAAGGTATGATTAGAGGTCTCATTTGACCCAGCTATTTCCCGTCTGGGTATCTCCCCAGAAGTATTAAAAATACCATACCACAGCAATATATGTGCACCCATGTTTATAGCAGCACAATTTGTAATACCTAAATCTTGGAAACAACCCACATGCCCATCAACCGAGGAATAGATTTAAAAGATGTGGTATTTTTATACAGTGGAGTACTACTCAGCCACAAAGAAGTATAAAGTTGAGACTTTTATAGGTAAATGAATGCTACTTGAGACCATACTCATAAGTGAAATAAATCAGATTCACATGTGTAAACATCATATTGTCTCCCTGGTGTGAGTAAATAAGATTCAAAATGTATAATAGATATTGTGAGATGTGAAGAAATTGTTCAAAAGGAAAAGGGAACTAGGATAGGGGAAAGGTAAAAGGAAGGAAGGGAAAAGGAAAAAAAAGCAAGTTAAAGTTAGTTACACTACTAGTGTCTCTTATTCATTGGAAAGGAAGGTTTGTGCTAATACTAACTGGAGAATATTTTATGTCCATATCTTGTACTCTGAGTAACTAATTTAAAGATAGCAATATGCAATGTATTAACCATTGTTACCCTCCTATTCTGTTGTTTTGAAATTTTGTTCTATTTTTTCTCTTTAAAATAAAAATTAGAAAAAGAAGTACCAATAAAATATCAAATACAAATAAAATATCAAAATACTTACAAAAATTACTTACAGAAGACTCAAATTTGGCTACACTGCTAGGAGAATATACATTTCCATATCAAACATATTATTATTAACAAGTCATTATGCAGTACATTAGGTTTTCAGAACCTCTTCATCTGATTACTGAACTCTTGAATCCTTTGACCAACCTCTCATTTCCTTCATTCTCCTGGTTCCCTTCTAGTTTCTATGATTTGCCTTTGTTGATGCCACATGTAAGTGAGATCATGCAGTATTTGTCTTTCTTTGGTTTATTATATTAGCATAACATGTTCTAGATTCATCCTTGTTGTCATAAATAATAGGGTTTCTTCTTTTTAAATGCATTTTTATTGATGTATAAAAATTATACATAATTATAGGTTACCTTGTGATGTTTCAGTACATATATATATTGTGTATTGTTCAGATCAGGGTATGCCTATTTCCTCAAACAGCATTTCTTTATGGTGAAAGCATTTACAATTCTTTCTTCTACATTTTGGAAATTTATAGTTTATAATCATTATCTATAATCACCCTAATCTGCAGTTGAACACCACAACTTATTTCTCCTGTTAACTGCAAGTATCTGTTAAACAATATTTCTTTTGTAAGGCTGAAACAATATAAATAATATAAAAATGTGATAATATTTTCTTATCCATTTTCTGCATCAATTCATACATTGACAGACATGAGAAGAAAAGCAGATTTTCTTTTATTTCAGCTTATGAATACATTTTTTTAAATTTCCATAAAGAGAATTTTTTTGGTAGATAATTAAAGAAAGCAATTTGAATTGATTTAAATGATTCACTTAAATTAAAATATAACTGAGAGTGCATTTTTTCTGATTAGAAAACTGGAGACCAAGAAATTATCTTTGTCAAAATTCAAACTGAGGATTTGCAAGCTCAGAAAAATAATTCATTGCAAAATTAAATAGTAAATTCACTACACCAAGAAAACCAATATAATTAAGTCCTTCAATTGTGATCATAGCAAGGTTGCTCCTAACTATATGCATTTATGGCCTACTTTACTAGATTACCTAGTAGGAGGTATGATCAAAACATATGGTGAATTTTTTCATTAAAAATTATTACAATAAAAGACACATTGCCATTAATCCTTCTAAAATACTCCCACTCATTTTGGACACATTTATCCCATAATTCTTGCCCCTTCCTGAAGCAGTCCTGGAAATCCTTTTTCTTGGGTGTCTGCAGTTGCTCTGTCATGGCTGCCTTGAAATTCTGAATCATTTCAAAACATTTACTTTCCATGGTATTTTGGGGAAGAGCTAGCAGTTACATGGTGCCAGATCTGGTGAATAAGGTGGATGAGAACAGGTTGTAATGTTAAGAGCCTGCCTGTTCACTGGATGGAACTCCACAGCAGCATTCACTGCATTTTTTAGCCGACCTTGTAAGACATGAAAGAGGACTTTCAGAACTGCTTCAGAAAGTAGCAAGAACAATGGAGTAAGTATGTTCAAAGTGAGGGTGAGTATTTTGAGGGGGATTAATGACAATGCATCTTTCATTGTAATACATTTTTTAAAAATTTAAACATTCAAAAAAATTTAAACATTCAAAAAATATTTTGATCACGTCTTATACACAGCCATTCTACTAACCTAGGGTCCAGGCTTGCAGAAGCTAAATAACTGGTGGAGAACATGAGAAAAAGCACTGGTATACATTGTCATTGCTTTCAAAGGCATAGAGTATGGAATTTTGGAACAACATTCTGGTGGGAAATCTGACAATGTAACTACTTTAAAATTAGTTTATATTTGATTTCAATATTTATTTACCTCTGAATTCTCATTTATTCAGTGGTATTAACCATGAGGTATTGATGGTCTTTATGAAGTTATAATATATTGAAAATAAACTCAATGTGGTAAATTAGAGGAGTATTCAAAGGAAAGTTTAAAGCCATAAAGTATGCTGCTATGCTAATTTGAGATACATGTTGTGAAGTGTTTGGTGACTGATTGATTGATTGATTTTTGCCATACTGGGTACTGAATCCAGTGTCTTTGCATTGAACTACATCCCTAGTCCTTTCTTATGTTTATTTTGAGATAGAGTCACTCTAAGTTGCTAATTTGCCCAGGGTCAGCTTTATTTATGATCTTCCTGCCTCAGCCTCTCAGACTGCTGGGATTACTGGCATGGGCCACAATATCTAGCTCGTGATATATTTTCAAGTGGAAAGAATCAGTGTAGATATATCCTGTGAATTATGGTCACGATTTTTAGGGAAAAAAGTTACACATGTATAAATACAAATATACACTTAATCCTAAGAGCAAGTATTTCTATTAGAAAGTATATTTTTAAATGTATTTGCTACTTTTTTTCAATTAATGGCCATTGATTAACATGTTCATTCCACATTCACAGTAATAAACAACTAAACATTCATGAAACCATGCATGGATGTACATCCTTGTTTTATTTTTAATTGCCTTAGACAAGAATTTCCCACCTTTAGTCCTGATGGTGGGATATTGTCATGGGAGTTACCTTGTGGACTGGTGTCCTTTGGGATAAAGAAAGATTTTAGTTCCACAGATATGTGAAGCTTTGTTTCATGCTTTTCCTTAGCGCTCTGTGGTCTCTTAAGCCCTGTTTCTTATTGAGATTTGGGACTTCTGATAGTATAAGAGATTATGTCCACTTCCTGTGGGATCTCACCTAGAAAAACATTTCTGATCCACAGTCTGTAAGGTGAAACCATCACACACATTCCTGGCCCACTCCTTGGCATACACACCTTCTGCATTCCTTCTTATCTTCAGCTATACTGTGGGTAAAGGATGATTTCTGCCTTCTGGGTGCTCCAATCCTAGGTTTATTGTGGGATGAACACTCGTACTGTTTTAGTCTATTTGTGCCATCAGTTGAGTCAAAGGTGCTAGCCTACAGAGGATGCTGTTGGTGATTTGTTAGCCTAAAAATTTAGGAAGCGTAGGTTCCTTCCACATTCAAAGCAGAGATAGTATTTGTATGAGATGCGTGCTTTTGGTGGTCAAAGGAATAAGTAAGATGCTCTTAATCTCTTCTAGAGCTTAGAGAACACTTTGGTCTATATTCATGCATTTTTTAAAAAACATATGCTGCAATGCCAGAGACAGACGATTAGATAAGAATTCCAAAACCATTTAAAGAAGAAAAGTTAAACAGGTCCATACATTTCCCTATAAGTCACTAGCCCACCTTACCCCATCCCCTTCCTTTCCTTCAATTCAATCAGTGCAACTCCAATTTATCTAGTGTTCTTTTTTTAATACAGGTACCATCCTCATACTTAGGGTAAAATAGGTGACAGATTATACCTACACACTGAAACAGCTGATGGGTAGTATAAAAATAAATTGTTCCAGCACAGGTCTCCAACTTATCATCACCATGAAACATGGAGAGACTACGAAAGTCGCAGAGAGGAAGGGGGAATTTCTCATAATGAATTTCCTTAGGTTTAAGAGAGATCAGGATGTGTTTGCTTCACCAGTGTTCTGTGTAGAAAGCACAAAATTCTGTATCTTTCAGCAAATTACTGAATATACTATCTTAGGAAAAAGAATTATGATAACATTGAATTGGTAGATTCAAAAATGTGATAGAAAACACAAGTAAATTTAAATAATAACTGAATAGATAATATAATAACATTATATAATACATTAATATAAGTCATATATTATAACATGTAATACTAATTATGTAAATATAGATAATTAAATATAACTTTCACTACTTTTTCCATAAGCAGATAAATATGTGAGTTGTTATGAAAATTTGCTATTTACATGCAAGATTAACATAAAAGCACCTGAGTGAAGACACAGAAAAGCCTCTTGATAAATGCCAAAGAATACATTGTCTGACACATACATGGTGGATGATTAATGGGCTTTTGAAATATTTTGCAAGTAGAATTTGCTGAATTTAATATGGAGGCCCACACACTTAAGATGTTCAGGCTCAGGAACAATATCTTGTGCCACTGAAAAGACAGATTTGATACCTCAAGAAAAACATTTCCAAACAATGACCACAACAAAGAAGAAATAATAGCAAAGAATCTAGAAGTCTCTTTTATGGACATAGCTTGTTTCTGACATTTCTCTCCAGGAATGTGGGGAAGGGGTATTCAGATGCCTGATAGGATTTCATTCTATATCCTAGTACCTAAATTTCTCAAATAAGAAAAAAAAAAAAATCAGAGGTAGTCCATCACCAGAATAGCACAGCAGAGAAGAGAAAACAAAGTGAAAAAGCAAGTCTCCTTGGCTTTCCAACCTTCTGGGCAAAAGCTGACTCATGCAGATTTTTCTGTAGAGTGGGACCAAGTGATAATCTAGAAGAATCTATGTTCTTTTTTTACAGCCAGAGGCAACCATGGGTACTACATACCCTTTGTGTCAAATAGCTGCCCAGCATGGGATGAGGAAGCAGCAGAAGCAAAAGCAGTGATCGCATCAATCGCTGTGCTATCATATCCTGGAGATTTGGACATCTAGATCAGGTAATGGGCTTATTGTCATCAAGGAGAAACTGTGATGGACATGAAGTAGTGTGGTGCAACAATGTTGATGCAATATGCTCTTTTGTCATCATGACACCTGCCTATATGGTCTCTTTTTACCTTCCCAGAAACAGACAAAAATAAGGAAGCAGTAGAACTCAGTAGTGAAGCTATCAGGTCCTGTGTTTTTCTTTGATGGGAGACCTTTTATTACTGATTTAATCTCCCCACTTATTATTAATATGTTAAAATTTTCTTTTTCTTCCTTACTTAGTTTTCATATTGCATTCTTATATGTTACCCAATGTGTGTATAATTATTCCTAATAGATTCATATTCTTTTATATTTTTATACATATCAGTGGTAATGTTGCTTTTTCATTTCTGATTTTACTTACTTGAACCTTCTCTTTTTCTCAGTCCAGCTAAAGGTTTGTTAACTTTGCTTTTGTTTTCAATAAACAAGTCTTAGATTATTGATATTTCCTTTTGTTTTTTTCTAGGCTTTATTTCTGCTCTGGTCCTTATCATTTCCTTTCTTCTATTAAAATCGCAGGGAGGTTTTCAAATAAATATGATAAATTGATCAAAGTTAACATAGATTTAAATTCTATGTAGTGTTTTCAGGTTAGTAAGCTGTCCTACATAATGAAATAGTACATAATAATAAAATAATGAAATAGTACAATACATTGACCATGTGGTTCAATTTTTAAACGAGGACAGTTTTGAGTGGTTAGAGAATAGAAAGAAACAAAATAGGACAAATAAGACTTAAATTTTACTAGATTGAATGAGATACTACAGAAATCATATCCTTAAAGTGATGAGAAAATATTGAAGATTATTACACAATGCCTTAAAATAATTTCAAAATTATGCTATATAGAACAAATTGATTTGGAAAAATACAAAAAAAGCAAATAAATAGAAGGATGTTATGTGGTCTTTAAAGAAGTCAGTGAAAGTGGTGATAGAAAAGAAGGGCTGCTAATAGAAACATTTCTAGATTAAAAATAGATGTTCATCTTGTCTCAGCACAGGCCAAGAATTTAGACATGTTGATACAACATTCATGGAGTGACAATTGGGACACTTTGGACTATAAGGAAATAATAAAGATGAGAGAGAAAAATGCCAGAGAAGATCACAAAGACACTAGTTTTGATACTGTGGTGGATGATGACATACTGTGGTGGATGATGACACTGTTATCTAGTAGGCAGAACTGAGATTTAAAGTCTATTTTGGGGATGAGTGTATTTTGAATGAATGACTTTAGTGCTGGACATGGCAAATTTAAAGTCTTCATGAGAATTTAGAGTGAAGATATCCAGCATGAAAGGACATACCAATTGTGACATAGTTTACTTATAAATTTAATTATCTCAAAATTAACTTCATGTTGGTTATATTTGAGATAATTGGAATGAAAATTTTTCTTATATGTTTTTCAAAAATTGCATCAAAACAAAGACATGGAAAGGAAATGGATTATCTCAATGACATTGACATTACAGAGTATTTGACAAAGGAAGGTTTCTTATCTCTCTCTTTCTTGAGACAATCAAATTAAATTAACCTTCATAGTCATTTTTCTTGTATTTGATATCCATACAGAATCTACACTTCTATTTCAATATTACTATATCCAATCCACCAGAATACTAAATCAGGAGTAAACTAAACTTCTGATTATTTTACAGAAGTCTTTAAGTATCAGTATGACATTATAGAAGAACAACTGAGGCTTTGAGAATAAAGTAAACCTGTCTACCCCCATGCCACCCTGAACGCACCCAATCTCATCTGATCTCAGAGACTATGCAGGGTTAGCCTGGTTAGTAGATGGACAGGAGACTAAAGTAAACCTCCCTAAATCACACTTTGCTGTAAAGAGAGTTGAAATATGAATAATGTGCTATTTGACAGAAATAGCCACAATCTTCTCATTGCATATTATGAAACAAAATTAATTCAATAAACAAATTTCAGGCTCTTCTTCATGTACAATCATAACTTCCTCTCATAGGATATATAATCAGCCTTATAAGCCAGGCTACATAAAAACGAGACTACATGAGTGTTGAAGTTATATATTAATACCATTTCTGTTTATGAATCTAGCTATGTCGCAGTCAGATTTATTCAATCTCTGTGCCCACATTTCTACTTCTATTTGGGAGTAAAATTTATAGCTTTGTAGTTCTGGTTTTAAATTAAATTTAAGTTTTTTATAGAACTTTTAAAGTATTACCTAGGACATTTTTCAATAAATTTTGTATTTTCAAGTCACTCTTATCCAAAATAATTGATAGTACTTATAAATGTAACTTTATTACAAATTTGTTTGCATTTGCAAAAATCTAAATCAAATTTCTATTACTTAATTCTTTTTCCTCAGGCTAGAGACTTTTGGAAACATTGCTCCTTTACTGAGTTAGTTATGTTGATTTCCAACAACTCATATGTGCCTCCTCAATCTTTCATCCTTAATGGAATTCCTGGTCTGGAAGCAGTGCATGTATGGATCTCACTTCCACTCTGCACAATGTATGTCATCTCTCTTGTGGGCAACCTTGGCCTTGTCTACCTCATTTATTACAAGGAGTCATTACATCGCCCAATGTATTTCTTTCTGGCCATGCTGTCACTCATTGACCTACTTACTTGCACAACCACTCTGCCCAATGCACTCTGCATCTTCTGGCTCAATCTCAAGTAAATTAAATTCAATGCCTGCTTAGTCCAGATGTTCTTTGTCCATGGATTTACAGGTGTGGAGTCTGGGGTGCTCATGCTCATGACTCTGGACTGCTATGTGGCCATTTGCTACCCATTGCATTATGCTACCATACTCACTAACCCTATCGTTGCCAAAGCTGGGCTTGCCACCTTCCTGAGAGGTGTGTTGCTGATGATTCCTTTTCCATTCTTGGTCAAGCGCTTGCCCTTCTGCAGAAGCAATATCATCACCCATACGTATTGTGACCACATGTCTGTGGTGAAGTTGTCCTGTGCCAGCATCAAGGTCAATGTCATCTATGGTCTGATGGTTGCGCTCTTGATTGGAGTGTTTGACATTTGTTGTATATCTGTGTCTTATACTATGATCCTCCGGGCAGTGATCAGCCTCTCATCATCAGATGCTCGGGAGAAGGCCTTCAGCACCTGCACTGCTCATATATTTGCCATCATCATCACCTATGTCCCAGCATTCTTTACTTTTTTTACCCACCGTTTTGGGGGTCACACCATCCCCCCTTCTCTTCACATCATAGTGGCTAATCTTTACCTCCTTCTTCCACCAACTTTTAACCCTATTGTTTATGGGATAAAGACAAAACAGATCCGAGACAGTGTCATAAAGTTCTTCCAGAGTGAGAAAGGCAATTGATCCAAGGCAACTGAATTTAGATAGAAGAAAGATGAATGAAAGCAAAACAAAGAGGAAATACATATGTGATACCAACCATTCCCATTATCTCTTCCAGAGTATGTTCTCAAAATTATATTGAGGAAATTTATAGCTATCTCTGGATTTGTATAGCAATGCCATATCCTTCTTTTTCTTCTTTGCTGGTCTTTTAAAACTTTATTTTTACTTGGGTGACAAAATTGTGTTTATCATGTATACCATGGTGTTTTGAAATATACACGTTGTGAAGTACATAAATGTAGTTGATCTCATAGAAGCAAAAAGCAGAGTGAAAGGTTCTAGCACAAGTTTTAATCAAATCGTTGGTATGGGATCAAAAAGACTATTCTCAAATATATACATCTAAGATATTTCTTAACCTTTTTAAGGAAGTTTAAGTGTCTTGTTTATGACCCTTGGTAACCTTCCCTTTAGATAAGAAAGAAAATGGCTTTTCAAGACATTTTCAGCCTGGGTAGTCTTTGATGCCAAAATTAAGCTTATGAATTAATTTAATGAATATATTTCTCTTTGTACATTCAATTCAGAAGATACCCAATGTCCTCACAGCTCCTAGAATGGACGTATTTTACCCGAAAACTTAGGTACTCCAGGAGTCTTAATGAAGGAGTTCTAAGTCACATAGTGTTGTTGGCATATGGTGTGGTTTTCACAGTTGAATATCAATGAATTGGTGAATATTTTATAAGCTCAAATAATAGCTAAAATGAAACTTATTCTCCCTCCTTGTTTGCCATATGTACTATTTTATCATAATACATTTATAAGAGGTTTATTTGTTGGCATACTTGTTTATTTACTGCCAGAACATGCTGTCTTTCAAGACACTGGGTATCTATATTTAGCTTTGCATATCAATCTCTGGCATAATGCAAGTCACATGGTAAAATACATAATATAAGTGGCTAAACAAGTAAATTTACATTTGTTAGGCCCTATGTTGGACTGGAAAAATATAGACATTCCTCTGTCAGAAAAAAGCACCTACCCTTTATGGGAAGTGAAATATCAATAAAAATATACTAAATTGTGTTCTATGCTACTAGTCTTTACAGAAGGCAGATCAGAGTCAAGTCAATTCAAAATCGAAAGGAAAAGGCCAATTATGTTTCCTAGAACATCTTAGCAGGAAGTAAATGAGTGAACTAAAATTAAATCAATGAAGTAGAAGGGTATGAATGTAAGGGGTGATCAAATAATATGATAAATTTCAAAATTTTAAAGATTCATTACAGTGAAAGACATGCTTCCATTAACCTCCCACAAAAATATCCCCCTCACTTTGAACATTCTTGTCTTATCATTCTTGCCACTTTCTGAAGTACTTCTGGAAGTCCTCTATCATGTCTTAATGAGGTATGATAAAAGATATAGTGAATGTTATTGCCATCCAGTGGAAAAGGAAGCTCATAGAAACATCACAGTTTGTCCTCTTCCACTTTTACTCACCACATCTGGAAATGTGTGACTTACAGCTCTTCCCTAAAGTCAAAACCAGACTACAAAAGGAAGATGTCTTAAATCGATTCGGAACATCAAGCCAGCCATATAAGTGCAACCACAGAGTTTTGCACAAATGCTAAAATATCACAGAAGTTCAAACTCTCATCCTGAGAGAATCAGAAAGTCACAGAGATGTGACAATACAGAATGTGCATGTGTGTGTATGTATTGCACATTTGTGTGCGTAGTTTTTGCACAATTTAGTAATTTCCTTTAAAAATATATCTGGAAGTACAATTTATGGGTCATAAAATATATTTGGTCACTATGTCTTTTAATGGGGAGAATTAACATTTACATTTACACCTTAATGTTATTAGCAACACTAAGTTCAGGCCGGTGATATCGCTCAGCGGCACAAGCGCCTGCTGGCAAGCACAAGGTCCTGAGTTCAACTGCCGGTACCCACATAAAAAATAATAATAATAAGTTCTTGTTTTCTAGTTTTAATGTAATTTCTTTCTTTCTCTCTCTCTCTGTCTTCCAAAACAGTGTGTTTTGATTCCTTGCTTATTATTTTTGGTTTGTCTGTTGTAGCTTTTTGCTTTTTGGTTTTCATGAGGCTTACAGAACACATTTATTTTTACCATTTACCATTTATTGTTAAATAAAGAAAGAATTTACAACAATACTTATGCAGTGTCACTGTTGAACAATAACAGTGATAAGTATACACATTTGCACTGATAAAATATCTAGTATATGAAATATGAAAATAGTGACCATTGCTGTATCTAGGTAGTGAACTAATAGGTGATTTTATTTTGTTTTATTTTATTTTTATTCAATAGTTTCTACTTTTCTATATAGAGAAAAATTAATTTTACCACTGTCAAATGTATGACTATAATTTGACAAGATATAGTTTTGACTGTAAAAAAGCTATTTTGAAATGCTAGCAACTGAACATGACCATGAAGATTAAAAAAAGAAAAAGGGAGAAAATATACTATTGAAAATCTCTATACTTGCACTGCAGTCTGGGTGGGGAGAGGAGTGTTGCCCAGGTTCTAGGGCCTTCGTCTGTGTACTCTGGCCTGGGTATGGGTCTTTGGTTTCTGCCTGGTTTGGGTCTCACTATGGTGGTCTAGCAATGAGCTCCAAAACAAAGAGCTGTACTAGTCTTGGGCCCCGCTCCCTAGTGTATGGAGTCCTGCTCTGCTGTCTGCTGCCTGAGCTTGGAGGAAAGGTGGATGATGTCAGCCACCTGGCTAATGCACTTCCAGCTGCTCAGTCTTGAAATAGGATTTCTGAGGCTCAGTTTGACACCTGCTTTTCTCGTGGCTGGTAATAGATTTTAAGTCTAAGGCTTTAACTTAATTTGTTCTCCTTCCCCAAGCAGGAGGCATCTTTCTCCAAGCTGCTTGAAGTTAGGGGAGTGGTGACACAGGCAGATCTTCTCTTCCTTTCTTCTTCAATGTATTTTTGCTTTTATTCTACTAAAACCAGGCACTGTGTCCTCTCACCAGGCTTTCTTAGCTTTTGTGGAGGCAGTTTGGTGTGTAAAGAGCCATTCAAAGTGGTGGGTCTATAGGGAGAGAGTTGCTGGAGGATCTTACCACCATCTTGTTCCACCTCTAGGGTTTAATTTTTTAATATTTCCTCCTTTGTTCCAAATTCCACCTCTCGACTGGAATTAACACATTAGCTCTTTGTGTGAGTGCCAAATGAATGGGTCCATTATAATTTTGTGACCTTTACTCTGGATTCTTTAGCATACCATAAGCCTGTCCTGTCTATAAACTCCCCAGTAACTCTCAGTCCCTCTTAGCTGGAAGCCTCCAGTCTTTCACACTGAATCAAAAGTAAAAGTAGGACACAATAGAAGTATGAGACTTAGGGGAAAGGAGTAGCTTTTACTGAAAGGTAATAGCTAAAGTTATTTTTCTTATCTACCTCTTCCTGTTAGTGCTGTCTTGCTTCTTAAAGTTAGGGGGTAATAAAGAGAGTCTGGAGTTCCTTAGACACCAAAGCTCCCTTGTATTTTACTAAGCAAACTGAGACCTCACACTTAGGGTGGTAGTGGGAATGAATTATGCAACTCCTTCTTCAGCAGGGCTTCTGCTCCAAATATTGGGTAAAATTATAAATAAAGACAAAAAGAACAAAGGTGCTTAATCTACCTGCCTCATCGAAGAGAGTGGAAAGTTCCTTATGGGCTTAATTCCTATCTAGAGGCAAAAATACACAATACTCATAACTAGAATATTCCCTAAAACTCATGCCCTTCATCTGAAGAAGAATTATATACTTGAGCAGGTGTCTCAACTCACAGAGGGATTCTATTTTATTTTATTTATTTTTTTTTGTGGGTACCGGGGGGTCGACCTCAGGACCTCGCGCACCAGCAGGCGCCCGTGCCTCTGAGCGATATCACCGGCCCCTTTTTCGTATGTGGGATCCGGGAGTCGAACTCGGGCCCTCGCGCTTGCAAGGCAGGCGCTTATGCCGCTGAGACATCTCACTGGCCCTCACAGAGGGATTCTAACGTCAGCTATCATTGTGCTTTCATGACATAGGCTGAATTCCTTTCCTACTTCCTCAGACGCTCCAACTTACTCCAACAAGAGCATGAAGTCAGTTTAGCTCTCGGTTACCTGGGTCCAGCTACCTCATTCCAAGTCTCTCCACAAACTATGGCTTCTTCCAGGATCACACTGCTGCCAAATTCTCTACTGATTTTGTTATATTTGAAATCTCCATAGAGGACAATTTGTGCCTGTTGTATGACTGACTTTCCAATTATCTTCCAAGAATATGAGCAGTGTGGACCCTGGATCCTCACACCCTAGAAGGTCACTAACATTGAAAGCATAGATGGTGAATACACCTGATTACCATTGCCTTTTTGGGTCAAGGAGCTACTATTCTTCATTGCCAATCTCTTCTCTTTTCTGTCCTCAGACACTGCCTGTTAATTTCAATTATAGCCTCTAGAATTAACCACTTTAAAGATGTTGAGTTTATGTTCTAGTCACAATGAAGGAGAATTTCATAGGAATGTGTGTTTAACAACCTTGAGATACTAAAAATGGAAGACACACTAGATTAAAAAGTCAAACCAATAGTAAATCCATATTAAAATTCTATGACTATGAAATTTAAGCAAAAGAGTAAAGGCTCTTAGGTCTTCTAATACCTCTCAGCCTATTTTTTAGCTCTCATCAAGATGTATTGTAACTCTTTTTCCTTATGTTATTCATTTCAGGCTCTTACTACTTTAGGTATGCTGTGATCTTGGACTTATTTTTTCATTTATTTGTTCTTTTCCTCCATAAATATATGTTGAGCAGCTACGAGTATCAGATACTGGGAGTTAGGGGAGGGACGATGCAGGCAGATCTTTTCTGCTGCATGTAGCAAGATAGTCAATGAACAAAAAAGAATCCTGCCCCTGTAACCTGCTTACTACAGGCCAGATATTAATCTTCATGATGAGGCTTTTATTTTTAGCTCAATGGGTTTTAATTTTCTCATTAACAGTCAAGATCTTACTTCTTTGAGTTATGCATTGCTTCATTTTTTTTTAACAGGGACTAGACATCACTCAGGTAACTACCAATTGAACACTATGAAGTAAACCCTCAATCAATAAAATGAAAAATTATAAGGCAATAAAAAAGAATAAAGGAGTATGCATAGATTTTTTGCAAGATAAGAATAAAACTGCTGTTATGTAAACATCTAGAAAAAGGAAATGGAGAGTGAGGATTCCAAACGTAAAGAGAGTATTTTCTACACTGTTCTTGAGACGAGAGATTGACAAAATTTTCTGTAATTTGCAAGGACGTAAATTACACTTTGTAAGTCAAGGGCAAAACTGAGGATATGAAATAGTTGTTCATACAAAAGGAAGAAAAGAATTTCTACAATTTTTATTCAGACAATTCAAAATATAATAATCATTAGTACATTTTGATAATTCAGGTCTACGAGAAAACAGAATTTTGTATATGCGTGATAACATTTCACTGATGTGGAGGTCAAAGTCAGTGTTCCTATTGTCAAAATCAGTTATAAATTTTCATCTGCTAAGGTTGATTTATAATTCCTTTGCACATGGATAGATACTGTTAAATACTGATATCCACCTTTGAGCATGTATTTTTAATTGAGCATAGTCATCACTTGGAATGCAGCTATAGAATCTTACTAAACTTTTATCTTGATATTTTCCTTTTAGCATTATATTGAAGATGAGCCACTTCCAACTGAAAGTTAGTTTTTACTTTTTAAATACTTTTGTCCCCTACTTTTAGAAAATTTTATTCTATCCTTAGAAATCACCAAGTCCCCTGCCCATTAGATTTCTTGTAATTTCATAAATTATTACTATCATTAAAGGTCATTTATTCCTCACTCTATTTCTGCTTCTAAGTTTAGGGTCATGAAGAGTTTGAGGCTCTGTGATAGAACAGGAAATACATATACAAGGGACAATCATCCGTTCAAAGAAGCATTTTGAATTTTTTAGCTCAAATATTAAGGATGCATATTTCTTCTGGTATTGATGTCAGATTCATCACTGTCTTCAGGGACTAATGTGCTGCTACTTCCAAGTTTTATGTTTTGGGATCAACCTTCAGAATATGAATATATAAAAATAGTGACTTAAAAGACAAGTGACCCCAAATTTAATGTGGACTCTGCCATTATTTTTGGTCAAAATTTAACATCCAAAATTTAACATCCAATTTGAACATTTTAGTTTTTTTTTTTTCCTTTATCAGTACAAGAGTAATAGTATAATAGGCAGTACCTAAAGGAAACCATACTTGTCTCACAGATCTATGGATAGGGAGAGGGCTACTGATTAAGATAGCATGTGGGAACTGCACATTTTACAAGCAATGTGACTAGTCACTCCTTCCTCACCTAGTATATCTCTCATGCCTCACTATAAGCAGAGAAGGGTGTTAATTCTGCCACAATGAGACTAAGCACTAGTATTTCCAAAATCTTATACTCTGTGCAAACATATTCTTCAGAGTGACTGCATGTTGTTTTTCTATGGCAAAATGTGGAGAATTTAGACCCAAATTATAACTTTCATTTTCCTGCCTAAGGATATGAATTACAAAAGTAGAGATTATATTCTCCATTCTCTTTGGCAGCTCTCCACATTTCAGATTTTCTTTGCCGAGTGATCCTGACGTTCATTTATTATGCCATTTACACTAAGTCACTGTACTGAAGTTCAGAATTCATTGACTTGCATTGAGCTAAACATTAGAAATGCTCCAAGGATGCCTTGCACTTATATAAGTTGGGTTTCTGTGTGGAAAACAGTGTAATCAGGGAGGGCTGGAGTCTCCAGAGTCAGAAACTCAAGAGGACTGAAATGTGATTGGTCCCATAAATTTGCCTCCAAAGAGCTAAAATAGAGGCATTGTCCCTTAAAATGTGAAAACATATGTGGGGATGAGTCATTAGAGTTCTTTTTGGACAGGGGAGCTGGAAACTGGTAAGCTATTCATAGTTAGAATGGGAAAACAAAGGGAAAGCTGCCAGCAACACAGTGGGGCCCTGGGAAAGAAGACGGAGGTGACTGTCTGGTTAGCTTTTTCATACAACAGTCTAAGAAAATCTCCTCTTCTACTTCTGCTTTGTTTTACACTGTTTTGTGGCTGAAAGGAGAAACAACACATGACGGCATAATAAGAAGGTATGAATGCTAATAGCCTTGGTACTTTACCCAGGATTCTAGGTTTAGAAGTGAGAAAAAAAAGAGAGGAGTGAGAACACTGATGAATAATTTCTGGTAATTTCTACATAATATCTGCAAAAGTCAATCTTGTCTTCCAAATTGATGGATCACAAAGGGCTACTGATTAGTACAGTGAGAAATTTTCTTCCCTCAGTGTAACTGTATCACCATAGCAAAAGACATGCCCTTACTCGGACCTCCAGAGTAGCAAATTCTGATCAATGAAAGTAAAAGAATTGCAAGCACAGTATACATTTATAAAGTGCTTAGCGATATAATCTAAATGGAGAAAACTCAGTTGTCATGTAAAACTGGGAAGAAATCCGCTAAGAGCACAACAAAATATACAGCTAGACAAGCTCACAAAAATTAACAGTAAGAAAAAGGATGAGAGATTGGTAGGTGGGGTGGAAAGCTGCTAATATTTAGATCTAACTCAGGGTAGTTTTCCAAAAAGCATGTAGCAACCAGCCATTGGATAAAATTAGAAAAGAGAAAGAAGGTCCAGGAATTAAGCTCCCTGCAAGAAGAATTCAGCAGAGATTTTCTTGGTCATTTGGCAGTTTGGGGGCAGTTATTCCAGATTCAGGATTGGGGCCATGGCCAAGAAACACAGTCAGGTTCAGGAGTCCCCTGGTGCTTATGCCTGTGACCTCAAGAATTGCTAGATGGTCTCAGCACAATCGGGGTTGTGCTGTGATGAAAGTTCCTGTTCTTGTTCAACTTTGCATGCTATTTTACCAATTTTGAACATGAGACTTTCTGTATTTATAAACTGTGAAAATTTTGTGTATGTGGAATAGGAATGGAGTCTAAGAAATTTGAGAATAGTGCTATACTATATGATTTTGAAGTTATAGTAAAGTATAGTAAAGTAAAGGATATTTTACTTACAATGCTCCTCAATCACTACACATTGAGTGTAATAATAAATGCTTTAAAAATAAACCTCAAGTCTTAAAAAAAGACATTCTATGAAGAAAAGGAATTGTATGTTATTAAGATCCTGTAGAGAGAGTTTTACAACTTTAAACAAAATGAAATATGAGAAAACATGAAATGATTTCTGAGAGCAAATTGTGAGACACCAAAATACATGGCTTTACAAAGTATACGGTATGCTGACAAATAAATCAGACCTACTGAAGTAGATTTTCCAGTTGGAATCTTTTTTCTTCCTGTCATCTGGTTTTATAACTATGGAAAAGGAAAAGCAGAGAATTTACACAAAGATGGAAAGAGGGCAGAAAATGACAGATTTTCAGTCCATTCTGAGAGTATTTACTAGGAAATGTGATCCTACACACAATAAGTTTAGTGCCACACCTCAAACACAATCCTGTTCAGGTTACTTAACAAGACTGAATGCCTGGCATAAAGCTGGAGAGAGGCGAACAGTGCCCTGGCACAGCAGTGTTCAGACAGATTCTCTTAACCACCCAGTGCGGAGCCCGCATGTTTGTACCAATGGTTTACTTCCACTTATGAGCCATGCAAAGACGCTAATGATGCCCCTTAATTAATGTGCTTGTTTGATTTTGTAATGTTGATCAAGCTCTCTAGATTATGATAAGTAGAAAATGTAACAATTTAATTGACAATGTTTCTGTTTCATAACCCAAAGAGCATTCGATAATTGTATCAACGAGCAGATTTCCTTGCCCATATCTATGGTTGTAATGGAAAAATCTTTATAACTCACTCAAAAGATTTCTAGTCAAAAGTTTTTAACCATCCTATAGTTCACTTTTTAAACATTCTCTTTGGTCAAGGAATGTTTGTATTTCACTGGGAACATAGAATTTTTGAGCTTAAAGGGATATTAAATAGCTAAAATTTATAATCACTGACATCAGTTCTTCATCAACAATATAATAATAGTACTACTTTATGGGGTAATTGTAATCATTATACTAAAATTATTATGTATGCAAAACTAGCTACCGATACATTATAACAAATCAATGTACATTTTTCTGAACTATTTATTTTCAGAGAGGCATTAAGATGAAGAATGTAACATTTCCTTCAACTGGCCATTATACATGGTTCCAACGTACTAGACTGACTCCAGCATCATTCATATTGAGTGGAATACCTGGGCTAGAAGTTGCACATATCTGGATCTCCCTCCCATTTTGTTCCATGTACCTTGCTACTGTGCTGGCAAATTGTGGGATCCTCTATCTCAGTCACCTGGAAGAGTCCCTACCCCGGCTAATGTATTATTTTCCTGGCCTTGCTCTCCTTCACTGACATCGTCCAGTGTACAAGTATTGTATTAAAAATGCTGTGCATTTTCAGGTTTAATCTCAAAGAGATCAGCTTCACTGGTTGCCTGGTCCAGATATTCTTCCTCCACACTTTCACAGGGATGGAGTCTTGGGTGCTCATGCTCATGGCCCTGGACTGCTATGTGGCCATCTGTTATCCTCTGCACTATGCAACCATCCTCACCAATTCTGTCATCACCAAGGCTGGGTTCCTGCCCTTTCTTAGAGGTATGATTCTCATCATCCCCTTTACTTTACTCACAAAATGCCTGCCCTACTGCAAAGGCAATATAATTTCCCACACCTACTGTGACTACATGCCTGTGGCCAAGCTGTCCTGTGGCAATGTCAAGGTCGATGCCATCTCTGGTCTGATGGTTGCCCTCTTGACTGGCGGCTTTGACATCCTGTGCATCACCGTCTCCTACACCATGATCCTGTGGGCAGTGGGCAGTCTCTCATCTGCAGAGGCCCAACAGAAGGCCTTAAGCACCTGCACTGCCCACATCTGTGCCATGGTCATCACCTACATCCCAGCCTTCTTCACTTTTTTCACCCACCAGTTTGGGAGTCATACAATCCCACACAGTGTTCATATTTTTGTGGCCAACGTGTACCTGCTTTTGCCACCCACCCTGAATCCTATTGTTTATGGGATAAAGACAAAACAAATACAGGAAGAGGTGATTAAACTTTTCCTTAACAAAAGATCACTGAAGAAAGAGACAAAAGTAAATCCTAATGTGATGAGGGGAAAATATTTTCATAGCTAAAAAAGACGTCTTAACCAGACAGTGTAGGTATGATGTGACAGTACGTAGACATTTTCTTAAGGTTTTAATGGATTGTTTCTGTGCTTTTCTAAGGACTTACACATAAACTTCAAAAGTGTTCCTTTAAAAAGAACTCACAAACCAATATAATTAAATCCTACAAAACTGTTGCTGAATGTCTTTTTATTATTTGCCAGTTATTGAATTGGTACTGTTTGAAAGTAATACATAAAATAAAATTTCTATTCTTGAAGAATTTCCTTAAGACTAGATAAAATTAAGAAAAGAGACCATGCTAGGTAATCAAAATCACTAAAAGTTATATGAGAAACATGTTTGGAAACTTTAGAAGAAGATATCTTAGATTTTTGTTAAACTAGAAAATGTATTATCCATCAAAAATAAATATTCAATGCTGCCCATTTGTTTAAACATGCTACAAAGATTTTTGAGTGCAGGGATTCCTCCTTTAATGGCTTGTTTAACAACTGTTTGAACTTATGACCTGCTGCTTGGACTTGAGACCCATTTTTTGTACAGTTCTGTACATCTTGTCTATACAGCCTCAGTGTCCTTTTCGTACAGTACACCTTGTTTAGACAGTACTGTAATTTTTGGTTATTGCACTATACAGTACAGTACTAGAGTTTTATGTTCTGTTATACATTACAGAACTGCCTATAGGACTTATGCAAAAAAGCGAAGCCCTCCAGTTGGAACTCCCTTTGACTATTTCTTTGTTTTGAATATCATAATGTACATACTATACAAAACTCCTCATTTAGCTACCAATTCATTTAACGCCCTAGTCACAGGAGTGTAACTTGGTCATCAACAAGGAACATCTGTACATACACTCTTAAGAGTTTGTAGCACAAACTATCTTTTAAAACATAGGGTATTGCTACCAACAATCTCCAGATACTAGACTCATGTTGAGGGAAAAGTCAAACAATTACGAAGGTGAATAGATTGTTTACCTTAGTATATTTATAAGAAAGCTATTTGAATTATGCTTAATTATGCAGTCATCACCACCTAAGAAGTTCGGAAGTATAGGGAATAAAAAGAGAACAGTGGGTACTTTTGATGTCCCTCTTAAGGAATTATTCAGGAAGCCAAAATAATAATAATAACAATAATAATAATAATAATTCAAGAATTGATACACTAGAGAGGGTAAGAAGAACAATTTTACTTTAACTATGCTACAGAAGGCAGCAAAGCTTAGCATCAACAAACCACCAGTGGCCAGCAATTTCTTCTGTGATGGAAATGAGAATGCAGTGGGTGTGTGCCCAGTTTCTTGAGCTGTATGGGACACTGGTTGATGGGAGCCCCTTTCACTTTTCTCTGCTCTCTATCTCTGCCAGCCACTCAGCCAGATTGATGCCCTTAGTATTCTGGCAGGGGCAAAAAAAGAGATGGATCTCTTGGTGGGGGGGGAGCAAGGGGAAATGTCAGGCAAAGGGTGCAAACTTTCAGCTCAAAGAAGAGTAAATTCTGGGGATTAATGTACAGCATGGTGACTATAGTTGAGAAAAATGTATTGTGTACCTGAGATTGCTAGATCTTAAGTGTTTTAACTACACACATACACACACACACACACACAAAGTATGTGAGGTGGTGATCAGTATATTGATTAGCATTATTGTGGTATTCATCTTAATATTTATATATATTAAATATCACATTGTCGAACTTTAATATATATCAAATATTTATCATTTTTATTTGTCAAACATGTCTCAATAAAGATGGAAAAATGAACAAAAACATTAAAAATGTGCGAAATACTGTGCTATTTCCACCCTCCCTCCCTCTCTTCTCCCTCCCCATCTTTCTCTCCTTCTTCCTTTCCTCCTCTACTACTTTTTGGAGAAGTCATGTTACATGCACACCAATGAAGACGCTCACTGGATAAAGAATTTCTGCTAACAGCCACCTCAGTAAGCTTCGAAGCAAACACCCAGCCCAGTCAATTCCTTAGAGACTGCAAGCAGAGCCAACAGTTTAGTTGCAACCTGTAAGGAAACCTAGAGCTATATTCATCTATCTGTGCCTTTACCATATTTTTAGCCTCCAAAAATGTATGAAATAATACATTGTTTTTTGTTTTAAGCTGACAAATTCTGAAGTAGTTATTACTCAATTACAGATAATGAATACATTGTTTTATGGTCTTTAATGATATATTAATGATTTTGGAAAAAGTAATACATTGTATACATAATTTTTTAAATTACCACTGACTTCCAGTGTCCATACTTTTTTCCTGGAAGAAATGCTTAGTAGTACTTCTTGTGATTTCATTTGGAGCCAATATGTGTATCTTCCTTTTTTAAAAAGCTACATGATATCATATTTTACTAGGAAATAACCATTAACTTTAAATAATGCTTTGTTGGTAATCATTCAAGTTATTTCTAATTTCTACAATAGAAAGATTATAAAATAAAAATGTTAGTGTTTAGGGTTTAATTTCTTATCAAATAAATGAAAACATTTTATTGAGCATAGAGACTTTCCCACCAAGTGCAAAAATTGGTCAATAATAAACAAATCACTAAGGTAGGATCGTTGTTGCACTATCATTTAAAACGATACCGAGAACATATTGGTGCTAAGTAAATATTTATTGGACAGATGAACGGAGGGCTGCTATCCTATGAAACAAGAGTTCATCAACTGAGACTCATATATGCTGAATTTTTTTCAATTTGTGAAAGATTTTTTCTGAATCATCAAAAATTCACATATGGTAGGGTGTTTGGGATGTTTAAAAGATCTTCTACAATCAGAGTATGAATGAAAATTAAGGGTTAACTTGAAGGATTCTGCCCACATAGGACACCTAGGAATATAGCTGTCCTTTAACACATCTCAGTGGAAAATGGTCACCTTTAAGTGCTAAAGCATATGAATATCTGTAGTAACCTGAGCTGATGAATTAGAGCAGTTGTCAACCATGTTACATAAGCAGGAACCACAAGGCTTGGCTACAAGCCTTGGGTGATGCCGGAGAAGAAATGGAATTTCATCTAATCATTAATGAGTGGCAGAAATAAGTGAGTAGCCAAGTCTGTCATATCTGTTCCACCAGCACGAGTTTTAAACTCCAGCCCCTTTGTCACACTAAGGAAGAAGCTAGTCATTCACCAAATAATGAATGTGAGGTGATGGGAAGTTTACTGGTGTGTACCCAGTCCGCACTGATTCTAGTAAAGGAACTGAATGTAACTTAAAATGCCCCACCCAGTCCAAGGGTCAGGATTCTCCAAGTCTGACATCTAGACCCCAAAACATCCGTACATTACCCCAAAATACAATGCACAGGGGAAATCTATGCTGCTGATATTACTCTTTGCCCTCCATAAGGGTCTTCCAGTAAACATTCTCCAACAATCTGGTAAGTGCGCTGTCTGACACTCTTGCTTAAATGAGCTGTACGTGTGACAATTCCACTGTGTGCTTTCTAGGAGTGAATCACGTGAGTAGAGATCAAAAAGCCACTTTAGAGATAATAAAAATCTGCTTGAAGTGACAGGAGTGCCCAAATTCAAAGACAGAAATGTTTATCATGATTTGTTTTCCAAACTGTGTGGAACTCTCTCACGGTATATTATCCTATCATTATACACATGACTATGGAATTCTACACTGAGAGGTAGTGTTCTACGATTATTTTTGATGGTTTTGTACAGAATTGATTTAGTCTGTCTACTGAAGAACAAACTAAACTACTATCTAAATGTTGAAGAAGGTAGACTCTATTGTGTACAAAAAATACAATTTAGAAAGTCAGGGCTGGTGAGATGGCTCAGCAGCATAAGGGCCTGCTTGGGCCTTGCCTGTGCAAGGTCCTGAGTTTGACTCCTGGTACCCACATATGAAAAAAGAGCCGGTGATATCGCTCAGCGGCAGGGGCACCTGCTGGCATGCAAGGTCCTGAGCTCGACCCCCAGTACCCACAAAAAAAAAAAAAAAGAAAGTCAAATGCCTGGATAAACAAACAAAGTGACCTTATGTCTCTATGCCATAGCAGGTGAAATGAGTGATTCTTTCTTATTCTGAAGATGGGAAAGTCATTCTTAGATAGCATACTATCGCTGGGAGGCTGTTTATCCTCATTAAATGAGAACAAGGAGGGGGAAGCTTAAAGTATATGGTACTTGTGACCACTTTACCATCACTTACTAATCTTCTACCCATCATAATGTTGGACATTTAAGGGAGCCTAGTGTGCTTCATGAACTCAAGTAACCTTTCCTGATTAAGGGCACTAGTGTGATGAGATTTATTTTATTTCCAATCCTGCTTTATGGCAAAAGCAACAAAAATGCCGAACTAGCATGCTGGGACCCTCTCCAAAGAGATTGGTGTTCATGTAGTTATCAATTATTTAGTAGCATACAGAATATTAAAGGAGAATCATCTGGAAGATAAGAACAACGAGGATTATAAAGTTGCATTCAATTCCTATCAGATTAAGATGGTTAAATAATCATTCTGCAGGTGTAATACTAAGAGAAACTTGTGCCAAAGTTTTGCTGGGATTCTGAAGTTATCTGATGACTTGGATTCCAAATAAGAGACAATGAATTCCAATTGTGTACTCTACTGAACACCAATTAAAACATTGAGAGGATAATTATTTATCATTATAACTTTCAGACTTAGTTGAATCATACATTACATTTTCCATTGACTCTGGGAACAAGAAACCGCTGGAAAGGCTGGCACAAAGATGAAGTGCATTTACTCAGTGCCTCCTTACCCTGAAGGATTCAGTGAACCAATTGCTTTAAGATGTACTTATCCTAAATAATGCTATTTTTAAATTGGATGTGGTGGTGCATACCTGTAATGCCAAGCGCTTGGGAGGCCAAGGGAAGAGGATGGCTGCAAGTTCGAGACCAAACTGGGCTGCATAGTGAGTTCATGACCAGCGCCTGAACTACATAGTGAGACCCCACTCCAATTCCCCCCAATTAATAACAATAATGCCATTTTTATTGACTGCATGAAGGTATGGTCAATGGTCCATTATCTACCTGTAATTGTAAACTTCATTAATGTCAGTGACCAAACTCTCAACCTTAGGAATTTTAATGGCCTGGTTTGCAGATGGAATTGGTGTGACAAATAGAGTTTGCTCTTTGGAGTAAGTGTTTAATAAGTTAAGGTTAATCTTTCAGGTTCTCCACAGGTTGTCCACCCAGAGAGATAGATGGCCTTCCACAGAATATTGTGAATCCTGGCTACAGATGGGTCATAAATAGTCATAAATTCAATCAATACTGCAAGAATGTTGAGAGAATAGATCATGCTGTTTGTTATGCCACATCTAGCAGTAAATGATTTAGCTGTGTACTATTTCTTCCTGCTGTTATTCTTTCATTTCTCTCTTACTTCTCACCTTTCCATACTGTATTTATTAACCTACACTTGCTTACGTATGGAAGAATATCTAGTGATTGGTGTATCTGTTTACACGAATCACTCTGTTGTGCTCGCTTAGGTAAACCTGCTTGTCTGTAGTAGAGCCTAGACCTTGGTAAACTAATTTATGCTGGTCTGAACTAAAAAATACACAGAGCTCAGACACTGTGAGAAAGAATTCTCGAGCTCTGAATTCCAACATGGGAGAAGAAGAGTGCTCATTCGGGTCACACAGCTGTTGGATATCTAGGGAGGGAAGCCAAATCCTTCTATATGATTCCAGAAAGCAGTACTCAGCCAGGGACCCAAAAACTTTCTACTCCTCCATTCTCCGAAAGTTCCACCAGTTAACATGGTTGTAGGTTATGTGTGTGTACAGTCTGATGATTTCTCCTTATTTAACCCACAATAGGACTATCTAAGAAGGCACTGAAACCCTCCTGCTCACTGCTACTTATACCACTTTCCATGCCACAACATTAGTATTATTTTTATTTTCATATTCACTATTTCTCCAGGATATCTCATACAGTTCCAATTATATTCTCTCCCTTTTGTAACTGTAAATCAAGCCAAACCTTTTCAATGGTTTGATGCTGGTAAGTGGATTAAAGTGAATCTCAGTAGTAGATCTGTGGGGATGGTCAGAGTAGAGACTGATAATGAAAGGTGGGCATCATAGACCTTACGGTTCAGAATACAGTCACAGGAGAATTAAATATTTTCTTTAAGGAAGAAAATACTTCTAAACCTCAAGAGTAATGGTCCTATGGGGCATTAGCTGGCAGTTGGTATCCTGCTGCAGCAGAAATACAAACTTCCCCTTGTAGGATGATAAACAGAATGAAGTCAGAAGGGGAGATACTGCAGTAATCTGAGCCTAAGAGGGACCACAGATCATAGCTAAGACAGGTGATGCTGCTCATGGAGTGAGGCACTGGAAAAATGGGACAGGAAGTCTGAGACATGGTGATGAACACCCTTGAAATTAGGCTGGAGCTGTGATAAACAGACCACGCAGCAGAAGCTTAGGTAGGTGTCGTGTGAATGCTTTTGGTTGGCACAACCTCTCCTACTTTGTTTCTTCTTAGTTTCAGTTTTCCCAAAAGCATAGATCAAACATGGTGCTTTAGGTTTGTCCAGAATTTTTAGCCTCAATGTTTATAGAAAAATCAATACAAAGTTTGAAAAGGCCCTGGAAATGTGGATGTCCCTGCTCTGTCCATCTTATCCAAGTCTCACTTAGCTAAAAGGCTCCCAACCAGAGCTACTTCTTAACTACAACTTGTCACACAGTCATTTAACAGAGAAGAAAATAACATGAGAGGAAGAGTAGCAGACCTTTATTCTGCCTCACAGACCTGCTTTCTGATTTCCCAAAGAAAGTGCTGCTGACATTCCTAAGGCCTTCGTTTCATAGCCATATTCAGGAAGAGCAATTGTCCTTACTTTGACTCTACTCCATGTGGGTAGACTGGTATCCTTCCTAAGGGTTGGTGGTGTAGCTCAGTGGCAGAGCACTTGCACAAGGCCCTGGGTTCAGCCTCCAGAATCATAAATACAAGTAAATAAAATAATGTTCTCTCTAGAATGCAAATCAATGTCATTTCATGTCTTAAATATATTATTTTCATTATTAACTTAACCTAAAACATCCTTGCACACCATTATCTGCTTAAATATCACTTTTTTAGAATGTCCTTCATGACATGTTACTTATATGTATGTTTATATATTTTGTTGATATTTGTATTTTCAAATGGTTTGATGATTTGCTTTCTCGCAGATTCCAAAAGAAGCAAGAGGGATGACCCCCTCAAATGACACCAAGTTCCACCCCTCTTCTTTCCTCCTGCTGGGGGTTCCAGTCCTTGAAGAGACACACATTTGGATCACATTTGTTTCCTTTTTGCTCTGTGTATTTGATTGCCCTTGTGGGGAACATCACTATCTTGTTTGTTACCAAGACTGAGCACAGTCTTCATCAGTCCATGTTTTATTTTTTGGCTATGTTGGGCTCCATTGATCTGGGCTTGTCCACATCTACTATTCCCAAAATGCTGGGCATATTAAGGGAGATTAACTTTGGGGGTTGCATAACCCAGATGTTCTTTATTCATATATTCACTGCCATGGAGACTGTTGTGTTGGTCACCATGGTCTTGGATAGCTACATTGCCATCTGCAACCCCCTGTGGTACAGTCTAATTCTCACCAACAGAACCATCGGTCTCATCCTTGTGGTGGTGTTTGGAGTCAATTTCATTTTGATTATCACTCTGGTGTTTCTAATCTTGAGGCTTCCTTTCTGTGGGCACCGTATAATCCCACACACTTATTGTGAGCACATGGGAATTGCCCGGCTGGCCTGTGCCGACATCAAGGTAAACATGATATTTGGACTAACTCTCATATCGATGGTGCTGATGGGTATGGTTCTAATTGTTATCTCCTATGGGAGAGTACCCCGAGCTGTCTTCTGCCTGCCTTCTTGAGAGGCCAGACCCAAGGCACTCAGTACATGTGGCTCCCACATCAGTGTCATTCTAGTCTTCTTCACTCCAGCTTTTTTCTTCTTCACAACCCACAGGTTTGGCAGAAATGTCCCAGATGTACATTCACATTCTCCTGGCCAATCCATATGTTGTTGTTCCTCCTGCTCTGAATCCTCTCATCTGTGGGGTGAGAACTAAGCAGATTCGGGAGTGGGTTTTAAGCATCTTTGTGAAAACAAATTGACATAAACCACCTCAGAAATATGCATTTTAATCTCAAGATCAGAGTCTTGTAGTAGAAAAGGCTCCAACTTTAGAACTGTTACATTCATAATTCCCCTACACTTAATGCAGAATATATAATATGATTAATGTCCAATAACTGGAAATTTGCAAAACGCTTAAGGTTTGATTTAACGTATTTCATTAGGATTACTCTTCTGTTTAATGTCAACAGAGCAGATAGGGACTATGTGAAATAAAATGTTGCTTTTCTTTGCAAACAGTTAACTCTTGACTACATTATCATATATATTCCTCTATGTCAAGAACCATAGGCTTTCAATACTTTGTGATGGATTTTTTGCACCTTTTCTTAATTGCTCGTTTTAATCCATAGATTTCATTAATATTTTATTATACATCACAAACCAACAAATTGTGCAAATATAAAAATAAAAAGATACATGATATTTTAAGGATCATTTATGAAGAGAACTTGAGGATTTTTTCCTATAACTCTTGAATCTTTCCAGTCTGATTACATCTATGGGGTTCTTCCCACGTGGGATCTGCTCTTCCGAGTGAGCTGGTCTGCTGCCTGTAGATGTGTGTATGCAACTCTGTTATATGGCAATACAGACAGATCCAGATACAGCCATGTAGAGAGCAATGAAGCAAAGGAGGAAGGATGGTAGGAGACGAGGTGGGAAAAAGTGATGATTTCATAAAAGTCTCAATGTGACAGGAACTTAAATGCTCAGGAATGGACGTCTCTGAATGGGTGAACCCCCTAAGTTATTTCTCAAAGATCAAATCTAGTGTTCCAAAAAGTAATTACCTTCAGATTCATGAAAATTAGTCATTCATTCATTCATCATGTACTAAGCATCCTTTACATCCAGTCCGTTTTCAACTTGGGTTTCTTCCTTGTGGCTTATCAAATGGACCTTAGTATCCTACTCTTTTTTTATACATTTTAGTCAACATTATATATTTGATTAGTGCTTACATCCTTTTTCCCTGTTACTCATATAGTAGCTGCTTAATAATAGATTTTTGTTTTTAAAACTTCAGGTACAACTTATAGTAAAGTGAAAGAACCTTCTACATACAATTTATTAGATTTTTACAAATGTATAAGTAATGCCAAATCCTGTACTTTAGAATACCTTCTTTGAAGTTTCCTAAATCTCCTTCCAGGGACTGGGACTAGCTACCCCTACTTAAACTGCAGGTACTCCCTCTCTGTTCTCTATTTTAGCACTCTCCCCTTTGGAAAATTCCTCAACGTTCTGTCTACATTCATCTAGATGAATAGATACTCCATGGAACTCCAGGACTCAAGCCTATGCACTTGTTCATGGCCTATTGGCTGATACTGGTTCCAGGGTAGTAGTCTGGAGATCAGATTCGCTGTAATGGGTAATGAAGTATTTATTTCATGTAATATCTAGAAATTGGATTGCCAGGACGGTACTGGCATGCTGTTTTTGAGTGACCAAATTATTTCTAATGTGAAGCACCCTACAAGGAGTATTTGCCAAAGTCCTGGACCTTTGCAACTACCACTCAGACCAAAATATGTAGTACTGCTGACAATACAGAATAGATCTTTGTGTCCTTAGTCAGTAACTCCTAGAGTTCATTTTTTTCTGATTCTACTACTATAGATGTTTGTGAATTTTGTATTAATTATATTCTATAATATGTATATTTTAAAGTTCTTTTTCCACTCAAAATTATGCTCCCAAGATTTATTCACATGAGTGTATATAGTTGTAATTTGTTACTTTTCATTGTTGTGTAGTATTTTGTTGTATACGTATACTAAATTTAATTATCTATTCTGGATTGACTGCTGGGTTTTGTCCAATATTTTACTATTATGAATAAAATTATTATAGATATTTCAGGACATGTTGTATTATAGACATTTTATGTACATATTGTTTGGTAGACATTCACAGTCAATTCCACCTTTTAAGGTCATGATTGCCAGATGATACGAAGGTATAATTTTAGCCTTAGCAGAAAGTGACAAACACTTCTCTGAAATTGTATACTAGAGCTCAGGATGTATCTCAGTGATAGAACACCTGTATTGGGCTCTGAACTTAATCCTCAGTGTACAAACAATAAAAAATAAGGATGCATTCTTTTACAAGTTCACCAGTTATGTAAAAGAATTATAATTGCTACACATGCTTACCAACATCATTGGTTTGTTGGGAGTTGTGGGATAAGTGTGTTTATTGGGTGCCATTATACTGCACATGAATACTATCATCTGAGGTTTTAATGACTTTTCCTAGTTACTAATGATGTGTAAACCATGGCTACTGATCATTTGAATGTCCTCATTAGTGGGACATCATTTAAAATCTGTGCCTATTGCTTTAAAATTGAGTCATCCATCTTTTTTCTTATAAGATTACAGGTTATTTTACAGTCTGCATTAGTCCTTTCTCAGATATTTGTCTTAAATATGTTCTCCAACTACCTGGATTACTTTTGCACTAACTTACTAGGGAATTGAAATTTTCAAGAAATTCAAATTTTCACTTTCAAGGATATCTAATTAACATTTCTATTTAAGTTTAGTGCTCTTTTTGGCCTGTTAAAAAAAAACTTTGCCTAACCCAATGATGGAAGATACTGTCATGTCACCTCCAATATTTTGTATCACTTTAACTTTACATTTAGGCCTATATTCCATCAAGAATTGATTTTTATATGTGGTATTCCCCTATGAATTTCTCAGTTGATTCATAGCCATTTAATTTAAAAGTCCATCTTTTCCACATTGCACATTGCTTGACACTTGTATTGCAAATCAGATATCAGTATATATTGGGTCTGTTTCTAGACTCATTCAGACTTTCTATCCATGTTCCAATACCACATTACTTATTATGATGCCATTATAATAAAATATTGATATTTAGTATTGCCCAAACATTGTATGTAGAAGTTTAGGCCAAAAGAGATGAAGAGTCTAGATCCCGAGATACACCACAGCTAAGCAGATCAATCAAAAAAGTAAAACAAAGTGCTCAGTGAAAAGCAGCTGAACAACTTTCTGGATCATCGACATGGGTTGTCAGTTCTACAGAAGGTGACTGGGGGAGGAATAAGAAAAAGGAGACCAGGAAAAGTAAAAGAACAGGTAGATGTTCAAATGTCTAACTTGAAGAAGTTTTAGTTCTTCAAGGCAGAAACTTAGCCCCCCAATTCTGTTCCATAATCTCAATCTTAGGATTTGGCAGAAACTTAATTCTTCCCTCCACTGACATACAAATATTTCACTTGTAATTTGTATGACATGGTACATCAGTGACTTTACACACTACCTTATTATTTTACCAAGACTAACAGCATCCAGTGTTCAACTCTACTAAATATTTATGGGGCTGTGCAGAGACACTGACTTCATTTTTGCCAGGCCAGAATGAAAATTAACCCTGCCCTGCCACCCATGATATATTTGATGAGATTTCTCAAGAGTCCCCTAGGTACTTATGTTGGAATCCATGATACAAATCGCCCTTTATCTCCTTTATCATTTTAAAACTGTGTTACAAGTTATGTAGACAAGTACTCAGCCACCCATCCACCCATTCATCCATTTAAATGTCACTGTTAATTGTGCCAAGACTTGTTGCCCTACCGCTGTGAATTCCTTGTGATAGACTAGATCCTCTGAGGTGCTGAATTCCCTGTGTTCAGTGACTTTCAAATGTCCCCTTCATGATATGAAATTACCTCCTTGACACTAGGTGATGTTTTATTTTATCATTTCTACTAGAAAATACTAGACATAAAAGACTGGACATTGGGCAAAAATAGCAATATGGCATGTATCAATAAAATGTAATGATAAGTAGCTATTAAAGAATGGCTAAATATGCTTAAATATCACTAGATTAAATAAACAAAGCTCATTAGTGCCAGAGCTGGTCTCTCAGAAGGGGAACCAGAGAAACTGAAGTCAGTGGGGTAAAGGAGAACTTTTTACTACACACTTTTTGGTGAGCATTTTTCAGTACTTGCATTATCATTTTTTAAATATTAAAACATAAATAACATTTTAAAATATTAATAATAGTTGTTTTTGTTTTCTGCCATTGAATGACACAAGTTCAGTTTTTATTTCTTTCTAATAGTTTTATGTTGCTTTAGATAAGACTACAAAAAAGAAACAAATAAGCGAAGGTGCATGGTAAAAGCCTAATTTCCAGGTAAAGGAAATAAAGATCGTATTAATGACCTAAAACACGGCTTGTCAACATGTATCTCCAAATACCTAGAAAGGTCATACTTTACAAATTAAATAGAAATCTTTGAGAAATATTCAAGAGATAAATTTGTATTTAAATATTTTTCAGAATAAAATACTTAACATACAGAATATTTTAGGTCTTATTCCCAATGATCTAGCAGTACTTATGATGACTGCTCTATGTAAGTAGGATCATTCAGTTTGTTTTAGTGCTTACTAATTTTGCATCATCTTATATTCTTACTTTTAGTTAATTTCTTAATTAACTGAAGTATGTTTGACTAGTCTCAAATGCACGTGTAGTATAATATATGAAGCTTTGCAGGTAAATTTTTTCTATTATGTAATTTTGTTAAAAACTTGGAGTCTAGAATTTTCTCTAAAAGTTGTTTCTTTCAAAGTATTTCAATTTTTAAAGTTGGGGAGCAAACATTTGTAGACAACTTAATATTGTGATTTATTTAAAATGTTTAAGAAATGCAAAAATCGTCATATAGAACAGTGGTATATAGTCAAGATCCAACATGTAATATAAAAACGGAAAATGACCACTGTTTTCACACACACTTACTGACTGATTATTAGGCAGTATCTTAAGGTTCCTATTATTTTTGTTGCTGTCGTTAATTCTGAAATACTTTTAAAATATTTTACGATGCTGTAGCAGACAGATCTTGTATTGGTCTTGATGTTCACTCTGTATAATGTGATCACTTCCCCTGATGAGTTGCATCAGTGATGTGCTTGTTATCAACAGAATATGGCAAAGGTAATAATACGTCATATCCATGATGGAATGCAAAATTAGAATTAGACATAAAGAGTAAGTTCAGGAGATCAATTGAAAACATGGTAGCTATGGCTAATAGCAATGTATTGTATTCTTGAAAATTGTTAAGAGAGTAGATTTTAAATGCTCTCACCACAAAAGAACTGTTAAACATATATCATAAATATATTCTCATCTTTCATATGACAAGATGAACTATCTTGAGGAAAACAAAATAGGATGCTCTCTTAATAATAGATGCTGGGCTAAACAAATGTTCATAAGAAAAAACAATGTGACTGCCTATCTCATGTCATATACCAAAATTAAGTATATACAGAATTCTAAATGAAAAAGTTAAAAATTTAAAGTCTACACTGCTCAAAAGAAAAGGGAATTACATGAAAAAATATGTTCATTATCTTTGGCCAGCAGGGAAATGCAAATCAAAACAACACTGAGATTCCATTTCACTCCAATCAAACTGTCTATTATCATGAACACAAAAACAACAAATGCTGGTGATGCTGCTGAGGAAAAGGAACCCTTCCATATTGCTGGTGGGAGTTACAACCATTATGGAAATCAGTGTGGAAATTCCTCATAAAACTAAAAACAGAAGTTCTATGCCTCTCCTGGGTATACTCTCAGAAGATTTAAAGTAATCACATTATAAAGACACATACATACTCATGTTTATAGAAGCACAAATCATAATAACTAAGCTCTGGAAACAGCCTAGATGTCCATTAACAGACAAATGGATAAAGAAAATTATATACATACACATGTATATACATATATATTTCCAATTATATATAATGTCAATTATATATATATGTATAAATTTTATATATATATATATATAAAATTTTGGAGTTTTATTCAGCCATAACGAAGAATGACATCATGTCCTCGCAAGAAAATGGATGGATGTTGAGACTATAATGTTAAGTTATGTAAGTCAGACTCAGAAAAATTAAACATTGCATAAAACCAAAAATATCAGTAAATTAAACAGTAAAATAAAGGCAAGGTTTTTGGAGAAGATGTAGGGGAGCAGGGAAGGGGTCAAGTAAAAGGCAGGCAACAGAAAATGATCAACATAAGTGTGACCATATAAATTCCAATTCCCCAAACTGAATGCAAGTATCATGTGTTGCAAGCATATACCAATAAAAAATTAAAATTTTTAGAGGAAAGAATAAAAGATAAAAGAATATCTTTGCATTATTGGGTTGGACAAAGACTTGCTAAAGAGTATAAAAGTGATCGGATCTTGAAGGGAAAAGGAATAAATTGGGTTTGCTTAAAATTAAGAAGTTCTGGGCCGGTGAGATGGCTCAGCGGCTTAAGCGCCTGCCCGGCAAGCGCGAAGGCCCAAGTTCGACACCCGGAACCCACATACGAAAAAGGGGCCGGTGATATCGCTCAATGGCACGGGCGCCTGCTGGCGCACGAGGTCCTGAGGTCGATCCCCCGGTACCCACCAAAAAAAAAAAAAAAAAAAATTAAGAAGTTCTGTTTTTTGAAGGACAGTATCAAAACTATGAAAGTGCAAGGCACAAAATAAGAAATGATTTTGGGAATCAGATATTTAAGAAGACTGATATATAGGGTGTAAATAGAACTAACTAACTAAATAAATAAATAAATAAATAAGAAAAAAGTACAAAACTCAAAGATAACTACTCCAATTGGCACTTCCGGAAAGAGATAAACAAATGGTAAATAAACATAAATAAACACATTAAAACATGTTCAACTTTACTATCCATTACATAAGTGTATGTTAAAACTACCATAGTGTTTATACTCACTCACCAGAGTGGCTAAAATGAAAGAGGCAGAAATATAGCATTGAATATGCTGTGGACCAATTAAAAATTTTATCCATTGCTTTGGAAATGTAATTTTACAACCAGTTTTGAACATTGTCTAGAAGTACCCTCTAAAGCCAAATCAATCATATTTCACAGCACAACACATCTATTTCTAGATATATTCTGAGCAGAAATGCATTCAGCTATTCACCAACCGACATAGACAATGATGGTAATATTAGCACTATTCATTATAATCCCAAATTAGAAACTCTACATGCTAAACCACAGTAGAACAGATAAATATTTTGGGACAGTCATGAATTGAATTTTTCATACAGTGGTGATGAAAAAAGTATAAGGACGTAGTTGAGTATATTCAATTTGTAGAAATACAGTGGTAAATAAAAGTCTGACATAGAATATTACTGTGTCATTCCATTTATTCAAATTAAAAAAAACAGGCAGAATTTAATATGCAATATTAAATCAATACAAACGTTATGCATTAGTGAAGCAGTGCTGAAAGGGAGAAGAGACTACTCCAGTGCTGTAGATCTTGCTTTGTTTAAGTGATAAATTCTACAGACATGTTTACTTAGAAGAAAAAATTTTAACTGTACACATATAAGTTTTGAACATTTTATTTTTTATTTATTTATTTATTTTTTGTGGGTACCAGGGGTCGAACTCAGGACCTCGCGTACCAGCAGGCGCCCGTGCCGCTGAGCGATATCACCAGCCCTTTTCTCGTATGTGGGTTCCAGGAGTCGAACTTGGGCCCTTACACTTGCCAGGCAGGCGCTTATGCTGCTGAGCCATCTCACTGGCCCTGAACATTTTAATGTAAAATATACTTTGATAAAATTTTGCCAAAATACGATTTTTCCAAATTTTCGGAATAATATCCCTATCCTCCACATTAAGTATTTCTTCCTGGAGTGCTATTTTTTCTCAATGAAAAATTATCTTTCCAGTATCATTGTCTTGCAATAACAAAAATGTGTGGAAGAAAGTTTCAATACAAAGTACTCATCTGGGTGCTGATAAAATCCCTTTCCAATAACTTTAAATAGACAATAGACCAATAAACCACTTTCCATAATACTTAGAATGTTTAATTAGCATGACTACTGGGCCAATTATGAAAGTCTTGAGCTAAGCATTTTTATAAATTTAGTAAGATATAATTATGATATAATAAATGACACATCTGAAGTATCCAGTTTGATGACAAGTTTTGGACATATTTATATACTCATGAAACCATCACCACAATCAAGACCTTTGATAAAATTTCCTTAATGATTCTTTGTAATCCCCCCTCCTCTGTCCTGTCCACAGGCAAACACTTACTTCTTTCTGATTAGGCAAATCAGTTTGCCTTTTGCAGAATTTAATGTAAATAAAACATGTATTTTTCAGACCTCTTTTACACATTACAGTGATGTCGAGATTCACTCCTGTTGTGTATGTTAGTAGTTGATTTCATTTTGTTGCTTGATACCATGTGGTTGTGTGTATGTAGTCTCATTTGTTTATTCGCTTGTTAATAAATCTTTTACCTGTTGATAACAATTCAACCTGGGGTTATTACAAATAAAGCTGCTATGAATATTCATGTATAAACCTTTGTGCAAACAGGTTTCTTCATTTTTTTTATTGGTACATATTTGTAGTATATAATGTTTACATTCCTTGTGGGGAATTGGTACATGTACGTAATACATCTTAATTCCTTTTATCATCTCCTTTCCCTTCCCTCCCCCCACCCATCTCTTGATCCCCTTCCTTATTTTGTACATGTTTGCAGTACATAATGTTTACATTCCTGGCATGGAGTTGGTACATGCACATAACACTTCTTAATTTCTTTTTTCATCCCCTTTCCCTACTCTCCCTCTCCCTCCCTCCATCTTTTGATCTCCTTTACCTTTAAGGAAGATCTAACTCCCTAATTCCTATTATCTATCTTTTATTTTGTTCTTTATTTATACTTTGTGTTTCTCATCATTTTTTGTGTGTAAATACCTAGGAGTGGATTGGTTAAGTTAGGTGATAGGAATATGTTAAGTATTTTAAAACTACAGAACTGTTTTTTCTTTCTAAAGACTATTCTATTTTTACATTCTCCTTAGAAATATAGGAGAGCTGTAGTTGCTCTATATATTTTCTAATATTTGGAATGCCAGCCTTTTAAATTTTAGCTCTTTTAACAAGTATATTTGACATCTTATTATGATTTCAACTTGTATTTTCCTAGTGAGCAAATTTTCATGTGCTTATTGACCATTCATATATTTTTTATGTAATATTAAATTTATCTTCATTTTTTCAAACTGAAGTATCTTTATTATTCGATTGTAAAAACTCTTTGATTATTTAGAATATAAATGTCTTATAAGAATTTTATCCCAGGGGGCTGGTGAGACAGCCCAGCAGCATAAGCCACTGGCACGCGAGGTCCTGAGTTCGACCCCCAATACCCACAAAAAAAAAAAAAAAAAAAGAATTTTATCCCAATCTGGGGCTTGGATTTTTTATTTGGTTAGAAGCATATTTTTTAAATCAACATTATGCACTGTAAACATGTACTAATAAAAAGTAAATTAACTTTTTTTAAAAAATCAAGACTTAGGGCCAGTGAGATAGCTCAGTGGCGTAAGTGCCTGTCTGGCAAGCACAAGGTCCTGAGTTCAACTCCCGGAACCCACATAAAAAAAAATCAAGATTTAAACAATATTTTAATAAGTCCATATAATTAGGAGTTTGTGGAGGTCAGGAATCAGTGGTGTTCTAGGTCAGGTCCTTCTTACAATGGGCCATGTGGAGCCCTGGACGTATCCTGTGGTTATATTGCCCCTTCTGGAACCCATAATTGGAACAGACATACTTGCAACTAGCAGAATTCCTTCTCTTTCAGAAGAGGTCTTCAACTTTCCTTCTATTTAGATCTTCAACTGATTGTATGAAATCCACGCATATGGAAGGCCTAGTTTTTATTACACAACAATAAAGTTTGAAAGACTCCATGAAACTTATGCTTTTGCCTTAGCTGAGTTAAAAATATCTTTGCACATTTCTGAGGGTTCGCTAAGAGGATGAAGCCAATTCTGTACCAGTGAGGACTCCTTGGAATTGTACCCAGACAGTTTTGTTCCATATTTATATTCTATTTCTTTCTCCATTGTACCTCACTTGGACCTAATTTAAATCTGAAGCTCTTATCAGGTATTTTACCCTATATAATTGCTGCAGTTGCTACTTCAAAAGTTATAAAAATGGATAATAAAAGAATGTCTATATGTGTTATTGATTATTTTATTTTCTGTGATTACATAATTATGAGAGCCAGCTTTGCCATGGAGGAAACGAAAGTTACATTTGACTTCTTTGATCAGAGCTTCCACACTGTGGCATCAGTCAATCCCACTGGAGCAGTAGCAGTTCTTGGCAGCATAGAATCCCTCTACCGCGATCAATGAATTCTGAATAAAAATTCTATATGAGTATTTTCTCTGAAACATGATTTTAATATCTAAGATGGAAATTAATGGCATGTATTTAAGAAATAAGATTTACATTTAGTATAGAAACAAGCACTTGCTATGTCAATTTATCTCCAATTTGATACTGTGCATAAGCAGAAAAACATTTTGTTTACCATTAAGTTCTCTAAACCATTTTCTCTGCTGAAACTTAATGACATATAAATTTTCCTTTTTCAAAAACACAAAGGGAAAATATTTGAAGATTATCTCCAAATTAAGAGTTTACGGTCAAAATTTCCTTACAAAGGAGGATCATTACTACCCGGTCTCGGATCTGCGCTGTTCTTATCCCATAGATAAGGGGGTTAAGAGCAGGAGGGATGATCACATATAAGTTAGCCAGAAGGATATGGATATAACGGGGAATGTTGTGGCCAAATCGATGGGTTAGAAAGGAGAAAAAGGCTGGAATAAAGAAAGCTAAGATCACACACACATGGGAACCACAAGTATTGAGAGCTTTGAGCCTGGCTTCCCAGGATGGGAGTCTGAAGACAGCATGAAGAATCTTCACATAGGAAATAGCAATCACAACAATGTCCAAAAGTATCATAGAGATAAGAATTAATCCAAATAATATGTTGACTTTTATACTGACACAGGCCAGACGGGCAATGCCCATGTGTTCGCAGTAGGTGTGGGCTAAGATTTTATGTCCACAGAATGAAAGCCTTAGAAGGAGAAACACAAGTGGAAAAACCAAAACAAAATTTTTCAACACTCCTACTCCAGCAATAATACCAACGGTTTTGTTAGTGAGGATTGTGTTGTATTGCAGAGGGTAGCAAATGGCAACATAGCGATCAAAAGCCATGGCTACAAGCATGAACGTTTCGATGCCTGTAAACAGGTGTATAAAGAACATTTGAGCTAAGCAGTCCCTGAAGGTGATCTCACTGAAGCCAAACCAGAAAATGCCCAGCACTTTGGGGATGGTTGCAGTGGAAAGGCCCAAGTCAGTCAGGGCCAATATGGCCAGTAAGTAGAACATGGGCTGGTGAAGGCTGCGCTCCCTCTGGATCACAAAGAGGATGATGACATTGCCCAGAAGGGCAATCAGATACAGTGCGCTGAATGGGAAGCCAAGCCAGAGCTGCACTTCTTCCAGTCCTGGGATTCCCAACAGCAGGAAAGATGAGGGATGGATACACGAGTTATTGGCTGAGGACATACTGGCAAGGGTTTCTGACGGCCACGTTAATTTGAAGGAAACTATATAGGACTTCACAGTGCCTCATCAATACTAATACTGAATAAGAAAAAAAAATATAGTAATTAGTAATTTTTCTCTTGGTGTGAAAAGAAAGATCATCTTTTCCTTCACATTTCCCTTCTTCTCTTTTACTTTTCAGTGATATACATGGCAAATGAATGAATATTTGGACATTGACTGGACAATCTAAGTTTAGGCAGAATATATACCAAACGTAGTGAGAAAAGCAATGTAGCCAGTTCATACTCCTACGTTAGACTATCTTTGAAGTAGAAGATGCATACTTCAATATCTGACTGATAGATGCTCACAACCAGACAACACAGGTATTATTGTAAGTTTCAGAAGAGTCTTGTAAAGATCATGTACTTAATTAGAACTATAAATACAATATATGCCTCTGGGCATTTCCAGTTATAATCAGTGGGCCTTTCTTTCTGCTCCTTTTTTTCTCAGTACTTAGGATTGAACCCAGGGCCTTGTGCATGTAGCTCTTCCACTGAGCTCTATTCCCAGCCCTATTTCTGTTCCTTAACATGACTTGTCTCTCTTATCTCAATCTTCTTATGAATAACTTTCATTAAAATCTGTTTTTGCCTCTTCTAAATTTTTGTTTTTAGTTTTTATCTTGTCATCAATTTTCATTACTCTTTGAAACAAGGACCCTTCCTTATGAAACCACTAGTTTCAGTAAACTCAATACACCCTAATTGATCTTAGATATGAAGCTATCATTTTGGAGAGATTAATACAAATTTAAACTACTATCCTTCAAACTTCCCATTTATCTCCCCTATTCCTCAGAGTAATATATTGGGCATACTTCATTTCAAAATAAACCATACCCTATCAAACTTTTTCTAAATGGGAAATCATGGATATGATTATTATTGTTGTATGATTATTATCATCACTCCTATTAGAAGAGAACAACTGTTAAAATGATGATACTATATAATCATTTAATATATTTATTTTAGAAGGAAGTCTCAGGCATATTACATCACTTGCCACTCACATCAGCCACGAGAGGAAAAACAGACATATTACATTTCCTGAATGAATACATTTCTTTCATGTCAGGACCACAAATGCATGCCCCCATTCTCAAAATGAGGCACTCTGTCAGAATCACACAGCTCTCAAAACTCTTGGTATTGCTAAGGCTTTTCCAAAATGTATTATTCCCTGGAATTTTTTTTAGGGTCAAACATTTAGTCCCTTATTCATTTTCTTAAGCAATATTTTTATCATGATCAGCACCCCATATTTCCTCCTGATTTACTCTTCCTTATTCTCTATCACCTTTTGTTTATTTTACTAATTTAGTTGTTCTAAATTCATGTTTCTAAAGAATAGGAAGTCAATAGTAATCCATAAAATATACACTTTTAAGTGGCTGAAATAGTATTAATGGAAAATAGGACATCATTCTGGAAACTAACAAGTCAGAAGTTACACAATACACAATGAATTTGAGATTTTAGGATACCAAAGTAGGAGATTTTAATAATGAGAGACATGACCTTGTGAGAAAGAGGAAGATTAAATCTCTAAAAATGGAAATGTACCTGTTAGAGGGATCCTAAGAATAGAATAGAGGAACCACCAGCATCCTCCTATCAATCACCCAGGCAGCACTTTAGTGACCACATCCCAGAAAAATATGCACTGAACTCAGTGTACTGATTCATAAGTCTCTCTCAGGACATGTTTATTCTACTGCATAGCACTTATGTGAGTATGTAATCAATGTCCAAAGTCCCATCTGACTGTAAATTTCATGCAGAATTGAAGGGGAGAGCACAAAATGGTTTTGTTTACCATTATTTGTCTAGCACAACATCTGGAATGTAGCTGCCACCCAAAATATATCTGTTAATGAAAGTCTGAATATTCAGGCAATTATTAATTTTAACTCCTATCAAAAATCTTCAAATTAGAAGAATAAGAACAGAACCACATAGTATATTTGGCAGATGAGGATGGAAAGTAAGATGGAAAAGTACAATTCTCGTCAGGAGGCAGTGCGGGTATATAAGGAAGACGACCCAAATCAGAAGCTTCCCTGACTATGGGGCCATCACTGGGCTTGGGACATAGCAGAGAGGGACTATCAGACAGACATTCTAGAGAGAGATCAGTAAATGTGATGATTCTGTCAGGCAGAACTAGAAACCAAAATATGATCAATTGATTTATCTTTGCATAGTTCATTATTTTCATGAAAATACCTTGTACTCTGTGGCATCATTGAAATGTCAATAAAAAAGTTTCTTAGTGGTACATTTCCCAAAATCTGAATCATTTTTTACAGTGTCAACCTGTTTTCATCATACACCATTATTTACTCCACATTAGAGTCTCAAAACAGATAAAACTGTGCAAGGATTAAAAGGATAATGCCAGAGACTTGCAAAATCTGTAATCAGAGATTTATATTTGTGAGAGACTTCAAGAGGCCTCCATGTAGCAGGAAAAATAGACTAGGAGAAGAAAAAGAATAAATGCTGCAAAACAGCCTCATTCTGCATGTAGTCTATTAAGGACATGCAGGATGAGATTCCAAATAGTTATCCCTACATAGAACAAACCGCAAAGCTCAAGACTGTGTTAAAACCAGAAATATGTTCCATAAAATATTCTGCATTTCTGGGCAAAGGGAGACTTCTCTCTGAGACCAGATTTGTTCTTCCACACAATACTTAGCCAGCTTATTTTGGAATAATTGCTTATCTGTGTCTGAGGGAAATTTGGAGATATTGTAATGCCCAGATGATACGCCACCCAAGGGTGTTTTCATTGTAAGAACTACTTACCAGGAATAGGCCAGTGCAAGTAAGATCCATTCTCCCAACCCATACAAAATAGATTGATATAAGGATAGCTAAATAAATCCATTTACAAGGACTGGAGATACAGCTCAATAATAAAATGTTTGCCTATCATATACAAGGGCTTGTGTCTGATTCCCAGCATGACAATAATAATTGATAACTAAATACATTTTCATTACCTGAGAAAGAGAAAAAGGGTCTTAGGCTGGGAGAGTTAGTTAGTGGGTAAGTTCAGCCAATCACCATCTTTATAGGAAAGGAAATAGGATGTCATAAAAAATTCATTTTTCAGTTGTGTTTTTTTCTGCACGTTATACATTTAATGCCAAAATAGACTTATAATATGGAAGACTGTAAGGCAAGAATGAATCGGCATGTAAACATGAAGCTGCATATACACATATCAGAATGGAAAAATCCAGCATATGTTTTTCAGATACTACTACATGGAACTTTTTGAAATCTGGAAATATTAAATTATTGTTGTTCTTCACCATAGGGACAATGAGTTAAAGATAGAAAATGTGTTTCTTTGGAAAAACTGAGAATTATACTTTTTGGATATTAAATACAAAAACATTCTGAAACCACAGTAACATGATAACATTCAAGAAAATTAGACTAAATGAGAGGGCTGAGAAAGGGGAGGAGGGAAAACAAAAAGAAGAGAGAGAGGAAGAGGACAGAATAAGGAAGAGAGAAAAAAAGACAAAGAAAGAAAGTCTGTGACACACAACAAAACTAGTTGCTTGGCTGTTTTTGTTTTTGTTTTTAATTTTACCTATTATTAAAAATAAATATACTTATAGAAAAAAATGGGCAGAATCATGAAATTCTATCATAAATAAGCCTGAAAATATTTTAATTGATCACCTTCAAATTAATATTTGTATTACACATAAAGTTAATGAAAGGATTAAATCAATAGATACAACTATAAACCTTCTTGATCTACATGAACAAACATGTATCCAACTCACCAACCTCAGATATAGGCAATATTGAAAGAATGTGCAATCCTGATTAATAACTACTCCAAGCGTGTCTCACCTCCAAACTGAGGTTCAAAGAGAAAAGTTTGTACTGAGGCTGAAAGTTCTCTCTCTGAGCAGGAATAGTGGCTCCTCTGGGGATCCATAGGACAAGAGCACGAAAGACAAAGAATCCACAAATTCTCACCACAGGTTTGCAGGCAGAAGAAGCATGTGTGCAAAGAAAACCCTTGGGACTTTCAAGTTTCTCTCCCAAGTCCCCAACTTGCAAGACTTTCTCATTTTCTAACCTCTCATTTTCTAATACTCTACTACCACTAGTCCCATAAGAATAGTATTAGAGCCAACCTGTAATTCTCCATCTTGTTACCCAGAGCTGTTACATTCTGTCATGACCATGCCACTTTTTTTCAGCAGGTATCATTTACTTGATCTATAATGATCAAGAAAACTATTGAGCATTTGTGATTACTGCGATCAGGTAACCCATAAAGCAGGTATTTGAGACTGTGTTTTCAGATATGTTTCCTTCCCCCAAGAAGCTCTGGACAAGTTCATAGATAATACTAACCACTTACAAATACACAAATAATTAAGTTTTAATTTAGAATTACAGAAATTCAGAGAACTAGTAAGTGTTCTAGACTTTCTAACTCAAATTCCTTCAGAATGGAGTTGGAAGGTGGCACAGTAAAAACTGCAAAATAAAATGGAAAGATTTTATTTGAGGAATTCAGTAAAAGAATATAATGCGTCTAACCTGGATAAGTATAGAATCATAAATGTAAATTATTTTTGCCAAGGGGGAAAAGGCAGTTTAACGGCTGCCTGACTTTGTCATCTTGAAGGTGAGGATGTCCTTAACAAATTCTCAAAATATCAATATCGGTCACTTTGTATCCATGATCACGGAAATAAAAACCATACACCTCTCTACAACATGTCTGAGTGGAGACAAAACAATAATATCATCAAGAAAATGTGTCCTCCTGGCTAGTAAGAATAATTGTGGCTATTTTATCAAATAAAGCTTTGATCTCACTTTTTTTCCTCAATTTTTGTATAAAAATTGTTAAGTATTTTCTTCCCATTTTCCAATATCTATTATGCATTTTGGTCCTTTTTTATACTTTTGGTTTCTCACACCAGAGAAGCAATGTGATACTTAAACATGTGTGTCCGATTTATTTCACTTGTGTATGGTCTCAATGTACTCCCATTTACCTATAAATGCCTCAGTTTTATCCTTCTTTGTGGCAGAGCAGTACTCCATTGTATAGAAGTACCACGTCTTTATCCATTCATTTATTGATGGGCATCTGGACAGTTTCAAGATTTAGCTGTTATAAAGTGTGCTGCTATAAAGATGGGTGTGCATATATTGCTGTGGTATGATGCTTTTAATCCTTCCTGGAAGATACCAAGAAGAGGAATAGCTGGGTCAAATGGAACCTCAAATGGGAAAAGGAACAAGGGAGAGGGGAGGGGAAAAAGAAGGAAGGGAAAAGAAAAAGAGAATAGAAGGAAAAATGGAAACAAAGCTTTTGTAAATATGGAAGTCAAGAGGGGTTGAAGCGATAGCAAGGGATTGGGGGAAAAAAGAATCAAAATATATTATGCACAGGTACAAATTCCCTACAATGAATGTGATCATTATGTGTATCTAAAATGTACCAACAGGGCTGGCCAGATGGCTCAGCGCATACGCGCCTGCCTGGCAAGCACGAGGGCCCGAGTTCGACTCCCAGATCCCACATATGAAAAAAAGGTCAGTGATATCGCTCAGCAGCACGGCGCCTGCTGGCACGCGAGGTCCTGAGTTTGACCCTGGTACCCACAAAAAAAAATAATAAATAAAATAAAAATAATAAAATGTACCAACAAAAGTAACAAAAACATGGTAAGATGTTTAGTAATAGATTTAGCTGCTCTTCTTGAAACCAACTGTTTCTGAAAACCAACCCTAAAGAAGCCCAGATTCAATATCAAACTCTTCTTCGCAACCCTGCCTGTCATCTCATCACCATGTACATCATCACATTGTTGCAGTAACAAATGCTACTTTGTTTTCCTCTAAATGCATTCCTCCCAGGGGCTGGCCACAGGCCATCAGTATTGCCTATGCACAAGAGTATCTGTGGTCCACCTGTCTTTGGTATTTTCTGGGTTGTTTATAGTAGTAACCATTCTAATAGGTTATATCGAATTGGATTTTTAGTTTGTAGGCCCCTGAAGTCAAATAATGCCGAGCACAGTTTCATGTGTTTATTTGTCATTGCATTTAGTAAACTGCCTGTTGAAATCCTTTGTTCATTTTCACTGAGCTATCAAGCTATCAGAATTCTCTTTTAAATGTTTTGTTTCATTTTATTTTTAATTGACAAATGAAAATTTTGCATATGTTTTAGACAAAAGCCTTTTATGACATGTGTATTTCATAAATATTTTCCCCCAATCCTAGGTTTATCTTTTAATTCCCTTTTAATTGGCAGAAGTTTTTTTTTATTTTTACAGAATCCAGTTTTTGTTTTATTCTTCCTTCATGAACACTGCTTTTGGTGTCATGTCTATGAAAACTGGTGGAAAAAATCACAAAGATTTTCTGTCATGTGGTCTTCTAAAAGTTTTGTACTTTTAGGCATTAACTTTAAAATTTATGTTCATTATTTCTTGAGATGCATTTTATTATACTTTAAAATGAAGTATAGCAGATTTTTAGGAAGTTGATAAATTTTCACAGAGTCAGCATAAAAAAAAAAGAAAAATATTACTTGTAATTGAGTAGCCATCGCATACCAGCCTCTAGTTACTACTCAAATGTAACCACAATCCTGATTTTTAGCACCATAGGCTGTTTGGCTACTAGGAAACAAAATAATAACAGTAGGGTGGAAACCATTTTTTCTCTCCTTGGACAGCCCCAAAATAGCAATTCATCCAGTTAATTGCCTTGTAACATACTAATAAATAATCAGTCTAATAATGAAACTAAGATACTTACCAGCAGGGAGCTAACATAACTATTATAGTCAATGTGTATATAGTCCATCTAAGCCAGTGAGGGTGAACATTTTTGAGCTTTCAGTGATAATAAACCGCCAGCTGTGGCACACACACATACCATAGGTTCACCACCGCTGATACAGGTTGTTCACTGCAAAAATCTTAAAGAGTTCATGGATTCATGGGAACTGATCTTGAAGGAAAATGGAAGATAATCCATAATTTTTATAAATAATGCAATATAAAGTTGGGATGCACCATGAATAAAAGCTTTCTCTATATTATCAAATTCTAAATATGTGTTTGTTGTTGCTCAAGACAAATACAAAGAATAAAATAAAAGATAGATAATAGGGAATATGGAGATAGATGTTTTGCAAAAGAGGGGACCAAGAAGTGGAAGGAGGGAGGTCAAGTGGAGGGAAGGGATTTAAAAAGGTAATAAGATGTGTTATGTACATGTACCAACTCCCCATGAGGAATGTAATTACAAACATTTTCAAGTATCAGAAGAGCCTGGGGTTAGCTATCTGCATGCATAAGAATGAAATTAGACCCTGACTTTATACTATAAACAAAATTAAACACAAAATGGATTAAAAATTTAAATGTAAAACTTGAAAGCATTAAATTTCTGGAAGAAAACATAGGAGGAAGGCTTCATGGCACTGGTCTTGGCATGATTTATTTGATACACCAAAAGCCCGGCCACTAAAAGGAAAAATAGATGAGTGGGACTAAAGCAAACAAAAAAATTTTTTACATAGAAAAGTCAACAGTCAGTAGAGTGAAAGGTGACCTGTGGACTGGAATATATTTACGAAGTATTTATCTGATAAAGGATTAGTCTGCAATATATGTAAGAAATTCCTACATCTTAATAGCAAAATAAATATAGCTTGATTTTAAAATGGGATAAAGTCCTGAATAAATATGGTATTTCTCAAAAGAAAAAGATGTACAAATTGTTGACAGATAAATGAAAAGGTATTCAATATCACTGATCATTAAGGAAATATAAAAACAACAGTGAGATACTGCTTCATACCAATCGGGATAACTGAAGTCAAGGAGATAAGCCTAACACCATTCACAATAGCCAGGGTGTGTGGAGAAATGTCCACGCACAGAAGAATGAATAAGGAAAACGTAAGTCATGCATATAACAGAATCCTATTTGGTCTTTGAAGAGAGTGAAGTCCTGCAAGGTGTGACAATGAGGATGAACCTGGAAGACATCACGCCAAGTTAGTTACAGTACAGAGGTACGTAGGGTCATGAACTTAATTCTTTCCACTATTCTGGTTTCAGAATTTATTCTAGGATTCTGGTCACAGAAAGACAAATACTATGTGAATCCACTTATACATGGCATCTAAAGTAGTCAAATTAACAGAACCAAAGAGCGAAATGAGGGGTTTCCAGCGGCTGGGGTGAGGGGAACATAAGGAGTTATGGTGAAGGTTTTAAAATTTCACTTTAAGGGCCAGTGAGATGGCTCAGCGGCTTAAGCGCCTGCCCGGCAAGCGCGAGGGCCCAAGTTCGACTCCCGGAACCCACATACGAAAAAGGGGCCGGTGATATACCTCAGCGGCACGGGCGCCTCCTGGCACGCGAGGTCCTGAGATCGACCCCCGGTACCCACCAAAAAAAAAAAAAAAATTTCACTTTAAGAAGACAAGACGTATGCATCTAAATTCTAGAAGTCTGTTGTATAGCACTGTACCTATTGTTAACATTTTGGGTGCTAAAAAATGTTAAAAGGGTATGTGACATATTTTTACTGCAATCATGTAACATTTTTTTAAAAAAGTACAGAAAAGACACATGAAATTGTTGGCTATAGATAATTCTGGAAAAGGAGGTAAAATTGGAGAGAGGTTACAGAAAAAAGGAAGCCTCATTTTTTTCTTCTATATTGTCTGAAAGCTCATACAACAAAAGTGTTTTATTATAAAAAGAAAACATTCTTATTTTCCTTATCCTTTGAATCATTGGAGACTTTTTTTTTCCCTTTTTTTTTTTTTTGTGGGTACCGGGGGTCGACCTTAGGACCTTGCGCACCAGCAGGCACCCGTGCCGCTGAGCGATATCACCGGCCCTTTTTTCATATGTGGGTTCCGGGAGTCGCACTCAGGCCCTCGCGCTTGCCGGGCAGGCGCTTAAGCGATTGAGCCATCTCACCTGCCCTGGAGACTTTTATATATTAGTTTATACCAACCTGATTTGACAAGCCAGCCTTTATATTCTTGAGCTTTAAATAAATACAATAATGTTTATGTATTACACATAACAAAATATTATTTATCTAGGTCATTTCGTTCTATATATTTTTTGTAGTTACATTTTTTTCATTTGCATTGGTATTTAGAATTTCACTGTATAAATATATCACATTATAGTCATACATTCTACTATTAACATATGTTTCTGCTATGTTAATTATCAGCTGTTTTGAGTTTACCAATATAGCTTCTTATCATCAACACATGAAGATTCCAGTTATATTGTGTGTGCAAGTCATTTGGTCTGCTCATTTTCCCTGTTAACGCTAAATTGGATGAAAATCCTTAGTTGTAAAATACATTGACTAAGATGTTTACACTATTGTTAGCATGTGTGCAGCAAGTTTAACCATACATGCTGCGTTCTATTTTAGAATCTTTCCTTAAAGCTGTAAACATATTCCTTTTTTTTCTGAATACTATATTGTTTTATCAGTTTGCTTACATCTCCAATCTACTTGAAAAAGAATTTTTATTGTATGATATAAACATCAAGATTCATTTTTCTCATATGAATCTCCAGTTCATTCAGTACATTTAATCGAAAGTAACACCCTTGCTCACTGTCTCATAGTGTTATCTAAAGCATAATTCAGGTACAAATGTGCCTGTGAGTCTGTTTCTGAATGCTATGGAGTTTCACTGGACTGGTTTCTATCTTTGCACCAAAACTACACTGCCCCAATTTCTATTCCTTTACAATAGCTTTCTGGTATAACTTAAGAATAAATTTAGTTACCTGGCAGTGAAGGCCTTCCAGGAAAAATCATTATTCTTGCTATTCTAGGACACATCACACACACACATGCACACACATACATTAGGCTATAATAAAAAAATACAGTGGATATTTTAAACATAGAGGACATTAGTAAGAACAGTTTCAGTGTGGTGATGGAACACTAATTACTTAGACATAGACTAAAAAGAAGAGGAAGTAAAGGCAATATACAACCTCTCACAAGAGTTTGGGTCTACAAAAGAGAGGCCCTACAGACATAGAGGTGAGGCTGAGAAGTGCTGTTGAAGATCTAAGGAGACATGAAGAACAGGAATATTTCTGAAGTCGGCAGAGCTTGGAATCTTTATACACTAGGGTGCGTGATAAAGGAAGAAGAGGAACAAACTGTTGATATAGGCAGTAGGGGATGCGGTCAATTGTATATCACTTATTTCAAACACACAAATACCAGGGGAGATTAAAAAATAAAGTGAATAAATTTTTAAAACTTACTACACTAAAAAGTATATTACCATTATTCCCTCTCAAAATACTTCCCCTCACTTCAAAAACATTTATCACATCATTCTTGCCACTCTCTGAAACAGTTCTGGAAGTCTTCTTTCCTGACTACTTGTGCTGTCATGGCTGCCTAATGGTCCCGAATCAATTCAGAAAGTTTAGCTTTCATGGTACTTTGACTCTGGGGAGACTCAGAGTCAAATGGTGCTAGATCCAGTGAACAAGGTGGAAGGGAGAACAGTGTAATTTTTTTATGAGGCTGCCTTTCTGTGGGATGGCACTCAGTAGTATTATTCATCTCTTTTTGATCTGAGCTTTTTTTTTTTAACAGGAATATATTGCTCTTTATTTGCATTTCTGAGAATAATGTATAAAGGGAATAAAAATCCTAATCACGCTTTGCTTAGAAAGATTTTAAGGTGAATGTTCCCTATGATACATGGGGTGGAGGACCAGGAAGCAAAACCAGGGTGAGTGGCCGCCCCTTCTTTCTTAGGTTCTGCTCTTCAAAGCAAAGTGCCCTAGCCAAAGTGGGAGGGGAGAGGCGACTCCTGTTCACCCCGCCTCAGGCTCCACCTTGGATGAGGGGACAGCGCCCATGATCATTCCACACTTATCCCACTTCCAGAATTGCTTCATAAAGTGACAGAAATGATGGAAAAAGTGTATTTAAAGTGTAGGGGGAAGTATTTTGAGAGAGATTAATAGCAATACTTTTTACTGTAATAATTGTTTAAAAACTTAAAACAGCCACCAAATATTTTCATCATGCTTCATATTTTGTAGGACTATCTTGAGAAAGCAACAATATTAAGGAACATACTTGTAAAAGTAGATACTTAAACAAATTCCAATTTTAGTTATTCTCAGTCGTACCACTAAAGACAAAAGCTTCCATTCATAGTTAAGTAATATTATAGGTTGCAACGTTCCGCTCTGCCTTCCCACTTCCTGTTGGATTATATTTAAGGCCACTTTTAACAATGGATGAAATAAATTCTAAAACAAACCTTCCAAACTCCAATCGGTTAGTGATTTGTCTTGAAGAAAATCCTCAGCACTCGCTCACGAATCTGTTTTGTCCTGACCCCATAGATTATAGGATTGAGGGCTGGTGGAAAAACCACATACAAGTTGGCCAAGAAAATATGTATATATTGGGGAATATTATGGCCAAAACGATGTGTCAAGAAAGAGAAAAATGCTGGTGTAAAAAATGCTAAGATAACACCAATGTGGGAACTGCAGGTATTGAAAGCTTTGAGCCGGGCCTCCCAGGAAGGCAAGCAGAAGACAGCGTAGAGGATCCTGACATAGGAAAGAATAATAAAGAGCACGTCCAATAATAAGAGAGAAATGTTGCCAAGACCAAACATAATGTTAACTTTGATGCTGGCACAGGCCAGACGGGCAATGCCCATGTGCTCACAGTAGGTATGAGAGATAATACGGTGGCCGCAGAAGGGCAGCCTCAAGAGGAGAAACACCAGTGGAACAGTCATGTACAGGCTCCGCAGTATAGCAACGCATGCAATGAGTCCAGTGATCTTGCTGGTTAGAATCATGGTGTATCGAAGGGGCTTGCAAATGGCAATGTAGCGGTCAAAGGCCATGGCTACCAACACAATGCTCTCCATGGCAGTGAAGAAGTGGATGAAGAACATCTGACAAAGGCAGCCTCCAGAAGTTATTTCCCTGACACTGAACCAGAAGATGCCCAGCATTTTGGGGATGGTGGTTGTAGACAAACCCAAGTCAATAAAATCCAACATGGCCAGCAAGTAGTACATCGGCTTATGGAGACTGTGCTCAGTCTGGATCACAAACAAGACAGCGGCATTCCCTAGCACTGCAACAAGATACAGAAAGAAAAAGGGGAATCCAATCCAAATGTGCGTATGCTCCAGCCCCGGGATGCCCAGCAGTAGGAATGAAGAAGGATGGGACCGGGTATCATTACTCACCGGCATTCTTTATACTATAAATTGCTGTTGTGCATTCCAGAGACAACTGTTGATTTCCACTTAGTGATTCTTGCTTAACTACTCCTTTTGTCCAGATTGCTAGTCAAATGCAAAATAACATTTTATCTTCTTTTGTTTATATTCATGAAGAAAGTAAAATACTCTTAGATTTTGCTAGCACTTCTTGGGTATCATATGGCACTAGAAATAGAACCAGCCCTACTCTATTGCCTCATTACCTAATAATAAATATTTTGAGCTATGTAATTTCCAAATATACTCCAATGGGGAAGAAGCAGAAGCACTTTAGATACCTGAGGTTTAGTTCCTACACTGATTCTATCCCAATTCTTATATCTTTACAGATGTCTCTACTATAGTAAATTAAATATTTGAAACAAATAAGGAAGAAGTTTATTACTGTGAACTTATTTGGGGAAGCAGTGGCACCTGTCAATGGAAATGACTAAATGTGATGTGCATAATTGCACAGAAAGCTTTGACTCAAATTTAAAAATATTTGAATGTTGAGAGAAGTCAAGGCATCTATCAGAGATAAATGTTTATGAATCCCAGTACATTTGACTTTAAGCTTATGCTACACAAATGCCTTGCTAAAAGTGCCCATTTGAAGACTATGAAGAGTAGCACAAATGAGAGATAATTTGATAATTCTGGAAATTGTCTCTGGAACAATGAGTTTGTGTGCATGTGTGTATAAAATTGACATCGTAGTTCTGGGGAAGAAAAAGTTGAAGTTCTCAATTTTTTAAATGTGAAATTATCAGAGATTAGGGTATTATTCTACTTTTGATTATTTGAGAATACACATAGGTGAAGAAGTATCTCACAATCTACTCCAACATATATTTAATAGGTTCTCTATGTATCAACATCCATCAGATATTCTGAATATCAATTTGAATAAAACTGGTCATATATCCTCAAAATCATCATTGTGCAATACAGGAGATAAAATTCCAAAGATTAAATTTTAAAACTTATTGCAAGTGCCATCGTAGAAGTATACACAAAATGTTATTAAGTGTAGAGGTTGGTAAGGCATGCAGAGGAATTTTTCATACAGAGAGTAAAAGAAATTTTATCACATATTGCATGAGGAGCATGAACAAAGGGAAAAATAGAATCACAGTGGCCAGTCAGGGGATAAAAAAAGGAATCTGTTATCATCTAAGTGTCCTCATCCAGAGATTTAGCAGATTGACAATTAGCTCCTTAACTATGTGATGTCTCGGTCACTCTCAGGGGCTCCTTACAGCAGAAACAGAAAATAAAATATAAATCAACTTACCCCATTTAATCTCAATAGATTTGTTAGGAGAGTTAGAAAATTAGTGCTTCCCTTGTCTGTGGGACAACATCATTTCCAAGTCTAAAAACATTGATCAAAGCAACCAATCACTTAATCTGTAAATGTATGTTGATTTCAACATATGTTAATACATCCTCTGTTCTACCTGGGATCAAAAATAAGACAGGGACCCAGCCCCTCATTTTGACTCCAACTATATGTGTTACACAGGATTGCATCCAATCATCCAGCAGCTATTCCATCAATATGTCACCTTCTTACATTACCCTATTCCTCTGGCTTCCATCATACTCCTACACATCCACATGATCTAGAAATGATGAGCGCAAGGATAAAAGATAATGTATGCCTTTTTCTTGTCTACACCTTATTGTGCAGTCTCATGATCATTCTGCTTTCATGCAGCCTTGTTCCCTTTCTCAGATGCTTTTTCAGTCTGGCCTTGAGTCCTGTTTCCACAAATGTCTATTTGTCCAAGCTAAATATTCATTTATTCATGAAGTTATTAATTCAAAAATATATTTTTGGGTCATCTATGCTTATCTGGTAAGGTTCTTGAAAATACAGAAAGTTAATCCTTGCTCTCTTGCTGTGCACACAAGTATACATGTAATGCGGGGTCACAAAAAATAACTAAATCAACATGAGATATATTGATTCAAATCCTCACCAGCTTTCTCCCTTTAGTTTTACACACAAGCCATTGCATGGCCATAGGTAGAAGTACACACAGGTACAAAGTGTACCCTCGGGAGGCTGTGTGAGTGTGTATCTTTTCATCTCATTTTCACACTTTCACCTTTCCTCCATCTCTCCACACTAGCTTGGCAGAAGCTCTTTCTCCATCCCTCTTGCAACTTCTCACAGCCTAACCATAATAAAACTTACCTCTCTAAGTTTCTAAGAAACATTCCTTGGCATGTTCTTTGGGCACACCATTTACTATGCTGAATAGAAGATATTTATGTTTTTCTTGTGGCTTTGCTTCCCCTGGGATGGAACCATAATATGTTGGAAATCTTGATAGGGTTTAGTTAATAGACTCTGGGGAATTCTTTTTCTCAGTATCTTTCTCTTCTACTGAGACAGTGGAGCAAGAGTTTATCACTGTTCTCTTGCTTTTCCCAATTTTCTATCCCTTTACTAATGCTGACAAAATACATTTGATTCCCATTTTCAAATGAAATTTCTAAGCCCCTTTTAAATACCTAGTATCAATCTATCTATCTCTCTATCATCTATCTACTCCTTACTATCTATAACATCCTTTCTCTAGTTCTAATAAATTCTTAATTTTCCATTTCAAAACATTTCTTGATTCGCATTTTCATGAATTAACTCACTTGTCCTTTCATTGTCCTTCATTTTCTGAGTCATCCAATCCAAAACTCTTTAGATGGCCTGTGTGTTTGCTATGTTTACTTCATAGTAATCAGATTTCTATGATACAGAAACCAGTATTTCTCTTTGTATCTCATGGATGACAGACATTTACATATTAGATATTGAGAAAGCATTTCTTCCATAAAAACTAGCATAATACAGCTATAGTTCCATCAAAAACATACTTTATTTTTATTATTACAATTTATTTAATGACCAAGTTTCCAGTCCTTCAACTAGGTCATTGAATGAACTGGTCACTAGATGAGGAATTGTATATAGTATGTACATTACAATATTCAGAACCAAGAAATGGTCAAGCGAAATTCCAACCTCATGACTTTACTTTTATTTACATAACTCTTACATTCAGTACTATAATGTATAAAAAAACATAAAGCTATAATACTGTGTAGTACAGCATAATCAGCAAAAACCACAGCACTGCACTGTAGAAGAAACCACCATAAGATTTCACTGCTGCTCGTGGCCCTGCCTTGTAAATCTGAACACTGGTCATATGTCCCAGTAGTCATTAATCAGGTAGGTCATTGTCTTATTACTTTTCTCATTGCTGAGACAAAATACCCAACACTCAAAGTGAAAGGAGGAAAGGTTCATTTGGCTTACAGTTTGTAGAGGTTTCAGTCCATAGTTGGGTGGCTCCAAGGCAGGATGACATGGCAGAGGGGCATCATAGAGGATAAATAGTCCACAGCAAAGCAGGGCAGGCAGAAGGCAGCAAGCAGCAAGCAATGAACAACAAGCAACAAGTGACCAGCACCAACCCTCTTTCTATCCCTTATAACTTATGCAGCCTACCCACCCTTAGGGCAGATAGCACTCACACCCAGGGTGAGGGACCCTTAATCCTATACCAAACCAATCAGCAGAGTAATTTAGTAATCACACATTCTTGATTCCAACATCACACACTTCAGATTCAGCCACTTCTGGAAAAGCCCTACCTATGACCTCATGAAGTTTTGGGGAGGGCATCTAGACACAAGCCATAACAGTCATTACATGACAAATGTCTGTATTAACACATTAATTGTATAAATTAACAGATTTCACCACAGCATTTCCATACATCCATGTATCAGTGTTTGATCATGTCCCCCTCCTTCTCTTGTCCTTGCGCAGTCTCCTTCCCCTTCCTTCCTCTGACCCCCTTCCCAGGCAGAGTGTACCTTTAACTGCATACATGCAACAAGAAGAAATGTTAAAAAATGAATTGTTTTAGGTGCCATTTGAAGTAATCAGAAAAATAACAAAATTAAACACAACAATAGTGAAGGGAAAGAAATAACAAAATATATATGAATAGTGGAGTACAACACAAACAAAATAATCTCAACAAAGCAAAAAACAGAAGTTTTCTGAAACACTACCAAAACTGAAAACCTTCAGCAATAACAATCATAAAATGGAAAGTCAGGAAAAATTATATCAAAGATTGTAAATAAGACATTATTATAAATAACATTATTAAATGAATATATTTTATTTTCCTAGTGTCATTAAAGCATGATAACAAATACAGATTTTATATATTTATAGAGTACAAGTATTATTTTGTTGTATGTATACATAGCGAATTGATCTAAAAAGCTAATTAAAGTACCACCATCTCTGATACTTACTGTTGTAATGAGAACATGTGAGCTTTATTCTCAAGGAATTTCAAGTATACCACATTCTCTTTAGCCACAGTCACCGTGTGGGACTGTAGGTCTCCAGAATTTACTCATGTTGAAACTTTGTATCCTTTCACCATTATCTAACTATCCTATACCACCCATGGTAACAGCCATTCTGCTCACTGCTTCCAGAAACTAGATGTTATTCTACACATAAGTGAGATCACACAGTAATTGTCTTTCTGTGCTTGCTTATTTTACTTAGAATACTTCTTCCAAGTTCATCCATGTTGTCACAAATAACAGAATTTTCTTTTCTGTAAAGCTGAATAAAATTTCATTGTATATAAACAGCATGCCTTATTTATCCATTCATCCATCATATCTTGACTAACATGAATAATGTTGAAATGAACATGAGGGTGCAGATATCTCTTTGACATACTGAATTGTTTTTATTGGGGTATATATCTAAAAGTAAGGTTGATGAATCATATGGTGGTTCCATTATTAATGTTTTGAGGAACCCCATATTGCCTTCCATGGTATTTGTATGAATTTATATTCCCACCAACAGTATACACAAGGGTTTCTTTTTCTCCACATCTACTCAAAACATTTTTGTATGTTTTTGCTAATTTTCTACCAGAAGTAAAGTGATTCTCATTATAGTTTTAATTTGGATTTCCCTGATTGAAGAGGCTGAGCATTTTCATGTACCCATTAGTATATTTTTCTTTAAGAAATGTCTTTCATGTATTTTTAAATTAGGTAATCTGATTTTTTGGTATTGAGTTGTTTGGGTTCCTTATAATTTAGATATTAATTTGTTATAAGGCATATGATTTAAAAATACTTTCTACCATTTCATAAGTTGTATCTTCACTGTGTTAATAGTTTCCTTTTCTACAAGAAACCTTTTTAGTTTGATGGCATTGATCCTTTTATTGTAGTTTTTTGTTGTTGTCTATACTTACAAGTTCATATTTTAAAAAATCATTGTCAGGCCGGTGAGATGGCTCAGCGGCTTAAGTGCCTGCCTGGCAAGCGCGAGGGCCCGAGTTCAACTCCCGGAACCCACATACGAAAAAGGGGCTGGTTATATCGCTCAGTGGCACGGGTGCCTGCTGGTGCGCGAGGTCCTGAGGTCAACCCCCCGGCACCCACACACACAAAAAAAAATCATTGTCAAGACCAATGTAAAGAATTTTCTTCCCTATGTTTTTATTTTTTGTCTTACAGTTTTGGGTCTTATGTTAAAGTCTTTAAACCATTTTGAGTTTAGTTTTGCATATGATATTAGGTAAAATTTCAATTTCATTCTTCTGCATGTGGGTATTCAAAATTCCCAACATCATTGTTTGAAAAGACTGTCCTTTCTCCATTATGTGTTCTTGGAAACTTTACTAAAAATCAAGCGACTAGAAATGCGTGGATTTATTTCTAAGCTATATATTATGTTCCAGTGGTCAATATGTTTGTCTCTATATTGCTACCATGCTATTTTATTTACTATAGCTTTGTAGCATCTTTTGAAATCAGGCAGTGTGATGTCTCCAGATCTGTTCTTTTTGTACAAGATTATTTTGGTTAATTGGAGTTTTTGTGGTCCACATGAATTTTAGGATTTTTCTATTTTTTTGCAAAATACCATTAGAATTTTGAGAAGAATTTCACTATTTCTGTATATCTTTTGGGGAACCATGGGCATTTCAACAATATTAATTCTTCCAACCCATGAACATAGTACATCTTTCCATTTGTTTGTCTTCTTCAATTCTATATAAAATGCACAATGTCTACCAAGATCTCAAAGATATTTCCATAGAAAATGGAAAGCTGATCTTAAAACTTACATGGCAAAACAAAGATTTTGAATAGCTAAAGCAATCTAAAAATGAAAAACAATTTAGGTGAATTACACTTCTTTGTTTCAAAATTAAAAACAATGCAACAGTACTCAAAATATGTGGTATGATTATAGGCACAGGCATAAAAATTAATGGAAAAGAATTGAATTGAAAAACAAACTCCTATATCTATAGCCAATTGATTTTTTATAATTATATGATAATTAATCTTTTGACAATAGTGCAATAATCCTTCAGTGGAGGAAAGAAATCTCTTCGATAATTAGAACCAAGATAATAGGATATCCACGTGGAAAAGAATGAAGTTAGGCCCTTATTTGACACTATATAAATAAATTAAATTAAACTAGATCAAAGACCTAAATATAAATAAATAGTAACATTCTTAGGATAAATCATAGGCATAATTCTTCATGACCTCATATTTAGTTCTTTAAGAAAAGAAAAACAAAGCAATTAAATAAATGAGTTGAACTTCCTCAGGATCAAATACTTTCGTGAATCACATAATACTATCAAGACAGTAAAAATACAGTCCACAGGATGGGGTAAATTATTGAAAAATCATATGTCCAATAAGGGTCTAGTATGTAGAATATATGAAGAACTTTTAAAATGCAGCAAACACATTTCCCTCAGTCAAAAATGAGCAAATGACTTCAATACATATTTCTCTAGAGATGAACAAATGGCCAATGTGCCCTTTAATAGATGTTCAACAGCATGAGTCATTAGGGAAATGCAAATTTGAAGCACAGTGAGACACAACTTAGCACGTAGTAGGGTGAGTGTAAATTTAAGAGTTGAAAAATTATAAATATTGCAGAGGATGTAAGAAGAGGAAACTTATGATGGTTAAGTTTGTCAGCTTCACTGGATTTAGAGACTCCTGTAGAGGTGACTGGATCATGGAGCACTGTACTCATCGGCAGATTAACCCACTGATGTTCATAGCTGAATGCACTGTTAGGAGGTAAGGCCCAGTTGGAGGTAGGTCACTGGGAGCATACCTTTGGAAAGTATATCTCTCCTGGCACTGTTATCCTGCTGTGCTTCCAAGCCACCCTGAAGTGAGCAGCTTTGCTCTACCACACACTTCCACCATTATCCTCCTACCTAGACTGAATACTCTGAAACCATAAGCCAAATAAACTTCTGCTCCTTTAGGTTGCAAGTGTTAGGTAATTTGCTGTAGCTGACTGATACAGGACCTCATACATTGTTTGCTACAATATAAACCTGTGTAGACAGTATGGAAGACAGCTTAGTATTTTCTCAAAAAATCAAGCTTCGAATTATCATAAGACCCCAAATTCCACTCCTTAGTATATAACTCCAAAATTTGGAAACAGCTGTTCAAACAAAATCTTGTACAAAAATGTGCATAAAAGCACTAGTGACATTACCTAAAATATGGAAACAACTCAAGTATTTATCAACTGATACATGTATAAATAAAATGCAAATAAATACACATACAGTGGAATATTTTGGGGTCATAAAATGAAACCATCAGGCTAAGTGAAAGAAGCCAGACACAAAAAGTTGCATCTTGAATGACTCCATTTATGTGAACCATACAGAATAATTAAATACAGGAAATTCATAGAGACAGAAAGAGAGAGTAGTGGCTTCTAGGGGATGGAAGGAGGGAAGAATGGGACACTCCTCACTCATGATGCTGTTTAATGGACACAGCATTTACTTTTTTTTAATTTTATGAGTGATGAAATTTTTCTGAAACTAAGTAGCAGTGATAATTGCACAACACTATTAATTCACTGTCGCTGAATTGTAAACTTTAAAGTGGTGAATTTTATGCTGCTTTTTGTGAAAACAAAGAAAAGTTAATGGTTATATCAATTCTCAACAGAGCCCAAAGGGTTATATCAAGTACTTCATTGTGTGATAGAATGATAAGAAAAAAACAAAAAGATAAGTTAGGAACTGTCAAAAATATATGAAATCACAAGAGCTGACAGGTGATCCAGTTATGGGGCAGAATGTTCACTGAGATTTCCCAAGAGCTTCTCTTCAGTTGAGGTGAAGCCAAAAGGGAATCAATATTCATTTTAATGGTAAACTGTCGGCATCTGGAGACTATATTACCAATCCTCTTCCCCAGCACACTCACACACACAAGCGCTTTATTAACATCTCTCAGGGTATATTGATGCCCTTTTAAGCCATTTATATGTTTTCAAAACTCAACAAACAGCTCTTAAATGACTCCCTGGGTCCAAGGAAGGAATCTTGGTAAGTCTTTGCAGTGTATGCTTACAGCTGGAATTTGGATTCACTGAGATTGAGTTAAGATCTAGAGCTCTAGAGGTGGATATAAAATGATATGTATTACTGGTTTAAAGGACACAGAAGGAGGAATAGGTAGAGAAGAAACTGGGAAGAAAAATAATTTCTGGGCATCTACAATATTTCAGACATATATGACTTCATTTACCCCACTCGATAGGAGTGTCTTCATTTAAATGGCACTGGAAATACCAGATGTTAGTGTAGAGGATGGCCATTCCATAAAAATCAGGAGTATGCCTTGGAGCAGAGGTTTTTATACTGTGTGCCATCAGTCAAACTTGGTACTTATTCAAATCACATTGCAGTCATTACATGCCTAGGTAACACAGCCCCAACGCTCTCTTGAATAGGAACTTCAGCTGAGGAAGAAATTTTATAGCTTGCCATTTTTCCCTTGGCAAATTTATCTTCCCACTTTGAGACACCTTACTTTTAGATACGTTGGCCCTAAGAAATGTAGAACTGCTTTTAGACTCTCAGTTCTGTTCCACTCTCTCCCCCTCCTCCTCATCCGCCTCCTCTTCTTCCTCCTCTTGCTCCTGTTTTTTTGTCCTGCTTCTTTCATCTCATTTTTTGCTACTAATACTCAGTTATTATCACAAAACCTTTATATAAAGTCTCAAGATCTGATAGTGTAAGTTGTGAAGATTTATTCTTCTTCAAAGAAATTTCGACTATTCTGATCTTTTTATTCATTCTCACATCTTACATTCCTTTCTCATTACTTCCATTAGTGAAATAATTTTAAATGATGGGAAGTTAATTATATTATCAAAATCTTTCTCTTCCTTAAAACCAGATGCCAGCAGAATTTGTGTCAATGATGTGTGTAGAGATCTAAATGAGATAATAAATGTAAATAATTGTAGGCACAATGTCTGAAAAATAGTAGATACCAAATTAATGATAGCAATTATTACTGTGGTGGGGGTTATTACTATCAATTTATTTCCTTATGTCTAGGTCTTCAGGTAGAGGGGAGCAAGTGCATTAACTTCCTCTTAGCCCATAAACATGATGTTAGCTTCTATTTGGCAGTTTAGCCTATCATACTTTCGGTCTAGATGCGCAGTGTTACTAGGATCTATGGAGGGAAAACAATTGAAGTCCTTTAGACTTTGATTCCTAATATTAATTCTTTGTTTCAGGATTTAAAAAATGTTTTAGATGTCAACTGAATCTGGATGAACTGCCCAGTGGCAACTGACAACTTTTAATACTATTACCACCATCAACCTGCGGAAAAATGTCTTCTCCCAATACCACTGAGCTCCACCCTTCCTCATTCCTATTGCTGGGGATTCCAGGATTGGAAGCTGCACAAATCTGGCTTGGCTTTCCCTTCTGTATTGTGTATCTGATTGCTCTTGCTGGAAACCTTATTATTCTGTTTATGATCTGGACTGATCATAGCCTCCACCAACCCATGTTCTACTTTCTGGCCATGCTGTCAGCAATTGATCTGAGTCTCTCTACTGCTACTATCCCGAAGATGCTGGGCATCTTCTGATTTGGCCTTCAGGAGCTGTGCTTTGGATGCTGTGTTGCTCAAGTCTTTTTTATCCACTTTTTTACAGTCATGGAAAGCATCGTACTTCTTGCAATGGGCTTTGATCGCTATGTAGCTATTTGCAACCCTCTCAGATACACCATGATCCTCACCAACAGAATCATTGGTGTGATAGCTGCAGTCGTGGTTCTAAGAAGCTTATGCATGATTGCTCCCATCATTTTTCTCCTCCTAAGGCTGCCTTACTGTGAACATAGAATCATCTCTCATACCTATTGTGAGCATATGGGAGTGGCACGTCTGGCATGTGCCAGCATCAGTGCCAATGTCTACTATGGTCTTGGAAATATTTCCATCTTGTTTCTGGATGTACTACTTATCATTATCTCCTATGCTAGGATTTTATGCACTGTCTTTTACCTCCCTTCCCAAGATGCCCGCCTGAAAGCTCTTAATACCTGTAGCTCCCATATCTGTGTCATCTTAGCCTTCTTTTGTCCAGCTCTTTTCTCCTTCCTCACTCATCGTTTTGGTCATAACATCCCACAGTATATCCACATCCTTCTGGCTAATATCTATGTAGTCATACCACCTGCCCTCAATCCAGTCATTTATGGAATTAGAACCAAGCAGATCCAAGAGCAGGTGAAGAGTCTCTTTGCTAAAGAAATATTGAATAAAAAGTAATTCACTCAGGTTATGAAAGCATAAGATCTAAAATTAATAAAAAATTATTTTTATCAAAATTGACTATATACATATATGTGGATATTTGTGACAAAAATCTGGTTAAGTTTCTCTTTCAAGATATTTTCTAGCATAAATATTTATTTCTAACCACCTTCAAATGTATATTGAATGAAAAATAAGGTAGAAATAAGATAATATATGCATCATTATTGAGAAATAAGCAACACCCTAAAACAAATGAAATATAGTGTTTCTACAGTAAGTAGTGCTACTTTTTTTCAAGATAGCAAACAATTATTATTTCCAAACTCCAGGCCAACCAGTGCATTGAGCAGAGACCAGAATAGTAAATGTGTGCATTCAGTTACAGAGTACATAGGCAGGTAAGTCTTCTTTATCCTTTGTACACAGAGAAGCACTGTTACTACCTCTACTATTCTCTAAGAAAAAGCATAAATCGTATTTTTATTTAAGGTGGGCATTGTGCAAACAAGAGGGAGATACATTGGCAACACTGCTGTCTCGCAGTGAGAAGCACATCACAATCCATCACAAAGAGAAAAAAATTGAAGAAGTTTTGAGAAATATGATAAACTTTTTTCCAAAGGGGGAAATTTTTTCAAAGAACAGTTAAAAGAGTATCAGACAGTTTTGAGAAACATGATTTATGCACAAAGGAAAGCAGTAAAATTTATAATTAAATCTAAACAACTGTTGATAACTTGATTGTGGTAATAGGAGTTTTAGGACAGGATATCCAGTAATGGAAAAGCTAGCTTATTTTGCATCAATGCTTCTGCCAAGAAAATACTTAAACAATTTGGACAGAATGTTTAAAATGTATTTTAAGACATTGGAGGGGCCGGTGAGATGGCTCAGTGGTTTAAGCGCCTGCCTGGCAAGCGCAAGGGTCCGAGTTCGACTCCCGGAACCCGCATACGAAAAAGGGGCCGGTGATATCGCTCAGCGGCACGGGCGCCTGCTGGCGCGCGAGGTCCTGAGGTCGACCCCCCGGTACCCACAAAAAAAAAAAAAGACATTGGAGAAGACCTTGCATTTTTTTATTTTAGAGGAGTTCTCTGAGAGAGTGATACTGTGAGTGCTTTAGCAGAACCATGAATTGAGTAGGATTAATCATTGCTATTTAACCAACGAAAGTTTGCCAAGGAATACAGGAAATAGAATACCACGGGAGAACCCGAGGAATGAAGGTAAATCAGATCAGACCAGACCTCAGAAAGCAGCGCTTTGCTTAGCTTAGAATTAGCACAGTTCCCTACTGGACTGAGTCAATGTACTGACCTACCAGAAATGGCCTACCAGAAAACCAAAGTAAAACCATTTATGATAGGCAACAATATTAAAAACTTCAAAGTATTCTCACAAGTTTTCCCTCATAATGTCAAGAATTCCATTCTATACATACACACATATATACAGATGTATATGGAAAGAGTAGCAATTACCGGAACAAACAAATTTAAAAGATCAGATTAAAATATTCAAAAGACAGATAAAACAATTATGATCATTATAGATAATAAATTGCATGTCAAGATGAAGGATTTTAGTCAGGAGCTAGACAATAATAGTAATGTTGGAAATTTATCTTTAGAAGTTGCATTAATTTAAACTATGTATTAATAGGTGAAGTAGCAGCAATTTATACTCATATGAAAAGATAACAAGCAGAGATTAATCAGAAGGAAATATTCATAATAAAACATAGAGAAATAATTTGATAGAAAATATTTTTTAAATAGGGGATATAGAAAGTATTGAACTTAATTGTATAATACAAAGAAGTTAAATATAAACCATGAGCAATATTTAAAGAATGAAAATTATGAAACTGATGAAGGAAATCAAGCCAAAGATTAAAATAAACTTCTAAGCAGGATTCATTAAAAAACTCATCAAGGAATGTCAAAGTAAAACCACTGGAAAACAGGTAAAGAGAATACCTTTAAAGCAGTCAGTGAGAAGACAGTATCTTAAAAGGAGCAAAAATCAGCAAACATCTCAAAAGAAACTGTGAAATGAAGAAGAGAATAAAATGATATTCCCAAAAATATAGGAAAAATATAAACTGCCAACTACATTACTATACTCACTCAAAATGTCTTAGGATATAGACATCTAGGTGGAAAGCTTATTCTTTTCAGTATGTTTTAAAAATAACATTAAAAGATATTGCATGCTTTGAGCTAAATTCAATTAATAATCCATAAGACTTCAAAATAAAGTAGAAAAAATACTGAGAACAATTTTAAATACGTAAATATACAAAGATGGAGCAGATAGGTAGTTTAGAGTAATCAATATTTAAAACCCTCTACATCTGAGCTATGTATTCAAAGCAATAAATACTCCTGTGAATTTGTCTATTTGGTTTTGTTTTCAAACTGTAACATATATTTTAATTTAATAGATGACAATGTTGAACATTTTAGGATTTATATTACAATATTCTCCAATTTATTCTATAACTTCCCTGATTAAAACCGTTGGATACTGTACAAGTGTAGACAAATTCATAGAATATTGTAGTACAGAAACAAAAACATGAATATATGAATGTATGATTGACACCAATCAGCATTACAGAACACTGGAGACTGTATCATCTTTTGCTAAGAATGGAGAAGAGTCAAATGAACAACCAATATAGATCAATTTGAATACTGAAAAATAATCTTTGGTTTTGTACTGCCGTTTCAATGTGATGTTTAATATTTCCCTATCAAGAAATGAGCATATTTTCCCACCTTTTGAATTTGGGTTGAAACACGTTTTCTTTTCAAATCAGTAAACCTGATTGATGCAAGCAGAGGCTTGAAAAGGGGTTGTGAGTTAGGGTTTCTTTCTGCACATGTGAAACTCTGAAACCATCATGACTGAGTCCTAGTCGCTCTGCTGAAGGGTAAGGAGCTGTGGGAAAGAGAACTGAAATGCATCCGTTTTTAGCTTTCCACTTACTGAGGAGTGTGAGTGAGAATACCCTTGATCATCCAGCCAAAGTAAGACTGGACATGAAGTGAGATACTCCAGGCCAAAATAATCCCTCAGTCAACCCTAACAATCTTGAACTAAAAGAATTTCATTTTTTGAAGCTGTTAACTTTACAGACATTTATTTTGTCCTAAAAGCTAAGTGATGTAGCAGGATGCAAAATGCAGAATCTATGAAGGGAAATTTTGATACACTGGACCACATTTAATAATCCTCTCTGCTAATGAGTGAGCAAACCAAGAACATATAAGGGTTTTCTGGACACCACACAAGTAAAGTGATTATGCATTTAGATTGAGAACGCTAATAGTCATCGTCTTTAACCACATTCACCTGCACAGAAATAGGTATGGAGTATGTTGAGAATTGAATTAACCAGTGTTGGGCGTTTTCCAGTAGAATGAAATACAAGGAGAGAAGAAACAATGATACATGCCAGGAAGTAACTACAGTCTTGAGGCATATTATCTAATTTGTGCAAAAGGTGAAATTCAGACAATTTGAGCAAAAAGTAAAGTAAAAGTTCATAAGTTTGATTGGTCACAATACTAAAGGAATTCAATAGTTTGTTAGATGAGTTTCAAAAAGAAATGAGATAGAGAAATTGAAGATGGTTGTGCTGGAGGTAGCAGTCTTAAAATTAAGATACTCATAAGGTACAGGTACAAGTAATTTGAAGGCCTCGTTTTTATTCAGAGTGCCAAGTTAAAACAAAGGTCAAAATTACTGAAAGGGGAAACACCCGTTAAAGCAAATGACCAGGTCATTAGACTGATAGTACACACAGGTATAGAACCAATAAGATACCTAAGAATGAAAAATATGGGAATTCAAACACTGCTAGTAGGACTTCAAATTAATAATTGGACCAAATGTGGAAGAAATTTGTCAATATTTAGTAAAGTTAAGGGTGTGATATCCTATTGAATTGTAATGTGATTCCAGAAATACTTCATAAATTTTACATAGGCATATAAGAAGTTATAACAAGAAGAAAAATTTTAACATAGTTATAAAAGAAAACAAGAATCATATTGGTAAAATATACATCAAAGTAACAGTGAGTGATATTCATTGTATTATGCTGTGACAACTGGATTGTCAACTTGACTGGTTTGAGAGATTCCTAGGGTATTAGTAAATCACACTTTTGGGTGTTTGAATAGGTCATGGAGGTGTGACGTTGGATACTACATCTGGTCCCTGCTCCTTCCTCTCTGGCACTCTACTCTTGTGTTATGTTTCCCTGCCTCCATAAACTAAAGAGCTTTGCTCCACCATGCCCTTCTGCCATGATGTTTCTGCCCTGGAACCTGCCAAACATGCACTGAACCCTCTAAAATTGTGAGCCAAATAAAATTCTCCTTCTTTAAATCATGGGTATCAGATATTTTTTTCCCAACAATGGGAAAGTTCATTAATACATATTTCGTGAGCACCAAATATGCAGATTCAATTTTTAAGGATGAGGGGTGGAAATTATTATAGGAATATCAAGGAGAAGAAATAAGTTTTCTAAGTATTTTGGTATTAGGAATTATAGTAGAAAAATTATATTCAGTCCCTCAAAGTTTTCAAGAGAAACAGTGCCCCCAGCGAACATCTGGATTTCTGTCTCAAAAGGAAAATGAACAGAGCATCTAAAATATTTTAAGGCAAAATACTATTAAAGCTCATAAAAAATAGATTCCAGAAGTCACAGAGGAATAATTATTGGAATAGGATCAGATTAGGAGATGGAAAATTATGTGGCACTGTGACCCTTACAAAAATTAATGTAATTTAATAATACCAGCGTATCTCCTATGCTCAAGGAATTGTGTGATGTGAAATTGAAGAACAGAGTTGAGTTAAACATCACTTTATTATCAGCCCGATAGAAGGATGGAAAAGACAAGAAACACTAAACCTAAGGAAAAGAAAGCATGCATGCTATAATAATGATATGAAAATACAAAGACACAGAGATCACATCTGGTTAGTTCACATGGAATGCAATCATGAAGGACAGGGTCACGGAGGAAGAATAAAAAAAACATGGGCCGGGGAGATAGCTCAGCAGCATAAGTGCCTGCATGGCAAGCGCGAGGTCCTGAGTTCGACTCCTGGTACCCACGTATGGAAAAAGGGCCGGTGATATCGCTCAGCGGCATGAGCCACCTGCTGGCACGCAAGGTCCTGAGGTAGACAACCGGTACCCAAAAAAAAAAAAACGTGAAAATCAGTGGAAGTTATTTCACAAAGAGGATTTTGGATCACCAAAGACAAGGATATTTGCTGTAAATTGATGAAATATAACTAAAGAGGTCATTGGTTATTAAGTAAAGAAGGACTTTGGTAATGATGCTGTTTATATTTTATCATATACAGTATGTAGTATTCAATAGAGAAAATGGGGATCATACGAAGAAATTTTAAGCAGAGACTGGATAGAATTAGGCTTGATTTAGAAAGGTAAATGTGGATGCAATGGGGAAAATGGACCACATGGGGGAGAGAAAGGAAAACAGGAAATAATTCCATCATTGATCTGCAGAGAAATAATTAACATGAGAACATAGCAGACCAAGCCTGAATCTCTTTGGAACCACAGACAGCATTTCATTCACTGTGATAAAAACTCAAATTAGAAGACAAAAAATACCAGCTGATTGTCTAATGTATTCAACAGTCCCTCAGTCTCTTCCTACCTATAGTAAGGAAAAGCAGTGCCTACAACATGTATGGGAAGCGTTACCAGGCCTACTTCACCTTCACTGAGGAAGGGAGGCTTTTAGGTTACAACACTTATGCTCTGGTTGGAAAAGGTATAGAGTAAGTTAATAAAGAGAGGTACAATTTTTTCCACTATAAAACAAAAGAGCTAAACGCACATCTCTCCTGAGACTTTATCTGTTCACATTATAGACTGGGAAGGGGATTCTTGCTGGGTGGAAGGAAGCTAATGCCACTATGTTCAGGTACGCACTTTGCCAGTAAACAAAGTTGCTGCCACACAGTCTAATACATCTTTTCAGGGGTCTCCTATTTCTTCATACTTTGACTCCCCAGCTAAAACTATTGCAAACTGAATCAACGTTCACACATTTTGGTTAAACAACATAAAAGTTGATAAGGTAAGTTTCCTAAGAAACTACATTTTGAAGACATAATAGCATAAACTAATTTATTCCTAGAAAGGTTGACTCAATATCACCCCTCAAACAGACTCCTCTCTCTTCAGGATATTCTTCTCCCTCATTGTCCACATCTCCATTCCTGAGCAAAGGGGTCACGTCTGGTACAGTGTTTCTCTACAGATGCAGTATGGAAGCACAAAGAGTTAGAGAGACTTCATGAACTCTAGGCTTGGTGTATTCCCAGAGGATTCTGAAGGCTAAGCTCAGGGGTTCTGGGACTTTCCCAGGCTCACTATAAATTTTTCTCCATGTGACCAGGCAGGCTTGGGGCCCAGAGGCTACAAGGTGCTCCCAGGCACCATTTCTAAGAAACTAGCTCATGCTGTGATTCGCTCCAAATAAGAGCTAGAAGAAAAGATTAAAAAGCTAAGACTCCTTGTGTAGAACAGGTGAGATGATACAGAGAGTGGGAGGAGAGAGCAAATGAGGATAGAAGTGGATTGGAGTCTCCTCTTTGCTGAAGATTTATTTCAAGCACCATTCCTTTCACATAAACACAATATCACATGGGATTGTACAGACAGCCACAGGTGAGGACTGTGATATACATATGAGTAATATTCTCTCTGCCTATCATTCTGTCTGTCTGTCTCTCTCTCTCTCATACACCCTCACACACAGACACAGACACACTCACACAAGAATGCTACTCTAGGCAGGACTCTAAGCCAGTTATACTGTGATGACCACACCAGCTCTCAATAACAATGAAAACTGTTCAACGTAGCATTGTCTTCTTGACAGATAACAAGGCCAGCAATGAGACTTGCTGTGGTTCATCTAAGAAAGAGACTTTTGTCAGCCACGCTCATATTTTTGAATTGGCGTAGAGGTGTGACTGATGTCAATATCCAAATGTCACAACATAGATATTGTTAATTAGGGCCGTGCTATTTTCCTCCTTTCCCTCTCTCATAATCCTATTAATTTACGAGTTGCCTGATCTAACCCCTTTGTTCTTACTACTTTATGAACTATTTCCACGTCATTCCTATTGTAAACCAAATACCCCTGTAAGGGCAGCCAGATCCAGCCTGCTTCTCTGGTAGTGAAGTGATCAAATAGAGATTATTTCACTCTCATCAACTGCCTTGGTATCATGGAACCTGGGGAAGGTGTGAGAAGAAGGAGAGGTTCCCTTCAAACTGCACAATGCAGTATTATGTTGGTATTCATAGAAGTCCAAAGAAAAATATAAATGGCCACCCTCGTGCCACTCCTTCATCCTGTCCACTACTGTCCAACCTTCCTCCACACCTCCTTGGTATCATCTTATAGCCAATGATGGCTTAGTCATAAATGGTGGTCTTTTAAAAGAGAAGTCAATTATTTCAGATATTTGGTGATTTTTTTCTTAGCACCTAGGGCTAGAAACATAAAATATTTGGAGGCAAAAGTACTCTACAAGCTAGATCCTTTATATACATTGGCTTATTTGTCAAGAAAATAATCCACATTAGTTAGATTTATTTTTCCCAATTTTGCAGAAAAAGAAACCAATATGGAAAGCAAGCCTGGATAATTTCAAAATCCAAGTGAATATTTTTAATATTTCTGCTACAGTCAGTGGTATAAAGATACAGCAGAGTACAATGAAATCACAAATGCAATGATCTCAGCCTTGGTGGGCACTACAGATGATCTCTAATATCAGTTCTGCTTTCAAGGTGGACTGTGGGGCTGAGATCTTCATCAACCTGCACATCCTAGAACAGGATAAATTATTATTTTTCCCCCCACAAATGATATGCAGATATTGGCCACACACTTCCTGCCACTATTTTAGACACACAGGAGCACCAGGAGGAAGGCAACCATTCAGCCAGACTTGCAGGTGCTGGTGTCCTGATGGCTTTGAACTGTGCTATGAAAGACTAGTCCTTATATCATTGCCCTGGAGACTTTTGCCTCTACTACTAAAGTGCCACGTGGAAAACCACCACCCTGAAGATGAAGCTGACTGTGGACTTAAATCCCATGATGTATATTCCTAGCTATTTCCTCAGACTTTTCTAAGTCAAGTTCCATGGGCACTGATTTCTCAGCATGGCATAACTAGTGCTCTTCCTCCTATGTGGACAAGTTTCTCTCCAGCTTCTCTAGGGTCAAAAGATACTCTTTCTCTTCTATAGAACAGGGAATCATTAACTCCCTTGCCTGGGTATTTCTACTGCATGATAACTGCCCAGCAAAGTTACAGAAGTCTGACATATGCAACAGTGCATGTAACATAATATCTTCTCTCACTCTCTGCCTCTGCCCCCCTCAACACACACACACACACACCCACGCACGTACACACACACACAAACCAAATCCTCATATGTCAGTGCTATGGATATTAAAATTAATATCTCCTGGACCTTTGCCCTGCTTAGCACCTGCTCTGTATCTAAATAATGAACTCAGAGTATGGTAGTTCCTAAAGAGTTCTACCGTGTGCTAGGGACATAGAAAGTTAAAAGAAGATAAATTTCTTTGTTATTTTCAAAGAATTAGGAATATCACTTAAACACTTTACTTTTAGCTTCGCTAAAACTGTTAGATATTTGATCTGTACATATCTGGAGTTAGCCACAATTTTAGGACATAAGTTTAACTGTACATGTTATTTATTAATGTTGTATGTTGTAAGGAAGATAAATACAATTTCATAAGAAGCTTCTTTTTTCTAGAATGATATGATTATTGTAGAATAAATTGGAAGATGCAGACTTTGGAAAACAAGGAAGTTTCATAAGATCTGAAAATACGTTTAAAATAGCTGTGTTGTCAAACAATAAACAGATTGGTCAGAGCAGCAGAGCTACTGTGGAGAAAACTCTAAGACAGAACCTCTAATTGATCTTCCTTATGTGACTATGCTAGATCCAAGAAGTAAATTGCTAAATTTATTTTTACATCAACTTGAAATACTGATGGTGTGAAGCATCAATTCTAACAAAATCACACTGTAAGAAACATTAGATATGATAACTTTCCCAAATTAAAGGATGGTAGGGAATGCCATAAAATGTAAGTACATACTACATCATGAAATATTTCTAGTTCTTTTCAAAATCTCATGAATTAGAAAAATATGAGGGCCGGTGAGATGGCTCAGTGGCATAAGCGCCTGCCTTGCAAGCGCAAGGGCCCGAGTTCGACTCCCAGAACCCACATACGAAAAAAGGGCCAGTGATATTGCTCAGTGGCATGGGCGCCTGCTGGCGCGCGAGGTCCTGAGGTCGACCCTCAGTACACCCGCCCAAAAAAAATATGAAACCATGAACAGTGTTGCCTGTGGAGGATCCAGAAGAAAAACCTGTGTTGAATGATTTGCACAGTTACCCTTAAAATTAAGAGAACCTGTAGTATTTAGAAGTACTTGTACTTCTACCCTGCACACTGATTCATGTTTCTCCATCCCTCCAAGGGCCTTGATACGAGAATATCTTAACGAAAGTGTGGTCCTTCTTACTTAACAGAAATTCACTGACACTTGCTAGGACAATGCTTTCTATCAATCATACCCAGTTCCACCCGCCCTTCTTTATCCTGCTGGGGATACCAGGACTGGAGACTGCACATGTCTGGATTGCTATACCGTTCTGTATTGTGTACCTGACATCCCTTGTGGGGAACATCGCCATTCTCTTTGTGATCAAGACTGAACTCAGCCTCCATCAGCCCATGTTCTACTTCCTGGCCATGTTGTCTCTGACTGATCTGGGCCTATCCACATCCACCGTCCCCAAAATGCTGGGCATCTTCTGGTTCAATCTCCAAGAGATCAGCTTTGGGGGCTGCCTTGCTCAGATGTTTTTTGTCCACATGTTTACAGGTATGGAGACAGTTTTACTGGTGGTCATGGCTTATGACCGCTTTGTTGCCATCTGCAACCCTCTCCAGTATACAATGATCCTCACAAATAAAACCATCGGCATCCTGGTCTCTGTTGTTATTGGACGAAATTTAATTCTTGTGACCCCATTTGTGTTTCTCATTCTGCGGCTACCCTTCTGTGGGCATCAACTCATGCCTCACACCTACTGTGAGCACATGGGTCTTGCCCGATTGGCCTGTGCACCCATCAAGGTGAACATAATCTATGGGCTCACAGTGATTTCTAATATCGTCGTGGATTTGATCCTGATCACCTCTTCCTATATGCTTATCCTTCGAGCTGTTTTCCGCCTTCCCTCTCAAGATGCCCGGCTAAAAGCTCTCAACACTTGTGGTTCCCATCTCTGTGTCATGCTGTGCTTTTACACACCAGCATTTTTTTCTTTTATGACTCACCGCTTTGGCAAAAATATTCCACGTTATATTCATATTCTTTTGGCTAATCTATATGTGGTTGTCCCACCTACCCTTAACCCTATTATTTACGGAGTCAGAACCAAGCAGATCCGAGATCAGATTGTAAAGATATTTATACAAAAAGAATAATTCTGTATGAAGTTTGGATAAATATATCCACTTACAAGCCTAGATATGAAAATCTTAGCTCCCTTTTAAATCTTTTATACACGTAGTTTATGGTGACAAGATTTTTCATTTTGATTGCAATTGATTTAGTATTGACAGACATGCGGAACTATCTTTGCTGTCCATTCTTCCTCCTCCCTCCATGTACATGAACAAAAGTTAGAGACTAACACACAAGATGCTGGAGGTGGAGATGGAGTTGGGGTAGAATTACTCACATTTCCCCACGTATCTCATTTCCCCATGTATCTTCTCTCTAAGTAAGTTGGGTCCTAATAATATTTTATAGATGAAAAAGCAAGGCTTAATCTATGGGTTAATGATAATGTCTGAATTAGAACATGTGCTGCTCCACAGCTTTCTATTCTTTATGCTAATCACAAATTTTGTCTTCATCTTTAGAATCTTTCTTTATTTTTATTTTCATGCTCTCAGTCTTAGTCTTCTGTGATTCTCACTTCTTTTCTGCCTTCTGATGCCTTTCTTCCCCTATCTCCTTTCTTCTTCATTCTTTCTCCAATAAATTAGATCTTGGTGACTGGAGACTTTGAGAGACAATAGGGTGGACATTAAGGAGACATGGTACTGTTTGTTAACTTGATGCAAAGTCATTTTAGATGTGAATAATTGTATGTGCCTGTGTCTAATTCTAATTATATTCTATCTTACAATTTCCCCTGTTTGACACATCATTTACCTTCAGATATACAGGAACTCATACAATTTAGAAAAGCAAATCAGATTCATTCTATGGCCTAAGCACAGACAAGACTTGATTATTAATCTCAAAATACTTTTAGGATAATTTATTAATCTTATTAATCAGATTTCCAATATTTAGTCACTTTTACAAACTAGAGACATGGCAGGAGGAATGTGATTTACTTTAAAATAGGTGAAAGTGTAACTGAATTGAATTATGACCAACCAGAAAACTCTTGCTTAGAAATCAGAAGTGTTCCACATGTGCTACATTTTGGAACCATTGTCTACGTCTTTCACAGTATGCAAAATACTGAAAAGTACACCAGAGTAGGTTATAATGAAATGGTGGCAGATGTAAAATAGAAAGTTTATTCAGTTTTTGTGTATATGGGCAACACTTGCTCTGAAACTTGACATGGACTAAGCACAATTCCTGCATATTGTAGCACCTTGTAGAATTTCCTGTATCCATGTGCATAGGTTATAACTTATTTATATTATATTTATATATAATTTGTTTATATTGTGTATATATATATAATTTATTAAAAGCCTCTGCTACATAAACCTAAAATTTTGGGGGGTGATCAAATTTTAAAGGTGGAACTACATGGAAAGCTGATCTATATCCTTTATTTAGCAAATAAAAATGAAGTTTAAATAAACAGTCACTTATGTACATAAAAAATAAAATGTACCACAATAAAATTATTTTCATGTAACAAGAGAAGGAAGATCACTCACATAAATTCTTTTGATGAAAATTTTTAAACTCTTGTAGGTGATTCAAATGGAAAATGTATGTATGTGAGGTTCAGTGCAAATGTCTAGGAAAGTGAGGATAGCCTAGAGTTGGTGTTGGTAATGAGATAGAGGGATACAACAGAAACTGTGTGCAGGAGAAAGAAGAGTGAAAGACAGTGACTGAACCTGGTCCAGTCTTTATCCCCATGAGCCATACTAGTAGAAAGCGCATTGGTCACCAATCTGCTTATAAAAATGCTAAATAAAGTCAATTATTTTCAGATCTATTAGGGGGGCTCTGGCCTACAAAAGACAACTTTCATACTAAAAAATATTTATGGCAGTGAAATAAATTAAATATAAACATGACAGTGTGCACAATATGGATTAGAATGCACAGCAAACAGCCTCTGAAGTGGCTCATAATCAAACCACCATACCATCTTGGACCTGGCTGAGCAGAGTCCTGTCCTGGGCTCTCTTGCCAGATGACCTCTGTGCTTTGGAGTAGTTTCCTCAAATGTGTCTACAACCACTTCTGGTGCTGGGAACAGCAAGTCTCCCTGGGCAGGGTGGTCTCAGTCTGGACCAAACATATAAAGTTCTAATTCACCTCTAAAGACAACTCTGTGATTCTCTTCACCCGGCACCCACCCGCATGTGGAGTTGGCCATTTTCCCTAAGAAGCTCCCTATCCATGCCTGTTGGGCTGTCATAGGCTCCCATGGCTGGGACCAGATTCCAGGAGAGTGGCTTAATGAGCAGAAGAAACTCTCTCTGGACTACATAGTTTTATTTTTTGTTTGTTTGTTTGTTTTTCATGAAATCACATAAGATGAGGCCACAAGAAGGGTGCTGACATGTTGAGGGGGGTAATTTTCACTCATGTCAGAGATGGGATATATTCAGACCTCCAGCCCACCATAAGTCAACTGCCAAACCTTGGGCTTGAGCCGTGTGTGAGGTCTGTACATTGGATCTTACCCATCTGTGTTCAAATGTCCATGCTGCCTTCTACCTTCAATGCCCAGAATGGCAGTAGGAGCAACATACATCTTTTACTTTATTCCCCCACCCCGACCCTGGCACTGGTAACCAGAGTGATCATTTCAGCCTCTCAGCTGGCTTCATGTCACCTGCCTGGCACTCACACAGAAGTGGCTGCACTTGTCTCTAAATGCCTCTCGAGACCACGCTTCTACAATGCAACCAAGTACTTTCAGTCTATGTCTTGTTTTATGTCCCACCAATGCCTTGTTCTCCTATGCCAGTGTTAAATAACTCCAGATGAGGTAGGGACGTGCCTTGTGTAAATGGGAATGTTCTTCTCACGCTTCTCACACTCCCAGCTGTGATGAACACATTACCCATAAGCCCACCTGGTGACACTGTGTGAAAGGAAGTTTTGTGGTCAATATTAAAAAGGGTTACCTAGAAATGCAGTATTTTATAAGGTTACGAAGAATCATGAGTATTAAAGAAAACATTGTGCTTTCTAAAGCTTCAATTAATATTGTAATTCAAAAACATCAATATAATATATAGAAGATATATTTTTATAGGGAATATCGTAAACAATCAAGGAAAGTCACCCATATTTCTCCTTTATACTCATCATAAAATAAATCAAGGCTCCTTGAAGAGAAGATGTTTTCAATCTTAATACTGTGCAATAAAGATTTACCTAAAATATCTTGAAAAATTGCAGCTAGCAGTGATAGGTCACAGGGAAATTCTTAGCATTTTTTAAAGTAATTGATATGATCATTATATATCCATACTCCTTAAATGGCAAGCAAGCTTTTGTTGAGCTATCTTACATTTATTGAGCATCCACTTGCTGTGTTATCTAGCTCCCAGCAGGAGCTCAATTAATATAGATTGAATCAAGGACTGTTGTCTAGGTATACGACCATTCCTGACAACTAGTGGTCACAACAAATACATTTCTTGAATAAGTAAGTGAAAGTCCTTTATTTCAGCAATCTAGTAAGATCAAAAGTAAACTGCACTTGTTCTATTTCTTATTTTATTTTGGTGATTGAATACTAATAAATTCTATGTCAAATAAAAATAATGCCAATTTCAGTAACAGTTTGGATCTATCGTCAAACACATTGCTGATCTAGTTAAAACCAGTGTTTATTTTTTAATCAGTTTCTTGCAAATAGCTGTTGAGCACTTTTTAGGCATAATATTCTATCACAGCAATCCTACAAGCTGTTATAACTTTTTCTCATATTCTGTGTGAAAAAACTAAGGCTTAGAATGACACATGAATTTAGCCACAATCACAGAGCAAATAGGTGGATCAAAAGCCATGTCCTTAATCTATATATTAAACATGGTCCCTTTATATAAATATATTTTATGTTTATATTAATAATATATGGTTTTAGAAGAATTAAATGTTCACAAAATCACAACGTAATTCTTATAGGAGATATAGCTCAAGGCCTGCAAATCTGAGATAGAACCATGTGTCTGCCTCTTATTCATGTACATATATTACTGAGCAGACTTTGAGGAGATGCTGGGTTTCTCCTACGGTGCTCTTTTTCTGTCTTCTCTGCCTGTCTGCCGAAAGAAACTATTCCCATAGCATCACAGTAAGATTTAAGGTGTTGGTGTGAGGCCACTGTGCCTCTGACTGACAGACAGCTGGACCTGCTCAGGGAGGGGACTCGCTGGAGAACGCACAGATAGCAGCCCATGTCTGTAGGTCTCTGTCTAGAAAACAGAGAGCTCTATCCTCAAGGATATGGAAATTTTCTATTCTATATCACAGGCCAGGCAACACAGCCCACTGTGTGCAGCCTCTTCCCAAAGGACCAGAGTTCTTATATAATCCCTTGGCCCTGGCTATCAGGAACTCAGTCACATGCCGGTGGTTACGCTTTGTGGCATCCAGTCCTTCCCAAACGGTTTCTCCGAGGCTGAGCAGAGGTAGGTGAGTCCGCTCTCGATTTTGCTGAAAGAAGCCCCTGATGACAGCAATGAAAATGATTTGTGAGCTGATGAAGCGCCAGTGACTTAGGGTCTCTGAACACAGCGCCGTATCCGAGGGACACGGGGCGGAGGAGAGAGCAGTGTTGGGAAGAACCGGGAGTCGTTGCTGCAAACCAGACACGGACACAAAAGCACACAGCAAACACCCTCAGCCTTGAGTAGAAAAACATTTCAGCAAATTCAGGAAAATATATGGAGACACAAAAATATGAACAAATAATGTTATATGCAAATACAAGGAAAAATAATCATGGCAACTCATCAGCCGGCATAAATGAGGTCTTTCTCCACCCTAAATTTTCCCATTGATCATCGCAGAAGAGGCGTTCCGTGTAATCAATCATCCTAGTGGAAGAGGTGGTGACACATTCCAAACTGGGGAGCAGATGGGGCAAGAGAGGGGAGCCTAGAGGCCTGAGTAGAGAGGTTACTGAATATTCTGCCTCAAAAGATAGCATCCAGCCTCTGGGAGGAGCTCACCATAGATGACCTGAGAACTAGCGTCAGAAAGGGAAGCGGGGGTGTCAGAGAAAGAAGAGAAAGCCTCAGAGAGTTATAGTGGAGAAGGTCCCAAGTACATACATAAAAGTGCTGATTAAAGAGAAAACAGGTTTTAAGTCCATAACAAAGTGAAAGCTGTTGCATCAATAGTGCTCACAGTGATGGTACTGGCTTGCAGGAGAAGCAGCGATATAGTAGAAAATAATCTTTGCTGATGACAATAAGCTTATTAACCAGGGACATTCTGAACTTTTAATATATGTAGAATACCAAAGGGCCTTTTGGCAAGTTTCCTACAGCTCATATTAAAACATGGGAGGATTACAATGACAGCAGAAGCCTTGTTTGAGGCTAGGAAGTGACATACTGCATTACTGGAATCTGATCCCCATGAAGTTGAGGACTTTGACTCCATGGCTTCTGTGTGCCTGCATTTGGAGCAGTACCTGCCAAATAGTGAGCACTGAGCAAACGCTTGTCAAAGAATGAAGGAGTTAATAACCCAGATTTCTACAACTCACGAAGACAGAGTGGTAATCATGGTGAGTCTTCAGACAGTTCTCAATATAGAACACGGAAAACTGTAAGTCAGTAGGAGCAGTTAGGACATGTAACAAGCTACAAGACTTTAGGATTCTGACACAGGAGTTTATAGAGTGACATAGAATATAGAATATAGTGACATAGTTTATAGAATAATATAATAAATCCATCCTTGTGGAATAACCACCGCCTCCCCACTCATCGCATGAGAAGTCAACAGAGGATTTCTCAAATCAAACTCTCGCTTTTGCAAACAGTGCCCTGCTCCCTCCTCTTAGGACATAAATCACTGCATCTCAATCTCATTTTGCTAATGTGATTCTACTGATCCCTCAAATGTTTTCAAAAAGGAAAAATCTCAAAGATCATGAGTGAAAGGAATGAATTGAGAAAGAAGTTAAGCTAAAGGGGGTGTTGTTGACTAAGTAGTTGTGAAGAGGAAGAAAAATTGATTAGAGAGTTATTTCTGAGTATTAACTCTAGCAGTTTTTAAATTGTCCTGCTCAAATCAGTCTCCATCACTAGCAGAATTCTACAGGATAAAATTATCCTCAATCTGGGTATCAGTGAAAACCTTCCAAGCCGTCAACTAGAAATGCACTTGGTGTCTTTACTGTGCTTTTCACAGTGCAACCAGAGTGACATTTTTGAATTACAGTTTGGATTCCGTCACCTTGAAGCTTCAAATCCTACAGTCTCTTCCATTGTTACTAAGATAAAGATAAAGCTCATAAATTAATCACAAGGACATTATCTTTTCCTACTCATCTCTCATCTCATCCAGCCTGTGCTTTCTTTTTACACTCTGGTCACACTGACCTTTTGCTCCCTCAGATTTGCCATGCCATTTCCCACCATTCAGCCTTTACACATCTTATTCTACAAACTACAAATGCTCTTCCCCCATTCCCTCTTCCCTGTATGGATTCTCATCATTAGACTATCAACTAATTAAAACCTCCTTTAAAAATCATTCCTGGTATACCTTGCTCTTAGCGTCACATATCTCTTCTTTGTATCCCTGTTTCTCCTTTACATTTATTATATTTAATAGCAGCAGTCATCCTTATTTATCACCTCTGCAAGTGGGGATAGAAGTGCCAACCTCAGATCTGTTTTAGTCTTTAAATAAAATAATATTCATAAAGCACTGAGACTGTTTCTGAGCAAGGCATCTAGACATTCTCCCACCCCATCCAGACCAGAATTGTTATTCTTTTCAGTAGATCGTGAAATGAAAATGAAAATCATTTCCTGATAGATTGGACACTAGAACAAATAGAGATGAACAGAAAGGTGACTCAAATGAAGGGTCATTGGTGGGAGGAAGATACTAACACTGACTATCATATAATCAGATCTCATGAGGAGGAAAGGACTGGACTAATACAACTCAGGAAGGTAACAAATCATAAAATAGCTTCCCTCTCTTCAGCAGATTCGTGTCATACATTTGAAAGCAAATCCACAGAATAGTATTGCAGATAATGGAATGAAATATGGCCATGTATTAATCCAAATGACTCTTGCCACTATGTACTCCCAAAGCAGTTTTGAGGCTTGTGTTGTACCAAGTGACATGAATATATTTGTTTAAAATTGGTATCATGATATTACAACTTATTACACTGTAGGAGTATCAAGACAACATGACACACGGCACCTCTTTAGAGATTTCACCACCTAGATCCAACAAGCCCTGTCAGTATCTGTATCCCCCCCGTGTCTCAGTCTTATTTGTATGCACCCAAGCACCCCATCATCTTACAGGTTGCATTACTGCCATAAGGGAAGTTAAAAATCAGACTAGAACCCAAGGCACCAAACAATTCAATTGCTAAAAAAAAGCCCACAGCCAGCTTTGACATACTATTGTCCATCATCATATCAAAGATATTGCAGCATTAATATGAGACTGTTCTCAGGTTGAAGCAATTGTCTGACAGATTTGTCACTCTAGCCTTAAAATTATAGAGACGTTGGCACTGCCACGTTCCATGTAGCATGGAGGGATTATCCACTTATGATAATGAAGTATGAAGAAGATAGAGAACAAGATCACAAATCACAAGTGGCACTGAAAAAATATAAAAAAAATATGGAGCCATGCAGTGTTTTATTTTCAGGTAAGGGACATATTATGGTAGATGGTGGGGTTTTCTACTTCTATGATGTAGAGGCATTTTTCTTGACTTATATAACTGTCTCAAATTGTATTTAAATTTCTTAATTTCATCCCATAGCTCCGATGCAAATGCTAGCTTTACTAGATTCCCTCCCACATAGCTCTGCCTTAATTTCTCAGGTCTACTTTGCAAGAATGTGTCTTGCACTTCAACCACAAGACTGGTGGAGTCATCATCTCCACATTTATTCCAGTCCAGTAATGTTTTACACACACACACGCTCACTGATGCTGAGCAGTTATCCTTTACTGATTAGCAAGAGTGGTTAACAATAAATATTTGCTAATTTATTCCTTCTTAGATATAGAAAAGACAAAAACGTGAGGTGTTCAGGGATGTTGTATTTAGAAATTTTCAACATAACCTTCTCTAAATGAGAAGCAAGTATTTCAAAGTGAAAGTATCTTTTTAAATGTGTCTTATATTGTCTCACTAGGTTTCTCTGCTGTATTATGGAATTAAAGAATGGATTTTCTGTTTCTCCAAGATATAGATAACATGCTAAGAAAGAAGCTAAAGTCTGTTCAATGGAAGCAAGAAAACTTCTGCAAGACATGAGTCTGTACACAATTCCTACCAATGTGCTTCACAACAATGATACTCAGTTCCACCCTTCTTCCTTCTTTCTGATAGGAATCCCAAGGTTGGAACATGTGCACATCTGAATTGGTTTCCCCTTCATTGCAGTGCATCTAATAGCCCTCCTGGGGAACACTGTTATCTTGTTTGTGATCCAGACAGATCACAGCCTCCTCCTACCCATGTTTTACTTCCTGACCATGTTGGCTTGCACTGATCTGGACTTGTCCACAGCCAGCATCCCCAAGATGCCGGGCATTTTCTGGTTCAAGCTCAGGGAGATTGAGTTTGGTGCCTGCATCCCACAGATGTACACCATCCATACATGCACTGCACTGGAGTCTGTGGTGCTGAGAGTCATGGCCATATATGGCTACATTGACATCTGCAACCCCCTGAGATATAGCATGATCCTCACCAACAAGGTGACAGCTATCCTGGGCACAGTAATCATAGTCAGGACTTTGGTGTTCGTGACTCCATTCATATTTCTCGTCTGGATATTGCCTTTCTGTGGTTTTCGACTTATGCCCCATACCTACTGTGAACACATGGGTTTGGCAAAGTTAGCTTGTGGCAGTATTAGGGTCAATGTCATTTATGGCTTAGTTGCTTTTTTAGTGGGCTACATTGATCTCTCTGTGATTGGATTTTCCTATGTCCAAATTCTCCGAGCAGTCTTCCATCTCCCATCCTGGGATGCTCGGCTCAAGGCACTTAGCACCTGCGGCTCCCATGTCTGTGTCATGCTGGCTTTCTATCTACCAGCTCTCTTTTCCTTCATGACACACCACTTTGGACACAACATCCCTCATTACATCCACATACTTTGGGCCAATCTGTATGTTGCTGTTCCCCCTGCCCTCAATCCCATTATCTATGGGGTAAGGACAAAACAGATAAGAGAAAGAGTGCTAAGGATCCTAAAGCTATTGAAAATTAGTCCCACGAAGATCTTCTACAACAGCTCAGTAAGACAATCATGAGACCAGACCAAAAGTAAACACTGAAAACATATTTGTTAAGCACCCACAACAGATGGATAAGACAGTATATGATCACAAATGAAGTAAACTGAAAACTTCTGTGATAAACTCCTCCTGGACTCTTGCAGAAGACAATCACATCACATCGCCCTCTATGGCTCATAATTCCAGAACTCCCTCTTGGAAAGTGTAGCACAAAGACTTCAAAGTAACCTCTGTTCTCTGACCAGTGGAAAGTACCAAAAACATATTCACATTCAAACTCCATTAACACTACAATGTGCCTCCAGGTTTTACAAAGGCTAATTGCCAATGTGTGCCTTCAATGACTTCTTTCCACAGGGAGATTCTCTCCATTCACATGTAAGTAACTGAGGTTTATGACTATGAAATGATGTGGGATTTCAAGAAAACCAAGCAGGATGTAGTAGCAAGAGAAATGAACTAAACGACATAAAATGTACATTTCAATTCAGGCTCTGCCTTTACCGCCAGTTTGACTTGAGAATTACACTTAAACTCTTGGATCTTCAAAATCCCTTCCCACAAAATGCACTAAAGCAATGTTAATTTCATACTCTGAACTCAAAAAGATTGGTGAAAATCTTTGCAACTTGTAAATGATTAAAAGATTTGGAAATATACACAGCACTTATAAAATGCAGTGTGGTTATTCCTTCTAGTGGATATATAGACTTCGCTTTCTAAGTCCAACTCTACGGCACAGTGGTTTGAAATGAGGTCACCAGCTCCAAGATTACCCCTGTGCATGCAGCTCTTTATGGACTGCTCAGCCCTTACTATAGCAGAGGGACTCTCAGTCAGGAGGCTACAAACACTAAAGGGTTCAAGGGAGTCTCTCAGATTTGAAGACAGAGGGAAACCCCGTACCCCACGCTGTTGGCCAAGGTGCACTGTACCGGAGACTGTAATTGTGGCCCCTGAAATACTACGATACAGTAAGAGACTCAAATAATACAAAGTCATTCTCACTAAGGTGTAGAAGCTCAATAAGACCATTGACTGATTTGGATATTTTAGGAGCTGCAAAAACTTGAAACTGGCTTCAGGTTGGAAATGAGACTGTTTGCAACCCAGGGAAAGCTGAGCGGAAATGTGCGGAGAACGTGGCTAAGGTGATAGCAGTGTAAACTGAGAGAGGAGTAAATAAAGTTTGAGGAAATGAGACATTAGATAAATATTAAGGAAAAAATGACCAAGTGATCATTTTGTAAATGGAAATTTTGAGCTTAACACAGATTTCAAAACTATACAGTTAACAACAAATGTAGACAAAAAAGTTAAAAAGAGACATTACAGATTGTAGCCAAGTATACTGCCAGGCCAAGATAGATTTTCTTAAATGTCATATACTACAGTAACTCTCGAAAAAGACTAAAGAATTTGAAAGTTTTTCAACCATACTATCTTACTGGCAAAATCATAAAATTTAAGAGAAAGAAAATACAAAGGAAAAACTCAGAAGAAAATATATAGGTTAAATTTATGTGCAAATATAGAAACAAATTAAAAATAAATTTGACAAATCAATATGTCATATACTTTGAAAATTAATTATTTTAAAATATTTTTATTTTTAATTGCCATGTTACAATTCTACACATTTATCGAATACAGTGTGATATTTAATACAGATACATAATGTGTAATGATCAGATCAGCATAATTGTTACATCCACTTTTTCAAACATTTATTATTTCTTTATGGTAGAAACACTCAAACTCTTCTCTACTAGCTGTCTTAAAACATACAATTAAGTATCATAAACTACAGTTACTTTTCTGTGCTATAGAATATTCTTCTTTCCTCTATCCAATTGCTCCCTTGCACGTTTTAATGATCCTCTCTCCATCTGCCTCTATCTCGCACCTTTCCTCAGCCTCTGCTCATCACTATTCTACTAACTTCTATTAGATAAACTTTCACTTTTTACGCATAAGTGAGAATAGATGGTATTTATCTTTCTGTGCATGACTTACTTCACTTAACACAATGCCTTCCAATTCTACTCATTTTGCTGCAAAACAAGTTTTTATTACTTTTTAGAGCTGAATAATGTTCCATTCTGTATATACACCACATTTTCTTTATCCATATTTTTCATCAGTAGACACATTGTTTGTTGACATATCTAGGGCTTTGTCAATAATGCTGCAAGAAACACAGGGGGGCAGACAATATCTCTTCAACATATGAATTTCTTTTCCTTTGGATATACCTACAAGTGAAATTGCTGGACAATATTGTATTGCTATTTCTAATTTTTTGAGGAATTTCCTTATTGTATTCCATAATGGCAGATTTACATTCTCACCAACAGCATCTGACAATTTCCCTTTAATCATACCCTTGCCTGCATTTGTTATATCGTGTCTTATTGTTAGTAGTCATTCTAGTTCAGTTGAGATGATATCTTATTGTGACTTCTATTTGTATAAATATTATTTAAATTAAGTTTATTTTCATTATCAATCCAAATGAAAATAGCTGGACGGATTTTGGAACATTTGACCTAACACTTTAACTAAAATTATTTTGAAGATGATGAAAGAGAAACTTCCAAGAGACAGACAATAGTCCACGATAAATGAGCCATTGTTACAATCAGAGGCCTGGAGATAACTATGTCTATTAAGATCTCATAAACGAAGAAATTTTTCTTAAAAAAATAAAAAGCAGAGAACCAACAATTGTATGTATAGCTGCTCAAAGAGTGGGCACTGACTTGGTATCAAGTAGTTGCTAACCTAGATAATCTTTACATACAGGTTCCAGGTTGCGTAGAGGCCATAATTTCTTTGTTTACTTTTCACTTATGTTTCTCCTTAAAAATACTGGGAGGGCAATTTTAGGGTGATGTTTTTCTATTTTATAGAGAAAATATAATAAAAGCAATACAAAATTTCAAAACAAGATAATAGGAGTGTAACAATGCTTAGTACATTACTTATTGTTATCTTCAAAGTAGTTGCTCAGAGTACAAAATATAAGCATGAAAACTTGATCAAACAATATAAGCACAAACCTATCTTTTCAATGAACTAATAGAAATTAGTAGTATAACTATCTTAATTATCTTGTACATTTATTTATTTATTTACTTTTCCTTTTCCCTTCCTTCTTTTCTCCTTTCCCCCACCATAGTTTATCTTCACATTTGAACAGTTTTTTCACATTTCACAGTATCCATTAGGATCTTATTTACTTTTTCAGTTTCTTACACTATGGAGACAATACAATGTTTACACATGCGAGTCTGATTTATTTCACTTATGAGTATGGTCTCAAGTTGCATTAATTTACCTATAAAAGTCTCAAGTTTACCCTGCTTTATAGGTGAGTAGTAATCCATTGTATAAGAATACATCTTTTTTTATACATTCCTCAATTCATGGGAATTCGGGTTGTTTCCAAGATTTAGCTGTCACAAATTGTGCTGCTATAAACATGGCTGCAATTATACACTCTGGTAAGGTGTTTTTAATTTTTCTGGGAAAATACCCAGAAGGGGAATAGCTTGGTCAAATGGGACCTCTAATCCTACTTTTTAAAACTCCACACTGATTTCCGCAGTGGTTGTACCAGTATACACTCCCACCAACAGTGGAGAAGTGTTCCTTTTTCCCCACAACCATTCCAGCATTTGCTATTGGTTGATTTCTTGATGATAGCCATTCTTTCTGGGGTGAGATGGAATCTCAGTGTCGTTTTAATTTTTTTCTCTCAAATGACCAATGATGTTGAACATTTTCTCATATATTTATTTGCTATTTGTGTTTTTTCATCTGAGAAGTGTGTATTCATCTCAGATGCTCATTTTTGGACTTGAGTCTTTGAATTTGGTGGGTAGGATATTTTTAATTCTTTATATGCTCTATATAAAAGTCTTTTGTCTGAGACACAATTGTCTATAATTTTTCCCACTCTGTGGGCTGTTTTTTCACTGTGTTGGTGATTTCTTTTGATGTGAAAAAGCTTTTCAATAAGATAAGATCCCATTTGTTGATTCTTTCAAGTATTTCCCATGCAGTTTGGGTTTTGTTCATGAAGTCTCTGCCTACCCCTATGTCTTCAAGATTTCTACCTACTTTCTCAGATTTAGTATTTCTGTGTTAATATTTAGATCTTTGATCCATTTTGATTTTAGTTTAGTGCATGGTGATAGACATGGGCCTAGTTTTAGTCTTTGGCTTGGAGAGAGCCAGTTGTTCAAGACCTATTCATTAAACAGGCTGTCCTTCTTCCAGTGAACATGTTTGGCCCCATTGTCAAAGAAAAGTTGGCTGAGTATTTGCAGTTGTGTCTGCATCTTCTAATCTGTTCCACTGACCCTCAGGTCTGTTTTTATGACATTACCATGTTGTTTTTATCACAGTAGCTTTGTAGTATAATTTCAAGTCAGGGATTGTGATGCTTCCCGCCTTGCCTTTGTTGCCCAGAACTGCTTGTGCTATTCTAGGTCTCTTCTGCCTCCAAGTGAATTTTAGGTATATTGTCTCTATTTCTGTGAGTTAATGGTATTTTAAATGGGATTGCGTTAAATCTGTATAACAATTTTGAGAGTATGGCCATTTTCAATATTTTGGTTCTTCCTATCCATGAGCAAGGGCTGTCTTTCCATTTTCCGATATCCTCTTCAATCTCCTTTTTCAGAGTACTGTAATTTTCAATATATAGATCTCTTACTTCTCTGGTTAGATTGATTCCCAAGTATTTCTTTTCTTGGACGCTATCATGAAGTGTGTCGTTTCCCTAATTTCTCTCTCAGTGAGTTTGTTTTTCTGTCCAGGAATGCTACTAATGTTTGAGTGTTGACTTTGTATCCAGCTATGCTAATGAATTTGGTTATTAAATCTACAAGTCTTTTAGTGGAGTTTTTTGAGTCTTCTATGTAGAGTATCATGTCTTCAAATAATGATAATTTAACTTCTTCCTTTCATAACCTCATTCCTTTTATTTCTTTCTCTTGTCTAATCACTCTGACTAATGTTTCCAGAACTATATTAAATGAGTGGTGATAGTGGACATGCTTGTCTTGTTCCTGATTTTAGAGTGAAAGCTTTCAGTTTTTGTCCCTTTAGTATGATGTTTGTTGTTGGTCCGTCATAGATGGCTTTCATCAGGTTGAGGTAAAGACCATCTATTCCAATTTTCTGTAAGGTTTTTATCATGAATCGGTGTTGGACTTGGTCAAAAGCTTTTTCTGCATCCATTGAGATGATCATGGGATTTTTGTCTTTGGCTGTGTTGATATGGCGTATTGCACTTATTGATTTGCATTTCTTGAACCATCCCTGCATTCCTGGGATAAGTACCACTTGGTCATTGTGTATAATTTTCTTGATGATTTGCTGCATTCCATTCGCTAGTACCTTACTGAGGATTTTTGCATCTATGTTCATTAGGGAAATTGGCCTGTAGCTCTCTTTTTTGGTTTGATCTCTCTTGGTTTTTATATCAGTGTAATACATGCCTCCAGGAGTGAGTTAGGGAGTATTACTTCCCTTTCAATTTTATTGAAGAGTTTGAGAAGTATTGGCCTTAAATCTTCTCTAAATTTCTTGTAGAGCTGAGCAGTGAATCCATGAGGAATTGGGCTTTTCTTTGTTGGTAAGTTTTAATTACATTTTCAGTCTCATTAACTGATATTGGGTTATTCAGAATTTTTATCTCTTCTTGATTCAGCTTTGATAATTCATACATATCTAGGAATCTGTCCACTTCCTCTGTGTTTTACATCCTATGAGAGTAAAGATTTTCGAAGTATGTATTGAGGATCTTCTGAATTTCCACTGTTTCTGTACTGATTTCACCCTTTTCATTCCTCAGTGCATGAATTTGAGTCTTTTCTTTCCTTTTTTTGATAATGTTGGGCTGGTGATATAGCTCAGCGGCATAAGTGACTGCCTGGCAAGCGTGAGCTCCTGAGTTCGACTCCTGGTACCCACATACGAAAAAAAGGGCTGGTGATATCACTCAGTGGCACGGGCACCTGCTGGCGTGTGAGGTCCTGAGTTTGACACCCAGTACACACAAATAAATAAATAAATAAATAAATAAATAAATAAATAAATAAAGTGTACTAAGTGTTTTTCAATTTATTCTATTCTTTCAAAGAACCAACTCTTCAATTCATTATTTCTTTGTATTGTTTTCTTTGTCTCAATTGTGTTAATTTCTGCTCTGATCTTTATAATTTCATCCCTTGTGTGGGCTTTGGGCCTGACTTGCTCTTCTTTTTCTAGAAGTTTGAGATGCAACATTAGGTTATTTGTGCTTGTTCTGTTTTCTTCATGTGAAAATTCATCGCCATAAATTTCCCTCTTAGGATTGCTATCATTGTGTCCCACAGGTTCCAGTATGTAGTATCTGAAGTTTTGTTTAACTGTAGATATTGTTTAATCTCTTCTTTAATTTCATCTGTGATGCACTGGTTGTTCAGGAGGGTGTTATTTCATTTCCATGTGTTTACAGAGTTTTGTGATTTCCTTTGTCATTAATTTCCAATTTCATTGCACTATGGTCAGATAATATGCATAGGATAATTTCAATTCCTTTGAAATTACTTAAGCGTGTTCTGTGGGCTAGTGTATGGTCTATTTTTTATAGTGTCCCATGTGCAGCTGAGAAGAATGTGTATTCTGATGTTGTTGGGTGGAACACTCTGTGAACATCTACTAAGTCCATTTGTTCACAGGTTTGGTTCAGCTCTGATATTTTTTGCTAATTTTTGGTATAGTTGATCTGTCTCTTTGTGACAATGGGGTATTAAGTTCCCCTGTTACAACTGTGTTATTGCTTATATGATTTTTCACATCTATTCATAGTTATCTTATACAGTTGGGAGCTCCCATATTCGGTGCATACATATTTATGACAATTTCTCTTCCTCTTTAATTTTTTCCCTAACAAGTATGTAGTGGCCTTCTTCATCTCTTTTGATCATTCTTGGTTTGAAATTCACGTTGTCTGGAAACAGAATAGCTACCCCTGCTTTTTTCTGGGTTCCTATTGCATGGAATATTGTTTTCCATCCTTGAACTTTCAGTCTATGAATTTCTTTTTGAGTTAAATGACTTTCTTGTATAAAGGATATGTTGGATCTTGTTTCTTGATCCATTCTGTCAGTCTGTTTCTTTGATTGGTAAATTAAGGCCATTTACATTGATGGTTATATCCAATATCTATTGGCTTCTCTTTCTCACATTATTTTTCTGCTGTTGATTTCCTGCTATTCCCCTCTGTTTAACTGATTTTCCTGTCTGGTGGTTTCTTTGTGTTGTTGCTCTTGGAATAGTGGTCATTTTTATCTCTGTCTAGACTATCTTTCAGTACTCATTTTAGGGTTAGTTTGGTGGTCATGAATTTCCTCAGTTGTTCTTTGTCATGGAAGTATCTTATTACTCCAGTAATTCTGAAAGATAATTTTCCAGGGTACATCAATCTTGGTTGGAAGTTATTTTCTTTCAGGACTGCAAATACTTCGCTCCAAGCTATTCTTGCCTTGAGGGTTTGTGTTGAGATATCTGCTGTGATTCTAAAGTAGTATTAAAAGTCACAATAACACTGTAAGAACCAATGAGCACTTTGCTAACATGATCATATTTATTCCTCGTGACAAATACACAAATTAGTATTGAAAGCCTATGGATTGAACAGGGTGTATCCTCACTCTGAAACCAGCTTTCTGCTCTACACAACCTTCCAAGAGAACTAGGTCTCAATAACATGAGCCTGGAGGTTCCTTTAAAACAACCCGGGTGATGATTTAAGGGTCCAGGCTCCTGAAACTCATGCTTCCTTCTGCTTCTGCTGCTGAGGAGGGTTGAGGAGTAGGAGCTCACACTGGACTTCTGCTCCATTTCCCTTTCATGTCTTTTTGCCTTCCCACTTTTGCTTCGATGATCCTCTTTGTTCTAGTCTTTTTGTTTCTCCCATTCTTTTCCTTCATTTTTCCATTTCCTTGCTGTTCTCACATTCTTTAAAAACAAATTACTAAGGGTGAAATTCCTGGGACCCCAAAGTCCTTCTCCCTGTGACATCTACTGCAGCAAGGATGTCCCAGTGGTCTCTCTTTTCCTGTGTCTGACTCTGGGTTTCAATGGCTCAAATTACTGCAGGTGACTAGATGTAGCATTTCTCTATGAAGAGTCTCTTCATGGCTGGTGCAGACTTCCTCACAGCAGAGCCGGCTCTGGGTAGTTAAACATAACCCTGAACAACTTATCTAAGTGACCCAGGTAGAACCTGTGAGACTTCTTATGAGATTGCTTCAGAATTCAAGCAATGTTACTTCCAATATATCTGTTGTTCAAAAATGAATACAAGAATCATTCTAAATGCAAGACAGTTTAACACAAGATATTGAATCCTGACTGGAATGCCACACTGTGGATCTTTTAGAAGATAGGAAAAAGGCTGATGAGAAGTGGAGTTAAAGTTGAAAATCCCCCATAGACTTCAGTTTCCAGCCAAGGCAGAGGGAAAGGAACTGAATTCATCATCCTAACTAAAGCAAATAAAACAATCAATGGTGAATGAGATATATTAAGTAGTGGGTTTTAAGACATCAGATATCAGGCAAATTAGGACAGGGGCATCTGAAAAATGGGGGAAAAATGAGGCAAGAACTCAATTAAACCCATTTTACTACCTTGAAAGAGTTCCCAGGCTGCAGTGCAAGGATGAGGCATGAACCCTGGGTGGAGTTTAGTGGTGTCCCTGAATTGAGGAGGTGTACTTGGAAGGAGAGAAAGACTAAACCAGCTACACCTGGAAGGACAGAGCTCTGCAGGGGAAAAAGGCTGCACACAGACTCTTGAAGTCTAAAGAGGCTCTTCCTCAAGTGATGAGTGTATGCATGTGAAGAAATATTTGAAGTAGAGGGTGGTAAGAAGGTATCCTAGTGACTAAGGAGAACAGTATGCAGCTCTCACACAGGGACTGAGAATATAGTTTTTCCCACTTGCAGAAAGGAAAGCAAAATAATTCATAGGGAATTTAGTAGAATACTGAACAGAATCTTTCCTCAGAAGTGGATCACATTTAATCATAGATTAAAAGTTGTGCTGGTCCCTCCTAAAAAATATTAAAAACATACTACCAAAGGGTTAAATTGTTTCCAAGCAAATTAATTGCATTCTGGAACACAGTTTTGAAAAATGCATGAAAATGAAAATATATAATAACTAGCACACAATAAAGCAAAATCCAAAATGATATCCAATAAAAAATATTAGATATGGAAATAAGTAGAAAAATTAAATCCAAAATAGCAAAGAATGGAATGACTCAACTGAAATGATCAAATATGTTACAATTAGGACAGAGTACATTAAGAAAATTTGTATGCCTGTATTCTATATATTTAAAGGAGTTAGGCAGAAGCATAGAAGATATTTGGGAGAACCAAGTTAAACTTTCTGAGATGAAAATTATGCTGTGTGAGATAAAAACATTAACTGATAAGATTAAAGGAACATTAGGTGCCACATAAAGAACAAAATGGGATTTAACTTCATTCAATTGAAAGATTTCCATTGAATAATAAACAGTTGCTATAATTTGGATCAAAAATAACCCCCCAAAGCCTCGCAGGTTCAGAAATGTGGCTTTTGGAATGTGATTACATCATGGGAGTGCTAACCTCATCAATGGATTACTCCATTGATCCACAGCTGAATGTGCTGATAGGAAGTGGGGTCTGTTTGGAGGAAGTAACTCACTGGGGCAAAAGGAGAAGGGAATATTCTTGTCCTGGCCCCTTCCTCTCTCTATCGCTCTTTCAAACCCTGTCTGCTTCCAGGTCACTATTAGATGAGCAGTTTTCTTCTGCAGTTCCCTTCCACCATGATGTTTCTGCCTTGGAGTCAATCGACCAGGGAGTAAAAACTCTGAAACTGTGAGCCAAAACACTCTTTTCCTTCCTCAAGTTACGTATGTCAGGTATTTTGTCTCAGCAACAGAAAGCTGATCAATGCATCAGCATATACTAAATTTTCTCAGGAAGAATTTGTTCACTTTTTTCTTTCATTGTAATCACTATAATGTCATGCTAAAAGTCATGTATATTAACAGTGATTCACTTAATTGCATGGGCTGTGCCTGTCTGATCAATGAGTGTGAGAAATCCCTAAGAATGCCTGGGTGTGCTTATTGAATCTGTGAAAGGTACTAAGGTGAGCACATGGAAATGAGCATGTACATATGTGGATGTGTACAAAAGATTTCTATACCTAGGAGACTGGCTTCCTGCCTAAAGGACACACACAGTTAAGACAGGTCTGGGTTACCAGAGGAGCTCCTTTCAGAAAGAAAGAAAATATTATTCTCTTCCATCTCCCTGACCACCTGTCCCAGCAGGTCTTTTGTGCCCAGAAGTGCAGAAATGGAAAGGTCCTCAGGGGCAGGGTCCCTGAGGCTTTAAAGTTAAAACTGCCACAGACACCTCTGGAACTAACCAGAGATCCTGTGCCCATGGACCCAGGTCCCATGCATCACCTCCTCAGTAAGTGAGTCTGGGAAAAGGGTGTGGAGGGGTGGCTGTACCGAGAAGAATGAGAAGACAAGAGACCTGCCTCTTAGGGCTGGACCTGTGCTTCCCTTTCCTGAGTCGGTACAGCTGGAGTATTCTGAACAGGCACAAGGGGAGATCATAGACATGGCAGGCGAGGATGAGTGTGTGAGAGACTGTACTCTGAGACCTTCTCTTTGTAGTTCTCCTCTGGATTCTTGGTGGCACCAGAAAAGTGGGGAAGCTGGAGTTTGTCTGGAGGAGATTAGCACGCAGTGGGAGAGCTGTGAAGTGCATCATCTGGAGTCAGGCTATAAAATGTTGCAGTTTCCAGCCATTGATAAAGAAATTTAGGGGCTTCAGTACAAAGAATCTGCCTTTAAAATGTTTGAATCATGGGCTGAAAGTTAAGTTTAATGTGTACAACTTCAGAAGCTGGAGACAAAGACCACAGTTGAGTGTCAGTGGGATGATAACAAAAGTAGTCATTCAGCAGATTTTGGTGCATTCTAAAAAATTATTAAAAGTTACTTCCACCCAAAACAGAACATTATGCCCAGAAGAGCAATGAGCTACCTCTCTCTGTGTAAGAATTGATAATGTTTGAAATTTCACTAAAGAGGTGGATGTTTCACCTACCTATATGAATCCTATAAACCCAGGTGATCCCAACAACCCTTCCACTTCTTAAAAAGAGACTTCTCTGGTGCTATATTTGGGCCTACCATGAAGCCTAGGAAAAGGATTGAGCTGCAGGTGTCTTTGCATTGAGATGTGACCTTCAGTTTCCTCATTCCACCCCTGGCTGGAACCAGAAAACATTAACTCTAGGTCCTCAGCCCTACTGCTGCCACTGTCACACTGGGAATGCAAACACAGGAGACTAATTCACGAGAGGAGACAAAGCACAAATTTGCCCTCAGATATTTTAGTTCTTGGACTGAGGAGGCTATTCATGGTTGTTGCATAAATTATGACTGAAGGATATGCAACAACATTACCAGAGAAGTAAGAAGGGAAAAGGAAGATTAAATGAGAGGGGGGAAAGCTAAAGTAATCTTCTTCTGTCATCCTCAGAAATTTCAAATTAGTGTTAAAAGTAGTTGTTCTAAAGCCCTTCAAGGGGCAAAAAAACAAACACATACTTCTTCCTCTTGAATGTATACTCATGGCCAAAATAGCAGACCTTTGATTTGTCAGTACCCTGCAAAGGTCAATTCAAGATTCTCTCTGTTATGAAGCTGAAAATTTCATTTTTTCCTAAATACTTTATGATCCCTGGAGGAGAAGATTTCTGGGTAGTAGTGAAATACGGTGGCTATGATTCATAGGAGTTAAATGTAAAAATTTTGCAAAGGATATGGTCAAAGGATGAGGAAACAATGAATGACAAATCTTGAATCAGTAAGTGTTTAGGAATATTTGGAGTTAGACAAAAGAAGGTGCATATATCATGGGTATGAGCCAAGCTAATAAAGGCTGGGTCAATTCTGACAATTCACGGGCCTGACAGTCCTATTAATATACTTCAAATTTACAGTGAATGTACTCAAAGAGGAAAAGGAGGGAAAGGCAAAGTTCAGTGAACATAATGTCCCAGACATACAGAAGGTTTTTAAATTACCTACTCACGACTAGAAGTAATTTTCTATAAGCTATTACATTCTGTTTCACATATTTTTATCACTCCACATCTATTATATATATGAATTGGTTTCATTTTGGCAGGTCTGTACATGAATATAATTTCCTTTGATCATTTTTACCTCCCCCATAACCCTCCTGTCTCACATGGAGGGGAATCAATATATATATTTTGATTGTATACCTCTTCCCATTACCCACACTTTCTACAAGTTATTATTTTAAGAAAATACATAAGATTCTCATTCACTGTGAAGCACTCCATTAAGCACAATGCAAAAGGACTGAAGAAAAGAACTGAGATTGGGGGTAGTGGATATGAAGTTATGAATTAGAAAAATAAATCAGGGTGTATGATTTTGGAAATATTTTATAATCTTTATTAAACTCCTAGAGTGTTAAGCATTAGGGATAAAATCTAGGAAAACAATAAGAAAAACAATTTTTTAAAAGTGGATTAAGGAGGGGATTGGGTCATGTAAGGGGTAGGAAACAAGAGTCAGAGTTTCAAGTGGAAGGAAACGAGAGAGTCCAGATGCTAGAAACCATTCTTAGTTCTTAGGAAGGGTGAACATAGAAAAGCTAAGAACATTTTTTTTAAAGTCAGCCAATAATATACTTCTGGATCCATGTAGTGACACAAGGAATAGGCATATTGTATTCATATTTTCAATGGCATTGGACGTGAAGAAATTATTTAGACCTTAATTTCTTCCACATTTCAATCCTAAAAGCTAAACTGTAGAAAAAACACATAATCTTGGGAAATCTTTCTCATGTTAATGAAAAGATATTAAATGCTCAAATCACTTACTTCATAGTATCATAAGTCACCAATAAAACAAGATGTATAAAATTCAATCTGCATTTGTCCAGGTCCTTACTAATATGTTCTATTATTAGCAAGATAAGAGAAATAGAATTGGGATGTTTTCGAAAACATGGTAGCCTATGTAGTCATTAACATAAAGAGAAACTAATTTACAAGTACAGGAACAGATTTGAAGTCTCATCTGCCATGCATAAGTAGTCTAAGTACTTTTCTCCTTTCTAGTTACTGTAAAGACACAACAATTTTATTGAAACCAAGCTTTAAATTAATTAAAGTATATGTAAATTATCTTAGTGCTCTACAATGTTTACAGTGATCAAAATATTGCAGTAACATAGCACCCAGGAAAAACAGATGAGCTCACTTGGCCTGGATAACCTGTCACAATTTGTACATTGGAAAAGCAAGTTATTCTAGCATTATGTATCTGGAGTCAGTACCTAATACTTTATCCTAATTTTACAGATCATAAAAAGAAAGTTGTAAAGATAGATAGCAAAATATGGCAGCATATCAAAATGACACCAGCTCTGCTGAGGTTTCAGACTTTCTCCTGAACTGTCTTGTCAGGTCCCCACACTGGAGACTCTGGCTGTCCCTGCCCCTCAGCCTCCTCTTCCTCCTGGCCATGGGGGCCAACATCACCCTCCTGATCACCATCCGGATGGAGGCCTCTCTGCACTAGCCCGTGTACTACTTGCTCAGCCTCCTCTCCCTGCTGGACATCGTGATCTGCCTCACTGTCATCCCCAAAGTCCTGGCCATCTCCTGGTTTGACAGAAAATCCATCAACTTCTCTGCCTGCTTCCTTCAGATGTTCATCATGAATAGCTTCTTTGCCATGGAGTCCTGCACCTTCATGGTGATGGCCTTTGATCGCTATGTGGCCATCTGTCACCCTCTACGGTACCCTTCCATCATTAATGACCAATTTGTAAGCAAGGCTGCCATTTTTATTTTGGCTAGGAATATCCTTTTTCCTATGCCCATCCCCATCCTTTCAGCGCGACTCCTTTACTGTGGGAAAAATGTCATTGAGAACTGCATCTGTGCCAATATGTCTGTCTCCAGGCTCTCTTGCGACGATGTCACTGTCAATCGCCTTTACCAGTTTGCCGCAGGATGGACTTTGCTAGGCTCTGACCTCGTTCTCATCTTCCTCTCTTACACCTTCATCCTGAGAGCTGTGCTGAGACTCAAGGCAGAGGGTGCCGTGGCCAAAGCCCTTAGTACATGTGGCTCCCACTTCATCCTTATTCTCTTCTTTAGCACCATCCTTCTGGTCTTTGTCCTCACACATGTGGCTAAGAAGAAAGTCTCTCCTGATGTGCCAGTCTTGCTCAATGTCCTCCACCATGTCATCCCTGCAGCGCTCAACCCCATTGTTTATGGGGTGCGAACCCAGGAGATCAAGCAAGGAATCCAGAGGTTACTGAAGAAAGGATGGTCCTAAGGGCACCTGCAGCTCTACAATCCTGATACAGATAATTTATTATTCAGTTAGTTGGAAATTGGGCTGAAACTCATCACTCAGAGAAAAAATTTCAAGAACAAAAGTTAAGTACTAATTCTGAAATAAGTTCCAGACTCTATTCTTCAAACTTAACTGTGCTTTCAAAAAAGATCTCATGTGTCTGTGACATTTTTCCAAGATTTATTATTCTGATTTTCTCTACAACATAGCAACTAGAATATGAAGATGTCTAGAATATCAGGGTGAATTCTATAGTGAAACAGTTATTCCCAGGTAACACAGAATATACATTCTCCATATATTTAATTTTTAAAAAATATAATTTTCGATATGAGTGGCCTTGATATGAATTGCTTTTTGCAAATATCATTGTTATTAAAAACCTGAATATGTAGTATAGTTATGAAAAGATCACAGCATCTTAAATGTCAGCCTTTAATGACAGAAAGTGGCTAGAGTACATATGTTTGCTCTACCTGCCAACATTATGCCATCATTCTTTGCCTCTACTTTTTCAAGCAAAACTTCTTTGTTTCTGGTATCCAGACCCTGAAAGGAGGGAGGTATTGTGACATTTACTGAAATGTGGAGTAATGATATTACTGGTTTTAAAAGAAAGAATTAGGGCCGGTGAGATGGCTCAGCGGCTTAAGCGCCTGCCCGGCAAGCGCGAGGGCCCGAGTTCAACTCCCAGAACCCACATACGAAAAAGGGGCTGGTGATATCGCTCAGCGGCATGGGCGCCTGCTGGCGCGTGAGGTCCTGAGGTCGACCCCCCGGTACCCACAAAAAAAAAAAAGAAAGAATTAACACATAAAGCCTCTTTGTAATATGCTGGTTTGCAATTTTTTGAATTCTTGCATGAAATTCATACCCATTACCTAGTAAAATTCAAGGAACAAGAATTTCAAGGGGAAATTTTTGATCATGTTCCATTGTTAGTCGGATTCCAAAACCGGAACACCACACATAAAATTCCTTACATCACTGCACTTGAAGCTTCACCTGTGGGTTCACAGTGACTCAGTTTGGGATCTGTGTACTGGGCTCTGCTTCAGTGTACTAATATGTCACAGCATGAGAACACACCCCAGTAATTACATCTAAATTTACTGGGGCCCAGTATAAAGTGGGTCGAGGATTTCTAAGCAACGTCTTTACTTCAAAAACTCAGTGAGAGCTTGAAATTATGAAGATACAGAGAACTTTGCAATAATTGAGAAAGTCACATGATATTCAGGCAAAATATAAACCAATGTGGTCCCAGAAATGTTGAAGGAGTGCTTTCCTCTACATAGAAAGAATTGGAAAGAAATAAGTTACACATGAGTGCAGCCTGAGAAAGAGAAGTAGAGAAAGAGAAAGAGAAAAAGCCTGAGACATTGAGAGGATGAATTTCACGTTCTTCCTTCAAGGACTTTACAAATGTTTGTGGCTGGTTGGGAACAATTCAAGAGTCTCACTCAGTTTCAGGATCCTCATCAGTTGCATGAAAATAAGCTAATTGCTTTCAAACACACTTCTACTTCTAAGAGTCTGTGAAGCTACTCACTGTCTAAGACAGGCATCACTCACACTGCTGAGACTCCTCCACACATCACCTTTAAGCGTAGCTATGGAAACTTCCACATTCTCTCAATGAAAACTGAGCAGATAGGAAATGTAAACATTTGCAAATACAGTTTGTGGTTTTGTACACAGCAAATCCAAGACTGTCTGGAGGACCAATCATGTATCTGCATCATGTTTTATAGATCTATTTGCACCAAACTAGCAGAGAAGGCTTTTGGTTTTCTTTGATTTTTAGACTTCATGTATATTTAATTCTTAGCCTTTAGCTAAAAGCCCTGAATAGGCAAAGTATTATTTGATTCCTCATTTTATCTTTAGGATTAACATGTAACCAAGGTTAATGATATGGGAGAAATATGAATTCCATTCAAGGAAATTTCCATTAAATTTAATATGCATTCCTACCCTCTGACCTCCCAGAAAGGAAATGCCTCTAATCCCATAATCAACAGTTCCTAAAGCCTAGGTCATTTAGTCTGAGAAAAAAATTCGATCATTTCCTAATCTCTTCAAGGTATAGTCTTCCATATTTTGTCAATTTCTTTAATTTTTCATGTAATTATGAAAAGAAATAATCTTTAGTTTCTTTCCTAATTGATGGTGCTGACAGAGAGAAATATTTAAAACCAGAATACTTAATTTGAAATTAATCTCATTAGTAAATAATAAAAAATATTAGCTCTTGGGTAAGCAATGTTTGTTCATGTTAAGAGATAAAAAGAAAGCAATTACATCATAGTGTTTTGGATCTTAAGTTTAAATCTTGCCTTCAACAGATTTTCACAATTTTATGTATCGCTATTTAGCTTTTAACCTATAAAATCTCTTAACAGAGTACATGAGACATAAAATACATTATAACTAGTTTTCCATAAGAAACAGAAATAAACTCTGATCTTTCAAACCATGGAAGAACTGTCAAGATAACGTTAAAAGTGAAGGATATTTTGAGTAACATTAATATTACCCACAAATTGTTACTCATCCCCTATCACAACTAGGTGCATGTAAGTAATATTGAAAGAGATGATCCAACTGATACTAGAAAGTGATCAAAAAACATATTATTAAATATTGCACAGTGACCACAGGTCACAATAGTGGACATGCTGACCAAATTTTGGAAACAGTTATTCCTTATCTAACGTATATTCAACACCTCATATGTGTTAGATACTCTAGGTGCTGAGCATAAGTTCATAAGAAACAAAGACAAGAAATATGTACATTCTAAAGGGAAATTCAATATATTAAACAAGAGGGCTGGTGAGATAGCTCAGCGGCATAAGCACCTGCCTGGCAAGCAGGAGGTCATGAGTTCGACTCCCGGGAACCCATATAAAGGAAAAAAAGGGCCGGTGATATCGCTTAGCAGCACAAGTTCTTGCTGGCAAGCGCGAGGTCCTGAGGTCGACTCCCGGTACCCACATAATATATAATATATATATAATATATATATTTTATATATATATTAAACAAGGAAAAATTAAAAGCTATTTCAGATAATGCTAACAGCTATATGCAAAAGATGATATAATACGTTAGAGTGACCAGAAAAGGCCAAGAAGACCACTTTGCATGTGATTATTAGAAATTCTCTCTGCAAAGATGACTTTTTACTGAGATTATAAATGCTGGAAGTCAATCATTTGAACGCATATGGTAAGTGTGTTCCAATGAGATGGAACAGTGAATACAGAGTCTGACCCAAGAACAAACAAAAGTACAAGGAGTAGAGGACATTCCAGCAAGATAGTGGAACTACAGTCCTGGGGCAGAAAGGCACCCCCAATATCAGGGGCCCCTAGAGAGATCTGCCAAGATACAAGGACCTTTACGTCCAAGTAAAGGAGATATGGTCATGCGATTGCTATCAGAGCCCAGACTGCCAGAATACTGGAGGTCGATGAAGAATTATAGAATGGGAATTTGGATCAAAACCAAGGTATGTATCCCATCTTTTGAACCAGAGACCAACAAGAGAGTAGGCTGAGTCTTAAAGTCCATACTCCTATTCCAATAGTGCTGTAGAAGGAACGCTGCAACAGAGACCTTATACCTTGATAAGTTTAATTGGCATGGTGCTCAACACTGAAGAATCCACCTCTAATATTGGCAAATACATAATTTTATCCTCTTTAATTGTGAACTGGATGCTACTGCAGGCAAATATCAACCAAAATGTAGATTGTTGAATCTGGTCAGTCAGCTATAAATAAAGGAGACCTAGAACTATCACCCAGCCAAACACATTTGATCAGGGATTCCTGGATCTGGGTTAAGGACAGGGCAGTTGGGTAAAGACAAACATTCAGCTCTGTCCATGAGGGATTCCCATAGTTTTTTCTATTGGTTACTATTAAGTTTTTACTAATACTTTGCTGTTGATTTTTCTTTATATCTAATATAGTACCATAAATACAATGCTTTTCTAAATTATGCTGATTAATGTTTTTAACCTTTTAAAATGCCATAATTTTAATGTTTGCCAAAACCAGCATACAAAATTTCATCAATAAGCAGTACTTTCTTTTGGAATAAGACTTTATAAGCGACATGGCACATGTTGGGACCAAAAGTCTTGAGAGAAGAAAAGTCATTTATTAAGTGATTGAAAAAGCACCTACTGTATGCCAGACACAATGCCAGATCTTGCAGAGGAAATGAATTAAACACAGTCTACATCCTTGGTGAGCTCACAAGCTGCTGGTGTAGCAAAAATTATGGATTCAGAATATCCAACATTTGAAGAACTTTCCTTAAGAATGGGAGGGGAACTAGTGATTCATTAGTGATTCCCAGATCAAATTCTAAATGGGGTTTAAATGGCATTTATGCCCTGGACACTCAATCTTGTATATTGAGGTTGGATTTGACAGCTGACAAGTGCCATAGGTCCAGTTGCTTACTTTTATTTATTCATTTGGATATTTACCAGTCATTTCAAATGTACAGTCATGGAGAGCCGATTGGCATGGAAATGAATTTCAGCCTCCAAAGCTGCCCTTCTGATATTCCATTCCAAGCTAGCGCCTTGATTACTAGCAATTTCATTACTCCAGTTTTTCTTGCTAAAAGCCTTGGTGTCATACACTAATCTTTTCCACCCTTTTCACTTTACATATGGACTTTCTTCAAATACTGTGCTTCATAATTTCAATTTTCGTTCATCATTTTAGTCTAAGCCATTATCACGTTTAACCTGGATTAATGAAAGAAACTGACGATGGTCTGTATTGTCAACTTCATTAACTTATGAGATGCTTAGGGGATTAGTAAGGAACCCTCTGCACCCTGCATGCCCTCACTCAGGCAGGACCTTTGGGCTGCTCCTGCTACCTGGCCTCTTCCTCTCTGGCACTCTGCCTCTGTGCTCCACTTTCTGGCCATCAGGAATTGAGCAATTTTGCTCCACCACACAATTCTGTGATTTTGCTTCTGCCTTCAAGCCATCTGACCATGAAATCATGAGCTAATATACACCCTTTGAAATCATGCGCTAATATAAACCCATCATCTTTTATATTGTTAGTGCCAGGCATGTTGTCCCAACAACAGAAAAGCAGACCGATACAAACATCCTCATTGTTTGCTCCAGTCTTATTCACACACCTCATGTTCTATTCAAAGGGCTTCTTCATCCCTGTCCTATAAATTACATAGGAAACTTACTCAGAATGTAATGACTAGGAAGTACATTTAAGATGTAAAATACTTATTCGTGACGGAGTAATTGAGGAATCATGATGGGATAGTCACAATGAAGAACTTGGATACTCATAAGTGAGTTTAGCACATATTTGCAGAGGGAAAGTGAAGATAAATATTGTGATAGTAGTTCAGAATCTTTAAGTTGGACGTAAGGTAGCCATATGGATGTCATACTGTGTCTCTTGTGTCATTCAGAAGAAAACATCAATAAAACGTGTCCAGACTTGTAAAATACCTGATCTTTGAGTCAGATTTTTCAACACTGTACTTGAACAATTTCATAATCTTATGCTTTATTTCCTGGGTTTCTAAACAAAGGACTTCAGAACTGGTGGAAAGAGGTAGTATAGCACACTGAGAAAAAAGAGTATCTCTGAGGATATCTTCTTTTCTAGCTTGTTTGTAAAGCTGAAGACTTGGCAGTAGTGTAAAAAGGAAAAGCATACGAATGAGATGCAAACCACGAGTACTCAAATCCTTGGTGGCTGCATGCCCACCACTGCAGATGTGTGATAGCCCTAAGGATGAGGCATTTATACAGCAATCACCATATCAGAATCCACTGGGCTCCAAACACCCACAAACTGATAGAGATTTGGGGTATAAATGCTGACACAGATACTGTTCTCTACAACATTGCTGACATAGGACTTGAGCATAGCGGTCAGAACTGATATAGCACTGTGGGTAGCAGATTGCAGAAGACAATGAAGATGGCTACATTCATGACAAAATATTCTGAGATGATGGAAGGGTAGCATTATGGGTAGCAGTCATCAGCCATAACCAGAAAAATGGAGGATTCTCTGAGAAAGAATGCATTCATGATGAACATCTGTAGCAAACAACTCACAAAGCTGATGGGCTTCAGGTTGAAACAGAAGACGAGCAGGTCCTGCCAGAATCATTTTTGCCAGTAACATTATATAGCCATTATAATCCTAGAGTACATAACGCTTAGGGAAACCCTCAGATAGATGCTTAAAACCATCCTCAACAAGTCAGAGTCCTATAATTCCAGCTGGGACAGTACTCTTATTTTGAATAGCTTCTATGTCCATCTTGATCTTCAGAGTCTATGTGAACATTTCTCTGACTCTAACAACCAACTTTTAGCTTAAAAGCTGTTTATTTGTATTATTGCCCTCTTCTGAGACCCATGGGGCTTACCCAAGATCAAGTGGACACATCACAGGATGTATGCGTCAGCATCTTAGAATTCCATGCATTTGGAGTTTGTTTTCAATAGAAAAGTATGTCAGATATTTAGCACTCTATTCTAACATATATTCTCTCCACTTGCCATTATACTATGTAATCATTCCACATATCACACAATTCTTCTACTCTATTGCATTCCACATTTTCTCAATCCATCCTAAAATCATTTGATAAGCATTTTTTATGTCTTGTTATTCTACTTGACACAGTAGGAAATGCAAAAATGAATGATACAAATACTGACCTAATGAAAGTTATAAGATAATGGAGAAAGCACAAGATAGAGGGATAGGAAACCATTGGAAGGAAGTGTGAGTAACATAGCTCTCTAAGGCTACGGATCCTATGAGATCCTAAGTGGAACACTGTCAAAATTATTTATCCTAGCATTGAATTTTAATTGAGCAAAGAGTAATTCAAGCAAGGAAAAATTGCAGGCAAATGAGATGAACATTTTAAAAACTCTAAACAGAAACAGCTTTTTCTCTTTCAAGTACTACAAGGTATTTGCTTGTTATGAGTGGACTATAGCAAATTTTATTTACCTCTTGTGGTGGATTGACAACTGGTGGTCAACCTGTAACACCCAGCTGAACTGAATCAGCGTGGTGCCGGGTGTGGGGGTCCCACCTGAGGGTTGTTGCCAACATCATGAAAAGGAGAACTGGACAGGAAGAAGTGGTGCTGTTGGTTCTCCTCCAGGAGTTTGTTGCACTGGCTTTCCTGATGTGAACTCAGCTATTATCATCAGAGGAGCCCGGGACCACATTTTCACTGAGGATGGCTTTCGGGCAGCTCTGGTCCTTTCTTTGAGCGTCTTTTCCTGGCTCCAGTGCAAATCCTTCAGCCTGCCGGCACAGATCCTTCACCCTGCTGGCACAGAGTTTCTAGCTTCCAGCACTGACCTTTGGGCCTTCCCAGTGCAGATCTTTGATGCAGACTTGCATGAGATATTGGTCATGGGCTCTGGGCCTCCAGCTGGACTCATGGAGGACATTGCCCTGGGATCCAGGCCCTCAGCTGGATTCTTTGGGTCTTTAGTGTGTGAACAGATTTCCTGTACTCTTGTATTTGACTCTTTGGGTGACTATTATAAAAGAATCCTATAAATTAGGTGTCCTGTATTAAATTTTTTCCCTTTCAAACCCTGACTATAACACCTATTTAGCTAAGATTCTTTAGGGGAAATTTCAAAGGAATTATAAATGTCCTGGCTGTAAAAAAAAATTTCTTAATATATGAAATTCTATATGTCCAGAAATAAAAGAAGCAATGGCCAATGTGGACAATATATCAAGGATGTTTGTATGTTTCAAGAGAAACTGCAAAAACCTAAAATTTCTTAATAAAAAAAAGAAATAGCAATAGTAACATGACAAATTGTGGAGATATAGGTAGCAGGCTTATGAGCACATCCCTCCCTGGCTAATTCAAGATCGCATTTTTTTCTGTTTTTTTTTACATGGAAAATCTTCAATCTTTTATTGCAAAAAACAGTGCTTTTAATTTGACTCCATTCCAAAAATATTGTGAGCCAAGTGCTAACAACTGAAATGGAGCAATAGAATTAAGATCTCAATAGTTTACTTAAAATGGGATTCCAGGGAGGAGGGGCTATCATAAGAGAGAATGAACAAAACTCAAGAAATTGTACAGGGTAATACCTATGACACATAGGGCTGAGCTGTTAGCTATATAAAATGCATGCTGTATAAAATAATGAAGAACAATCTCTTTTGAAGTCATTATAGAAGCAATGTGCAAAAGAAGTTTTAAAAATCAAGTCCCCATTTATAGGCTACTACCATGTTTGGGGCGCTATTAAAAAAACATTAATGAAAATCAGTTTAGATCAATTTTAATTTAGATCAATTTAGATCAAATTTAGATCAATTGAGTACCAAAAAATAAATAATCCTTGTCTTTGTACTGCCATTTCAATGTGATGTTTAATATTTTCCCATCAAGAAATGAACTTATTTTCCCACCTTTTGAATTTGGGTTAAAACACGTTCTCTTTTCAAATCAGTAAACCTGATTGATGCAAGCAGAGGCTTGAAAAGGGGTTGTGAGTTAGGGTTTCTTTCTGCACATGTGAAACTCTGAAACTGTCATGACTGAGTCCTTGTGGGTCTGCTGAAGGGGAAGGAGCTGTGGGAAAGAGAACTGAAACGCATCCGTTTTTAGCTTTCCACTTACTGAGAGGTGTGAGTGAGAATAGCCTCGATCATCCAGCCCAAGTAAGACTGGACACAAAGTGAGATAGTCCAGGCCAAAATAATTCCTCAGTCAACCCTAACAATCATGAACTAAAAAAAAAAAAAAAAAAAATCATTTTTTTAAGCTGTTAGCTTTACAGAGATTTACTTTTTCCTAAAAGCTAAGTGATGTAGCAGGATGCAAAATGCAGAACCAATGAAGGTAAATTTTGATACACTGGACCACATTCAATAATCCTTTCCAGGCAGGGAGATACCTCAGCATCACACCACCTGTCTCACAAGTGTAAGGTCCTGAGTTCGATTCCTAGTACCAAAAAAAAAATCCTCTCTGCTAATGAGTGAGCAAAACAAGAACATATAAGGGTTTTCTGGACAGAACACAAGTAAAGTGATTATGCATTTAGATTGAGAACGCTGATCGTCACCATCTTTAACCACATTCACCTGCACAGAAGCAGGTATGAGAATTGTAGGTTGAGAATTGAATTAACCAGTGTTGGGCATTGTCCAATAGAATAAAATACAAGGAGAGAGGAAAAACAATACATGCCAGGAAGTGACTACAGTCTTTAGGCATGTTATCTAATTTATGCAAAAAGTGAAATGCAGGCATTGTGAGCAAAAAGTAAAGTAAAAGGTCATAAGTTTGATGGATTGTAATACTAAAGGAACTCAATAGTTTTTTAGATGAGTTTCAAAAAGAAATGAGATAGAGAAATTGAAGATGGTTGTGCTGGAGGTAGTAGTCTTAAAATTAAGGGCTGGTGAGACAGCTCAGCGGCATAAGCACCTGCCTGGCAAGCGCAAGGTCCTGAGTTCGACTCCCGGAACCCACATACGAAAAAAGGGCTGGTGATATCGCTCAGCGGCACGAGCGCCTGCCGGCGTGCGAGGTCCTGATTTCGACCCCCGGTACCCACAAAAAAAAAAAAATTAAGACACTCACAAGGTACAGTTACAAGTAATTTGAAGGCCTTGTTTTTATTCATAGTGCCAAGTTAAACAAAGGAAAAAATTACTTAAAGGAGAAACACTTATTAAAGCAAATAACCAGCTCATTAGAATGACAGTATATGCAAGTATAGAATCAACAAGATACCTAAGAATGAATAAAATGGGAATTCAAACACTGCTAGTAGGACTTCAACTTAATAATTTGACAAAATTTGGAAGAAATTTGTCAATATTTGGTAAAGTCTAAAGTGTGACAGCCTATTGAATTGTAATGCGATTCCAGAAATATGTTATAAATTTTACATAGGCATATAAGAAGTTGTAACAAGAAGAAAAGTTTCAACATAGTTAAAAAATAAAACAAGGGGCCAGTGAGATAGCTCAGCAGCATAAGCGCCTGCCTGGCAAGAGTGAGGTCCTAAGTTCGACTCCCGGTACCCACATAGAAGAAAAAAAGGGCCGGTGATATCACTTAGTGACACAAGTGCTTGCTGGCAAGCGCAAGGTCCTGAGGTTGACACCCGGTACCCACATTAAAAAAAAAAGAATCATATTCATAAAATATCCTTCAAAGTAACAGTGAATGATATTGATTGTAATATATTGTGACAGTTGAAACTGGATTGTCAACTTGACTGGTTTGAGAGATCCCTAGGGTATTAGTAAATCACACTTATGGGTGTTTTTATAGGTCATGGAGGTGTGACCTAGGATACTACATCTGGTCCTGCTCCTTCCTCTCTGGCACTCTACCCATGTGCTATGTTTCCCTGCCTCCATAAACTAAGAGCTTTGTTCCACCATGCACTTTGCCTGATTTTCCTGCCCTAGAACCTGCCAAACATGCACTGAACCCTGTAAAGTTGTGAGCCAAATAAAATTCTCCTCCTTTAAGTCTGAGTGTCAGATATTTTATTCCCAGCAATAGGAAAGGTCATTAGTACACATTTCATGAGCATCAAATGTGTAGATTCAATTTTTAAAGATAAGGGTTGGAAATTATTGTAGGAATATCAAGAGAAGAAATAAGAAATCTTCTAGGCATTTTAGTATAAAGAATTATAGTAGAAAAATATGTCAAATCCCTCAAAGTTTTCAAGAGAAACAGTGCCCCCTAGGAACATCTTGATTTCTGTCTCAAAAGGAATATGAACAGAACATCAAAATGCTTTAAGGCAAAAATAATATTATAGTTCATAAAAATAGATTCCAGAAGTCACAGTGGAATAATTTTTGGACTAGAATCAGACTACGAGATGGAAAATTAGATGGCACTGTGACCCTCACAAGAACTAATGTAATTTAATAATACCAGAGAACCTCCTATGTTCAAGGAAATGTGCTAGGGGCATTGAAGAATAGAGCTGAGTTAAACATCACTGTATTATCACTCCACTGAAAGGATGGGAAAGACAAAAACACCAAACCTAAGCAAAGAATGGAAAAGACAAGAAACGCTAAACCTAAGAAAAAGAAAGCATGCGTGTTATAATAATGATATGAAAATCCAAAGACAGATCACTTCTGGTTGGGTCATGTGGAATACAATTATGGAGGACAAGATCACGGAGGAAGATTCAAAGGAGTGTAGAAATGAGTGGAAGTTATTTTGCATAGAGTACTATTGATCACCAAAGACAAAAATATTTGCTATAAATTGATGAAGTACAATTAAAGAGCCGATGGGGTGTTGAGTAAAAGAGGACTTTGGCAACAATGCTGTTTATATTTTATTACATACAGTACGTAGTATACAATGAAGAAAATAGGGGTCACAGAAAGAAATTTTAAGAAGAGACTGGAGAGAATTAGGCTTGATTTGGGAAGATAAATGTAGATCCAATGGGGAAAATGGACCACATGGGAGAGACATAGGAAACCAGGAAATAATTGTATCATTGATCCACAGAGAAATAATTTTTTTGTGTGGGTACCGGGGGTCGAATCAGGACCTCACGCTTGCCAGGCAGGCGCTTATGCCGCTGAGCCATCTCACTGGCCCCACAGAGAAATAATTAACATGAGAACATAGCTGATCAAACCTGAATCTCTTTGGAACCACAGACAGCATTTCTTTCTCTGTGATAAAAATTCAAATTAGAAGACAAAAAATACCAGCTGATTATCTAATGTATTTAACAGTCCCTCAGTCTCTTCCTACCTACAGTAAGGAAAAGCAGTGCCTACAACATGTATGGGAAGCTTTACCAGGCCTACTTCACCTTCACTGAGGAAGGGAGGCTCTTAGGTTACATCAGTTACACTCTGCCTGAAAAAGAAATAGAATCAGTTAACAAGGAAATGTGCAATGTTTTCCACTATAAAACAAAAGAGCTAAACGCACGTCTCTCCTGAGACTTTATCTGTTCACGTTATAGACTGAGAAGGGAATTCTTGCTGGGTGGAAGGAAGCTAATGCCACTATGTGCAGGCACGCACTTTGCCAGTAAACAAAGTTGCTGCCACACAGTCTAACGCATCTTTTTCAGGGGTCTCCTATTTCTTCATACTTTGAATCCCTAGCTAAAACTATTCCAAACTGAATCAACATGCATAACTTTCGGTTAAACAACATAAAAGTTGATAAGGTAAATTTCCTAAGAAACTACATTTTGAAGACATAATAGCATAAACTAATTTATTCCTAGAAAGGTTGACTCAATATCACCCCTCAAACAGACTCCTCTCTCTTCAGGATATTCTTCTCCCTCATTGTCCACATCTCCATTCCTGAGCAAAGGGGTCACGTCTGGTACAGTGTTTCTCTACAGATGCAGTATGGAAGCACAAAGAGTTAGAGAGACTTCATGAACTCTAGGCTTGGTGTATTCCCAGAGGATTCTGAAGACTAAGCTCAGGGATGCTGGGACTTTCCCAGGCTCACTATAAAGTTTTTCTCCATGTAACAAGGCAGGCTTTGGGCCCAGAGGCTACAAGGTGCTCCCAGGCACCATTTTTAAGAAACTAGCTCATGCTCTGAGTCTCCTCCAAATAAGAGTTGGAAGAAAAGATTAAAAAGCAAAGATTTCTTGAGTAGGATAGGTGAGATGATACAGAGAGTGGGAGGAGGGAGCAAATGAGGATAGAAGTGGATTGGAGTCTCCTCTTTGCTGAAGATATATTTCAAGCACCATTTTCTTCACAAAAACACAATACCACATGGGATTGTACAGACATCCCCAGGTGAGGACTGTGATATATGTGTGTGTGTTTGTGTGTGTGTGTGTGTATATATCATATATATATATATATATATATATATATATATATATATTCTTTCTGTGTGTTGGTCTGTCTGTCTGTCTCTCTCATACACCCTCACAGACACAGACACACTCACACAGGTACACTGCTCTAGGCAGGACTCTAAACCACAATTATACTGTGATAACCACACCAACTCAATAAGAATGAACATTGTTCAAGGTAGCAAATTGTCATGTTGGCAGGTAACAAGGCCAGCAACTAGACTTGTGGTTCATCTAAGAAAGAGACTCTTGTCAGCCACGTTCATAGTTTTGAACTGGGGGTAGAGGTATGACAGATGTCAATATCCAAATATTATGACACTGATATTATTAATTAGGGCCGTACTATTTTCCTCCTTTCCCTCTCTCATAATCCTACTAACTTGTGAATTGCCTGATCTAACTCCCTTGTTCTCACTACTCTATGAACTATTTCCAAGCCTTGGCTATTGTAAATCCAATATCCCTGCAAGGGCAGCCAGATCCAACCTGCTTCTCTGGTAGCGAAATGATTGAATAGAGATTATTTCACACTCTCATCAACTGCCTTGGTATCGTGGAACCTGGGAAAGCTGTGAGAAGAAGGAGAGAATGTGATTCCCTGCACAATGCAGTATTATGTTGGTATTGATAGAAGTCCAAAGAAAAGTACAAATGGCCACCCTCATGCTACTTCTTCACCCTGTGCTTCTGGCCGATCTTCTTTCACAGCTCCTTAGTATCACCTTATAGCCAATGACAGCTTAATTATAAATGATGGTCTTCTAAAAGACAAACCAGTTATTTCAGATACTTGGTGATTTTTTTCTTAGCACTTAGGGCTAGAAACAAAAATACTTGGAGGAAAAACTACTCTACAAGCTAGGACCTTTATATACATTGGTCTTATAAGTCAAGAAAATAATCCACATTACTTAGATTTATTTTTCCCAATTTTGCAGAAAAAGGAACCGATATGGAAAGCAAGCCTAATAATTACAAACTCCAAACAAATATTCTTAATATTTCTGCTAGAGTCAGTGGTACAAAGATACAGCAGAGTAAAATGAAATCATAAATGCAATGATCTCAGCATTGGTGGGTACTAAAAAAGGATCTCTATTTTCAATTCCGTTTTCACAATGGACTGTGGGGCTGAGATCTTCATCAACCTGCACATCCTAGAACAGGATAAATTATTATTTTTCCCCCCACAAATGATATGCAGATATTGGCCACACACTTCCTGCCACTGTTTTAGACACACAGGAGCACCAGGAGGAAGGCAACCATTCAGCCAGACTTGCAGGTGCTGGTGTCCTGATGGCTTTGAACTGTGCTATGAAAGACGAGTCCTTATATCATTGCCCTGGAGACTTTTGCCTCTACTACTAAAGTGCCACGTGGAAAACCACCACCCTGAAGATGAAGCTGACTGTGGACTTAAATCCCATGATGTATATTCCTAGCTATTTCCTCAGACTTTTCTAAGTCAAGTTCCATGGACACTGATTTCTCAGCATGGCATCTGCCCCTTAATACTGGCATAACTAGTGCTCTTCCTCCTATGTGGACAAGTTTCTCTCCAGCTTCTCTAGGGTTAAAAGTTACTCTTTCTTTTCTATAGAACAGGGAATCATTAACTCCCTTGCCTGGGTATTTCTACTGTGTGATAACTGCCCAGCAAAGTTACAGAAATCTGACATAAGAAACAACGCACATAATATAACATCTTCCCTCACTCTCTGCCTCTGCCCCCCTCAACACACACACAGACATACACACACACACACAAACCAAATCCTCATATGTCAGTGTTAGGGATATTAAAATTAATATCTCCTTGACCTTTGCCCTGCTTAGTAGCTCTTCTGTATCTAAATAATGAACTCAGAGTATGGTAGTTCCTAAAGAGATTTACAGAGTGCTGGGGACACAGAAAGTTAAAAGAAGATAATCTTCTTTGTTATTTTCAAAGGATTAGGAATATCCCTTAACCATTTTAATTTTAGTGTTGCTAAAACTCATTAGATATTTGATGTGTTCATACCTGAATTTATGCACAATTTTAGGACATAAGTTTCATTATATATGCTATTTATTAATGATATATGTTGTAAGGAAGATAAATACAATTTGATAAGAGCTTCTTTTTTCTAGAATGATATGATTATTGTAGAATAAATTGGAGGATGGAGTCTTTGGAAAATAAGGAAGTTTCATAAGATAAGAAAATATTTTTAAAAACCTGTGTTCTCAAAGAATAAACAGATTGGTCAGGGCAGCAGAGCTACTGTGGAGAAAATTCTAAGACAGAAACTCTGATTGATCTTCCTTATGTGACTATGCTAGATCCAATATGTAAATTGCTAAATTTATATCAGATTGGAATATTGATGATGGCGTGAAGCATCAATTCTAACAAGACCACATTTTGAGAAACATTAGGCATGATAATTGTCCAAAATTAAAAGATGGTAGGGAATGCCAGAAAATGTGAGTACATATTACACCATGAAATATATGTAGTTCTTTTGAAAACGTCATGAATTAGGAAAAAATGAAACCATGAACAGTGTTACCTATGATGGATTTAGGAGAATAACTTGTGTTGAATGGTTTGCACAATTACCTTTGAAATAAAGAGAATCTCTAATGTTTATAAAGTACTTGTACCGTTACATCCTGCACACTGATTGATGTTTCTCCATCCCTCCAGGGCCTTGATAAGAGAATATCTTAACGAAAGTGTGGTTCTTCTTACTTAACAGAAATTCATTGACACTTGCTAGGACAATGCTTTCTAGCAATCATACCCAGTTCCATCCACCATTCTTTATCCTGCTGGGGATACCAGGACTGGAGACTGCACATATCTGGATTGCTATACTGTTCTGTATTGTGTACCTGACATCCCTTGTGGGGAACATCGCCATTCTCTTTGTGACCAAGACAGAACACAGCCTCCATCACCCATGTTCTACTTGCTGGCCAAGTTGTCTCTGACTGATCTGGACCTATCCACATCCACCATCCCCAAATGCCAGACATCTTCTGGCTCAATCTCCAAGAAACAGCTTTGGGGGTTGCCTTGCTCAGATGTTCTTTATGCGCATGTTTAAAGGTATAAAGACAGTTTTACTGGTGGTCATGGCTTATGACCGCTTTGTTGCCATCTGCAACCCTCTCCAGTATACAATGATCCTCACAAATAAAACCATCGGCATCCTGGTCTCTGTTGTTGTTGGAAGAAATTTAATTCTTGTGACCCCATTTGTGTTTCTCATTCTGTGACTACCCTTCTGTGGGCATCACCTCATGCCTCACACCGCCTGTGAGCACATGGGTCTTGCCCAATTGGCCTGTGCACCCATCAAGGTGAACATAATCTATGGGCTCATAGTGATTTCTAATATCGTCATGGATTTGATCCTGATCACCTCTTCCTATATGCTTATTCTTCGAGCTGTTTTCTGCCTTCCCTCTCAAGATGCCTGGCTAAAAACTCTCAATACCTGTGCTTCCCATGTACCTGTCATGCTGTGCTTTTACACACCAGCATTTTTTTTCTTTTATGACACACCACTTTGGCAAAAATATTCCATGTTATATTCATATTCTTTTGGCTAATCTATATATGGTTGTCCCACCTACCCTTAACCCTATAATTTATGGAGTGAAGGCCAAGGAGATCTGAGATCAGGCTGTAAAGATATTTATACAAAAAGAATGATTCTGTATAAAATTTGGGTAAACATATCCACTTACAACCCAAGTTAAGAAAATTTTAGCTCCCTTTTAAATCTTCTATAAAAGTAGTTTATGGTGACAAGATTTTTCATTTTGATTGGAATTGTTTTAGTATCGACAGACATGCAGAACTATCTTTGTTGTCCATTCTTCCAGCTCCCTGCATGTACATGAACAAAAGTTAGAGACTAACACACAAGATGCTGGAGGTGGAGATGGATTTGGAGTACAATTACTTGCATTTCCCCATGTATCTCATTTCCCCATGTATCTTCTCTCTAAGTAAATTTGGGTCCTAATAATATTTTATAGATGAAGAGACAAGGCTTAATCTATGGGTTAACGATAATGTCTGAATTAGAACACGTACTGCTCCACAGCTTTCTATTCTTTATGCTAATCACAGATTTTGTCTTCATCTTTAGTATCATTCTTTTATTTTTATTTTCATGTTCTCAGTCTTAGTCTTCTGTGATTCTCACTTCTTTTCTGCCTTCTGATGCCTTTCTTCCCCTATCCCCTTTCTTCTTCATTCTTTCTCCAGTAAAATAGATCTTGGTGACTGGAGACTTTGAGAGACAATAGGGCAGGCATTAAGGAGACATGGTACTGTTTGATAACTTGATGCAAAGTCATTTCAGATGTGAATAATGGTATATGCCTGTGTCTAATTCTAATTATATTCTATCTTATGAATGCCCCTGCTTGAAACATCATTTACCTTCAGATATACAGGAATTCATACAATTTAGAAAAGCAAATCAGATTCATTCTATGGTCTAAGCACAGACAAGACTTGATTATCAATCTCAAAATATTTTTGGGATAATTTATTAATGTTATTAATCAGATTTCCAATATTTAGTCCCTTTTACAAAGTCTAGGTGTGGCTTAGGATGTGATTTGCTTTAAAATAGGTGAAAATGTAACTGAATTGAATTATGACTGACCAGAGAACTCTTGCTTAAAAATCAAAAGAACTGTCCCTGCCTCATGTCTTTCATTTTAGAACCATTGTCAAGGTCTTTAACAATATACAAAATAATCAAAAGTACAGCAGAGTAGGTTATTATGAAATAGTGGCAGATATAAAATAGCAACTTTATTCAGTTTTTGAGTGTCTGGGCAGCACTTTTCTGAAAATTGATGTATTAAGCACAATTCCTGCATATTGTAGCACCTTGTGGAATTTCCTGTATCTATGTGTATAGGTTACAATTTGATTTTTACAGCCTCTGCTTCTTAAACCTAAATTTTAGGGAAGATCAAATTTTAAAGATGGAAATACATGGAAACTGATCTAGATCCTTTATCTAGCAAATAAAAATAAAGTTCATATAAACAGTCACTTGTGTATATAAAATATAAAACATACCCAAATCACATTATTTTCATGTAACAAGAGAAGGAAGTTCACTCACAAAAACTCTTTTGATGAAAAATTTTAAACTCTTATAGGAGATTCAAGTAGAAAATGTATGTATGTGAGGTTCAGCGCAAATGTCTAGGAAAGTGGAAGACAGAGAGGATAGCTTAGAGTTGGTGTGGGTAATGAGAAAAGGGTTACAACAGAAACTGTGTGCAGGAGAAAGAAGAGTGAAAGACAGTGACTGAACTGGGTCCAGTCTTTAACTCTACATCCATAGTCGTAGTGATTTCCTTGTTCACCAATGCCTGTAGCACATATAAACGTGTTAAATAAAAACTAACTTTTTTTCTTTTTCAGAGATATTAGTTGTTCCATGGCATGCATGAGAGAACTTTCTTGTTAAAATATTTATAAGAGTGAGATAGATTAAGTATAAACATGACAGTGTGCACAATATGGATTAGAATGCACAGCAAACAGCCTCTGAAGTAGCTTATAATCAAACCATCATACCATCTTGGACCTGGCTGAGCAGAGTCCTGTCCTGGGCTCTCTTGCCAGATGACCTCTGTGCTTTGGAGTGGTTTCCTCAAATGTGTCTACATCCACTTCTGGTGCTGAGGACAGCAAGCCTCTCTGGGCAGGGTGATCTCAGCCTGAACCCAACATATATAGTTCTAATTCTTCTTTTAAGACAACTCTGTGACTCTCTTCTTCCTGCACTAACCAGCATGTGGAGTTGGCCATTTTCCCTAGGAAGCCCCCTATCCATACTTTTTGGGCTATCATAGGCTCCAGGGCTGGGACCAGATTTCAGGAGATTGCCTTAATGAGGAGAAGAAACTCTCTCTGGACTGCATAGTTTTATTTTGTTTTTTGTTTGTTTGTTTTTCATGAAATCACATAAGATGAGGCTACAAGAAGGGTGCTGACATGCTGAGGGGGGTAATTTTCACTCATGTCTGAGATGGTATATATTTAGACCTCTAGTCCACCAAAAGTCCAAGGCCAAACCTTGGGCTTGAGCCATGTGTGAGGTCTGTACATTGGATCTTACCCATCTATATTCAAATGTCCATGCTGCCTTCTACCTTCAACACCCAGAATGGCAGTGGGAGCAACATCTTTTACTTCATTCCCCCACCCCGACCCGCACTGGTAACCAGAGTGATCATTTCAGCCTCTCAGCAGGGTTCACATCGCCCGCCTGGCACTCACACAGAAGTGGCTGCACTTGTCTCTACAAATGCCTTTCGAGACCACTGTTCTACAATGCAACTGGGTACTTTCAATCTATGTCTTGTTTTATGTCCCACTGATGCCTTGTTCTCCTGTGCCAGTGTTAAATAACTCCAGATGAGGTAGGGACGTGCCTTGTTTAATCGGAATGTTCTCCTCACTCTTCTCATACTCCCAGCTGTGACGAACACATTACCCATAATATCACCTGGTGACACTTTGAAAGGAAATGGTGTGGTCAACATTAAAAAGGGTCAACTTCTAGAAATTCAGTTATTAAATCTAACTAGCTCAAATGTTTTGAAGATTTGTCTTTCTACAGTAATTCCATGAAGTTCCAAACAAAATTTAATATGAATAGAAAAGAAAATGATCATTCACATTTTTAAGAATGCTTTGCTTAAATCTAGTATTTGTGGTCATCACCAAGGAAACATAGAAAGACCTTTAGGAGAGTTGGTGGAATTCACTATTCAGAGGCATCTCACTCTCCTGTGTCGGTGTCCTAAATAATGGATCAATTAACACTAAATGGAGTTTTGGTATACAAGAGGCAAGAGAGCTAGATTGTTCTGAAGAACAATGGCATTGTTAAAAATAACAATGTTAGTACCTTATATTTGTGGCAGGAGAAACAAAATGGCCAGATATGATCTCTTTTTATAATTAAAAAGAAACTTGATTAGGTAATGGAACTGAACAGAAAAAGGAGGTTTCCTGAACATTATGAAGAATCTTTATGTGCAGTAATTGGATAGCAACCAAATACATAATTCATATTTTACCCCAAATCTTCACTGATAATCCTTATGTATTTCATAGGTCTATGAACGGTTCAATATATTTCTTTATCACGTTGTTATATAATGAGTGACACCCACAAACCCTAGGGGAAGTTCTGCCTACATCTTTACACTCAGCCTCTGCATGCCCAATTTCTAACTTTCTGCTTCATTCTGGTGCTCTGTGTCAAAGTATTGCTACTTTGGACTAAGAGCGTGACCCCGGTGTTCTGGAAAAATCTGTATACCGTGTCAGTAATGAAGCTGTGTGTATGTGTATATTGACATACTTGCTTATCTTTACATGGTTAATATGGTATAAATTTGATAATGTATGAAAATATTAAGTATATTTGACACAATGTTAATAAAAATATAAATGATATGATGAAGAAAAGAACACAAAAGATAAATGTAGTTGAGGAAATGATGACAAAAGAAAAATATATCTATTCCAGAATTAATTATATTCTACTAGTAGTAAATATTCCAAGACATTTCCATTTTCCATAAACCTCCCTTTCTCAGGTAGGCACTCCCAGAGTATAAAGTGTATATAAAAGATACACTTTGCATATAAAATGTACATTATGTATAAAGTGTATTTTACGTATAAAATGTATATAAAGTATGTACTTTACATAAGAAGTGTACTTTACTTATAAAGTGTATGTAAAGTATAGACTTTACATATAAAGTATATACGTAATATACTTTATATAACATAGGAGCCAGTCTGCCTCCTCAAATATTAGTGTTGTTTGTTGCTAACTTTATCACATTATCTGCCAGCACCCTGGGAATACACATAACTCAGTCTAATTTAAAATAAATTTCCATGATACTCAATCCACACACAGTACCTTCTTCAATATACTCCAACATTGATGTACTGACTGGTTTACTGATCCATAACTGCTAATAAACATTCGGAATCTTGATATTACTCTGGTCCTCAAAAAAACTGTTAAAAATTGCAGGTGCTTATAAGTCTTTCCATTTCCAGTTGCCAAGTTTGAAGAAAATTCTCAGCAGTTTTCTAAAATGATTTCACCATTTTACACTTCTGTCAACTAAGTTCCACTGCTTGTGACATTCTCACCAACATTTGGTTTGTCTATTGAGTATTAGCTGCTGCAGTAATAATCATTTCATTATAGTTATAATTTTAGTTTCTTAATGATTAATAATGATGTTGAACACCAGTATTTTTTATATTCTCTCTTCAATCATTATTCTATACTATTTGTTTCAGAAATATATCTGTAATATTCAATATTTTTCCCCTTCCTTTCTTCTTTCCTTCCCTCCTTCCTTCCTTCCTTCCTTCATTTCTTCTTTCCTTCCTTCTTGTTCTTGGAGTTCTATTAGTATATATTTGAATTTCTTTACATTTTTTAGACAAAGAGTTATATAAAATAATGCTGATAAAATCATTTGGACTGATGCACTTTGAAATCAAATGCAGTATATTTGCACTGAGACTTGACACAAAAAAATGAAATAATCAGCTAATCACTATGCAGATTCTATATTATCATTCCTAGATTTCTCACTAATTTTACATTATTAACACTTGATTGCCCCAAATAAAATGAAGGTACTACTGATATGTTAGGGGTATTTTATAGGTCGACTAAGAATCATGAGTATTGAAGAAAACGCTGTGCTTTCTAAAGCTTCAATTAATATTGTAATTCAAAAACATCAATATGATAATGTATTGTAAGACATATCAAGCTGTATAGGGAACATCATAAACAATCAAAGAAAGTCACCAATATTTTATTCTTCATACTCGTCATAAAATAAATCAAAGATCCTTGAAGAGAAGATGTTTTTAATCCTTTGCATGTAAAGATATAACTAAAATATCTTGAAACATTGCAGCTAGCAGTCATAGGTCACAGGCAAATTTTTAGTATTTTCTTAAAGTAGTTGATACAATCATTACATATCCATACTCCTTAAATGGCAAGTTTTGTTGAGTTACCTTATGTTTATTGAGCGTCCACTTGCTGTGTTATCTAGCTCCCAGCAGGAGCTCAATTAATATACATTGAATCAAGGGCTGTTGTCTTGGTATAGGAGCATTCCTGACATCTAGTGGTCACACCAAATATATTTCTTGAACAAGTAAGTGAGAGTCCTTTATTTCAGCAATCTAGTAAACTAAAAAGTGAACTGCACTTGTTCTATTTCTTATTTTATTTTGGTGATCGAATACCAATAAATTCTATGACAAAAAATTATAATGCCAATTTCAGTAACAGTTTGGATCTATCGTCAAACACATTGCTGGTCTAGCCAAGTGCATTGATTCACTAAATTCTGAGAAAAATCACCCAGAAGTGTATTGTCATTTTTCTCACTCCTGTGAATCTATAAGGTGAAGCATAAGGTTACAAGTGGTTATGAAATAGTTTATGAGCTATTTTACCACAAATAAATGGATTTAAAGTTAAGTTGCCTGGTTCCTAAAAGAAAATGGGTCTGGGAATGTAACTGAGCGATAAAGCTCTTGCCTAGCACACACAAACCTAGGTGTGATCCCTAGTACTGAAAAAAATTTAATTAGAGTTAAAACCAGTGTTTACTTATTAATCAGTTTCTTAAAATAATTCTTGAGCACTTTCTAGTTATTATTTTATATCACAGCAATCCTCCAAGTTGATGTAATTTTTTCTCATTTTCTGTGTGAAAAAGCTAAGGCTTAGAATGACACATTAATTTAACCACAGTAACAGAGCAAATAGGTGGATCAAAAGCCATGTCTTTAATCTATACATGAAATATGTTTCCTTTGTAAAAGATATTATTATGTTTCCATTAATAATATATAGTTCTAGATGAAAAAAATGCTCACAAAATCACAATGTAATTATTATAAGAGATATAGATCAAGGCCTGCAAATCTGAGATAGAATCATGTGTCTGCCTCTTATTCATGTACGTATATTACTGAGCTGACTTTGCGGAGATGCTGGGTTTTTCCTTCGGTGCTCTTTTTCTGTCCTCACTGCCTCTGTGCAGAAGTAACTATTCTCATAGCATCACAGTAAGATTTAAGGTGTTGGTGTGAGGCCACTGTGCCTCTGACTGACAGACAGCTGGACCTGCTCAGGGAGGGTACTCGCTGGAGAATGCACAGATAGCAGCCCATTTCTGTAGGTCTCTGACTAGAAAACAGAGAGCTCTATCCTCAAGGATATGGAAATTTTCTGTTCCTTATCCCAGGTAGGCAACACAGCCCACTGTGTGGAGCCTCTTCCCAAAGGACTAGAGTTCTTATATAATCCCTTGGCCCTGGCTGTGAAGGACTCAGTCACATGCCGGTGGTTACGCTTTGTGGCGTCCAGTCCTTCCCGAACGCTTTCTCCGAGGCTGAGCAGAGGTAGGTGAGTCCGCTCTCGATTTTGCTGAAAGAAGCCTCTAATGACAGCAATGAAGATGATTCGTCAGCTGATGAAGCGCCAGTGACTTAGGGTCTCTGAACAAAGCGCCGTATCCGAGGGACACGGGGCGGAGGAGAGAGCAGTGTTGGGAAGAACCGGGAGTCGTTGCTGCAAACCAGACACGGACACGAAAGCACACAGCAAACACCCTCAGCCTTGAGTAGAAAAACATTTCAGCAAATTCAGGAAAATATATGGAGACACAAAAATATGAACAAATAATGTTATATGCAAATACAAGGAAAATTAATCATGGCAACTCAGCAGCTGGCATAAATGAGGTCTTTCTCCACCCTAAATTTTTCCATTGATCATCGCAGAAGAGGCGTTCCGTGTAATCCGTCATCCTAGTGGAAGAGGTGGCAACACATTCCGAACTGGGGAGCAGATGGGGCAAGAGAGAGGAGCCTAGAGGCCTGAGTAGAGAGGTTACTGAATATTCTGCCTCAAAAGATAGCATCCAGCCTCTGGGAGGAGCTCACCATAGATGACCGGAGAGCTGCATGTCAGAAAGGGAAGCGGGGGTGTCAGAAAGGAAGAGAAGAGAAAGCCTCAGAGAGTTATAGTGGAGAAGGTCCCAGGTACATACATAAAAGTGCTCACTAAACAGAAAACAGTCTTTAAGTCCACAAGAAAGTGAAAGCTGTTGCATCAATAGTGCTCACAGTGATGGTACTGGCTTGCAAGAGAAGCAGCGATATAGTAGAAAATGATCTTTGCTCATGACAATAAGCTTATTAACCACGGACATTCTGAACTTATATGTAGAATACCAAAGGGCCTTTTGGTAAGTTTCCTACAGAGCATATAAAACATGGGAGGATTACAATGACAGCAGAAGCCTTGTTTGAGGCTAGTGTGACATACTGCATTACTGGAATCTGATCCCCATGAAGTTGAGGACTTTGACTCCATGGCTTCTGTGTGCCTGCATTTGGAGCAGTACCTGCCAGATAGTGAGCACTGAGCAAACGCTTGTCAAAGAACGAAGGGGTTAATAACCCAGAATTTCTACAACGCATGAGGACAGAGTGGTAATCGTGGTGAGTCTTCAGACAGTTCTCAATATAGAACACGGAAAACTGTAAGTCAGTAGGAGCAGTTAGGACAAGTAACAATCTACAAGATTTTAGGATTCTGACACAGGAGTTTCTGTAGTGTATTCCTAGAATAATACAATAAATCCATCCAGAAGAAATAACCGTCTCCCCATTCTTCCTAAGTGCCCCCATAAGAAGTCAACAGAGGATTTCTCAAATCAAACTCTCTCCCTTTGAAACACAGAACCCTGCTCCCTCCTCTTAGAACATAAATCACTGCATTTTAGTCTCATTTTGCTAATGTGATTTCATTGATCCCTCAAATGTTTTCAAAAAGGAAAAATCTCAAAGATCATTAGATAAAGGAATGAATTGAGAGAAGTTAAGCTAAAATGTGTGTTGTTGACTAAGTTGTGAAGAGGAAGAAAAATTGATTAGAGAGTTATTTCTGAGTATTAACTCTAGTAGTTTTTAAATTGTCTTGCTCAGATCAGTCTCCATCACTAGCAGAATTCTACAGGATAAAATCATCTCCAATCTGGGTATCAGTGAAAACCTTCCAACCAGTCAACTACAAATGTACTTGGTGTCTTTACTGTGATTTTCACAGTGCAACCAGAGTGACATTTTTGAATTGCAATTGGATCCTGTTACCTTGAAGCCTAAAATCCTATAGTCTCTTACATTGTTTCTAAGATAAAGATAAAGCTCCTTAAATTAATCACAAGGACATTATCTTTTTCTACCCATCTGTCATCTCATCCACCCTGTGCTATCTTTATGCACCCTGGTCACACTGATCTTTGCTACCTCAAATCTGCCATGCCATTTCCCACCATTCAGTCTTTACACACCCTGTTCTACTAACTAGAAGTGGTTTTTTTCCTCCCCAATTCCCTCTTCCCTTATGGATTCTCATCATTCAGCTCTCTAGTTAATACCTCCTCAAAAAAAATCATTCCTAGTATAACTTGCTCTTAACATGTCTCTTTATGTAGCCCCATTTCTCCCTTACATTTATTATATTTAATAGCACAAAGCAGCTTTATTTATCACCTCTGCAAATGGGGACAGAAGTGCCAGCCTCAGATCTGTTTTAATCTTTAAATAAAATAATATTCGTAAAGCACTGAGAACGATTCTGACCATGTCAGCTAGACTTTCTCCCACCCCAACACAACAAGAATTGTTATTCTTTTTAGTAGAAGATGAAATTAAAATCATTTTCTGATAGATTTGATGCTGGAGCAGATCCTAGAGATGAAAAGAAAGGTGACTCAAATTAAGGGTCATTGGTGGGTGGAAGATACTAACACTGACTTTCATATAATCAGATCTCATGAGGAGAAAAAGACTGGACTAATACAACTCAGGAAGTCAACAAATCATAAAATAGTTTCCTTCTCTTCAGCAGATTCATGACACATATTTGAAAGCAAATCCACAGTATAGTATTGGCGATACTTGAACACAATATGGTCATGTATTAATCCAAATGACACCTGCCACTATATACTCCCAAAGCAGTTCTTGAGGCTTGTGTTATAACCAAGTGACAGGACATTTTTTTTAAATTGGTATCACGATAGTACAATATATTACATCATAGAAGTATCGAGACAACATGACACATGGCACCTCTTTAGAGATTTCACCACCTTGATCCCACAAGCCCTGTCAGTATCTGGAAACCACCTATGCCCCAGAGCCAACGCGGGGTACACCCTGTAAGTTTTTAATTGTGTCCTGGTCTTGTCTACATGCACTCAAGCACCCCATCTTCTTACAGATTGCATCATTGCCAAGGGGTAGTTGAAAATCAGACTAGAACCCCAGGCACCAAACAGGTTCAATTGCTAAAATAAATAAGCCTACAGCCAGTTTAGACATACTATTGTCCATCATCGTATAAAAGAATATATCGACAGCATTAATACAAATAAGACTGTTCTCAAGTCCAGCCAAGTGTCTGGCCTGGATATTGTTCTAGCTTTAAAATATAGAGACATTGGCACTGCCACTTTCCACGTAGCAGGGAGGGATCATCCTTTTACAATAATGAAGCATGAATAAGGCAAAAAAGAAGATCACAAATTACAAAAGGCACTGAAAAAATAATAAGCCATACAGTATTTTCAGGTAAGGGATGTAATATGGTGGATGTTGGGATTATCCAGTTCTATAATGTAGTGCTATTTTTCTTGAATTATGTAACTGTCTCCAATTGTATTTCAATCTCTTAATTTTATCCCAAGGCTTAGATGCAAATGCTAGCTTTACTAGATTCCCTCCCACATAGCTCTGCCTTAACTTCTCAGGTCTACTTTGTGAGAATGTGTCATGCCCTTCAACCACAAGACTGGTGGAGTCAACATCTCCATCTCTATTCCAGTCTAGTAATGTTTTACACGCACACACACACACACACACAAGCACACATACATACACACACACAGCTGTTATCCTTTACTGATTAGCAAGTGTGGTTAACAATAAATATTTGCTAATTTATTCCTTTTTAGAAACAGAAAAGACAAAAGACATAAAATGTTCAAGCATGTTGTATTTAGGAATTTTCTGTATAAGCTTCTATAAATGAGAAGCAAATATTTCAAAGTGAAAGTGTCTCTTTAAATGCTCCTTATATTGTCTCACTAGGTTTCCTCTGCTGTGTTATGGAATTAAAGAACGGATTTTCTGTTTCTCCAAGAAATAGACAACATGTTATGAAAGAAGCTAAAGTCTCTGACTGGAAGCAAGAAAAGTTCTGCAAGAAATGAGTCTGTACACAATTCCTACCAATGTGCTTCACACCAACAATACTCAGTTCCACCCTTCTTCCTTCTTTCTGATAGGAATCCCAGGGTTGGAACATGTGCACATGTGGATTGGCTTCCCCTTCTTTGCAGTGCATCTAATAGCCCTCCTGGGGAACATCGTTATCTTGTTTGTGATCCAGACTGATCACAGTCTCCACCAACCCATGTTTTACTTCCTGAGCATGTTGGCCTGCACTGATCTGGGCTTGTCCGCAGCCAGCATCCCCAAGATGCTGGGCATTTTCTGGTTCAAGCTCAGGGAGATTGAGTTTGGTGCCTGCATCACGCAGATGTACACCATCCATATATGCACTGGGCTGGAGTCTGTGGTGCTGACAGTCATGGCCATAGATCGCTATATTGCCATCTGCAACCCCCTGAGATATACCATGATCCTCACCAACAAGGTGATAGCCATCCTGGGCACAGTAATCATAGTCAGGACTTTGGTGTTCGTGACTCCATTCATATTTCTCATCCTGAGATTACCTTTCTGTGGTGTTCGAATTATCCCCCATACCTACTGTGAACACATGGGTTTGGCGAAGTTAGCTTGTGGCAGTATTAGGGTCAATGTCATTTATGGCTTAGTTGCTTTTTCAGTGGGCTACATTGATCTCTCTGTGATTGGATTTTCCTATGTCCAAATTCTCCGAGCAGTCTTCCTTCTCCCATCCCGGGATGCTCAGCTCAAGGCACTTAGCACCTGTGGCTCCCATGTCTGGGTCATGCTGGCTTTCTATCTACCAGCTCTCTTTTCCTTCATGACACACCGCTTTGGCCGCAGCATCCCTCACTACATCCACATACTTTTGGCCAATCTGTATGTTGCTCTTCCCCCTGCCCTCAATCCCATTATCTATGGGGTAAGGACAAAACAGATAAGAGAAAGAGTGCTAAGGATCCTAAAGCTATTGACATTTAGCCCCAAGAAGATCTTCTACAACAGCTCAGTAAGACAATCATGAGACCAGACCAGAAGTACACACTGAAAACATGTTGGTTAAGCATCCACAACAGATGGATAAGACAGTATACGACCACAAATGAAGTAAGCTGAAAACTTCTCTAATAAACTCCTCCGGCACTCTCGCGCAAGACGATCACACCACATATCCCTTTATGGCTCATTATTCCAGAACTCCTTCTTGGAAGGTGTAGAACAAAGACTTCAAAGTAACCTCTATTCTCTGACCCATGGAAAGTACCAAAAACATATTCACATTCAAACTCCACTAACACTACAAAGTTCCTACAGGTTTTACAAAAGCTTCTTGCCCAATGTGTGCCTTGAATAACTACTTTCCACAGGGAGATTCTCTCTATTCACATGTAATCAACTGAGGTTTATGACTATAAAATGATGTGGGATTTCATGAAAATCAAGCAGGATGTAGTAGCAAGAGAAATGAACTAGAAGTCATAAAACATACATTTCAATTCAGGCTCTGCCTTTACTGCAAATTTAACCTGAGAATTACACTTAAACTCTTGGATCTTCTAAATCCCTGCCCATAAAATGCAATAAAGCAACATTAATTTGGTACTATGAACTCAAAAAGACTGGTGAAAATCTTTGCAACTTGTAAATCATTAAAAGATTTTGAAATATAAACAACATTTATAAAATGCAGTGTGGTTATTGCTTCTAGTGGATATAGACTTAGCTTTCTAAGTCCAACTTCAATGCACAGTGGTTTGAAACGAGGTCACCAGCTCCAAGGTTACCCCTGTGCATGCGGCTTTTTATGGACTGCTCAGCCCTACTATAGCAGAGGGACTATCAGTCAGGAGGCTGCAAACCCTGAAGATTTCAGGAAGTCTCTCTGATTTGAGGACTGAAGGAAACCCCATACCCTGTGGTGTTTGCCATGGTGCTCTCTATGTGAGACTGTAATTTTGGCTACTGAAATAGTACAATACAATAGAAAACTAAAATTATACAAAGTCATTCTCACTAAGGTGTGGAAACTAAGTAAGACTATTGATTGATTTAGATATTCTAGGAGCTGCAAAAACATGATACTGACTTCTGATTGGATATAAGACTATTTGAAACCCAAGGAAGGTTGAGCAGGAATTTGCGAAAAACATGGCTAAGGTGATAGCAATGTAAAATGAGAGAGGAGAAAGTAAAGTTTGAGGAAATGAGACATTATACCAGTATTAAAGAAAAATGACCAAGTGGTCATCTTGCATTAGAAATTTTGAGTTTATCACAAAGAGTTAAAAACTAAACAATTCACAACAAATGGAGACCAAAAATAGAGTCATTATAGATTATCTTCCAAGTAAACTGACAAGCCACAGTAGATTTTCTTAAATCTCATATACTATAGTAACTCCTCCACAAAACTAAAGAATTTGAAAACTTTTTAAATCAGTTTAGAAAACTATACTATCTTCATGGCAAAATCACAAAATGTAAGAGAAATAAAATAAGAAAAATTATAGGTTAAATCCACATGCATATGTAGCCATCAATTATAGATAAATTTGACAAATCAATTTGGTTCTACACTTTTAAAATTAATTATTTTAAAATATCTTTATTTTTAATTGCCATGTTACATTTCTACATATTTATCGAATATAGTGTGATATTTGATAATATATAATGTAAATATATATATAAATATATATAAAATATGTAATGATCAGATCAGCATAATTGCTATATCCACTACCTCAAACATTATTTATTTATGGTAGAAACATTCAAACTCCTCTCTACCAGCTATTTTAAAATATACAATTAAGTGTTAGGAACTATAGTTACTTTTATATGCTATAGAATATTAAAACTTACTTCTTCTATCTAACTGCTCCCTTGTACCTTTCAATTATCCTCTCTCCATCTGCCTCCATCTCACACCTCCCCTCAGACTCTGCTCATCACTATTCGACTCTCTAGCTTCTATTAGATAAACTTTCATCTTTCACATATAAGTGAGAACAGGTGGTATTTGTCTTTCTGTGCCTGATTTATTTCACTTAGCACAATACCTTCCAATTCCATTCATTTTGCTGCAAAACAAGATTTTATTACTTTTAGGTCTGAATAATATTCCATTATGTATTACACCACATTTTCCTTATTTATATTTTTCATCAATGGACACCTTGATTGCTGACATATCTAGGGCTTTGTCAATAATGCTGTAAGAAACACGGGGGTGGCGGGCAATGTCTCTTCAACATACAGATTTCTTTTCCCTTGGATATACCTACAAGTGAAATTGCTGGACCATGCTGTATTTCTATTTCTACTTTCTCGAGGAATTTCCATATTGTGTTCTATAATGGCAGGTTTACATTCTCACCAACAGCATCTGACAATTTCCCTTTATTCATATCCTTGCCTGCATTTGTTATATACTGTCTTATTGTTAGTAGTCATTCTAATTGAGATGAGAAGATATCTCATTGTGATTTTTATTTATATACATATTAATTATTTTAAAATAATTTTCTTTTCCCTATAAAGCGAAGTGAGAATAGCTGGGTGGATTTTGGAACTTTTGACTTAAAATAAGTTAACTAAAATTACTTTGAAGATGATGAAAGAGTAACTTCCAAGAAACATACAATAGTCCACGATAAATGAGCCAGTGTTAGAATCAGAGGTCCAGAGACAACTACGCCTACTAAGATTTCATAAATGAAGAAATCTTTCTTTAAAAAAAAAAGCAGAGAACCAACAATTGTATGTACAGGTGCTCCAACAGTGGACACTGACTTGAGATCAAGCTGTTGTTAACCTGGATAATTTTTACATAACAGGCTTCAGGTTGAGTAGAAGCCAGCATTTCATCATTTACTTTTCACTTATGTTTCCCCTTAAAAATACTGAGAGACCAATTTTATAGTAATATTAAAAGAGCAATAATGCTGTAAGAACAAATGAGCTCTTTCCTAATATGATCACATTTATTCCTCACGACAAATATACGAATTAGCGTTGAAAGGCTATGGACTGAACAGGGGTATCCTGGCTCTGAAACCAGCCTGCTGCTCTGCACACATCCTTCCAAAAGAACTAGGTCTCCCTAACATGAGCCTGGAGGTTCCTTTAAAACAACCCAGATGATGGTTTAGGGGTCCAGGCTCCTGAACCTCATGCTTCCTTCTGCTTCTTCTGCTGAGGAGGGATGAGGAGTAGGAGCTCACACTCAGCTTCTGCCCCATTTCCCCTTCACGTCCTTTCACCTTCCCTCTTTTACTTTGATGATTCTCTTCGTTCTAGTCTTTTCATTTCCCCCATTCTTTTCCTTCATTTTTCCATTTCCTTGCTGTTCTCACATTCTTTTAAAACAAGTTACTTAGGATGAAATTTCTGGGACCCCAAAGTCCTTCTTCCTGTGACATCTACTACAGCAAGAATGTCCAAGATGGCTTTTCTTTTCCTAAAAAATAGACAGACAAGATTAAACAAACATTCCATCACATAAAGAAGAGAATAGGATTTTACTTCATTAAACTGAAAGAGTTCCATTGAATAATAAACAATTACTATAATGAGGATCAAAAATATTTCCCTTCGCTCATATGTGCAGAGATGCGGCTTTTGGAATGTGATTACATCATGGGAGTGCTAACCTCATCAATGGATTACTCCATTGATCCACAGCTGAATGTGCTGATAGGACGTGGGGTCTGTTTGGAGGAAGTAAGTTACTGGGGCAAAAGGGGAAGGGAATATTCTTGTCCTGGCCTCTTCCTCTCTCTATGGCTCTTTCAAACCCTGTCTGATTCCAGGTCACTATTAGATGGGCAGTTTTCTTGTGCAGTACCCTTCCACCATGATGTTTCTGCCTTGGAGTCAATCGACCAAGGAGTAAAAGCTCTGAAACTGTGAGCCAAAACAGTCTTTTCCTTCCTTAAATGATGTATGTCAGGTATTTTGTCCCAGCAATGGAAAGCTGATCAATGCATCAGCATATATTATTTTCTCAGTAAGATTTTGTTCAGTTGTTTTCTTCCATTGTTATCATTATAATGTCATGCTAAAAGTCATGCATATTAACAGTGATTCACTTAATTGCATGGTCTGTGCCTATCTGATCAGCGAGTGCAAGAAATCCCCAAGAATGCCTGAGTGTGCTTATGGAATCTGTGGAAGGTACTAAGTGAGCACATGGAAATGAGCATGTACATACATGGATGTGTACGTAAGATCTCTGTAACTAGGAGACTGGCTTCCTGCCTAAAGGACACAAACAGTTAAGACAGGTCTGGGTTACCAGAGGAGCTCCTTTCAGAAAGAAAGAAAATATTTTTTTCTTCCATCTGTCTGGCCAAATGTTCCAGCAGGCCTTTTGTACCCAGAAGAGTAGAAATTGAGAGGTTCTCAGAGGGCAGAGTCCCTGAAGCTTTAAAGTTAAAACTGCCACAGACACCTCTGGAACTAACCAGAGATCCTGTGCCCATGGGCCCAGGTCCCATGCATCACCTCCTCAGTAAGTGAGTCTGGGAAAAGGGTGTGGAGGGGTGGCTGTACCAAGAAGAATGAGAAGACAAGAGACCTGCCTCTTAGGGCTGGACCTGTGCTTCCCTTTCCTGAGTCGGTACAGCTGGAGTATTCTGAACAGGCACAAGGGAGATCATAGCCATCGCAGGTGAAGAAGAGTGTGCGAGAGACTGTACTCTGAGACCTTCTCTTTGTAGTTCTCCTCTGGGTTCTTGGTGGCACCAGAAAAGCAGGAAAGCTGGAGTTTGTCTGGAGGAGATTAGCACACAGTGGGAAAGCTGTAAAATGCATCATCTGGAGCCCAGCTATAAAATGTTGGAGTTTTCAGCCATTGATAAAGAAATTTAGGGGCTTCAGTACAAAGAATCTGCCTTTAAAATGTTTGAATCATGGGGTGAAAGTTAAATTTAATGTGTACAACTTCAGAAGTTGGAGACAAAGACCACAGTTTGGTGTCAGTGGAATGATAACAAAAGTAGTCGTTAGCAGATTTTGGTGCATTCTAAAAAATTATTAAAAGTTACTTCCACCCAAAACAGAACATTATGCCCAGAAGAGCAATGAGCTACCGCTTTCTGCATAAGAACTGATAATGTTTGAAATTTCACTAAAGAGGTGGATGTGTTACCTACTTATATGAGTCTTATAAACCTAGGTGATCCCAACAACCCTTCCACTTCTTAAAAAGAGGCTTCTCTGGTTGTATGTTCTGGGCCAACCTTGAAGCCTGGGAAAAGGATTGAGCTGCAGGTGTCTTGGCTTTGAGATTCGACCTTCAGTTTCCTCATTCTAATCCTTGCTGGAACCAGAAAACATGAACTCTAGGTCCTCAGCCCTAATGCTGCCACTGTCATGCTGTGAATGCAAACACAGAAGACTACTTCACGAGAGGAGACAAAGCACAAATATGCTCTCAGATACTTTAGTTCTTGGACTGAGCAGGTTATTCAATGCTTGTTGAATAAATTACGACTGAAGGATACCCAACAACATTACCAGAGAAGTAAGAAGGGAAAAGGAAGATTAAATCAAAGGGAGGAAAGCTAAAATAATCCTCTTCTGTCATCCTCAGAAATTTCAACTTAGGGCTAAAAACAGTTGTCCCAAATCCCTTTAAGAGACAAAAAACATATACTTCTTCCTTTTAAATGTATACTCATGGCTGAATTACCAGATCTTCAATTTGGCTGTACTCTGCAAAAGTCTCTTCAAGATTCTCTGTTTTCAAGCTGGATATTTGACTCTTTTCATAAATACTTTATGATGCCCAGAGAAGAAAATTTTCTTGGTTGTAATGAAATTTGGGGTCTGTGATTCATAAGAGTTAAATGCAAAATTTTGGAAAGGATATTAGTCAGAGGATGAGGAAATAAATGACAAAACTTGAATGAGTAAGTGTTTAGGGGGATATTTGGAACTAGACAAAAGAATTTGCATGTATCACAGATATAAGCAAATCTAATAAAGGTTGGGTCAATAGTAACAAATTATGGGTTTAGTTGGTCCTATTAGTATGCCTTACATTTACAAGTGAATGTATTTAAAGAGGAAAAGGAAAGGAAAGGCAAAGTTTAATGAATATAATGTCCAGGACATACAGAATATTTTTAAATTGCCAACTCATGACTACACATAATTTTGTATAGGTTAATATTTTTGTTTCACATATTTTTATTATTCCATATTGATTATATAATAATGGGTCTCATTTTGGCAGATTTGTACATATATATAGTTTGCTTCGATTATTTTTACCTCACCCATAACCCTCTTGCCCCACACGGAGGAGAATCTATATATGTATTTTTTTCATTTTATACCTCTCCCCATTACCCACCCTTTCTAAAGTTATTATTTTAAGAACATCCTTAAAATCTCTCATTCACTGTGAACCACTCCCTCAAGAATAGTGCAAAAGTACTAAAGGAGAAAAACTGAGACTGGGGGTAGTGCGTGGGAAGGTATGAATTAGAAAAATATATTAGAACATATAACTATGGAAATAGTTGTATAATCCTTATGAAACTCCTTGGGCATTGGCCCTTAGTGGTAAAATCCTGAAAAAAAAATAAAGAAACCTAATTTTTTAAAGTGGATTAAGAAGGGAATTGGATCATGTGAGTAGTAGGAAATAAGAGTGAGAATTTCAAGTGGAAGAAAATGAGAGAGTCCAGATGCTAGAAAGCATTCATAGGTCTTAAGAAGGGTGAGCACAGAAAACCGAAAAACATTTTTTTAATCAAACAATAATGTGTGATGCATCCCTGTAGCGACACATGTAACAGGTATACTGTATTCATATTTTCATTGGCATTGGACCTGAAGAAATTATTTAGACCTTCATTTCTTCCACATTTGAATCCTAACAGTTAAACTGTACAAAAAAACACATAATCTTGGAAAATTTTTCCCAGGTTAACAATAAGTTGTTAAATGGTCAGTTTACTTCACTTACTTCATAGTATTATAAGTCACCAATAAAAACAGATGTACAAAATTCATTCCGAATTTGCCAGCGTCATCACTAGTCTATTCTATTATTAGCAAGAGAAGAGAAAAAGACTTGAGATGTTTTCCAAAACTCTTTTACAGAACAGGTGGGAGAGGCCTGGCTGACAGACTTGCATGCGGAAGCGGAGGTCAGGAGTGAAGAGAGGAGCTTAGGCAGGAGTGCAGGTCCTCCCCACACTGACAGCAGCCAAGCTTACTAAGAGGGCTTCCTGATGGGGAGAGCATGAGAAGAGCCCGCTGACGGGATGAAACTGCACTTGGTCCAGAAGAAAGCCATCACTGGACACAAATTCACTATTTGAACCTCTCAAAAAAAATACATTTCTACAAATGTGAAACTATCAAACAGTCTGCTCCACTGTTTTATTACCACTTCCTTCCTTGATACCTTGTCCACATCCCAAAACTATTTCTCCTCTAACAGATTCCATTCTTTAAACTACTAATTATTTCACAGATGAAGTCTGTTTTCTTTTGTATGAGGTTGATGGAACAAGTACATTTTCATGGAATTATTTATGAGGTCTGGAAGAGCCCCAGAAGTTAATCCTATCTAGTCTTCTGTGTAAATTATAAGATTAAAACAGAATAGAATGGATGCTAAAGAACTTGGATCACCAGATGTCAGTTCCCTAGTTTGTAGAGTGACAATAAAAGATATTTACCAGGATTCAGGGTGATTAAATGGAATAAAGCCCCAAAACATTTGAGCACAGATCCCAACAAATGTTAAGGGTTCCAAAAATAACTACATAGATTTATGTTATATTGGTGACCCTGATGAAGAAGAAATAGGACAGTTCTTAAAACACTTGATGAAATATAGTTTCTAGCTGCAAAATAGTACCTTAAGAGAGACTTGTGTCCCAATTGACTAATTTAGGTATGATGAAGGCTATGATCTGAGGGTCCAGAAATACCTGACTTCCACCTGACTTTGTCAAGCTGCATCAGGCTGTAGGCTCTCTCTCTCTCTCTCAAGAAAAGGAGAGGGAAACACAAGAAAATTTAATGTACATGAGGATGCCGCTTCATTCATTCACAGTTATTTCCTCTGGACTATCCTTCGGTGTTGGTCATCCATCACCTCATTTTTCATAATGATCTGTGCATAGCACTGTCACTTTTCATACCATTTATTTTTATTCTGATTCATCATCCCCCAGGGGGGTCATAGTTTGTTTCTTTGAGAGTAAGGATAGCTTCTGATTCAATTTTAGAACCCCAGTACTTAGTAGAAATACAAGGGAAAACTAAATGAAAAAAGAATAATGGTAACATTGAAATGTGTTCTGGACGGTAGAAAATTTGTATCTGTGTGCAAGATGGAAAACGAATGGAAAAGGAACTGGTAGGACCTGAAAAGTGGGCTCCATCACCCACACACTATTGCAATCAAGAAATGTAACTTTTCATATTGTTTAATGATGCTTATTACTCACTTGCAGCTATGTAGAATTTCTCATTCTCCTTTTAGGCTTGTCATTTCCAGAAGTTAGGTATATGACAAATGAAAAGATCTGTCAAATAAAAATGAAGGTTCGCTATATTTATGGTATATAATAAAATACCTAAAGCAAAAAAAAAAAAAATACAACTGAAATGTCACTATAGCCATGGCATGGGGGCTGGGGACATTTCTCCAAGCTCTTCATTGTGCCACGCTCTGCTAGTTTAGTCAGGAGATAATAACTACATTGCAGACATGGTAGCCTATGTAGTCTTTAACAAACAAGAGAAAGAAATTTACAGGTACAGATTTAGAGTCTCATCTGTCACAGAAAAGTAGTCTAAGTACTTTTCTCCTTTTTAGTTACTGTAAAGAGAGAGAACAATTTTATTGAAACCAAGCTTTAAATAAATCAAATGTGTGTGTAAATTATCTTGGTGCTCTACAATGTTTACGGTGATCAAAATATTGCAGTAACATAGCACCCAGGAAAAACAGATGAGCTCATTTGGCCTGGATAACCTGTCACAATTTGTACACTGGAAAAGCAAGTTGTTCTAGCATCATGTATCTAGAGCAGTACCTAATATTTTATCCTAATTTTACAGGTCATCAAAAGAAAGTTGTAAAGATAGATAGCAAAATATGGCAGCATATCAAAATGACACCAGCTCCACTGGGGTTTCAGACTTCCTCCTGAACTGTTTTGTCAGGTCCCCACACTGGAGACTCTGGCTGTCCCTGCCCCTCAGCTTCCTCTTCCTCCTGGCCATGGGGGCCAATGCTGTTCTTCTGATCACCATCCGGATTGAGGCCTCTCTGCACGAGCCCGTGTACTACTTGCTCAGCCTCCTCTCCCTGCTGGACATCGTGCTCTGCCTCACCGTCATCCCCAAGGTTCTGGCCATCTCCTGGTTTGACAGCAAATCCATCAGCTTCTCTGCCTGCTTCCTTCAGATGTTCATCATGAATAGCTTCTTAGCCATGGAGTCCTGCACCTTCATGGTGATGGCCTTTGATCGCTATGTGGCCATCTGTCACCCTCTACAGTACCCTTCCATCATTAATGACCAATTTGTAATCAAGGCTGCCATTTTTATTTTGGCTAGGAATATCCTTTTTCCTATGCCCATCCCCATCCTTTCAGCGCGACTCCATTACTGTGGGAAAAATGTCATTGAGAACTGCATCTGTGCCAATATGTCTGTCTCCAGGCTCTCTTGCGACGATGTCACTGTCAATCGCCTTTACCAGTTTGCCGCAGGATGGACTTTGCTAGGCTCTGACCTCGTTCTCATCTTCCTCTCTTACACCTTCATCCTGAGAGCTGTGCTGAGACTCAAGGCAGAGGGTGCCGTGGCCAAAGCCCTTAGTACATGTGGCTCCCACTTCATCCTTATTCTCTTCTTTAGCACCATCCTTCTGGTCTTTGTCCTCACACATGTGGCTAAGAAGAAAGTCTCTCCTGATGTGCCAGTCTTGCTCAATGTCCTCCACCATGTCATCCCTGCAGCCCTCAACCCCATTGTTTATGGGGTGCGAACCCAGGAGATCAAGCAAGGAATCCAGAGGTTACTGAAGAAAGGATGGTCCTAAGGGCACCTGCAGCTCTACAATTCTGATACGGATAATTTATTATTCAGTTAGTTGGAAACTGGGCTGAAACTCATCACTCAGAGACAAAATTTCAAGGACAAAAGTTAAGTACTAATTCTGAAATAAGTTCCAGACTCTATTCTTCAAATTTCACCGTGCTTTCAAAAAAGATCTCATGTCTCTGTGACATTTTTCCAAGATTTATTATTCTGATTTTCTCTACAACGTGAGAACTAGAATATGAAGATGTCTAGACTATGAGGGTGAATTCTATTGTGAAACAGTAATTCCCAGCTAATATGGAATATACATTCTCTGTATATTTAATTTTTTAAAAAATATAATTTTGGGTATGAGTGCCCTTGATAATAATTTATTATTGCAAATGTTATTAATATTAGTAACCTGAATATGTAGTATAGTTATGAAAAGACCACAGCATCTTAAATGTCAGGCTTTAATGATAGAAAGTGGCTACAGTCCATATGTTTCCTCTGCTTACCAACAATTATGCCAACACCTTTCTTTGCCTCTACTTTTTCAAGCGAAGTTTCTTTGTTTCTGGCATCCAGACCCTGAAAGGATGGAGGTATTGTGAGATTTACTGAAATGTGGAGCAATGATATTTAACTGGCTTTAGAAGAAAGAACTAATACATAAAGCCTCTTCGAGATACGCTGGTTTGCAATTTTCTGAACATTTGCATGAAATTCATGCAAATTAACTAGAAAAATTCAAGGACAAGAATTTCAAGAGAAAAATTTTAATTGTGTCCCATTGTTAATGGCATTCTAAAACCAGAACACCACACATAAAATTCTTTACATCACTGCACTTGAAGCATCATCTGAGGGTTCAGTGATTCAGTTTGTGATCTGTGTACTGGGCTCTGCTTCAGTGTACTAATATGTCACAGCATGAGAACACACCCTATTTATTACATCTAAATTTACTGGAGCCCAGTATAAAGTGGGCTGAGGATTTCTAAGCAACGTCTTTACTTCAAAAACTCAGTGAGAGCTTGAAATTATGAAGATACAGAGAACTTTGCAATAACTGAGAAAGTCATATGGTATTCAGGTAAAATATAAACCAATGTGGTCCCAGAAATGTTGAAGGAATGCTCTCCTCTACATAGAAAGAATTGGAAAGAAATAAGTTACACATAAGTGCAGCAAGTGACTTGAGAAAGAGAAAAAGCCTGAGACAGTGAGAGGGTGAATTTCATGTTCTTCCTTCAAGGACATCACAAATGTTTCTGGCTGGCTGGGAACAATTCAAGAATCTCACTCAGTTTCAGGATCCTCATCAGTTGCACAAAAATAAGCTAATTGCTTTCAAACTATTTCTAAGAGGCTGTGAAACTACTCACTATCTAAGACAGGCATCACTCACACTGCTGACTCCTCCACACATCACCTTTACGCATAGCTATGGAAACTTCCACATTCTCTCATGAATGAAAACTGAGCAGATAGGAAATGTAAACATGTGCAAATACAATTTGTGGTTTTGTTCACAAACCAAATCCAAGACCATCTGAGGGACCACTCGTGTACCTACATCATCTTTTATAGATCTCTTTGCATCCAACTAGCAGAGCAGACTTATGGTTTTACTTGATGTTAAGACTTCAGGGATATTTACTAATTGGCCCTCAGCTATAAGCCTTCAATAGAAAAATTATTATTTGATTCTTCATCTTGCCTTTAGGATTAACATGTAACCAAGACTACTGATATGGGAGAAATATGAATTCCATTCAAGGGAATTTCCATTAAATTTAATATGCATTCCTGCCTTCTGACCTCCTAAAAGGGAAATGCTTCTAATCCCATAATCAGAACAGTTCCTAAAACCTAGGTCATTTACTCTGAGATAAAAATTCGATCAGTTGCTAATCTCTTCAAGGTATAGTCTTCCATATTTTGTCAATTTCTTTAATTTTTCATGTAATAATGAAAAGAAATAAACTTCAGGTTTTTTTCCACATTGACAGTGCTGACAGTAATATTTAAACCCAGAAAACATAATTTAAAATTACTTTCATTAGTGAATAATAAAAAATATTAGAACTAAGGTAAGCAATGGTTGTTCACGTTAAGAGATAAAAGGGAAACAATTGCATCATAGTGTTATGGATCTTAGTTTTAAATCTTGCCTTCTACAGATTTAAACAATTTTATATATCAATATTTAGCTTTTTAACTTATAAAAACTTTTAACAGAATACATGAGAAATAGAATACATTATAATTAATTTTCAGTAAGAAACAGAAATAAACTCTGATCTTTCAGACCATGGAAGAACTGTCAAGAAAATGTTAAAAAAGAAGGATGTTTTGGCAACATTAATATTACCCACAAGTGGTTACTCATCCCCTATCACTACTAGGTACACGTAAGAGATATCAAAAGAGATGATCCAACTGACACTAGAAAGTGACCAAGTATTTATTAATAAAGATTTTAGAGTGACCACAGATCACAACAGTGGCCATGCTGATCAAATTTTGGAACCAGTTATTCCTTATCTAACATATATTCAACACTTGATATGTGCTAGACATTCTAGGCACTGAGGATAAGTTCATAAGAAACAAAGACAAGAAATATGTACATTCTAAAGGGAAATTCAAGATATTAAACAATGAAAAATTAAAAGTTATTTCAGATAATGCTAACTGCTACATGCAAAAGATGACATAAATGTTAGAGTGACCAGAAAAGGCTGAGAAGTCCACTTTGCATGTGATTATTAGAAATTCTCTCTGCAAAGATGATTTTGGAACTGAGATTATGAATGCTGGAAGTCAATCATTTGAACACATATGGTAAGTGTGTTCCAGTGAATGGAACAGTGAATACAGAGTCTGACCCAAGAACAAACAAAAGTACAAGGAGTAGTGGACATTCCAGCATGATAGTGAAACTACAGTCCTGGGGCAGAAAGGCACCCCCAATGTCAGTGGCCCCTAGAGAGATCTGCCTCAGATATGAGGACCTTTTTGTCCAAGTAAAGGAGATATAGTCATGTGATCGCTCTCAGAACCCAGACCTGGCAGAAATATGGAGGTCAATGAAGAATTGTAGAATGGGAATTTGGATCAAAATCAAAGTATGTATCCCATCCTTTGAACCAGAGACAAACAAGAGAATAGGCTGAGCCTTTAAGTCCATACTCCTATTCTAATGGCGCTGTAGAAGGAACCCTGCAACACAGACCTTATACCTTGATAAGTTTAATTGGCACGGTGCTCAACACTGAAGCAGCCATGATTTTATACTCTGAAATTGTGAGCTGGATGCCACTGGAGGCAAATATCAACCCAAAGGTAGATTGTTGAATCTGGTCGGTCAGCTATAAATAAAAGAGACCTAAAACAATCACCCAGCCAAACATTTTATCAGGGCTCCCTGATCTGGGTTGGGGACAGGGTGGTTGGGTAGAGACAAATATTCAGCTCTGTCCATGAGGGGTTCCCATATTTATTTCTACTGATCACTATTAATTATTTACTAATATTTTCCTGTTGATTTTTATTTAAATCTTGGATATTCTGCAAGATCTGGCATTGTGTCTGGCATACAGTAGGTACAATGCTGTTCTAAATTATGTGGATTTATATTTTTAACCCTTTAAAATTGTATAACTTTAATATGTTTGCTTAAACCATGAATTTCACCCTCCAAATCTGACCTTTTGATATTCCATTCCAAGCTAGCTCCTTGGTTTATGGCAAATTCATTGCTACAGCTTTTCTTGCTAAAAATCTTGGTGTCAGACTTTAATCCCTTGCACCTTTTTCATCTTCCATATGGACTTTCTTCAAATAGTGTGCTTCATAATTTCAATTTTCACTCATCATTTTAGACTAAGCCATTATCACTTTTAACCTGGATTAATGAAAGAAAATGATGATGGTCTGTATTGTCAACTTCACTAACTTATGAGATGCTTAGGGGATTAGTAAAGAACCCTCTGCACCCTGCATGCCCTCACTCAGGCAGGACCTTTGGGCTGCTCCTGGTACCTGGCCTCTTCCTCTCTGTGCTCTGCTTTCCGGCCACCAGGAACTGAGCAATTTTGCTCCACCAAACAATTCTGCAATATTGCTTCTGCCTTCAAGCCATCCGACCATGAAATCAAAACTCTGAAACTATGAGCTAAAATAAACCTGTCATCTTTTAAATTGTGAGCGCCAGGCATGTTGTCCCAACAACAGAAAAGCAGATCATTACAAACATCCTCACCGTTTGCTCCAATCTTATTCACACACCTCATGTTCTATTCAAAGGGCTTCTTCATCCCTGTCCTATAAATTAAATAGGAAACTTACTCAGAATGTAATGACTAGGAAGTACATTTAAGATGTAAAATACTTATTAGTGACGGAGTAATTGAGGACTCATGATGGGACAGTCAAAATGCAGAACTTGGATACTCATAAGTAAGTTTAGCACATATTTGCAGAGAGGAAGTGAAGATAGATATTGTGATAGTAGTTCAGATTCTTCAAAGTGGAGACAAGGTATCCACATGGATGTTATACTGTGTCTCTTTTGTCATTCAGAAGAAAAGATCAATAAAACATGACCAGACATAAAATACCTGATCTCTGAGTCAGATTTTTCAGCACTGTACTTGAACAATTTGATAATTTAGTTCCTGGGTTCATGAACATAGGACTTCAGGGCTGGTGGAAAGAGGTAGTACAGGACATAGAGAAAAATAAGTATCTCTGAGGATATCTTCTCTCCTTGTTTGTTTGTAAAGCTGAACACTAGCAGCAGTGTAAATAGGAAAAGCATACAAATGAAATGTAAACCATAAGTATTCAAATTCTCGGTGGCTGCGTGCCCACCACTGAAGATGTGTAATAGCCCTAAGGATGAGGCATTGGTACAGCAATCACCATATCAGAATCTACTGGGCTCCAAACACCCACGAACTGATAGAGATTTAGGGCATAAATACTGACACAGATACTGTTCTCTACAGCACTGCTGACACAGTAGTTGAGCATAGTAGTCAGGACTGGGGTGGCACTGTGAGTAGCAGGTTGCAGAAGACAATGAAGATGGCTACATTCATGACAAAATATTCTGAGATGATGGAAGGGTAGCATTATGGGTAGCAGTCATCAGCCATAACCAGAAAAATGGAGGATTCTCTGAGAAAGAATGTATTCATAATGAACATCTGTAGGAAAAAGCTCACAAAGCTGATGGGCCTCATACTGAACCAGAAGATGAGCAGGACCTGCTTGAATCATTTTTCTCAAGAACCTTATACAGCCATTATTATCCTAGAGTACACAACCCTTAGGGAAACCCTTAGATAGATGGTTAAAACCATCCTCAACCTCAAACCAGAGTCACATAATTCCAGCTGAGATAATACTCTTATTTTGAGTATCTTCTATGTTCATCTTGTTCTTCAGAACCTATGTATACATTTCTCTGAATCTAGTGACCAACTTTTACTTAAAAGCTGTTTATTTGTATTACTGCCTTTTTCTGAGACCCATGGTGCTTACCCAAACTCCGGTAGACACATCACAGGATGTATGCATCAGCATCTTAGAATTTGTTTGGAGTGTTTTTTTTTTTTTTTGTGGGTACCAGGGGTTCGACCTCAGGACCTCGCGCGCCAGCAGGCGCCCGGGCCGCTGAGCGATATCACCGGCCCCTTTTTCGTATGTGGGATCCGGGAGTCGAACTCGGGCCCTCACGCTTGCAAGGCAGGCGCTTAAGCCGCTGAGCCATCTCACCGGCCCTGGAGTGTTTTTTAATAGAAAATTATGTCAAATATTTAGGACTCTGTTCTATTACAACAGATATTCTCTGCACTTTCCATTGTACTATGTAATCATTCCACATATCATACAATTCTTCCACTCTATTGCATTCCACATTTTCTCAATCCATCCTGTAATCACTTGATAAGCATTTTTTATGTCTTGTTATTCTGTTTCACATGGTAGGAAATGCAAAAATGAATGATACAAATACTGATCTAATAATAGTTACAAGATATTGGAGAAAGCACAGGATAGAGGAATAGAAAACTAATGGAAGGAAATTGAGTAACAAAGCTCTTTAAAGCTATACATCCTATGAGATCCTAAGTGGAACACTGCCAAAATTATTTACACTAGCATTGAATTTTAATTCCGCAAAGAGTAATTCAAGCAAGGAAAAATTGCAGGCAATTGAGATGAACATTTTAAACACCCTAAACAGAAACAGTTTTTCTCAAGTATTAGCAGGTATTAGCTTGTTATTAGTGGAATATAGCAAATTTTTTTGCCTCTTTAGCAAAGATTCTTTAGGGGAAATTCCAAGGGAACTCTAAATAACCTGGCTGTAAAAATATTCTGTATATATGAAATTCTAGATGTCCAGAAATCAAAAAATCAATGGCCAATGTGGACAATATATCAACAATTTTTATATGTTTCAAAAGAAACTGCAAAAACCTAAAATTTCTTAATTTAAAAAAAGAGAGGGGCCGGTGAGATGGCTCAGCGGCATAAGCGCCTGCCTTGCAAGCGCGAGGGCTCAAGTTCGACTCCCGGATCCCACATACGAAAAAGGGGCCGGTGATATCGCTCAGCGGCATGGGCGCCTGTTGGCGCGCGAGGTCCTGAGGTCGACCCCCCGGTACCCACAAAAAAAAAAAAGAGATAGTAATAATAACATGAAAAATTGCGGAAATATAGGTAGCAAGTCTATGAGCACATCCCTTACTGGCTAATTCAAGATTACTTTTTTTTTCTGTTCTTTTTACATGGAAAATCTTCAATCTTTTTATTGCAAAAACAGTGTTTTTAATTTGACTCCATTCCAAAAATACTGTGAGCCAAGTGCTAACAACTGAAATGGAGCAAGAAGATTAAGATTTCAATAGCTTACTATGCTTCCAGAGAATATCACTATGAGCTTCAAATATAGAAGACATCATAAGAGAGGATGAACAAAAATCAAGAAACTGTACTGGGTAATACCTAGGACACATAAGGCAGGGCTATTATCTATCTAAAATGCATGGTTTGTAAAATAATAAAGAACAATCTCTTTTGAAGTCATTAGAGAAGCAATATGCAGAGGAATTATAAAAAAACAAGTCCCCATTTATAAGCCAATACCATGTTTGGGGTCCTATTAAGAAAGTTTTTATGAATTAGGTCTTCTAAGATATCCAATAATCAGAAAAACCACATACAAGGGCAATTATAAGTCTTCTTAAATGGAAAAGAAACCAGAACTCACATTGAGATCAATGAAACAAAGTCTCATATCTTGTCAATGGCCAAATCAGTGTGTCCAGTGTTTAAATAAGTTTCATTTAGAGATAAGCTCTATGAAATTTAAGATTGAATTGAACTGTGAATTATATAAGGCTTTTTGTATGGTGATTTGGAGATCACATTATATGGACAACTTAATTGTTTCCAAAGAAAACACTTTATTTCAGAGGAAATAAGAAATGAAATGTGACATTTTATTCACCTTATTGAACAAAAATATCTAAAGCATTATAATAGCAGCTCTGAAGTATGTAAAATTGCAAAGGTGAATAGAACTCTTTCACCAGGCTTGGAGGAATTTATAGTCTAACGGCGGAGTGAGATGTACACATAATCATGGCTCAAGATGCTCGGAATTCCAGTGTAGTGAATAAAGGAAGGCACTGTAGAATAGGGGAAGTTTAAACTGAGACTGTAGATGGGCTTAGCTTGTCAACTGAAGTCTCTCTTGTTAGGTTTCTTACGTAGAAGAGGACCGTCGAGCACAGACTTTAAAAATAACATTGTGTAGGGGTCATAATCTAGAAAAAATGAACTAGGACCTTGGAAGGACAGGCGAATAAAAGTGTAAGAAGTTTTATTTTTTGGCTAGGGTCAGACCTTGAAGTTGTGAAATAAAGAAGAGAGAATTCAGAGCGATTGTTTTAATGAAATACAATACTATACAAATAATGGATTAGTTTATAAGTCTTCCAAAAATAGATCATCCTACATCAACTACCTAGATCAGGAATTCTCACATGAATGATTGATAAAATATACGAAGCTCTCGGTTACTATCATAAAAGGATCTTCGTTACTAATGTAAATTAATTCCAGGAAATATCAGGCAATATAGTATCTATACCTCATGATTTTCATAGCATGATCAGGATGAGAAGACCAAAAGTAAAACATACTTATTTTTGTTCAACAAACCCATTAATTCAGATGACTATGCCCATGGAAAGCTATGCTGGCCCCAAGACAAATAACACCTCTGAAAGTAGGATGAGTAAGACAATTTAACTGAATATCTACAAGCAGGAAAGGGTGTGAATATAGATAGTAGTTGAAATTTCATGGAAAAGTCAGGTAAAATGATATGAAATTATTCATTGGTACAACACATCCAAAATTTTTTTAAAAGGACAAAACATTTCACTTAAACACACAAATATGAGTCATCTTAATTTTTTTAAAAAATTTCATCTAAATTTTTCAAATTCAATTTAAATTTTTCAAATTATTATAAATAAAGAAATAGCTACAAGAAATTCATACTCCAGAGAAGTAGTGTTAATGAAAGTGTCAGTAAGATCTTCAAGGAAAGAAGAGACAATGACTACCACACATCACTCACTCTATGTAAAACTAAAGTTCTGGAGTCAATTTTTGCACCTCTACAAGAGACTCGTTCAAGGGACAAAACCAGGTTGAACTATGTTAGGTAGAATCAAGAGAATGCAAAGTGAGTGTGTGTGTGTGTGCATGTGTGTAAAACAATTTAGGCAATTGAGAAGCACTTAAAATTATTGGAATAATACATATTTTTGACAAACCATATCACTCATAGCTCTTGTGATTTATAGGTTGACAAGTCCTGTTCCCAGAGATGAGCCCAGGAAAAACCTGCAGGAAACTCCAGAATACCAAAGCTGAAGTTCCAGTCAGATAAATAGAAAATGAGAGCTTAGACGTGAATACACTATGATTAACATTGAAGAAACCAATATCCAAACTCATCCTTACATCAACAATTTAGATGTCCTATGTATCATGAAAATCGTTTCCAATTGACAATTTATGTTCCCAAGGCCAAGGCCTACCCTTTTGACTGCTTACAACCTAATTATCAATTTCTGGATTCCCTGCTTAATCTCCTTGGTTCTCACACCATAAACAATGGGGTTCAGAGCCGGGGGAATAAGGTGGTGCAGGATGTTGAGCAGGATGGGGACGTCCAGGGGAATTCTTTCCCTGGCCAGGTTAGTGATGACCAGAACCAGTAGAACCGTGCTGAAGAAGAGGATAAGAATGAAGTGGGAACCACAAGTGCCTAGAGCTTTGGCTATGGCTCCTTCCACCTTGATCTTTAGCACAGCTTTCAGGATAAGGGAATAAGAAAGAATAATTAGGATGAGATCAGAACCCAGCAGTGTCCAACCTATGACAAACTGATAGAGTTGATTGAAGGTGATGTCATCACAGGAGAGTCTGGAAACAGACATGTTAGTGCAGATGCAGTTCTTGATGATCCTCGTGCAGTAGCCCAGTCGGGAAGAAAGGATGGGGATGGGCATAGTGAGAAGGCCATTCCGAGCCACAATAAAGATGGCAGCCTTGACCACAAACTGGCCGGTGATGATGGAAGGGTACCGCAGAGGGTGACAGATGGCCACATAGCGATCAAAGGCCATCACCATGAAGGTGCAGGACTCCATGGTCAGGAAACTGTTCATGATGAACATCTGAAGGAAGCAGGCAGAGAAGCTGATGGATTTGCTGTCAAACCAGAAGATGGCCAGGACCTTGGGAATGACAGTGAGGCAGAGCACAATGTCCAGCAGGGAGAGGAGGCTGAGCAGGTAGTACATGGGCTCGTGCAGAGAGGCCTCCATCCGGATGGTGATCAGGAGGGTGATGTTGGCCCCCATGGCCAGGAGGAAGAGGAGGCTGAGGGGCAGGGACAGCCAGTGCTGCCAGCTCTGGAAATTAGGGAAGCAGATGAGGAGGAATTCAGAGACTGGAAGAGAGGAGCTGTTGATTTGTGCTGCCATGTGGTGTTTTCTGGTAAGAACTGACACTTCAGAAAACCTTGATTGTAGAGTAGCAATAAATTTATCTATATAATAAGAATACCCATGGAGGAGAAACTCATTTTCCAAGAATCATTTAAAGATAGTAATAGGTACCCAACAGTGTTGTACAAGTTTTATAGTTATAAAACCATCCATTCTGTTAAATGCCCTGCAAGTAGAATTGACAGTCTATTTCCTGGTTTGTCTGGGATAATTCCTGTTTATGCTACTTTTAACCCTTTTTTACCCAACTTGGTTGATAAATTATGTGATTATCCTCCTTACAAGAGTATACCATTTTATTACAATTTCAAGATGAAAAAACAAAGGCAGAGGTAAGTAAAGTCATTTTATTTGGATCACAGTGGTGGAGTCCTGACTTCAAATTGCGAAGTCTAAAATCACAGCTGAAGCTTTCTGTCACTACTTTTTTCTACCTTAATAAACAAAAACATGAGACGGCTCAGCGGCTTAAGCGCCTGCCTTGCAAGCGTGAAGGCCCGAGTTCGACTCCCGGAACCCACATACGAAAAAGGGGCCGGTGATATCGCTCAGCGGCACGGGTGCCTGTTGGCGCGTGAGGTCCTGAGGTCGTCCCCCCGGTACACACAAAAAAAAATAAAATAAAATAAAATAAAATAAACAAAAACACTTACACAGGCTCTGCTACTGAAATACATCAGCCATACGACCCACACTAATGTCTATCCCTGCTCCTCCTCCAAAAGAAGAAATCATAGCTAAAGGAAAAACTCAGTCCTAAGTGCATCACCAGACAATATTTGAAGTCTTCCATAGAGTTATGACTATTGCCTCTCTAGGAAAAAAGACCTCAAAGACATCTAAAAAACAGAGCATGTGATAAGAAGATATGAAAGAAATCTCCTAATGTCTTAATCAAGTAACTGAGATGAGAAACAGGAATTTCATGAGCCAACAATTTTTGGTCCAACTGCACTATTCTAAGAGTGAGACTAGCTGGGCATGATGTTGCACACCTGTAATCCTAGCACTTGGAGCCTGAGGCAGGAAGATCTCTGTGAGTTTGAGGTCAACCTGGGATACACAGTGTGACTCTGTCTCAAAAAAAAGTGAGAATAGCAGCAACTAATTCCATTTGAATTATTCATCAGTCACAAAATAAGGATAAGATCAGAACCCAGAATCCAGAACCCAGACTAAACAGTTTCTCATGTGTCTCCGGCCTCATGTACCATAACCAGCTATGAATAAATAAATTCATTGGCTTTCAGGCTAAGGTTGATCCCCGAACATTGGCTGATATGCCCCAGGGACACTGTTTCAATGTTCAAAAGAAGGCCAAATTCAGCCATTTTCAAATCAATAATGACAGTGGTCCTAATGAGCCCTCAAGCCTCTTAGAGTTGGCTTCCCTCTCTTTTCTAAAAAACCAGAAGCCATTTTCTCAAAAATGAGAAGTAAGTGTGAATATTTGAGGGCATATTTGGAGATTGAAGGAAATAAATTTGCCTGTTTGTTTTGCCTAATATTTTATCACTCTCCACATAGTGTGTAGCAACACTATAATGTCTGGAGCTAAAGTGAAAGCCATATGGGTAATTTTAAATTTCTAGTGGCCACCTTAAAAATGGAAAAGGGAAAATGTAAAATTAAGTTTAATAATATGTGTTTCTTTGCACGATATTTCCAACACATTGTTTTTAATGTGTAATCAATATTTTAAATGCAAAGAAATATTTTATACTTTTTCTTGTACTAAATCTTTTTTTATTTTAAAGAGAAAAAACAATAAAAACAATAATACAGAGTTTCAAAACAAGCTAATAGGGGATTAACAATGGTTAATATACTGCATATTGTTATCTTCAAAGTAGTTGCTCAGATTACAAGATATAGGCATGAAAAATTGATCAAACAATATAAGCACAAACCATTCTTTTCAAAGAACTAATAGAAATTAGAAATAGAACTAATAGTTCATTCTTTTCAATGAACTAATACTACTTATAGTAGTATAATTATCTTGGCTGCATATATATATATATATATATATATATATATATATATATATATATATATATATGTGTGTGTGTGTGTGTACATATATATATATATTCTTTTCCCTTCCTTCTTTTCTCCTTTCCCCCATCCCAGTTGTTCTTTCCTTTTGAGCAGTTTCTTCCCCTTTCACAATATCTATTGTACATTTTGGATCTTATTTACTCTTTCAGCTTCTTACACTAGGGAGACAATACAATGTTTGCACATACGAGTCTGATTCATTTCGCTTATGAGTATGGTCTCAAGTTGCATCCATTTACCTATAAAAGCCTCAAGTTTATCCTTCTTTATAGCTGAGTGGTACTCCATTGCATAAAATGCCACATCTTTTTTATCCATTCCTAGGTTGATGGGCATTTGGGTTGTTTCCAACATTTAGCTGTTATAAACATGGGTACACATATATCACTGTGGTATGATGTTTTTTATTCTTGTACTAAATCTTGAAAGTTAGATGTGTATTTACACGTACAGCACATTGCCATTTTTGTTTTGTTTGTTTTTTATGGGTTTTTTTTTGTTTTGTTTTGGTACCAGGAATCAAACTCAGGACCTTGCACTTGCCAGGCAGGCACTGTGCCACTGAGCTATATCCCTGGCCCACATTGCCATTTGGACAACCCTCATTTCAAGTGGTAACTGACTCATTGGACAGAGCAGGTCTATGGGTATGGGGAACCGAACACTTCTCTTTTTATTTTGTTTAATATGTAAGTTTAATCTTAGTGTTGGCCACATGGTATATGTGACTCTTGATTTGTATATGGGAGCTTCTTTCATGTGGTTGCATTTCTGAGTAAACTCAAAATTACAGTATTCCCTTTCTTTTTCAATACTACCTATCAAGCTTATTTGAGGGATTTCTTAGAAAATTAATCTTGCAGACTTCAGAATGAGAATGTTTCACTAAGGATGGAGATAAACAACACATCCCAAGTCCCAGCTTTGTTCATCACTGAGGCCTCAACCAGGGACTAGGACTCTCCAACAGCCAGCAACTCACCTCCTTGACTCAGACTAGATAGGATTTTTCCCTCACTTTTCCCTTAAACCAGTGGTGATGTTATTTTTTGTTACAAACTCTCTATTCAGTAAAGAATGACACACTCGGTATGTCCAAATATGGTAACAAGAACATCATATTTGGACACTTGAACTCGTGTTAACAAAGGATGGCAAAAGAGTGAAGGTTCAAAGTGTAGAAATGGAATTATAAAATAACTATAGCTTCAGATACAAGTTGAAATTAAACTCTATTTATCCAGTAAGCTAAACCATTCAAACTTACCTGTGCACAGATTCTTGTAATGTTAATAAAGCTATTTCTCTAAAGTCATCTGCATTGTTTCCAGTTGGTTATTACCTTCTTTTTCCTTGATCAATGCACCAAAGATAAAGGCTTAGCTCCAAACCCAGTCTAGAGTCTTCTGGGAAGCATGGTAGCTTGAACAGTGGAAAGGACACAAAATTTATATGTTACAGAATTTTCTATTACAGACCTTTTATGTTCCAGCCAGAGAAGCAGGAGAGAGGACAGAGAGACAAGGTGAGATGGGAACCCAGGAGGGTATAACCAAGGGAACTGAGATTACTAGTCTTAGCTCATCTGGTACCACCAGGGCAAATTTCTCCAGGGAGGCTGAATTGCAGTTGATAACATAAACTCAATGAGAGTCTCCTGGTCTCTAGCTGCTATAGACAATAATAAGGGTGTAGATGTAATTTAAAAACTCACCTTGAGGGGGCCAGTGAGATGGCTCAGCGGCTTAAGCGCCTGCCCGGCAAGCGCGAGGGCCCGAGTTTGACTCCCGGAACACACATACGAAAAAAGGGCTGGTGATATCACTCAGTGGCACGGGCGCCTCCTGGCGTGCGAGGTCCTGAGGTCGACATCCTGGTACCCACAAAAAAAAAAAAAACTCACCTTGAAAATATCACTTTTTCTAAATGGGTAGTGTACAACCCACATCCAAAGTTTTTGCCCCACAGCAAAGTAAGAATGCATCACATTTGGGGAAATTGGCAAAAATTGAATCTGAAAACAAGATCCACTGGGATCTTCTTCAGTATTTCTGCCCCAAACAACACAAAAAGTTTATCAATAGCATTTTTAATCTGTGACCCACCAGAAAATTTCTTTTTCCTGTTTATATTGGACACTTGGGTCTCTACATGGCTCATCATTTCCCTCCTCATAATTTTCCTGACCTAGCAGTTCAGTAATATTGTGGTTTAACTGCCACTTATGACTATTTACTACACCAGCTGGCCCAGGCTGTCAGAAGTTCCAGAAGTTTAAGCTCTACCCTGTCTTCACTGCCCACAGTTGCTAAGGCCACATTAAGCAATGAAGCAGGAGCATAGGACACATTCTTCTGGGGTGGGGAGTTTCAAAATTCAATAGGGAGGTAGTGTTAAGGAGGGAAAGAGCTAAGGAAAATCAAGGAGACTTGGGGCATTCTAAACAAAGAGTATTTATATTTGAAAATAAATATGTCTGGGCCATGTGGGGCATTCTGGCCTGCAAGGCCTTGTAGGCCTACAGGGCAATCTGGACCCCAAATTCCTTTTGCCTCTGCCAGCTACTCATCATGTTTAGCCATCTCTGGCTCCTGGGTGAAGTGCCAGAGGATGGAATCCATGCTGGACCAGCTCAAACAGTTCACCACAGTGGTGGCCAACAAGAGCAACTTCCATGCCATCAGTGAGTACAAGCCCCAGGATGCCACTACTAACCTGTCCCTGATCCTGGCTGTGGTACAGATGCCAGCCACCAAGGGCTGGTGGAGGAGGCTATCGCCTATGGGAAGCTAGGGAGGTCATGAAGGGACCAGATTAAAAATGCTATTAATAAACTTTTCCTGTCGTTTGGAGCAGAAGTACTGAAAAGGATTCCAGGCCATGTATCCACAGAAGTAGACGCAAGGCTCTACCTTTGACAAGGACGCCATAGTGGTCCCACCCAGGTGCCTCATCGAACTGTACAAGGAGGCTGGAATCAGCAAGGACAGAATTCTCGTCAAGCTGGCATCCACCTGGGAGGGAATCCAGGCTGGAAGGGAGCTGGAGGAGCAGAGTGGCATCCACTGCAACATTGTTATGGCAGAATCAGCCTTACCGGTTACACAGGAACAAGAACAGAGAAGTGGAAGGAACAAACCTTTATTAGCCAGCTGTGACCCAGAGGAGTTATGTACTCCGAAATCTGGGCAACAAATACTGGGGTAAGGGAGATTTTATACTATAGCTTAAATTGGGTTGGGCTGGGTCTGGGTCAAGCAAAGCAGAATTTCACAAAAGCCAAAGTCTGAAGGTGTTATGTCCTGAGGTTAGAAGTGTTACACAGACAGAAGTTAACTGGAACATCTTGTGGTTACAAGACAAGCTCAGAACATTACCCATTGGGAGGGCTTGTGGGGCCTTGCACCCCAAGGCTGGAAGTGGGGGCTGGTAAAGACACGGGTCAGGGGTTTAAGGTCCTCAATTTCCTTATTACAATGAAGCTGCTCGTCTCCTTCTGCCAGGCCACGACCTGCTCCGAGGCAGGCATGACACTTGTCTATCCCTGCATGGGGCCCTTCCTGACCTGGCATGTATTGAACACAGACAAGAAATCCTAGGAGCCCCTGGAGGACTCTGGGGTCAAGAGTGTCATCAAAATCTACAACTACTACAAAATATTTGGTTACAAGACCATCATCATGGACACCTCCTTCCATAACATGGGCGAGATCAAGGCACTGGTGGGTTGCAACTGCCTCGGCTCTTGCCCGAGCTCATGGGGGAGCTACTCATGGACAGCAGCAAGCTGGAACCAGTGCTCTCGGCAGCCCAGGGCAGTGACTTGGAGACAATACACCCAGACGAGAAATCTTTCCGCTGGCTATACAACGAGGACCAGACGGCCATGGAGAAGCTGTCCGAGGGGATCCAGAAGTTTGCTGCCGATGCTGTGAAGCTGGAGTGGATGCTGACAGAACAAATGTTCAGTGTGGAGAACAAGAGCAAGCAGACCCCAGACCCACACTGCCCAAGACTTGGGGTCCAACTGTGTGAGGCTGCTGGAATCTTGCATTTTTTAGCAGTTAGGACAGGGATGGATCATAGATTTCTGATTTTATGTAAAACTTTGCCTAATGCATTAAAGCAGTTGCTTTTCCTGATTCAAAAAAAAATTGTTTTTAATACATCTGGGCTAGTACAGAGACAATTTCAGACATTAGGAGTACCCTTAGAAAAATATATCTAAATAGGCATTCAAAACAGATGCTCCTTGACTTACAATGGATTGCTTGATACTCCCACCTTAAACTGAAAATACTGTAAAATTGAAAATATATTTGAATATACCTAACCTACCAAACATGGTTTAGCAACATTGTGCATTGTACTTTACCTCTGAGTTACATCCCTAGGCCTTTTTATGTTTTATTTTCAGACAGGGTCTCACTAAGTTGCCCAGCCTGGCTCCACCTTGAGATTCTCTACCTCAACCTTCTGAGAGTTCATTCAGTCTTGAAAACAATGGGCTACCAGATCATTATCACCATTTAGAAGGTAATGAAACCAAGGCTCCACAAGTTTAGTCCAAGCTCATAAAAACTGACTAGACAAATTTCACCAAATTGGCTTCTCGGAGAATCAAATTTCAATTATCCAGACTATGGCAATCCTACTCCTACATAAAAGTTCATTTAGTGCTAGCTAGAAATAAGCTATGTGTTAAGGGCTATAAGAGTACATGAGGGCTGGTCAGATAGCTCAGTGGCATAAGCGCCTGCCTGGCAAGCACGAGGTCCTGAGTTCAACTCCCGGAACCCACATACGAAAAAGGGGCCGGTGATATCACTCAGTGGTATGGGTGCCTGCTGGCACGCAAGGCCCTGAGGTCGACCCCCAGTACCCACAAAAAAAAAGAGTACATGATAGCATATGATATGATCATTGCTTACAAGTAGTTTTGAAGGGCAGGAGGGGAGAGGTTCACTTTTAAAATGTTACATCTTGTTTGACATATTTTTATCTTAAATGTCCCAATATAAAGAACATTAAAAATAGCCATTCATAATTTTAAAAATGAATAAGATACTCTCAACCTAAAAGAAGCTTATGACAATGTCAGAGGAAGCTACTTAAGATGCAAGAGTAATAATAATAGTTGAGAAAACTAAAAAAGAAAGACCACTTGTAGAAAATGGCATGTAAATTAAGCCTAGTAAGAAAGATTGGGTTTAGCAAATGATGATATTAGTAATAGAATGCTGATGTACAATGTGTCAAATGGTTAGAGACAGCAAAACCAGTACACAGAATATTCAGGAAGTAATGAGAAGTTTGTTTGGGGTAGAGTGATAGAGAAAACAAAGTATGAGTAAGTCTAAAAGAATGTTTAGAACACAAAATTTCTGTAGTAGAAAATTCTGTAGCATATAAAATTTGTTAAAATACTGTACAAATATTAAATTTTAGTACAAATCATTAAGAAAAGATAAGCTTCAATACAAAACAAAGTGGAATGTCCTAACTGGAAAAGTTGTCAAATGATGCTTGGAAAAAATGATGGACTTGAAATATTAATTTTTATTGTGCCAAGTAACAGGTTACTACTATAAAATATTCCATGGAGACTGTGTTAGTCACTTTCTCAACACTGGGACACAATACCTGACACCCTGCAATTTAAAGAAGAGGTCCAATTTGGCTCATGGTTTCAGGGGATTCAGTCCACGATTGGCTGGCTCCGAGGCAGAAACATGGCGGAAGGTTGTGGCAGAGAAAAGTTGCTTAGTTCGTGGCTCTGGGGAAGCACAACGAGGAGCACCAATGGAGAGGAAGAGGCCAGGAACCATGTCTAGTACCTAGGGTCAGGCTTCCATGACCCACCCAGACACACCAAGAAGTGTGCTTTGCTAATCCCCTAGGCACCTCTCAAGCCAATCAAGGTGACACAATTAGGCTTAACTTTGGTGGGGGAGGTGAAATAAGCAAAATAAATCATATACATTGAAACCTCCCCAAAAATATGAAACTAAGGGAGAGGGCAGGGCAAGGAGGGTGGTAGGGGTGAAAATGATCAAAGTATGTATACACATGTATGAATCTACCAAAATGAAATCCATTAATCTGTACAGCCAATTAAAAAAAAAGAATGAGTATATAATAAACCAGAATCTACTCCAGTCCTATAAACTACTAGCTGTGCAATCTGGGGCAAGTAACATAACCTTTCTGTTCCTTATATATAAAATTATGATGGTACCTTCCTTATAAGATATTTTGTGAAGATTAAATAAATTGGCACATGTAAAGCAAAAAAATATTTTAAAATATCCAGAAAAACTCAACCTTCACAGAGATATCACACTAATATGTGACATGATTAACCTGGAGATTGCAAAATAGTGGAACACAATTTTCTGTGAAACAAACAAACACAACCTAGAGATTTCATGATAGAAAAATGTGGATAGCTTTGCTAGCCACAATTTAGATTGGAAGCTGAGGCACACAGGGCCATAAAGGAGAACAATAAACCTAACAGTTCATTTGTGCCCTGGATGGGCAGGTCAGGATGGGACAAGGATGGTGCCTAACATTGGTTAAAAAGCACTAAATTCCTTATAGTCCAGTAGGATGAGATAAAGTGAAGATTATAGAGACAAAGATGATAATGAAGAAAAAATATGTAACACTCTGAACAATGTAACTCCTCCCAAAATCCCCCAAAAAACTAAAACATTATCAGCATCCTTTACCAACAAAAGTCTGAGTACAAAAATTTTAGTAGAATGAAAGAATAAGAAATGCTGGGGCTGGTGAGATAGCTCAGCAGCATAAGCGCCTGCCTGGCAAGCGCAAGGTCCTGAGTTCGACTCCCGGAACCCACATACGAGAAAAGGGCCAGTGATATCGCTCAGCGGCATGGGCGCCTGCTGGTGTGCGAGGTCCTGAGGTCAACCCCAGGTACCCACAAAAAAAAAAAGAAAAAGAAATGCTGTGTCCAGAGAGGTGGTACAGACTGAACATCTTAATCGGGTGTGGTGGATTAACTAATGGTCACCTTGTAACACCCAGCTGAACTTAATCAGCATGGTTCTGGGTGTGGAAGGCCCACCTGATGATTGTTGCCAACAGGAGAACTGGAGGGGAAGATGGGATGCTGTTGATTCTACTGGAGAAGTTGTCATGCTAGTTTTCCTGATATGAACTCAGCTGTTTTCATCATCAGAGGAGCTTGGGTCCTCACTGTCGCTGAGGATGGCTATGGTACTCTTCAGGGGAGCTCTGGTCCCTACCTTGAGCAGTGTTTCCTGGCTCTATTGCCGTTCCCTCAGCCTGCTGGCACAGATTCTTCATCCCGCTGGTGCAGACTTTCTAGCTTCCACCACTGACCTTTGGGCCTTCCCAGTGCAGATCCTTGATACAGACTTGCATGAGACATTTTGTTGTGTGCTCTAGGCCTCCAGATGGACTCATGGAGGACACTGCCATGGGCTGTATGTCTTCAGCTGGACTTGTGCAGGACATTGCCGTGGGATCCAGGCCCTTAACTGGATTCTTTGTGTCTCTAGTGCATGGACAGATCTCCCACACTCTTTTGCATTTGACTCTTTGGGTGAATATTATAAAAAAAATCCTATAAATCACATGTCCTGTATTAAATCTATTCCCTTGCAAAGCCTGACTACAACACCAGGTCTAGGAGGACTGAAAAAGCCAGTGGACACCAAATATGTCCAAGGAACCAAAGAAGAGGTATCCAGTCAACCACAAGAGTGAATGTTCTAAGGTTAACATCTGTGCTTCAGCCCTAGCAATCCCTTCATGGCACAAAACCAGGCAGGTTTTTGCCAGACTGAATCAGACATGGGAAAAATAATCCACGTTTCTTGAAAATCAGAAACAGGCAGATCTTTTAAAAGGCATTATGTAAAGTTGGTCTCTTTAGTGATCAAACATTTCTATGTACTTTCTGCATATTTCTGCTCCAACTCAGTGAAGACTTCACAAGACCCTCAGTATGGATTAGACTGAGGAATTTTCCCAGGTAACCAAGGAATACACATAATGAAGGTTTCCTTTGAAATAACAGGAAACAGAGATTCAAAAATAATTGTTTTCATTGTTGTCAAAAGTATTGATTAAAAAAAATCAGAATTCATTCCAGGATACAAAATTTTAATTTCCTCTCCACTGTAAAATTAATTCCCTTTTTCCCTGTGATTTTATAAACAACTACCAAGATGGCTGGATACCTCTTACAATCTCCTCAGCAGATTCTGGATTCCTTGCTTGATCTCCTTGGTTCGTACACCATAAACAATAGGGTTCACAGCAGGGGGAATAAGGTGGTGCAGGATATTGAGCAGGATGGGGATGTCTGGGGGAATTTTCTCCCTAGCCAAGTTAGTGAAGACCAAAACGAGTAGAACCGTGCTAAAGAAGAGGATGAGGGTAAAGTGGGAACCACATGTGCTCAGAGCCTTCACCACAGCACCCTCAACCTTGATCCTTAGCACAACTTTCAATATAAAAGCATAAGAGAGAACAATAAGGATGAGGTCTGAACCCAGCAGTGACCAACCTGCCACAAACTGGTAGAGCCTATTGAAGGTGATATCATCACAGGACAGTTTGGACACAGACGAGTTAGTACACATGCAGTTTGTAATGACATTCCCTGCACAGTATCTTAATCTGGCAGAGAGGATGGGAACAGGAAGAGAAAAGAGGGCATTCCGGGTTATAACAAAGGTGGCAGCCCTGGCCACAAACTGGCCGGTGATGATGGAAGGGTACCGCAGAGGGTGACAGATGGCCACATAACGATCATAGGCCATGACCATGAAGGTGCAGCACTCCATGGTCAGGAAACTGTTCATGATGAACATCTGAAGGAAGCAGGCAGAGAAGCTGATGGATTTGCTGTCAAACCAGAAGATGGCCAGGACCTTGGGGATGACAGTGAGGCAGAGCACAATGTCCAGCAGGGAGAGGAGGCTGAGCAGGTAGTACATGGGCTCGTGCAGAGAGGCCTCCATCCGGATGGTGATCAGGAGGGTGATGTTGGCCCCCATGGCCAGGAGGAAGAGGAGGCTGAGGGGCAGGGACAGCCAGTGCTGCCAGCTCTGGAAATTAGGGAAGCAGATGAGGAGGAATTCACAGACTAAGGCAGTGGAGTAGTTGCTGGACGATATCATGGAAATTACCTGGATCAAGCTGGAAATTTAAATGACCTTATAGTGAAGGACAGTGTGTCCTAGATGTAGTAGATCTCAGGTTTCTGTGAGGTCCAAACCTGTCTCAATGAAGTTTTAAAATCACTGTCACCAGTGGGGGAAAAAAGAGGAATCAAGATATATCATATACAGATACAAATTCCCTATGATGAATATTATCATTATGTATATGTAAGTTGTACCAATAAACTTAATAAAAAGAAAGAAAGAAAAGAAAAGATCACTGTCACCACCACCATTATCACTGGCATTCATCTGAGCATGTATCATGTGCCAGGCACTATGCCAAATGCTTAATATTTATTATTTCATTTCCTCTCTTTTAAAAATACTGAAGAGCATACTGTTATCCCAATTTTACAGATAATGAATGGGAGATACAGGGGAGTAGATTACTTTGGTCACAATTAGAAAAGCAATGAGTTGTGGAGCCAGAGTTGGATGCTATAATTCTTTTCAGCCACCACACTGGCCTCAGTGGTCACAATTACTTAACTAAGCCTACTGTGTTCCTCCCTCCCTTCCTTCCTTCCTTCCTTCCTCCCTCACTCCCTTCCTTCCTTCTTTCCTACCTTCCTTCCTTCCTTGCTTCCTTTCTTCTGTCCTTGCTTTAGTGTTTAGAAGGGACAGCTATAGAAGAACTCTGCTTAACTGACTCCATTTAAGCCCAAGGAAAGCCCAGCCCTCTATTCCACAGAACACACTTTGAAACTTATAGGACAAGATAAATATTATGTTAGCCTGGGCATAAATTTGAGAGAGACCTGGAGGCTTCAGAACTGTCAAGAGTTTGAGCCTAAAAGTACCCTTCCACATCTGGAGTGCAAAGGAGCATGGCTGTCTTCAGCTCACTTATCTGGATTTCTTGACAGGTACTGCTCTAGTTGAGCTATAAAGGGCCTTCCCAAAGGCTGCTCTCTGCTCTGTTCTCTGGGTGAGTCATCAGCAGTATCCTTTGAATTGTCCTGTATCTATGAACTTGCACCAAACCCCTACCTGCCCTTTAGTTAGCAACCCCCTTCTTTATACCAAGAGCCATTCCTATTTTTAGAATAGACATAGAAAACAGATTGAGAAACATTCCAAAATCAAACTGATAAGAATTACATGTAGGGGGATAAATTTGAACAGGAATTTGAGAGTTAGTTATTTAATCATTGCACAAATATGTACTTACTACTTGTTATTGAACAAAGTAATGTGGAACAAACTGAAAATGATGAATGAAATAATGTCTTGAATTCCAAGTCACAATGCTAAGAGATGACTTTCTATTCTTCAACCTGTGTGACAGAAAGAATGAAAAACTTTACTGAGAAATTAGAAAGGAGTGGGGAAAGTACAGCTTTTTAAAAATAGAAAAAAAAATTTATATTTGAGGTTTTATACCTGAGATGTTTGCAAATTATCCAGACAGAATTTTCAATCATTCAAAATATAGTAGGCCTAGAAAACAAGAGTATATTCATGTCTGCAATGAAAATGTGCTTTTTGTTTTTGAAAGAAAATAAAAGAAATAAGGTAAAGAAGTATAGGCATATGATAAAAATGGGAAAAACCTAAATATGTAATTAAAGTCCAAAATTTAGACTAACAAGTTTCAAGTAGTGCTGGTCATTGTTGTTTTAGGAGGAACAGGCAATAGTTAATGGAATGAAGACCTAGAGAGGATAGGAGATGATTAATTTGATATCATTGAAAATTCTCAGATGAAACACTGACAGGAATGTTATATCTAGTTCCTTCTACTCCTCTTTCACAAAATAAAATGTATATTCTTGGAACTAAGATTGAGTACTATCTGTATGGTAAAAACTATGGCCTGTGTTAAGTACTTTGGGAATGGGATGAAATGGAATGAAAAATATGAAGTTAGATCTCCCACAGAAAATATAGCCATTTTGAGCCCTCACTATAGCAGCCTTTTCAAGTTGCAGGATGAAAGAAAGTGTCCAGTTTCCCAGAGTAGAAATGCCTTTTCCTCTGAAGTAGGAGGAAATTACCTGATTTTATAGACATTGGTGGGGGGGGATATTTCTGTTCTGTTTTGTATGCAGTTACTTTCCAGACAGTCTGCTTTCTAGAAACCTGAACGTTTTCTCCTTTTGTTGTTTCATAACAAGGATCAGTTGTACAATTGATAACATGGCAGCCAGTGTTCCTGAGAAAAAGCTTGGAAATGAGTTCTTTCATCTCTCTTTTCAATTTTTCCAAAATTATAGTTAGTTAGTTAGTTAGTTAGTTGTTTTGTTTTGTTTTTGCTTAATGCCATCCCCCAACACCTGTTTTATCTGAGTCTTCCAAGGATTTGGTTTTCTAAACTCAGTATGGGAAATCATATTTATAAAGCAAAGATATGGCAGTTGAGTTCCCATTTTAGTATCCAATAAAAGAGTCTGCTAGAAGCTCAGATAACTATAAGTCCATCCTCTAGTCCTAAGCCAAAACTCCTCCTTTCTTCTGCACTATTTTGAGCCAGTGAAACTATTTTCTTTAAAGTTCATTTCACATCTTAGTAAAGAATTCTTTGTAGAGATATAGTATCTCAAAGATTCTAAAAAGTACATAACTCTCATTAGAGTATTCTGTGAGAACTAGAACTAGGTACATTTAAGAAAAGTAATCCAAATAGTTGAGGTTCACCAAAGATAGAGTAAAAGATATTCAATGAATTTTAGGCAAATAAACCTACACAGGAACCCAGTTACCTTGCAGGTAAAATTGTCAATACTTCCTTATGGTCAGGATCCAATTATTCCTGCATATGATTCCAGTTACATCTTCCGTGGGATACCATCTCTTTTCCCTCCCAACTAAACACAGAGCTAGTGGTCAAGTACTAAGAAGGTTAATGATAATGGATGGCTGTCACCACCAAAGAAGCAAGACAGGCCAGGGAGTTCTGGCAAGATAGGGAGAAGGAGAGAGACCCAGAGGCACATAGTCAGTATGGCTACAATTATAGATCCTGAACATTGTCCTATTAAACAAATCTCCCAGGGGCTGGTGAGATAGCTCAGCGGCATAAGTGTTTGCCTGGCAAGCGCGAGGTCCTGAGCTCGACTCTCCGTACCCACATAAAGAAAAAAAAGGGCCAGTGATGTCACTCAGTGGCACAAGCACTTGATGGCAAGTGCAAGGTCCTGAGGTCGACTACTGGTACCCACATAAAAAAAAAAAAAAAAACCCTCCCGTAAGAGGGCTGATGCATACATAACCAGCTAGCTGCTGAGAAGATAATGAAGATGTTTACTTGATCTGTGCATTTTCAGTCTGAGGATCACAAGCTTTCCAAACACAGATTGCACAATATATACTAGGAAAAAGAGTTGGGGTTTTATGGCAATCCAGAGAGTCAAGGGTTGAAACTGGTGTAAGGAAAATTCTATATTCATTTTGACCTATTTTTACCTATGTGACTGGGAAAATGACACTCACTGTGAAGCTGAGAGATAAGACAGCAAATATAGACACCTTTGGTAGAAACACTTCTCCTTTCCAAGGACCCCAAGTATGGCTCCTCAGTGTGATTTGGTAGACTTGAGCAAGTGAGATAACAGTCAGTGCTTTCTCAGGACCTGGTCCTAATGCTAAGTATCCTAGTATATAACATAGATTAAACAAAAACTTCTATCTTCTGAGAATTTAATTATTAGAGAAAACCAACTTGAAAAGAAATGCAGTATAGTTTGGTTCTTATAAGGGTAATCATAAAACAGTGGAAAAGAGACAAAATACACATGGATATAGTAATGTAATGTGGTGCAAGAATTGTCCTCAGACCAATGAATTCCAGTTCTGGCTCATATTCATTGTGTGACATTAAAAGCTATTTAAACTCTATGGTGCCCAATGTTCTCATTTATGAAGCAGAACAAATGACACTTCACAGTGGATGCTATTGTGGAAAAGGAAAAGAGCTATCATTTCCTGAAGTCCTAGTAGGTCAAGAGACATGGCGAGCTAACTGCATCCGAGAAGGATACAGAAAGAGAAGACACAAGATTGTGTTTTGGGGCAGTGGAAAGAATGGAAAGTCCTCCATAGGTAAGTGCTAAGGAATGATTAGTGGTGAGGCATTAGGGGGTAGATGCTAAGGACTCTAGGAGGAAGAGGTAGAGAGTAGAGACTCAGGAGGCAGCGTTTAAGGTAAGAGCAGCAGCCCTGTGAGATTCTGAGATGTCCATCTGAGAGTAGCCACCGTGATGCGCAATGCACGGAGCCAATATTTTCAGAATATTTGAAAAGGGGAAGTAATATGGTGCCTTATCTCACCTGGGCTGCTACAACAAAATACTATAACCTGGGCAGCTTATAAACTACAAACATTTATTTTTCACAGTTCTAGAGACTGGGATATCTCCGATTAAGATGCCAGTAGATTCGATATTTAGCAAGGGACGATTTCCTGCCCCACAGGTACATCTTCTCATGGCAAAAGTTGCTATCTAGGTCTCTGTGGTCGCTTTTGTAAGGGTACTAATCCCAGTCCTCAACCCTAATCCACGATCCAGTCACCGTACAAGTCCCCACCTCTTAATAGCATCTCCTTAGTAGTTAGTATTTCAACATACGAGTTTTGTGGAGACACAAACGTTCAGATGATAGTAGATGGATCAAGTGAAATCACAGCTCGTAGGGGGGCTTTTTGAAAACTTGTAAATCATCCAAATAAAAAATAATTATGATCTGAATATAGGCAGAAGCCATGCAAAGGGAAAGAAAAGGGTATATTTGAGGAGGGGGAGCTACAAGAAAATGTAGTATCAGAAAGACTAAGGAGTCAGAAAAAGACGAGAGTAGAAAATAGCTTTTAACTAAAACAGGAGAGAAATATGTCCTTCTTAAATCTCCAACAGTACTGGTAGTTTCTGCCAGACAATAATGTACATTCATCTCTGTTTTACAATCCCTTTTAAATTCCTTCATAGCTCTCTCTCTCCCTCCTTCTCTCTCTCTCTCTCTCTCTCTCTCTCTCTCTCTCTCTCTCTCTCTCTCTCTTTCTCTCTCTCGGGGCCTCTTGATCTGGGGAATCTTTGGCCGTCTGGATCTTTGCTTTAATTTTTTTTTCAAACAGAGTCTTGCCATGTAGTGCAGCCTGGCTTTGAACTCGTTTATGTAGCCCAGGCTGGCCTCGAACTCATGGCGATCCTTCTGCCTCAACCTCCTGAGTGCTGGGATTACAGGCGTGCACTGACATGCAGAGCTTTAATCTTCAGCACTCCGACTCCATCAGTTCTTATTCACAGACTGACATGCACAAAGGGTGGCTGTGGACTCGCTATTGCAGCATCCATGAAGAGACAATCACGTGGCCTCTTTCCATAAGTCACTGACACTCTGAGAAGATCGTACAGGTCTTGAATCAACCAAAATGACAGCAGATCCAAGTCCAGCTATGATTGCCTAGAAGAAGAAGAAGTGGCCTTGCCTTACAGATCTGACCCAGCCAGGCACAAAGCTTTGCTCTCCTAGCCGTGGTAAAAGTAAGGGTCTCAGCCTCCAGACGCTTTCAGTCTGCAAGTCACAGGAGACTCAGTCTCTGTGCGGAGGGAAATCGTGATCTAGGGTCAGTGCTTCTTATATGAGGATCTAAATACTGTAGCAAGATCAGCATCCACTATACCAGGCCCTACTGAAGGAGTTCTTCTCTTTTCTACACCAGGCCCCTACATCCCCCTAACTCTTCATTGTTTCCTGCCTGTTAATTTTCCTGCTCCTGCCTTGAGACTCACCAGCTTCAGAAGGTTGTACTGCTGCCGCTTCTGGCTACTGGATGCAACAGAGTGTTGTGTGTCCCACTACATCCCTTCCCACCCCACTACTCACAGGTGCCTTATTAGGCATCTGGAGACCGGGCCTATGGCCAATTTCCCAGGAGAGGGTATTATAAAAGGCCTATCTCAAGGCCAGTGAGATGGCTCAGCAGCACGGGCGCCTGCTGGCGCGCGAGGTCCTGAGGTCGACCCCCTGGTACCCACAAAAAAAAAAAAAAAAAAGGCCTATCTCAGCATTGGGAATAGAGTGAATATGGGAAGGACCAGAGGCACTTGGGGAGTCTAAAAAAAAAAAAAAAAAGACATTATGCAGAGTGAAACAAGCTCTACAAGAAAAAAAATATTGCACAGACAGACACACTTTATGTGTAGAATTTTAAGAAGTCAAATTCATAGAAGCAGGGAATAAATAGTCATTACCGAGGGGTGGAAAGTGAGGGAAATGGGGAGCAATGTTGGTCAAAGGATGCAGTTTCAGTTAGGAAGGATGAAATAGTTCTAGAGATTAGCATGCAGCATACAGGCTGTGGTTAAAATAAGGTACTGAATCCTCAAAATTTGCTAGGACTGTGGATATAATTTACAACACACACAAAAAAAAACAGTAACTATGTGAAGAGACGGATATATTAATTACCTCCACGGTAGTATTTCTTCCACTCACTATGTATATCTGTATCAAAAGATGGCATTGTACACCTTGAATGTATTTAACGTTTCATTGAAAATTTTTAAAAAGAAACAGAAAGAAGGAAGGATAGCTGGAAGGAAGGAAAAAGAGGAGAGAGATAGGAAAAGAGAGAAAAGGAATATAAGGAAGAAGGAATAAATATATTAAGTGACTGTAGTTGACTTTTCATGGATATAAGTGAATAAAAATCAAACAGCAAAATAATTATACTTATCCTTAATTGTGAGACAATGAAACTAAAATATCAAGAGCTTAAATCATTTTCCCAATTCAAATAGAAGGCTGCGACATAGTTAGCAAGAAAAACCTGAATTCTAAACTTAAAATCTAAGTCTTACTAGGACAAACGTGAATGTCAGAAGAGTTTTTCTCAAGAGCATTTAGACTCACTGCTCAATGCTGTACACTGTGGGAAAAAGACAGAATGAAAACAGTGTTTACTATAACATGTTTATTAGTTTGATGAGCTGGGCAATCCATTTGGCTAATAAGATGAACTTGATGGTACTAAACTAGGCAGTATTTACTCCACAACAGAAAAAAAAACAAGTAAAGAGAAAAGTAATCTGATGACCTCAGAAAAATATTCGAGCTGATATTAGTTGGCTGTATAGTATAGAGAGCTCCTCAGACTTGTCTTAAGTCAGCAGTACCCTGAGAGTCAAGGGGACTATTCTCTGTGGAACAGTGAGGGCAGAAGATACATAAACCCATGAACATGTCTCTCTTGGCTCCATTTATAGACAAATTAGCACTTACTTTTGCAGGAATAAGCATAGGTCTGAAGAAACAGCCTCTTTCTCAAACAAGACATAGTTTTCATTCTAAGCATCTAAGTACAGTCATCCTCTGGTAGCCAAAGGAGTTGGTTCTAGGGTCCCATGGACACCAAAATCTGCAGATGTTCAAGTCCTTTATATAAAATGCCATACTATCTGCATAAAACCTATGGTCATCTTCCCATGTGCTTTACATCATCTCTACATTACTTTTAATATCTGATGAAATATAAATTTTATGTAAATGGATGTGTTATTTAGGGAATAGTGACAAAAAGTCTGTATGTGTTCAGTGTAGACACAACTACCACAGGCCCAACGACATAACACAACAGTCCATAGGTGGCTGAATCTTTGGATATGGAATCCACAGACACAGAGGCCCAACTGTAAATGCAATGAAATCCAGTGGCTTTGTTGAGGGAATCCACCTATGACTTTTCTTCCATGGAGTACTGACTCATCTAGTTCCTCACTATGTCCTAACAATAACATTCCTTGACCGACCACAAGAACTCTGTATAGGCTTAAAAACTGAGCAGAAAATGAATTGTTTGTTTCAACCAACTCTTGACACCTCATTGCAGAATGGCAGGACGGCATTAGGAAGCGTGTTTGGATAGGCCCAGCCTAGGAGCTGAGTTTGGAGAAGGTTAAAGCACTGAATCTTCCCCCGGAACTCGATTCTTGAGACGCAGCTTAAAAAGTGGCCCTCACTTCCTTGCCACCACAGATGATGGTGCTGACTGGGAAAGGAAGAAGGGAGCTAGGAAGCCTCCTTTGCCTCTCTTTCATGAGTCTAAAACGAAATCTGATAGTCTACTTAATGAGGTAGCTGGACAAGGCAAACAGGAAGAAGAATGAGCTGTTGGGGTAAGAGGTCTCAGAGAGACCAACAGAGTCACAAAAGTCACCAGACTTTCTCCTGGCACTTCTTCCCCACTCCACCCCACAATTTGGATTTCAGCTGAGTAATAAATGTACTACCAGCACATAGAAGTGACCTGGTACAAATGAGTGAGGTATCTGTTAGGTTTCTGAAAGGTTTTATTGCCAAGGAAATATGAATTTGAATTTAAAGAAAATTATTTTACTTGGAATTTTTTTAATCAATTAAGTTTATTGATATATTTTAGGTATACATAATGATCACGTTCATCCTAGGGAATTTGTACCTGTACATGATGTGGCTTGATTCTTTTTTCCCCACTCCCCTACACCTTCCTTTTAAAAATTATTGATCCCACTATCTGACAAGCAAGAAATAGGCTCAAATAAATTATTGCTACAAAATAACTCAAACTCTTCAGTGCCTGCTGCAGATATAGCCATGTGGAACACAGAAAAAGATGCACAAAATTATATGAGAAACAATGGTAAGGACATAAATACCATGGTCAGGAGAATTCCTCCCAGCAAACAAAACCAGCGTCTAGTCAGGGAACACATCCCATGTCAGGACTCTATAATCCTGCAATCCTTGTTCCCAAAAGATTGTAGGATTACCATCAACAATACACTACTTAAAGGAATCCTATGCTTTACTTCCAATTGGGAATCTTTACAATCTTTCCTCCACCGTTAAATATGTGGAGGAAGGAGGAATGTCACCAGTTCAAGAAGAATCATCCCTGGACCTGACGGAGAAGGCCATGCACACCTGGGGATCTTGGACTTTGTGTTGTATGCAGTGACCAAACTAACATTTGTGTAGTTTCCCTGGAAAATGGGTAAGTATATTTTATGTGTGGGAATAAGAGGAATAGATATCTGGGACTCCACCTCTCCTGCAGACATCTAGATCTACATCAGGGCCTGGCCCTGGAATTGTAAAGAAAATTATGAAAGTCTCCCTCTTTGGACCCTTAAAACCTCCTCTCTCTTTACCTGACAACCAGATTCAGAAGTACTGGGGAGGACTCTCAGGGCCTAGAACATGGAGGATCCTTGTAACAGAAGAAATATAGGTCCATAAATGTTGACATGGAACAAAGCTCCCAGGCATCTGAATGGGATGTGAATGAAAAGTGAACTTTTATTGTGTTAAGCTACTGAGATATCATTAGTATAGTAACTAATTTTACTCACATCGACTAAGTCAATGTTTCTCAAATTTCACTATAATCTAGAGCATGAATGCTATGGTTTATATCTAAAATGTCACACACACACACCCGCAGAAAAAGAATCTCATGTTCAGAGGGAGAGCCTAATCAAAAGGGACAGGTCACTGGGGGCATGACTTGGAAGGGCATAGTCATATTCCAGCTTCTCCCTTCTCTCTTTGCTTCCTGGCCACCATGACATGAGCAGATTTCCTCTGCCAGGCTCTTCCACCACACTGCTTCTGCTTTGGAGTCAGCCAACCATGGACTGAACCTACTGAAAATGTGAACCAAATAAACTTGTCCTCCTCTAAAGGAGCTGGTGTTGGGTATTGTATCCAGCAACAGAAAAGCTGTCTGATGTAATAAAAAAAACTTCAGAAAACTACAAATCTGTATCAGTCAAAGTCTAAAAATATAGATCAATTCTTAGACAAGTAGTAGGAAAAATGGAACTAGGTTGCAAACCTGCCTGATTTTTCACTTTAAACTCTGGTCCTTATTACTTGAAGGAACACTTACAACTTATCATTTTGATAGTTGCCTCATCTGAAAAAATAGAAATAATAATAATTTATGTGCTGTTTTGGCCATGATCTTTCTGAAAGTAGTTTACTTGTGGGTAACTACCAGAATGCTAAACACACATTAAAAATTCACTAACAAATTTTTGAATAGATGAAATGAATAAGTGTTCTTATTACATATGGTCCTTAGCCAGATACTGATAGTGTAATAAATTATAAAATACCAAGGATATATACCATCCTGATGAGTACTTGACATGTCATTGATTTGTCATTGACTTAAATGTGGCAGGAGAAAAGAAAATAATTGCACACATACTGTGTCTCTTGTCTTAGTTACTTTTCTCATTGCTGAGACAAAATACCCACAACCAAAGTTAAAGGAGGAAAGGTTTATTTAGCTCAGTTTGTGGAGGTTTCAGTCCATAATCAGCTGGCTCCAAGGCAGGGTGGTATCACAGAGGAGAAACCGTTCGTGGCAGCAGAAGGTAGCAAAGCAACAAGGGACAACCACAGCTCTTTCTATCCCTTAAGTCTTATCCAGGCTAGTTAGAACAGGTAGCACTCACACCCTTAATCCTAGTGCCCTCGAGCCTAGCATGGCACCAAGAATCAATCCCAGCATCACACTAGATTCAGCCACCTCCAGAAAACTGCACCTATGGCTGCATGAGGTTTTGGTGAGACATCTAAACACAAACCATAACATCTCTTATATTTTTATTAATTATTCAAATTCTGATTGCCCTATAATCAGGAGATACAGTATCTTCAGGAAGCTACCCATTATGCCATTTCTGCCTCCAAGTGTTGAAAATCCTCAGAAATTTTCTGAATACGGAGCTGTCAGCCCTCTTTAACTACAAGGCTGGGAACCTGAATTCACTCCAGTATTGTTATTCCCATTGATAGCCCAAAGGAGGCGCTGTTCACTCACCTATAATGAAGAATTTTCTTACTCTTGGCAAGTTTTATGGATGCACAGTCTTTATGTCCCAAACTCGGTCTCAGAGAGCAGAGTTCTTGTTGGTAATACTCATAGGCTTATAATACACCCTGAGGCACTGTGGAGTATCAGGATGACAATGTATAAAGAAGTCTTCTATGACATGTGGAAAATGTAGTATTCTTTCCTCAAAAATACATAGGTCTTTCTTTTGTGAATTGGCCACTGAAAGACTCAGTTTTGTTCTCCCAGACAGGGGACTTGTTAGTCTTTTTTGCCACTGAGTCTTGATTTAAATCTGCTGTGGTGCTAAATAGCACTGTTCAGTGCTATCAGATCTTCCTTCTCAAGACTCTGTTCTTCATGCAAATTCTTTAGTAAATGTGGCTGACCTGCAAACCCAGGAGGGGGAGAGGGAAGTTGAAAGGTTTTTGGAAAGCCATTCGCCTCCAGCTTCTCATGTTCTGAATACACTCTCTTCCAGCATAGTCAGCCTTTAGCGAACTGACCCTTTGCAGATTTTCTCAATTAAACTGACAAAGTGCGTAGTCTACCAATTTTAAATGCATTTATTTTATGCTACTTCATTCCACCCACCCAGACAGTGTTCAAGGACTTCTTCCAAGAGGAACTTTTTCATGCTGTGGAAACCTCAGGGTAGAAATGTGTCTGCCTTCAAGGCCTGGTTTCTGGGTGATCCTGCTCCCCCATCATTACTCCCTGAACATGGGTTCACCTCCAAGATTGTCTAGAACCTCTGCAACCAGCTTCTTCAGCCACTTGCGCTGGGTTTGACAATTCCATGACAGCCTTATGTGACACCCAGTGTCATCACTTAGGTCCCAGCTCTGTTAAAGCCCATTTCTTTAGTACTTAACATTGGAGGATTGGGGTGGGGTCTGGAAGTCTGGAATAGGAGAAGGAAAACTGACTGGACTCCCAAATGTTCTAGAATGTGCAAGTGCATACTGAATGTAAGTCAATTACGTAGTACATTGTTCTTTCACAGAACTATAAGGCCAGGAGCAAAATAGAGACACTTTCTCAACTCTGTTCAGGTTAGTCCACCTGAAGTGTGCTATCCAGCAGAGGAAATCATGTATTGGGAAATTTCTTGCCAAACTGAGACATAGCCATAGGGAGATACAGTATGCTATGAGGCTTTGATCTTTATGGGGGTAAAAGGTGGTAATTTTCATGAATTGTAGATGTGTGTCCTGCAAAAAACAGCAATATCATTGGCAACTTACTTGGGGGAAAGAGAAAAACTTGGACTAACAGAAATTATAGAGAAACTGGTCTATATTTATGAGAAATGTTTCTAGCAGTCTAAGGACACTCTAAGTTATCTCCGTCTGAATCTGCTCTGCTAAAACAGGGTGGTAGGATATTGGCCAGTTCTTCTTCAGAGTTTTTTCTGAGCCCATTTGCCAGGTGTGAAGTGACAAGCTAAACCCAGCATGCCTGGCCCTGTCCTATTCCTATATTCCTTACTGCATTGCAAGATGTAGATAACTCTTCTATTCTGAACAGGTGAGAAGCCCAATCCTCGAGCTTCACTATGCTTCACAACCGAGCAAGGAAATGGAACCCACTTACATGAAGGCATAGGGAAGGAAGAGAATCTAGGAAGCACCTCACAGAAGTACTCAGAATTTCTGGATGCTACTGTATTCAGTCACCATATTTCCCACCTCCTTCTTTCACTTCCTGTTCATTGGAAGCTACCTCTAAGAAAAGGGTGTATGCTTTCTTTTACCTCCTGTTAATATTGCCTGTGCTCCATGCTGGGACTTCAATGAATAAACCTTTAGGGTTTATGTGCTTTTTATTCTTACCCCCCTTTCTTTGGCCTAGATAGGAAAAGATGGCTTGAGAAGCAGACACTTGGGAGATAAGAAACTTATCTCTTTTGGAAGCCTGTCTTACAGAACTCCTATATACAACGAATTGGAATGTTCAGGATGAAGTGATTTGAAACTAAGGAAACTGCCTAAAATTTGTAAGCCAGGAACCTGGTGATAAGTCTGAAACATAAATGTTCATAACCACGCAGGAAAATTGACTACAGAGTAGCCTCCTTTATAATAACTCTAATGTTTGGAGTATTTTCTGAATGCCCGAAATTACTTAAGTTCTTTATATATTTTTTTCTTAAATGATCTCCCATATAAACTAAATTAGACAATGAATAAACTCAAGACAAGAGAGGGGTTAACAGTAAAATAATATGACAGTGATCCTGTCAATGGCTTGGTGTTCTTGGTGTCCAACAGTTGTAACTGTAGAAAGGGTACTTGGAAATTTGACCCTGATCTAGCAACTAATAAGGTGTTTCAAATCTAAAGTTTAGAGGTGCATCAACAAATACTGATAGTAAAATATTGGGAGTTTAAATAAGAAAGATTAAGATTTGGGCAGAGACTGAACTAAGCACACAACCATTTCCAGGTTTCCAAGCAGTGAGACTTCCATGAATTATCCTCCAGTGGTATTCTGTTGAAAAATAAGTTCATATAAATGAAATAACTAATAATGATAGGAAGAGCTACGTATAAATTGCTTGATTTAGGGCAAACCTGACAGGAGTTTGGGAGAGATTTAGACATCAGGAAAAGACTATGCTCATGAGATATAATTTGAGATGTGTTTTAATATTCGGCTTGTAGTATCTTCCACTGATATTGTACAAATAATTTAGTAAGGTAATAAGCAATGTATTTTATTTCCCGTTGTCTCATCTGGCCCACCTGTAGTTATAATTACCCCGAAAGTACATGAACCAAAAATGGGTACAAATTTATCCTCCTGGTGTCATTGGTAAATTTGCTTGGGATTGGGAGAATTGTAGCAGCCTGCTACTTAGATACAATTCTCTGACCCTTTGTATTTCATGGGAGGATTGGACCCATCCGTAATAGATACAGCAAGGAGAACAAACAGATGACAGTTCGGTGGGCGAGTAGGGCAGGAGCTGTTCCCACTGGGAACTTAGTAACAAAATCCTATTCATTTTTACTGAGAGGATGCATCTGGGACACAGTTGGGCCTTAGAGAGATACTACCAGAACAGTCTGATAGTCAAAACTTAGATTTCAAAAGGGGTGCTACAATCAAGCTACTAAAAACCGAATGGCTGCTTTGTAGTTCCCAGTGCTTCCATCCTTCTATTTTTTTTTCTTTTCTGTTTTTCCATGAGTTTTAACTGGTGACCTTCAAATGTGTCCATGAATTCAAGTGTGTCCATGAATGTGTCCATTCATTAACTTCTTACATTTATTTACTCATTAACACTGATGCATTTTTCTCTTCAATCTAATACTTAACCCTTTGAATTCTCACTCTGAGCAATATAGCCCAACTGGTAGTCATTCTTAATCTTTTCCTCTGTCACAAAATAATATACCAACATTCTAAAATTCAAACTATATAATTTACAATTATTTATCATTTATAATCCAGAATAATCATACCCTTCAGAAATAATACAAACATTCTGTTGAGCATGTCATTAATGCCTTTCTTTGTAAACATTAAGATGACAAATATATTTGAATGTATACATGATTTTTGGTAAATAATATTATCAAATACCACCTTTGCTATGTACAGGGATCTGTTATAAATTCTTTATTATATTCCAAGCCTTTAACCTATGCTTAATCACTTTATATTCTACGGTTAAACACTCCCCTAGAAGTCTTGCTAGAATGTTGTTCATTGAATTTATCAATTAATTTGAGGAGAACTGACATCTTTAAAATATTAATGTGTCCTTTAAATCTTTGACATATATAGTTTATCTTTGACATGTAATCAGATCTTCATTTAAAGGCTTTAGACATAATTTTAGATAGTACCCTTAAGGATCTTGTATATTTATTATGATGCAAATTTCCAGATATTAATAATATATAGAAATATTATTTCTAATAGTAAATGATATATTAGTTATTAATACTTCAGATGAATTTAATGGTATAAAGAAATCATTATCTTTCTTAAGTTTATGTTATATCTAGACATCTCACTGAACTTACAATAAATTCTAAAAGGATACCTTAGCCAATTTTTCCCAGCTTTATTGATATTGAAATTAAAATTGAAAACTAAAATTGTTTAAATTTAAGATTTACAGAGTGATTATTTAACATCCATATATTGTGAAATGATTACCAAAATCAAGTTAGTTAACATGTTTAGCCTGTTGAAATTCACTGATATAGTTTATGACCCAGCACAACAGTACCTATGACTTTCCAGGCCCCCATGTAACATTATCAAGAGGACCTCGGCCAAGAGATGAGAAAGGAGCCCACGTACTGCCTGTTAGTGAAGAATGTTATGACAGAGGAAGGCTGTTTTTCCTCTCAGCACAAGGGGGAAAGTCGGAAGTGAATACTTCTCTCTCCTCTCCCCTCTCCTTTGTTTGGGTTCCCATATGGCAAGACAGATCACTAATGCAATTGGACAGTAGCTGTTGAGCACAGTGGACACAATGGATGGTGTGTGCATGTGTGTGTGTGTGTGTGTGCATGTGTGTGTGCGTGTGTTTCAAAATCACAGTCAGAGCTGGGGACGTATCTTAGTGGTGGTGTACTTACCTACAGTGTGTGAGGAGGCGGTAGAGGGTAGGAAGCATATTTCAGCCTCTCTGTTTCACTGCCTGCCTCATGGATATGTAAGGATGGCACTGGACTTTCTGTTGCTTTATACTTGAATACTGAGCCTACCTGGCATAAAAGCCCATGATCTGATTTTCAAATAAATCTGAAGGACACCACTATCTCTTGCATTTTACATTCTGCTAAGGCTCCAGGAATGGGATCCTGCAATTCTCCTTGCACATCTTGGATTAATTGTACTTGGAACCTGACATTTAGTTTAAATATCAGAAGGAGAAGGAAGTAAGAAGAAGTCCTAAGAGCTAAACGAAGGGGGAAGAAATTGAAATTATTTTCCTCTGGTCCCACTTACATTTTCCAATCATTACTTACCAGGGATCCCTACACATGGAACTTATTAGGTTATTTTACTACTTTAAGCCCCATTTAATTGTTTGTGAGTATTCTCTAATACTAAGAGCACAGATGGAAGAAAAAGAGAAATTTTTCCTTTTTGTAAAAGAAGGATAGTTTTGCTGAATATTGTAATCTAAATTGGTAGTAATTTTCTTTCATGGATGAAATACATCCTTCCATACACACTTCAGAGTTCCTGCCAAGTAATATGCAATAATTCTGATAGGTTTATCTTTACAAGTGACTTGGTATTTCTCTTTTACAACTTTTGATACTATTTTCTTGATCTGTACTCTTGTCATTTTAACTATAATATGAAGTAAGGAAGCTCTCTTCTGGTCATGCCTGTTTGGGGCTCTAAATGCCTTCTATACCTGGATATCCATATTTTTTCCAAGATTTGGGAAGTTTCTTTACTATCATTTTACTAAATAGATTTTCTATGCCTTTACTCTGTACCTTGGCATTCTCCTTTATACCAAAAATTCATAAATTTGGCCTTTTAACTGGGTCAGGGAGTTCTTAGATATTTTGTTCATAATTTTATTTATTTATCACTAGTAATGATAACTTATAAACTTGTCTTCAGTTCCTGAAATTCTATCTTCCGCTTGGTCCAATCTATTGGTGAGGATTTCCACTGAGTTTTTTTATTTGATTTACTGAGCTTTTCATTTTCAATTTTTTTTTTTTTGGTTCTTTTTCAGAATCTCCTTCTCTTTGTTGAAGTACCCCATTATATCCTGTGTTGTCTTCCTTAATTTATTCAGTTTATTTGTATCTTCTTTGAAATCACTGATCATTCCAAAAATCAATTTTGAATTCTTTGTTCAGCATGTTATCCATTTTCATGTCTTTGCATTCACTTACTAATGAGTTATGGACCTTTGGAAAGGTTACGTTGCCTTGCTTTTTCATATTTCTTGTGTGACTATGTTGATATTTGTGCATCTGCTAGAATGAGTAGCTCTTACCTTTTTATTTTTTTTGTTTGTTTGTTTTTGTTATTGTTGTTCTGAGACAGGGTCTGGCTATATAGTGCAGGCTGGCCTTGAACTCACTATGTAGCCCAGGCTGGCCTCGAACTTGCATCAGTCCTCCTGCCCCAGTCTCTTAAGTACTGTGATTACAAGCGTATGCCACCACACCTGGCTTCTTTCCATTTTTATGTAAGGGTCTTCTTAGTGACCAGCCTTCTTTGGAGGACTAGATCTCCAATCTGCTCAGAGAAGAGAAAACAAATTGCATAACAATGGTAACACAAAAACAAACCAGATATTGAAATACAGTAAAAAGCAAGAACCATAGCATCATCAATGACAGAAAAAGGCAATAATAATGTAGGGTGAACTAAAGGCTAAAATTTAGTCATTTGTAGGAAAATGGAAGCACCTTGAGACCATAATGTTAAGTGAAATAAATCAGACATGTGGGGAGTGGTGAAGCTGGAGATTGATCACACGTGCGGGGCCTGAGCAAGGCCTACCTCAAGAACACAGAGCACCTGAGGCGAGTCACATGCATAAACTGCTCTGGTCTCAAGAACACTGGGCGCCCAAGGCAAGCCACATGGGTAAGCTATTAGGTGGAGGGGTTTCACATGACATTCAACCTCCCGCGTGTATAAATAAACGTGCTGCAGCCGTTGAGGCTTTTTTCTCCTTATCCTCATCCTTCTCCTCCTCCTCCTCCTTCTTCCATCAGGAGAGAGGGCTCCATCTGGCCTCAGTTTTCTATATTCTGACTCTTGTGCTTTTTTTCCAACCTCTCACTGTCCTCACCCTGGGAACTTCAAGAGCTGCATGGGACGTGGCACAGACACACAAGCTTAAATATCTCCTGGTTTTTCTTATATGAGAAACTCAAATTATACATAAAGAGCAAAATAAAAGATAGATAATAAAAAAATAGGGGGACAGTTCTTTTGCAAAAGGGAAGGAAACCAAGAGGAAGGAGGGGGACAGAATGAGGGGAGAGGAAAGGAGTGAAAAAAAGAGTCAAGATGTGTTATGTGTATGTACCAACTCCTCACGAGGACTATAATCATTATGTATTGCAAATATGAACCAGTAAGAATAAAAACTAACAAACTAATAATGGTTAAAAGTAATAATAATAAATTAATAATAAAATTGGAAGGGCAGGGAAAAGAAAAATGGAAGAAGATACATTACAAAAAGAAAAGAATATGAGAGAAAAGAATGAGAGATTTTAAAATCTACTCACAGAGGGGCCAGTGAGATAGCTCAGCGGCGTAAGCACCTGCCTGGCAAGCGTGAGGTCCTGAGTTCAACTCCCGGTACCCGCATACGAAAAAAGGGGTCCGTGATATCGCTCAGCAGCACGGGCGCCTGCTGGTATGCAAGGTCCTGATGTCGACCCCCGGTACCGACAAAAAAAAAAATCTACTCACAGAATAAAACTAAATTAAAGTAAGAGGCAGGGGCAGGTGAGATGGCTGGGCCGGTGAGATGGCTCAGCGGCATAAGTGCCTGCCTGGCAAGCGCGGGGTCCTGAGTTTGACTCCCAGAACCCACATACGAAAAAAGGGCCAGTGATGTCACTCAGCGGCACAGGCGCTTGCTGGTGCACGAGGTCCTGAGTTCCACCCCCAGTACCCACAAAAAATAAATAAATAAATAAAGTAAGTAAGTAAGAGGTAGAAAGCATCAAGCAGATGAAAGAGGAATAAACAAGAATGAAAAAGAAAAATGAGTCTAAAATATCCCTCCACACTAAGGTATTTGGATGGGTAAAAATTTGTCCAGGACCTGTGATATTGGAATCCACAAGGTATGGGGGAGGGGTGGTAAATCATATCTGGGATCTGTGGTATATTCTCACCAGTCCCACTTAACAGGCTGGTGCCATGTGAATACTGAGCCCTGCTCAGTCTTTCTACAAGGTATCAATGGTATATTATCTGCCTTATAGTCTACTCACATCAGGGGTTTTTTATTGTTTGTTTCCCTTTGTGAACCCAGAGCTACTGCTACCTCCAACTAGCTTTGTTGTAGCAGAAAATCCCCCCACACACACCAGTATACTTCAGTTTTTTAGTAGCCCAGGTAATAGTTCCTGTTCCAGATCCAGTTGCTCCTGTCTCTTAGAAACGGCTGGTCACTGTGATGCATATCTGGTCACTGTGATGCACATTGTATAAACTAATCCCCAATTGACAAGCCATTCAGCCTCTGTACTTCCTGCTTGCTTATCGCATATAAGCCCTGGACCACCAGAGATCAGGGCCTGATATTTTGGGAGTGATCCCAATCAGTGCCTGTTGACATAAATAAATCTGCCTCCAAATCATGAGTGTCATTTCAGTGTTTCTGCTTGACATTGCATTGTGACATGTGGACTGGTCTAGTGCCCACTTCTCCCCCATCCATGAACCTGAGGGCATGGCGAACGTCCAAGCAGAGGCATATTTCCAAACATGATGGAGAGTGGGGAAAGCAATAGACCACTGACATCTGTAGTGGAGGGGGACAGTGATGGGAATCAAGCAATATTCTGAGCACTCAGACCCAGGCCCCTCAGAAAACTACACATGTAAACCACTGGATTTACACCTTGCAATCGCGCTGGGCTTCTGCAGCGAGGACTGCTGCTCCACTCTTTGTCACTGCAGCTGTTGGCCTTCTGCAGAATTACCTTGTGCTCCCAGAGTCGGGTTTCCTTGTTCTCCAGGAGCCTGAAGTTGTAGACTGCTTTGTACTCTTCCCTATGTCGTTTTTCCTTTTCTCTGTGCTTTTTAGCTTTTCTGTCATCTCTTTCTTGGTACCTGGAACTCTTCTTTTTCTGTCTTCAGAATACAGTTTCTTCTTTTTAACCCTGAGTTCTTCTCACTTCCAGAGTCATGTGAAGAACACATCTATTCCAACATCTTACCCAGAGCCTGCACAAGTTTATTATTGTTTCACGCTCAAGTCCATGTTGGTGGCCCAGTGTCAGGGGCAGGCACTCCCACGTCGCTGCTCCGTTATCTTCAAGTCCCATTTTCATCTTGTGATCAAAGAGAGCTGCTTCTCACCATCATATCCACATTCCAAGAACTATAGTAATGATCAAGCTGCTACCTTTTATCACGTGTATAAGCAGAAACCCTCTAGGGTCAAGAAAGATGCTTTCTAATAGAAGTAACACAGCACAGCCTGGGCTTCCCCAAGACAACTTATCAGAGTTTAAGTCCTAGACCTGAAACCAACATAATAACGTGTAATTCCTCCTGCAATAAGAGAAACTCATACCACTCCTTCCTAATTCATCCACATGTGCCAGCCAAGTTAAAGACAGAATACTCAGTCTCCCTGACAGAAAACTATGATTTATTAGGAGTAAAATTCACACCTAAGCATCATACCTCAATCTAGCAATACTATATTTTATACTACTTTGATGACTGAAACTTTAAGAACATAACAGAGTTATGCCAATAGAGGTATGATTGTGTATTCCTGTAATCCCAGAACTCCAGGAGGCTGATGAAGGAGGATCCTAAATTTGAGCCCAATCTGAGAAACTTAGCAACTTATCAAGACCCTGTCTCCAAATACTTAACTTTTTTAAAGGCTGGGAATGTAGCTCCAGTGCAAAGGCCCTGGGTTCAATCCCCTGTACTGAAAAAAATATAGTTATACCAGCTCTTAGGACAGTGTCCTACAAGCAGGATGTAATACACTGATTGTGGCTGCCCTTTGCTAAGTTTTTACCCAGTTCCTACAAGCAGAAATGTAAGATCTTATTGACATCACTCCATATCCACTATTTCAGAAATTTGTTACATGACATGACTGCTTCTCTATTTACAGTATTACAACGTGTACTAAAGCTGTGTATACCAACATCAGAATCTAGCGCATTTTGTTAGATATTTACTCTCTTTTTACCATAAGCAAAAATATTTTTCCTGGGGATATAGCTCAGCAGCACAGTGCCTGCCTGGCAAGCACGAGGTCCTAAGTTCAATTCCCCATGCCAAAAAATATATATTTTTTTTAATTTAAAATGCAAACATACTTTTAGAAAAAAGAGACACGCTATACGGGTATTATCTTTAGGATCTGCTATATACAGTACCTGCCCCACTTATATTTGTTTTAAATAAATAACATTCACATTACAATGAAGGATGTTTTTGAGGCCTTCTCAGCTGCCTCGAAGAGACCCTAATCTGTAGCTCACTGAACTAGCTCGGAGATCTTAAGACACTCTAAACCTGGAAGTAGGCAAAGGTCGGGACTTTGCATTCTCATTCCAGACAGTGTTGCGTGATCAGTCATAGGATGAAGGCTTTAAGGGTGCCATCTCCATAGCAGTCATCTATTTCTCCTATCTCCTACCACCTCTGATAAAAGGCATAGAGAACTGTTAGAATCTGGATTAAAAAAAATAATGAATGAAAAAGTATTCACAAACCCAGATAGCCAGATACATCCCATAGACTATGGAGCCAAGCACCTATGGGTATTCTTTGCATTGGTCTAGTAGGGATAGAAGGACTATTCATTGCGAAGAGGCTTCAATCTATATAATCCATACCAGCCAGGGGCTCTTGACTGTATCCATGGTAGGAGCCACTGAGGAAAATAATTGGGATGTGTTCAGATAAATCATTTTATGTAGAACACCTTGAGTACTCGCTGGCGAATCTGTCGAGTCTTCACCCCATAGACAAGAGGATTGAGAGCAGGTGGCACAAGAAGATAGAGAGTGGCCAGAAGAACATGGATGTGATGTGGCACATGGTGACCAAAGCGGTGAGTGAGGAAGGAGAACATTCCAGGGATGTAGAAGACCAGGATGACACACACATGAGATCCACACGTGCTAAAAGCTTTGAGTCGGGCCTCACCCCCTTGTACCTTCAGAACTGCCTGGAGAATAAGGGCATACGAAATGCCAATAGCCAAAACATCCAGCCCGACTACAAGCAGTGCCACTGCAAGTCCATAAGCTTGATTCACTGTGGTTTGTGAACAAGCAAGTTTTACCACAGCCATATGCTCACAATAGGCATGGCATATGATAGTAGACTGGCAGAAGCTGAGGTTCTGCAACAGGATGGGCAAGGGAATGAGGAGAAGTAATCCACGCACCAGCACTGCCATTCCAATGTGCCTTATTACCCTTGGATGCAGGATGGTGGAATGATGCAGAGGGTGGCAAATGGCCACATATCGATCCAGAGCCATAGCCACAAGTACACCTGACTCCATGGAGGAGAATGCATGAATGAAGAACATCTGGGTCAGGCAGACAATGTACCCAATCTCATGAGCCTGAACCAGAAGCACTGCAAGGGCCTTGGGTGCAGTGGAAGAGGCCAGGACTAGGTCAACAGCAGCCAACATGGTCAGGAAGAGGTACATAGGTTGGTGCAAGGAAGAATCAGTCCAGATGATGAAAAGAATGGTAACATTACCCACTAAAGCCAGGAAGTAAAGGACACCCAGGGGCAGGGCTATCCAGTGCTGACTTTCCTCTAGACCTGGAACACCTACTAGGAAGAAAGAAGGCTGGGGTAGCCTCCAGCTGGAATTGCTGAGGGCCATCACCAAGGGCTTAGAGAGAGAAGAGAGAAAAGAAACCAACGTCATGATTGCTCCTTTCCTGATGCATCACCACATTGGCCATATCTGGTTACCATCTTCATGAGAATGAGGTGGCTTAACCTGCAACATGAGGGAATAAAGTTAGATACAAGGAAGAAATTTCTGCTTCTGAAAATAATTTTTTTATACTTGAGACCTTCACATGTCTAAATTAGGATAAGTTAGTTTTGTTTTGACAATAAGAGTAAATTCATGCTGCATTGGAAGTAATGCTTAAACTCTCCCATTCAATCACTATATTATGGAATAATCAACTTGAAAGAATTATCTTTATTAATCTCTGGGTATTACTGAACACTGTGAGTTTGTTGCTTTTGAAACTAGTCTCCCACAGTTTCCATGACCTAACTTCACCATCTTTTCCATCTCATTATAAGCCGGTTCCAGAATTCTATCCTCTCCTCCTTTCCCTATTCCATACATTATCTCTGAATTGACTTCATCCATTCTCATGGTTTTAATTATTTATATATTTTCATTTATTCTCAATGTATGTATTTGAGTCAAATACCTTTCTAAACCACAAGTCCATTTTTCCTTTTGCTTCTTTAACATATACCATACACTCAACATATTCAAGACTGGATAAACCCACCTATCATCCCTAATCTCCTCTATCTCTTGACAAACTTTTATGAATAACATCACTGCCTACCCCACTTGATCTAGAAACTTGGAAACTATCCTGATGCATTCTTATATATCCTTCCTGTTACCCCTTCACCAATTCCCACTGACCATATTTTTAACCTCTCTTATAGATACCTCTTTTTCTCAACCTCCAATGTCACTCACTGCCTTAGTTCACCCTCCCAATTTCTCTTACCTGAATTGTTTCATTAGCTTTTTCTGCCTTTACTATGAGCCCCTACCCAATCTATTTTCAGACCTGAAATTACAGATTTTCCTGAAGTGCACATGACATCATATCACTCCTGTGGTTAAAATCCTTCAGTGAGTGAACTAAATGCATGGAATAAAATCATACATTTAAGACAGGCATACAAGGTTTTCAAAGGTTATCTTTTGTGTATAACATTTGTCTTACAGGGCCGGTGAGATGGCTCAGCAGCACAGGCACCTGCTGGCACGCAAGGTCCTGAGTTCAACCCCCAGTACCCACAAAAAAAAATTGTCTTACAGGTAACATATTCCTCCATGTATATTCTACTTTAGCTTCTACACCATTTCTGGAGTTACATGAGTACACCACCTTATTTTGCACGTTTCTCATGTGTATTCTTTCTTCTTCCTCCTTTATAAAAATTGATCCATCTCATTCCTCAAGAGTCAGAATCCACTCCTTCTTCCCCTTTAGAAGGACTCCTTAACTGTGTTAGATCAACACACTATGTTAGGAGCTCTTTATGATGCTCTTTTGTTCATCCATAACTTTCTGATATATCACTACTGTAAAAATCCTTTCAGTGCCTTAATGCTTTATTTTAAGAGACAGAACCATACTTCATTAACCTTGGCAAGCAAAAGCTAGCATGTGGGATCACTTCACAATGCAGTGAGATAAATAAAACTTTGTATACAGAAAAACTTGGGTGTAAGTTCTGTCCTATTCATATTCTAGGAATAAAACTCTGGTAGGCAATTTAAGCTAAGTCTTGAGTTCTTCATCTATTAAAGAATAAACATCAATTTTACAGGCTTATTATAAATATTAATTAAATGATTCACATAAAGTCTTGATATGTGTTATTCTATAAATGATAGTTATCCTTATCATGAACATCAACATTAAAGGATGACTAAGTATGCCATCACAGGCTTCTCTTTTTTCTTTGCCTCCATGACCCTCCTCTGTTTCAAATTTTCAATATGTCTGTCTCTCATCATGGCTGTTATAATAATTCACTGTGTCTGACATCTCCAAGTACCAAATAAATAGGTGATTTATTTAATCTTATCTATATGATTCACCCCCCTCAAACATTGTAGCAAAATACATGAAACCGCATGTTTGTGTCCATATGTTTGTCTTAAAAGATAAGTGCACACTGAAATAGGATTCTCCAGTATTGGGGAGTTCACATGTGCATGTAAAGATGAAGTTAGGATTGTCTCTGTTCATGCAGGTTGCACATGTACAGCTCACCCAGTGTGTCTTCTTCAAAAATCAGCAGAGCCTATAATATTGCCCTAAGACTCTGATCATGACAAGTATAAAATCTGAAATGCCTGGTTGGCCTGTGTCTACTAGACTTTGTGTTTTTTCCTAAGCCAGTAGCAGCAACATTTCTACTGAGACCTCCAGGAGAATCCCAAAATTATACCAAAACTCACCTTTCAGTGCTTGACATTCCACAGAGAGAAAGTTGATTCTCTTTCCTAGCTAATTCCTCTGCCTCAAGCTTCAGCCCATTTCCTGTCTTTAGCTGAGAAGTCAGAGAAGAGCTGTGCAGTTGTGGGGGCACCCATACTTTGACAGAAGCAGCATCAGTGGGGGTGTGCGGTTGAAGCCACACTACTGTGGGTGAAGGATAAAAGCAGAGATGCTGGTCCCTGAGAATAACTTGCTTCTCTGTGCTGCACCATGTGTGAACCTAGAGGAAGAGCACTGAGCTGCTTGTTAAGTGTTAATAGCCAAAGTAAATAAGAGATTATCCTGTGATCCTCAGAGGAAAAGCAGAAGGGACTTTATTCCCAGGAACCTAAAGGTGAAGATGTATTTAACTCTTTGACAAGGAAGAGAGAACAATTGGCACAGAACTGATACCATTTAACTCATGTAGATTCAGTGCAAACCACCTGTATTTTGTGAAGTTGCGCTTGAATTCTGTAAGGCAGTATGACATGTCTCATTTTTTCCTTATCATAATCCCTGACTGTTTTGTCATTGCAACGATTGCCTTATGGTGTAAAACTATAGGTCAGTCCCTAAAGAGTAGGGACTATGCCTCACTTGCAGCAATCTCGGGGCAAGCTCCAGAAATGACTGGAATCTAGTTGGCACTCAGTAACACTGGATAAATAAGTTAATGTCCATATGATTAAATTAATGAGTAAATAAATAAGTGTATAGGTGTCATAAGAGAACTAGGAATTGTGGGAACTCAGCAAGGCAGAGACTGAACTTAAAGGACAGGACCGAGGTGACTCAATGTTCCTCACCCTAAATAACATCCTGAGTGCTTCATGATATAATAGACTTTGCTGAATCTTTCCACCCTAAGAGGATAGGAAGAAATCCTAGATGTGTGTCAGAAAGGAGGGGTTCTTATGGCCACTAGTTGTCACTTCTTCCACTGCTTCTCAGTGGGCAAGAAGTTTCCTCTCAGGGGTGTGATCTGACTCTCTCTCCTTGATCTCTTTCTTAACAGTGAACTGAACTTCCTGAAAATGGGAAAAAGAGACAGATGAGAACATAGAGAGATATTAGGAGAGGGCACAGAAAATAGTGGTGCTATGAAAATGACCCTTAATAAGAGATGAAGATAAGGGAAATCAAGCACTCAGAGACAGAGCTTCAGAAAACAAAATGGAGACACATATTTATACAATATGCCTGACCAGGGCACTTATCTGGTCTCTGGGATTTATTTCAAGATGCATCTTTTAGGGTTGAGAGAGCAAGACACAGAGAACTTGGAAAAGGAGAAAATTCCAGAGTCAGAAAATTTCCACCATATCCTCCCCCTGCTCAGCTCTAGACATTCTTCATCTTCAGTTTAAGCTCTGTGATGATCTTCTTCCCTAGCTTGGGAGTAACGGTGATAAAGAGAATTTTTCATTCAACAGGGCTGCATAATAGTCTCTGAATAGTAAAGAGAAAATCAAACACATCATTCAAGATCTATGCAGTTAATGTTTCCGAAAACATGAAACATGATTTCTAGCTCTTGAATAAACATGACTCCTAGCAAGCCTTGAATAAAGGAGCTGTATCCTCATGCACTTGTATGAATGGTGAGAACGTCAACCTCAGATCATGCTGAATGCCCCTGTGAATGCCTCAAGCTGATCCTGAAGGTTTAATAATATTGGTAGGTGTCTGTAGTCTCATAAATTAGCTGATACCAATGTGTTTCCCCTAATTTCTGTCAGTATTCTCAATTTTCTATGACAATGCCTGTGTCCGATCAGAAGAGAACAACTACTCTGCTTCAGAGGGAAATAAACTTGAAATTACTAAGAGGGGTTAAACTATAACCACACAAACCAAGACAATAAATCTTCATCACAAAGACTGTGAGGAAAAAAAAAACCAGTTGTCAGTAGGCTTCCTCCAACCATAAGCCCCCACAAGGCTGACCTCTATTTCTACACCTGATGTCTTGTTGCACTATTTCACCATTGATTCTGTCATTTTCACCCTGAAAGTCCATTCTTGATGTTTCCCCAAAGTGTGGATAGTGACTGTGAACAGGCACTGAGAGGTAGGATCGTATTATCAGTTGTCAGGTCCCAAAGGACTTAGAGAAACACCTAGACAAAGCCAAAGTTAGCCTTCAGATTGGTGGGAGGCACAAAGAGCTAAGGTACTACCCACAGGGAGAGGTGGTTGGGCAGGGAGGTAGAGCAGGTAGTGGCATCTGTACCAAGCCAGGTGGCTGATCTCTGTCCAGTGTTAACTATCACCCCTAACCCTGTACATCCCAAAGCTTTGTTAGATAACATTATTCTCTGTCAGCAGGGAAATCTCAAACTGCTCTGGAGCTCAGATTTCTCACTCTTACAGAACAATCTTAGACTCCAGCAAATCCTTCAGTGGTGTTGTGCTTCAGTGTGTTTATTCTTCTCAGTGCCAAGACTATTGGCTGCTGGAACCTCATAATTGAGTCACTTTTATGGTTAAAAAAAAAAGGGCTGCTTCACTCAAGGTTACTTTTCCTTCTCCTGTCCAGCTAACACTGGTGATGTAAGGCTAAAAAGACCTAACCCACTTTTACTTTTTTGGAGGCATCATTCCAATTCAAGAGATCCCACTGGGTTAGCTGAAGTACCTGAGAAAAATGGTCATAGTTTAACTTCTTTCCGTGCTCATCCTACTCTTCTCACTCCTGGATAGTGATCGTTCCCATGTATACTACTCAATAAAAGTCCTGTGTGTAAAGCTCTCCTTCAGAGTCCATGTCTGCTGCGCTCAACCTAAGACAAGTGTTAGATGAGCTGAGTGCTTTGCTTATCCTGTGTAGGAATGTGACAACTCAAGAACATCAACTCCATTGCCATAACAAGTGTTGGATGAGTAGGGTTCCTGAGACAGTCCACTCCAGGAAATTCCCACTGAGATGTGCTGAGCCTTCCTCTACCATGTCTCCTCATTACCCGGAGGATCCTTCCCTTGGCCCCATCTTTGACTAATGCAGTTAGCATTCCACCTAGTGCCTCAAGTGTACAGTCCTTTCATTCATCCAGTCAACAACTATTTCACTCACAGCTGATAGAAAGCCTCATTTATTCAATAAATATACACTTACCCTAGCTGACAATTTTTCAACTTTACAAAGGTGCAAAACTTATATGCATGCAGTAGGAACCAGGCAATTTTGACTTTTGATCTTTTCCAAGCCAGCAATATGTAATAAGACATTACCGCTGGGCAGCAGCAATGAGTAGCCGTTCCCAGTCAGTCACACAATCATGAGAGTGAATGAGTGATATTCTACAGTGTACTGTGTTGCTAGGCTAGGATTTTCAACATGTTAGGTGTATTAAACACATTTTTGGCTTATGGTATTTTCAATTTGAGATGGGTTCATTGGCACATCAGAAGTCAAAAAACATCTGTTTTGAATATCTCCCAACTCCAGGTACTCCACTGATATTGAAAAAAATAAATAGTATCATAAAACAGTCCTTACGAGTCACTGGATGATATATATTAAGTACATGATTACATAAGTAATTAATAGCATTTATAAGTATTTTAAATTAAGACTACAGCATGTTGAATGTACGCAATAGGAAGAGCTTTCCCATCTAGGAAGCTCACAAAAGACCTCCTTAATCCAATTTAGGAGACAAAAGAACTGGTTAAAAGTGAGGGGGGGTATAGGAGTCAGCTGAGGGCACAAAATCTATAAGCCAAGAAGAAACAGAATCTGGTATTTTCAAAAGTCAGGGTGGTAGAATTCAGGAAATAAGCCTGGAGACTAAGCAGGAGCCCCGGCACATAGGGTCCTTTAGTCCATGTTCAAGAGCTGTGGAAAGCTATGAAGGATTTTAACAGAGGACTGATACATGATCTCATTAACAAAATATCATCCTAGGAGAATGGATAGGAAGTGTTAAACAAAGATAGTACCTATCAGAATCTAAACGCAGAAATCTCTAGAGAGGCTCAGAGATACGTCATGGGAATGGTAGATGGGTAGGAATTTTTGGAGATAAAGAAACCAGGAACATGAAAAGCCAGAGAGTTTAATGAGCCATCCACATGAATACTCATGTTTCCAATCAAGATCGTGGGTAACCAAAAAAGAGAGAAAATTTTGACCATGTCATCATTTAATGAAGGAAAGTGACAAGGAGAGATAGCATCAAGTGAGAGCAATAGAGGATGGTATACATGGATGGCATGAATCCCAAAGGGCACTAGTCTGCGCTTGTTTGTTTGCTTGTGTGTTTTTACAAAAAAAATACTGAACATTGTATTTGGGAAGAAGCACACTAAACTCACCACTAATCCAGAGATAGAAAAGGTCTGAGAAAATAAATGGCCCCTACTAAATGGGAAGTACAACATTTTCATCTGACATAAAATGGGAATGACGATGACCCTGGCTCTGTTTACATTTCGAGGGCATTAAATGAGAGTGTGTGTGCAAAGTCTTTACCTCAAGGACTCGAAGTACCATGGAATAAGAGCCAAACACAGAAAAGCTTCCCTTATTGACAAGGTTTTTTTTTTTCAATAACACAAGATATTCAGAATAGAATTGTTCAAAATTAGTTCACCCAAAGTACTTAGAGACTTCTAAGTCCATTGATGGTAGCCATTGCCTGATCCTCATCTGCAGATCTCTGCTCTGCTCTCACCTATGGAGCAGAGCAAGGAGAGGATCAGCCTGCACTTCTTGCCCTGGATTTGAAGAGCCATCTCCTTTCCAATAATATTGAAGACTAATATTTAACAAAGAAAAATTACACTAAAGTATATAGTATAAAGCTGAAGTCACTTAGGAGAAAGATTTGAGGTAGATTTGAGCCTGGGGCTCAAAAGGTAAATTGTGCCACCTTCCTTCCACTGCAGGCTTACAGTCTTGCAAATGTTGGCTGTTCACAGTGTCCTTTCAACCGAACCCAGCTGATGTCCCGCTCCTGAGAATTAGTTTTCTATGACTTGGAACTAATCCCTACCACAGCACTATCACACTGTATTGTCATTTTTGCATTTTCAAGTTCATCTCATCTTACACTGAAAGCCTAGTAAATACTCAAGATATGGAAGGAAATAATGAAGAAAAGAAAAAGGCAGCAAATGAAGAAGATAAATGCCGGTTTTCCATTTGCTCTATACTTATACATAGCAGTGCGTTTGTCTTATAAGAGTATTCATGCTCTACCATGCCTCTGTGCAGTGTCCAAAATACTGCCATTAGTAAATTAAAACTTTGAAAAGACGAAGTTAGAGAAATGTCAGTCTTGATGGCAGTAAAGGCAGTAGCAGTAGCAGTGATTATGATGACAATGTTTCATTTTGTTTCTTCAGTGTAAATACATCAAATGCTTATTATGGAGATTTGTGTGATGTATTTATTAAACCAACACTTATGGAGAGAATGTCATATGCTAGGAACAACACTAAAAATACAATAATAATCATTATCTATTAGGTAGGCAAGACAGAGATCATTCATCCAATCAAATATATATCATTATAAATTATGATAGATAATTAAAGGAACATACACAGTACTCTGAGATTAGAAAATAAGTGACTTGATGTTGTTAGAAAAATCTTCTCCAAGGAAATGAGGTTTGAACTGACGTTCAAGTTGAATAGATAGGGCTGGTGAGATGGCTCAGCGGCATAAGCTCCTGCCGGCAAGCGCCAAAGCCCAAGTTCAACTCGGGGTACCCACATATGAAAAAAGGGCTGGTGATATCGCTCAGCAGCACGGGCTCCTGCTGGTGCGCAAGGTCCTGAGGTCAACCCCCGGTACCCACAAAAAAAAAAAAAAAGATGAATAGATAATGTAAGGATAAGCACAGGAAGTTGTATTACCATGAACAAGAGCTCAGTTAACCCTGGCTGGAGACAACATACATATTTGAGGAGCTTAGAGAAGGGCATTTATATATGCTAGGAATATATAACACCCAGACCACGTTATCTATTTTAAAATACATAAAATTTAAGAATATATCAACAACAAGTGAAATTAAGTGCCAATGATAGGAATTGAGAAGGGAATGAGCAAGAGAGGAAAGAAGACAAAAATAAGTAGGCAGAAAAAGAATTAGAAAAATAATTATTGTGTGGCAATAAACTTAGGAGTTTGATTAAGTCAAGTCTCTGCTCTTGAGACTAAAAACAAAGAAATAAAAATTATCATTACTCTCAAAGATTAAAAATATATAATACTATAGGGAATTGAGATGTGTATATGTACCAACTTCACATGAGAAATGTAAACATTATATATTGCAAACATGTACTAATTAAAAAATAATACAAGAGGAGGCATCAAAAATCATCCATCTCAAAAACAGACTGAAAAAATATATAGAATAAAGAAATCTTTTTCTACAATTTTGGAGTGAGACAGAACATGAATATTCTAGTTTCCCTCATAAATGAATGCTACACTGTTTCCATAATTTACTTTTCTTTCTCTGAAGTCAAAGTTTCCCTGGTGGTCAGCGTTGATACACTCTCATGTATAGATTATGAGTGACATGATGATATAGTGCTCCATTTTTTCTTATGTCCAAAATAGGCATCCAGGTCATCTCTCCCTAAGCTCCTAAATCACTTGAATCCAGGTCTATAAGGCTTGCTTCTTAATGAGTATTTATAAATCCATGCGTTTACATGATCAATACAAATAAACTATAAACTTTTAGGATAAAAAATAACAAAAAGAGTTTTTTGATTGGTCAATTGAGACATCACAACCCTTCTTAGTCTTTCATCCCAATATCTAAACATCACAGAAGACATTTCTCAAATTACAATTACTTGGAATAACTTCATTTGTTGTATGTTCACTGTTCTCGCCAGCTAAGTCATGTGGCTGTGGGGCTTCTACACCATGGGGAAGAGCCACCCTGGCCCCTAAGTTCCAACTAATGAGAATTATACTAAAATGGGCTTAATCCATGTGGAGCATAGAAGTGTGAACAGCCGCTCTCGAATCTGCTTGGTCTTGACTCCATAGACAATGGGATCCAATGCAGGGGGAAGGAGCAAGTAGAGATTGGCGAGCATGACCCCGGCACTAGAGGCTGTGTGTGGCCCAAAATGCTGCATGACCACAGAAAGAAAGCCTGGTCCATAGACGAAAAGGATGACACAGACATGGGCTGTACATGTGCTGCCTGCTTTAGCACGTGCCTCAGGAGAAGGCAAACACATCACTGTCTTCACAATCTGCCCATAAGAGTAGGCAATAAAGGCCATATCCCCCACACCAAGAAAGATGGCCACAGCGAAGGCGTAGAGCTTGTCCACGGCTGTGGCCCCACACGCCAGCTTCACTATTGCTCACAGTAGGTATAAGCAATTGTGTGTGAGCCACAGCAGGGCAGCCGATGGGCCAGACTTGGAAAGAAAATGGTCAGTCCCACACTTTGCAGCACCACCAGGCTTCCGATCTTGGTAACAACAACTGGGGTTAGGATGGTCGTATAATGCAAAGGGTTACAGACAGCCACAAAGCGATCCAAGGCCATGGCCACCAGTACACCTGACTCCATGGCAGAGAATGCATGGGTGACAGACATCTGGGAAAGACAGGCGTGGGAGCCCATAGCTGTACCACTAAACCAGAAAATGGCCAGCACCTTGGGCAGAGTGGAGAGAGAGAGGCAAGAAACAAAAACACGGGCTGGTGAAGCCTATGGTCTGTCCAGATAAGAAAAAACAGGACACCATTTCCAGTCAGTGCCAGGAAAAACATGAAGCAAAAGGGAACTGAGATCCAAATGTGGGTATCACTCAGCCCTGGAATGCCAGCCAAGAAGAAAGTATGTGGAAAGAGATGAGAACTATTAGAAAGAATTAAGGTCATCATCCTACATGGAGGAACACAGGGCCACTGCCAAGAAAGGTAGATAGGTGAGTTCAGTGATGTGAAGATTGGGAACTCAGGATATATGCCCTCACTAATGCCAACACCACCACAGGACTCTCCTTCACACTTCTCAGAGAAAAGGTCAAAAATAAATTTCAGTTTAGCTGATATTTCTGCAAGTTCTTCAAATATAGGCTATTTGGTTGGAAATACATGAGAAAAGAATTTCAAAAACCAGGTTACAAGATTACATATCCCACAAATATGTGTGATCCAGGGAAATTCACATAACTACATTTAAGAGATAAAAATGTTATCGAACAAAAATCATTCCCATCAAGCTCATATTCCTAAATTCTGTATGCTGTGCTTGATTTAATCAACACTGACCCCAGATGGTCCTCTAGCCTCATCCCACTACACTTCACCTGAAACTGCCAAAAACACATCCAAAAAAATGTCCAAAAATAACACCTGGAATATCTCTTAATTCAGAGACACCCCACATTTCCAAACCTCACTTGACTGCCAAGATTACAGAATAATATCTGGTCCCCAATGACTCCAACATTGCCCAGGGTCTTCCCTGGATAATTCCCATCTATTTTACTTGCTTCTTTACCCAATACCTGAATAAATGACCTCACCACCTCCCGTATCTCCCTCTCCTTTGAGGTGGAGTAGACATTAAGTTTCTGTTCACCTGGATTAAGAAGTCCCTCTTGGTAATAATAGTAATGTGAAGGCCAAATAATGCTACATTACCATCATCTGAGACCAGGAGAGAAAATGGGCAGATGTGCCTTCCAGCTGGCTACCACACTAAGAGTTTGTAAGATTCTCTATGTCCCCATGATGTACCATGTTGAACACTATCAGTTCAATACTATCAATACTAACTAGGCTATCAGTTCAGTACTATAAGGTTGGAAAACTGAGGTCTGGAAATAAGCAAGCTACCCAGCTTCACACCTCTTTATTAGTGAATCGGACTACAACTCACATCCAGTGACCGCCAAGCTGGAAGACATCCTGTCTCATCCTGTGGGCTGGGGCTCCTGCAGGCCAGGGAAGAGTCCCCCAGGTCTTTTGGACAAAGGAAAGGGGAAGTACACAGAGATCAAATCACAGGACAGATGAGGAATGATTTAGGGATAATGTGTCTCTCTAAAATCTAAATACCTGAAGTACTGTGATCCTCTCATGTGAAAGAAAAAACAAGCACACAAATACCTGAATCTAGATTCTGATTGGCTTTGAAATGCAAGAAGTTATACATGTTCTAGGCATAAAAGTTACAGCCACATTGATCTTACAGTCTCAATTACAACAACAACATAAAAGGTCTGTCAGCATGAGGGAAGAAGCAGAAGTCAGCCTGGAACACAGTCCAAGAAAGAAGAAATGGCACCGCTTTAAAATGGCCAAGTTTCATTCTTCCCTCCAAGAGAAACCACTTAATCATTTCCTATACCTTCAACAACAGTTGCTAAGACAATGGTATGATAACGACAGAGGTGGGAGGGCTGGGAAGATGAGAAATATGAATGGGTCTAGAGGGGCCAGTGAGATGGCTCAGCAGCTTACGCGCCTGCCTGGCAAGTGCGAGGGCCCAAGTTCAACTCCTGGAACCCACATACGAAAAAGGGGCCGGTGATATCGCTCAGCGGCACGGGCGCCTGCTGGCGCGCGAGGTCCTGAGGTCGACCCCCGGTACCCACAAAAAAAAAAAAAAAAGAATGGGTCTAGAGTTCTGGGGTCATGGAATACGCTCCAGACAAGACCCTGGTTCGCGGCTCCTCTTCTGCCATATACCTGCTGTGTGACCTGAAGCAAAGCATCCAGTCATTTTTCGAATCTTAGTTTCTGCATCACAAGGACATTTTGAGCATTGAATGAGATATAATATGTAAACCTTGCCAAATGATGAAAATATTTTTATTGATTTATAAGTAACAAATGATACATTTTTGAGCAATCTGGTTAGGAATAATATAAACTTACAAAACTGAGAAATAATGCAAAGAGAACCAGATATATACTTCCAAGGGCAGATGATACATGTGATAGTAAAATGGAGGAAACCAATCAAAAACACCATATCCTCCCTCACAATGTCCCTTGTTTCTTCTCAGTAGCACACTATTTCCTTCAGCAATCTCAGAGTGCAGTGTTGGGAGGGCAATGGCAAGTGGCAAGAAACGTGGCTTTGACCACCTGAATATCTGCTTCTAATTATCCTCAAAGCTGCCTATCCTTAAGCCTCTGTTTTCAGAATACTGTAAGAAATAATTATACTTCATGTCTCAACTATCCCCTCAGGGCTCAGAAGATGTCCCTTATTATATCCTCCTGCCTCAAGGAAAAGTCTGATCCAGTAAGCTTAGCTCCTCTACAAGGAAAGACAATGGGCCTAAGAAAAGAGAAATCAGAAACAAAACTGAGACATCCTCACAAATGTTCCCCTGTGACACACCCTGGGTCAAAGAAAACTAGATTTCCAAACAGCCTACTCCTAAGCGAGGGCTAGAAGAAAGTCTGCCTGCTTCGGAGTAAAAATTCTAACATACTCAATTCCTCCCTTGCCCATTCCACACAACACAAAAGGTCTAAATAGGCTTCTAACAATGTACACACTAGCGCCTGCATTTTTAACTTTCCATAGTGAAATTGAGAGCATGCAATTCCCACCTCAGATAGGCTAGAAGACTGTCCAAATTTGGGAAGGTTAGGGGAAAGTTAATATGTGGATGTAGCCTGAGTATATCTCTCTTCCTTGGCCTACCATTAGTCATTACTCACCAAAGAGCTGCATTGATTGACCTATAGTGGGGTAAGAATTTAAACTATCAGATCCCAAGAACAGGGTGTTTAATGGGCACCTTAACAAACACTGTCTATAGGGATCCGAGGTGAAGTTTTTACCACCTAGACACCAGTTAGTACTTCTACCTTCTCCTCAGATAAAATTCTAACAAGGTCCCTTCCTTTTATTGAGGCCCCAGGAAACAGCCCCAGCAGAGAGTATTTTGAACAGCATGCTCCAGGGTGCCTTGCCAAGAGGGGACCGAGGCCCTGAGGCCAGGAACAAGGAGAGGCTTCCTGTCATGAAAAATAAAACCACGTATTTAATGATGGTTCAGAAAGATCTAATATAGGGAAGGTGAGGAAGAAGGCCTGTAGGTGTTGCTACCCAGGTTGTATCTGAGAATTCTGGCCTTTTTAACTGGTCTCCTGTACTAGATTCCTCTCAGCCAACGAAATCACTCCTGATAATATTACCAGATTAGACTATGGGAGGGTATCCACTAGTATGAAGGATTTGGACCTTACACTGAGTAGAGAGAAAATGAAGAGCTGAAGGTGTTCAGCTTACACAGAAGACGTAAGGTGGCACACATGATTCTGCAAGGATTCGTCAAATCCAGAAAGAAATTCCTGGTATGAAAAAAATGATTTGTTTTATGAAGGCAAAGGAAACATCGGAGCAAACACATACAAATTTATAGTTTATAACTCAGCAAGACTTTGCATTTTCAATATAGTAATCTTCTTAGAAAGAGCCCGGCACAGAGCATATTGCAAAGGAAGTGCACAGGGTTGATTGGGAATTGTTAGAACCCTTAATAAGATCATCCATTTAGTAGATCCATATTCTAAGGGTACGGAGTAGTTGTACAGGAAATGAGAAGATATAAGCAGGTCTCATTTCAGGTATAGGAAAGATTAAGAATCCTAACATAAAAAAAACAATTTTCCGACCAAGAAGTCATGCTTAGGACAGATGATGCTCTGATAACTTGGAGATGGAAGAAAACAGGCATAATGAAGTAACAGAACATTAGTCCAGAAACTTAGTGGAGAAGAAAGGAGTAGGCAGGACAAGCACTAAGAAGATGGACAGGGGACCATAACAGAATCAGACCTCCCAAATTTAAAGACCCACTCCAAAAATGGGCATCTGAGATGAATACACATTTCTCAGATGAAGAAATACTAATGGCAAATAAATATACAAAAAAATGTGCAACATCACTAGTCATTCGAGAGATGCAAATTAAAACAACACTGAGATACCATCTCACCCCAGAAAGAATGGCTACTATTAAGAAATCAACTAATAACAAATGCTGGAGGGGCTGTGGGGAAAAAGGAACCCTTCTTCACTGTTGGTGGGAGTGTCGACTGGTACAGCCACTGTGGAAGTCAGTGTGGAGATTCCTCAGAAAACTAGGGTTGAAGGTCCCATTTGACCCAGCTATTCCCCTTCTGGGCATCTTCCCAGAAGAATTAAAAACATCGTACCACAGCGATATATGTGCACCCATGTTTATAGCAGCACAATTTGTAATAGCCAGATCTTGGAAACAACCCAAATGCCCATCAACTGAGGAATGGATAAGAAAGATGTGGTATTTTTATACAATGGAGTACTATTCAGCCATAAAGAAGGATAAACTGGAGACTTTTATAGGTAAATGGATGCAACTCGAGAAAATACTCATAAGTGAAATAAACCAGAAGCACATGTGTAAGCATCGTATTATCTCTCTAGTATGAGAAACTGAAAGAGTAAATAAGATCCAAAATGTACAATAGACATGGTGAATCAAAAAGAAACTGGTCAAAAGGAAAGAGAGACTGGAATAGGGAAAAGAAAGAAGGGAAAGGGAAAAAAATTGTATATATATATATATAAGATGGTTAAGATAGATACACTACCATTTTTACTTAGTTCATTGAAGAGTAAGGTTTGTGCCAATAATGTTTGGACAATTGAATGCTAATGTCTGGTGTCCTGAATAACTAACTTAAAGATAGTAATACGTAATGTATTAACCATTGTTACCCTCCTATTATGTTTGTTTGAAAATTTGTTCTTCTTTTGATTTGTTTTGTTTTTTCTTCTCTTTAAAATAAAAAAAAAAAAAAAAAAAAAAAAAACCCATTTCCCATTTAGGGGAAAAAAAAAAAAAAAGTGCAGCTCGCTGCCAGCACTCATTTACAGCGATAGAGAATCACCATATTTCCTAAACGGCAACAGCACTGCTAAAAACAGGATGCTATAAATTGAACGCTGTCTTTTGTTTTTCAAAGACTATCAGTATACTAGAGCCATGTGAAAAGGAAAATAAAAGCGAGCTACTTTGTGGCAAAAAAAAAAAAATAAAAAAAATAAAAGTCTTAGAACAAGGACATAGGATTAGTGTAAATGTGAACCACATGATTAAAACTCTTAAAACCCTCACGTAAAGTCAGAAATTCTAAAACAAAGAGCAAAATTAAAGACAGGTGATAGGAAACATGGTAGTAGATTTTGTGGAGATGGGAAGAGTCGGGGAAGCGGGGAAGAGGTGAACATGGGGAGAAGAAAGGAAAGTTGAAATAATTAAGATGTGATATGTAGCCAGGCGCGGTGGCACATGTCTGCACTCCCAGCACATGGAAGGTGAGTTTGATGCCAGCCTGGGCTACAAAGTGAGTTCAAGGCCAGCCTGAACTGCATCGTAAGACCCTGTCTCAAAAAGTCAAATAAAAAAAAAAGAAGATGTGGTAGTATATGTACCAGTTCCCTAAGATGAATATAATTATGCATCATACACATATACCAATAGATAAAAAAGACCGGGAAAAGATTATTCCAACACAGTAAGGAGTCCTTCACTTAGATCAATAATACAGATTAAAAACTATTTCCCGAGTTCCTCTTAAGGTTGTGGAAAGAAATACAGAGCTTTTAAAATAGATCATGTAGAAAATGCACATTCCCTAACAACAGAGCACAACCATAGGTGGAATACAGGTGCAAGCAAAGTTCTGTGGCCACACTGAAATAGGACAGGTACCTTCATTAGACAGGAGGTATGGGCCCTCAGGCCTTAATTCATGACCAGTCACCCACTAGAGAGAGAGCCATCTCTTTTTCTCTATCATCCCTTGCTAACAATATATGGACTGCACCCTCCCTTTATCCCCTGACTCATACTGCAAGGACAAGGTGTACAGTAACAGCAGGGGGAGAGGGGGATGCCAAGATGTCTCCATGAGTGAGAATGGCCACTAATATATAGCCTATGGGGAGGACATTCCCTAAAACATAAGGGATAAGTCTTAAAACATACCATACTCATGACCCAGTGGAAAAGTACAAGACTCTAGCCCACCCCAGTGAGGCCAAAAAAGCTAATCTCATTCTTTTCTCTGATTCTCTTCATTAAAGCTGTGCCACCTTATTTTTATTTTCTCTTACTTTGCCTAACGAATCTGCCTATGCTTCTCACTGACATACCCTGAAATTCTTTTTCTGTGATGAAAGTCAACAAACCTACTCTGTGGAGGTTGGGAGCCTTTTGGGATCCCCATCTCTTCTTTGAGGGACCACCTTAAGCCCCATCTGGTGACATGCCAATGTTGTGATTTCCATTTGAACTGAGCAAAAGAACCCATGGCTGATTATTGACAATACCTAGGAGAAAGACTCTCTAATTATGCATATGGGGATCACAGAAGACTTCAAAAATGAAGCAACATTACAAAGAAAAGTTGAACAGCAGAAATAGAATGTTCCAGAATGAGGAACTAGCATTAAAAAAAATACCAAAAATGATAAAGTAGGACTTCCTGTTCAATATCTAGTAGATCATCGAGGGGACAGCAGAGGGGATAAAGTTTATTTATTAATTATTCATTAATTTATTTGGTGAGGCTGTCCTATATGTTTACAATACATAATAATTGTAATTACCATGATGAATTAGTATGTATACATACTGCATCTTATTTTAATTCCACTTCCTCCCCCATCTATGTTCCTCTCTCCCCACTTCCCCACAAAATCCTCTTTCCTCTTTTCCTATCTCCACAAAATCTACCTCCTGTTGCCTATCACCTCTCATTTATTTTGATCTTTAAATTATATTTTGGGTTTCTCATATAAGAGAAACCACGTGATATTTATCCTTCTGTTTATGATTTGTTTCACTTAGCATTATTTTCTCAAGATCCACCCATGTCCTTACATATGACTCAAATCTATCTTTCCTTATGGCTGAGTAGTACTCCATTGTGTATACATAGCACATTTTCTTTATCCATTCATCTGTTGATAGGTATGTAGGCTACTTCCATAATTTAGCTAATGTGAGTTGTGCTGAGTATGCATGTATCATTGTAGTAAGACAACTTTAACTCTTTCAGGAAGATACCCAGAAGAGGTATACCTGGGTCAAATGGAATTTCCATTTTCACTTTTTTTTTTTTTTTTTTTTTTTTTGTGGGTACCGGGCGTCGACCTCAGGACCTCGTAGGCCAGCAGGCGCCCGTGCCGCTGAGTGATATCACCTGCCCTTTTTTTGTACGTGGGTTCCAGGAGTTGAACTCGGGCCCTCACGCTTGCCAGGCAGTCGCGTACACCACTGAGCCATCTCACCAGCCCCATTTTCACTTTTTTAAGAAATCTCCATATTGATTTCCATAGTGCTTATATTAGTTTACATTCCCATTAACAATGTAGAAGGGTCTCTTTTCTCCACAGCCTCACCAGCATTTGGTGTTTTGGAATCCTTGGTGAGAGCTAATCTTACTGGAGTAAGATGGAATTTTAAGGTTTTGATTTTACTTCTCTAATGGCAAAAGATGGTGAATATTTTTTCATGTACTTATTGGTCATTTGTACTTCTTTTGTAAAGTGTCTGTTCATTTCAATTGCCCTTTTTTTGATTGGAAGGATCTAATTATTTTTTAGTTCTTTATATATCCTAGTATTAGTTCTCTGAGAATTAGCTAGCAAAAACAATTTTTCCCATTCTCTAAGCTGTCTGTTCACTCTGTTGGTTATTTCCTTTGCTGTAAGGAAGATTTTTAACTTAATATAATCCCATTTGTTGATTCCTGGTACTAATTCTTGTGCACTTTGCGTTCTGTTCAGAAAGTCCTTGCATATGCCTATGTCTTGAAAAGCTTTACCAATTTTTCCAGCAGATTCAGTGTTTCTGTTTTTATATCTAGATCTTTGATTCATTTTGATTTGACTTTAGTACAGGGTGAGAGATTGGGTCTAGATACAGTCTTCTGCACATGGAGACCAGTTTTCCCAGTTCCATTTGTTAAAGAGGCTGTCTTTTCTCCAGGGTATGTTTTTGTCTGCTCTGTCAAAAATCAGATGGCTAAAGGTGCAAGGGGTTATTTAGAGAGCCTCAGTTCTATTTCACTGGTCAACATGTCTGTGTTTCTGCCAGTATCATGCTGTCTTTTTGTATTGTGGCTTTGTAGTGTAATTGCAAAACCAGGATTGCAATGTTTCCTGCTTTTCTCTTTTCGCTCAAGATTGCATTAGATAGTCTGAGTCTCTTCTGGTTCCATATAAATTTTAGTGTTTTTTTCTAGTTCTGTAAAGGATCCTTTTGGTATTTTAATTGGAATTGCATTAAATCTATATATCAGTTTTGGTGATATAACCATTTTGACAATATTGGTTCAGCTATCCAGGAACAGGGGATGTCTTTCCATTTTCTAATATCCTCTTCAATTACTTTTTTCAGAGTTCTATAGTTTTTACTTCCTTAGGTTAATTTCTAGGTATTTAAATTTTTTTGAAGCTACTGGGAATAAGATCGTTTTCCTGATTTCTTTTTCAGTGGGCGCATTGTGATGTATAGAAAAAGTATTGATTTTTGTGTGTTGATTTTGTATCCTGGCACTTTGCTGAATTTGTTTATTAGTCTAAGAGTCTTCTAGTGGTGTTTTTAGGGTCTCTTATGTAAAGGATCACATCTTCTACAAATAAGGACCATTTGACTTCTTTCTTTCCTATTTATATTACTTTTACTTCTTTCTCTTGCCTAATTGCTCTAAGTTTTGAATACTAAATTGAACAGGAGTGGTGAAAGTGGACACACTTGTCTTTCCCGATTTTAGTGGGAATGTTTTTGGGTTTTCCTTATTTAATGTGATTTTGGCAGTGAGTTTGTTATAAATGGCTTTTATCGGTTTGAGGTAAGGTCCTTCTGTACCTATTTTCCTCAGGGTTTTTATTGTGAATGGATCAAAGGCTTTTTCTGCATCTATTGAGTGGATCATGTGATTTTATCTTTATTTCTGTTTATGTGGTGTATTACATTTATTGATTTATGTATGTTGAATCAGCCCTGGGATGATGCATCCTTGGGATGAAGCCAACTTGGTCACGATATATAATTTTTAATAATTTGTTGCATAATATTTATAAGTAAAGCATGCCCAAATTACTAGCCTAATGATGCATCTCAAGGTTCTAGAAAAACAATAGTAATCCAAATCCAGATCTTACAGAAGGAAAGAAATTTTAAAGATCGGAGCAGAAATTAAAGTGATTGAGATTAAGAAACAAAATGAAGGATCAATTAATTAAAGATTTTATTTCTTTGAAATGATGAACAAGACTGATAAACCACTAATGAAACTTAGCAAAAGAAGGAAAGAAAAAACCCTTATCAATGCAATTAGAAATGAAAAAGGCAAAAATCACAATGGACAGCACAGAAATCCAGAGGATAGAAAATTTCTATTCCAATAAATTGGAGACTCTAGAAGTAGGTAAATTCCTAGGCACATATGAATTACCAAAATTTAACCAAGAAGACATAAAATTCCTGAACAGACCAGCAACAGGCAACAAAATAGACGCAAAAAAATAAATAAAACAAAATAAGTAAAAACTCTACCAGCTTAGAAAGCTCAGAACCTAATGGATTTACCGCTGAATTTTACCAGATCTTCAGGGAAGAACTAAAGCCAGTACTCCTCAAACTCTTCCATGAAATTGAAAGGGCAGGAATACTGCCAAACTCATTCCTTGAAAGTAGCATTAATCTGATACCAAAATCAGACAATGACTCAAAAAAAAAAAAAAAGAAAAAAGAGAACTACAGGCTAATTTGCTTAGTGAACACAGATACAAAAGTCCTCAAAAAGAGGGATAAAGTTTAAGAGAAAGTTTGGACCGAAACTGTAAGAAGCCGTATGTTCATCCAAAGAGCACTATACAGTAAATAATTGGTCAAGGAAAATATCAGAAGAGACAATGAAGTTGTCTAAATAGATCAGTGACATTCATACATTAGTGCTTTCATAGATTTCCTTCATAGTATTCTGGGCATAAAAAGAAGAAGGTAATACTAGATTCAGGAAGAGCTGATGAAATCCTGGAATATACCAGTGGCAATGAGTTTTTAAAAAAAGAAAATTGGTTAAAACTTTACCAGTAAATTCTATTGAACTTTTAAGAGGAAAATAATAATTCTACACAAACTTTTAGAAAATGGAAATAAAAAGGAAACATATCCCAAAACACGTTATGCCACCAGTATTAACCTGATGACAAAATCAGATAAAGGCACTATAAAATGGAAAGCTTAAACCAATATCTTTCATAAACAGAGACATAAAAATCCTTAACAAATTGCTACCAAATCAAATTCTGCAATCACTAAAAAGGAAAATGTATTAGAGGTAAGTGGGGCTTATCCTGAGAATACAAAATTATTTGCCACTCAAAAATAAATCAATGCAATTCACTTTATTAACAAAATAAATGAGAAAAACCATACATCTCATTCAAAAGAGACAATATAAAAGCATCATTATTTTAAAATCAATATTTAAGATTTTTTTAAAAACTCATTGCATACTGAAAATTATAGGGAACTTCCCAATCATGATAAAGAGTATCTATATAAAGTATACAATTAAAGCAATACATACAGTAAAAGACTGAAGTCTTTCCCCCTAAAATTAGAATTAAGGCAAGGATATATTCAGTTATGGGTGGGCATGGAGGCTTGGCTACTGATGGGCTTTTTGGAAAGTGATTGGATCATGAGGGAATCTGACTTCAAGTGGACCAATCCACTGAGATTATAGTTTGATAGTGTTACAAGCATGTGATGGAAATAGGAGGTGTGGCCTAGTTCAAGGGCGTGACCTTGGGGACTACACCTGGCCCCAGCTGCTTCTTTTCTGGTTCAGCTTTCCCTCCCTCACTGCTTCCTGGCTGCCACAAGGCGAGCAGCTCTCCTTCACTATACCTTTCTGCCATGATGTTCTGCCTCGCCCTAGGCTTTGAAGCAATGAAGCCAAGTGACCATGGACTGAAGCTTCTGAAACTCTGACCAAAATAAACCCTTCCTTCTCTATTTTTCTTGGGTATTTGGTCATAGTGAGGAAAAACTAACACACATTCTCACCACTTCAAGACAAGGAAAAAATACATTTCAGAAAGAAGTAAAGTAGTTACCATTTGTAGATAGCAAATGTACAGGCACTAAGATTTTTATTAATAGGTGAATTTAGCTGTTGTAGGATAAAAACTCAATAGAAAACTGATTGTATTCTACACAATATCCATGAAAACTGGAAAATTCAATTTATTTTTTGTTACAATGGCATAGAAATATATAAAACAATCAGGGATAAATGTGATAAAATATATATGAATTCCTACATTAAATATTTGGAAACATTGCTAGGAGAAATCACAGATTTAAATTAATGGAAAGAAATGTTATATTCATTATTGAAGAGCTCAGTATTACTAAGATATCAAGTCTTCCCATTTTAATGTACAAATTTGATACAATGAAAATCAAAATCTTAGCAGATTTTTTGGTTTGTAAAGATTGTCTTGGGGGAGGGGGAGAAAGAAGGAAAGAAAAGGCAAAAAAGATAATGGAAGAAAAAAATGGAAATAAAGCTTATGTAAGAGGAGAGGAAGTAGGTTTGGAGGGAGGAGAGGGGAACAGGAAGAAAAAGAAGAATTGAGATGTGTTACATACAGGTACAAATTCCCTATGATAAATGTGATCAATACTTATGACAAATATGAACTAATGAAAAGAATAAAGTTTTTAAAGAGATCGTGAATCTTTACATATAAATTTCAAAATCTATATGTAATTCAAAGACCCTACAACAGTCAAAACAATTTTGGAAACAATCTAGAAATAAATGCTCAAAGTTTAGGGTCTTACATTATCTGTTTTCCAGATAATTTCCAGGAAGTTAATAGAGAAAAAAATTTTTAAAGAGTCTCTACAGGCAGTACTACCATACCTCTAAAAAAAACCCCAGATATTATTTCACTCACCCTCTCTGCCATGTGTACTCAGCTTCCTTTTTTTTTTTTTTATTTTAAAGAGAAGAAAAAACAAAACAAATCAAAAAAGAACAAATTTTCAAAACAACATAATAGGAGGGTAACAATGGTTAATGCATTATGTATTATTATCTTTAAATTAGTTATTCAGGATACCAGATATTAGCATTCAATTGGCCAAACATTATTGGCACAAACCTTACCCTTCAATGAACTAAGTAAAATTGGTAGTGTATCTATCTTAACCATCTTATATATATATACAATTTTTTTCCTCTCCCTTCTTTCTTTTCCCTATTCCCCTATTCCAGTCTCTCTTTCCTTTTGACCAGTGGAGTACTATTCAGCCATAAAGAAGGATAAACTGGAGACTTTTATAGGTAAAAGGATGCAACTCGACAAAATACTCATAAGTGAAATAAACCGGATGCACAAGTGTAAGCATCGTATTGTCTCTCTAGCATGAGAAACTGAAAGAGTTAATAAGATTCAAAATGTACAATAGACATGGTGAATCAGCTTTCTTAATGCCTTGAGCCTTTTTCTTTCAGAATTTGTGCTACTTTCTTTCGGGTTTCTTTTTTTAGTTTTATTTTTAATTAGCACATAATAACTGTACAAATGTCTGGGGTACAATATGATGCTTCAAATTGTGGATAGTATATTCATCCCTTCAAACATATATTATTACTTTGGCGTGAAATATTCAAAATACTCTCTTCTAAGCACTTTGAAATACACATTATTGTTAACTGTAGTCACCATATTGTGAATAGAACACCAGCATGTGTTCCTGTTTTCTAACTGTCACTTTGTACCCACTGACCACCCTCTCTTTCCCCATATATTTTTCAGCTTCTGAAAACCACTATTCTACTCTCTACACCCAGGTGACCTTAATATTTATACAGGTATGACTTTTAGTATCTGATATCTAGTCTCATGGATCAACTTGTGTTCTTCAAGGAAAAAATAATTATGCCTCTTGATAGGAAAGAGGGAGTGAAAAATTAGTATAAAAATACAACTCTAAAAAAGTTTTAAATTGTTTTTGGTCAATGTCAATAGACAAAACCACAGTAGTGAGTATTCCCCAAGAAAATAATAGATCTGAGAAGAGACAAGTCTGTACAAAGAACGCAGGCTAGTACTAGCATTTAACATGTAATTAAAAAACAAAAAGCAAAAACTTGCAGATTGGAAGATACAGTATGTAGCCTTGAAGTTGGTAGCATCAATAAGGGAGTGAATTAATGTAGTTATTTGTATTCAATATCATACTTTAATATACATAATGGATACGGAGAGTGTGGTGTTATGCAACAAAGAGAAAATACAGCTCAACTTCATATTTTTTTCACATTTATTATCACCCTGTTTCCCTGAGAGACATCAGAAATAAAATAGTGACTGAAATAGGCATAGCCACTGCTCCCTGAGAGCGCCAAGTAATGGGGACAAGAGAAACATTATGGTACAATTCCATCAAATAATTTATAAAGGAGAAGTATACAGTGTCCTGTTAGCACCCAGGAGTAGTATCTAAACAATTTCTTGAGAAATCACGGAGGGCTTCTTATCTATGGTAAGATGCCAAAGACTAGAAGTTACCTAGATGAACATAGAAAGTGTTTTATGAAGAAAGAACATCTTTAGAAGTCTAGAGGTAAAAGTTTTAAAAATGTATTTGTTATGGCTTGTTCAGATGTTCCCCACAAATCCTCATGGAGTCATAGGTGTGGCTTTTTCAGAGCTGGCTAGATCTAGAGTGTGTGACTGATTCATGGTGCAATGCTAGGATCAATAACGCTAGGATTAAGGATGCGAGTGTCATCTGCTCTAACTAGTCTGGATAAGATATAAGAGATAGAAAGAGCTATGGTCACCCCTTGCTTGCTTTGCTTCCTTCTGCCAACCATGAACTATTCCTCCTCTGCAATACCTGTCTGCCATGCTGCCATGCTGCCCTGCCTTGGAGCCAGCCGATTATGGACTGAAACCTCTACAAACTGTGAGCTAAATAAACATTTCCTCCCTTAACTTGTGGGTATTAAGGTGTATTTTGTCTCAGCAATTAGAAACTAAGACAGAATTTGAGAAACCAAGATCAAGAAAGAGAAGTACTAAACATTTTCTATTTGATATATTAGCATAAAATACATTAACATGGAGATATGGCACCAGGATCCTTCTTCAAAGTAGAGCTTTCTGCCAGAAGGTGTCCAGCTCTCAGCTTTTTAAGGACTGTCTTGAAGCCTGGAAAGTCTATGTGCTGGGAATTTCAAGAAGTTTATGAAGAAAAGTGTTTAGAGGTGTAGCTCAGTAGTAGACCACTTGTCTAGCATTCACAAGGTCCTGAGTTCAGTCCCCAGCACTATGCAAGGGAGAGAGGAAAGGAAGAAGAAAGGGATGGAGGAGCGGATGGAGAGAGGGAGGAAGTAAAGTAACTATATGAGATGATGGATATGCTAATTTTCTTAACTGTGTAATCACTTCACTATGCATATGTGTATCAAAATATAGTGTCATACACTTTAAATATATACATTAAAATTTTTAAAGTCATTTCCATCCCTAAAACTGAGAAGTAGTTATCAACATTGACAAGAGCTATGGAAAGGAACCTTAACAGAAGGAGCGGCGTCTAGTAAGGAAACACAGATATTGTCAAACTGTGGACCAATTGGAAGAGTCAGAGAAATAAATCCAATTTTTGTTTCTCACATTCTCTGATCTCCTACCAGTGTCTCCCATTGCCCAAATTCAATCACAAACCAGAGGCCACAGACTTTGACCTATCTAGACAAGGAGCAAAGTGAAAAATAGATCTGAAGAGACAAATAGGAGATATCCACCAGAGGAGATATCACGATTATATATATAATATATGGGAGAGAGCACTACTGAAAAAAGAAGTGGTAAAAGATAAAGCACACAGGGTACATCTACTGAAAAATAGTCCTTGAAGAGGGTGAAGGGAGGTATGTTGAGGGGAAGGAAGGGATACACACAGGAGGGACACCTCTTCCTAACCCTTCATCAAGCTGCATGGCACTGTCATAAAAACAGACACACTGACCAAATGGAACAAGACAGGCAGTCCAAAAACAACCCACGTGTTTATGGTCAACTGATTTTTTACAAAGATGCCAACTAAAAAATGGGGAAAGGAGAATCTCTGCAGCAAATGTGGCTGGGAAAACAGGATACGCACGCAGAAAAATAAAACTAGACCATTATCTTACACCGTGTACGAAAATCAACTCAAAATTAATAGAAGACTTAGGACCTGAAACTGTAATTCTGCCTAGAAAACATAGGGGAAAACTTTTAACATTGGTTTGTGCAATGATTTCACAAATAGGGCCCCAAAGGCATAGTAAACAAACACAAATATAGACAAATGCATCAAACTAAAAAGCTTCTATACAATCAAGGGGGCAACAGAGTGAAGAGACAATCTGTTAATTAGGGGAATATATATGCAAGCCATATAAAAAACAACTTCAGAGTAAAAAAAATCTTATTAAAAATAGACAAAGGATCTGAACAGACATTTCTCCAAAGAGGTATGACAGGCCAACAGATACATGAAAAAACTTTTCATCTCTCATTGTCAGGGAAATGTGACTTAAAACCACAATGAGAATGTTAGAATGGCTATTATCAAAAAAGGGAAATTGGCTGGTGAGATAGCTCAGTGGCATAAGCGCCTGCCTGGCAAGCGCGAGGTCCTGAGTTCGACTCCTGGTACCCACATACGAAAAAAGGGCCGGGGATATCGCTCAGTGGCACAGGCGCCTGCTGGTGCACGAGGTCCTGAGTTTGACCCCCAGTACCCACAAAAAAAAGGGAAATGATAACAAATATGGAAGAGGGTGTGGAGAAAAGGGGACCTTGTACACTGTTGGTAAGAAGGAAAATTAGTGTAGTCATTTTGGAAAACAATAGGAAGCTACCTCAAAAAAATCTACAAATAACATTATCATATGATCCAGCAAACTGACTTCTGAGTATGTAGACAACAGGCATGTCAAAGAAATACCTACACTCCACATTCATTTCAGCATTATTCACAATGGCCAAAATATAGAAGTAACCTAAGTGTCCAACAATGGACGAATGGATAAAGATGGGAAATATATATACAGTCTTAAAAACTAAGAAAATTCTGTTATTTGAGACAGTATGAATGGAACTGGAGGACATTATTCTAAATGACATATAAACCAGCCACAGAAAGACAAATGACATATGATCTTATGTACCTGCGGAATCTAAAATGTGGATCTCATAAAAACACACTAGCATAGTGAAGGAAAGATGGAGAAAGCGAATATGTTGATCAAAGGAAGCAAAGTTTCAGCTAGACTGAAGCAATATGTTTTAGTGATCTATTGCACTACATGGTGACCAGTTAATAATAACATTATATATTTCAAAATCAGTAAAATATATTTTTAGTGTTATCACCACATACCCAAAAACATAAAATGGTGAGGTGATGGATATGTTAACTAACTTGATTGACTCTTTCCATAATGTATACACAGATCCAAAATCATATTGTTACTTCATAAATATACATAATTATTATTTGTCAATGAAAAACAAATTTTAAAATGAGAATGAAGGCTGAGTGTTTCTATTCCCCAAGTCGAGTTTGATACCCCTCTCAGATCACAGAGGGCCGTCTGGGGTGGTGATGAGTAACAGCAAGTCTTAGAGCATAAAAGAAGAAAATTAGAAAATCCTCATGGAGGACCAAGGGAAAAGCAAGGAAAGTATAGGGCATGTTGGGCTCCAATTTGTACAACAGCCCAATCCTCAGAGGAAAGGAAGAGATGCACTCCCAACAACAAAGCCATAAAAGAGAGGTGTACTCACTCTCACTTTCTTTTCCCTCAAAATCCTCACTTGTGAGATCTGGTGAAAAAATGAGAAAAGTGAGTCTGATCTCTCCTCTGGACCTGTTAGAGAGAGTAGAAATAACTACCAGAGAAAGTAGGAACAAACCCTTGTTTCATGGAGTCTGACGTATGTATGGGCTCTCGGTAAATACTAAAGGAATGGAGAAAACAGGAAGTTCTTCTATTTAAATCATGGACCCAGGACTCCCAGGCAGCTATTGAATTCACCAATGCCAGATTTTTTTTTCTTATGAAGTCAGGCCCTACAAATAAAAATTAAATTACCTCTCTAGAGGCATCTTATTTAAAATGTACATCTAGACAAGGACTCTATTGCTGTTTTGTTTATATTGTTTTGAAAATTCTAAACATTTTAACATGAAAAACAAAAATAAAAGCTTACTAGTTTTGGAAAGGAGTACTATTAAATAGTTGTTTTGAGAAATATTTTTTAAAAATAACAATTGAATAGTTTCTTAGATAAAATAGCCAAATAAGAAATATGAAAAGGTAAAAAAAAAAAAAGTAACAAAAATGGAATAATTTCTAAAACCCACCTATGACAGAAAGGAAAAGCATAAAATTCTGAACTGAAAGAATCCATGGGATAAAAACATTGTTCTTTCTATAATTAATATGTACATTTTATTTTTTTATTTTTTATTTTTTTGTTGGGAACCGGGGGTCAACCTCAGGACCTTGCGTGCCAGCAGGCACCGGTGCCGCTGAGCGATATCACCGGCCCTTTTTCCATATGTGGGTTCCAGGAGTCGAACCTGGGCCCTCGCACTTGCCAGGCAGGCGCTTATACAGCTGAGCTATTCTCACCGGCCCAATATGTACATTTTAATACAATACTAAAAAAATTGCAGTCTTTTTTTAATTCAAGAAATTATTTTAATTACTAGTAAGACTCTCCCTTATCAAATATAAATTCAGTTGTCACTGGCACTAAAAACAGAGGTGATTTTACAGGCAGGCAATGTTCTTTGAATATATTTCTAAATTTAATATATGATCCCCAAAAATGGCATTGCAAACTACTGAAGAATGAAGGGATTTTATGGAATTGTACTGAAACAAGTTATTTGTGTAGAAAGAAAATTAATTTCGACACTTTCTCACTTCATGTTAAATTTCAAATTTGTTTAATATTTTCAGTGGCCGGTAAAATAGCTCAGTGGCACAAGCACCTGCTGGCAAGCGTGAGGTCCTGAGTTTGACTCCTAGTACCCACATAAAAAAAAAAATACATAGTTAGATAGATAGATAGATATGTATTTTTTTCAAAATAAAATTTTGTAAATTAGTTATTAAAATATTAGATTTACATTATTAAAAGATTAAAAGTCATGAAATAATTTTAAAAGTATAATGGCTAAGACGATATAAAATTTTAAATATATTAGTGTGGGTAACTTTTTAAAAAAATGATAAATAGAATTTAATGGAAAATGAATTGAAGGAAACACTTCCAAAAAATTCAACAGATAGAAGGAATATCCTCCAATATACAATGAAAAACACACAAGTTAATAAAACTGTGTTGCTAGACTCTCTGCTAAGTACACTAAGAATATTTCATTTAATAGGTGGTAGGTTTAATATAAGAATTTTAAAAAATAAATAAATAATAAGACAAACATAGAAAATTAATGAATAAGAATATAGATGCAAAATAAATCTTTGAATATGTTAAAATTTACTAAACAATGAAGTGAAAACTAAGCCAAAATTGAATATCAATTTTTGCTTACCTTATTCAAATGTTTTAAAATGAAAATTATTGATTTGGTCATGGATGTGATAAACTCATGAACAAATTCTGGGTGTAAAAAGTACTACAGTGTATCTACAAAACAACATTTTATTATATATCGAGAGTGTCCGTAATGCCTGTGTTCTCTACAGGACCAAAATAACCTTTTAAAAGACACTTTGGTAATTTTTCTTCCCATTTGGCCCACCAATTCACTTCTGGGAAATTATTCTATGGCTAAACTTTTCTATATGTACAAAATACAAGAACAAACACATTTATTGCAATATTTTGAGGATTAAAATAAAGGAAACAATTTAAATGTCCACCAAAATTCTCATTAAAACATGGGACATCCAGGTAGTTAAAAATGTACAATTGAACATCATGGGGCAAATCTATTTTGTGTTATAGGAAAGTCTCAAAATAATATTAAGTTTAAAAATTAAAAGCACAGAAGGGGATAAAAATTTAAATTTTATTTTAAAACAGTTAAAAAATAAATATGCCAAATTTTTTCACATATATTTTCATTTAGTATCAAAGGATTTACTAGTAAGGAGAGAAAAATATAAAGAATGTAAGAAGGACAGGTCTAAAGAGTGTCCACTGCCACCAGAAACGAAATAGATTCCCCAAGGAAGAGGCCTCCTGAGCTGAAATCCAGATCTTATTGGAAGGAGTAGAGGACGGAATATTGAAAAGGAGGGAAATTGCTATCATGCAATGCTGGTGGAAGTTGTTGGAAATCCATGTGATAGGGTTTTGGGAAAAGTTGTTCACAAGGAGGTATCTCAGTAGGGACTCTGTTACAGAACCACACCAGGAAGATATTGGAGGAAGCTCTTGAGGGCCATGAACTGTACAGCTAGACGCTGGACAACTAAGTACATTATTCAAACTGGGTGCTGGAGAAACTGTAAAAGTTACATAGCTAAGCCTGAGAGACAAGTAAACACATCAGGACTGGGATGTAAAATTCTTTCCAATGACTTCCATGAAAATACAGAACTAAGGTCATTTTCCTCCTCCAAAACAGCAATTAAACTGTCACAGAATCAACTTTATCAGAGCTAGTAAAAGGTTTACAAACATGAGGCAAACATTTGATCAAGAAAAAGATGACTAAGCTTCAATAGCATAGTTTTGTGCCATTCTATCTCACCTATCACATCTGGCTCATCCCTCACAAATATGAATGTGGAAACAAAATGGACTTAGTAGCGACTTACTATCCCTCAGCCGTATCTGCTGGAATCCAATACAACACACTGTAGAAAGAAACCACTCATTCAAAAACATGGAGGAATTTTCTGGACTCATTTCTCTTTTTCTTCTTTAATTTTTTAGATTTGGAGGGATTTCTTCATTTTCTTTCTTTTCCTATTTTTATTTTTTCTTTACCTTTTTTCTTTCTTTGGTTCTTTTATTAATTTTCTTTTACTCTTTCACAGAACTGTTTATCTCACTTTTCTCTCCTCACTTTCCTTTTTTATTTTTCAAATTTTTCCTTCTTGCATTTTTCTTTCTCCATCCCCTCCATTTTTATGAGTATTATGATTAAGTTTTATTAATCTTTAGATATTTAGTTGACTTTCTGCTACTATTGTTCATTCTTTTCTATTGTTAATTGTGGTGTACTTGTTGTAGTTAGTGGAAATTCTCTACATGTCAATATTTGGATTGTCTTTATGTCTATTTTATAATTACTCTTTTTTATTTTTAAGGCTAGTAAAGTAGCTTATATTGGTGCAATACCCATTTTGTGTTTGATTCTATTATTGTTGCTGATTTTGTTGCTATTGCCAGGGTGGCATACTCATTTCTATTACTTGATTTTTGCTATGTCAATATCTGGTTTGTCTTTGAGTCACCAACAATAATGCAGTGAGTCACTGCCAATAACACTGCACTCTCTTCTCCCAAAATTAATAGAAGTGGTTGCATTTTGGGACAGAGGCAAAGATTTAACCAAAGTTAACCAAACCCAGAGTGCATCAATTGAAAACAGACATTAACTAAAGAGAGCCACATACTAACAACAAAATCTTTCCATGATAACTGACATTTAACCTAACCATGCATGCATGCAGGTATGCACACATATAACAATAGAAACATGAGAAAACATGGCAACAAAATGCCTCCAAAAACTCCCATCTCTTTCAAAGTTGATCCATGGGGCATCAATGGGAAGGAATTCAAAAGTCAAACAGCTAAATTATATGAAGTGATAAATAAGGAGACAAAAAAAGACCAATAAGGTGGTCAGCAAGCTCAAAGATGATATAACTAAAGAGGTAATGGACTTAATAAGCAAAATAATGAAAGAACATACAGAAAATACTAATAAAAAGCTAGCCAAGCTACACAAAATAATACAAAACATGAATGACAAGTTTAGCAAATAATTAAAGTTCATGAAAAGATACTAAACAGAAAGCCAAGAGATTAAAAATTTTCTACTGAACATATAGAAAATATTTTCTAGTTCTGACACACTATTCTTCATATTAGTTACTTGATATGGCTTGTGACTATAACTCAGAGATACTTTAAAAAACAAGACATCATGGAAGCAGGATGCATCAGCTGTCACATGATGCAAAGACTAATCTAATTAGAATTAATTAGAATCAGCGAAAAATCAGATGACAGCATGAATGGCATAAAAAAAGCCTGTTTACAAAATATAGTAGTACTTTGGTTCACAAACTTAATTCATTCTACCATTCTGGAAAAGATGGCCATGTTCATGTTCATGTGGGAAAGATGGCCACAGTCATGTTTGTCACCCAATGCAGAGTTTGCAAAAAAAAGCAAAATTTTACCAAACACTTCTGTTTGGGAACCAAATTATTCACAAACAAAATCATTTCTGAACTGAGGTACCACTGTAATAGCATAAAATTTTCCTCATATAGATAAAGAATTATACACACAGATAAGCAAGACACATTGAGCCCTAAATGACCACCCTCAGAAAAGAACCTCTTCATAACATATCATAGTCAAAGTCTCAGAAGTTCCACATAAAAATAGAATGTTAAAAACTGTTAGAAAAAAGCAACAAATCACTTATAAAGGTAAACCCATTAGAGTTATAGCAGACTTCTCAAAACAATGCTTAAAGGCCAGAAGAGCATGGAGTAAAATGTTTCAAGCCCTAAAACAGCTCCCAGCCCAGACTGATATATCCTGCAAAACTATCTTTCAAAACACAAAACCCAATAAAAAATGGGCAATTGAAATAAAGATACTTCTCAGAAGCAGACGTACAAATGGCCAATAAGTGCATGAAAAAATATTCAGCATCTTTCACCATTAAGTAAATGCAAATCAAAACCTCACTGAGATTCCATCTTACTCCAGTAAGAATAACTATCATTAAGGACTTAAAAAAAACAACAAATGTTGGTGAGGATGTGGGAGGAAATGCCCTTCTACATTTTGGTCAAAATGTGAACTAGTACAACCACTATGGAAATAAGTATGAAAATTACTCAACAAACTAAAAATGAAATTCCATTTGACTCAGCTATACATCTTCTGGGTATCTTCTGGTAAGAGGTAAAGTAATCATGCTACGGTGATACATGCATACTCATGTTTATAGCTGCACAGGTCATAATAGATATATTATGGAAATGGCTTAGCTGGACATAAACAGATAAATGGATAAAGAAAATGTGGTACAGTAGATATACACAATAGATGTTATTCAAATGTAGAGGAGGATGCCTTTGAATCACTTTTAGGAAAATGCATGGATTTTGAGAGTATAATGGTAAGTGAAATATATCAGATACCAAAGGTAAAATATCACATGGTTTCTCTTGTATGATAAACCCAAAATGTAAATAATTTCAAAATAAAGGAAAGATGTTAGGGAAAAAAATAGATGGAGAAATAAGGTCTATCCATGACAAAGAGAAACTTAAGAAACCCCACAAACTTAAGAAACAACCACAGCAGTGCTGCAAAAAATTCTCAAGGATATCTTAGAAAGATACAATGAAAATACAATGACATCAATAATGTCAAAAGGTCTAAAGAATACATCAGGTAGGGTGAGCAATTAAACAGAATGGGTTGGAAGGATCAGCAACAGGAAATCAATGCAATGTCAGGAGGAAATCAATACCTTTCAGTAATAACTCTCAACATGAATGGTCTCAACTTCCAGAGCAAAGATTAAACATTCTCGTTTTTATTACAAGATTTGCGTATTGTATCAAAAACAAAATCTAATGCTATGCTACATACAAGAAACACATTTAATCCAAAAAGAAATCAATAGACAAAAAATCAAAAGAAGGGACACAACATTCTATGTTATGAGAGCTCAAAAGCAAGCATGAGTAGCTATCCTATTTCCAGACAAAGCAGACTTCAAGCTACAAAAAGGCAAAGAAAATCACAACATATTGGTCAAGGGAACAGTTCAACAAGAAGAAATAAAATAATTATATATGCACCAAACACTGGCACACCTGACTGCATAAAACAAATACTACTAGAAATAAAAGATCATATAAACAACAACACGATTATAATGAGGACCTCAATACCTCACTGTCACAAATAGATCAACTAGACAAAAAATCAACAAAGAAATATCAAAGATGAACTATATACCTTCAAACAAATAGACTTAAAAATATTATGGAGTGTTCCACCCAACAACAGAATATATGTTCTTCTCAGCAGCACTTAGAACCTTCTCCAAAATGGACCACATACTATCCCATATGCTTAAATAAATACAAAAGAATCAAAATTATCCCATACAAATTATTTGTATAGTGCAATGAAGGTAGATATCCACGGCAAAAGAAGCCACAAAAACTCTGGTTCCAAGCATCTATGGCCATATCACACAGAATGTGCCCGAAAAATTATAAGAATTCATAGAGATTCAACAATACACTCTTGAATAATCAATAGGTCACAGAAGCAATCAAGGAAGGAATTAGTTCACAAATGGCCAATACAACACACTAAAACCAATGGGACACAATGAAAGAGTCCTAAGAGAGAAGTATACAGCTCTGAATGCCCACATCAGAAAAACAGAGCACACACAAATAAATCACCTAATCATGCACCTCCAGGTCCTAGAAAAACAAGATCAGACCAAAGCCAAAGCTAGTATAAGGAAGGAAATTATGAAGATCAGAGCAGAAATTAATGAAATTGAGATGAATAAAAAAATCACAGAATCAATGAATCAAAGAGCCAGCTCTTTGAAAAACTAAACAAAATAGATAAATCCCTAGCCTAACTACCAAAAGAAAGAAAGAAAAGACCCATGTAAATACAATTAGAAATTTTAAAAGGGTGAAATTGATACAGGAAAAATATAATTTACAACTTGTAGATATCAAAGGTGCCAAGTTCACGGTCTCACAACATCAAGGAATGAAGTTGCAAGGCAAAGGAGGAAGTTAGGAGAGTTTCATTGGAAAAAAGAAGGAGAATAGCTCATAGATTTCCAGGATGGGTCCCAAGTGGGCAGCCAATGAGGTCCTTTGTCAGGGGTAATTTATACAGCAAAATCACAATGTGGGTACAATGTGGGTCAAACTATAATCAACCTATGGGATTACAAGTATACCTGCTTAGCTGATATTGATCCAATAGGGCAGTGATGTTGTAGCTTTTAGAGCTTCCAGTGATAACAAACAGCCCACTATGGCACATATGCCATAGGTTTGCCACCACTGCAATAGGGAATCCAGTCACATAGCAAGGGTGTATGGAAAGATCAAAGGAATTCTTGGACAGGGAAGGAAGTATGGGTCCAGATGTTCTGGTCACTTACCTATCTGTCTAATGCCTATCTGGGACCACTGGACCAAGTGGTGCTAATTACAGTACAATCTCAAGTTGTTGTTTATCTCTAGGGAGGGGAGGCAAGCAGCCTTGGTTATTGCTTTTCCCTCATGAGATCTGGCTGTCTTCACATTTACCTCCAGCCATAATTCTGATGTCTTTATTTTTTTTGTGCTGGCTTTCTTGAGAGCCCAATCACTCTCTGAGTGTATATTAATGTCTATCTAACGTAGCTGTCTATAACAAAATCACAAAGATACCATCAAAATCTAGAAGATTATAAATAACTACATTGAGAAACTATTCTCCAACAAAGTGAAGAATCCAAAAGAAATACACAGATTTTTAGACACATGCAAATTTCCAAAGCTGAACCAAAAATTATAAAGAAACTCTGAACAGCCCAATAATAGGCAATAAAATTGAGACAATAGTAAGAAACCTACCCACTAAGAAAACACAGGACCTGGTGGACTCACTGCAGAGTGCTACAAGAACTTCAGGGAAGATCTAACATCAAAAATCCTTAAACTCTTTAATGTATTTGAAAGGAAATGAGTGCTGCCAAGCTCATTCCTGGAAGCTAGCATGACTTTGATTCCAAAATCAGACAAGGACTCAGCTAAAAAAGAAAACTACAGGCCAGTCTCTCTAATCAACATACGTGCAAAATCTTCAACAAGATACTGGCAAACAATGCAACAAAGTGTTAAAAACATCATACACCTTGACCAAGTAGGCTTCACCCCTGGGATTCAGGGATGGCCCAACCAATGCAAATCAATAAATGTAACACATAGCATAAACAGAACCAAGGACAAAAATCACATGACCTTTTAATAGATGCAGAAAAAGCATTTGACAAAATCCAACATCCATTCTGATAAAAATCGTGAAGAAAATAAGTATAGAAGGACCTTATCTCAATCCGATAAATGCCACTTATGACAAGCCTACTGCCAATATCATATTAAAAGAAAAAAACTGAAAGCTTTTCTTCTGAAATCAGGAATGAGACAAGGATGTTCACTGTCATTACTCCTGTCCAACATAGTACTCAAAAATTTAGCCAGAACAGTGAGGCAAGGGAAAGAAATGGAAGGGATACATACATAAAAAGAAGTCAAATGGTCTTTATTCACAGACTACATGATTCTTTACATAGGAGATCCAACAAATTCCACCAAAAGACTACTAGAGCCAATAAATTAAGCAAGGTAACAGGATACAAACTCAACACTCAAAAATCAAAAATGTTCCTGTACACCAACAATGAACCCACCAAGAAAGTGATGAGGAAAACAATACCAATCACAATGTATTGAGATAAGAAGTACAGGTATATTTTGACATGGGGAAACTTCAGAACTTTCCTATAGTGAGGGGCCACAATCGATCGGGCAGGTGTGAACCCCACTGCCTAAGGAACTGCAGTGAAAAGCTGTATATTTGGTGGGTTGCCCCCTGGGACTAGGGCTGAATAATCTACTGCTAGAAATTAGCTAATCCCAAAGAGTACTTGAGTCCCACTCCCATGACAATACAATATTAAAAGCACTGGACCTTCAAGGATACTTAGGATAGAGGAATAAGGGGCCAGAAAGCAGCACACCAACCCCGTCCATCTCAGGGGTATAATTTATACTGAAACCCCATAGTTCAGGGGTGATAAGCAAGGACAGGGGTCTGGTCTGGACAACAGACTGAAATAAGTAGTTGCAGCCAGGAAAGTTGAAGCAGTTACGGGAGATATTGCCAGCCTGAGAACCTCTTCACAGCCTCTCTTGAAGTAGTAAGTAAGTAAACTAGTAAAGGACCAGCAAGTTGAGAGATGGGGAAATGGATGTCCTGTAATTCTGACCTGATCTCTGAATTTGATCACATATATAATCTCTGGCTTCGCTATTTTTTCCCTTCTCTCAGCTCTTCACTTTTGTTGAGAACTAACATCTGCAGTTAGCAAACAGGAGAGAAATGAGGTTGATTCTAAGATAGTAAACAACTGACAAATCAAAGAATCCAGAGGAATAAATTCTACATCCAAGCTTCCCAAAACATAAAGCAACTCCAAATGAAAGACTATTTTTTCTAATAAAAGACATGCAACTTAAAAAACAGAACAATCATAGTTAATGTAAATTATGGCTGAATTCCCATTAAACAACAGTGAAGATAAGAGACAGAGGGAAGGGAGGGAAGAGGACAAACAAAAATGAATTAAGATGTGCTGTGTATTTTTTTGCATGAAGTTCTGTCATGCCTCTTTGTAGTCAGTCTTCATTTCCCATCTACAGGCAAAAACTGATCTGTTTTCTATTACAATAGATTAATTTTGCCTGATCTAGAATTACATATGAAGAGAATACAGTATGTGCTTCTTATTTACATTGATATATACATTTATCAAAATTCATTGACTCACACACTTGAAATAGGTGTGTTTTACTGTATGTATATTATTCTTCAAAAAAGCCAACTTTAAAAATATAAAAAGTTATATAAAATTAACTGATGTAATCATTATGTACTGCCAACATGTACTAATAAAAAAATCTTTAAAATTTTAAACCATAAATAAAAATATAATGTATATAAGCTAAAACTTTGAAAAATAAAGATCACATTACTCATGTTGCTCATGATGTCTATGTAAAAAAAAGTCACGATGTATGTAATTGTAATTACTTTTACATTGACCATGAACTTCCAACCATTTCGCTAAGACTTGAAACAAAAATTAACAGATATAAATATTTACAGAGGGAAAATACTATTTGCAAGCAACTTTTTGTTCTACCCACCTAAAAATTTTTCTAAAAATCAGTATCAATGGGAAAATTATAAGACTGAAAAGTACTTCATCAAAGTGGATGAAATAGAATACAAAAAAGACAAACAAGTATAACTGCAATATATAAAATAATAAACACAAGGTATTTACTTTGCCAGCAATAATGAATTGGTTGATATAATACAAAACAAAAAAAAACATAAAAAATTTCAAAATAGCACGAGTTTATCAAAATGGATGAATACAAGAAACAACAAAATAATAATAATTAAAAAGATCTATTCAATGGGTCACCATAAGAAAGAAATATACACTGAGATACATAATGAAGGGAAACAATGATATACACTAAAAACACCTAAAAATAGTAATAATCATAATAAAAACAGTGAAATATAGAATTGTGTATTGAGTTTTTAAGATTTAAAAAAGGAAGAAAGGATTCATATTTATGAAAAACATTTGATGATATAAAATGCCAACCTTTTTCTTTCAGAATTTACCTATAGGTTTAATATAATCTCAATAGCAATTGCAGGCTATTTTAGAACTCAACAAAGAAATTCTAAAGTTAATCTGGAGAAAATTTGCATGAAAAATTCTAAAATTGAAGAAAATAATACAAGGAATAGAGTCTTGCTGTGTTTTACATTTATTGTATGTGTGATGTTGACACAAAAATAACAAGAAACAGAAAAAATTAGAATCCCAGAAATAAAACTAATATATGTATATATTTATATACATATATGTGTATGTATATATATATACTCACTATACGACAAAGGAAGCATACTAATCACCTGATGAAAGGTGTAAGCAAAACCTATTGCCTAATTATTTGAAACCAATTTATTTACAAGCTCTCACTAAAAGCAAAATTAACCACAAGTAAACAAGTTCAGTAACAAAATGAAAGCATCAAATATTAAAAATTTAAAGTCACAGGGAAATGAATACTGGTCAAAAATTTTGGTAAAGAATGATATTCTGTAGTTGTTTCTACTTTGTATAATAGAATGTTTTCAGAATTTGAGAAAGCTAAACTGATCCTCTCCCAGGAATAATATGAATGTACTCATCGAAAAAAAATTTTCCATATAAATTTAGTAAGTTCACAACTTTCACGGGGATCACCCATAAATTTTTTCAAAAGCCTTATTTAAGCTTAAAAAATAGAAAAAAAATTTAAAAACTGTAAATCTTTTTAAAGATAAATATACATTTATCAGAATATATGGATATATAAATATTTTTCACCATGTGCAAACCATCAAACAAAAAATTGGGGAATATATTATAAAATCATTTGATAACATTTGGTAGTTATTGAAATATATTTATAAGGAGCGTTATGTGTTTGTAAAGAATTTCTTAATGAATAGGGCAACTGACCTGTAATTCTATATGCTAAGAAAAAGTATGGGATAAAGAACCCTGGGCTGGTGAGATAGCTCAGCGGCATAAGTGCCTGCCTGGCAAGCGCGAGGTCCTGAGTTTGACTCCCGGCACCCACATATGAAAAAAGGGCCAGTGATATCGCTCAGCGGCATGGGCGCCTGCCTGTGCGTGAGTTCCTGAGTTCAACCCCCGGGACCCACAAGAAAAAAAAAAAAAAAAGAACCCTATGTATATGAAATAACTGTCTAGGAAATGTACAAAGAAAAAATGCTGAAAATTAAATATTTTAAAATATTAACCATCATCATATTCGGTTGCTAAGATTTTGACTTACATTTTTATTTTTCGTTTTCTAAAAATGCTATTATTTTATTTTTCTTATTTTTCTTTATAAATTACATGAGCTATACATACTTACAAATGGCAGAGTCAATAAATAAATGGCAGAGTCATTCATTGTTCTCGGAGGTGGTGAGGGACAAAGACGTGACCTTACAGTTAGTGCTATGAAATAAAAAGCAAAGACAGAGATTTGGGAAGGGACTATTGATCCTTACATTTTTGAAAGTGCAAGTGGTATTTAAAGATAAATGTAATAAAATAATTTCTCAGATATTCAAGTATTCCCAAAGCGTGATGTCTTTTTGATATAATTACTTGAAAATATTCTCCAACAGTCTAAGAATGAACAAAATCAAAAACGAAGAGGATCTAGTAAGTATTACAGGGCCTAGAATGAGCCATGAAATGACTTAAACAAAAAAGTCTAGATGAGTGCGATAAATGCTCACTGTACTGCCAAACTATTCTATACAAAAATTTGGCAATGAGGCTGGTGAGATAACTCGGCGGCATAAGCGCCTGCCTGGCAAACACAAGGTCCTGAGTTCGACTCCTGGAACCCACATAAAGGAAAAAAAGGGCCGGTGATATCGCTCAGCAGCACAAGCGCTTGGTAGCAAGCACGAGGTCCTGAGGTCGACTCCCGGTACCCACATTAAAAAAAAAAAAAAATCTGGCAATGACTGGAAGTTTGTTGGTAATTCCCCCATTGTACATCTTTTGTTGATCTAATTGATTATTTAAAACTATAGTTTCAAGCATGTTTTCTCATTTTCTTAAACATTATGAAAAATTTTAAGGGCTGGTGAGATAGCTCAGCGACATAAGCACCTGCTTGGCCAGTGTGAGGTCCTGAGTTCAACTCCCGGTACCCACATATGAGAAAAGGGCTGGTGATATCACTCAGCGGCATGGGCGCCTGCTGGCGTGCAAGATCCTGAGGTCAACCCCCAGTACCCACAAAAAAAATAATAATAAAATTAAAAATTTTAAGCATACGGTAAATTACAAAGAATTTTAAGTAAACTCTCATATCTACCATCTAGAGCATACCATTAATTTTTTGGTTTTTTAAGTTTTATTTTATATGTAATTGTCACGTATCATTGTACATTTACAACATGATGTTGTACATTTACAACGTGATGTTGCGATACATGCATATGTGTATAAGAATTAGGGTAATTAGCACATCCATCACCTCAGATACCTATCATTTCTTTGTAATGAAAATATACAGAATACTCTCTTCTAGCTATTTTGAAATGTATAGCAATACATTTTCTTTAACTATAGTCAGCTTCTGGTCAAGGTTTCCATTTTGACTACCTATTCCCTTCCTGAAAATTGGCGACAATGGCATTAATACTTCTGCCTTCTAATTTTCTCTGTTGACTATAGGGCCCTTTCTAACACACATGTCTCTGTCTCCTGCTAGTAGATCTTCACTATTATTCCATAAACATCTTTATCTTAGAATTGATTTTGGCCCCTCTGTCCTCATTCAAGATTTTTCCAAGTGTCTCCGAGGGGTTGAGAATGACTTATACTAAAAAGGAACGGTGTTGTTGATGAGCTTTATTCATCTATCTTTGGCAGAACTAATGACAGCCTTTTTCTGTTTCCCCTTAATCCACAGGCAGAGCTGAGAAGGAGGTATCCCATTATATGGATATTGCCCCGAGTACAGTCAATAAGTCAGCGTTTCAAGTGTCTGAGTTCATCCTGATGGGATTCCCAGGCATTCATGAGTGGCAGGACTGGCTCTCCTTACCCATGTCTCTGCTCTACCTCTTAGCTCTTGGTGCTAATCTTCTTATCTTAATCACCATCTCCCACGAGCCTGCCCTGCACCAGCCCATGTATCAGTTCCTTGGTATCCTGGCAGTAGTGGACATTGGCCTGGCTACTACCAGCATGCCCAAGATTCTGGCAATCCTGTGGTTTGATGCTAAGACCATCAGCCTACCCCACTGTTTTACTCAAATCTATGCCATCAACTCTTTTATGTGCATGGAGTCAGGCATCTTCCTCTGCATGGCAGTGGATAGATATGTAGCCATATGTTATCCCCTTCAGTATCCCTTCATAGTCACTGAAGCTTTTGTAATCAAAGCCACACTGTCCATGGTGCTCAGGAATGGCCTGTTGACCATCCCAGTGCCTATACTGGCTGCCCGGAGACACTATTGCTCCAGAAATGAAATTGACCACTGTCTGTGCTCTAACCTGGGGGTCACCAGTCTGGCCTGTGATGACATCATTATTAACAAGCTTTATCAGTTGGTATTGGCCTGGTTTGTGGTTGGGTGTGACATGATTCTGGTCTTCGCTTCCTATGCTTTGATTATTCATTCAGTGCTGAGGCTGAACTCTGCTGAAGCAATATCTAAAGCCCTGAGTACCTGCAGCTCCCACCTTATCCTCATTCTCTTTTTCTATACAGCTATTGTTTTAATATCTGTCACTCACCTGGCAGGAAGAAAGATCCCCCTCATCCCTGTTCTCCTCAATGTGCTGCATATTGTCATCCCTCCATCCCTTAACCCCATGGTATATGCCCTTAGGATGCAGGAACTGAAAGTAGGCATCCAGAGAATGCTTGGTTTGGGTAAGTATGTGTCCAGGACGTAAGCCAACTCTAACTAACAGAATATTATAGGCAATACTGCAGAGAAAGCACAAATTTCAGGGCCCAACATTCTTTGGTTAAAATTCTGTCTCTCCCAATTGCTCAATTCAAATTAATCAACCGATTTCATACAGCATATAGTATGTGCAAGGCACTGCTCTAAGCATTTCACAAATACTAACATTTAATTCCTGTGACAACTCCATGAAGCAAGTAGTTATTAAATACTTTGCATATGTAGCAACTGAGTTAGTAAAATAGCCTAAATTAAATAGGAAGGAACAGCATAGTGAAATTCGAACCAAGATGTCAGGCTTCAGCATCTCTCTCTCTTAACTCTTTCTCTTCACTGAATCTCATTAGTAATTTTTTAAAAATGCAAATTAAGATGACAAAGCAAGGCAAAGGCATGTATCACTTCCTTTTTAAGAAAATTCCACTTGAGGGCCGGTGAGATAGCTCAGTGTCAAAAGCGCCTGCCTGGCAAGCGCAAGGTCCTGAGTTCAACCCCCAGTACCCACATAAAAAAAAAAAAAAAGAAAAAGAAAATTCCACTTGAAAGCCAACAGCATTTTCTTGTATAAGGATAAACATAGTAGATTTTAAATCCTCTCAAGTTACTAAGGGATCTTTTTAGTTATATAAATATAAATCAAGAATTTGACAGGAATTATTTTGTCAATTCATAAGCTTTTCATAAACTTGAGTTAATTTGCATTAAAGTCTTAAAGGAATATCACAATCATTTTTCTTCATCAACATTCAACACTTTTTTTTTTTTTTTTTTTTGGTTTTTTGAGACAAGGTCTCACAATACAGTTTGAACTGGCCTGGAACTCTCTGTGTGGCCCAGGCTGGCCTCAAACTCTCAGTGATCCTCCTGCCTCAGCCTCCTGAGTGCTGGGATCACAAGTGTGCGCCACCACGCCCGGCCATTCAATACTGTTTGATCCTCTCTAATACATTAAGAAAATCCAGATGAAGCCATACAGTTCATGGGCAGTATAAAGAATATCAAAGGTCTCTGAAGGGGAATTTAGCAAAATTTTTTAAAATTTATTTCATGTCAGAGAATGGATCAGCAATGGTAGAATATTAACTCAAGAAAATGTGGATAACATTGGAAGATACTTCTTGACCCAATCACAGGGCATTATAACTGACTTTGGGAAGAGAAGACTAATTTGTGAAAGCAAACTTGGAAACCCAAGTGTGAGAACCTCTGGCCATTAAAACTGAAGCAATTGACTCATTTTCCTTTGATAGAGTCAGTTATATGGCACAGGCATTATTTCTGTGAAAAGGCAGAATTAGACCATTGCTGTTTTTTAACAGTGATCTCATCCATCAAGAATAGAAGCATTGACAGTTGAAAAGCAGTACCACGCAAACGGATAGATGAAACTACGTCATTTTTTACATGGTGTTTGGAGTAAGTCCCTGAGAACTTCTGACATTTCAGAGGTGACATAAAAAAAAAAAAAAAACCCTAAAGATATCGGAATTTCTTCTAATTTAGCTATCTAAGAGACTGGATTTCCACTTCTAGTAATGCCTGATAGGATAATTCAGACATAACTTCCCACAGATAACAAGTCAAATGATGAACAATTTTAAATGGGTATAAAGATTTTGGAAAACTAACAAATTAGTAAAATTCATGAGGCTAAAATCTGATTGTGAAAAAAAGACAGAGAGACTTCCTTTCATCTCCAACACGTGAAGACAGTTTAGAAGTTGCCACCTCTTCGGGGTGTGGTGGCACACACCTGTAATCCCAGCACTTGGGAGGCTGAGGCAGGAGGATCGCCACAAGTTCAAGGCCAGCCTGGGCTACAGAGTGAGTTCAAGGCCATACTGCACTACATAGTGAGACCCTGCCTCAGAAAAACCAAAAAGAAAAAGAAAGAAATTGTCACCTCCATTCTTAAAACAAGAAAAAGCTGGACTAGCTGGAAATCAATCATTTTTCTTGGAACCATCAGAGAACTAAGGTCACAGGGCTAACCAACACCCTGGAGTCAGAGAATTACCCCACCTAGGAGAGGAACTGACAGAAAAATTAAAACCCACAGAAAAGTTTGAGAGATGGAGCACAACACAGAGAAGGGAAAAAGCAGTCTGGGCCGCTTCTTGGCTCCCAGCTTGCTGCTCATGGAGGGGGCGGGTCCTGGCTTTGCAGCAGTAAGGTGAGCACTGGGGGATCAAGGGAGAAATGGCGGCAGTAAACTGGGCCAGAGACGTGGGCTGCAGGGAGAGCCCACAGTTGCTGAGATCTGCAGAAACAGAATCGCGTTTTGCTCTAAAGGGACTCCTGTCACATGTCAGGCAACAGCTGGGGAGGGATCCTAGCACAGGCGCCCAGCATATTGCTGGAGTGTTAGGGTGGGTCCCATTCCAGGAAGGGGTGATTCTTTGAATCTGGGACTCAGAACGGTTTACTTCAGGGCTGCCAGTGTTACCTCCCTCGTGACTGCATGAAAGAAAGCACGGGAGCCAGTCCCTAAGGAGCAGGCTGAAAAGAGACATCCAGGACTTTTAGCTCAGCAGTGAGCCCCACCGCCACCCCCCACGGTAGGAGGACAGGACTGCCCTCAGTTGCGCAGGATCTGAAAGTGTGGGCACTGAGTACTGGAACCCTCACCCCACTGCCTGCATCCAGCACGGATCTAAGGCCTGAATGCCTTCCTTGTCTGCCAGCATGAGCAAGCGCTCAGCTTGGCTTAGACGCTGCCATAGCATAGGATAAACAGAGGGTCGTGGAATAGGGAGCACCTCACAAAGCCACAGGATACAAGGCTCAGTGCAGAATACTGTGACTTGCTGGACTCCAAAACTATGGATCCAGGAAGGAAATCATTAGTTCGAAACTACAGAGAAATATTTTTTTCTGTTTTGGGACTCTTTTCTCTCTCTTTCTATCTTTCTCTCTCTCTTTCTCTTCCTCTTTCTTCACTGATTTATTGAGGTCTGGGGAATATTCCTTTGTCCTTCCACGTTTTTTGTTTTAATTTTTCCTTACTTTTTATCTTTTTGTTCTTTTTTTTTCCTTTTTGCCTTTTAATTTTTTTAATTTTTATTCTCCATATTATTTCTTTTCTTCTTCTTTTCTCCCTTTTTATTTTATGTTCTATTTCTTGTTTGGGTTTTTTGTTGTTGTTGTTGTTGTTGCTATTACTTTCATCTAATTTTACAAATACCCTTCTACTCCTTAAAAGAATCCTTTGCCTCCCTTCTCCCATTTTTTAATTTTTCAAATATTTCCTCTTGCATTCTCCCACTACCAAACCCTTATATCTTTAATAATGTAACCATTAAGCTTTATTAATCCTTAGACAGTTAGTTAACTCTGTTATTATTGTTGAGTTCTTTCTCATCATCAGTGGAGGTATTGTTGTTGCACAAGAGCAGAATAGAACCCCAAATGCAAAGGAAATAATACCAAGAATCAATGGATGGGATCACGTCAAGTCAAAAAGCTTCTGCACAGCACAATAAACAACCAACAGAGTGAAGACACAACCTCCATAATAGGAAAAAATTGCTATCTATTCATTGGACAGAGGACTAATAATATCTAGAATGTATAAAGAACTCAAAAAAATTATACCCTCTCAAAAACAAAAGACTCAATCAAAAAATGGGTGACTGAAAGGAAAACACACATCTTAGAAGGAGTACAAATGACCAATAAATACATAAAATAATGTTCAACATCACTGACCATTAGAGAAATATATATACATTAAAATGACACTAAGATTCCATCTTACTTCGGAAAGAATAGCTCTCATCAAGAAATCAAATAATAAGTTCTGGTGAGGCTACAGGAAAAAAGGAAGCCTTCTATGTTTTTTTGATGGGAATGTAAATTAGTACAACAACTATGGAAATCAGTATGGAAATTCCTCAAAAAACTAAATCAAAAAATTCCATTTGACCCAGGTATTACTCTTCTAAGTATCTTCCCAAAAGAATTAAAGACATCATACTACAGTGATACATGTATACTCATGTTCATATTGGTACAATTGACAAGAGCTAAATCTTAGAAGCAGTCTATATATCCACCAACAGAGGAACGGATGAAGAAAATGTGGCCTTTACACACAGTGGAGTATTAATTACAAAGAAGGATAAACTTGAGTCATTTATAGGAAAATGGATGTACCTTGAGACCATAATATTAAGTCAAATAAATCAGACACACAAGCTTAAATATTGCATGGTCTCTCTTATACAAGAAACTCAAATATAAATAAAGAACAAAAGAAAAGATAGATAATTGGGGAAAAAAGAAAGTTTTGTGTGGGAGTTCTTGGTTTATTAATCAAAACATTGTGATTTTATTTCTGCATTTTGTGATGTTTGTAATATTTGATTTCACAAATGTATTCTTTCTCCACTCATGATAATATCACTTTGTATTTTTCTCAAGTAAATAAACTTTTGGATGTGAAAAAAAATTCTTCTTTCCAATATATCTATTTTTTCTTTTTTTTTTTTTTTTGCTTATGCTTATGATGAAATATCTAAGAAGGTTTTGCCCAACCTAAGTTTGAAAAATATTTATTCCTTTTCCCTTTCAGTTACAGATGTCTAAGTATTTTGTATTTTCACTTCCTATTTTTATTTTTTTTTTTTTTTTGATTTTTTTTTTTTTTTTTTTTTTTTTTTTTTGTGGGTACCGGGGGTCGACCTCAGGACCTCGCACGCCAGCAGGCACCCGTGCCGCTGAGCGATATCACCGGCCCCTTTTTTGTATGTGGGTTCCGGGAGTCGAACTCGGGCCCTCGCGCTTGTAAGGCAGGCGCTTAAACCGCTGAGCCATCTCACCGGCCCTCACTTCCTATTTTTAGCTCTATAATCCATTTTTAGTTAATTTTTGTGTGTGATATGAGGAAGAAATTCAGCTTCATTATTTTCATGTAGATATTCAATTGTCCCAAAAGCATTTATTGAAAAGACTATTATTTTCTCCTTTAACTCATTTGGTACCCTTGTTGAAAACCAATTAATTATGAATGTGAGAATTTACTACCGTATTCTCATTTCTTGTTCACTGATCTACATTATACAAGTACCCAAACATTTTTATTACAGTTAACTTTTAGAATCAAAAAATATTAATCTCTCAAAATTTTTCTTTTACACATTATTTTTGGTATTCTACATGCCTAAAATTTTCATATGAATTTTAAGATACACATCAATCTTGAAAAAAATTAGTTGGAATTTTGATGGAGTTTGCATTATTTCAATAGGTCAATTTAGGAAGTACTTAACAATACTAACTCTACTGATTCATGAACACGAAATATCCCTTTATTTGGGTTATTTTAAATTTCTTTCAATAATTTTGTTAGTCCTCAAAGGGTAAGTTTTATACTTCTTCTGTTAAATTTACTTACTAATATTTTATCATTTTGGTGTATGTACCAATTCCCCATGAGGAATGTAACTATTATGTACTGCAAACACATATCAATAAAAATTTTTTAAAAAATTTAAAAGATGTGTACATGAGCTCAATGTAAAAAAAAAAATGACTTTCATCAAATATTACCTTTTGGGCTTTAGGCTTACATCATACTGACATGGGTCATATTTTAGTCTGTTACCAGAGCTTCACAAGTACTGTAAATGTTTACTAAATTATTTAGACTCTCAATTTATCAGCAAATGAAAAATCCAAAGAAAAAAATAAATAAATGGAATTGCTTTCATTTCATTGTAGATAATCTGTTACTATAGAAATACAATTAATTTTAGCATCTCAATCCTGTATTATGCAAGCTTGCTGAATTAGCTAATTAATTATAATAGCTTTTTAATGTATTCCTTAGGATTTTCTATATACAATATCATGTCATCAACAAAGTGATTGTATTACTCCTTCCTTTCCAATTGGATTTCAGTTTTTTGGCCTTTGTCCTGGCTAGAAAGTTAGTATAATGTGAAACAGAAGCAGTAAGGGTAAATATTATGGTTTAAATCTAAAATTTCCCCCCTAGTCTCATGTGTTCGGAAGGCGATTGGTTCAAAGGGGTGCTACACTCATCAGGGGCTTCACCCACTGGTGTGTTCAGGGGCTGAATGTGCTGTTAGGAGGTGGGATCTGTTTAGAAGTGCACCACTGGGCATATGACCTAGAAGGATCTATTTTTGTCACCACTCCTCCCTTCTCTCTCTGCTGCCTGACTGCCATGGGTTGGGCACCTTTCCTCCATCATACGAGTTGGAGACAGCCAGACATGGATGCAATCCTCTAAAACTTTTAAGCAAAAATCAACCTCAGCTCCTTTCAGTTACAGGTGTCAGGTATTTTGTCCCACTGACAAGAAAGCTGACTAAGACATCCTTGTCTTGTTCCTGATCTTACAGAGAAATTCTTCAGTCTTTCACCACTAAGTTTGACGTTAGTTGTGGGTTTTTCTATGTGCCCTTTATCAAGTTAAGGAAGTTCCCATCTATTTCTATTTGTACTTTTACTATGAATGGGTATTGAATTTTTTTTCAAATGCTTTTCTACACGTTGAAATGATCACGTGGTGTGTTATTTTTCTTCTATTGATTGACTGTATTATATTAATTTTCTTTTCAGATGCTAAACTATCCTGCATTTTTTGAGATAAGTCACACTTGACTGTGGAATATAAACTTTTTGATATATTTCTGGGTCCTCTTTGCTATTTCATTGAGAAGTTTATGCCTAATTTCATGAGATATTGGTCTAAAGCTTTGTTTTCTTAGTTTAGAGTGTTTGTATTTGTTAGTATTCACCAGAGAAACAGACCCAATAGAGCACAACTGAAAGTGAGGGGGAGAGCAGGGGTGGGAAGAAGATATTTATTATAATAAATTGGCTCAAACTATTATGAAGGCTTAGAAATCCTCAAGACCCTAGGTGAGAAAACTGAAGACCCAGGAGAGCCAAGGGCGTAGTTCCTGTCTGAGCCCAAAGACCTGAGACCCAGGAGAGCCTATGGTGTAAGTTCCATTTCAAGTCTGGAGGGCTGAGAACCAGGTAAACTCATGATAAAAGTTCCGCTCTGAAAGAAGACCAATGTTCCAGATCAAGGCAGTCAAGTGGGACAGCTTCCCTCTTACTCTCAGGGTGTTATAATTTAGATCTAAAAGTCCTGTGTTCAGAGGTGGAGTTTCAGAAGGCAGTTAGATTGTGGGGGCATTGTTCTCCTCAGTGCATTAATCTACTCATGAGTTCATAGTTGAATGTCCCGTTAGGAGGTGGGCCCTGTTCGAGGAGGTGAGTCACGGGGGTGTGACTGTGGAGGGCATATCTCTCTCTCACTTTGGCTGTTTCTCTGATTCCTGGCTGTCATGGGTTGGGCAGCTTTTCTCTGCCAGGCCTCTCTGCAATACCATTCCTACCTTGGAGCCAGATTATCATGGATTCAACCTTCAGAAAGTGTGAGTCAAATAAACATCTCCTTTTTTAAATTGAAAGTATTGGGTACTTGGTGCCAACAACAGGAAAGCTGACTAATATACAGGAGGATCGGCCTTTTTGTTGTGTTTAAGCCTTCAACTGAGCATGTGAGAGCAACTCATGTTGGGGAGGATGATCTTTTACTCAGTCTGTAGAATTTTACTCTTTTACTCAGTCTAGAATTCAGATGCTCATCTCATTCAGAAGCTTCCTTATAGACACAGCTAGAATAATTTTTCGCCAAGTGCTTGCCCTAGTCAACATACAGTTAACATTTACAGGCTGGAACAATTATGCTCCCAAACCAAGATATATATGAAGAGAGACAGAGAGAAAGACAGAGATATCAGGCAGTCAAAAGGTGCTACAGATACTTCTCTTATGCCATCAGGAAACCATGCTCTTGCTATCTTTCTGCTCCATCATCTGAAGCTAGGGGTACTCCCACACTCAACTCCATATTCTAGGCAAGAAGAGGGAAGAAACACAAAAGGACTCTGCAGATTTTTACTCACATCCGTTTAGTCAGAACTGAGGCTGATGTTCATCTCTAGGAAAACTCAAAACTTGAGTGTGTGAGCTTCCTAGCCTGTGTGACATAGAAAATGTATGGAAAGGTGGGACTGAATGAAGAAAATCAGTAAAAGTAGACTAGATATAGATATAGATCACTATTCTTTTCATGTAATATCTTCAAAAATCAATAAAATATTGGGCTATGAAAAAAAAAAGTCTCAGTAAATTCCAAAGACTTCTGAATCAACATGACAGACTGGGCACTCTGGCAGCCTCCTCCACCCACCCTAAACCCTAGCAATCACTGACATGTTCAATAACAAATCTGTCCACACTATACTGAAAAACAAATGCAAAACCATAATGCAACATAAAATATGAGGAATCTCCCAAAGATAAAAAGCAATTTCAGTGGAATCATGGAAGTAAGTGGAAGCCAAAAATGTGCACAGGAAAGGACTGCTACCAAAAAATACTATTGATTTAAACACAGAACTGTCTAACACTAAGAGATGCAAAGGGCCTGGAGGAAAGCACCCTGGTGATTAGAGGCAGGATTAACCAGGCAGGCCTATCCTTCTGCATATACACTCCTGGATCAAGAAATGAGCTGAAAAAGGAGGTGAGTGCTCCCAGAATATTGGAGACTAGGTCAGAAGATCTAGCAGTGACCACAATCCATCATACCCCCTGAGGAATGGGGAACAAGCTCAAAGATAAATCGAGGCATTAGCAGAAGCCATATCTCCCCTACAAGTCATATCAAATAGAAGAACATTCCAAGACTGACTACTAAGAAGAAAAATAATCTTATAATCAGTGACTAACCAGGCCTGAACTCCTCAGCTTGACTAAATCTTAGACATGTTTCTTCCTAAACTATAGACTTCTGACTCCCAACAGAGCACTTGCTTCGAAAACTTGTCAATATAAATTGCTTCTCTGCCCTTGAAATGTATATAAATCTAAGTTCTTATCCATTCTACCACCCAAGAAATGTCTTTCTTTAGGACCCCAAAACAGTGAAAGAGGTAGCACCCCTACCTCTCAGTGCTTTTGTCTCAGTGTAGGAGACAAATTCATGGATGCCAGTTAGCAAGCACAGATGGCCCAATCGCAGAGAAAAACATTTGCAACCTCAGGAAAACTCAATGTTTTCCACACAACCCATCAATCAACCTCTCCACCGAAACCCTCAGGTACTTTTCAAGTGACTCACCCTACAGCTTAGACCCCCTCCACCCTATTCCTGCACCCTGCCTACACCTACCTCTTGTTTTAGCACAGCAGAGTTTCCAGGCTCAGTCTGTGCACTGTGTCCCCAATTGATGGCAATAACATTAGAATAAAATCAATTTCTGTTTGTTTATCTAGTCCAGTGTCATTTTTCTTTAACATCAACAGAACCAGATAATTGAGCAGAATCAATACGAAACAGTTGATGTTAACAAGTGCAACTCACACCTGAAGCTATAGGGTAAATTCAATAATTTTAACCAAAAGAGAAAAAAAATTGTTGAGGAAACCTTCTCTACGGCAATTTCTACTTCAAGATTCTGGCCATTCATCTATTACTGTTACTTGCTAACTGCATGATCACTTAGGATCTATACTTTTATAACTTTTCTCTATAAAGAGACCCCGCTCAAATCATTCTAATTTAAATGGACCATCTGTTCTCTAGTAATGCTCTACCTATTATAACGTTGTTAGGTTTTGGAGTGTGGAGGACATTAGAAAGAGCAGTTTCACTGTAGTCATGGCACACTAGATGGGTAGACAAAAAGTTGAAAAAAAAAAGAGGAAGAAAGGCAATATACAAAGATGTCTCTCACAAGAGGTTGGGTCAGTGAAAAGCAGGCCCTAGAGACATAGAGGTGAGAATGAGAAGTACTATGGAAAAAGTAGGAAGAAGTATGAAAAATAGTGATTTCTTTGAAATTAGCAGTCTTTGGAATCCTCATATATCATCGTACATGATACAAGAGAAAAGAAGAAACTGTTGATAGAGGGAATAAGGGACAAAGTCAACTCTATATCATTTCTTTTAAACACAAAATATGTTTCAACACCATTGATATACTAACAATCAATTTGAGTCTGAGTTTCACATTTACGTATGTACAATTTCATCCACAAGAAATTCTAATTGAATGCAGTATCAAAACATAAAATTATAAGTAATTTAAATATCTGATTTTTATTTGTGATTCTTGAATTGGGAAACACCTCAGTGGAATAATGTTCCAATGATCTGAGCAGAAGAGATTGTGGCTTTATAGGCAGAAAATGGGTGAAGAAAGTAGAAACAGAACTAATAGTACATTGGTTGTTTCAAAGATCTTTTCCTAAAGAGTTAAACAGAAGGGATTATCTTATTATCATGACTCAAGTTGACTGTAATCTATTTTCTGAAAAACTGGCCCATTCAGAAGTTCAGTTTGATTACATGGCACTTAGTACAAGTGACTCCATTCTGGTTTCTTTGGTCTCCTGAGGCTTTGGTCTGCAGGAGGCTAGTCCAAAACAATGGTCTCTCATAGACTTTGTTCAACACAGAAAACTCCTCAAGCTGAAATTGAGCTGCATAGAAATACATGAATGGCACACACACACACACACCAATCATCTTAGTTCATTTTATGACTTTCTGTCTGATTTCAAATAAAAATCCTCCTCCCACTTGAAGAAAAGAAAACATAATTTTCCCCTTCATAAATTCATAGTTGAGACAAATTGCCATAACAAAAAGCATATTCAAAAGAGAAAAATAAGCAAGTTTATTGACACACGTCATTGCTATCATGCAAGAGAAGGGCAACTCTCTCAAAACAGTGGCTTGGACCTCTATCTTAAATAGCATTTTAACCAAGAACAATAAGTCTTTGAAAATGATAAGTCAAGGAAGAGAGCAGTTCCAGTCTCTCAAAGGGAGGAAATCTGAGGGAAGCTACATTTTTAAAGAAAATCCTCTAGCAGATTTCTCTCTGGCACACCTTCTCTGAGCTGATAAGCAGGTGTTGTAAAGATAGGTTCACATTCTGTCTTTAGGAAGGACAGGAGAGAGCAAGTATGAAAGACTGTTTTATCTGTATGAATGTCTGTCCTACCATTTAGGCAAACAGAGGAAAAGCAGAGAACCCCCTGTGTTTTAACTGTGTTAGATCAAATATCTCAATATTTTAAAGATTAGTATTTTGGTTTCCTTCACACTTTATAATAATTCACAAGCTATTATCCTTCCACCTACTTCCACAGGAAAATTTCACATATTTTTCAAGATAAAATGCCAATATTTATTGTATTATTTGTGTTTTTTAGCTGTTTAATATGTGCAAAACTCTGTCATGGTTTTAACTCATTTTCTATCATTTTTATTTTCCACTCACGAAGCTTTTTGAGTGTTTCATTTTTCCATAAATCCTGTAGTATTCTGCATGCAATTTTCCATGGCATAATCATTTTTTAGGAATATGCATATTACATTGTAACAGAACTAACAATATTTGCTAGAGTGATTGGGGAAGGAACCAAGCTTATACAGAAGGGAGAACACACCTTCTTCCAAAAATTAAACCAGGCAAAGATATTAGCCTGCAAGCTGGAATTAGGTCTCAGTAAGACTATTCCCAAAAGCCACCAAGAGAAGTCTCAACATTCTCTGGGGAACTCACTTCAGGCTGAAGTGAGACAATGTTCTGGGCTGGGAGTAGTAAGGTGACACTGAGGCTCAGAACAAAACCAAACCTATAAAACCAAGGCTGTAATTTATAACCAAACCTGAACAGTGGTAGGGAGAAGGAGAGGTACACTTTGTGAAACAAGGCCAAGCATAGGCAACAACAACCAGGAGAAAGAAAGGAAGCAGTAACCTGAAAGCAGCTTGGCCTTTCCTGCACTCGTTAGTAAACCAGCCGATGGTACGGATGACATGTTCGCAGGAGGAGAAGTGAAGGAGGCAATCCATCTCCCTCACACTCTGTTCTGGCCTATGGATCTGGTAACTCCTTGAATATCTCAACTTGCCTCTCTTTACCTTCCGCCAGGCTCTTCCCCTGTGTAGAACGTAAGAGCTGTATCTAGAAAAGAGGTCAAAAGCTTGAGTCTGCACTAGAATATGGCCACTTTGAGAAAGTTAAGACTCCCCAGCCAGAAAAATATGCAAAGAAAAGCACATGGGCTACCACACTGTCAGGCTTACAAAAGCTTCTCAATAAAAATCTGATGAGAAAGTGAACAAAGGAATTGACGCTAGAATAATAAATTATAACTCCAAATTCCCAAATTCATACTAGAATAAGAAAATGTAAGTCAAAAATTCCCAAACTTCCAAAGGGCTTTTTGTAATCATGAGGCCCAATCCTTTTGTGATTTGAAATGCTTAAAGAATGTAAAATAGAATACTTCATTAATGTGATTTATTTTAAAAACACAAAAGCTAATGTCATACTCAATGTAAAATTTTTACAAATGTTTATCAAATTAGCCAAAGCATAAACAGATTAGCTGTTATAACTACTGTTTTTCTGATTAAAATAAAATGCAAAGCCATAAGTAAGATGTATAATATTTGGGGAAAAATAGTTCAAAAGTCTCATTTTATAAGTTACAAGACTATCCTAAAAATCAAAGAAAAATAAGGAATTTTGAGAATGTTACAACTGACGATAAAATAGTAAGGTAAATCCAAGTATAACTGACAATAGAATAATAAGGTAAATCCAAGGCAAAACAACAAAAATCAGCAGGTTTCCTATACAAACATCAATAATTAATTACAATACATACCTTAGAAAAAACTCAAAAAAATAAAACTTCAAACACTGTAAGAAAAAAAGGTGTGAAATATTGCTACTATAGAGAGATTTTCCCTCTACCCTCTGGAGTCACCCCAAAATATAAATAAACTGAAGAACAAAATGAACAACACATACTAGGGAAAAGGAAAACAGACCTTTTGTAAAAGGGAAGGGGACCAAGAGAGGAGAGAGGAGATGGGAGGGGAAGATAAGGGGATGAAAAAGAATTAAGAAGTGTTATGTACATGTACCAACCACTCACAATGAATATGGTCATTATGTGCTATGAACCTGTACTAATAAAAATAAAAATTTTAAAAAATGAGTCTATGAAATGAACTGACAGTACAAAGACTAATAAGAGAAGAACAAACAAAGTTTTTATGTCTGCAGTGCCTATCACATGGGAGGAACAACAATAAAAGGTACTTCAAATCAATGGCTTAAAACTTTAGCTCGTACAGGCTCATCAAAGAAAAATTAATTTTGGAGAAGTGATAAGACAGAAAGCAGTTTTAGGCTTGCAGAAGCAGGAAACCAAACCCAGAAGGTAAATATGGAGAAACAAATGGTAGCTAAGGACTAGTTGGTAAGGTTTGATTCATAGATGCCTGTGGGGCTGGCAGTTGATAAGGGCCTACAGCTGTATCCAGTGGCTAAATTTTGTCCTTCCTGGCAGAGAGAGGAAGTGGGACACTTTTACAAATTTATGTCCTATCATTAGGCAAATTGGGAGAGGGCAGAGAGCTTTTGGTACATCTGCTTCTTCTTAACTATCTTTAGCTCAACAATCCTTTATCTTTTGGAGAGGCATATTCTGGTCTCCCTCAAAACATATGAATGCCCTTTAATGAGAAATTTAGAAACAAAACTTAAAGCAAGTAGTAAGTCAAATTGCTGAACAGGAAGAAAATCTCAGTATTTTGAAGATGTTAATTTTTATGAATCAATACTTAATATGACCCCGATTAAATTGGGATATTTTCGAAATAAGTGAATCTAGCAGTTTAAACATTGAAAACAGCTTTAAAACAAAAATGTAAGGCCAGGCGTGGTGGTACACATCTGTAATCCCAGCACTTGGGAGGCTGAGACAGGAGGATCACCTGAGTTTCAGGCCAGCCTGGGCTACATAAGCTACTTGTAGGCCAACCTGAACTACATAGCAAGACTCTGTCTCAAAAAAACCAAAAAATAAATAAATAAATAAATAAATATAATAAAATGTAAAACACTAACTGAAAAATAGGTCTATCACGTAAGTACATTATAAAACTAGAAATTTTTTTTCAATATAGACTCTTATTGCAATGTACAGATAGAAAAATGGAACAGAATAAATTAACCAAGTGTATGTAAAAATTTACTGCATAAAAATAGAAGCTCAAATGAATGGGAAAAGATACTAAATTATCTTTAGTTTACTAAAACTAAAACTATTTTTACCTTACTGAAGATACTAAACTATTGAGCAGACCAAAATCTGCTCAATATAAATTACATTTTTTGTAATCAAACATTAAAAAACAATTTTAAAAAGTAAGAAAAATGAATTCTATTCAAAATTCTGAACTGAAGATGGCTTTCTAAGTCATTCAATGTACAGTATATGTCCATTTCCCCTTCTGACAAAATAACCTAAAAATATTTTATAACCACTCAAGATTTGAATCAAAATGAAGACCTAACATAGAGGCATAGACTAGTTTCTAAGTCTTTCATTCCATCATAGAGGCCAATAGGTTCCAATTTTGCTTTGACAATCTGTGTTCCATTTTGGTCAACTTCAGCCCCAAAGGGAGAACAAATAGTGTCTTTTGCAATTTATCTAAGCTCCTTATTTTTTTCCCCTCATTCATATACTGGGCAATCACTATTTTCCTATGAGACTAGGATATTAAGAAAATCTAATGGTGATGATAAAGAATGTGCTTTGAATGTGCTATACATATAGTAGTAATTAATATTATTTTACAATTCAAAGCCCAAATAATTATCCCAAGTGTCCTTTTAAGAAGTGTCTACATAAATTTTTATTGGTTTTATCTCTGCAGTGAAACTATGGACAGAACAATGTATCTAGCACAGAATTCTGCATCCTGCACCTAACAAAGCTATGTGACTGACTCAGACATTCAGAGAACAGTGAACGTACAAGTGAGTAATATCTTTTCTGACTATAAAAACTTATTCTGGACCATGACCTGAGAGAAGCTTTCAGGAAACTTATGGAAAAATCCACCCTTAAGGATCAGCCCCCTGGAAGACAGAATCTGGAGTGGAGCAACAAGGAGAACCACAAGGTGAACAGAACTGAGCGGTTTAATGCTGAGTAGCATGTAGAGGTCAAAACCCACTGCAGAGCTGCAGGTAACCTGCCCTTAAACTAGGATGGATGAACGTAAGAGCTCCCTTCAGAAATCACTGTAAGTGGAAAGAAGCTGCATTCTTTTCCAAGACAGGCTGTTTCCTCCATCGATATCTGCAATGTAAGTCTCCAAAGAATGGGGAAAGGGGGTTCCTAACTGGAAGAGGCATATGAGAAGCAGGAATGTCTTATAGAGAGTACTTAGCAGCTTGAAGTTTACCCCAAATAAATCTTATTTAGTCCTTACAAAATTCTATTAATTAAATATGCTTCTAGATATTTAAAAATTCTAAGAATCAGAACAATTCAGTGTTTGCCTGAATTAGTAAGAAAACAACTTCTAATTTTCGGTTGTTTAACACAATAAAACACTATGTTATTCACACAGAAAGAAAAAATCAGGCTATTGTTGGTTGAATGACTCTACTGATGGCCCTCCTCCAAATGTGGACTTAAGAGTTCTAAAATCCTTTCATTTTAAACACCACTGTCTCCAGGACGTGTCCTCTGGAAGCTACACTGGATATTGAACCACTTTAGGATGGAAGGAATACACACACACATTCCTTCGCCTATATTTCTTTGGCTATAACTAGTCATGTGGCCCCATCTAGAGGCAAGAGTATGAAAAGAAGTAGCCGCTGGCTTCCCAGAAACAGCTCTGTCCTGTGGAAGGGGCAGAATCGCTCGTGTGTTCCCGCATCCTGACAGGACTCACTGCAAGCCGTCCTGGGCTGCATTTACCCCCAACAGGAATGTGATTGGTGGCTGAGTTCTCTACACTATCTCGCCCATCTCTGTGACCCGATGTAAATAATTCCAAAGTAGGAGAATGACAAGATGGATGTAGAACTGTAGTTGCACCTGGGTAATGAAGAATCTAATAAAAGAAACCAGAGAGATGGTGGTATGTGTTATACAACAGAAAAGTGTTATGCCTGTGTCCTGTGAGAATACACAACCTGCCTGCTCAACTCATGGCTCTAGAAGAGATGTTGGAAAATAAAACGGCAGTGAGATGTTGGCTACAGTTGGTGAGGTAAACAAATTTAAGTAATTGGAAAAAAATGGAAAGGACTGGCCATTTCACAGGGGAAAATGGGAAGGGTGAATGTATTAGCACCCTATTGCTACTGTAACACATTACCACAAACTTAGTGCTTGGTTTAAAACAACACATATTTATTATCTTCCAAGTCTAAAGGTCAGAAGTCTGAAATGGATTTCACTGGGCTAGAACAAAGATATTGGCAGAGTTGTGCTTCTTTCTAGAGGCTCTGGGGAGAAACTACTTTTTTCCCCCAGTTTCCAGTGGCTACTTGTAGTCCCATTTCAGCTCCAAAATGGACAAAAACCAGTTGAGTCCTTCTCAGTCATATCACTCTAATTCTGAGTTTTCTTCTGCTCTCTTTCATTTATAAGGATCTTGGGGTTAAATTAGATACCACTCAAAATCCAGCATAATATTCCTATTTTAAGCTCTGCTGATTAGCAATCTTAATTCCATCTATAACTTGAATTCCCTTTGCAATCTAAACTAACATACACATAGGTTCCAGAAATTAGGACATAGATATCTTTGGGGGATAGCAACACAGGCTACAAAAAAAAAAAAAAAAAAAAAAAAAAAAAAAATACTGAGAGGCTTGTAGAGATTTAAAAGAAATAAACTGCTTCTAATGCCAAACAAAAGATTTTTTTAAAAGCTTCAAGCAAAATCCTCCAAAAAATTTTTCAGTTAAGGCCAAGCATGGTGGTGCATACCTACAATCCCAGCTACTTGTGAGATTGAGGCAGGAGGATTATAAATTCAAAGCCAGCTAGATCAACGTAGGGAGACCCTGATTCAAAATATTTTTAAAGATCTGGGGTTTTAACTGAGTGGTATAGTGTTTCCCTCCCATTCATGAGGCCCTGTGTTCAGTACTGAAAAAAAGAAAAGGCACTTTCTCAGCTTAGTAAAATCCATAAGGAAAAAAGATAACGTGATATGTTATAGGTTTGACCTCGAGAAAACATCTCAGATAGATAAAGCAACTGCAGATAAAGGTCAGATTAAAGGTAGGATCTTCCTTTCTGCTAAACCAGTATAGTCCAAAGTTAGGCTACAATAAACTCAGAGAGATGCACATGAAAATAGTAAGGAGGAAAGGGGAGAAAAGTTGAGGATTGTGTCTTTAAAAGATTTGGGGATATGCTCATTGACACATAAGTGGAATCAAAGAGATGAGAAGCCCATAATAAACAGATATTGCCAAAGAAACCAAGAGTTCATCTAAGAACATTTTTGATGACTGTATTCAAGAGTTAACTCCTAGTCCCCAACCTTTCAGCACCAGGAAGTAGACTGATAAGTCTGTCCATTAAAAAGATATATTCTCCAATTCTAATTTTAAATGTGATCTAGGCAGAAGGAGAGATAGAGAGAGAGAGAAACAAAAAACAAAGATTATCTCTCACGGACCACAAAGAGGAAAGACAAGAATGTTTCTGTTTATAAAAAAAAAAAAAAAAAGAATGTTTTTGTTACAGGATCTAATCAAGAAACTTTTCTCAAATCTGGGATATGGAGCCTTCTTCTCTTATTGCATTGCCTACTTTTATAACAGTATCACCAAGTAGGTAAGTTATAAACAGTGGAGGTTTACTTGGCTCACAGTTCTGCAGGCTAGAAGTCCAAAACAAAGAGGCTGCCTTTGGTGAGTGTCTTCTTTCTGCATATAATGTGGTAGTGCAAGGCATCACATGGACAGAGAATATATGGGAGGGAGCACTAAATTTCCCCCTTTATAACTAACTCGCCATAAATAGCCCACTCCCACAATAATGGTTGTAGTTGATTCATAAGGGCACTGCTCCCATGATCCAATTGCCTCTTAATGGTCCCATTTCTTCATAACATCACAATGGCAATTAAATTTTAACGTTAATTTCTGACAGCACACTCAAACAATAGCACTTCCAAATGTCTGCCCAGTGAGGATTTCAGTGTTGTGTGTTTTATATTTTTTCACCCTTACAAAAATTTGCTAAATGTTCCTGTTGCATCAGTATGTATTTTATAAGAGGATGAGGAACAGATGGGTTTCCTTTTAAATTATAGGTTTTTGGATAAAGAAAAGCCCCAACCAAATCAATAAAAGGATTCTTATATATCATTTGAAGACCCTATGTTGGATGGAGTGCCTGGATCAGTGAGGTTTCTCCTATGGAGGGGACTTGAATGCGGTCTATATGTGGGGAAAAGGGAGCAAAGAAACATTAAGTGGCCCAAAGTGAAGATGGTGACAGAGACGATTATTACTTGATACAAATCCATGAAATTTCCTGTATTTCTGAGTTTCCCTTGTGGTTAGTTGGGGCCCATGAGGCCACTTGTGAGCAAAAGTGCTGAGTCACTTCAAGATGAAGGCGATTCATTATTGCTGTGACTCACCCTTGTCTCCTTCCTTGCATTGGCAACTCTGAAAAAAAGTGCATGTTGATATGACAACATCACAAGATGGAAGGATCGAGGGTTCCCGAGCTGCTAAATGGGAAACAGATCCTGCTGACACACACCACACTTTACATGAAAGGGCAAAGAACTCTGCTTTGCTAATTCACTGAATTTTTATGATCTGTTACTGTAGCATAGCTTAAGCCATTCTTTCTAATGTATATTTTGAGATGTCTGTAAGACATACAACAGGATTTAAGAAATAGTTGAATGCACGAATGTGGATCTCAAGGGAAAAGACTAAGCCGGAGATACAAATTTGGAAGCCATCATCATTTATAGAATTTAAAGCCATACAACTAACTTTAGGGAAAATTATAGCTTAAGAAAAGGACATAGAATCAGATAATATTTGCTTGTTTCATCTTTTTAGTGTCTGAATATCTGTGTGGTACAACATTTTTTCTATTTTCACTGTGACCCTTTAACTTGCTCTTTGCTCACGTGTTCGGCCCGAGCATTCAGCTCTCTATGGATAGTGCCCATGTCTGTGACACCCATTTACCAGATGAGTAAGAGAAATGTTCTACATATAATGGTTAAAGTTCCTTACATATAAAATGTATTCAGTATCTGCCTTAATCCTTTTCAACAGTTTAATATTTTTGATAACAACTTTTTTGTATTTATTATCCAATTTTGATTTATAAAAAAAAAAACATGTAGTGATGATGGCAGTGATGTCGGAGATAATGACGGTCCTGAAACTCTTGGAAGGTAAGCAAGAGAAGACATGGGGGCCTCTGGAAATACTGGAAATATCATGTACAGTAAATCTAAGACATCTTCCTTTGAGCAACAAACATTCAAGTTAGAACTACAGCGAACCCTGAGATCCCTCACAATTCTGGGCAATCTTCACAGAAACTTCAGAGGATAGGTATAAATGGTTGAACATTACAAGTAAAGACTAAGTTTCAAAAAGATAGAAAACTGTATGGTCAAAAATCAGAAAGTAAGTGATTCAGGATTTGAGTGCAGACAAATTTTATTTCAAAGTCCGTATGCTTTCTGTCAGAACATACCGTGCCTAAACTTGGGAATTTGCTGGCAAGTTCTGTTTGCTTCTGAGAAGAGCAAACTACAAAGGGCCCATGAGCTCTCTCAAGACTTCCCTGAAACAGATAACACGTGAGCCATACTGTCCCTGATTTGCTTGGTCTTTGCTCCATAGATAATGGGGTTAAGCATGGGAGGAACTAAAACATAGAGATTTGCTAGAAGGATGTGGACATGGTGGGGGATATTTTTGCCAAAGCGGTGGGTAAGGAAAGTGAAAAATGATGGTATGAAGAAAAGGAGAATAACTCCAATGTGAGAACCACAGGTATTGAGAGCTTTACGTCGAGCATCCTGGGAAGGAAGTCTAAACACAGCTTGGAGTATTAAAGTGTAGGAAACACCGATGAGTGTAACATCAACCAAAACTGACGCCATTGGCACTGAGAAGCCATACCAGATATTGACAGTGATGTCAGCACAGGCCAATCGGGCAACCCCAATGTGCTCATAGTATGAGTGGGAGATGATATTGGTCCGGCAGTATGGCAGCCTTTTCAGCAGGAATATTATAGGGAAAATAGTCCCAATGCTCCATCCCCAGATGGCCAGGGTCATTTTTCCAATTGTCATAGGCGTTAAGATGGCTGTGTATCTCAAGGGAGTACAAATGGCCACGTAGCGGTCAAGTGCCATGGCCAGCAGGATTCCTGACTCTGCCACGAAAGCAACATGAATGAAAAACATCTGAGTAATGCAGGCATCAAAGGCTATCTCCCCAGCGTGGAACCAGAAGATGGCCAACGCCTTGGGCACAGTGGTGGTGGACAGCAGAATGTCGGTTCCAGCCAGCATAGACAGGAAGACATACATGGGTGCATGGAGGGTACGCTCACTCAGGACAACGAGGATGAGGACTCCATTTCCCAAAACCGCAGTGATGTACATGAGACAGAAGGGGACAGAAAGCCAGGTGTGATATTGCTGCAGTCCCGGTATGCCAAGCAGGACGAACACAGTGGGATGGAAGATAGTGAGATTAGCACCAAACATGCCTGCTTTTGAAGTCTCTATGAAGGCTAAACAAAGGGAAAGTCAGTAGGCAGTGCTGGCTATAAACTCCACTAAAAGTTGAACATTAAACCATGGAATCAATTACTAATATCCTGACAGAGTACATATCATTTATGCTTTCATTCCCACACTATCATTGTAAGCATAAATACAAACAAAGGTTCCTATCACCTCAGCAATGTCTAAAACCCACATATTCCTCGGTGTTCTCACTTATGCACTCTTGCTCCAGTTTTGATCATCATTTAAGTGTTCTGTTGCAGCAGCACCCTAAACTAACCTGGTCTCCCCCCATTTCCCGGCTTCTCATCTTCAGCCCTTTACATTCACCAGCTCTGTTACACCCAGACAAAAATCTTAATGTGTTTTTCCTACAACTCTTAATTGTTAAAAGATAAAATCCGAACTTCTTAAGCATGCAAAACCTTCCACAATCCCACTGTTTTTCTTTTTTCAGTTTTAGTCATCTTTAGGCACACTAACAAATTTAAATTAAGTTGATAACGATTCTCCACACAAAACCTGAGTTTTCTAATTTCCGTGACTTTTCTTGAGCTTTTGTCCTAAAGTTCTACTGATTTTCAGATACAAAGATTAAATGTTTATCATCTAGGAAATATTTCTCAGATTCGAATCCTTATAAATCATAAAATTATTTCCTACCTCATTCAGTGAACAAATAGAAACTCCAGAAAAATGAAAATGTACATTTAAGACATAAAACTATAAAAAATTTTAAAACATTTTTAGGAGAAAACATAGGAAAATATTTGGGGAGTTGAGAAGACCTTCTGAGTAAGATAAGAGAACCCAGTTTCAGAGAAAGTAGAAGTTGACTGATGGAAAACTGTAGTCAAGAATAAATAACAACTCTAGGAGAAAAAATATACAAAACATGTAATAGACAAAGGGTTAACATCCTTAGAAAATGTGTGAAGAATTAAAATTGAGTTTGCACCACCAAAAAAAAAGATGACAAACATACATATGAATATATGCTCAATCTTATAAAATATGAAGAACTGGAAACCAGAATCATTGAAATATCATAGCTCTCCTGTCAAACTGCAAAACAATTAACCCCCTATTCTGGCATCAGGTAACTTCCTATAGCCGTTTGGAAAATAACTTGACAATATATTTAAATGTTTTAATTGTACAAATTTTTTAATCCAGTCATTTCATTCCTGGCAAGTATGTGCTGAAATTGCAACATGAGATCATAAAGATATATCTACAAGAATATTTGTTGCTACATTGTTACAACAGCAAAAGAATTTCAACTTCATCACTATGACCATAAATAAGTTATGGTACATATATTACAATGGAATTTTTTTTCTATTTCAAAAAAGAAGTACTGACTATAGCATACAGTTAAGTTAAAAAAAAAAAAAAAAAAAAAAGCAAAGCAAAGTCCACTGTTGTTTCTGCCTGTATAGCCAGACATTTTACATTATAAGCAACAGAAAATCCAACTCCATTTTGGCTTGAGCACATAAAAGAATGTCTTTGCTTCTAAAACTGAAAATATTTCTCATATCAGGTTTATCTAAAGATTCAAGATATCATCAGGGGCTTCATTTCCTTGTAACTCATCCTTCCAGGAATGACTCTCCTAGGGCCAGAACTATGGTGAGGTGAGTAAGGCACTTACCTTGGGTACAAAATTTAAGCTGGTATCAAAAACTCTGCAATCAAAATAAATAATATTTTAACAAACTTTTGAAGTGAAAATTAATACAAAAATCCATGATGTACAAAATATTAGAATTTTAAATGAAGACAGTATCTGACAGCATGATATCAAACCATATTTGGACCTGAGGTAAAAGAGAAAATGGGAGCCCCTACATATTTGTTTTTATGAATTCTCAATAGCTAAATGTTTTCTGCAGCTTTATTTTAAAATACTATTGATGAGTTTCTTCTATTAAAGTCAACAAAATTATAATGAACTCTAATTTTTATGTAAATAAAATATTTAAACTTATAGTCATGAATTTGAATATATGTACATTTCAATATTTTTAAACTACTTTAACATTCTGGAAAAGCAGGAATTTGAGTTCCATCCCTGCATGGCAGAAATGTCTACGGCAGTTCGAGATGTCAAAATGTGTACTTATACTACAGTACACTATCCAGAGCACATGAGAAGATCTTGTCTAAGTCAACAGTTTATTGGGCCTGTTCCAGGAAAACCTAAAAATCCTAGGAAACAAACTTTCATTTCCTGTCCAGAAATTTACCTCACTTGAAGAGAAATTCTTTCTCAACATGTAAAAGAATGGCAAGATTCAGCCTCTGGAGTGAAGGGGGACAGTATTTGTACCTCATTCTAGAAATCCCTGGGGTCCGGAGACAGCTTCTTCCCTGTTATTCCTTAGTCAGAGTCTGGTTTAATTAGAGAAGAGTAGGCCCCAGCAGAACTCACCTCCAGAGATCACTGACTCAGGACCGGTGAGGGCAGTTAATTTAGCTATGTCCTTCCGTAGTATCCTAAACATACTACATCTGCTAATGACCCCATATCTCTTACTGAAATATGGACATAGAGTGGATTTGAGTGCTGCTAGTTAATATGTAGATTACTAAGTCCCAGCTTTTATATGCAAGACTTCAATGTGCTTAAGAACCTTTGGAGAAGTAGAAGAAATAGTAGATCAAGAGCTGAGTGTGTAGGGTGTACATGTGCGTGTGTGCATGTACATGTGTGCTGTAAAATTAGATAATATTTAACAATGGAGGGTGCAGAGTTCAAGAACCTCACAAACATTTCAATCCTACATATCCTACAAATTTCAACGTATTTAACCCTATGCTGACGTTGACACTATGAGTAAGACATTCCCTGCCATCACAAAACTCATGTTCTAGTGCTTTCATAAACAGAGTAATTAATATTCAGTTGAGACCACACTTCTGCTGAGACTCAAAGGACAAGATGATTATCTCTGATTTGGGGGGACTGGCAAAGACAACAAAGAGTTACTGACCAGTGCTCTACTGAAGATGTGTGACAATTACTTATCCTCTCTGAGCCTTGGGTACCCTTGCATCTTACATAGAGATAAAACAGCACTATCTTAAGAGAGCAGAGCATTTACTATGACTCCTAGCTTGGAATGACCTCTTTATAAACATTACCTCCTATTGCAATCATTATTATCATTAATATTATTATATGTTAATATATTATTATATAATGGGGTATTTTGAAATAGAGACAGAAAAAAAGTAAGTCAAGACCAGATTATTAAACTAATGCTTAGATTATAATTTCTATAGTCCTATAATTTCCAAACTCTGGATAATGGAACACTAAGATATATTAGAAATTTAAATTGCTATGTTGTAAACAAAAATTATATTGACATGGGAACAGACATGTGATCACAGAAGCGTGGGCAACACTGCAAACTCTAACCTTCTCTTGGAATGCCTTCTGCACAATTCACAGAATGTCAGTGTTTTCTGCATTTATTTGGTCATGGAAATTTTTTTGTTAAGTTATATGTAATAAGGTTTTTTCCATTTAACCTTCTCAACAACCCTATGAAGGTACCCTTTAAGGTACCCATTTTATAGATAAAAAATGAGAACTAAAAATGTTAAATGAATCTCAGATTCAGATAGTCAAAAAATGATAGGATAGAACTTAAATCTTGATTTGACTCCAAATACCACCTACCTACCCACCTATTCAGTGGGTACCAACCATCAACAGGAGTACCAACCAACAGCCTGTTGAAAAGTAGGCCTTTCAATGACCTAAGAGAAAATAGTAGTAAATCTGTTTGCTTCTCCTTTGAAAGAGAGAATCTTTATGTCCATGCTACTCTGAGTAACTACTTGGAAGATAATGGCACACAGAGTATTAACTGTTGTTATTATTTTATTACTTTGTTATGAAATTTTGTTTTATTGTTTCATAAAATAAAATAAAAAGAGTAGCCTTGGGGGAAAGAAGCTAGTAAAGATTCCAGGGTTTTTAGCTCAGGAAAGTTAATGGGATCATCATAATCTAGTTTCCAAGAAAAAGAACAAAGAGAAAACAACATTGGCCTAAGCTGAAGTTCTCAAAAAAGAGTTTTACACTAGAGAGACAGATAAAAGACTCAATACTGGCTGAAGAAATGAATGTTCATGACCTTTCCTAGAACAGCATAAAAGGACAAGGGTCTGGAGTATGAATCCCCAGAGAGTACTGTACTCTAATTTAGCTAACTTGGCCAAGAATACTGTCCTATAAATCCTAACACTGGAGCTGGTCAAAAGCCAGGTAAAAGAGAATTAAGAATACCCTGTGTTTTCCTGCTTGGTCTATTCTCTGGTCTCTGAGTCACAGCAAAATTGTGAGAAGAACATATTGCAGATCAGCAGGTGACTTGCCTCCAGGATGCTAACCAGCCTTCGTGAGATCTGGTTTATTAATCACTGGTTTTGTGGACTAACTTAGCAACCATTTCAGTGTATCATAAATGTGTATGATCTGGGTTTAGGAAAGTAATTTTACTCATTCATTTTTCAAACATTTATTGTGTGCCAGGCATTCTTAATGTATTAAAGGTACAAATATGAATAATACACACTCTTCCCATTTCAAGGAGTTTATAGTCAGTTAGGGGTATAAATAAATGACAAGATCATTACAATTCATTGTGCACATTTAGACATATATACAAGGTGGACCAAACATACAAAGATAAGAGTCTTGGCTTACCTGGAGAACTTAGGAAAGACTCATAGGGAAAGTAGCTATTGAACTAAAAAGTGAAGAATGAGATGGAATTTTCTAGATGATTGAAAGGCATGCATGTCTGTTTTTTAAAACATGTGCCATTATAGAAGTAAACTTAATTCTGTACAAAGTAAATGCACATTTTGGGATTTAAAAAATGGAATCCCTTCATATGTTAAATACAAGATTATTAATCTTTATTTGTTTATAACCTTACTTCACATGACATTTGGTTCCCTGTGCTTCTAGAGTACATCTAGTCTACTGAAGATAACAAAAGGCTCATATCAGAGGTATGTACACTTAGTTATTTCTGGGAATAAAAAGGAATGTATGAAGCAAGTAAAGGAGGAGGCAAAGAGAAGAGTTAGAAGAGAGGGAAAAAAGAAAAGTAGGGGGAGCATAAAGACAACTTAGAAGAAGAAATAAGAGAAAGAAAAACCCTCTAAGTCCAGGAAATCTCTGTACTTCATATCTAGCTTCCTTGATGCGGCTGGGCATGAAGTTATATGAGACTCCATCAGCCCAGAGAGGCAGCACACCACCAAGTCTTCACATCAAAGAACCAGTGGGCTGCACCCTCCCGGATCTGCTTAGTCTTTACACCATAGACAATGGGGTTGAGCATCGGTGGCACCACCACATAAAGATTGGCCAACAGAATATGCACATGGCGGGGAATGTTATGCCCAAATCGGTGGGTCAGTAAGGTAAAGAAAGATGGAACATAAAACATGAGGATGACACAGAAGTGGGACCCACAGGTGCTGAGGGCCTTGTGCCGAGCATCCTGCGAGGGTAAACGAAATACTGCTTGGAGAATCAGTGAGTAAGACACAGCAATGAGGATCACATCCAAGATGACCATGACAATGGGCACTGAGAAGCCATACCAGATGTTAACAGTGATGTCAGCACAGGCTAAGCGGGCCACTCCAATATGCTCACAGTAGGAATGGGGGATAATGTTGGTTCGACAGAAGGGCAGCCGCTTCAGCAAGAAGATCACTGGGAAGATGATGCAGAAGCTTCGGGTGACAATGGCCAGAGCAGTTCTTCCCACAAAAGGCCACGTTAGCACTGTTGTATACCTCAGGGGGGCACAGATGGCCACAAAGCGGTCAAAGGCCATAGCTAACAGGATTGCTGACTCCCCGACAAATGCAGCGTGAACAAAGAAGACTTGGGTGACACAGGCATCAAAGGCAATGTGACGGGAATGGAACCAAAAGATGGCTAGAGCCTTAGGCACAGTAGTGGTAGACAGAAGTATGTCTGTGATTGCCAACATGGAGAGGAAAACATACATGGGCTCATGAAGGTTACGCTCTGTGATGATGACCACTATCAAGATGCTGTTCCCCAGGACTGCAGTGATATACATGAGGCAGAGGGGGATTGACAACCAAGTATGATAAGCCTCCAGCCCAGGGATGCCAAGGAGGACAAAAACTGTGCGGTGGAAGATGGTAAGGTTGGCGTGAGGCATGGTGCATATTATGGTCCTCTGTAGAATGGCTTAGAAGCTGATGCATCCACTGAAAGTAATAGGAACAAAAACATAGCTGAGTATGTGCAGAGATCACAGATAACAGTATGGTTTTGTATACTGTAGACTTTCCAGAGGAAATTCTCCTAGAGAACGATCACTAGGGTGTAGGAAAGACTTCTGGCCATTTGTGCTTCCTTTGCATATAGAGTATCTCTGGCAATGTTTCAAGATTCAGTAGAGCTACACCTGCCTCCACTCACTGTGTCCCCTGAATTTGCCCCCACCTTTATTTCTATCATTCATTCTACCATTTCCACATAAGTATTATTTGCCCTATACCCATCTTGTACTCGTCGCTTTCCCCAAGATCTTACTCCTTATTTGTTTACCTGAATTTCCCTCCCCTTCCACTTCTGTTTACTAAATTTTTAACATTAAAATACCTACTTAAACCAGGCATGGTGGAACACCTGTAAAATCCTAGCCCTCAGGAGTCTGAGGCAGGAAGATCACCTCAAGCTCAAGGCCTTGAACATTCCACAGGACACTTGCATTTATGGTTCCCTGTGCATGGAAGTAGGTTCCCAAGCGAAACTTCAGAAGGAGGCTAAGGGGCGTATTTACCATTCCGACCCGGATTCACATCTTCTCTAAAGCCAGTGAGCAGTAGGGCAGCAAATGAAACCTAAAGGTACAATTATCATGACCTCCCCATGCTCCTTCCCAGATAATTTCATATAAGCGGTTCTTGATTGTGTCCAGATCTTCTTTTTGTTATTAGGATTTGTCTCTGATACATAATAATTACATTCACCTTGAGGAATTGGTGCATATACACATCGCCTCTGGATCATTTTTACTCTCCTTTCCCCACTCCCCCTCTCCCTCCTTCCCCAGAGTCCCTTCCCATCCCCACAGAGTCTACCTGCCTGCTTCTTCCCATCTCTCTTTTATTTTGCTCTTTAAAGTATTTATGTTTTGGGTCCCTCATATTAGAAAAACCATGCTACTCACCCGTAGAAGCCCTGAAGCCTCCAGAGAAACTATTCTGAGTACAGGAAATCAATACATTCTGTCCTCCTGCCCTCTCCTTGCTCCACTAACAGAGCACACACACTCCACCTCCCACCCCCACCCCCCACACCCTCACACCCCCACCCCTACCCTTTACCCCCACACACCACTTGTTCCCTAAGCCTCAGAAAGAAGCAGGTTTCTTTGCTGCTAAAAAGTGTTGAATATATTGTCCTTCTTGTCTTAGCTTTCCCACCACTCATGTAATAATTGTTTCCTTGGCAGTTAATTATCTGTCCGCTTATTAGAACTAGGGAAAGGATGCTAATTAAGAATCTAGAAGGACACATGAGGAAAAGAGACCGAGCATGGTGGTGCAGACCTATAATACCAGTACTTGGGAGGCTGAAGCAGTAAGGATTGTCTCAAGTTCCAGAACATCCTGGGCTACTTAGTGAGATCAAGGTCAGCCTGGAATACCTAGTAAGACCCTGTCTCAAAAAAAAATGGGGGGTGTGGGGAGAAAGCATAAAGAGAGAATCAGGAGTATAAAAGTATCAAATAAATACTAGTTGGGTCTTCTGATAAAGGTGTTCAGAGAGCATCAACGAAGAAGCCACGCAAAGGAGTGAAACCCTCAACTTCGGAATCCACCCCCTGCCTCTAGGCAACTGCACTTGCTCAGAGCATGATGGGTTGTGGGGAGAGAGCAATGGGACCCCAGGTGGGTACAAGGATGGGAAAGGGGCCAGGTTCCAGCAAGTAAAGACCCCAAGCAAGCTAATCATTTGACATCCTCCAAGCCAGTGTCAGCACTGGCTTACATTTTAAATACTGCCTCAACTTCTACTTAGGGGAAGCTAAGCTTTGCTGGGAGAAGCACAGAGAGGAAGGGCACTGGTAACAACACTGTGCCTGTACTTTAAAGCACTGACCTCAAATGTACATAAACAAAATCCCTACCAGAACACAAATTAATTTTTCTTTGAAGGAAATTTATTGGACATTAATTTTCTCATCCCATCCCACTAGTTATTAACATCTCCCTTCACAATAAAGCAGTAAGAAACCTGATGTAAGTCCTCATGAAAACAATTCCTGCTCTCTTCTTACAGCTTTGATGATGTCTGTCGGATCACCCCAACAGCAAGATACCAAAGGCAGGGTGAGGGTGGGGCAGTGGGGTGTGGGTAGCTGCAAATGAAGTTCGGGAAAGGACTTCATTCAGGTTCGTTCATTTCACTCGGCTCATTCATGCCGAGGCCCCTCTCTCACTTTGCTGCTTCTCTGCCAGACACATTTGGAGGATTCTAGGCTCATGCAGGAAAAAGTCAGGGGTGAGAAGAAAGGAAACACAGGCACAGGAGGCATCTAAAGTCTCACAGAAAGTACCTTCCAGGGCTTTAAGAGAATGTGTATCAGAGTGATAGTAAGGAAAACCATCATGGCGGAGAAGGGGCCAGGAGCCATAGTGAATGGGAGAAAACACAGAGCAGGAGGCAAGAACATTAAGTTCCGGAGCCAGACTTCCTGAGTTCATTTCCCTGTTCATTCCTGACCAGCTGAATGATCTCAGGCAATCACTGTACACCTGCGTGCCTCTGTTTTTTCATTTGTAAGATGTGGATCATAAATTTCATGAGGTAATTGTGAGGATTAAATGAGTTAATCCATACAAAGTGCTCAGAAAATATAAAGTCATTGCTTTATTATTATTGTTTAACTGTTTGGCCATCTTATTACATTTCTTCCAGCAGGCAAAATATCTTGCTTAATGTTTAGCCATATCAACGTCTAACTCTTCACCCAAATATGACCAAAGGAAACTCCTTTCCCTACAGGAAAGAAGAGGAAAAGGAATAAAAGAAGAATCCAAAGAAGATAAGTAGACTGAGATAAAGTGTCACCTGGACTTGCTGCCTCAGGACCCCGATCCCCAGTGGTTTGGTGGTGCACCAGTGATGGGCCTAGCCTGCCTGAGAACTACCTGGAGGACTTCCTTCAAGTGCTCTGAAAAACACCCATCTGTCCTAGTGGAAACAAATAGAAATTGCTCTTTCTTTCTTCTTCCCAGGGACTTCAATGCCCAAAAAGTAAGATCTTCTGTCTCTATTCAATCTTAATTTGGGAGACTTTCCTGTTGCCATAAAAACACATTAAAATGAACCCACAAACCATACAGATGTAATTGTCAAATAACTATATATGTGCTACTCTCTTGCCTCGTTGTATTACCTAGGCATCTATTTATACAAATATTTTCACTTTGCCATTTTCCTTGTAGGTGTGGTTCAGATCTCCAATAATTTTCACTACTCTTAGGCTCTTTAAAATGCACACGCTCTACACACAGAAGCCATGTACTAATGGATAAAACAGCTTGTCCTGCCCTTAAGGTATAAGGGGGTCTCTAGAGCACAATATATGGTAGGATTTGTTGTGAGATATGTCACATGAAATTTGTTTCTTCTTAAAATGTTTTCACTAACATATATTTTAATTGTATATATTAATGGGATTTAGTGTGATTTTCCATACAAGCAGACGAGATGATATAAAAATTTGTAAATGGTTTACCTCTTAATATACTAGAGTACATTTAGATTTATACCTCTAATTATCTCACTCTTGCTCACAGTCATTTAAAACAGCATGCAAAATGTTTTCATAGTCTAAAACCAGTGTTACATATGCTACTGAGGTACTGAGACTCCCTTGATTCACTGATGAACCCTTAATAGTGATCCATGTCTTATTTATTTTTAAATTAACAATATTTTTGTATATTTAGGTTCTGCAACATAATTTTGATATATGTAGAGTATAGTGTAGTATGGCTAAACTAACATATTATTACTTCACGTACTTATTTGTATGGTGAGAACACTTAAAATCTACTCTCATAACAATTTTAAACATACAATATATTGTTATTAACTATAGTCACCATGATGTACAACAGATCCCTTGAAGTTATTTCTGCCTAACTGAAAGGTATGCTTTGACCAACATCTACCTAATCTCTCCATCCCGGGGGCTTTGGTATCATCATAACTCATATTTTTAATGAATAAACATCTCAAGAAAAATGTCCATCTACCCATTTGTTTTATTCCCTATAAACATTTTGGGGTATTTTATCTAAATTTTAGTAAGCATATGGTAGTGTATCATGTGTAAAACCCCAGATCCATGGACAGCCTCTTCCTCTCCCTGTGACTATAGCTGTTCTGCAAAATGCAGGACAAGAAACAGAATGAGGAAGATTTTTCAGGCTTATACACACCTGACACCCAGACTACCAAGAAAAATTTCCTCAAGAGTCCTCACTTTGGGACTGATGTGTTTGTAGCACTAAGTAAATAGTCTGGCAGATTGTATGTGTTTAAGAAATATTTGAACAAATGAGCCATGGAATTAGTGAATTAATCTTTCCCTAGTAGCTTTGCTTATTTCACCAAAAATAAGATGGTGGTCAAAATGTATGCACATTTTATGAACAGTCCCTACTGATACCCCCTACCCTGGTATAGTCTGATTCTGACAGGTAATATAAATTGCCCTCAACCCTTTAATCAAGAAGCCCCTCCTCCTCCACACGCTTCTGGTGCTTTTCCTGGCCCATGTCTGCATTCTCATTTCTACCTCCGCCTAGTTCCACTGATGTCTGTCCTCACACTCACACTCGCCATTCTGTGCTCTGTCATGCTATAACCCTCCTCCTGTCATCCTTTGTCTTACTGACACCTTATCTGTCTCACCCATATCCATTTTCTCTTTCTTTCAACATAAGTCTTTGTCCTTTACAGTTACTTCTACACACACACACACACACACACACACACATGCACACACTCCTGCTGTTCTCTCCTTCTGCCACCATGGATGCTCTTAAACTCACCTACTACATCACAGTATCCACTGAAGGACTGAGAAAGCCGCAGAGAAAAGCTGAAAAATCACTTTGTTTATCCTAAAAGAGGAAGAATGATAAGAAAAGAGCAGTCTGGAGCTTGATCATGTTAGCATGAGGGAGTATTACTATACAGGACCCTTTTATCTAGCAAGTGAGAAGCCATCTGCTTCCTTCTTCTGGGGGCAGATGTCAGTGTCACCCCTGGGATCACTGAGCATGCAGTGAACCACGTCTTCACTGGTGCCAAGAGGGAGTGCTAATTCCAGAGATAATTAGTAGCTCTAGACAAAAAACATGAAGTATTTGAAGATACAACATAAAGAATAATGACAGAAATACTCACAATAAAATAAAAAACAGCTAACATTTGTTATATCTCTGTCACTGTATTGTGTTTAACATAAGTTATCAAACAATTCTCAGAACAACCCAATGAAAAAAAGCACTATTATTATATCCATTTTGCAGACAAGAAAATGGAAGTTTACAGAGATGAAGTAGCTGATAAGAAGCAAAGACAAAGGCCTTCAGACAAATATGTCAAAGTGTTCAAACTCAGTCCTGAAACACAGATTAAGTGAGCTGAGAGAAATAATTTTGATGCAAAACTGAAGAACCAACAACTCAAAGTTATTTCAATCAATGAAAAAAGAGACATAATAAAAAAAAATGAATTAAAATTTTGCATCACAAAAAGCCAATTTATAAGCACATAATCATCATGAGGAAAATGCAAATCAAAGCCAGGAGATACCACCTCACATGCATTAAGACGAAAACTACTACTGAAAAATTGAAACTAAATTTTAAAAGAGAAAATAACGAGTTTTGGCCAGAATATGGAGAAATTTTACATTGTTGGTAGGAATTTAAAATAAAACGGCTAGGGGAAATAGTGTGATGGTTCCTCAAAACATTAAAAATAAAATTACTGCATGATCCAGCAACTCCACTTCTGGGTATATACCCAAAAGAACTCAACCATTCATTGACAGATATGAGTGGATATGCAGAATCTGGGGTATACATATTATACACATTGTTAAAAAGATAGGGAATTCTGACATAAGTGACAACAGTGTGCTAACTGAAAAAAGTCCCCAAAAGAAAAATACTATTCAACTCCACTTACATGAACTACTTATAGTAGTCAAATCATTGAGAAAGACTGTAGAGTGGTGGTTGGCAGAGGTGATGAGAATAGGAATGGGGAGTTATTGTTTAACTAGTACAGAGTCTGAGTTTTGCAAGATGAAGAGTTCTGGACATGTTATGAACACATTTAGTGTTGCAGAACTGTACAATTAAAGATGGTTAAGATGGTAAATTTTATATGTGTATTTTATCACAATAAAAAATGGAGGCAAAAATAAAATTTATCTTATATGAGCTCTTAAAGTACTATAACACTGTTGTAAGGAGAATGATTCTTCTTCACTCATACACAAATTTTTAACAGTGAAATTGCTAAGAACCCGAGGATCAATGGAACAGAACAGAAGATGCGGAAACAACTCCAAATACACTCAGCCACCTTATCTTTGACAAAGAGGCCAAACAGCCTCACTGGAAGAAAGAGCCTCTTTAATAAATGGTGCTGGGAAAACTAGCTTTCTATACACTGAATATTAAACCTAGACCCATATCTCTCACCATGCACTAAAATAAATTGAAATGGATCAAAGATCTAAATATTAAAATAGAAACAATCTGCAGGAAGATAGAATAGGTAAAACTCTTTTTTTTCCCATTATGCATAGTTTTATTTCTTTCCTATTCCTTTGAAATATTTAGTATTCATGTCTTTTTTTAAGTTTATTGGTACAATTTAGATATACATAATGATCACCATAGGGAATTTGTACTTGTATATGATACATTTTGATTCCTCTTTTTTTCCCAATCCCCTCCTCTCCCTTGAACCCCTCTTCCCCTCCTTATTTCCAAAGCTTTATTTCCATTTTATCCTTCCTTTATCATTTTTTTGTTCCCTTCCTTCCTTTCCCCCTTCCTCCTCCCTAGTTCCTCTTTCTTTTTTAACATTATCTTCCTATTTCACAATGTCTATTGTATGTTTTGGTCCTTATTTACTCTTTCAGTTTTTCACACCAGGGAGATAATGCAATATTTATACATGTGTTGCACTTGTTTTACTTAAGAGTATGGTCTCAAGGTGCATCCATTTACCTAGAAATGTCTCATTTATCCTTATTTATGGCTGAGTAGTACTCCATTGTACTAAAAAAACACATCTTTTTTATCCATTCTTCAAAATCACTGTTCATTCAAGTGATGCAAATTAAAACAATAATGAGATTTCATCTCACTCCAGAAAGAATTTCTATCATCAAGAAATCAACCAATAGCAAATCCTGGAGGGGCTGTGGGGAAAAAGGAACACTTCTCCACTGTTAGTGGGAGTGTAGACTGCTGCAACCACTGTGAAAATAAGTGTGGAGATTCCTCAAAAAACTAGAATTAGAGGTCTCATTTGACATAGCTATTCCCCTTCTGGGTATCTTCTGGAAAAATTGAAAATATACTGCAGCAATATATGTGTACCCATGTTTATAGCAGCACAGTTTGTCATACCTAATCTTGGAAACAAACTAGAATAGGTGAAGCTCTTGAAGAGAAGTGTAGGTGAAGAGTTTATAAACACAAGCCCAATTGCACAGGGAATATTACAAAGAATCAACAACTGGGGATCATATCATATTAAAAAGCTTTTGCACCACAAAAGAAACCACCAACAAGGTGAAAAGACAACCCACAGAATGGCAAAAATTTTACCAGCTATTCCCCAAACAAAGGACTCATATCTAGAATATATAAAAAACTCAAAAAAATCAGACCCCGCTCCAATTTTAAGACAATCCAAAAATGGGCATCTGAAATGAATAAATACTTCTCAGATGAAGAAGTACGAACAGCAAATAAATATATGAAAAAATGTCCAACATCTCTGATCATTTGAGAGATGCAAATTAAAATGACACTGAGTTTCCATCTCACTCCAGAAAGAATGGCTATTACCAAGAAATAAACCAATAACAAATGCTGGCGGGGACCATGGGGAAAAAGGAACCTTTCCCCACTGTTGGAAGGAGTGTAAATTGGTAGAACTAATAGGGAAATCAGTACAGAGATTCCTCAAAAAACTAAAACTAGAGGTTCCATTTGACCCAGATATTCCCCTACTTGGTATCTTCCCAAAAGAGTTAAAAGCATCACACCACAGTGATATATGCACACGCATGTTTATAGTGGCACAATTTGTAATAGCTAAATCTCGGAAACAGCGCAAATGCCCATCAACGGATGAATGGATAAAGAAAATGTGGTTTTTACATACAATGGAGTACTACTCTGCCATAAAGAAGGATAAGCTTCAGACATTTTTAGGTAAATGGATGCACCTTGAGAATATACTTTTAAGTGAAACAAATCAAACACGCATATTTAAGTATCACTTTGTTTCCTTGTTGTGAGAAACCAAAGCGTAAATAAGGGCCAAAATGCATAATAGATATTGGGAAGTAGGAAGAAAATGTTCAAATGGGAAGGAGAACAATGGGGAAGGGAAGGAAGGGAAAAGGAAAAAAGAGAATAGAAGGAAAAATGGAAACAAAGCTTTTGTAAATAAGGAGGGTAAGAAAGGTTGAAAGGGCAAGGGGAGTGGGGAAAAAAGAAAAATCATTGCATGTTACATACAGGTACAAATTCCCTATGATGAATGTGATCATTATGTGTATATTAAAAGTGTACCAATAAAATTAATTTTAAAAAGGAAATTGGTACAAAGCCAATAGAAGAAAAAAATGAGAAGGGTGTCAACACAGAAATTCCACTCATAACACTAAGATTGTTATTTCTCCTGTTTTTTCTCTTAGGAGAAATAGGTCCACAAAAACTTTCAACATAAATGTTATAGTAGCTTTATTTATAGTAGCCAAAATCCAGAAATGAACGAAATGTGTATCAACATGAGATCAAATTTTTATATATTCATATAATGTAATATTATTCGGCAATTAAAATGAATTACTAAACATGTAACAACACAAACTAAATTCAAAATCCCTATATCAAGTGAAAGAGTCCAGACACAAAAGGCTACATACTATATGATTACACTTACATGAGGTTCTACAACAGACAAAAACTAGTATATAGTAGCAGAAATCAAGAGTGGTTTTCTCTGGATACGAAAAGCATAGGGGGTTTCTGCGATGGAAATATTCTCTTCATTGAGAGGAGTGCCCATTCCAAGGTTACATGCATTTGTCAAAAGAAGGAATATTTCTGAACATCAGGAAGGACTAAACAGCAATGGGAGCAACAAAAATGTGAATATATTCTCATGAGTTTTTTAATAGCATATGCAATGACTAAAAAATTATAACACCATCTGATACTCAAGGCAATAATATTTAAAAGTGAAAAGAGAGTAAAGGAATCTAAATATTAAGTAAAGTTTCCATTAAAAGTGATACAATGTTGGTATCAACTATGATGTCACATATATATTTTAATTAAAAAGCAATCAGTAAGAAAATAATACAAAACAGTACAGTACATGCAAAAACACCAAATACAAAGTAAGACTGAATCTTAAAAATGTTCAAGTTACCCACAAAAAGCAAGGAAACAGAAATTAAGGAGCAAGACACAGAAAAAAACAAAGAGAAAACAAATAATAAAGTGGTAGACAAACCCTGACACATTAATAATAAACTTAATATAAATTTTCTAAATATACCAAATTTACAAAACAGATATTTTCAATGTGTATTAAAAAAACATGACCCAACTATATGCTGTTTATAAGAAATTAATTTCAAATTTAATGACATAGGTGGGTTGAAAATAAAAGGATGGAAACATATATCAATGCAAATATTTAAAAGTCGGAGAGACTGTATTAATTTCAGGTAAAAGGGACTTCAGAGCAAAGAAAATTGCTAGAGACAAAGTGACCCATTTCATAATGATAAAAGAATTTACCAGAAGATATAATGATCCCAAGTATGTATATATCCAACACGGTCTCAAAACACATGAAGCCGAAATTGAAAGAACTGAAAGGAGAAATAGACAAATGCACAGTTGTAATTTGGAACTTCAACAGACCTCTTAGTATAGAAGCAACTGATCTTAGTAACTGATAGAACTACTAGACAATATATCACAAGGATTTAGAAGAACGGCCAACACAACCAAACAATAGGATCTAGTTCAATGTACAAAACCTTCCACCCCAAAACAGAACACACTTTTGTTTTCCAAGTACCCATGGACATTCACCAAAATCGACTTTATCCTGAGCCATAAAATAAGCCTCATCGGGCTGGTGAGATGGCTCAGCAGCATAAGCGCCTGCCTGGCAAGCATGAGGTCCTGAGTTCGACTCCCGGTACCCATGTACGAAAAAAGGGCTGGTGATATCGCTCAGCGGCATGGGCACCTGCTGGTGCACAAGGTCCTGAGTTCGACCCCCAGTACCCACAGAAAATAAATAAATAAATAAAAATAAGCCTCATCAATTTAAAAAACAAATTCACCCAGACTGTTTTCTGTCCACGATGTAATTCCATCTTGGGGTGAGGGAATTTTTGGGGAATTGGAAACCAATAACAGAGTCCAAGATAATCTTTAAAAACCTGGGAATTAATAACACACTTCTAAACAAACTGCTAGTTTAAAAAGAAATTATAAAAGAAGTTTATTAAAAACAGCACTGCATGAATGGAAATGAAAATATAATGTAGGAAAGTGTGTGGGATGTCGTTTAAGCAGTGCTAGAAGGACTTTCACAGCACCATATGCCAACATTGGAAAAAAGGAAAGGTCTCAAATCAGTAAGCTAAATCCCCTACCCCAAGAAACTAGGAGAGGAAGAGAAAAATATACCCAATGCAAAAAGAAAGAAGAAAATAATAAAGAGCAGAAATTAATGGAATTGAAAAATGGGAAAAACAGAAAAAATCTATGAAAAAAAGAGCAGACTCTTCAAAACATTAATAAAATTAATAAACTTCTAGCAAGATTGATAAAGAAAAGACATAAATAATCAATACCAGAAATGAAATGAAGGATATCACTATGGTCTCTATAGCCATCACAGTTAAAGAAATACTATGTGTTATGGCTGTGTCTAGGTGTCCCCCCAAAGCCTCATATGGGCACAGGTGGGGCTTTTCAGAGGTGGCTGGATCTAGGGTGTGTGGTACTGGGATTAAGTGTGAATGCTGGGATTAATGGTGCATGATTACTAAATTAGTCCACTGATTGGCTTGGCATAGTGCCTGGTGTGGATAATGGAAAGGCCCACCATTTCCACCCAGAAGAAATGGACCAATTTCTCAGAAATTAGAAAGGAAAAAAAAAAAAAAAAAAAAAAAACCTCAAACAAGCTAAAATAATCTGCAACCATCTTAAAAAGTTAAATCTGTAATTTAAAGCCTTCTGAAAAAGAAGTCTCCAGGCCCACTCTGTTTTACTGAAGAATTCTGCAAAACTTTTAAGAAGATTTAATGCCAATATTTACTCAATCCTTCCTTATTAGAAAATAAAAGAGTAAAGGGAAATTCCCAACTAATTTTGAGGTCACTATTACCCTGAACAAAATCCAAATGAAGGCCATACCAAAACAAAAAACAAAAACTACAACAACAAAAACATCTCAATAAAATATTAGCAAGTCAGGGGCCAGTGATATAGCTCAGCGGCATAAGCACCTGCCTGGCAAGCATGAGGTCCTGAGTTTGACTCCCGGTACCCGCATATGAAAAATATATATATATATATTAGCAAGTCAAATCCAACAATGTATAAAATAATTATGCCCTCTGAGCAAATGGGACTTATTCAGGTATATTAAGATTGGTTCAACATTCAACAATCAATGTTGGTGGCACATGCCTGTAATCCCAGCACTTGGGAGGCTGAGGCAGGATATGAGTTCTAGGCCAGCCTAGGCTACATAGTGAATTCAAGACCAGCCTGAACTACATAGCGAGACCCTGTCTCAAAAAAAAAAAAAAATCCATGTAATTCACCATATCAACAAGCTTAAGAAAAATAAGATCATATCACCTGAAGCAAGGAAAAGTTTTCAGCAAAATCCTACATCCATTCATGACTAAAATGCATACCAATGTAGAAATAAAGGGAATGACTACAACTTAAAAATGAGAATCTACAAAAAACCTACAACTAAAATCACACTAATGGTGAAAGTCTGAATGCTTTTTCTTCAAGGTCAGGAACCCAGGAAAGGCACTGACTTGTACCAATCTTATTCAACATCATACTGAAAGTTCTAACCAGTGAAATAAGGCTAGAAAAATAAAAGACAAGAGAAATTATTGGTAGAAACATAAATGGCATACCCACTGAGGAAAACAGTTTGGCAGTGTCTTAGCCTGGGATTCTATTTAAAAAAAAAAAAAAAAAAAAACTATCGACTGGATGGCTTTACAAATATTTATTTCTCACAGTTTGGAGGGTATGAAGTCCAAGACCAAGGCACCAACAGATTCATTGTCTGCAAGGGCCTGCTTCCTGGTTCATAGATAGCTACCATACGGTGGGAGAGATAACAAAGCTCTATGGGATCTTTTATATAAAGGCACTAATTCTATTCATGAGGCCTCTACCTTCATCAACTAATCACCTCCCAAAAGCCCATCTCCAAATGCCATTACACTGAGTATTAGGTTTCAACATAAGAATTGGGGGCAGGGGGGTATTCAGCCTATGGCACGTTTACTTTATAAAAACTAAACATGACCCAGCAACTGGACTCAGAGATTTATCTCAGAAAAATCAAAACGTACGTTCCCACAAAAGCTCACACAGGATTGTTCAGCAATCACCAAAAACTGGAAACACCCAGATGTCTTTCAATAGATGAATGGTTAAGCAACCTGGTACATCCATACCATAAAATACCACTCCATAATTAAAAATGAATGAACTACACACACACACAACAACTTGGATGGTTCTTAAGGAAATTATGCTGAATCAAAAAGTTCTAAAAGGTTTTATACTGTATCATTGCATTTACATAATATATTTAGAGGACAAAACTGTAGCAATAGAGATTAGCAGTTTCTAGGAGTTTTCAATGAAAGTGTAGGAAGGAGGAGATAGATATGCAAAAAGATCTCTGTGGTAATTAAATTTTTAAATATTTCGACTGTAACAATATCAGTATCCTGGTTGTGATACTGTGTTATAGTTTTGCAAGCTGGGGAAAACAACAAATTATCTCTATTAATTCTTACAACTGCACATGAGTATATAATTATCTCATAATCAAAAGTGCTTTGTGTATACAACTAGTCAAAAAGCACATATTATAGTTATACCTATTAACCTTGAGTATTTCTGTAATATATTATTGTTAGGCACCTAAGTGTAGTACCTTGCATAAGGGAGGTGCTCAATAAATATTTGTCAAATGAGTAAAAGAAAATTGCAGAAAACACATATTATTTGATTCAAAAGTATTTAAAAACCCTAATAACTAAACACAGTATCTATCTGTTTGTATATTTATATGTTTGTATGTAGAAATGTGTGAAAGAATGAACAATAAAATGTTAACAAAAAATTATCTTAGGAGTGGAAGAAGAGCTGGAACAATGACAAAGTGGAGATTATCAATTTTTTTCTTTATACATCTTTTTTTGTTGTTATTGAAGTAAATACTTGTGAAATTTGTATTTTGGGAAGAGATAACTAATAAATAATATTTTTTAAATTATGTTTAGGATAAGCCTATAGGGAGAATATTATTAGACAAGAGGAGGGGAATAATAGTAAGGTGGAGGAAATGTAAGAGCAAGTAATAGGAGAGATGATATGAGCAAAATATATGCATTGAAACCCCCAAAACATGTGAAACTAGGGGCGGTGGTGGGCAATGGGGTGGCTGGATCTAGGGTGTGTGCTGCTGGGATCAAGGATGTGATGCTGGGACGGACTCAAGGTGAGATGTTAGGATTAAGGCTGCCCCACCCTAGGTGTGAGCGCTACCCATGCTAAGAGCCTGGATAAGATATAAGGGACAGAAACTGGGTCACTGTTTGTAGCTTGCTGTCTTGCTGCCTTCTGCCTGCCATGAACTGTTTCTCCTCTGTGATGCTTCTCTGTCATGCCACCCTGCCTTGGAGCCAACCAACCATGAACTGAAACCTCTACAAACTGTGCTTTACTCCTTTAACTTTGGGTGTTGGGTATTTTATCTAAGCAACAAGAAAAGTAACTAAGACAACTACCAAACAACTATGTGGTGTCACTCCCTGCACACAAAAATGGAGGACAGTGTAGGAACACAGAAGTGGTCAGCCAATGCAAAAGCAGAGGTACATTGGGGGTTTTGTTTGTTGTTGTTGTTGTTTTGTTGTTGTTTTATGTGGGTACCGGGGGTCGAACTCAGGACCTCGCACTTGCCAGGTAGGCGCTTATGCCACTGAGCTATCTCACTGGCCCTGTTTGTTGTTTTTGACAAATTCTTGCAAAGTTGCTAATTTGCCAAGGCTGGGATCACACTTGTACTCCTCCTGCCACCGTGTCCAGCTCAAAAGAAGTATTTTTTTAATAATGTGAAAACTGAGATAAAATTGACATTTGCAATGAATCTTCACCCCCAGCCAGCGACACAAACATACAGCACATAGCAAGTTCTGTAGGGTGTCTGACATCGCTGTCAGTACGCAAGGGAAGGAAGAGAAGAAGGGATGCTGGGCCAATAAATTATGGAACACGGAGTGTATCTTTAGAGAAGCTGGTTGTAGACCTTTGGTGGGAAGAACAGTGTGACACAGAATCTATGATAGCAACTACAGAGGGGAGGCAGAAAGTTCTGATTGCATCATAGATATAACAGAAAAGGTAAAAAAAATAATTTTTTTATCTTCTCTGTGTTTTGGGTGGATGCAAGAATATTCAAGTAAATTTGGAGATCAAAAGAAAAGCTATCTCTGTCTACAGATTTCAGGCAAAGCAATGCAACTCCTCCTTCAACCTTGAATGATGCATTGTTCTAGGGAAGGAAGAGGAAATGCAGGATGTGGAGAAGTGAAATTAGCAATAAGAAAAAGATGAAAACCAAGCTGATTTTGTTTTATGAAGTCACCACAACCCTGGAGAATCCATTTTGGGAAGAAAAATAAGTAGGCCCAGGCATGGTGGCACATGCCTGTAATCCCAGCACTCCAGGAGGCTGAGGCAGGAGGACTGCCACATATTTGAGGCCAGCCTGGGCTACATAGTTACTTCAATACTAGCTGAACTATATAGCAAACCCACGTGTCAAGAACAAACATACAAAAAAGGAAAATCCATTTTGGATCTATGATGACCTGGATTCAAATTCAGACTCATTAGAAATTTTGTGATCATAAGTAAGGTACCTATGCCTCAACTATTTCATCTGTAAAATGGAAATAATAAGTGTCTACCTCATTAAATTGAAGGATATATGTGTAGAATGTCTCATAGTAAGTGTTCAATAAATCATAAGAGTGATATCAAGTATTGTTAAGGTCTATACACTGTACAAAAATGAATAATAATGTCTTTACAACTTCAGGATAGGAAATAACTTCATAAATAACACAAAAAGCAATCTTGATGTGCTTTGTATTAAAATTCAAATTTTCTGCAAGAAAATGACACTATAAATAAAAAGAAAAACAGACCGGAAGGTTATATTTCCAATGTAAAATAAAGGATTAGTACCTAGAATATATAGAGAATTTCTACATATAATTATAGAGAGAGACAGCAACTGATTTGTTTTAAAAATAGGCAAAGTAAATTATTAGAAAAGTTTTAGAAGAGAAATCTTAAATTCATGGAAATATAAATCAAAACAAGATAATATTTCTTATTAGTGACAGTCACAAAAATTCTGATAATGTAAGGTGTTCTAAAAGATATGTTTAAAACAAGATCTTTTGTAAAACTGCTAGAGGGAAACCAAACTGAAACCAACAATTTGACAATAATCTGCTAAAGAAACAAATGTGTATACCTTATGATCCAGCAATCCTACTTCTAGATACATGCTCTACACATGTAAAACTTTTAAGAACTTCTCCAGTTATACATGGAGACATGTACAAAGATAGCAATAGCAGCATACATAGCAAAATAACCAGAAATAATTTTGTCTATTAATAAATATTTGTCATAATCATATGCTGTAAAACTATGCACCAAATTTAAAGGAATGATAAGTATTTGTTCATTTATGTAAACAGAATTCTAAAACATAATTTCCTGTATACAGTAGAAAATAATTAAATATTTAAAAGCACCAACTAGCAAAAGTTTTTATTAAAAACTGAATTAGAGGATACACTCTATGATAAATATTGTCTTTAAGGTGAAAGAATAGGACCCTATGGGGATAAAAAGGACTTTAATTTTATCTGTAATTTTTATTGCTTTTATTAAAAAAGAACTAAAAGCAAAGGGGATAAAATATTAATAATTCTGGGTGTGTTAGTATTTGTACACTTTCTTATTCTTCATGCTTTTGTACCTACTAGCCATTTTTCAAATAAAAGTATGACAAAAAACACAAAGAACATAGAAGGCAAGAGGATCAGTAATGAGGCTGTCACAACATTCCTGAATAAGGAGGTAAAAACAGGACACACTGCAATGGAGAGGAGTCGGATACACAAGCTCCTAGTGAGATGGGCCTCAATTGCTATTTGAGTGTTGTTTCATCCATTCATACTGCCATAACAAAACATTATAGACTGGGTGCTTAAACAAGGAACAAATCAAGGTGCCTGCTGCTGATCAGGCTCATAGTGGGGGCTCGCCTTGGTTTGTAGTCGGCTGCCTTCTCATTGTGTCCTCACAAGGTATGGTAAGAGGGACAGAGAGAGATCTTGCTCTTTCCCTTGTTATAAGGACACTAATCTAATTCAGGAGGGTCTCACCTTCGTGACCTCATCTCACCATAATTACCTTCCAAATGCCCAAATTTCAAAGGCTATCTGTTATGGTTTACATCTAGATGTCCCCCCCAAAGCCTCATGTGCCCATAGGTGGAGATTTTGGGAGGTGATTGGATCATGGGGGGCTGGTGATACTCATCAGTGGATTAATCCACTCATGAGTTTATAGCTACGTGCGATTTGGAAGGTGAAGCCTGGTTGGAGAGGTGGGTCACTGGGTGTGTGGCCTGGAAGGATGTATCTCCTTCGCTCCTCCCTCGATCCCTCTCTCTGCTTTCCTATGCCATGCCATGGACTGTTTCTCCTCTGCCATGTCCTTCTGCCATGCTTGGAAACAGAAACTAGGTGAAGCTTCAACTGCTGTGATGCCACTAGCCACAGAAAGGTCTCATATTGACTTAGGAATTATGATATGACAACTGAGAGTTTGCCTTGGAAAAATTCCAAAAGGGTTAAGTGTTGAGTAGAACCACTAGGACTCAAGATTTTTGATCTGTAATCTACTGTGTGAATGGATAATGTGTTCTTATGTGTTGTTACTAACGCATCACTTCAAGCAGAAAACCATATAGAACAGGCCCACAAGGACAGGAGTTAGTACTATCTTAGAACCATATTGTATGACAGATGTTGGTAGTAGCTGCATTAGCAAAAGAAGTAAGAAAGTCAGGGTCAGTCTCCAAACAGAACTCCTCTATCCTATTTTCCATGCCAGTCTAGAAGCAACTGAAAGATCCAAAGAATCATCTTTTCCTCCTTCCACCCTACTCCCTGCAGGTGCCTGGCATCTTCTAGGGAGCAGGCCCTGCCAAATACCCCCACATGGCCACAGATCTCAAATTCCCTGCTCTAATGACTTACGTCACAGACAAAAACCAGCCAAGTGACCCAAAATGTGCTCAGAGAGCTTCTATAAGTATGGGCTGAGAACTAGGGGAACAATGAAGGAGTTTTGTAGAAACAACATCTCCAAGTACATCTTAGATTACTGGAAAGTGGGAAACTCAAAATACAGAATATTTCTACATAAAGTTAATTACTTTAATTTTGAACTTATTTAAGTGGCCTCTGACTTATCTTATAAACAATCTTTGACAAAAAGCAAGTATGTGAAAAGCCCAAAATCTCACTAGCATTCTCTCGAAGCCAAAAACAACTTTTTCCTCCCCACTCCTTCACGGCTCTTAACCCACTGCTCCTACCTCCTCCTGAGTGGATGAGAGGTCACCATGTACTGGCAAATAATCACAGCTACACAGTCCCATTCAACAATCTTGACACCATTTGCCAATCCCAAAGTCTCCTGAAATACTTGTCCCAGGATCAGGTAAATTTCGCCCCAACTATTCTAGAGAATTCCTACTCGTGTGCTAAATCTCAGCTGAAATGCTCAGAGTAATAACCACCCGTAAGTATGCTAAAGCCAGATGTTTTAGTACCTTAACTCCGCTATTTACTAGCTGTGTGACCTTGGGCAAATTAAATTTCTTTGTGCCTTAGTTTATCTAAAAACTTGGGGGAAAGAATTTTACCCCCTCCGGTGACTGTTGTGAGGTTAGGGCTGAGAGCAAGGTGTGCACAGAGGAAACTCTAGGAGACTCATTTCCCCCTGACTCCCTTGGGGAGAGTAAAAGTGTTTCTCTGTGCTGTCCTTTTATCTGGTACTGACCCCGAGTTGGTGCAACTGTCTTAACAGCCCTCCCACAGCTGTTTACACCGTGGTGTCCACTAGACTGAGAGCTCCCGTCAGGCAGCAGAACCTTGTTATCGCCACTGTTGTAGATTCACCACCTGGCGCAGGGCCAGAAACAAGAGAGTCAATCAGTTCTGCTCTAATGCTGGTTTTGAAATGTAAATTTGTTCAAACACAACTGAGCATAATGTGAATTTCAAGTTTACCTATACATGATTCCATTTTTTAGAAACACGGAAAATGGGTGAGCTGAGCTGAATAGAAAACCCCAGCACACAGCACAAACACCTCAGCAACCTCAGCTCACCACTTGCGTTATGAGCTACACACAACCAGATCTGCTGTTAACATCTTTCTACCCGATTACAGATTAACATCCCTCACTGCTTTACGGGATTTCACAAGCTGCTTCTAACACTCACTTGACAAGGGAAACTCCAAATCTTTTTCTAGGTAAAGTGTCATATACGTATTGTAGTACGCATGTACTTTCTAACCATTTAACATATGTAAAACAGTTCTGCCACGTTTGTTAGATTCCTATCTCTTTTTAAGGTGTCACTGATGAAGTTTCTGAGTGTTATGCCCCTGCCCACACATTTGTCCAATAAGACCTGTGGTTTTGTGTGACTTTGTGTCCTGTGGTGATTGACGGTAATTAACTTTCTCTTCATAGATACCTAAGGCTGCTAAAACCATAGAATCGCTGTTAGTCGCGATAGACTATTTGGACCAGCTAAAGGCAACAAATATTTATTCATAGCCAACTGTAAGCTAGACACTGTAATAAGCAGTGAAGATAGTGTGGTTAATAAGCAATGTCTGTAACTCAGTCTAGTGGGGAGGAAAAACTAAAGTAGCTCTGATAAAGTAAGACAGATGCTATTAAAAACCACTTTTTTTTTAAGCTTTAAGATCTTTTATTCTTTTACGCATTTTTTTACATTTTTTTATTAGTACATGTCTCTCCCAACTTCAGGGAGTCAGCAAAGACCTCCCAGAGGAAGCATTCCTCCCTGCAAGATCTTTCCTTTCTGTGGTTTCCTTCCTTGTTTACTGAGCCCATCGGCACTGAGCAGAGGCGGAACAGGGAAGAGTTAACATGGCACAGGTGAGAGGAACAAGGGCCCTGAGGGACGCAGGTAGAACAGCTACATAAAGGGCCCCACGGGCACTGGCCAACATGGACAGACACTGCCGATGCGCAGTGCCCAGGATCTTTCCCCAGTCAGTTGATTTCTTCCTCTTTCGGCAGTTACTAAACCGCTGCTGGGAAGTCTGTGTCCTCATCCCGGCTCCTCCAGCATCAGAGCTGCTTCTTCCTCACACGCCTGCGGCTCTGGGCTGAGTGCCATTTCCTCCCTGTCTGTCGTCTCTACCCTCTAAAACCCCAGGAGCAAGACTCTAGTAGGACATCTATGCCCTATGTGGATCGTGAAGAATGAAACTGGAAGGAGACAGAAAAGAGAAATTTCTTTTCTTTCTGCCATCTTCCTTTCTTCAATGCTCCCCAGCCTCAACTTCAACTCTTTACCTATTCAAGTTTACTACTTCAACATCAAATTTAGAATGCAAGTACCTCATACCCCTCAAACCCCCCAAGTTTTCTCTGGTCACTCCAAGCTCCCAGCTTCACTCCAGATCCCATAGGCCTCCCATTACGGTTTCTCCCTTTCTTCATGCTCTGCCTGCTCACTTCTTAGAGGTTTGGTGCACAGAATGTTAATGCTGGGAAATGCCTCAGATCATCGTACCCATTCCCCTTCTAGAGCTGAGAAAGCTGAGGCTGAGAGGTCCCTCCCAAAGATACAGCCAAGGACAGGATACCATGATCTCCACCCAACGTTGGTTTTATCCCCAAATACAGAGGCTGAGACTAACTCTACTTGGACCTAGAAAGAAGAGCATTCATCTCAGCTCTACTCTCAGCTCATCTCCAACTGGAAGGCTCTGGCTTAGCCGGCCAATGCAGCAGTCACCCCTTCCTCATTACCTCCTCCTCCTATCACCGTCCCCCACTACCCTACAACCCTCATGGAATTTTAGGAACAAAGAATTCTCTCATCCTTGCTAGAACTATGACCATAATTATCCATCCCGAACCCACCAAGCAAAGGTTACTCGTGATCTTCCTAGCCCTTCACTACTCCTATGCATACTCCATGGATGGGTTTGTGTCACTGTGACACTCCCCAAATCTGTCCTTTTGTCCCTCTTTCATCAGGAATCTGCCCACATAAACCCTGTAGCTTCATGCCCACAGATGGTAGAAACTCCACCGTCTAACTCCACCTTCCTACGCCCCACCTTCTTCATACTGACTGGCATTCCAGGGTTAGGGGTGCCCAGACCTGGCTGACACTGACATTTGGGCTCATGTATCTGCTGTCCCTGCTGGGTAATGAAGCGTTTCCCACAGTGCTGCGAGCAGACTCCACACTGCGCCAGCCCATGTTTCTACTTCTGGCCACGTTGGCAGCCACAGACCTGGGCTTAGCCACATCTCTAGCCCCTGGGCTGCTGGCTGTGCTGTGGCTGGGGCCCCGACCTACACCATACGCTGCCTGCCTGGTCCAGATGTTCTTCTGTATGCGCTGACTGCCGTGGAATCGGCGTGCTTCTGGCCCTGGCCTGTGGCCCTGCTGTGGCTGTGGGGCGCCCACTGCACTACCCTGTCCTAGTTACCAAGGCCCATGTGGGCTGTGCAGCTTTGGCACTGACACTCAAAGCCATAGCTATTGTAGTGCCTTTCCCTCTGCTGGTGGCACCATTTGAGCACTTCTGTGCCAAGACCATACACCATGCCTACTGTGCACACATGGCAGTGGTGGAGCTGGTGGTCGGTAACACACGTGCCAACCACCTGTATGGGCTGGCACTTTCACTGGCTGTGTCAGGTGTGGATACTGTGGGCATCACCGGCTCCTATGGGCTCATCGCCCATGCTGTGCTGCGGTTGCCTACCCAGGAAGCCTGTGCCAAAGCCTTTGGCACATGTACTTCTCACATCTGTGTCATTCTGGCCTTCTATGTGCATGGTCTCTTCTCTTACCTCATGCACCGCTTTGGTCATCACACTGTCCCAAAGCCCGTGCACATCCTACTCTCCAGCATCTACTTACTGCTGCCTCCAGCCCTCAACCCCCTCATCTACGGCGTCCGCACCAAGCAGATCAGGGACCAACTCCTGGAAATGTTCACATTCAGAAAAAGCCAGTTCTAATGGACAAGGGTAACAGTGGGATCTGGAGGTGAAGGAGGGGGAGGGCACCTGGAGGAATGCTGGGGTCAGCAGTGTGGCTTTCTCAGTTTGTACGACCGTGATCATCACTAATCTGATATTTTCTGTGAAGCTCCAACTGTGTGCACCACCGGCATCTGTAGACTTTGGCCTAGCCATGTGTCCTGTTTGAGAGGAGGCAGAAGGCAAGGGGCTGTACACTACCAAGCAGGGAGAATAAGGGAATTAGTTGGGACAAGTAAATCAACTGAAGGAAACCTCTTTTTCTTATCCCTACCCCTATCATTTTAACCTAAGCCTACCAAAGCTACTCTACAGATCCCAGACTTGGGGGCATGGCACTGTCATAGAGAGTGGCCCTGCCACTGAAGGACAACACCCGAGAGCTTGTGTGGGATCACAGCCCTTTCTATTCTTGAAACCAGATGTTGTTTTCAGCCTGTCTTCAGGAAAGGAGTTATACAGGGTTATCCCCCACCTTCTGAGAATCTGGATGTGGCTGTGGTGTCAATTTGGCCAGAACACTATATTTTAAGACATTTCCAATTCAGTGAATCCTCCTGGTCTCATACATAATCACTATTCCCCCTCCCCTAATCCCACCAAACCTCAAGAATTAACAGCTAGAATCTTTCCCTGGGCCTGCAGCATCAGGGGTAGGGGTTCAAATGAAAACAACTTTCATGTCCCAGAAAAAATTACGCTGCCTGGGGTATTACCTGCTTGCCTGGGGTCAAGTCACAGTAACCTCTTGCCAATCTCCTTGTGTATACCCTCTACCAAGAATGTATCATCCCCAAATGAATTCTCCACCACACCCCTTGGTCAGTGTCACTTCAAGCACATGATGTTGCTGTAATATGATGAAACAGGAATATTTCACACTGCTGCAGCTGCCAGAGGAAAAATGTATTAAACAGGAAGTGTCACGGTGTTGCCTAACAGGGGATTCATTTACAGCAAGGACTCCACAGTGAAAGGAACACTGTATAAAAGGTCTTTCATACCACCGTGGCATTCAAAATCTCATATGGAAAGTAGAGTCACTACTATGCAGTCAAAGAATGTTGCTCCCCAAGAAAACTATCACAACCAAGGTATTCACATTAGCCAGGAAGACCTAGAGCCAGGAGCAACCCAACCCACTAAATTCAAATAGCTGGACCAAGTACCATAGGACACCACCCAGAAGAGGTAGCTGCAGACCTGAAAAAGTAGATGGTGCCATTTCTTGGACCACATGGAGTCTTACCAGGTCCTTGTCAACAAGAACTGAAGAGACAGCACACACGATCCGCATGATTGTTGTGTGTTATTACACTGAATTCAGGTAGGTAAGAAGAATATCTAAAATCAATGCAGTAGGGGTTCAGTCATTCTCAAGACTAATTTTTTTCATAAAGTTCTGTTTAAAACCCCTCCAAGCAATGATTCTGTGAATAACTGACGAAATACTAATCTGAATGGGTCCTAGGTCTTTAAGATATCCAAATCCTTCACTCAGTGATTCCCCTTTAATTAAAAAAAAAAAAAATGAGATGTGGACAAACATGTGTACAGCAAGATGTTTATTACAACATTATTATAAAGAAATATAAAGAAATTCTTGTATGATTATCCCGTGTCACACATACACAGCTTTTGCCTTTCCCGATACATGACAAGGGAAATTGCACGCAGCCGATGTTCACAAGCAATGAATTCTGTCACCTTCCCGCCACGGGAAGACTCCTCTAAGGCACCTTCATCCCCTGGTTGTGCAGAATTCCCCAGCAGCTGGTTCCAAAGCTGTACGTTGTCCACTGTAAGAATTTCCTTCCTCCAAGCCAAAAATCTACTCCCTTGGACATTTGTGTTATGTTCCCAACTGAGATTTCATACGTACCTACCATGTGATATGTTTAGAAAACTTTACTGGCACTCATTCTTCATTACAACCTGAGAAGAACTGTAAACCCACAAACCCATTACCTGCAATTGCAAGTTTAAAAATCTCTGATGAGGGCCGGTGATATCGCTCAGCAGCACGGGCGCCTGCTGGCGCGCGAGGTCCTGAGGTCGACCCCCCGGTACCCACAAAAAAAAAAAAAAAAAAAAAAAAAAACTCTGATGAAATCATTTTTTTCATTACCTTGTACCCAAAATCATTGACTTCAACTATTATGATCCTATTTATAGTCTTTATCTCATTTATTGTAAATATTCATACATTTAACTGAAGAAATGTTGATGTATTTAATTACAGGGCACTGCCCTGAATGCCACTGGGTATTCCTTAATGTGTTATATACACATATTATATATATGACATATATATAATTATATTCCCTTTCTATAACTTGAAAACTTAATTCCAAAATATATGCTTTCAGAAGTTTCAAGTAAGGTATTAAGGACTTGTATGATTATTCCTGTAGCCTGAGAGAAGTGAAGGGACTTGTTAGGGCTCTTTATCCCTCTAAAGTCTTTGCTGCTTTATACTTTTCTATATTACCCAGGAGGTTTGCACAGAGAACCTCGTGTTCTCAGGATAAACAGCTGCACTTGTTTACTCCCTCTATGCTCTCCGAGTCACCCTCAGATATCCTGCAGATGACCTGTGCTTCTTTCTCAAGGAGACCCCAGCATGTGCCACACTGGAAGCAAATCCCGGCAGCAGGATGTGGTGCAAATAGCCCACCCTTAGGTTCACCAGCTCCACGCAGGACTCTGCTGTCATCTGTTCTCCTTCAATAACTTTCAGTCTCAGAATCGATGAGCCCAAAGGAAAGACAGACTTCTTAATGTCAAGGGAGAACAGCATGGAATTTAAGGAGCCTAAAAATCATGGCAATCAGAAAGCAATAAAAAAAAAAGACAGAAGGTATAGGATTCTCACTGAGGAGTTCATCATTACCCAACTGCCTCTCTGAGCCTATCTGTGTAAACAAAAATCCCGAAGGATTTTCCATCTGATGTGACTAACAGTCCACCATCCCTGCATCTACCTCATGTACCTCTTCTCATTCTGGATTCCCTTCAGCATCTATATGTGCATCATTCTCTGTCTCTACTGATCACTCCCTCTTGCTGTCTCTGGACCTCTATATCTCTGCCTCCTTGCACTGTCAGTTTTAGCCCATGTCTGTGTCTTTTGTCCTTGTGTATCTCTCTCTTGCACTTTACTTTTGTCTGTCTTCCTCATGCAGAATTCCTTTCTGGAGGGAACAGAGGTGCCAACTATATTGCACTAAGTAACTTCTCCTTGAGAACCAAAATGAAAAACATGCTAAAGAGGCACTAAAAGGAGGAACTTGGTTTCACTTGTCATGAGAAACCTGAGGTTTCTGATTTGGTCTGTGGTGGCTTCTCTCTCATCCTGCCCATTCCCTTCTCTCTCAGCCACTTCGTACTTTCCATCTAGGATGCACCTCTCCCACCACACATTAAAGCAAGCAGGAGGAAAATGTTGATCTCTCCTTTACCAAAAGGAACTACTGTTCAATGGTTAAAGCTGGAATCAATGGGCCGGGGATACAGCTCAGCAGCACAAGCACCTGCCTGGCAAGCGCAAGGTCCTGAGTTCAATTCCTGGTACCAAAAAAAAAAAGCTGGAATCAAAATTAGATTTGGGGGCTGGTGAGATGGCTCAGCGGTGTAAGCGCCTGCCTGGCAAGCGCAAGGGCCCGAGTTCGACTCCCGGAACCCACATACGAAAAAAGGGCCGGTGATATCGCTCAGCGGCACAGGCGCCTACTGGCGCAAGAGGTCCTGAGGTCGACCACCAGTACCCAGGGAAAAAAAAAAAAAAAAAAAAAAACTAGATTTGACTCCCACTCTATTAATTCTCTCTATGGCTTGGGCTAATTATGTAACTTCTCTGAGCTTTTTCTTCACTTGTAAAATGGAATAATAATAGTACCTATATCAAAGGGTTCTTAAAAGGATTAACTAAAATAATGTACCCAGTATATGGCACAGACCCTAGCACAGAAGAGCTCAACAAATACTTGACATTAACTAGCATAGAAGAGCTCAACAAATACTTGATATTAATTCTTCTCCTGAAAAACAAGACCAAGCCCACTGACATTTGGCACTCATACATTTAGCACTAAGGAGACCTTGCCCTCCCGAGGCCAGTTACATCTCCTTTAGGAAATTTTTCTTGACATCACTCTTTCCCACCACTGCAGAACTGCTGCTCTGCCTCCCCTCACTCGTACCATCTCAGGCCGTTCAGTTCAGATGTACTTTGTGGGATAGTACTATACTCTGGACCAAGCCAGGGGAGGACACTCCCTATACACAAGAGCTCTTCCTGGGCACAAAGGAGGCTGAGGGGCTGAGAGAGAGGACTCTTTGGACAGATAAGGTATAGGGTGGGAGAGGAACTCCAAGAAAGGCTCTCTAAGCCAACCCAACAGAGCACTAGACTGAAATTTCTGGACAAAACACAAGGGGATGTAACAAATAGGAGCTGAAGTAAGACAGAAGCTACTAGACAAAAATCAGCATAGAACAAGGAATTGAGCAAAGTTTTCCTCAATTTTACCTTAGTAATTCTGGTTTCCTGAAAATTCTCTTTAGTTACTAAGGCAACATTATCTCAATTAGATTTTTACCCTCCACATTGTCACTGCTCAGCATGGCACCCTCCTACACACACACCTGTTTTCCACTGCACTTATAAACCACCCATTAATAATGGGTTCAACCTAAACTACACATTAAAATTGCCTAAGAAGCTTTTAGAAGTTGTGATGCCCAGGCACACTCCAGAACAATGAAATCAGAATCTCTGGAAGTAGGAGACAGACATCGGTAATTTTTTAAGCTCCCAAGTAATTCCCAGGTGCAGCCACAGTTGAGAACTACTGCTGAGTTCTCCATATAAGTCCTGTTCTATACTTCCATATCCTTTAGGACCCCAATTCAACCTCACAAATAATTGAGTTACTAATTGGGTTAGAAATGCAGCTAACTGGACAGTAAATTGCTTCAGGGAGGCTACTAGAAGAGACCTAATCCTACTTCCCTAAGGAACACAAACCAAGAATTACACACACACACACACACAGCCGCCTAACAGATACCCACATTCTCTTCCCCTAAAGCAGGTGACTCAAGAGTATGAACCACAGGCTGTAATGAGGCTAGAAAAGTTACTGTCCTCACCCTACCCAAGACATCACCTAGCAGGACCTCTATGACCTCATGCTGCAGTAGGTCAGAGCCCAAGGCACAGGGCCTCAACTAACAGAGCAGCCTGGGGTTCCTGCAACAGCCACTTACCTGTCCACCATGTTGGTTAGTACCCCCCACCCGCTAACACTGGATGAAGCTGATGCCACTTGGACCCTCATCAAGGATAAGGTTGGTAAGGGAAGTAACAATAATGTGACCTGGATGGGTCTGAAGAGCTTGTGAGTAGGAAGGGGTGGGAAATCTAAGACAACAGTAACTAACATTTACTCAGTACTTGTTTATGTGTTAGGCACGGTGGTAAAGTGCTATATGCAAACTGCCCCTTTAATCACAACTGCAATAAAAAAGGCTCCTTAAAGAGCAACATATAGTGAGCTATAAGAGGACAGAGAAGAAGCCGTAAATCAGGAATAGGACTTGAGAGGTCAGGAAGGCTTCCTAAAGAATGACATTCTACCAAGGGATGGAAGAGTTATACAAAAAGGGACAAGGGTAGCTGGCACATAAAAGGGATAAATTAATGAGCAGATGGATGGGGGAGTGAACAGTATACTAAAGGTAGAGCATATGCAAAAGCCAGAAGAGGAAAGAGAAAAATGTGTACTTCCAAATCCCCATAGTATTCTACAGCTAAATTCAAAGTAGTAGTGGTGAAATGAGACCAAAAAAGTATAGAGGAAGATCAAGGAAAGGCCTTTAAACTTCCTATAGAACCTGGACTTTACCTTCAACCCCTTTCACAGATATTCTGTCCACCTTAATTCCCACAGAATGAGAAATCTGGATTAGAGCCAAATATGTAATTTCAAGAACCACAGAGATTTCACCCTTATCTGGGTTGCAGGTGTCCAACAAGTCCCATCAATTCACTTAGCTGCAGCCTAGATAGCTGCAAATTTCTCAGGTTGGAGACTTAATGGATCAGGTTCTGGCTATGTTGATTTGAAGGCAAACATACTTAAGAGTGTTCATAGAAGGTAGCCCACTAAGCTTAAATAACAATCTTAAGGCAGACTTAAAGCAGCCTGAATGACATACAGTGTCCAGTCCCTGCTAAGCCACAAAGTCCACAGAGTCCAGGGAAACAGAAAGGAGAGCCATAGACTTCCTGTTTATTTGAGTAACTGGTTTCAGCACTGCAGATGGTTCAACCAGGATTAGACTAACTAGAATTAGGATGAAAGTAAATGTACTCTCCCTCTATGAGAAAACTATCTCTGACTATGAAAAAATTTGCTGTACTATTTCAATAGAAAATCAGGGTAGAGATATGAAGGATAAATTACTGGTGCTATGTGGCAAATTCAAGGAGTAGGGCACCTTTAAATAATCCAGTTTTCTATCACCAAAATTGCTGACAATTTACTGGGCACTTTATAGAACATTAGGCTAAACAGAATGTGGCTCAAGAACTCCTCATTCAGAATTCAAGATATACTAGGGAGATAATCTTCCACCATCATTTTCCTGGCCATGTAACCCATCTTCTAGAAATGATCTCTGAAGATTCCTTCTCCCACAACCCTTAGATGACTGATTTCTACTAATTCTATCACCCAAATCTTTCTATAATCCTTCCTGCTCCCCCATCTTCATTATTTCAGCTTAAGGACCTAATATGTTTTGCCTGGAGTATTGCGATACTTTTAAATGATCAATCTCTCTTTACGTATGTCTTCCTATTAAAAATCAACTTCCTAAAACACTTACCTGGTCTTATACCTACTATCCAAACCCTTAAAGTGGCTTCCAAGTGCCCTCAGGTAATATTCCAATCACTTATGAAAGACATACAAGGCCTTTCATAATCTAATTCTTGTATGCCTTTCCCTCTTCATACCTAACATCTAAGTAATATGAAATTATTTGTTCCTAAATGTGCCCCTCATGGTTTGAAAGTTCAAGTTTCTTCACTGGCTATCCACTATGCCTGTAATGACATTCTCCTACTGGTTAATTCCTTCAAAGTACAAGTATTACTACCTAGAAACCTCCTTCTATCAAAGACAAAGGCCATTAATACACCCTGCTATTACTTTACTTAGCTAACCACTGCTTACATTTTGTCTCCTCAATTGGACTGGGCTACATTAGGACAAATACAAAGTCTTATTCTTTCATGTATCCTTAGTATCTAGCATAGTCTGGCACATAGTAGATGTTCGAGGTTTTGCTACAGGAAGGAACTAGGAGATAAGCAGGAAGTATAACCTATAATCCCAGTACATGGGAGGCTGAGGCAGAAGGATCGCCAAGAGATCAAGGCCAGCATGGCTACACAGTGAGTTCAAGGCCAGCCTGAACTACATAGCAAGACCCTGTCTCAAAAAAACAAAAAGACTACGTATGTTGTAGAAATGTAATTAACAGTGGGAAGGTCAATCTATAGTAGACTACTAGTTCACCCCTGACCCTGACTCAGTCCTTGATTTACACACTGGCCACCTACAGGTTATCGAGGAACGCTTTGGATCCAATGTAGTGGCAGTACCCTTCTTGTCAGATGCAGCCTTCTACGACCTACTGGGTGTGCTAGTGAAACAGTCCCGGCCAGCCCACACCCGCCTGGCTTTGCCAGGTCGGCAGGGCCAAAGGGCACTGGAACCAGTGGGACCACTGCAAAACCTCCTAGAACAAGCAGGATCTGAGGGTGCCTTTGCCCACTGCACTCGGGAATACTCACCAAATGGCCGAGCAGAAATAACCTATGAAGAGATGCGACTGTTGGATGGGAAGCCCTGCTGGATCCGCCTACATACAGGTGGCCTGCGCAAGAAGGTTGCTTTCCTGTTGCTGCCACCAGGGCAGGTGAGCCTACAGCAGAATCTTCCCTGGCTCCGAAGCACCCACAGCATCTATGTCATCTACCAGGTCTTCTCTTGCTCCTGGCTGCAGCTGGAGCTGCTGCCTACAGCCAGTGAGCCCCAGCTACTGCGGTTACAGCGGTCATTGCCTGTTGCCTTCTCCTGCCTCAAGTTTTCACTACAGCCCAAGGGTGTTCTGGGACCACAGAAACCTCTGACCAAAGACCCACTGCCCCATGGGGCCAAATGGATCAGACCCAACCTTAGCATCATGCCAACTCTGGCCCCATCAGCACCTGCTGACACCCCCGAAGCTGCTGATGGGCCCCCATCTGTCCCAGCCCCACCTACACCACCTCCCCAGGAAGGGCCAGAAGGCAGACCCACCAGATTCTCCTACAAGGGCCGAAACCTATTCCGGAGAGGTCCCCAGATGCTGTCAGGTATTGCTAGAGGAAATGATGAGGTGATGGGAGGGACAAAGTGGAGAGGGGGAGGGGGTATGGGGAATATAGGCAAGGGATGTGTGAGGCACCCAAGACTGTACACCCCTGGTGAAGGGGATGACATAAGGGATCCAGGGGAGGGTAAATCAGAAGTATGGCCCTGGTATGGGGATGGGGGTAGCAGAGAGAACCAGAGGGAGGGACTGGGGTATCAGAAAGACTACGGCATGAGTCAAGCTGTGACTATCCCAACCCTGGCAGAGAACTGGCTCTTCGGCCCCCGCAGCCCCCCACCAGGAGCCCAGGGTGGGGGCCCCGGGGACCCAGACCGGCACTCCATGTCCCTGCCCCTGCTGCAGGGTCTGTCCTCAGAGTTCGACAGCGACGAATGAAGGTGAAGCACGAGATGCAGGGGGCAAGGCCCCCAAGATCTGGCAAAGGGATACTCATCCCCAATAAACATCAGCTGATGTTCCCCCAAGCCATCCTGGGCCCACGTTGTTTCTTCCTTCTGTGGTCCAGAGGCGGGGGAAGAGTTCCCACTTTTTTCCCTTGGCTTCAAGTTTTCCCACCCTCTAAGGGCAAAAGAGATAGCCTGAAACCCCGGCATCAATGTCCTCACCAGAGAGAATATTCCTGATAACCTCCCCAGCTATGTACAACCATTTTGGGGGCCCAGCCCCATAGATAAAGGGTGGGAAAAAAGAATGAGCACAGAATAGAGATTTCCCTTTTATACATATTGCAATAAGTTCTCCATAAAACATTCATCTGAAATAAATTAAAAAGTTCTTTTACCACTGCTTCCAAACATAAAAAGGAGCCTGTGCCCTGGCCTCAGCCCAGGTCACTATGGCCCTGATTGTCCATGGAAGAAAATTAAGGATTGAGGGGCCCACAGCCTAAGATAGGAGGGCCAGATCCCTCCTCTGAAGTATCCAACAAGAAAGGCGAGGTGACAGCATGGGCTTGGGAGATGGCAGCCAACTCCTTGAGAAACTCAGGGAAAATGACTGCACAGTAGACAGCATTCTTGACTCGAAGAGCCTCACCTTGGCGCTCAGGGGCCCCGCCCTTGGGAATTAGAACTGGAGTCGATGCCCCAGGGGAGCCCCCACCTAGGCCAAGTCCAGCTCCGTCTCGCCCAGGCTGAAGGACCTGTGTCGCCTGCCGGGCCCTTGTTGGACTGTGTGCATGCCGCAGGAGTAACTCCCCCAAGGATGGCCTCCGGCTCTTCACTGGGAATAAACAGGGGTATCAAGAAGGTGCTGGGATCAGGGAACCTGCCTGAGTTTGGGCGAGTAGACTCTTTCATCCCCCTAGGTTCCTGGATTCTCTACTAGGGTTCTAAGAAAACAAGAAATGAACCTTGGGTTCCATTTCTTATCCCATCAGTGAAGACTACCCCAAAGAACAGAGATTCTTCCTCATTCTAACATCAAAACACTGCCTGCCCAGCCTTTCCCCCTCTATCCAGCCTCCCCAGCCAGGTAACCATCATCCTTAGTCTTAACCAGCCAACACTTGAGCCTCCTCATTCCCAGCTATGATTCCTTCCTTCTCCATGCCCCCCTCACCCTGAGGAATTCTTCTCTTTTCAATCATTACTCTACCACCACCATTACCTTCCAGAACTAGTCAGGCACTTAACTTTTCCCTCCCTATCTGTAACACCTGACCCAGACCCTCTGCTCCTTCAATACAGGGACTGTATGTGTTAATCACAGTTCAGGGACTACTTCATTCCTGTCATACTTTACCTCTAAAATCTGCTTTCCTGTACCATCACTTCGCTGTTCACCAGTCCCTGTCCTATACACATCAAAACCTCCCTTTCACTTTTCCTGGCAAGGCAACTTCATACTGGCTTAGACGCAAGCCACTTAAAACACTGTCCTTCCTCTACTTTTCTGGTATATTCCTGGGTCTGAACCCATGACCACTATATAGCCTAGACTCAAGCCTCTAGATTATAACAGTTTCCATTCCCTACCTCTGATTAGCTACAGAGACACTCCACAGATCTATCAAACTTGGCACTCAGAGCTCTTTACAACCAAGCTCACACTCCTCAATCTCTCCTCAAACTCTCCACACCCACCTTGTTTTGCCATCCACATCTATCTTCTTGGAACCGAACAGGCACTTTGCATGCATGGCTCCCTCTGCCTACATTTTGCTCTCCCTACATTTTTCATCCTTTCTGGCTTAATTTTATTATCTCGAACTCTCTGGAAAATCTCCCATTTGCCCTCCACTAACTTCCTGTTTTACTGTCCTTTTCTCAACATACTTTAATAATCTCTTCTCATGTGTTCTACTTGATGAACTAATTTATGAGCTGAAAATCTTAGATTGTGCCTTATCTATCTTCATATCCTTGGCACCTCCAGTAATCCCAATGGTAGAACTACAGAAGCAAAAGCTACCACAATACTAAACCATTAGGAAATCACGCTAAGGAATTTAGCAGGGTCTTCACACTTGAGCAGTGACCTTGTGGTACTCTCTTCCTAGCCCATACACTTTTCTCCTGAAACCTCCATTTTATCTCTGTTCTTACTCTCAGCATATCATTTTGCCACCTACTTGGATAAGCAAAGAAAGAATGACATGAAACCCTTATCCCCTACCACACTTCACAAATCCATTGGTATACATCATTTTCACCTTCATCTCTACGCATTTGCCTCAAAGGGTGAAAAACAAAAAACCTGTTCAAGTCCAAAGAATCTCCTTCTGGTCTCTAAATCCCAATCCTGCTACCACTTTCAAGATCTTGCTCCCTCTACTACTACAGTCCTCTAGTCACTCTCTAGATTGTATGTTCTTTGAAGATAGAGATCTCACCTTGTACCACTCAAATTCCCTGTACCAAAAACAACGACCAGCACACATGCAAGTGCTCAGGTCCTTGTAAAAAATCTAGATTTAAAATTTCATGGTCATTTTGAATTCTCCCCTCTTATCCACTCACAACCACTCACCAAATTTTATCAATACTTCCTTCCCATTTCCACCTTATCAAATGCTTCCTTCCTTTTCCACTATTCTAAATGCATGCTTCACTGGTCACATTTGTATTATGAAAGAAGCCTCCCGACTGCTCTTCCTAGTTCCCCTTCTCCTAGCTCTAATTCACCTCCACCAACTTACTCACCCCTCCACTTGCAGATTTAAGAACCTCCAGTGGTTTCTCACTGCCTAAAAGATCACAACTTCTACACAGCCCAACCTCCACTCTGAGAAGCTTCTGCTCTAGCTAAACTTTTTTAGCCTTAACATCACTGTTCAGCTGACATTTAAACCGCTGGTCTAACTAGACAGTCCCAGTATGTTTCCTGACCAAAAAAATAAAGACCTTCCACAACTCTGCCTAAGTCTAACCACAACAAATATCATATCCTTTACTAAGCTCTCACAATTTATCAACCTAGAGACTACCCTGTCCCCTTGCCTGTCCCTAAATCCTGAAGCAAATTTTGCTGGTACTGTTGATTGGGCTCTTACTTGATAGAACTATGTTCTAGCCTCTAACCCAAAGCCTGAGAACAAACATTAAGATTCCACTTTTTTTTACAACTCTCCAGTACCTGGCATAAGGTTTCACCTTTAATAAGAATTCAACTAACCTGAACTAACAGACTGCCTAGGGAGGGCAAGGAGCAGGGTGATAGAACAGGCCTCACCGAGGGGATCGGAGCGGCGGGGGGCAGGTCCTGTTGTAGGACCCTCAGCCCAGTCCAACTTGCCACGGGCAATGAGGTACTTCTTGGCTTTGGATAGCAGTGCTGGGAAGTCCTCCTGGGAGGCCGCAAAGCTCTCAATCTTATTCTTCACTGAGCCCAGCACCTATGAAGCACAACTTCATGACATTTCTGGTGGCTCTAGACTGATGCAGACTTTTCTAGTTCCACTGGGCCTATTCCCAGCCCACCCAGGGTCACTCCAGCTGCGGACCTGGCCCACCATGGAGCCTGGACGCACCCATGCATGCATGCATCGCACACCTGCAGCAGGGACTTGACACTGGGCTGGAAGACCATGTTGGTGTTGAGCAGGAAAGAGCGGAGCAGGGGCTGGGGGTGACAGGCCAGCTGGGCCACCAGCCCCGTCAGCAGGAAGTTGACATAGACGGAGTTCTGCAGCATGTTCTCAAGTTTGGCAAAGAGCACAGCCATGAAGGGGCCTGGGGGGGATGGGCACAAGGATACAAGGCCTGAACACAATGCACATCGCACGCATTCCTCCCCAAAACAAGAAACCCCTACTAGATGAAAATATTTGTATGTTAGTCTCTGGATATGTTGGAATGTCCTGTGATCACCTATCCTGGAGAAAGTAAGACGGTAAACACCTCACGAACTCACAAGTGTCTAGACACTGGCTTTAAACACATTCGAGCTAAAGAGCCAGATCTCAGGCTCCAGAATCACAGAGATCTCATTTTAGATTTCTACTTTACCCTTTACTAGTTAGGTTACTGGATAAGGCTCTCCAAGCTTTAGTTTCCTACTTGGAAAAATAAAAAAAAATACCTACCATGTAAGGTAATTAAGAGGATCAAAGAGATATCGATATAAAGTATTGAGTCTAAGATCTGGCAAATAATATGTATTCAATTATAACCATAAGCTATACAATATTTCTTAGTTTTTAAAAAGCTCTATCCAAGAGGCACAACGGAAGAATGAATAGGCAGAGAAAGTGATTAGAACCAAAACACAAAATCAGGTTCCACATAAGACAGAGTAACACAAAACTTGGTCAAAAAGCAAGCAAGCAAGAAAGCAAGAAACTGTAGCAAAGACAAATGAAGGGGTTATATTTAATGTTTACCGTTAGAGAAGAAATCTTTGGAGGACCAGAGAAGACAAAAGCTCTGTCTTTGAGGAGCTGGGACTAAGAAGGTGGAATAGAACATGCAGCAAAAGGATAATTTAGTTCAGGGGCACTGTAAACTGACTCACAGTGGCAGAGAACAGAAGAGATTAGCATTATCCACTGGGAGAAAGATGTATCACCAGCATTAGGACTATAGAACCAACAGTCTTTCTGATCAGGAATTTTCTGGAAGAAAGGTAATATATCTCAGAACTGAACTATGAATTGAGACAGGAAAACAATAAAGGGCAAGAGGTAGTAAATCCTGAAAAAGATCACAGTACATCTTCTACTTCAGGTGCCCATGACTAGCCTTAGCTTAAAAACAACTCTAGTTTAACAGGATCCTGAGATAACCTATAACTTTATCATTCCATTCCTCTCATTGCCTGAGGGCTTCTTGTAAGAGACAATTCAAAAAGTTCATTTAAATTTACAAAGAAGAAAAAAGCTTCAATTAATACTTTAAGACTGGTAAAACCTGCATACCACCTCCTAGTGGTACTGAGTATAAAGGAGCTGAGTGGAGGATAAATAAATGAACAGATGTTTTCCAAGGTCTGCAAGGAAAGGAAGTTGACTCTAGAGCAGAAGCTGCAATGCTATACGAGCAGGATCCTAGGCCCAGGAAGGACCTGAACTGATCAAAATGGTGCATAAATTGAACATAATTAGACTACAAACAACTAAAAGATGGATGGTTCCCTTGGTCAACTTGAATCTGCCATAAACCCAAAAATGATAATCCTAATGAAAAGCTACCACTTGTTCAGATATCACAATATACCAGTATTGTAGTGATTTATATCCATCAAAGACAGAGATAGGATGCCAACTTAAGGTATGCTTAACCCAAATCCTATGATCTTAACTTTACCCACTACATTGCTTGCCAAGATGTTTTTTATTTTCCCTAGTGTGGGATATGTTGTGGGGATTACAGCAAGAGGAGGGTTAGGCTGGCTCTTAAAAACAAAGACGCCTACCTGCTTAGCTCAGGTCTAGCTTCAGAAGCATCGTGGAGAACCCAAAAGGACTCATCTGGAGAGCTCAGGGCCATGCTTTGTCATTTGCCCTCAAAGGGTGTTTCACTTTCTCTGCTTGTGTCCTTACTACTAATCATAAATCCCTAAGGCTGTCATACTAAGCAGTCATAACAGCCAGGAAAGGACAAGGACAGTGGACAATTGGGTTCTTCCTTAAAGAGGCAGGGAGGAAGGAACTGAGTAGCAAGGAGGACAGAACTGACCCTAGGATATAGGCGAGCTGACATAATACTCAACACCCTGACATACTGGTGAGAATAATCCAGAACAGAGGTTTACAAGTGCCTCCCACACAGGATACGCGTCTTCCATATAGTTCAGATATATTGCTGTGATTCACCAGCAAACACCAAACACAGAATATCCTAATCACAAATCCCAGGAAACAGCCAGACTAGGGGAAAAGGAGGAACATGCACATTGGACAGACATACAAGGCTCAAACATTAAGTCGACACTCAGACCAGCACAAGCATGGAAGACAGACAAATCTGTGGACAAAAGTATGACACAATATGTATCTGGAAGGGACCCAAGCAAAATGGATGAGGGCTAGGCAAGTACACAGAGATGACATAGCCAAGAAGTCTCACAAATCAGCACAAACATGTCAAAAGCATGCAAAGAGTACACAAAGGAGAATTCCTAGGCTAAGTAGCTTACCAGTGAAAGGCTGGCTCGGCAGCTGGTTGAGAGTCCGCAAAGGGCTGCTGAGGAAAGGGCCAGGGGGCTCAGGGGCACAGGTGAAGCTCTCGTAGGCCTCCTCCTCCTCAAGAGGTAGTGGAGGCTCTAGAGGATGCTCTGAGCCAGCTCCACCATTGCTCAATGCCACCTCCAGCTCATGGAGCTCTTGCCCAAAGCTCTCTAGTCCTGCCATACCCTCAGAGGTACCCTCTAACAGTTCCCTGGCTCCCTCCTGTGGCACCAGATGTGGCACCAGACGAACCTTCTTGGCTCCCTCAGGCCATGGTCCTGGCACTCCATTGAGCTGGGGAGGGGGCAGGTGGGCAGGGCCCTCCCCTACACTCCCAGACAGCCCCCTACTCCCCAGCTCTTCCTCCTCCCCTTGACCCACATTGTCCCTGTCCTCCTCAGGCAGTAGGCTACGTTTCTTAGTCCGGGAGCCAAGAGGACTGGGTTCAGGAGGGGGATGCTCGCCATCATAAGGGGCAGACCAGGTACGGCAGGCTCGGACACACCGGTCCACACCACGGCGCGCCTCACGCAGATACTCCAGGTAATTGTCTTCCAGCTCACCAGGCTCCTCTGCAGGGTTGGGCCGCCGGCCAGGGCTGGAGGCTGGGGATGCAGCAAGCCCTGGGGAACGAGGGGCTGGACCTGGGGACTCAGAGCCACCCAGGCTCTGCTGCCGAAGGAAGAGAGCCAGACGAGATGGTGTGGAAGGCCGAGGCACTGTCACCACAGAAGAGGAATCAACACTTGGGCTTCCCGGGCCTTCACAGGGGAAAAGAGAATAAGAGGAACCAAGGAGACAGAGGTCTAAGAAGAGATAAAATACATAGGGAGACTAAGAGAGGAGGTAATAAGGCAGAAATATAGAGACTGTTCAGATAGCTGACTCTCCAACCTCCAGATAAACTCCACCTCATCCACCACCACCCTCACTATCACCATCATCAAAGAAAAAATGAAAACAAAATGAGTACAGGACTGGACTGAAGAAAGGAAAAGGTACGCCCGGAAGTCCAACCCACATTTCTTTGGCAAGGTTAAGGATCCTTCTTGCAAAACCTCTCATCAACCTTCCCAAAGAAGGAATGTCACTCATGGTCACCTCCCTCCCCTCACCCTAGCCCCATGTCCTTGCTAAGATCACCCAGAACCCAAGCCATACCCGTGATGTCCTCCCTTCTCCCTGCCTCTCTGCTAGGCCCACCTCGTGCCCATGAGGCATGCTCTGGACGAGGTGGGCTAGGGGCACCATGCCGACAGCAGCGTGGGATTAGGGAGAGAAACTTGTCGGCTGCTCGTCCATAGAGATCCACATCACGTACAGCTGGCTTCTGGCTCAGCATCACATGGTTACATGGAACAAGATACCTGGGAAAGAGCATAAAGGAGACACAGGATATATCAAGAAGGAAAGTGCCTGGAAGGATGCAGGAAAATATAATAAAATGGCTAAGCCATGGTCCAGGAGAATACTCATGAGAAACCCCAATACAGCCCACCAACCCAGCAATACACAAGGCCCTGAGGATCAGCCATCCCTCAGCCCTGTCCCCACAGGTACCTGAGAACCAGCTGCAGCAGGACATCCTCACAGCTGAGGTTCAGGAGGGTCCTGAAGAGACTCAGAGAGACCATGCAGAGCTGGAGGATGGGGGAGGGAGGGAGTCACCGTAAGATCTCTCTACCCTCCAAACTGTTCAACAAATGAGAACTCCTCCCCCAACCCCAGGTCCAACCAACCACTCCAAGAGCAACAAATGTGCACAGGGCCTGTCATACAGTAGCCATTCAAGTATTAACTAGATGATCACATGATCTTTTGGGGTAAGACTGCACAATTCAAAGACAAAATGGACTATAAGTTAGACCCAGTGGATTTCCTGAGATCATATACGTAACAGCAGACTCTCTGGGCATATGTGCCTGTCAGGTGGGACTCTAGCACACTAGAATGAAAGCCCAAGAAAAGGAACACTGAGAAATACTGTGACCAAGTGAGTGACAAACAGGGAAAAGAGCAGCGGACTAACCAAGTGAATGCATGTCAGCAGGGACAAATAGCAACACACAAAACTGGATGCCCACCAACAAGGACCCAGAGGAAACCTGGAAGAGTCCCAACTGGGAAGTGGGTGGAGCTGTAAACATGGATTCTGAGTCACCTCTTCAACCCGTGTCTCAGAAGGTAGGATAAAAGCTCTAGGACAGCTGACAGGAAAAGGAAAAGGTAGGTGAGTTCAGATGAGGGGAAATCTTTTGTTTTAAAAAAGGAAGAAGGCTTGTTAATCTCTGGCTAAAGGAAAAAAAAAGATGTATGTAATTCTCCCTCACTCCTCTGGATCCTCATAGCATCTTCTCTACACGTATGGCAAGTATGTCAGATACCTTGTGCTCCCTCAAGACAACTAATAAGTTACAGTCTAGGGGTTAACTTTTTGGAAATGAACTGTGGGAGAATTAAAAGTCAACCACATAGCAGGAAAAAGATGAGATAGCAGTTCACATTTTGATAGCATGGTTGTTCAGAGGGCTTATCCTAAATGACCACTTTAACTAGCAATGAAGAATTCAGACTCACTGAAAATTAATACGGTGGGTAGAAAAGTAGTCCCTCAAAGATGTGCACATCCTAACATCCTGAATTTGTAAATATTTACCTTGCACAGTAAAAGAGACTTTGCAGATGTCATTAAGATTACAGAATTTGAGATGGGAGATTATCCTACATTATCTAGGTGGGCCCAATCAAGACTCAAGTCCTTAAAAAAAGAGAACCTTTACCAGGTATGTTTAAAAAAAAAAAAAAGAGAGAGAGAAATTTGAAGCATGACAAGAATGTAACCCTCACTGCTGGCTCTGAAGATGAAAGGGGCCAAGAGTCAAGCAATCTGGTTGGCTCCATAAGCTAGGAATGGTCTTCAGTGCACAGCCAGCAAAAAAACAAGAGAACCCTGTCTCACAACTATAAGGAAATGGGGGAGGAACAAGATGGCAGAGTGGTGAGCAGCAGAGAAAGAGCCTCTCCGAGAGTCGCCGTTCAGATGCTGGAATATAGCAACTCGAGGAAGACAAGGAGGAGGAGAGTGGGTCCCCTGGACCCAGGAAGGATCTGAAGCGCAGTTTGGGGCCCACAGAGAGAGTGAAGAGAGAAACTTCAACAAAGGAGGAGGTAGCCACTGGCACCTTCTCCCTGAGTTGGGACTCGCTGTGCAACAGAAGCAGTTCAAACCTGCAGACACGGAGACTACCAGCGACCCCAGGGGCCTCCACGGAGAGACACGGCAGTACAGGGGAGCGGCGGACGTGAAGGACTGCACTGGCTGGCAGTGATTGCTGAGGGCTCAGTCATCCCATGCAAGAGAGCAACTGGCCAGGAGCCATCTTGTGGGGGGCAGCAGAGCTCTGAACTCAGAGCAGCTGCCAGCTCCATCTACAGCTCCCAGCCAGGCTCAGGCCTGCGGAAGGTGCACTGACAGCTGCAGGCTGAATGAGTCTGGTCTCGGCCAGAAAACACAGGCTCACTGAGATTATCCACTATCCCACCAAAAAGCTACTGCTGTCTTGCTGGGACAGATGGGCAGGGAACGGGACTCTCTCCACATGTTGTCTACCAGCGACAGCAGAGGCAAACCTGAAAGTGAACTTTTTTTTTTTCCTCTGTCTTGTTTGTTTTTTGTTGTGGTGGTGGTTTTTTCCTTTGTTTTTTCCCTTCATTGTTTGATCTTGTTTTTATCTGAGTGTAAACGGAGTTTCTAGCCTCTTTATGGTTGTGGTTCTGTTCTGTTCTTCCTTTTATCCCTTCCTTCTCTCTTTCACTCCAGTCTTATGCACCAGTTTCCCAAAGTTAGCGTGATCCCTCTTTGTCCTCCAACCTTATTTCTAATTCCTTCCTCTTCTTCCACTTCTCTATTTCCTCCTTAACTCATTTTAAATTTTAACCCTGAGGGCAAAATTGACATATTAAGGACTTGTATACTGCATATAATTTTCTGGTTTTAATTTTGTTATATAACCACAAATCTAGTTTATACGGTTAAAAGTGGCAAATAACTGGTTAGCTCAGTCTGTTATTTTCTAGGCTGTTTGATGCTTTTGGTACCACTATAGCCAAAAGTGACATAATTGTTCTAAACAGCTGTTCTTCCTGATATTCCATGACTGAGATTGACTAAGGGTCACAGAAAATACTATGGCACAGTGCCAAAGAACCAAGGACTGGGCCAAACAGGCAGCAACTTCTCATGTCCAACAAATTGAAGAGGTAGGACCTTGCAACAGACTCAAAACCCAAAAACAAGCTACACCTGGAAAATACCTCGGAGAAGTAGTCATCTCCTAAGGGTTTTAAATATTAGCAATAAAGCAACCTGCCATAGGCAATTTACAAGCATCACCCCAGGAATTAAACTAAAGAAAGAAAAGAAAATGAGAAGACACTTAAACAAGATGCAACCCCAGACATCCAGGTCACCAAAGGCAAACCCAGGGGGCATTGAGGTGGGACAATCCGAAAGCCACCCACTGGCATATCTGAAGTGGTAACAACAAAGCAATTGAATAAGGCTCTGGAAAAAATCAAATCAGAAATAATTTCTCAGATAACTACAGAGATGATGTCCACAATAAAGATCATGCTTAGGGACTCTAGAGCAGATACAAACAAAAAAATAGATGAGCTTAAGAAAATTATGGAAGCCGTGAATGCTCAGCATAGGAAAGAAAAGGAATCCATAAGGCAGATTCAAGCAGATATCCAGGAGAACAAAAATTCCATTGAAAGTATTCACAGCAGATTAAGCCAATGTGAGGACAGGATCTCAGATACAAAGACAGGCTTGTGGTTAGTGATCATAAAAAGAAAGAATTCTTTTTTTTTTTCAATTTTAAAGATAAGAAAAAAATAAAACAAAAAAGAACAAAATTTCAAAACAACATAATAGGAGGGTAACAATGCTTAATACATTATGTATTGTTATCTTTAAATTAGTTACTCAGGGTACAAGATATCAGCATTCAATTGTCTAAACATTACTGGCATAAACCTTTCTCTTCAATGAACTAAGCAAAATTAGTAGTATATCTATCTTAACCATCATATATGTGTATGTGTGTGTGTGTGTATATATATATATATATATATATATATATATACATAATTTTTTTCTTTTCTCTTCTTTCTTTTCCCCATTCCCCCATCCCACACTCTCTTTCCTTTTGACCAGTTTCTTTCTGATTCATCATATCTACTGTACATTTTGGATCTTATTTACTCTTTCAGTTTTTCACACTAGGGAGACAATACAATGTTTGCACATGTGCGTCCGATTAATTTCACTTATGAGTATTTTCTCGAGTTGCATCCATTTACCTATAAAAGTCTCCAGTTTATCCTTCTTTATGGCTGAGTACTACTCCATTGTACAAAAATACCACATCTTTCTTATCCATTCCTCGGTTGATGGGCATTTGGGTTGCTTCCAAGATCTGGCTATTACAAATTGTGCTGCTATAAATATGGGTGCACATATATCACTGTGGTACAATGTTTTTAATTCTTCTGGGAAGACACCCAGAAGGGGAATAGCTGGGTCAAATAGGACCTCCAATCCTAGTCTTTTGAGGAATCTCCACACTGATTTCCACACCGGCTGTACCAGTCGACACTCCCACCAACAGAGGAGAAGGGTTCCTTTTTCCCCACAGCCCCTCCAGCATTTGTTATTAGTTGATTTCTTGATAATAGCCATTGTTTCTGGGGTGAAATGGTATCTCAGTGTTGTTTTACTTTGCATCTCTCGCATGACTAGTGATGCTGCACATTTTTTTGTATATTTATTTGCCAGTTGTATTTCTTCATCTGAGAAGTGTGTATTCATCTCAGATGCCCATTTTTGGATTGGGTCTTTAAATTTGGGAGGTCTGATTTTTTTGAGTTCTTTATATGTTGTCGATAGTAATCCTTTGTCTGAGGAATAGCTGGCAAACATTTTTTCCCATGTTGTGGGTTGTCTCTTCACTCTGTTGGTGGTTTCTCTTGCTGTGCAAAAACTTTTTAATAAGATGAGATCCCAGTTGTTGATTCTTTGTGATAGTTCCTGTGCAGTTGAGGTTTTAGTCATAAAGTCTTTGCCTACACCAATGTCTTCAAGGGTTTTACCTATCCTACCTTCCAGCAGATTTAATGTTTCTGTTATAATATTTAGATCTCTGATCCATTTTGAATTTAGCTTAGTGCATGGTGAAAGATATGGGTCTAGTTTTCATCTTCGGCATGTGCAGAGCCAGTTTTCCCAGCACCATTTATTAAAGAGGCTATCTTAAAAAGAAAGAATTCTTAAAAACAGCAAGGGACCATGAGAAATCAATCCAGCAGCAACTATAAGGAAATCAATTCTGCCTACAACCCAAGTATGTCCTCCAGAACTATAAGATAATGGCAACTTGCTATGTCAACAATAGGAAACTAACCCAGATAATCAGACACACAGACAGACTAGTCAGAATGATTCACTTCAAGGACAAAACACGGCATATATGAGTTAAAGAGTCAAGCCAACAATTTCAAGCTTGAAATGACCACACAGTGGAAAGGAAAGCATCTACATGTCTAACACAGGAATCCCGTAATCCGAAGAGATCTGGTTCCTCCAAGAACCATGAATCAAGGAGAAATACCCCCAAAACATGAAAGACTTCTAAGATCAAGGGATCAAAAGAAGACCAATGAAAACTAAGGACTAAAAACAATGAGGGATAACAGTTAGGATAAGATTAAGATGAAAGAAAGATAGAGCTGGGGGAGGAGGGGTCAACCTGAAAAAGGAAGTCAACTGTTGCTAAACATGAGTAAGACATTCCATGAGGCCAAACAAACCTAAGACTATTGCCTAACTTCAGCATAATGAGGAAAAAAATTCTGCTGTTATCTTTGTAAAATGAAACCTTTGCAGTCTGAGACACCTCTCCAACTTCAGGTTTACATCAATAAATCTTAATTCAAAGCGTGTATTATGATTATTTTTAGAACACTTTACAAACTACTCCCAAAGACTACATAATTCAAGAGATCTAAGTTCTTAGAACCTGTTGTTGTTCAAAGTTGCACAGATGATTCTGAACTATACACCTGGTTCAGAACACTGGTCTATGCAGAATCAGTATGGAACACCCGTTATATACCCTACCTTAGTTATTCAGAAACTGCACCTACACAAAGCATAGCTACCCAGGAATCTCACTGACCTGAAACTATACCACCAGATACCTTAATTCTAGAGTGGTTTTCCAGAACTTTTTGCTGTTGTTATTGCTTTGATTCCTTTTGGTACTGGAGATTGAAACCAGAGTCTTCACACTGAACTACATCCCAAGTGCTTTTTTTACTTTTATGTTGAGCCAAGGCCTCACTAATTCGCTAAATTGTGCAGGCTGGGCTTGAACTTACAGTCCTCCTGCCTCAGTCTTCTAGAGAGCTGAGATTACAGGCATGAGCCACCAGAACTCTTAATAACTGAAGAACTTCCACTGAAACACAAGGATCCAGGAAACTTCAACTATTTGTAATTAAGGAAGGAAGCAAAAATGGTCTCACGGGCAAAATCAATGCCATAAAATCCTCAGCTAAACTAATGCTTTATCCCTCTAGAAAGCCTACAAGTCTTTACTACCTAGAAACTATTTACTCCCATTGTATGTACATTTGTACCGGTTAAAATCCTCTTACCCTGATCAACAAGACCACGTACAATTTGGAAAAAAAAACTTTTTCAGCAGTACTAGCGACTGAATCCAGGCCCTTCACACTGAACTACATACCCATCCCTTTTTTGTTTTTTATTTTGACAGGGTCTCACTAAACTGCTAAGCTGCCCACTGGTCTTTCATCTCATAAAATACATTAAACTCTTACCCTATTTGGTGTCTTCTGCATGTTCTCCATCTAGACTGTCCTTCTACTTGATATTCGCTAGACTTACTCCTTCACAATCTCTACGTCTCAGCTCAGTATTACCTCCTCAGAGAGGCCTTGGCCATCCTATTATTTTCTAAGTATACTGTTTGTTTTTTAACATAACAATGACCACAACTTTTAGTTATTTTATTCATGTCCTTACTGGCCTACCTTCTCTCCAGGAAGTAATAATGTCTACCATTCTATCCTCAGCACCAGCAAACAGCATGGCACATAGTGAACATTAAGTAAAAATGTATAGGAAGAAGGAAGTAGATAGGTGGGTGGATGTGTGCCCCAAGTTATAGTTCAAATGCAGCAAATGCAAAGGGGAAAGAAGGTGAGCATACTAGTGACACCTAGATTATGGTATCAATATAGACAAAAATCTAAAATGATCTCAAGTCAACTACTGCATGCCAGAGTAATAAGCAGTTAAAAAGAAACTCAGGCAATGCTACATTACAGACATTGCACAACAACAAAACCCAAAGTCATGATGAACAATCATACCAAAAGAAATAACCGGGTTCTAGATTAATGTAGTAAATTTATTCTGTCCCCAAAAATGGCTGAAAGTTTAGTGCTAGAAAATGCCACCTAATTTTGAAGTGACTGGAGACGAAAACTAAAGAAGAAGAGAAACATCCTCTGAAAACAAAGGTCAGAGAGAGAGGGCTCACCCACATAAGCCAGTATAGAGCTAAGGGCCATACCCGGGAGTTGCTGCCAATACGGGCAACGAGGGTGTCAAGGATGGTGTGGGTGTCATGCCGGTGTAACAACAGGAATCGCAGGAAGGTACGGAGCAAGGCAGGCTCTGAGATACTACGTAGGAAAAGTTCCAGATAGGCGGTACTGGCGATCATCTCCTCCACAGAGGTCTGGATGAGAGGAAGGGAAAGTGTGGAAACTTATGAATTCCCTGCACATTTGAGTCATTTTTCCTGGGTTCTAAGGAAGAACCAGGAGAAGACAGGGAAAAAAGGAGGAGTACCCCACTCACTGCCTCCCACACTGGTCCTGTCACTGAAGTTTCCACCCTGTAGTCTGGTCCCAATATGCCTTGTCAACTGTGACTCTCACCTTGTGCAGGGCAGGGCCCATGACAGGCACTAGGAACCCATTGTGGATATAGTCAACCAGCTGTTTCTGCACCAGAGGGTGAGCCACCTGTAGCAATAAGAGAAAGAAAAGGGGAGAATGGTATAATACGGGAAGGCATCCTATCCCCAAGATGCCAGAATAGCAGACCTCCAGGGAATTCATCCCTTCCCACCTTCCAAGAATGATCAAGGACCATATCGCCAAAGAACCCCAACCCTACCTGAATAACTGCATTGCAAAACTCCAGGGAACTCATGAAGAGTGCAAGAGCTGGCACTCCTAGCCAGTCTTCCCGTCGCAAGCAGTGCCAATCATCCCCTGGAACCTCAATCTTTCGGGGCAGTGAGGAGTACAGGGCACTTAGCCCTGTGGCCAGCACCTAGGGGAGGTTACCAAAGGCTCAGAAAATATAAATGCATGATATGGAAACCCTTAGTCCAGAATTTTGATGAGAGTGGAGGTAAGAGATATTATCAAAGCAGGTATTTAGTTACTCAATGTGCTAGGACCTCATGAACACTGGTTCACAAAACACGTTAGTACCTTCCCTAACCATATAGGCCCATGTTTCACACCCATTCCAACTCCAGGGACTGCTTTCAAATCCAGGGCTTACTTTCAGGAGGTGAGTGCCCTGGTACCTAGACTTTCCACATCTTCTGGATAGGAAGGTGTTACCCGATGTCCACATGCCATAGCCTACCCACCACCCATACTAGGGGCTGCTAACCGGGCAGAAGTAAGAGTGATCCGCGATGTAGCGGCCCACAGTAGGGCTCCCAGCTGACAGAGCCATAAGCAGAAGCAGGGCATCACGGGCCTGCTGACCCAGGGTGCCCTCTCGATGGACAAAAGGGACAAGGCGAGAAAAGAGGAGAAGACGTGGAGCAGCTCCTGGCTCAGGAGGTGGTTGCAGGAAGAACTCGAGCAATGAAGGCTCCCGGGCCACACACACACATAGCTGGCTGAGAAGTAGCACCAGGCCTTCATCCAGTGCTGGGCTACTAGGCACAGGGCGGCCACACGCATCCAGAAGGGTGAGCAGAGCCTCACGAACTGGACCATGCCGCAACAGGGGCTGACGAGCTTCGCTCACTAGCATCTCAAATAGTTTCAATTGTTCAGCACGTCGTTCCTCGACCCCATCCCCAAGCTCATCCCATTGCAGCTGCCACGCCAACACACGGGTCAGCAGATCTTCATGCAGAGCAAATTCCAGCAGGGGCCCAGGGCCTGTGGGAGCCGAAGGGACAGCACGATCCTCTGCCAGCAATGTTAACATCTGATAAGTGTGGTTGCGCACAGCACTGAGATCATCTGCACCTCCAGAAGTTACCCGAGGGCCTTGCCGCTCCAGGATCCGCACCACCTGAAGAGAAAAAAAAATGGAAGGAACCAAAATGGGGTAGTTAGAACACAGAACACAGAAGGTTAGGACAACTCAGGTAATCAATGAACTACACACTTTTGGCATATGGTCTCCTACCTGGGACCAGTGATTCTTGAAGACCATGAGGCAAGTCTCAGGGTCAGCCATGACAGGGGCCTGAAGACTGGCCCCCTGAGGTACACGGTGTCCAGGAACCCGGGAGGCCAGTCTGCTCAGCCAGTTCATCCTCTCCATGAGGCAGGCTGGGCAGGGCCAGCAGCCAGAGGGTTACACTCTGAGGATATGCCGGCTGGAGGCTTTCTCCACTTCTGTCTCCAGTCTGCTTCATCCGGTCTGTAGGAGCCAGTAACTGGCCATGGAACCAGAGATTATACCGGACTGGAATAACAAGCCCAGAGATCACTGCCCAGTCCAGACTTGCAAATCTAATTCAAGGAGAGAGAATGGAAAGGATAAACAAAAGCTTACCTCTCTTATATGGAGTAGGAGGCACTCCTAGTCTAGGGTTCAGGAAAGATCTCCCCCAACTAATGGTGTGAAAAAGTTTGTTACGGTTTATATCTAGATGTCCCCCTAAAACCTCATGTGGTTGTACGTGGGACCTTTGGAAGGCACGTGGCTTATAGGCTCGTGGTAGCCAACCTGCTGTTAGGAGGTGCAGCCTGGTCGGAAGAGGCTGGTCACTGTGGAAGTGACCCAGAAGGTTGTATCTCCCCTTCCAGCTCCTCCCTTGCAGCTCTCTCCCTCCCTTCCACCATGACATGACTGGCTTCTCCTCTGCGATGCCCTTGTGCCATGCCACCCTGTCCTGGAGCCAGCTGACTTTGACTTTGGACTGAAACCTCCACAAACTGTGAGCCAAATAAAACTTTATTCCCTTTAAAAAAAAAAAAAAAAAAAAAGGCTTACCTCTCCTTACTCTCTAGCAGGAAGAACTCAGAACCACCACTCCACTGAATGCTCCACTCATTTATACACATGTATACACACAGCTAGCACTGGAAATTCAACATGCTAAAATAAAATTCATGCTTTCTACAACCAAATTTCTTATTCCTCCAGCCTTTTCCACCTCAATAAATAATACCAACATTCACCTACATGTTTAGTGTACATCAAAAGCCTATGCTTCATCCTCGTTCCTCCTTTTCCTTAAAATTTCCAGTTCATCAGCAAATCTTATCATCTCTATTCTCAAAACATGTCTCGCTATTGCAATAGCTTCCAGTCTGACTTCCATGCTTCCATTCTTACCCTCTGAAGAGTCTATTTGCTGCACAGCAAGCCGGGCAATATTTTTAAAACATAAATTACATTATAGGTCTCCTCTGCTGAACATCCTCCAACAATTTCCTATCATACTAGTAATAATCTAAATTCCTTACCTCGACTCCTATAGAGACTGTATGATCTAATCTGTATAAGTACCTATCATTCTCTTCACTCATACTTCAGTCACATAGGCTTTCTGGAACATTGTACTCTGCCTGGAATGTTCTCTCATTCTTCACACTTCTGTCATTGCTGTTTTCAGATGTAATCTCCTCAGAGAGGACTTACTTAACAATTCTGTCTAAATAGTTCGATCTTCCCACCTTCACTCTCTAGCTTCCTAGTCCTACTGTCTTAGCACTATCTAAAATTATTTAATCCATCTTCCCCACTAAAATATTAGCTCTTTGAGAACAGAATGTATCTGTCATTTTTATTGTTGAATCCCCACTATCTATGGTAGCACCCAGGACTCAATACATACTTGTTCAGTGAATGAATGCTTAAGTAAATGAAGAAGAAGCAAAAAGTACCAAACTAACTATTGGCCCACATCACAGCCCAGTTTCTTCATTACACCCAGAACCTCCTCATCAGTATTGTCTCTAAAGAGCATAAAATCTTCTTGGGAAAAATATGGTTCAGTTATCCTTCCCCTTTACACTCAAAAAAAGAATGAAAAAACCAGAAACCTGACATGAGAAGCAACCTGAGGGCTCAGATTATACTAACCAAAGATTACACTAACCAACACCTCCTTTCACCCAGATACTCTCTCACAATCACCAGATCACAACTAAAGGAAACAGCAACTATGCTAAAGAAAAGGTGACATAGGACAGGTGACAGTATTATAAAAGGCAGGGCTTACTCACTGATTAACTCAATGTATATCCATACAAAGCAGTGAAAATTGTGCTAAACAAGCAATGGAAATACAAAGATGGATAAAAACAGCTGAGAGGGCCTACACATATATGCCAACAAATATAAACAGAAATATTTACAAAACTGTCAGAGGGGCAAGAAGGAAAAGAATTAACTCTGCCTGGGCTGCTGTACAAGCTTTCCAAAGGTAGCAAGGAGGTAATATCTGACTCAGGTCTTTAATAATGTAATACTGGTTATGGAGAAAGCAAAAGGAAAGGCTTTTTCCCCACCTTGAGATAGGGTCTCACTACATAGCTCAGGCTGGCCTTGAACTCAGTATGAATTCACGCCAGACTGGTGTCGAACTCACAGCGATCCTCTTACCTCAGTCGACCAAGTGCTGGGATTACAGGCATGCACCACCATGCCCCATAGTGCTAGGCTTGCTTAATATTTAGAACAGTATAAACAAAAATACAGTACTGTGAAAGAGCATGACGAATTTAAAGAACATATGTAAGTTTGGTGTGACTTAATCACAGACTAGAGAAGAGATGTACCATATTGAGTTCAAGGATAAATATAGGTGAAGGTTATAAATATCATACTAAGGGATTTGGATTTTATTTATTGACATCTTGGAAACAAAGGTGGTTTTTCAACAAGGAAATGACAAGAACAATGCCTTTAAAAATATGTTAGGAAGCAATTTAAAGTGGAGCAGAAAGAGACAGACAGAAGGCAGTGGACAATTTGTAAGATATTTCAAGTCTTAAATCCGAGCTGAGCGTGGTGGCATATGCCTGTGATCCCAGCACTTGGGAGGCTGAGGCAGAAGGATCGCTGCGAGTTCAAGGCCAGCCTGGGCTACGAAGTGAGTTAAAGGCCAGCCTGAACTGCACAGTGAAACCCTGTCTCAAACAGCCAAAAAGAAAAAATGTAATCTGAGATCCACCTCTGTCTTAACATGTTCCATTCAATACTGAAACTAAGGGGGCTGGTGATATAGCTCAGTGGCACAAGTGCCTGCCTGGCAAGCACGAGGTCCTGAGTTCACTTCCCAGTACCCACATTAAAAAAAAAAAAAAAATACTGAAACTACTCAGACCTGAAATGTATCTGCCAATAATTTATATTGTAATGCCTCTGCTCTTTTTTTTTTTTTTTTTTTTTTTTTTTTGTGAGTACTGGGGGTCGACCTCAGGACCTCGCACGACAACAGGCGCCCGTGCCGCTGAGCGATATCACCGGCCCCTTTTATCGTATGTGGGATCCGGGAGTCGAACTCGGGCCCTCGCGCTTGCCAGGCAGGTGCTTATGCCACTGAGCCATATCACCAGCCCCCGCCTCTGCTCTTTTGACAAGAAGCTATATCATTCATTCTTCTTTGACATCCCAGTGCCACAATACTGAATGGCATTCGAAAATGTTTGTGCAAGTAAACGTTGACTTAATTATAATAGCTAACATACTATGCTAGCTATGCAAGCTAACACAATTAGCACTTATTATGTGCCAGGCCCCATTCTAAGTACTACATGAAGTAGCTCATTTAAACTTCATAAAAATCCTATGTAGCCTGGCATGGAGGCGCACGCCTATAATCCCAGCACTGGGGAGGCTGAGGCAGGAGGATTGCTGTGAGTTCAAGGCCAGCCTAGGCTACAAGGTGAGTTCAAGGCCAGCCTGAACTGCATAGCGAAACCCTGCCTCAAAAAAAAAAAAAAAAAAAAAAAAAAAAAATCCTATGCATTCTACTATACCCATTTTACTTGTGAGAAAATGAAAGCCCAGAGATGTTAAACAAATTGCCCAGCATTCCAGCAAGTAAGTGACACAACTGGGATGCAAACGCAGCTAATGTGGCACCAGAGTGAGTTAGTCACAAAACAAAAACAACAAAGCCTGACGAAAGAAAGGAGGATAAGAGTATATCAGTAAAAGATAATGCCACTAATAGATGAGCAACACATATCAAGGTGAATTACGTTTTAGAAAAAATGAGTAGTTTGGGCCATATCAAGTTTTGAAACACCTATAGGATTATTTCATGATATCCAGAAAACCAGTAGAAATTGAGCTTGAACTCCAGTCAAATCAAAACTAGAGATACAAATTCAAGTGTTACTAGTGCACAGGTATTAGATGAAGCTATAGAAGTAGATGAAATTATCCAAAGATATCAGTAAATCATGAAAAGAGTGAAGGAAATCCTAAGGGAAACCAGAATATAGGAAAGTGAGTCTTTAAAGAAGACTGTAAAAGTAGGAAGAAAAAGAAGATAGTAAGAAATAGAAGGAATAATGATCTAGAATAAAACAAAAAGAAGGTTCAAGAAACTGGAGATCAGCTGGGTGTGGTGGCACATGTCTATAATCCCAGCACTCCAGAGGCTGAGGCAGGAGGATTCCAGAGGTTGAGGCCAGCCTGGTCTACATAGTGAGACCCTGTCTCAAGAAAAACAAAAAAAAGAAATAAACTGGAGATCACCTGTACTGTACAAATCCATACAAAGATGTAAAATAAAGATTGAAAATGGTCTGCTGCTTTTATTATTTAAGTTTTTAATAAACCTAAGAGAGTACTGTAGCTTAAAAATGAACAGGAGTCAAAAGCTTGTGAGACATGCTTTCAGGAAATTCAGTGATATGGACAGGGATGAAAATAGGTCAAACAGCTTATAAAAACTTTGGTGAGATGTAGTCAAGAGAGTTTTTATGTTTTTGTTTTGCTTTGGGATGGGGAATCTCAAGGGCATTCAGTGAGACAAGAAGCCTCAAGAAAGTGAAAGGTTATAAATAAATAAGATACGGATAACAGAAAAATAAGGTATAAGCAGTGATGGTGAACCTTTTAGAGCTTTCAATGATACAAACAGCCCGCTGCGGCATGCGTGCCATAGGTTCACCACCACTTGTATAAAAATAAGTCTAAGAAAAAGTTATACCACTTTCTCTGAGAAAGAAGGAAGAGAGTAACAGTTTAGGTAAATATGAAAGTAAAGACAGAGGGAAGTTTAAATCAACCATTCCCCCTTACTCCCACCCCAAAACTTCCCTCTCTCATTCACCCAAGAGAGTGACACTGGAAGTAAAAGACAAAGGGTGAAAAGGTGAAAGAGCCACAGAACACATGCTTGGGTCTTTCATACCTGGTTTCTTAAGGACCATCAAACACAGTCACACAATACTTCTGCAGCTATGAGCAGCAAGGATGTTCTGGGAAAAGTACTTCCACGTGTTCCACATACTTAAAGTCCCAAGCAGACATGGACTAAAGAACTACCCCCTGAACTCTCCCGTTACCAGCCCCGCTTACGATTACTAGCCCTGAGATACTAAACTGTCCCCTGTTGGTTTCTTGATTTGATTTGTTTTGTTTTTTTGAGATGGGGTCTTGCTATGCAGTTCAGGCTGGCCTTGAACTCACTTATGTAGCCCAGGCTGGCTTTGAACTCACAGAGATCCTCCAGCCTCAGCCTCCCAAGTGCTAGGATTACAGGCATGCACCACCACATGTGGCTCCTTGGTTTCTTTAAACCCTGACAATACTTTTGTAAATACAGTCCCTTTATTAAACACTTCTCAAACTCAGTTCGGGCCATCAGCCACCTACAAGGAGTTTGACCAATTAAGAATAGTCCTGTTTACAGAATACCTTTTTCATCGTATCCCATTTGAGGACTGAAAACAAATATAAACCCTACAATCAAATAAGAATAACCAAGTACTAGTATGTAAAGCTTGAGCCCTGGAATCCTTCAAACAAAGGCCTACCATCTTCCAGCTGTGTGACTTTAAATAAATCACTTCACACATCTGAGCCTCAATTTCCTCATCAGTGAATTCCTAATGAAATACTGTCAATTTTAAGATAACCTATGTAGCACTTCAGGCATAAAGTGGGTAATCAAAATTACATGTTTCTTTCCTCCTTCCCTTTCCTGATCCTGTTTGACCAAGGTGTTCACATCTCTGACTGAGAGATCTAACCTGCTCTCCTGTGTCCATTCTCACCACCCTCATCACTTTCACACTCACATCCCAGTAAACTGAAGAAGGGCCAAGTTCCCAGACTCAGCAAAATAAGGCCTTACCATGTCCAAAACTAAACTGTCTCCAGCTTCTGAAACTTAATTACCAGGATTAGCAAACTTCTCCTACCTTGTAATAATACCTGGGGTGCCCAATACTGCTCCACTGATTAATCATCAAAGAACACTGCTCACAGACCCAAGAAAGACTGGCCTGTAGGATCTTTTCTCATCGCCTCCCCATCCCTTTTCAGAGATCTCAAAGAGAAGAGCCACATGGGAATCAGTATCTCACAATTCAACCCAATATTTAATCTAGGCCCTGCTCACATACCGAAAAAAATATAAAAGGCCATAAGTTGGTGTTCCCGTCACCTACTTAAGATTCCCAGCAAAGTTTAGAACAAAACAAAGAAGAGCGCAGTATCAGCAGCCTCTAAAGATATCCTTTCCTCACACAGCAAAGGGCAAAAATGGGTAGACTCCCCTCACTTTCCAGATTTCCCCTCAGGCTCAGCCACAGGGTAACAAGGGGAAGGAGGACCTGATTATTCAGACCCACAAACTGCCGAAGTCGGACTCACCTTAAGGTCCAAAATATACCTTTATAGGCACACACAGCAAGAATGTCAACCAACCTAGAATAGCAGACACAGGGCAGTAAATGGGTCAACCTCACTTGTGAACCTTTGCCCTGGGAGAGGCAAGAAAAGGAGGAAGCTGGGGGCAGGGACATATCTGCAATGTCTGTATCAGTCAGGGAGAGACCAAAGTGACCTTCCAAGAACAGATCAGTAGTCTTAAAAGTGTATCTCTCTCTAAAATGGCTCTTCTGAGGCAAGAAGATTAAGACATAAGAGGTATGAATGGCCTGTTATGCAAATTATTGAAAACAGAAAAACCCTAATTGAACCTCATAAACATACAAAAGAAAAAACAGCAGAAGAACATCCACTTCATAGGAACCTAGCAATCTAGAACCTAGCTCACATATCCTCCCTGCTTTTCCATTCCTCAAATGAATCAGGATATAGCCACAGCTCATCTTTCCTCTCCTCCCCTAATACCACCTCTGCTTCTTATAGGCATCCTCTCATCTGACTCCAGCAGAGCCTTATCATTCCCAAAGTGGATCTCTATCACACAGTGACACCCCTTTACAACAGTGAATCCTCAGGTTATCTCCACCTCTGTTTAGGGTGACAAAGATGTCAAAGAGAAAGTGAAACTGATCATAAAGGATAAGGAAAGCTCACTGAGCAGGGAAGAAAACGCATTCCTAGTAGAGGAGCCAGCTATTGCAAAGATTTCAAGGCTCAAAAAAGTAACATGTTTGTCAGGGAACTGTGAACAATTAATTCAAGCTAGAACACAGAGTAGGGAGTGGCAGGAGACAAAGCTGGAGGTGATTTGAGGCCAAATGAGGCCATATTAATGAATTTGGATGTTATCCTACGAGATAGAAAGAGCCAAAGTTTTTCAGCAGATGAGTTCTATGATCAGATTTGTATTTTTAGAAAGGTCATTCTAGGGATGAACTAGAAAAGAGCAAATTTTAAGGCCACAGGCTGTTAAGAAATCAGATAATAAATGAGGAATAGCTAAACTAAAGCTTAAACATTGAAGATGTGACAATGGAGATAAAGAGAAGAAAGATAACAGAAATGTTTTAAGATTTTAGTCACTGAATTCACTTCTTTTGGTGAAGGAGCAGAAAGTATGGAAAATGACACAGAAATCCTCGCCTGAATTGAAATCCGACATACAGTGCAAAAATGGTCTTTCAGGGCAAAGACAGTAAATTCTGTTTTAGACATGTTAATTTCAAGATACCTGTGGAGATATACAGAACACTGGATACACAGAGACTGAGACTAGATACAGAGAAGTAATCATCTCATTATGACATATTTTTTATATTTTAAATCTTCTCTCTAAATTCAAACTATCTTTTCATGTATTTGTCTCTCCCAGCAAGACTAAGAACTCCTTGAGATGTCATGGGACCATGACTTATTTATCATTTTCTATAAAATGTGAGCAATGAGAGAACAGACTATATCCTTAAGTAGTATTTTCTAAATGTGTAAATGCACCAATACTCTATATGAATGAATGAGTCTGTTCTCCCAGCATTTATCAGACTGCCTGGCACACAGCAGATAAGGAATAAATGGTTACACACCAGATCCCAACATGTTTCTAACTCTGTATCATTCTCATCTATGTTTCATTCTCTCAGACCTACCAGTAAACTATAAGTCGTAAGTGAAAATCCATTATAACTAACGTACTGCTATTTCAACAAAAGATTCAGTATAACAAACACTACACTTACCAAATCCAGCACTTATTCCAGTACCACCAAGAATTTGGACAATCCCTAAGACTCCTCCTACATGTGATTTAACTCATCCTCATCATCACCATGTGACCCAGGTAATATAGATACCTATTACTATGTCATGGACAGAGTATTAAACATAACCCTCATCTCTATGACACCCTCAAAAGTCTCCTTAATCTCATTTGAAAAAAGAATAATAACAAATTATAAAAAACACTTTTTGCTGAGTATAAGGTCCTCCACATCATCACGCTTCCTATATACCCATATACCCCATACCCTTTGCCCCACATCACCTTTACTCTCTGTTACAGATCTTTCCAAAGTCACTCTCACTCTCCGGAGATTTTGAGTCCAGTTTTGCCACTTTATCCCTTATGCCCTCTAGCTTCTGAATTTGATTCCTCAACTGGAAAATAAGAATTCCTCCCTTGGCCTACTTCACAAGATATCTACATAAATCCAATAAATTTGAGATTGCTTTGCAAAGCATGAAACTTTGATTTCATAGCAAAAAGACTACTATGAAAGCATGAATGCTGTTCAGATATCAGAAGTTATACAGAATTACCATACAAATGCACGCCTCCTCAACATAAAACAGCAATCATACCATCACCACCCTAAATTTCAGGATTTCATGAACTGGTAGAAATAATTTTTTGAAAGTTAAAAATTAAAAACAGGGTTGTCACTTTCTATTTTGACAAATAAAACCATTTTTAAAAAGCCACCATCTACTGTCATTGTTATTTCATTAGTGAAAGAGCACTTTAACATCAACAGGGTAGGAAAGATAATCTCAGAGTAAATTTAGCTTTATGGAAAATTCACTATGCGGTCTCTCTTTCTTTCCACCTTATATGGATGAAAATTATCATGGTCTTTGGCCCAGTGTTTAAGAACCATTATTCTAAACTCTATTGTGCATGTAGGTCCTACAGAGTCCTAGACAGGCTGCCAAAGGTTCCACCAGTATGAAGACCTGTTTGGCCTCCAGAGAGAAGCAATGATAATATATCATAGACTAAAACAGTTGGTTCTGAGGCTGACACTTTGGAATATAATGGAGGCTGTGGCTGCCCCTAATTCTCAGGGAATGGTCTTTGGGAAAACCTAACTTTTCCTAGCATTGAGGAATAGTCAAGATGTCTCAGTTTCATGACAGAATGTCAGCAGAGAGGCAAATTTAAGGGTGTGAAAGTGGCCATTATCAGTGAATGGAATCCAATTTTCCAAAATTTTCATGTATAGGTTGATGGGGAGAAGAGGGCTTCTAAAATACTAATGAAGTGATCCCAATTACAGGGTATAGAGGGAGACATGAATTCCAAAGAAATAAGAGAAAACTTTTAGAGTGGTAAAAATGTTTGGTATCTTGATACTGACAGTGGTTCCACAAATGTGTACAGATGTCAAGACTCATCAAGTGTACATTTTAAATATGAGCAGGTTATTGTACGTGAATTTATGTCAAAGTAGTTTTTTTTTTTAATTTAACTTTAAAAACAGGAGAGCAAGGCCATCCTGTTTGGTAGCCTAAATATAGTGCTATATGTAGCTAATCATGCACCTCCCAGGAAAAGTTGAATTAGCAACTCAAAGTAGTCAGTCCAATATAGATAAGGTTAGTCCAACCATAGGTAAGGAGCAATAAGGGATTACTGTACTATTGCTCAGGACCAGGAAGAGAGAACACAAGCCATAACTTAAAAGAAAAAAAAAAAAAAAAAAAAAAAAAAAACCTTCATGAAAGGCCTCACCTTCAAGTCTGCAATCCAGAAGAAACTGGCGCCCCAATGATTACTCTATTGACGACTAAGCCCCCAAAATGACTTTTCATTATCATAGCTACTATTGCCCATGACGCCTTCTTTTTTTTTTTTTTTTTTTTTTTTTTTTTTCTCCCTCCAAAATCTATAGAATCCATTGGAGGGGGAAAGCAAGTACAGAGCACTTCTATCCATGCTGTCCAATCTAAAACTATCGCTCTCACTGCTTGAGCAGGACAACCCACTGGAGGAGGCCCAGAACCGACCTCACACCTTTACCCACGACTCACAACCTTCCTTCCTCTTCCCCTGCCCTGCCTTCAACTCCCGCGTCAACTCTCCGCCACCCCCAAGGCTCCCGCCTTGGCCCTTTACTCTCCTCACTCTCCTCGCACAGGCCTCTCCCCCTCGCACTGTCCCAGGACTGTCCCTCACCCGTGCCCACTGTAGCCCCAGCCCCTGAGGATTCCGTGTTCGCGAGTTCCTTCAACCTGGCCCCTCAGAAAGCACCCCAGCGGTTCATATAACCAGCCCCCTACCTGTCCATTCACCCCAACCTCTCATCCTGCTCCCCTACCTAGACACAGTCCCTTACCACCCGCCAACTCCTCACACCGTCCCCTCACAACTAGCAGTCACCAAACCCGATGCCATCATTTCCCAGTCCCTCATCCCTCACGCGCCTCTCCGGCCCTCGGACCTATGCGTTCGGTTCACTCACAGAACGCCGACCTGGGCCAGGCCCCGTCGTCGTGGATGCACTAAGGTGAGTTCAGGCCGCCGCCATCGCTCTTCAGGAGCTCCAGCCGCGCCCCGCCCCGCGCTACACGCAGCCCGCGCCCCCGCGCACCACACGTAACCGCCCAGCGACGCAGGACTGGGCAATGGCGTGATAGCTCATTGGCTGGGCGAGGCCAAAGCCGTAGCGTCGACGCTTGTTTCCTGGCAACGGCCGAGTGCAGGGGCGGGGTGGCCGACGGCATTCGGAGGAAGAAGTACCGCCTTCCCTCTCGGGTTCCGCCCTTCCAGCTGTAAACCCCGCCCCTCAGGGGGACTCCGACGTATCATAGGAGCAGAGCTCTGGGGAGGCGGAGGCCCGCAGGGCTGGGGCGGAGCCTGGGGAGGAAAGGTCGAACCAGAGGGCAGAAGGCGGGACCTAAGAAGGGATGAGACTTTTAGAGGCGAGGCAAACCAGAGGGGCGGGGCTTAGGAGAGCCAGGGGAACGGAAGAACCCGGGGAAGGGGGCGGGGCCGCGGGGGCCTGAGCGGTAGAAGAGTGGGCGTGGGGGGCGTGGCTAGCCGTAAAAGCGTAGGCCTAGGGGAGGGAGTCAATAGGTGGGCAGGCCCCGCACAAAAGCTGAACCCTGGAGAGTGCTGACTGTAAACAACCTAGTTCGTTTTTGTCCCACCTGCGCGTACTGTTGCACTGTACCTTAGCGCCCTAGCAAAAGCCACCTCTCCCTGAGTCCCGCAACTCCTATGTTCTGTGTTGCTCCGTGACCCTTTGGGTATTGCTTTAGTTGGTCAAGGAACAAAGATTAAGAGCCTACAGGACAGGCTGATGTCCAAGTCGATTAGAATGAGTCTCTGCCCTCCGGGACCTCAGATCCTTAACCAGACACAGACGATTGCAACGTAGTATAAGAAGTGCTGTAGTAGAACCATCTAGGAGCAGCACTTAGCATGATTTTTGTGTACAGAGACTGAGAGGAAGAAAGGGCAAAGGGCCCCAAGGAAGACTTCCAGGAGAAGATGCCATCTGAGCTGAGTGTTGGGAAACAAGCAAGAGTAAGATAAAACTGAGAGAAGTGGAAGTTTCAGACAAGATCTGAAGTTTCCAGTATCGTGCCAATGTTATCTGGTTTGATCATTTTCCGTCCTGAGGTTATATAAGATGATAACATTAGGGGAAATTGGTAAAGAGTTTACAGCAACTGTCTATATTATTTTTGCAACTTTTTTATAAGCCTAAAATTAGTTCAAGATAAAAAGTATTTAAAAGAAATTTGTGAATATGCATAAATCTTTCCTAGACCAAAACAAGAGCCCCACTAATTCTCCCTCAACCTGATGTCCCTTTCATTACTATCATCTTTCTTAGTCAACAAGTCATAATCTTGCTACATGCCAGGCCAATATTGTGCTAAGTGTTAGAGACAAGAGGAATGGGACATGCTTCGTTCCCTCCAGAAGCTTACTTACAGCCTGGCAGGGGAAATAGGGTAAACAGGTAATTACAAATTAGAAGTTGCAATCCAGAAGACCAGAAGGCAAGACAGGATGGGCCACGGGCGGATCGTGCTCTATGAACTGCAATCAGAGTGTGTCTAGATCCTCGGGAACATGCAGAGAAAATGTCAGATGGGGCTCGTTATGGCTTGTGTCTAGATGTCCCCCACAAAGCCTCATAGGTGGCGCTTTTTCAGAAGTGACTGGATCTAGAGGGTGTGATGCTAGATCAAGGGCACTAGGATTAAGGGTGTGAGTGCTACCTGACCTAAGTAGCCTGGATAAGATATAAGGGGCAGAGAGATGCTGTTAAGGTCCCCTGCCCAGGCAGTAAGCTTCCAGGAGGGAAGGAAGAATGTCCTACTCCTCTTGTTTCCAATACTTAGCACAGTTTTGTCCTGGAACATAGCAGGATTCTAACTTGCTGACCCAGAAAGATGATAGTAATGAAAGGGACATCAAGTTGAAGGAGAATTAATAGGGCTTTTGTTTTGGTCTAGAAAAGATTTATGCATATTCATAAAAAGGGAAAAGTTGGAAGCTGAAGATCCAGAAAATACATGGAATGATTGTTGGCATTAGGCACTAGAGGTAACAGGAAATGAATAAGGACAAAAGCACTATAAGATGGCCCCCATCACACCATCCAGTAAGAAGGTGAGATGGATATGAATGTAGATAAGGGTATAGAGGGCCGGTGAGATAGCTCAGCAGCATAAGCACCTGCCTGGCAAGCGCGAGGTCCTGAGGTCGATTCCCGGTACCCACATAAAAAAAAAAAAAAGATAAGGGTATAGATAGTGAAAACAGAGCTCATATCTGATATGAGAGGCTGCTCTTTGTCTCTGTAGACTAGTTTAGCACCTGACACAGATGAGCCATTCAGAAAATAGTTGTTAAATAAATAATGAAACCCAGCAAAGAACCTGCGCAAAATAAAGCAGAATGTTTGAACCTACATTGAAATCCAGATCTCCTGCTATACAGGGCCCCTGTGTAGCTCAGCTTGGAGTTAAAGGAGGGGAAAAAGAAGACAGAAATAAGGACCAGGCTTCCTTCTGAGGCATGCTCTCTCTGCCTTCTCCAGGGACCTCATTAATGATGTTTAGGTGGCAGGTGTGAGCCTATGCCCAGGAGATAGGGCAGGGTGCTAGAGCTACACTGCCTCCACCGCTTCAGTGACTGCTAGTTCTGGTTGTGTTGCTAAGAGCTTCAAAGACAGAAGTCGGAGCCCAAGGGCAGCCTCTTCCAGGCAGTCAAGCACTAGCCCCCACCTCCCCAAGTAGAGAGGCCCTAGATACTTCAAGTACCACAACCAGGCCACAGAACCATGAGCCAGGACAGCAAAGTGAAGACAACAGAGTCCAGTCCCCCTGCCCCCTCCACAACCAGGTGAGGAGTCCTAGTCCTCAGTATCAAATCTGTTCTCCTTACTCCATAAACCTCATTTCGCTTAGTGCTCCAGATTACAACCACAGCATTGAATGTCTGGTGAATTGGTGAAGCAAAGTCTCCCTTTTCACCTGCAGGAAGAGGCTGCCTGTCCTGGATCCATCTGGGGATTACTACTACTGGTGGCTGAACACGATGGTCTTCCCAGTTATGTATAACATCATCATCGTCGTGTGCAGGTTTGGCAGGGGCACTGAAAGGGGGCCTTAAGGTGGGGGGTAATGGCCAAAGAGTGAGGCCCAGGAGAGGGGTGGGCCCTTGGGCAGTGCCCAAAGGAGGGGCAACACCCATAGAAAGGGCAACACCCATAGAAGGACCCAAGGCAGAGTAATGGGCCTGATAGGACTGCCTTACACACAGAGGGTGATTCTAAACCTAACCTTCCTGTCCTGGCCCCATAGAGCCTGCTTTCCAGACTTGCAGCATGGTTATCTGGTGACCTGGTTCGTACTGGACTATACTAGTGATCTGCTGTACCTACTGGACATCGTGGTGCACTTCCACACAGGTCAGTGAAACCCTAGGTCAGACAGAGCCTTTGTCCCATGTTCCCTTCCTAAATAAAACCTCTTATTAACAAGGAAGAAGTCCCCTCCACTTTTACCTGCCTCTGCCTATGCTTGACAACGTTGCTGTACTCACCGCAGAAACTATGGAGTGGCTTATGTCTGCCTCCGCCCTGTCCCTGTGTCTATCTCCGTGCCCTAACCTGGCCTGTCCACCCTCACCCATGGTTGATCCCAAGCTGTCCCCTCCCTTCTCCTCCTAGGGTTCTTAGAACAGGGCATCCTGGTGGTGGACAAAAGTAGGATCGCCAGTCGCTATGTTCGCACATGGAGCTTTGTGTTGGACCTGGCTTCCCTGATCCCCACCGACCTGGTCTATATGCGGCTAGGCCCCCACATACCCACACTGAGGCTGAATCGCTTTCTTCGGGTGCCCCGCCTCTTTGAGGCCTTCGACCGCACAGAGACCCGCACAGCTTACCCAAATGCCTTTCGCATCACCAAGCTGATGCTCTACATCTTTGTCGTCATCCATTGGAACAGCTGCCTGTACTTTGCCCTGTCCCGGTACCTGGGCTTTGGGCGTGATGCCTGGGTGTACCCAGACCCAGCACAGCCTGGATTTGAGCGCCTACGGCGCCAGTACCTCTACAGCTTTTATTTCTCCACCCTGATCCTGACTACTGTGGGTGATACACCGCTGCCAGCCCGGGAGGAAGAGTATCTCTTCATGGTGGGTGACTTCCTGCTGGCCGTTATGGGTTTCGCCACCATCATGGGTAGCATGAGCTCTGTCATCTACAACATGAACACTGCAGATGCGGCTTTCTACCCAGATCATGCGCTGGTGAAGAAGTACATGAAGCTACAACATGTCAACCGCAGACTGGAGCAGCGCGTTATCGACTGGTGAGATCCTCAGGTTCCATATCAGGCCAGAGAGAAGCCCACGGTAGAATTTGGGGAGGCAACCTCATTCTCAGTACACACTGGCCCAAGGCAGTCGAAATGTGGTGTTCATTCCTAGATCTGTAGGAGGGCTTGGAAATGGGTTTCTTCCAATGAGACACTCTGGACATTTTTCTGAGAGAGGGTGGGGAAGAGACTGATAGGAAGAGGAACTCATGCAAGGAAGAGATAACATGGAGATGAGGGAATGGGAGGAGTTCGTGCCTGGTAGGTCTCTGAAGGCTCTGGAAGGAGTGAGTGGAGATGGCCAATACACCCCAAGGGGTGGCCAACAAGGTGGCTGACTGTATCATGGTAGTGCATGCTGTGATCTGAACAAAAAGAAGTGTCACACAGTTGAGGAGCCTGAGCAAAGGCTCCCCAAGAGGATGAGAACCCAGTGGCTGAAGTAGCTATCAGTATAAGTGGTGTGAGACATCCATTATGGGTAGGGTGGAGCCTGATGGGAGGTAAAGGTGTGTTATTCCTTGTCAAGCATTGGAGGCTTCCAAAACTTGCATGAGGTAGAAGAGGCCAATATGTGTCTTTGACCGAGAAAGGAGAACAGACAACTGTCAGGGATCCCCCCTTCCCCGTGATCCCTCTGAGACCTCAGTGTGGTCGGGCTCTTGGCTAAACTGAACCCTGATGGAAAGGGTGGAGACAGGCATGTAGGGGGCTGGTGAGAAAATGGCACTGTCCCTTCTCCCAGGTACCAGCATCTACAGATCAACAAGAAGATGACCAATGAGGTAGCCATCTTACAACACTTGCCCGAGCGGCTTCGGGCAGAGGTTGCTGTGTCAGTGCATCTGTCTACTCTGAGCCGGGTACAGATCTTCCAGAACTGCGAGGTGAGCCTTCTGGAGGAGCTGGTGCTGAAGCTGCAGCCCCAGACCTACTCACCTGGTGAATACGTGTGCCGCAAGGGGGACATCGGCCGAGAGATGTACATTATCCGCGAGGGTCAGCTGGCTGTGGTGGCAGACGATGGTATCACACAGTACGCTGTGCTTGGGGCAGGGCTGTACTTCGGGGAGATCAGCATCATCAACATCAAAGGTAGGCACCCTAGCACTTGTGCCAGGGACAGGGCTGAAGAGGGAAGTGGGGAAAGCAGAACCAAGAGTGGGACAAGGTGCCACCTCAAGGCACATAGATAAAGGAAACTTGACCCTTACCTGAGTCACTACAGGGGTCAGGAGAGAAGCAGGACATGAGTTCCCTGAAAAGAAGCTAAGCCAAAGTGAGCAAGCAGGGTGGGTCCTTGGAAGAGAGAGTAGATGTGCTCTGTGGGTACTGATTGCAGCACTAATGAGCCAGTAGAAAATGACAGAGGTGATAGTAATAATACTAACATTTCCCACTTGCTTACTACAAGCCCTGTTCTTAGAGTTTCAAATGTATCAACTCATTAAATTCTCACACAAGTGTGTAAGATAGATCCCATCTTGTCCTATTTTAAAGATACGGAAGTTGAAACTCAGAGTGGTTTGGTAACTTGCCTAAGGTTACATAGGTGATAAGTACATACTCTTGGGATCAGTACCAGGAACGACTTTCTCACAGCCAAATGGAAAGTAAAGAGAAGAAATTCCCATTTACTGGCCATCAGCTCCAGACCAGGCCAGGTTTTATACAGCAGGTCATTTTTTCCTATCATCAGCCCTGTACAGTAGCTGTTGTTATGCCTAAAGGTAAAGAAACTGAGGCTGTGAAAGAGCGCACCATCACTGCCTGAGACTAGATGTGCTCTAGACCTGCTCTCCTAGCCTGAGGTTCTGAACTTCTCACATCTGCCCTCTACAGGCACTTTCTCAATTCCAAGTCCTGTATGCTGTCCACTTTTCTCAGCTTTTCTTTGGACAAATAGCTTTTCTTTTTAGCCCTCAATTTCCTCATGTACCCGATAAGAATAATGAAAACTCGCAGTGCTATTTGTGAGGCTAAATGAGTTATATCAGTGAGACACGCAGCACAGTGCCTGCTACATAGCAAATGTTCAACAAATAGACATTTTCTAATGTTCTTCTAGCTCTCTCTGAGACTTGGCAGCATTTAGCCTACTTTCTCACCTGCCTCTTACCAACATCTTTCTAAAATGCAAATGGTACTTTGAGAGGCTAAAGCAGGCAGATCACAAGTTTGACCCCCAGCCTGAGCAATTTAGGGACATAGCAAGACCCTGTCTCCCAACAAAAGTTGGGGGCAGATGTAGCTCAGTGCAAAGGCCTTGGGTTCAATCCCCAGTACTGAAAAAAAGGCAATGATACCATATAACTCCCCAGCTTAAAATATTTCAGTAGTTTCGTACTGCCCTCAGCATAAGATCTGAACTCCTTGCCATGGTTTACAAGATTCAAAGTAACCTCCCTCCTCTCTCCACTCTCCCCATGCCCTGAACCTCAGCCACTCTGAACTGCACTCTGTCTTCTGCATCTGCCTGGCTCTTTTCTACCGCATCTGTCTGCTCTTGCTCCTCCTTCTGGCTAAATTGCCTTCCTCCCACACCCTCCTCCTCCTCCCCTAGTTACCTCCTACCCAGTTTAGCCATCCCTTCCTCCAGGCCTTGCTAAATTCCCTGCCTGCCCTTACAGCTTAGTAGGGGCTCTTTGCCTGTCTTCCCACAGTACCCAATGCATGAGCCATATTGTAACATAACTATCCCATTAAACGCCCGGCTTCTTGTGAATTCTTTGAGGCAGGTCACTGACACCCACCCAGCATAGGGGCTAGTCCCCAGTACACCACCAAGTAAAAGAATTAGTGAGGCAGAAAAGTGATATAGAAGCACAAATATGGAGGCGAGGGTCCTGATTCAGGTGTGAAATACCACCACCCTCCTGTTGCCTAACTGTCCTCCCATCTGTCTGCCCACGGACCACAGGGAACATGTCTGGGAACCGCCGCACAGCCAACATCAAGAGCTTAGGTTATTCAGACCTGTTTTGCTTGAGCAAAGAGGACCTGCGGGAGGTGCTCAGTGAATATCCACAAGCCCAGGCTGTCATGGAGGAGAAGGGCCGTGAGATCCTGCTCAAAATGAACAAATTGGACGTGAATGCTGAGGCAGCTGAGATCGCCCTACAGGAGGCCACAGAGTCCCGACTGAGAGGCCTCGACCAGCAGCTCGATGATCTGCAGACCAAGTTTGCTCGCCTACTGGCCGAGCTGGAGTCCAGTGCACTCAAGATTGCCTACCGAATAGAAAGGCTCGAGTGGCAGACTCGAGAGTGGCCAGTACCCGAGGACCTGGCCGAGGCTGATATTGACAGTGAGCCTGGGGAGGGAACTTCCAAGGATGGAGGGGGAAGAGCTGGCCAGGAGGGACTCCCAGGTCCAGAATGACCCCATTCCTGTTCCCAGGACTCCCACCTCCAAGTGAATCCAGAGTTGCAAGAAAGATTGCCTGCAGAAACTCTGCCATCCTGTTTGCTGTATCAGAGAGACAGAGGTGAATTGGTCTGTAGATGCCCAGCTAGAGACGTGGGAGTATAGCACACACTGATCACCCCACTTGGCAGTACACAAACACACACACATGCACCCACACACACATGCACACAAAATTACACATGCCTATGCTGGCCAAGACTGTGTATCCTACATAAAATGCTCTGGAGTCCCCATTCTCAAAGCATACATGCTTTCTCATATGCATGGGTGTGACTTATACCCACATAATATATGCACATTCAGTTATTCGCCTCTTAAACATATGCTGACAGTCACACACCAATAGATACCCTCCATAGGTGTGTACATGCTTATGAAAACACAAAAATATACCCAGGGCCTTCTTGGTCCAAGATGTCCTTTTCATATTCCCATATTGGTGGCTTGCAAGTGTACCCTGCAAATCGCATTTCAATAAAGTGTCTGTCTCCTTACTAAGCAGTTATGGGGCTGGAAAGAAAAACAAAACTAGTGATGGGCCAGGTACCTGAAGAATAGGGAATCAATACTGAGCCAAAGTGAAGCAGGCTTGTGCATGACACTGCTCTAAATGTGTACGTGCTTTCTCAGATATATGTGCATGCACAGACTGGCCACTGCATAGCACACCACAGTGTATGTCCTCAGCTTTGTGAACGCTAAGGCGTTTGACCTAGTTGAGAGCCAGAGCAGATAACTTTGCTTCTACTCTTTCCTGGCCCTGTCCTAACCTACCAGTTGCTGGAGTTGGCCTTGGTGCTGGCAGAAATCCAACCCTCCTGTATGGTATTCCAAGACATAGGATAGAGAGTAGAGACTAGGTAGAGTGGAATATCATGGCCAGGGACAAGTGGAATGAAATATGTTTGAAGTAATTTGGTGTACTTTGAAGGAGGTCTGCTGGTTTGGGGTAGGAAAATCTGGTGTCATCTCTGAATCACATTCATCCTGGGTCACCATTTCAGCTCCTCCGTGACATGGCCAGTCTTCAGGTCTGAGCTGTGCCAATTAGTATTTTTAAATGAGCCTGAAATTAAATTTATAATTTAAGTGATAATTCTCTATTGTCAGGAGAGATTATGGGGGTCATTGCACTTTAAATCTTTTTAAAACATGTAGTTATATTATGATTTCTTCTTTACAGAATATAAGGTTGTACTGCAACTATATATATATATATATATATATATATATATATATATATACACACATATAATCAGTCGCTAAGTCTGTCTTGTTCATCTCTGTGTCTCCAGGGACCAAACTGTGCCTGACACATAGAGGAACACAGATATATATTTCTATCTAAAGTGAAGAGAGTTGAAGCAGATTAGAGGTCCAGAGTTGGAAGAAGATGTATCAATTTCATGAGAGGTTTTTCTATCTCAAATCATGTTGAACTAGAATGCATGAGTATGCTATGAAGGTCATTTTGGTGATATCTGATGGATTTAGTGACCTGAAAAGAAAGCTATGTGTTGACATAATATAATATGCACACTTGTCCCCCAAGAAAGCTCTGTTAGAACAGGTGGCCCCTGCCACCCATAGAATCCTGATCTACAGCACAAGAAGGGTAACGTTTAGCTACATGTTCTGAATGCAGAAACAAAACTCTTCCTCAGCCAGATATGCATTTTTTTCTCTATCTTTGCTATTCCGGGATGAGAAGATCAAATTCTTCAAGGTGGAGCCACCATTCCATAAAACAACTTAAATGTCAGCAATTTCATACTGAGTTCCTCTAGTTAAGGAGCAGTTACAGTCACTGTATTGAAGACAGTGTTTTGACAATTGAAGGTCAGAACAGGCAGAAGTGAAAAAAATTTTAGGTTCCAGAAGTAACCAAAAAAGCAAAATAAATTCTTCATATATAAAGTACATTAGTTAGTGTGTATCAAGCACTAGTCTAAGTATTTGTATATGTGGCAAGAAATTTTATTGAAATTGTCATTTTGAGATTTGTACATTTGATCTTTCCTCCCATCATAAGGTACCTAAATCTGCATCCCCCAAACTTAAAGCTTTTTGGGTTGCAGGATCAGAAACAGAAATAATCAGAAACTCTTTGCCTTTGATTATTTTGTGACCATGGCTTCTAGTTTTTCACAAACAATTCACTTAGTATCAAATTGTGCCTGTCTCCAAGGCTTAGTGTTGAAGAAACAGAAGCTTCTGGACCTAACAAGGGAAGATTTCCCAAGACTAAGAAAAGGAATGAGATTCTTGAATGTTATATTAATTTTCTTTTTCTACTGTCATGTAGCACCACAAATTTAGCAGCTAGAACAGCACCCACTTATTATCTCAAAGTTCTGTGAGTCAGAAATCCAGGCTCTGCTCAGAGCCTCCGAAGACTGAAATCAAGGTGTCACTGGGCTGAGCCATTAACCAGAGGCTCCCGAAAAGCATCTGCCTCCAAGCTCATTAGGCTGTTGGTAAAATTTAGTGCCTTTGGACTGAGCTCTCTTTCTCCTTGATACCTGACTTCTGAATCTTCAGACCAACAAAAGCACGCTGCATCTTTTTCATTTTTCAAATCTCTGCTACTATCAGTCTGAGAAAGATCTTTCCTTTTAGGACTCGTCTGACTTGATCGCATCAACCGGCATAATCCAGAACAATCTCCCTATTTTAAAGTCAGATTATTAACTTTAATTACATCTACAAAGTCCCTTTTGCCATGTAACACGAGAAGGCAAAGGCAATGGAAGCCAAAATTCTATCACAGAGTCTCTGTGAAGGAAAGCAACCTGGACCCCACTTCCACTGAGGGCTCAGAACAAGGGACACCAAGAGTTGGGTCTCTGAAAACTGGAGAATGATTGCTATGCCAGAATAGCATGGGGTCTCAGAGCAGCACCCCCTTCAGAGTGTGCCAGCTTGAACAAAGAACACACCAGCATAGCCGGCATGGTCAGAAGACAGAGTCCTTGCTCCAGATGTCCTAGCCCGCATAAGATGCCTAAAGACCTCCCAAGACCCTAAACTGGGAAAGCAAGACAAGGAACATGGAAGAATGCCACAAAACATAACTGAGACTAAGGCCCCCAAAAGATAGGTGATTAAAAACTTAACTAAAAGTTACCTGATTTAGAGAAATGCACGATTTTTTACACACTGTTATGAAATCATTTATAAGTGTTATTCATATATTTTATCACTTGATTGTTATAATTCTTATGACAGCATTAGGAAGTTTAAATTATTAATATGTTCATTTTTCCAGATCAGGAAACCGAAGCCCAGAGAGCAACCAAAAATACTACATTTGATTTGTTGAGAAGCTATTCTATGCTACATTCTGGGTCAAATATATTAGTTCAATTAATCTTTACTACCCCGTTTTGAAATGAGGAAACTAAGGGAACTTGCCCGATATCATAGTTCTCCTAAGTCTGTCATACACTTTCTTATAGGGACATAAGGAAAGGGACTAGCTCACTTAAGCCAAAACCAGGAACATGCCTTTCTTTCTTAGGAATAGTGGTTGTGGTCAGTAACCTTGGTAACCAGGGGAGAAGTCGCCAGTTGTGCAAAGCAAAGCTTGTGAATCACTGGCAAGTCTGCCCAGTGCACTGAAGTGTGATCTTAGGGCTGCAGCCAGAGACAAGGGACCACCTGCTGCTCTGGAGAAGAGCTACCAATTCTGGCTCCAGGGGCCACATGCATGCAGCTGTGAGAGGTGGGCAGAAGTTTTGGAGTCAGTGCTAGAAGAAATTTCTACAGGGGTGTCAAGACCATAAGGGCCCTCCTGCTGAGAGCCCATCTGCTTCCAGTTTAGCTCTTCTCCCTCCCACAATACTTAGGGCCTCACCCTGGCTAAGATTTGGGGCATACACTCCTCCTCAGTGCTCCCAGTTAGCTAATCCACACACCCCCCAAGCTCTTTTGGCCCTCCCCGCCCTTTTCTTTCTTAGTGTTTGGCTGCTAGCCCCAGGAGACAGATGGAAATAAAGTATCAAGCTTGGAAGGAAATTAGATTCATAGGGAGAGAGGCCATTAGACCCAAGGAAAGATGTAACTCAAACACTAGGAGCCAGGAGCAGGAGGCAAGGGTAGATTCTTGTTTGGGGTTGAAGCTGGGATTTGGCTTGAAGCAAAGATAGAGACAAATGGTCTACCTGGGTTAGAAGTGGCATCAGAATTATGACCCACATCAGCGCAAGTGTTAGGCTGGCCTCAAAGTAAACAGATGGGAAACTATATATATTTGGAACCAATCGGAGTTGGGTTTTGATTCTAATATATCACTTACTAACTGAGGATGCCTGTTACTTCCCTGTAGGCATATCCTACAGGGCCCCAGAGACTAATAACATAGGGAAGTCCTCTCTGAGTGACCTGTCTTTGGCTCTTTTAGGCCTCAAAGGAGGCCATAACCTTTTAGGGTTGTTGAGAGAAAATGCTGGAGAATTAAAATGTAAATAATGCAGAAAATATAAACTACTTACCAGTGCCTGAAAGATAGTTACTTCTTAATAACATAGTATCTACGACTATTACTTGTGTCTCTCTAGCAGTACCCTTGCCTATTCAGCCCTGCTTGGCCTAAGCCCCCACTGGCCTCTAAACTGTGCTGGTGATTTCATGCCTGGCCAGCAGAGGGCAGGAAGCACGCCTTCCCTCCCGTCCTTACAGGTCTTCCCTCCCACCGTCAGGGTTGCCTTGCTTAGAAAAGCTGGCACAACTACCCAGGGAGAAATGAAATGCAAGGGATAGAAATGAGGTCAGGAACTGTGATCTTGACTGGTTTGTGAAAATCCTTGTTCAGACTTTTTCATAAGGACTGAAATAAATCAGCAGTGATACTGACAGACATCACTGAGGAGGTTGCCTATAGCAACTCTGCTGAGGGTAGCATCACTGAATGGCCAGGAACACTGAAAACTACCCACCTCACAGACTGAAAATTCCCTGTGCTTTCACCCCCAGGATGCATGAACCCAAAGGCCTATGACTGCTTTCCCGTAATTGCTTTGCCTGTTTCAGTACCTTGACCTGTTATCCTCAGCCTATCTGTTCACCGGCATATCCTACAGGGCCCCAGAGACTAATAACATAGGGAAGTCCTCTCTGAGTGACCTTTCTTTGGCTCTTTTAGGCCTCAAAGGAGGCCATAACCTGGCAGATTCAGGCCCCTCCAGTGCACCTGTGAAGCCTGACACCTGAAGCCAAGTATGACTGCTCAGCCTGAACAGGCCCCTGGGTATGGAGTTGTGTTGGGAGACAGCAGAGACCAGGCCTGTCCCTGGTGTCTTTTCTCTGCCCATCATCCCTGCCCGCTCTGGCTCCAGCCGTCTGCCTTCTCAGCCTGCTCCCTCTTTGTTTAATCATCCCGAGAGAAGAGCCTCCTGCGTGGGTAGGGATTGTGTAGGCAGGAGCTCAGCACAGAAGCATAACAGAGAAGGCCCTGGAGACGGGGGGGGGGGGGGGGGGGGGGCAGGCAGCCTAATCAGACACAGAGGGTGGAACTGAGCAAATGGGGAAAGGGGCAAGCTGGACACTCCAAGGACTAAACTGCAGCTGATTTCTCTCCTGCACTGGATCCTACACAGCTTCACAGGCACTGGAGCCAGGGTGCCGGCAGCAGGGCCTCCAGCATGATCCTCACGCTATTGTGTGCGATCACTGGCTTTCCTGGGCAGTGCTGATACTCTGTGGGCCTGCAAACTATTTACAATAAGCAGTGCTTTACAAAGCAGGCTATCTGACTGTGCACCAGGTACCATACTGTCCTCTCTTAGAGTCTTTCCTCTGAATATTTACTGAAGTGTTAAGTGTTCCACTCTTATCTCAGATGTGATATTGAATATTGAAAGAAAGATCAAGTGGCCACGCTTGGGTCAGTAGGTCAGTAGCATGGGTGACTGTGGGTGACTGAAACGTCCTCAGGGGAATAGTAAATTTTTAGGACTACAAGAATCAGGCTAGGGGGCTCAGAATCCCCCTCAAAAAAAAAAAAAAAAAAGGAAAGAACAAAACAAAAAGCAGAAAACCTTAGCTGGCAGAAAACCTTTCTGCTTTTTGTTTTGTTTTGTTTTGTTTTGTTTGAGTTAGAAAGAGAGCATCCCTGAGCCCTGGGCCTGGCCTTACTCCAGGACGTTTTGCACTTGCTTTTTTTGACCTCTTTGGCTGCTGACTTATTCCAGGACAAGGGTCGAGGTCTCTTTCCTATTACTGCCCCCAATGACTTTGCAGTTCCCTCCTTGCTGTGATCCAAAGCCTCCCTGTTTCCTGGCCCTGAGCAATGCCATTTTCTCCAAATGCTGCATTATCCTTGGCATAAATGGTATTTCCTAGGCTTGAGAAATATGTATCTGCCTTCTTAACACTATCTTTTCATCCCCTGCCCATCCCTCTTCTGCCCATAATATCTCTACTCCTTCTCTACTGTACCTATTACTTAGTGTGGTGCTCTTTATAAGCTATCTTTCTAAAATGATAGTTTATCATCATTTACCATCACCCACCACTTCCTGGCCCTCATCTCCCATTATCCGTCTGCATTTAGTTAGAGAAGAGAATATGAGCAAGCTCCAAAGATGACAATATGGCATACACGAGGAAATTGTAAGCAATCCAAGGTTCATGAAGCCAAGTATGACCATCCAGCTGGAGTCAGGGTCTGAGTATGAGAATAAATAAAAGATAGAAAATAAGAAATAAGAGAAATGTGTAGAAAGAAATTTGAGAATGTATTGGAGAAACAACTATGTATTAGTCTGCCTGGGTTGCCATAATGCCATCTTCTACCACTACATAACCTCTGTGCAATCAGTAGATTGTTTAATCCACCTCTATGAATATTTTACTTCACATTCAGTGATGTTAAGAGGGACTCAGTCTTAACATCTGAGCACCCTGGGATATCTCCAAATTCTTAGGACCAAACATCCAAATATCATACTGGATGGCTTAAACAACACAACTCACAGTTCTGGAGGATAGAAGTCCTAGAAAGAGGTCCTGGAAGATTTGGTTTCTGGTGAAGACTCTCCCCCAGACAGTTCCTTCTTGCTGTGTCTGGGAGAATGGGGGAGAGATCTGGTCTCCTTTACTTATGAGAACACCAATTCTATTAGATGATTAGGAACCCACCCTTATGACCTATTTAAACTTAACTGCCTCCTTTAAGGCCCTATCTCCAAATACAGTCACAAAGGCAAGAGTCAGACCTCTAAAATATAGACAGGCAAAAGAACAATTACAAGTGTAGGACTCACCATCTCGAGAGGTACAGAGTGCTACAAGAGCATACAGAAGAGGCACCTAACCCAGACCTGCGATGTTCAGGAAAGCTCCTCAGAGTCTTGCTCTCTGTAACTCCTTTTCCAAGACCAGAAAATTCTTATATTCTCATTGTTTTTGAACATACTCACAACTCTAGTGTTAACTAAGACCAGGAGCCCTCTAAGCATCGTGTATCCTGTGCAGAAAAGGACGGTTTCTCATCCTCTCACAGCCCATGCAGTAGAATCAGGGTCCTGCACTCACCAGTGCTGTTTCCTCGCTCTCAACAGATCTCTGCTCCTTAAATTCAGGTTCATTTTGCTCCTTTCTTCCCTTCCTCATTGCTGACAACTACCAATCTTCTGGAGCCTACCTATTATTCATTTTAGACTTGGTCACCTCTCTTATAGTTCTCTCCTCTCTATGTCCAGATGAGATTTCATGGCCCATTAGTTTACCCTTGTCCCTCTGCTTTTCCATCTTACCCAAAATCCCAACTTTGGATGAACTGAACCATCAATGTTCCCCATGTTTTCATCCAAGTAGCTGAGCTCTCCTGGAGAAACATACCACTAGGAATTCATGGTCATCAAACTTACAGAGGGCCCTCTGTTCTTTCCTGTTGTCTTGTTGAACATTCCTCTGGCCTCCACGTTCCTTCTCCCACTGTATATAGTTTTTTTAAACTATCTTGGCTCCTAAAATTTCAGTGCCCTCCATTCATAAACACACACAAACACCACTCACTGAAAAATCAGACCTCCAACTTCAAAGAGAAAATAGAAACTATCAGACAGCAGCTCCCCACCAAATCTAGAATCTATTGTCTTAGTTAAGATGTTAGTTCGGTTGCTATGACAATACAGGAAAAAATTATAAAGACTTAAGGTTGTAGGTTTTTTCTTTTTCATGTAGAAAAATCTGGGACAGTAAAGTGATTTGAGAGTAAAGGACACCCAGGCTTCTTCCCTTCTGTCACTGTCATCCCTAGTCACCTTCACCGCATAACCAAAGGTGGCATACCCACAACTAACCTGCAGGAAGGAGCAAGGAGAAAGAGAGAGTCTGTTTATTTCCTTTAAGACCTTGATCTGAAAGCTGCACTTATCTCTTCCTCTCACAGCCACTGTACTAGTTGTAAATCAACAGTTAGTTGCAAAACACGTCTAAGAAATATAGTTATTATCTGGTTGGCAGTGATCTATGTTCCTCTATAATAATCCTCTTCTACTAATTTCCTCTTACAATTGATTGAGTCTCTAATGCTACTAACATTTAGGACCCTCCACTCCTGCTCTGGATTCATTCCTCCTTGCCTTCTCAGGTACCTGACATAATTAATCAATTAATTAATTAGTCTCTTTTGCTCTTCCCTTGCCCCCTCTCTCCCTCTCCACTCTCTCTTTCTCTCCTCTTTCCTGTAACTTTAATAGTTTCTATATATTAGAGTAATTCTAATGGGGGACTTCTAGTTCTCTCATCTTAAAAAAAAAAAAGGTCATCCTCATCCTCCTCCACCCACTTCCCTTTTCTTAATAATCATACTTCTAAATGACTTGTCTGAATTCACTCCTTTCTCAGTTCTTTTCCACCCTCCATGTTCGGTTTTTGTATACCCACCCTGTCTTCCAACTCAATAACTTCACCAAAGTGGCCCTTTCCAAAGTTACCAAAGATCTTCAAGTCACTAAATTCAGAATGCATCTCTAAATATTCATTTTTCTTATCTAGAAGTGGCATTTGAATGTTTGAATAAGTTCAGCACTTTCTTCTTTGGCCTTTTCTCCTTTCGTTCTCTGATGCTTCACTCTCTTGTTTCCTCTCTCTCTGTCTCTGTCTCTGTCTCTGTCTCTGTCTCTCTCTCTCTCTCTCTCTCTCTCTCTGTGTGTCTCTCTCTCTCACCTCCTTTCTTGGTCTCCTTCACAGGCAAGTCTTTATCTACCCAGCCTTTAAAAGTTATCTTTTCCAGACTTACGATATGGTCCCTCTTATTAATTCTGGGGTTTGTATTACTTCCTATACAACCTGTATAGTTAGCTTCTTTATTGTTTGGTTTTTTTGTGTGTGTTTGTTTTGTTTTGTTCTGTTTTGAGACAGGGTCTCACTGTGTAGCCCAGACTGGCTTCCAACTTGCAGCAATCCTCCTGCCTCAGCTTCCCGAGTGGTAGGATTCCAGGCATATGCCACCACACCCGGCTATAGTAAGTTTCTTCCTAGAATTTCTACTTAAATGTCTACAAAGCATCTGAAACTTAGTATGTCCAAAATGGAACAGATTTGTTGGTGGGAGTCACTCTCGACTAGTTACTATTTTCTGTATAAAGTTGAAGTTCCATATCTCTCGCCATGCACGAAACTAAAATCAAAAAGGATCAAAGATCTAAATATTAAAACAGAAACACTAAATCTGCTAGAAGGTAGAGTAGGTAAAATTCTTGAAGACAAAGGTGTAGGAAAAGACTTTATGAACGAAACTCTTATTGCACAGGAAATATTACAAAGAATCAACAACTGGGATCTCATCATATTAAAAAGCTTTTGCACAGCAAAAGAAACCACCAACAGCATGAAGAGACAACCCACAGAATGGGAAAAAATTTTTGCCAACTGTTCCTCAAAGGACTAATATCTAGAATATATAAAGAACTCAAAAAATTAGATGCCCCCCAAATTTAAGATCCAATCCAAAAATGGGCATCTGACATGAGTAGACACTTCTCAGATGAAGTATAAACAGCAAATAAATATATGAAAAAAAGTTCAACATCACTGGTCACTTGAGAGATGCAAATTAAAACAATGAGATTCCATCTCACTTCAGAAAGAACGATGACTATCAAGAAATAAACCAATTGGGCCGGTGAGATGGCTCAGCAGCTTAAGCGCCTGCCCGGCAAGCGCGAGGGCCCGAGTTCGACTCCCGGAACCCACATACAAAAAAAGGGCCGGTGATATCGCTCAGCGGCACGGGCGCCTGCTGGCGCGCGAGGTCCTGAGGTCGACCCCCCGGTACCCACAAAAAAAAAAAAAAAAGAAATAAACCAATAATAAATACTGGGGCTCTGGGGATAAAGGAACACTTCTCCACTGTTGGTGGGAGTGTAGACTGGTGCAACCACTGTGGAAATCAGTATAGAGATTCCTCAAAAAACTGAAATTAGAGGTCGCATTTAGCCCAGCTATTCCCCTTCTTGGTATCTTCCCAAAAGAATTAAAAGCATCATACCATAGTGATATATGCACACTCATGTTTATAGCAGCACAATTTGTAATAGCTAAATCTTGAAAATAGCCCAAATGCCCATCAAAGGATGAATGGATAAAGATGTGTCTTTTTATACAATGGAGTACTTTATGGCAGAGTATAGAGTACTCTGCCATAAAGAAGGATAATGGATAATCTTGAGACTTTTCTAGGTAAATGGATGCACTTTGAGACCATACTTTTAAGTGAAATAAATCAGACACACACGTTTAAATATCACATTGTTTCTCTGGTGTGAGAAACCAAAAGGGTAAATAAGGACCAAAATGTCCCATAATAGATATTGGGAAATAGGAAGAAAATGTTCAAATGGAAAGAGGAACAGGGGAGGGGTAAATGAAGTAAAAGAAAAGAAAAAAGAGAATAGAAGGAAAAAAATTGAAACAAGGTTTTTGTAAATAAGGAGGGGAAGAGGGATTAAAGGGAGGTGAGGGAATTGGGGAAAAAAGAAGAATCAATATATGTTACAGACAGGTACAAATTCCCTGTGATGAATGTGATCATTATCTATATCTAAAGTGTACCAATAAAATTAATTTAAAAAAATAAAGTTGAAATCCATATTATTCATTGATAGTGAAGGATAGTTTGTGTGTGTCTGTGTGTGTGTGTGTTTGTGTCAGGACGGGAGATTAAATTAGAGACCAAGTAAGTCCAGAAAATTTGAAAAAAAACTGTTGTGGAAAATGGGAGAAAGAAGATGATCAGAGAAGTTTAATAGGACTTTTATTCATTCTGGGAAGCAGAATGAGAACCTCAGTTCTGGTCTCCGAAATTCCTACTTTTACACTCTAGCTCTATCACTTACTGGTAGTAGCTTTTTGGCTTTGGAAAAGTTACTTAAACTCTGGACCACAGTTTTTCCATCTAAAATTGTGACCAATAATACTGGATCTAAATTTATTGTTCTCTATGAGAAATAAAGGTAACGTGCTTTGACCCTAGTAGGTCATCACACAATTTCTATTCAGTTACCAGAAATCTTTTTTTTTTTTTTTTTTTTTTTTTTTTTTTTTGGTGGTGCTGGGAATTGAACCCAGGCCTTCTGTGTGCTAGACAGGCACTTTACGTCTCAGTTGCATCCCCAGCAGTTACAGAAATCTTATTTATTACTATATCATCCTTCTTCCTCACTCTCCACTTGCAGTCTTTAAATTCTACCTCCCTACTGCCTTAACAATTCTTGGATCCCTCTTACCTACCACCTCCACAACTTTAGTTCAAACCTCTATCATCTCCTGCCCAGATTACTATCGTGGATTCCCATTAGTACCACCCCTTAAGTTGCTTTCCACATTGGCTTCCACTGCAGTCTTTCTAAATCTTTCTAAATCTTACAAATTTCCAACGTTCCCACTTTTTCCTTGCACAGCTTGCAAGGGTCTGCCCTTGCTGCCTCCTGAGATACAGCGTGCTTCATTTTTCTATTGCCACAGTAACAAATTGTCATGAATTCAGTGACTTAAAATAATACCCATTTATTAGCTCACATAGCCAGAAGTCTACCCAGTGTGTCTGGGTTCTCTGCTCATAATGTCACAAGATGTCATCCAAACTGAAATCTCTTCTAGGGACTTGGGAGAGGATTGAAGTCCCTGTTTTTATGATGGCTGTCAACTACGGACTGCTCTCAAGCAGAGGCCACTTGGCCTGTGCCCCACACCTCCATCCTCCAGAGAGCAATAGCCATATGTGGTCCTCCATATGGTCCCTTCTATCTTCGAACAATTAACAGTATGTTGAAGCCCTATTGTTCTTCAAATATCTCTAACTCCTGCTGTGTCAGGACAGGGAAAACTCTTGGCTTTTAAAGAACTTGTGTAAATTGGTTAGGTAGTTGAATAATTTCTTTATCTTGAGATCAGCTGATTAGTAACATAAACACCTACAAAATCCTTTTGCCGCATAACATAGTCATGAGAGTAGTATCTCGTTACATTCACAAGCCCAGCCACCCTCAAGAGAAGATTATACAATGAATGGTAAGAGTTCACCGGGACAGGGTCATCCTGTAGGTGGAAGCTTCCAGAGAGTATATACAAAAGCCATGTAATGGAGGATGCATAGCAAAAAGGGGTGGGGTGGGATGGGGACAAGAGGAAGGTCAGTGTGTCTACAGTGGAAAGGACAAGCCACAGTGACTAGAAATAAACTGGCTAGAGAAGTCAGCAGGAGCCAGACCATGAGGGCTTCATAAATCCTGTTAAAAGGTTTTCTCTGTCCCAAAAGCAAAGGTCAGAAGTGTGGCAAAATCATATTTGCATTCTGAACATACACTGTGGCTACTAAGTGGAGGATGAATGCAAGGCAGCACCAGTAAAATGTGGTGGCCCACTTAGGAGCCTAGGAGAGTAGTACAAGACACTGTACAGTAATGTATACAAGCAAACGGATTCAAGGAACACTCAGTAGCTAAAATCAACAGGACTTCATGATTGATTGGATATGGGAGTCATGTAGTTATGTTCCCCAGGAAGCAGACTCTAAAACAGAGATTACTGTGAAGGATGTTTACTAAGGAGTGCTCTTGGAGTCAACACCTGTGCAAGGGAGAGAATGAAAACAGGATTGGACAAAGGGAGAAGATGAGCAGTAATTTAGTCCCAACAAAGATCCCAGTCAACCGCATGAGGATCTCTGGTGTCACAAACAGATTCAGAGTTGTCCTTCTCTATGCTAATCAGTCACTGGAGAATACCCCAGAAAGGGTACGTGACCCTGTATGAGCCAGTGTTCTTCTGCCCAGACAACTCCTGAAGGGGGCTGACAGTTGAGACTACTATCTTCCAGCAGCACTCTCAGTAGCTGCACAATTAATACTTCATTTCTGAAGAGGAGTCTGGAGTTTGCATCACACCCTCCATTACAGGGGTAGAGGAGCACAAGGGAGTAAGGCATTAAGGATGATTCTTAACTTTGTGATCTGTGCACCTTGGTGGATGCACTTATGACCACATACTGCAATCACTGGCTTACCTGGGAAAATCCCCATTAGAGCGGGTGTTACTAAGGGACAGGCTTTATACGAACAGTCAGTGCATAGTCTTATACTGGCACATGGTTTCCCGGGTAAGTAAATGTCTGTCGACTATTTCCATCCCTTTCTCCCCTGCCTTTACTCTGTCCCTTCGCCTCTATGCATTACCGTCATCCAATGTGGGAAAAGTTCAGCAGGTTATCTGGCACTCCACCTGTGCTGGAGCTGAACAAACAGTCAAGCTCCTCTGGTTCAGGCTCTCAGATGAGCAAGACAGGCAGTGTCAGGAGGAAAGGAAGGGGGAGTAGGTGATGACATCCCACACAGCCTAGGCTTAAACCTTGTCCTCCAGTGCCTTGGCCCCTATAAACTCTGGCTGGACCAGATCCTCTCCAAAATGACTGGTTAAGGACTCTGAATTCCTTATGAGTCTAGACCCCATCCTCACTCTAATCTGCTCTTCCACCGATGACCCCACTTCTTACGGCTGCTTCTGGGGGCCAGAGATAAAATTTCAGATCATGCTGGACTTTCTTTGGCATCAAGGACAACGGATACAGAGCAAGCCCCACCCCGAGAAGCTGAACCCACTCCATTCTTGCAAACGCAGCCTTCAGCTTTGTCCCCACTGCACCCCGTTGACCTGGCCCCACTCTGGCCCCCTCTTGTGGGAACCTGACAGGCGGCTCCACCTGCGCTGCCTGCAAACAGGGAGCGTCAGCGTGTCAAGTGAAGGTAGGCGCTGCCTGGAGACCGCGGGGACAGTCAGCTGCCACCTCCTCTCTTTTGCCTGGGACCAGGAGAGGGTTGGAACGTTAGCCCAGCCCAGTTTATCCTGTCAGCGCTCACCTCCACTCCTAGCTGCCATCAACACCCAAGTCTGATTCTTCTTTGGGTCAAATTTCCCCTGCCAAGGTTCCCCCTTGGACTGATGGCTCCCTCCCACCCCCTCCGCGTTGCTGAAGGATCCCGGGGACCCTGGGGGCAGTACAGGGTGTTGGTTCTCAGATAGGAGGGGGAGTGGGCAGTAGCCATGCCCCTCAGTGAGGAGCTGCAGGGAGCTACGGCAGCGGTGGTGTCGCGGTCACTAAGGTCACTGCGGCACAGTAGGCAACCGCGGCGCCGGGCTCAGGGACCTGCGCCGCAGCAGGGGACCCCCAAACAGGCACCTGATCTCCACGGTACCTCCTCGTCCCTAGACCCGAAGATGCGGGACTCCGCAGGAGCTGCGCCCTGCCCCGCCCCTCTCACCTTCCCTCCCTCTGCCACCTCCTCCCACCCGGCCGGCGCGCTCTGGCGCCCGGGGAGCAAGCAAGCAAGCGCGCGCGCACACACACACACACACACACACACACACACACTCACACACTTCCCCAGAAGCGGGGGCGTTGGTAAGGAGATGATGGGAGAAAGGACATCTCTAAGAGAAGACGCGGGAGATCTAGGGAAGGGGTGAGCCTGGAGCCAGTCACTCCCAAGCTGGGGGCGAGGGGGGAAGGTCACCAGCCTCTGCTGCGACAGAGGCTGACCGGAGCCTGGGAGGGACTGGATTCTAGGCCGGGCAAGTGGAGGAGCAAAGGGGCCGGGGGGGGGGGGCCGGCGGGGCGGGGCGCGGCGCGGGCGGGAGCCGGAGAGGGAATCTCAGCGCCGGGCAGGTGGAGGCGAGGGGAGCCCGCTGGGAGGTGCCTAGACGACGGCGGGCTCGGCGGGGCCATGGAGCTGCTCAAGCTGAACCGGAGCCTGCAGGGACCCGGGCCCGGGCCGGGGGCTTCCCTGTGCCGCCCGGCTGGCCCCTTCCTCAACAGCAGCAGTGCAAGCAACCTCAGCTGCGAGACCCCTCGCATCCGCGGAGCCGGAACAAGAGGTGGGTACCTCCTTAAGCCCCGGCCACAACCTCCTTCTCACTGCAGCCCATAACACTAATAGAACCCCCAACGTGACCTCTACACTGCCTGCTCCACCGCCCACAGCATCACTGTCCATCATAGTACTCAGCCCACGCACGGCATTCGGCCCCCACAGCTCTTACAACTCCAGCACTTTCACACCACCTAGTGAGAGCCCCTCACATCCCACCCACCCCCGTCACACCCAGAGTTTCTGGGCGCCCCAAAATGCAGCACCACACAGCACACACAGCTGTGAGGCAAGGACCTCCTCGGGCAGCCCTTCCAGATCTCTTTTCCCATTACAGTATATCCAATTCACCGAACCACAGTGACTAAGGGGAGGAGGGAAGGAGGGCAAGAAGAAGCGTGGCTGGTTGCAGAGGGAGCACTCTGGAAGTCCTAAATAGGAACAGTTAGAGTTGTCATCTCCTCTGTCTCTTACCTGACTCCAGCTTTCCCATAAAAAGACTCAAATCTGAATTAGGCTGGACACTGGGGGATGTTTCTCGGAGCTACCTGTCTCCATTTTACTCATCCTCAAGCCCCTCTGCCTCTCAAGTTGTAGTTGTTCTCAAGGCTCCATGTCACCTCTCTTTCCCAGAATTCTCCGAGTCCCTTCCAAGCCCCATCTCCAGCCCACCTTTCCTTAGGTCTCATAGAGCTCCTGTCCCAGAGCTGGCTGACCCCTTCATCACCCCATCCCTTTGTGGCACTAGCTTCTCTTCCCATTCGCCCCACTTCAGACTGCTCCTCAAAATGACTCACTGCTCCCATCAGCTAACATCTTCATTGTCTTGATGAATATCTCAAAATACATTTTCTCCCCTCCCTGTTTCCTCCCTTTCCACCAGTGTTTACTGAGCAACTGCCATGGTAGTCCCCAGGCTAAGTGCTGTCGACACAGGGGTGAAACAGTCTGTACGCTCATTCACACATAGTCAGGTGCAGAGGGGAGATGAGATCATGGAAAAATCACAACCGGCATGGAAGCCCCACAAGAGGGTCCAAACTATGGGCACCCAAAAGAGACAGATCTGAAAACTTCACAGAGGATGAACCTGGGAGCTTCGTGTTGAAGTTAGAATTCAGTAAGCAGAAAAGAAGGAGTGGAATTCTAGGAGAAGAAGCAGTATTAAGCAGAAAGAAATTACTCTTAATTCAGAAAAGGAAAAGTTCTCAGCCCCGTTATTATATACTGTCACCTAGATTCTTTCATTCAGCAAGTATTTACTGAACCGAAGACTGTGTTAGGCAGCAGGAATATGAGTTGCACAAAACTGACAGTTCCTACTTCACAGAGCTCAAATTTTAGTAGGAAAAACAGACAAGTAAGCAGGGAATGGCAGCACAAAGTGGGAATGTCTTGAAAAGGGAAGGTGGTGAAGGCACAAGAGGAGCATCTCCAGCCAGGTCTTGAGATTTAGGTTGACTTCCTGAGAAGGTGGGTTGTAAATTGAAATTAAAAGGATGAGGGAAAGCCAGCCTAGTGAAGGGGCAAAAGAAGCCAAAAGTATCCCAAACACAGTAATGGGATGTGTGAAAAGCCCAAAGTTAAGTAGTGGCACTTTTATTCAATGTGACATAGTTATTGAGTGGTTGGAACCAATACCATTACAGGTAAATAGGAAACAGGCTAGAAACCAGCCTAGAGCGTGCACAGAGAGCCTGACAGACCTGGCAACTTTATCCTGATGACAGTGGGAACTACTGAAAGATTCAGCAGTACTGCCAGGATTCCTTGTGTTGTGTAAAGAGTAGATTGGAGGACGGAGTGGAACACAAGGGGTTCTTTAAAAAGTTATTATATTGCACAGATCTTGGTGAAAGATAATGCCTGACTGAGGTACTGGCCGTGAGAATGGAGAGAGGTAGATGGATTTGAGAGGCACTTCTGAAAATGGAATCAACAAAACTTGGAGCTTGCTTAGTAGGGGAGAGGTTGGGAAGGGTCAAGGGGTGATATCAGGTTTCTGGCTTGGACAACTGAATGGATGTTGGTGCTGTGTAATGTGAAATGTTCAAAGGAGCAAAAACAGGTTTGGAAAAGGGTAGCATCATGCTACCTTGGTTTGAATCTGAGTTTAAATGCTGGTTACCCAGTAAGCTGTTGAATCCAGAGGTCCAGAATTTGCCTTATAAGTCTAAGCTGGAAATATAGACTTGAAAAGTCGTTGCCTAAAGGAGGTAATGGAAGCCATGAAAATAGATAAAATCATACAAAGACTGTGTAAAATGAGAGGAAAAGAAGTCCTGCAGGACCCTGCAGAAAACTAATATTTAAAAGCCATGCCGAGGAAAGAAAGTTCGCGAAGGAGATTTAGACAAAGCTATTAGAGAGACAGGAGCTTGGTCCTTATAGAAGGCAAGCAAAATGAGAATTTAAGCAGGATAGGGTAAGTGATGTCAAAGCCTCGCTGATGCAAGTCAGATAAGAGCAAATCAGCCAGAATAGCGCCCTTCTGATTCAATAATGAAAAAGTCTTTAAAAGGACTTATAGATATTGAGGTCCGACTACTCTACATTGAAGATTGGGGGAGGGGAGAGAAAGAGAGAGGTAGACAGGAATGCTATGGGATTGAGGAAGGGTGTGAGCACATGTGCCTCTGTGTGTGTGTGTGTGTGTGTGTGTGTGTGTGTGTGTGTTGGAATAATAGTAGTAGCAGTAGAGATAAGAACATTTTTTAAGGGCCGGTGAGATGGCTCAATGGCGTAAGCACCTGCCTGGCAAGCGCGAGGGCCTGAGTTCGACTCCCGTGAACCCACATATGAAAAAAGGGCCGGTGATATCACTCAGTGGCACGGGCGCCTGCTGGTATGCGAGGTCCTGAGGTCGACCCCCGGTACCCACAAAAAAAAAAAAAAAAAGAACATTTTTTAAAAATTTTCGAGGTGTGGTCTCACTATGCTACCCAAACTGGTCTCTAACTGTTGGGCTCAAGTAATCCTCCCACCTCAGCCTCTCAAGCAGCTGGAACTACAGTGTTAGGACACCTTGCCTGGCTCTTTATAACTTTTGTGATAGGAAAGGGCCAAGAGAGGTGAAGATTGACATTCTGATGAGAAAAAGCATAGTCAATAGAGCAGGGGTCCCTGAAAAAGCAATATGTAAAATGGCTTAGGCAACAGGTACAAGAATAGGCCTCACTTTTCTGGATGTTGCTGCTCACACACATTGGATGCTATCCAGGCAGTCAGACATTACTCTGTGAGCCACACTCTCTCAGATATTACCCCTGCAGATGTATGTGTTACCTAGCCTTGCTCCAGTGTTACCAATAGAAATTTGAATGTTACAACTTTATTCTTACATAAACCTGCAAACTTGAGTATCACCCATGTTCACTCAGATGCTACCCACAGACAGATGTTACCTACACTCACTTTAATATTGCCCACAGTCATTGAGATGCTACTCATTCATCAAACGATACTCACTTTCATTTTATCTGCACACAATCACATATTGCCCATGCTTGCATACGTAACTTATCTCCAGATATTACCCACAAAATCATGGATATTGCTTTCACACACTCAGATATTACCAGCAAAGACCTAAACATTACTTGTGCAAAATTATTTCACTCGATCGGATTAACATCTGAAGCTGAGCTTAATTTAACATGTTAACCTGACTCCTCACATTCATATTCACTTAAATACTGCCCACACATATTTGAATATTGCTTCTGCTCTTTCAGCTATTACTGTCATCGCTTGGATATTCCCTGATTCATACACAGACCTCTGAATATAACTCATGCTTCCTGAAGAAGTTACCTACAAAATGAGATGTTATCTAGAGACTTGGATAGTACTCTTTCTTATTCAAATGTTACAACACTTACTTAGATATACCTAAACTTAAATATAACCCACAATCTGATATTACGTACCAATCTATAGAAGTTACATTTCTCCCAGAAAAATAAGGGTTACTTTCAGCCGTCCACACATTTTCTCAAAGACTGAAGTATCAGCCAGTGCTCAGGCTGATATCACCTACACACCCTTGCATAGTACTTCTCTCCCCTAGTTAGTACCCACTTGACCCTTGCTTCCCTTTCAGTCAGTTAGATGCTATCCACGCTTACCACAGAGACATGGGTATTACGTTGATGTCCATGTTCATGGGTGACCAGATCCAATGTACCAGCGGAAGGCTGGACTGGAGGCCTTAGCAGTGTTCTGTGGAGTCCTTTCTTAGAAAAGCCTGGGTTTCTTTTTATGTCACATTGTCTGGATTTTTTGTTCATACTTCTCTGCTGTCACCTAGACAGAATGAATGCAAATTTTTTAGACTCCAGAAGAAGAATTGAACAGGGCCAGGCTTCTGAGTCTCCTGGTCTGATTTCTGCTATCCTCTCATCCCCAGAAAGCTATTACCTAATGTCAGACCAGTGAGACACTGGTGCCTGTTTCCCAAGCAATGTCACCCCCACCCTTTCACCCTGACTTAGGTGTCTGGTCACTGAAGGCACTGTGATCACTCATATTCCACTACCTATGGTGGAATTCCACACACATGGATGTACACACACATGTGCATCTTAATTTTTATTTATTTTGTATTTGTGACTATTTAACTAATAGACTATTTTTAGAGCAGTTTTGGACTCACAGAAAAATTGGGAAGCACAGAGAGTTCCTATGTATCCCCCCACCACAGATAGAGACAGAGACAGAGACAGATCAGAGAGTTTACCCTATTACTAACGTCCTACACCAATATTTTGCATTTGTTACAATTGATGATCTAGTACTGATACATATTAACTAAGTTCTAAAGTTTACACTAAGGTTTACTTTTATGTTGTACAATTCTATAGGTTTGGACAAATGTTTCTTATAAATAACAGTTGATGCCTACAACAACTTCTAAATAAGTTGGTTATTTTTATGGGAACATGGTTCAATTTGGGGGCTAAGACAAAAGTCAATCAGTGTATGGGGCTGCAAAAGCCAGGGCTGCATCTTTGGACCCTTCTCACCCCATAACTTGGGAAGCTCTGCTCCTTGCTGTCTTCTCTTCAAGCTCCAATCTCCCTCATGCTGAGACCATGGTATGAGTGATTCAGTCCAATTCAATTCAATTTTGTATAGGTCTGCATGGCTGTAATGCAGAGGTCCAAATAGGAGTCCACTTCCCATTAGGCAATGACACAAATGAGTAGAGTCAGCCTCCCAGCCCCTCTGATTCACTCAGCAACACTGTGTCCTTCCTGTGAGTTCCCACAGTTCTCTGTACATCCATCAACCTCATTCCTTATCACAACTGAATGGCAGTTATCTGTTTATGTATCTGGGTTTCCTTCTCCACTATGAGCTCTCAGATGGCAGAGAGTTTGTCATATTTACCCCCTGTCCCTACTGCCTGGCATAGAGGGAGTCTTCTGTAAATGTTTATGAGTGAGAATGCATGTTTGGATAATTAAAAAAAAAGGGAGAAAGCAAAAATGGCTGTAGTAGAAATGTAAGGAACGTGCATAGGTCAGAGGAAGAGAGATTAATACAAATGAGGTGCCCAGAAGGCCCTGCAGAAGAGGTTGCAGTCCATCTGAGTCTTGACAAATGAGGGATAATAGAATTCACCAGACACAGAAAATAAGCTTGTGATGAGGGTAGAAGTATGGGGTTGGCAAAAGAGTATTTCAGGCACAGAAACTAACTTGAGCAGGGAGGGAGTCACGAGTGCACATGATGCACCCAAGAAACTGAGTCATCCAGCAGCTTCAGTGGGTGCAGTGCAGGGAGGGGGTGGGAGGGGGGACTGCAGTCTGGAGGCTCTTGTGAGGTGCTAAGGGGTTACAGACAGTGAAGAGTATCTGAGAATGGGGTGGAGGATTGTCTCTGTGTTAGAGAATACAGACGTGTTGTTCAAAATGTAGGTGATCAACAGTGTCACATAGTACAGGGAAGTCGAGTACGATAGGCTAAAGGAAACTTTGGATTTGGCAGTCAAAGACTAGTGATCTTGAGAAGAGGTGTCCAAACTGTGACAGGGCACAGAACCTTGGATCCTACTGCATTAAGTGACTGGGAAGACACAAACATAATCCTTTCAAGAAGTTTGGCTGCAAAGAGAAGAAGCATTTGGAACAAATGCTGAGAAGAGACAGACGTTCTTAAAGAAGATGGGGCCGGTGAGATGGCTCAGTGGCATACACGCCTGCCTGGCAAGCGCGAGGGCCCAAGTTCGACTCCCGGAACCCACATACAAAAAAGGGCCGGTGATATCGCTCAGTGGCACGGGTGCCTGCTGGCGCGCGAGGTCCTGAGGTCGACCCCCGGTACCCACACAAAAAAAAAAAAAAAAGAAGAGAACATTCGGGCCAATGTAACTAAGCCTCAAGGACAAGTTAGAATGGTAAAGGATTCAAGTTCACCACTCACTGAGTAGGCCCTGGATGAGTGGGAGTGCATATTGTTGGGATACAGGGATATGGCTGGGTAGCGAGGGTTGGGGAAAAGTGGGATCAAGGGGGTCTGGTTGAGTGGGGCCCTGGGCCCCTAATGCCACCTCTCCCTTTTCTGCCCAGAATTGGAGCTGGCCATTAGAGTCACCCTTTATGCAGTGATCTTTCTGATGAGTGTTGGAGGAAATGTGCTCATCATTGTGGTCCTGGGACTGAGCCGCCGCCTGAGAACTGTGACCAACGCCTTCCTGCTCTCCCTGGCAGTCAGTGACCTCCTGCTGGCTGTGGCTTGCATGCCCTTCACACTCCTGCCCAATCTCATGGGCACATTCATCTTTGGCACCGTCATCTGCAAAGCGGTTTCCTACCTCATGGGTGAGACACCCTGTCTCCTTGACCCGCTCCCCTCCTAAAGGCCTTGATAAATGTAGCGGTCTTACATGATGGGGAGCTGTGGAAATCACACTGGTGAGTGTGTGGTGCAGGTTTCCAAGGTGATCCCTTCTTCCCTTGCTTAGGGGTGTCTGTGAGCGTGTCCACGCTAAGCCTTGTGGCCATCGCCCTGGAGCGGTACAGCGCCATCTGCCGACCACTGCAGGCGCGGGTGTGGCAGACCCGCTCCCACGCGGCTCGCGTGATCCTAGCCACCTGGCTGCTGTCCGGATTGCTCATGGTCCCCTATCCTGTGTACACCGCTGTGCAGCCGGTGGGGCCTCGTGTGCTGCAGTGCGTGCATCGCTGGCCCAACGCAAGGGTCCACCAGACCTGGTAAGATGCCCACCACCCTTAATTCTCGTCTCTGATGGAGGGGGGAGAGGAAAGGGAAGCGAAAGGGGCGTAAAAAGAATTAAGATGTGTTATGTACATGTACCAACACCCACAATGAATGTACTCATTATGTACTGCAAATATGTACTAATAAAAATAAATTTCAAAAAAAAGGAATCCCCTTCCCCATTTCCATCAAATGTTTCTGACTCTTCCCAGAACAGTTACCCAGCTGCTCCCGTTCAGCACCCACCAGACGGGAAATCCAGTTTGGGGCCGGTCTCCAGTTCTCTGGCCCTTCCGCGTGGCATTTCTAAATCTTCCTCCTGCCTCAGCTCCCTGGCCACAAGTCCTAGAAACACCAGTCCTCGCTCCTCCTCCACTTGGACAGAGCGCGGTGTGATTGTTCTGCTTTCCGTCCCCAGGTCGGTACTGCTGCTTCTGCTCTTGTTCTTCGTCCCAGGAGTGGTTATGGCAGTGGCCTACGGGCTCATCTCCCGCGAGCTCTACTTAGGGCTTCGCTTTGACGGTGACACCGACAGCGAGAGCCAGAGCAGGGTCCGAGGCCAGGGAGGTTTGTCCGGCTCTGCACCAGGTGAGCAAACGCAAGAGGGGCGGAGTTTTGCGAAGGGGCGGAGCCTAGAGAAGGTGGGGCTGAGAGGCAAGTAGAGGAGGCTGGAAAGGGGGCCTCAAGGGGGTGCCCGTGGGGGTTGGGCTGATGTTAGGAGACCTCCTCATTCTGCTCTGACGCCCACCCTCTTTGCCCAGGTCCAGTCCACCAGAATGGGCGTTGCCGGCCTGAATCCGGCCTGTCAGGCGAGGACAGCGACGGCTGCTATGTGCAACTTCCACGGTCCCGGCCGGCCCTGGAGCTGTCAGCACTGACGGCGTCCGCCCCTGCACCAGGACCTGGCCCCCGGCCCACCCAGGCCAAGCTGCTGGCTAAGAAGCGCGTGGTGCGGATGTTGCTGGTGATCGTTGTGCTTTTCTTCCTGTGTTGGTTGCCAGTGTACAGCGCCAACACGTGGCGTGCCTTCGATGGCCCGGGGGCGCACCGGGCCCTCTCGGGGGCGCCCATCTCTTTCATCCACTTGCTGAGCTACGCCTCCGCCTGTGTCAACCCACTGGTCTACTGCTTCATGCACCGTCGCTTTCGCCAGGCCTGCCTGGACACTTGCGCACGCTGCTGCCCCAGGCCTCCTCGAGCTCGTCCCAGGCCTCTCCCAGAGGAAGACCCTCCTACCCCCTCCATTGCTTCCCTGTCCAGGCTGAGCTACACCACCATCAGCACGCTGGGGCCTGGCTGAGGGGCAGGGGCGTGGGGGCTGAGGCAGGACAAGCATCCCTATAAGTACAGATACGTCCGGACGCACAAGAAACACAAACCACAAGTGACAGAGAGACTAACACCCAGAAACATGGACTAAGTCAACACTCAGGAAACAGTAGCAGTGCTCACACTGAAGAAACCAGAACAGAGCCTTACACAGAAAGGAGGCTCCCTGAGGGCCTCCCTGGAGACAGGGCACTGATCTTGACAGGCAGACACAGCATCCCTAGCAGTAGACCATCCCTGCACACTGGGGACTCTGACAGCTGACCTGTCCCTCATGCCCACATACATTAATCGCACTGATTCTCTAGGGGCGACAGACCCTGGCACAGGACTGATTTGGGTTGTTCCAGGCTGTCCTCAGTTTGCCCTCACTAAGCACTTCCCCAACCAGCACTGAAAATGCCAACGGGCCTAATACTTCCCTGACCACCAGGCTCTTTAGGACTGAAAAGTCTCCGCATCCCTTTCCAGTCAAGGACTGCAGCCTTGCCCCCTCATCTTCACCAGACCTCTTCAAGAAACAATAAATGACTTGGCCTCCTCCTTGATTTCCTTTCAGGATTTTCTTGGAGCCTGTGAAAAGATGTGGGATTTTGTGAAGTCCTCCCTGTCAGGTCCCTCCCACAGCTGCCCACTCCTGTGTACTGCTTATACCAACAAGCCCATGTATGAGCCTAGATGGGGCTGGTGTATTCTCTCAGGATTGTCATCCTGGGCCTGCCTACTTACATTCCAGTGGCGTAGGAGCTGGGAGTAGGGCTGGGGGGTGGGATATCTATAAGCATCATGATCACCGCACACATTCTCCTCTATGGTGCCATTGTTAAGGTACTATATTAATAGATGCTTACTAAATTTTTTTTTGTGTGTGGGTACCGGGGGGTCGACCTCAGGACCTCGCGTGCCAACAGGCACCCGTGCCGCTGAGCGATATCACCGGCCCCTTTTCCGTATGTGGGATCCGGGAGTCGAACTCGGGCCCTCGCGCTTGCAAGGCAGGCGCTTACGCCACTGAGCCATCTCACCGGCCCACTAAATTTTTGATAAAAGAGGAAGCACTGCAAAATAAGACTCAGATTATTTGATGTGTGTTTGAAACTCCAGTGATCAGATGATATAAAAATTAAAGAGTAGGACATTTTCTTTACACATTACTTCTCCTCCAGTATCAGAACCTGGCCAAGATTCTGCCAAATGAAATCACCTTTCCTGTCTAAAAAACAAAGAGAACTGGGGGCCATGGAATGGAAGTGAGGGGGCTGGGCCTGAACAGAAGTTTGAGAGCCCAGCCTCCCACTGGACTATAAGGCTCATTTAGCCCCAGAGAGAGGCAGAGACCAACATCACCTCTCCACACATACAGTGACAGACAGAGAAAAATTGGGAACACATGACCCCACAGAAGTATGTACTTGGATAACCAGTGTGGGGAAAGGACACTTCATCTGTAATAGATGGGGAAAACTAAGACCTAGAACAGGGAAGAAATCTGCCCTAGGCCATACAGTACATTAAAGCCAGATAGAAATAACCATATTGCTATAGACACTGAGCTAGAGATGGGGAAAAAAACCACACCCATAGGGGGCAGACCCAAGTTTTACATGCCCTTTTTGAAGAAAAAGAAAACAAAATTAACAGAGACAAAATCCTTAGGATCCCAACCAGGGCCTTTGAAGGGGCGGGTGCAAGTAAGAAACACTGAAATTTAAGCCTCATTAGTTTCACAACCAATGTGCTTCCAAAATCCACCCACTAAGTATGCTGGGGGCTAAATGGAGTAAAGGACAGTGAGAAAGGAGAGCAGGTCTTCTCGGGTTTCTCTCATCCATCGTTTCTATGGGGTTTGGGGGTGCAAGAGGCAGGAGGAAGGACGAAAAGGATGGAAAAGGCGTTCCAAGCTGTCAGCCTAAGAAAGAGATGGTTAAAAGTAGAATCCCAGCTGGTCTGAGACACTGAAGGAAAATATTGGGGCTTCTTCTCTCATGCCAACTTTTCTGTGGGGCAAGAAGAGGTTTGCCCAAAGTTTCCCCAGCACATCCAACCATTCCTTATAAAGAAGTACTGAAGGATGTTAGTCCTACTAGCTGGGAACTAGGTGGTCATCAGAGGCCACAGGATCCAGTTCAGGGAGGGCTGGGTTGAGCCTCTTTGAGCCCACATTGTGAGACTAAGAATTGTGGCCCAGGCCTGGCTTAAGACATAGCTTACAAGCACAGGCTGAAAAAACTTCACTTCACACCAGGTAGCTCTTTAATCTACAGAATATTTATACCTGTACCTCCATCACCCCTCTGTGTCCTATTAGTTACCAGATGGGGAATCTTGGGTTTCTGCCATCTATTTTTCTCCTCTTGAAAACTGACAGTGCTATCAGGGCCAGATTTAATATTGCTGTCCCCTGAACTGCTGCTTGGTCATTCTAGCATAGCTCGTGTGTTTGTACAGTACAGTGCCTTGTGTCTTCCATCTTAGTTCTTTGCGTTCCTGGCTGATTTCCCCTCTTGAGCAGGGAGCAGAATGATATAGTGGGAAGACGACTGAGCCAAATGATGGAGGGGGCAGTGGTGAAATCTGATCCTCCTTGGTGCTCTGTGACAGGTATTTTATATACACTAATCCATTTCATTCTCAGAACGCTTCTGCAGAACATTTCTCTTCATTGGACAGGTGAAGAAAGTGAAGCTGAAAAAGCTTAAGAAAGTTTTATGAGGCCCTGCGGGCAGAATAGAGCCAACAACTGAGCTCAGGTATCTGACACCAAAGCTTTTTCTCCTTCCATTACACTGTGTTGTGTTCATTCAATCCTTGGAGACCTGGGTTCCAGTTATGGTCTCCCTAACCTTTAAAAGTTTTGTGATTTTGTGCAAATTATCTCAGTGAGTTTTGGTCTCAGCTATAAAGTGGGAATGATTACACTAACTTCACACTGCCACTAGGAAAATTAAATAGCACAATGTTCATAAAGTGCTTCTCATTGAATCAGTCACACAGCATAATAAGGATGAGACTTGAGATTGCTTCTAGGTCAGGAGGAAGCAACAGCACTGGGAAACAAATTCTCTGAAGATAGACAGTGCTATCATTTGGATCTTAAGTAGCCTCCAAAGGTGCATGTGCTAAAGGCTTAGTTTCCAGGTTGGTGATATTAGGAAGAGGTAGAAATGCTAAGAAGTGGGGCCTGCTAGGAGGTCTTCAGGCCACTGGGAGCATTCTCTTAAAGAAGATATTGGGATCCTGGCCTCTCCTCTTCTTTCTTTTCACTTTCTGGCAGTCATGGGGTGAGCAGTTTGCTATACCATGCACTCCCTACTACTGTGAGCCAAAATAAACCTTTCCTCTTTATAAGTTGATTATCTTGGGTATTTTGTTACAGTAGCAGAAAGCTAATAAAGACAGCCACATATAACTAAGAAGGTGTATTAGCTTTCCCTTTGTTGGACACAATACCCAACATCCACAATTTAAAGGAGGAGAGCTTTAATTTAGCTCATGGTTTCAAGGGATTCAGTTCATGGTTGGTAGGCTCCCAGGCAGGAACATCATGGCAGAAGGACAACATAGAGTAAAACTGCTTAGTTAGTGACAGTCAGGAAACACAGCATGGGAACAGTGCCAGAGAAGAAAGGGGGAAGGCTCCAGATGTAGATCCTAAGGCTACACTTTCAATGACCAACCCAGACACATCTAGAAGTGCATTTCCCCAATCCCCCTGGCAGATCCCAAAGCCAATCAAGCTGAAACTCCACCCTAGCCTCCAGGAAAATGTAGCACATATTGCAGATTCTAACTGTGATCCTTTGCCTGCTTCCTGCTCTCTGATCCTCAATCACTGCTTGCCAAATAGGAGGCACTTAGCCAGATCTTGGTTCAGCACTAGCAACGTGAACAATGAAGAGCATCTCCCTCTGGGTAGGGCCCAGTCTTTTAAAGCCATGTAGGCACATCTCGAGGGTAGGAAATAGTTAACCAATCAGATTCATTAAATTAACAGTAGCACTTTGTCTTTATCAAACAGCTTTAAGCGTCAGAACCCTACGTAAGCACATAAATACTGTTAGATAAGATGTGGAGGGCTCCTGAGGAATGTACATTTAAACGATAAGGCTAGTTTGTGTGATAAGGCTACCCAATTTCCCAGGGTGAAACAAGCAGACTTTGAGTGACATAGGAAAGGCAGAAACCCAAGACATTCCCCACTGAGCTATAAAATCCCAACTGCATTTCTAGAAGCAAAGTTACAACACTGACCGTGAGCAAGGAGGGGGAAGTATACAGGCCCTATATAGACAGGGTGGACACTTCCAGCTCAGCCTGTGTATGGTGGCGGGTGTGGTGGTTCCTTTCTTGCCTCACACCAGAGATGACACCACAATCCTTCCACATTTAGCAGAATTTGCTCTTCCTGGAATAATAGGGTACCACTTCAGAACATTTGAATGTCAGCCCCTAGGCTTCCTTCAGTGTAGACCTGCAGTTCAGCCCAGAAAAGGCAGGAGCAAGAGCAGTGGGGTAGTTGAGGCAGGGGAAGTCTGACTTTCAGCATGGAATTTTTAGTCACTGCAGCCAGAGAAGTGGAGGTCCCTCCTACATGTCAGGAAACAGCTGCATCCACCAACTTGGGATGGTGACACAGGCCAAACCAGAACCAGGAAGCAAATGTGAGGATCTGGCCAGAGGAGACCAATATGCAGCTACAAGGTAGGGAGCTAACACCAGTGCCCTGATGTGATACACGGGTCTTGTCAGCAGAAGGTTCTGGTACTTAGTGTACTTCGGTGTCAGTTACTAACTGTGAAGAACTAGCTCTGACTGGTTACTTTCCCTTTCTGAGCCTCATCTGCCATTATTATGTGGCTTGTTATGTGGTTGTGAGGGTTACATGAGATGGAGCAGCTCTGTCCATTGAAAATACACAAGCTTAGTAAGATTATTAGAGGCTCTAACAGTGAGATAATTCTAGTACCACTCTCTTATGTAATTCAAGATAAAAATGATGCTGAATCACTACACCTATGTAACAGAATCAGATAAATTTCTGCTTTCTCTGTATTTCAGCCTCTTTTTATTAGAAATGTCAAACATTAACTTACCCATTTTAAGTTTATTGGTCATATGTGTACATAAAGAATCAACTTGCCAGGTGTAGTGGGTGATACACACCTATAATCCCAGCATTCTGGGGTGCTCACTTTGGCTGCACGTATACTAAAATCCCAGCATTCTGGGAGGCTGAGACAGGAGTATCATAAATTTGAGCCCAGGCTAGGCAACTTAGCAATTTAGTGAGACTTTGCTTCAAAATAAATAAATAGAGTCAACTTGTTTTACAACATGAAAACAAATAGCAGTCCCAGGCCTCCACCTTGCTCCGTCTCATTCCTGTCCCCAGAAAGAATTACTTCTAAACTTTTTATCTACTTCTTTTCAGTATTTATGTCCATATCTTTGAATAACATACTAATAATACTACTTGTTTTTTCTATTTGGCAGCATTATCTGCTGACTCCTCACCAGGGAAGAAAAGGCTTAACACTCATTTCTACCACAGGGGGCGCTCCAGCACATACATCTCAGCCCCCTTTCCTCCCAGTATAATTATATTGTAATTTTTTTTTTTTTGTGGGTACCGGGGGGTCGACCTCAGGACCTCGTGCGCCAACAGGCACCCGTGCCGCTGAGCGATATCACCGGCCCCTTTTTCGTATGTGGGATCCGGGAGTCAAACTCGGGCCCTCGCGCTTGCAAGGCAGGCGCTTACGCCGCTGAGCTATCTCACCAGCCCAATATTGTAATTTTTTTATTGTGATAACCAGGCTCCAAGATTCCTGCAATGACTCTGTCTTACCTCTTTGTATTTGTGTCTTTGTGTAGTTCCATCCCACTTTAATAGGGCTGACCTGTATAACCAACAAAAATCCAAATATCTGATAAAGACGGGATTCAACTCTATACTTGTACAATGTGGCTCACTCAACTCCCTTTAACCCCTGCACTGTTGTGTCCTGTCTTTAACATTTTGATATTTTTGTTGATCTTGGGTTTTTAAAATTAACTCTGATTTTTTAAAAATATTATTAGGGCTTGGAGTGTAGCTTAGTGGTAGAGTACTTTCTTAGTGTGCAAGAGCCTTGAGTTTAATCCCAGCACCACAAAAATAAATAAATAAGTGAACATATTTATTAAAATATTCTTTATCTTGATTATGAGTTTTGGATACCCATTAAATTTTGCACCCAAGGCAAGAAACTCCTTCAGTTTATCTTCATTCTGATCCTAACAAATTCTAGCAGCTTCTGAAGAAAGTGTGCATAAAAGGTAAGCTTTTAATGCCTTGCAAGTCTGAATCCCTCACAATGGATTCATAGTTTGACTGGTTGTAGAATTCTAGTCTTAAAATTTCCCCTAATATCTTGAAGATATTGTTTTGATGAAGTCCAAAGTTATTAGACTTCTGATTATTTGCTTTAGTTACTTATCATAATGTCCTATTGTCAATTTTGAAATTTTGTTGGTTATGCAGATTAGTCCTATTCAAAGTGTGATGGGTAGCTGAACAGTGGAAGACTAAAAACTGATTGGAAGTTATGAGCATTGGATGCAACATGTCAACTTGTCCTTTTGTTATAAGGTGATCTAGTTAGGTTGTTTGGGTGGAATTCCAGATGTCAGGACTACCAGGTCTTTTCTCCTGAGCTGATCGGATTTCCCAGAGAAAGCTTTTCCAATTTCTATGTAGAGAATAAAGGCCTGGGTTCTGACAGTCAGGGAGCCATTAGGAGAGCACTGGGGAATGGAGTTGGCTGCTTAGGCATTTAACATGTATGTGCACACTTAAGCTTCCAGTTGGTTATGGGACCCCTGTTCTCAACCATGCCTGAAGGACCCACAGTTTTACCTTCTTTAGACAGATCACCAGCCTTCTGTTTGTGGAGAGGAGTAAAGAATAAGGGAGGGGGCTTAGAATCTACCTTCTTCTCAACAGCTTTCGACCAATCTTCTTTTCCCTCCCCACCAAAGTTTTACTTCCAGAGATACCTTGACCCACCAATTTCTGAGCCTCTTAAGGAGTCTCTCAGGTGTTTCTTTTCTTACCCTGTACTGTTAGGATTCTGCTTATGTGGGTCTATTAAGTCAGAAAATACTTCCTTGTTTTAGTTTCCTAAATTTCATCATCTCCTCTTTATCTCGCTATCTCTGAGGATTTATTCCTTTAAAAAGAGAATCCCTTTAAACCCAGCTAGCTCAATCCTTAGTATAGCACCAGAGAGGGAAAAGAGCTAGGAGATGGGAGCTGTCTTAGTTACTTTCTCATTGCTGAGACAAAATACTCAACACCTACAAGGTAAAGGAGGAAAGTTTTATTTTAGCTCACAGTCTCTAGAGGTTTCAGTCCAGAGTTGGCTGGCTCCAAGGCAGAGTGTCATGGCAAAGGGGAATGGCAGAGGAGAAACAGTCCATGGTATGGCAGGTGGGAGGCAGCCAAGCAGCAGTAAGCCTCTGTTTCCCTTTTTATTCTAATCAGGCTGCAAGCCAATTGGTTGATGCAACTCACTCCTAGGGTGGGCATTCCCATTATCCATACCCAGAACTATGCTAAACCAATCAGTAGACTAATTTAGTTACCACATACCCTTAATTCATATTTACACACCCTAGATCCAGTCACTCCCAAAAGCCCCACCTGGGAGCACATAAAGTTTTGGGGGACATTTTAGATATAAACCATAACAGGGCACAGTATACATTTTGGCCTAGGGTAGATGAAATAAATCTCATTCTCCAACTTCTTTTCACTCTCACTCATATTGCAAATAAATGCTTTAGCAAGAAAAAAAATCCCTTTACTATAGTTTTAGTGGGAACAAAAGCAAAATGTTACGCTTGGGATTAAAGTGTAGTCTTTACTGGCAAATGCTTTAGGCCTCTGCATAGTTTTTCTCATAAATTATAGAGCACTGAATAGACTGCTTTGAGGGTTAAATTTAGACCTTTATGGGAGCAAATATTAGGGGTACTTGTGGGGGTATAATTTCACCATCAGCAGATTCAGTGCATTCCACAAATAATCCTTTTTAATCATAACCAATTATAATATAACAGTTATAAAAATGATAAGAACCATTTTGGGCAAGGAGAAACCTGCCACAGATGGGTACTGGCCCTGCCTTGTCAGACTCTTCCCAGAAAGTCATCTCAAGTTCTAGGCCTGAAGGCAGGATAGGCCCAAGCTACTTTGGAATGAGATGCAAAGACACCAAGTGTGCCCGGGGGAGGCAGTTCAGTGTGACAATCAAACTTCAGGTTCCTATGGGTACTGACCTACAGGTCACCATCAGTGGTGAACACCAGGAAAAGCCAGGTCCCTACTCAGGTGTCAGAATGCTGCCCTCATCTTGTGCCACCCCTGGGGAGTCCTGAGAGCTTCCAAGTCCTGACAGAACCTGAACAAAGCATACAGGCTAAGGCCAGCAAGGCTCAAAGGAGGGGGAAAGGCTGACAATATTGTATTGCAGGCCAAGATGGGCACTGGGACTGGGAGGTGGGAGAACGGGAAAAAGGAAGCCCAAAAACTGGCTGGATTAGGAGGAGGGTGGAAGGCAATGGGAATGGAATTAAAAGAGGGGTAATGAGAGGAAGGGGGCCAGGACGATAGGGAGCAGTTTAAGTGAGAGGGAACAATGTTGGGGGGGCAGGTAGATGGGCAAGAAGGAGAAAGGGGAAAATAAAATAGAGAAATGGACGTTATGCTGGGGAGAAGAGAGAATTTAAGAGAAGAGCCAGAGTGTTCATTGGCTCCAGAAGAAGGGCCCTTGTGCTGCCCTGGAGCCCAGAATTAGATGCCTGGGGAAGCCTTGATTCTAATGCTTTGATAAATGGCCAGCCAGGTACCTGTTGTCTGAGCACACTTAACCCTTTCAAAGTGCTTTCCTTTTTTCTAGCCTCGTCCCTCAACAAATGTGATGTGATGGTCACATTCTCCACATTTTACAGGAGAATTTAAAACTCATGTGAAATTATTCACCCAGAGTCATAGATCAAGTATATAATTGTATAGAAACAATAGGTTGATTGGTTTTGAACAGTCTGGAATAAAAATAATTATAAGAGAATGACTAAGTGACAAGAGATAATGCAGAGGAGATGACTTGCTAAGCCTATTAAAAAAAGTTCTCAGACTCAAAAAACATTCCTTTGTCATCCAGAAAGCCCAGGGTGGCAGATTCTCCTCACCCCAGGCCCATTATACTATGGCATCTCTGAGAGTCCTCAGTGCGGAACCCTATGTCAGGCATGCCATCATTGAGAACAGTAATCAGTTTAGAAATTGGATCCATGAAGGACTCACTCACTGCTTAAGTGGTGTCAGATATGTTCAGGTAACATTATTGCTGCTCTGTGCTTCGGGGCGAAGCAGTGTTATGGCCCTCTGTCTTGTCTCCTAGACTGACTTGCCTGCTCTCCCTGATTGTTTTAGAATGTATTTAACCTTTATTTCTAATTGGTGTGCAGGATCCATACATCTTAGGTGATCATTTAACCTATTGATACAGAACCCAAGGAAGGATGCTGGGACTCTGGATTCGTGGGTAGAACCCAGCTACCTGAAGGTCTGGGAAAAGACAGATGGAATACAAAGAGAAAGGCTGTAGGGTGGGAATGATGTTGGCAAGTTCAGAAAACAGATCTGGTGGGCCGGTGAGATGGCTCAGCGGCTTAAGCGCCTGCCCAGCAAGCGCGAGGGCCCGAGTTCGACTCCTGGAACCCACATATGAAAAAGGGGCCGGTGATATCGCTCAGTGACACGGGCGCCTGCTGGTGTGCAAGCTCCTGAGGTCGACCCCCCGGTACCCACAAAAAAAAAAAAAAAAAAAAAGAAAACAGATCTGGTGAGGCTGGAACACAATGATCAGGAGGAAGAATGGAGTGAAATGGTGCCAGAAAGGAAAACAAGAGCTCAACCATGAGGGTCTTGCAAGCTAGGGTATGAAATCTGGGTGGGGTAGCCTACTGAAAAACATAGGAATGTCCCCTTTGGAGTCCCCAGTTTAATTCTGCAGAACAGCAGAGGAGGTGAAGCTAAAGAAACCCATCCCTGCCTGGCTGAGCCTCCTAAACAAAGAACTCTGATAGAGATTAAATAGGTGAATGGGAAAAAACACAAAAACCCTCAGTTTGCAACACACAGAGCCAGGGAGCAAAAGAACTTTATTAAGAGCCACACTAACTCTTTAACCCCAGAAGAAGAGAGAAATTGGACGAGATATTTGAGACTGCAGCCCCAATTCAAAGCTGGAGGATATCTTCAGTGACTTCACTCTGGAAGACTCCTTTGAGGATAGAGATACCTATCCACTGTCCACTCTATGGAAAAACAGAAAGCCATTTATTTTATTGGTGGCAGTACAGGGAAGTTTATTACTCACTAGCCCAGGACTAATCCTCTAAAAATTTATAGCTAGAATATATATACAGGGTTTAACAGATTGTCTGATGGTTGATATGGTTGCAACAGAGGATAAAGTCTGAAGGTAAAAAATATTCTAAAGTAACACCACACTGTAAATTTCAGAATCTTGAGAAGTTCCTATACAATCCTAACTTTTACTGTGTTATGTAAAAGAAAATGATGATGTAAAACTCTCAAGTGTTTTTTTTTGTGTGTGTGGGTACCGGGGGGTCGACCTCAGGACCTTGCGTGCCAACAGACACCTGTGCCGCTGAGCGATATCACCGGCCCCTTTTTTGTATGTGGGATCTGGGAGTCGAACTCGGGCCCTCGTGCTTGCAAGGCAGGCGCTTACGCCGCTGAGCCATCTCACCGGCCCTCAAGTGTTTGTTTTTAAAGAGCAAAAAGTTTTTGTTTTTAAAAATTATCCACTCTTTCTGTTTGGGTTTCTGCTCTGTTGCCACCTTAGACTGAGACTTAGATAACTGCAATAACTAATCCACCTTTCTGTTTCCATCTTTACATGCTGTTTCCCCAAACAGCAGCCTGAGTGAGTTTTCTAAGATGTTTTTAGAACTCCAAAAGTCCTAAAATCAGGATATTTACAACTATAACATCACAGTGAAACTGTAGAAAGCCAAGAGAAAAGCTTAAAAGCTGCTGGAGAAAAATATTACATTTAAAGAAAGGTACATGGTACACAGGAGGTACTCAATAAATTAATAAATTAATTAATAATAAATTGTTAAATTAATAAATAGTTGCACTACCTTTGGGAACATACTTAGTCCTGTGACTTGTGTCAGTTGACCTCTTTGAAACTTAGTTTTCTAATCTGAAAAAGGCAGATAACAAAACCCACTTTATAAGGACAACTATGAGGACTATATTTGTACTCAGTTATACATAAAGCACCTAATAGCTCCTAGAATATATTAGGTGCTCCTGTTCTAGGCTTACTCTCTCACGAATTTGGAGTTTTGATCTGTTCCGTGGAAGTTTAGTCTCCAACCTAGGTCTGCATCCCAAGCTTTCTTCACATACATCTTGAACTATTTCTATATCTAAAACACAATTCCTTCTTTACTTCCTTCCATTATAAAATGATTGGAAACTCAGAAAAAGTAATTCTATTGCAGTAACACCTCCTCAGCCACAGGGAGTGGGGCAGAAATGAAAGGAACAAATATCTAACTTAGAGTGTGCCTGCTAATTCCCTGACTTAAAATGTACTCACCAATAATTTCAAAATTTCTTCATGATAAGAATTGCCTGGGACACTTGTTGGTAATACACTTTTTGGTTCTTTTCCCCTGGACAATCTAACTCTCTAAGTTTAGGGGGAAACCTAGGAATCGGACTTTTAACAAACACTCAAGTGACTCATACCTTCATTGAACATTGGGAATATGGTTAGAAGATGAGGGTTATAAAACAGTGTAAGCCACTGATAAATCTGAATGAACTAATGCTTCCTACTGCAGGAAAGGAGAAGAGAAACTTCAGGCAGGTGCTAGATCTGTGAAGGTGGATGCACCATGGTCCATGTTGCATAGCATCACTCACTTTTGGAAGATGCAGGTGTACATGAAATATTTTAAGGCACTCAGACTATGTTTGGCATTGAGTGAGCAGTAATAGGCAAAATTGAGATTTGATTTTGGTGGTTTAAGAACTTTATGAAGGAAGTACCCTCTGAGATAGACTACTTTCTAGAGCTCTCAACATTAAATATATTTCAGGTGAATATTAAAAGAAAATGAAATTCCAGGAAAGGAATATAGTTTTGTGCAAATGAAGAATGGCAGGAAATGCCAGTTTGGGTTGAATAAAAGCAAGAAAAATGAGCTGTTTCTTCCATTCCTACAGGGAAAGTGTAGCACTAAGAGACTGGAAACTAGAAAGAGCCAGTGGAAATGAGTGGATGACTCAAAACCCAGTGCAGCAGTCAGGGCAAATTAGGGGAGAGAATGGTTGAAAAGGGTGATTGGGAACCTGAAAAATCTACCGCGAGATGAGAAACCCCTGAGACAGAGAAAGCCCAGGATAGTAAACAGCTAATCCTATGCTTTCAAGGGTCATTTTCTGACTCCATAACTGAGAAAAATTGGATATTTTAGCTCCACAGTGCCAAAACCTCACTAAAACCATGCCAAGCCAGGTGTGGTGGCACACACCTGTAATTCCAGCACTCAGGAGGCTCAGGCAAGATTGCCGTGAGTTTGAGGCCAGCCTGAATAGCATAGCAAAACCCTGTCTCAAAAAGACAAAAACAAAACAAAACACTCCAAAATTGAAACTTGAGGTTCTCTCCAGAAACTTTTAATACTTCCCTACCTGGTCTGACCCCACCTACAGATCTAGCAACTTTCATAAGTCCTGTTTGTTCCTACATAGGGAAAATTTTTTTTCACAAGCAATTTCCTCTACCCAAAATGTATTCCCCTCCTTTTCATTTGACCAACTTATTATATTCATTTGCCAGGTCTCTCTCAGGTTCTTTTACTCAAAGAACCCTTTCCTCCTGCCTTGGTCTAAATTGTCCTCTATTCATTATCTCTTCTATACCCTTGTAGTTTTCCTTCCCAGAACATACACATATTTAAGATTACGTACTTACATGTGTTTGTGCTCTCTCCCTTCATACAGTAAGCTCCATGACCCTGTGTCCCTCACCATGCTTAATCAGTACCTAGCTCAGGGTACACTCACCACTAATGTTTGTTTAAAAAGAAAGGGAGGAGGGGACCATGAGCTTAATAACTATTAGCTGGAGGCTTTGGCACACCCACTTCCCTGGGATCCTCTGCTTTCTCAGACCATACTGCCTTTTCTGTTTCTCCACCACAGCTTATGGCTGTGCTCAAATCCTGATGTCAATATGCATTAGCTGTGTTACAATCAATATGTATTCTGATTAAATCTGTTTCTTTTTTCCTATAAAACTGAGATGAATATAGAGTGCCACCTCATTAAGTTATTGGGAAGCTCATGAGAGAATCCATGTGAAATGTCTCACGGGAGACCTGAAAAATACTGATTGAAAAAAATTAGTTGCCACTATTATAGCTGTTAATAACTGATAACCTCTATGATTCAAGCCTTCAAGCTTTTTTCCATAAGAAAATCCTTATTTTATTAATATATATAAAAAATTCTTATAAATGGATAAGAAAATACAAGCACAATAGAAAAATGGGAAAGGATATTAAATAGGACATAGCTTGGCTCTCAGATACTCCCGAAATGCCCCTCTTCCAGTTCCTCCCTCTTGTACTGGGGGAGAAGGAAAAGTAAAAAGGCAAGCATCCCCTTCCTTGGCCAGGTGATGCTGAGCTCCCTTCTTTTGCACCTCTTTTCTTCTTTTGCCCTAAATAAAAGTTAAACTTTCACATTCATTGAGTGTCCCGCCAAATTCTTCAAATGAAACAGAAAGAACCTGGAAAGGACCACTGGCCATCACACCATCTGACAACAAACTCCTATCACACCTCTCATTTTAAAAAATTATCAGGAATTAATCACAGTCATTTGACATCTCTGGTGTCAACCGATAAGGTGGTTTGTTGGTTGGTTAGTTGGTTTCCATTCTTCAAATGCTTCCCAACTACAGGCTCTACATGTTTTGTTTGTTTTTGTTTTGTTTTGCTTTTTGTCTTTATCAAATAAGGATAGTCTCAGAGTCTGTGGAAAAGGCCTATACCAGGCACTTCAAACTGACACTTCAATGCATACATCTTGGGTACAGGCTTCTAAGGTCACTGCTTAAACTACTTTAGACAGCACCTGTGGGCTGAGACAGGTTTTCTAGGACTTTTCTTAGTCAAGAAGCAGATGGGTTCGTGGTATTGCTAATCCAAGATCAGCAGAAAAATTCACTACATAAGACTGAATGAAAGATGGCTGTAGTTATTTGTTTAGAATATAACTGTTTTTAATGTCTTTTTTGGAATATATAAGGAATCTTTTCCCTTCCTTATTAAATTATCTATAACCCATACCAATTTTTTAAAAAACTGTTTATGCTTGTGCTGAACCCAGGGCCTTGTACATGGTAGATATACACTCTGCTGCTAAGCTATACCCTTAGCCCAAACCCATAACAACTTAGTAGAGTCTGCTTTTGTAAACTGAAATGGGATATTTCTATGTAATATCTTGTTCTTCCTGTCAGATCTTCACAAAAATTCAGAAACTTATTAAACATTTGTATTTTTAATGTCAACATAATGATTTGCATAAGCTCAATACAAAACTATCCTCCTTTTTCATAGATATAATTGGAAAAATTAGCTGTGCAACTAAGGCCTTGCATAACCAAACCAATATGGAATGTCATATTTGAGAACACTGTATATTAAGTATGACCAGTCATTGAGGGTTTTTTAAAGTATTTTAAAATGTGATTGCACTTAACTATTCATCCCAAATTATAGAGTATGAAGTAGCCATCTAAACTTTTTCCTTTGTAAAATGGATTTCCCTAAAAAATATTTTGTAAATAATCTTGTCAATAGATCATTCATTTCATTTACTTCAGACCCAAATTCAAAATCAGTTATGTTTCGTCTTGATTCTTCTGGATTTCTCCAACTTTCCTCCATGCCTCTTACCCAGGGAACAAAAAGTTATTATCAAAAACACTTTTTTACTTTTTTTTTATTTTTTTATTTTTTTGTGGGTACCGGTGATGGAACTCAGGACCTCGCACACCAGCAGGCACCCGTGCCGCAGAGCGATATCGCCGGCCCTTTTCTCGTATGTGGGTTCCGGGAGTCGAATTCAGGACCTCACGCTTGCCAGGCAGGTGCTTATGCCGCTGAGCCATCTCACCAGCCCTTACATTTTAATTAGTGTATGAATTATTTAGGTTAGCAGTTCAGAGCAACACAGTCCTTGTCTCTTTTAGTTCCTTCATTACAGACACAAAGACCTGAGTCCTTTTGTTTTCTTGTCTTTTGGTGCTGTTGTATGTTCAAGTGGCTCCAGTACAGATGAATAGCTTTTCTGATATGATATCCTATGCCAATTTAGTTAGAAACTGTGCGATACGAGTGAAGTCCACCCAAAACTGTGCTGTATGGGTAAAGTCCACCCATCGTAAAATATCTTCATGTAGCTGGATTCTTAATCCAGTTCCGAATAAAGAGTTCTCCCATTTTCTGCAGAGCTCATCCCTCCCTGGACAGACCCGATCATAGAGTAAGTAGACTGTGACACAGTATGAAGATCCAGTCGACCAAGTGTGTGTCTGGATTAAGACCACAGACTTAACATGAAGAGACAGTTTGGAGAGATTGTCTTCAAAGAATACTTCAAATGTTGCACGATATTTCAACCTCTGGCTGTGATCCACATAGAGAAAGGCCAAAGGGCAACACTTGTTTATGAGATTCTGCAAATGCAATGAAGGTACCTGCCCATTCCAAATTGAGAATGAGGGCCCCTGTAAAAAAGGACTCCTCTCTGACAGAAGCAACATTGGTCTTGTAACATAATACGCTCCTACCACTCTGTATCATAAAGAATGATACTTTCAGAGAGAACTTGTTTCACCAGAACTTCTTCACCATGCCTTTCTTCTTAAGAAGAATGCTTCTTAAAGTTCATAAAGGACACTTCTTTAACTTCCTACAGGATGTTCCAAACTTACCAAGAACACTAGGGGGCAACCCCTGCACCATAATTCTTCCCCTTTTCCCCTGCAAGGCATTATTTCCCAAATGAGCCATATATCATTGCTCCAAATAACCATTGGATTTGCAATAGTTTTTTCCTGCTTAAGTTATCTTTTTCTTCAGTTTATTCTTTCTTTTCTTTTTTATTTTTTCTTTCTTTCTTCCTTTTCTTTATGGACTGCTTTAATTTTTCCATTTGGAGACTCTGCCACAGCCCCACATTGTTGTTAGTAACCTAAAGCTTCTTCCACATATTTGACAGCAAGATTTTGCTGGAGTGGGCAAATGCATTTTAAACAGGACACAAAAGCAGTAATCACTCATGGGATGGCCTATGCTTCAGAATCAGAAGAGTGGTAAAAAGTGGTTCGATTCAAAACTGGAACAAGACTGAGGCAGTGGGTCACAGGCCCTTCCGTTTCCTAATGATTCTTTCTGGATGGGGCTTTGCTAAATACAGTAATTTCCAAATAGGAAATTACTCCAGGCACTGGAGCACACCCACCTCTGACCCCCATGCCAGCTGCCGCAATTCCCCAGTCTTTGACATTCGTAGCCATAGGGCAGCAGCTCTTTGGAGGACAGTCTGTCCTTGCAGCCCTCCTTAGCCGGCTCCCCTGTACAGCTCCCTGGAGCTCTCTGCCAGCCTGAGGAAGCTGTAGGAGTCGCCTGACCAGTCCCTTCTAGGAAACTAAGATTCATTTTATAGATCCAGTGCTGCCAAAGCCCTGGGAGGAAAACTGACCTTGTACCTGCCTGAACAGGTCCAGCCTTAGAAGTGAGCACAGGGTCACTTCAATGGTAGGCCAGGATCCTTGGGATGTTTTGAAAACTTCAAGATACATCAATCTCTGTGCACTCAGAAAGTATAGATATTGCAAGTGAAATTGTAGCAGAAAATGCCCCCAGCCAGTCTGTTAGTTGCCCAGGTAATAGTTCCTGTTACTGTTGCTGTTACTACTGTCTCCTGGAAACAGCTGGTCACCGTGATGCATAGTTGGTCACTATGATGCATATTGTAGGAAACAATCAAAAACAGCCGAGTACCCTGCCTTTGTGCTTCCTCTTGCAGACCCCATAAAAACCTCCCTCCCTGAGCCTTTGGGGCCTGGTATTTTGGGAATGATCCCAATCAGTGCCCGTCGACATAAAATAAACCTGCCTCCAAATCCTGGGTGTCGTTTTGGTGTTTCTGCTTGCCGTAGCAAAATGTCACAGAGAAAGCTCCTTGGATTTGGTTTCTAACCTCAGGAAAGCAAATTAATTGAAAGAGGCATTTAGAAGTCCAAGCTGAGATGCCTTACAGAAACCTGCAGCCAAGCAAATTTGAAGAAAGCTCATATGGTAAATTAGCATTCTTGCTGAACCTGTGCAAACAACCATCCCAAACTAATGAAGCCAGGCTCATTTTGTGATCAAGAATCTTTGACATGCTTTTTGATCCAAAATGGGAAGATTAAAAGGAAAATTTGTGCTTAAATGGAAAATTATGTGTTGTCATTCTATGGCCCACCTGGGCTGTCTGATTCCAATTCTGTAGAAGCTGTCTTGCAGCCCTATGAATTGTGGATAAATGACAGCAATGCTAAATAATTCTTGTCCATAGAAATGCAAATGAATTCTGTCTAGTGGAAAAACAACTAGAAAACCCACTTGGGCTCTATTTACACATTCATTCACTGTTCTCAGTTCTAAAATGTGTCTGTTCTTGGGATTTTCCTTTGACCAGGTTGTAATACTTCAATAGTTTCCTCAAGAATGAGTTAATAAAATCTTTAACATGTGTTTATTCTTATATCTGTAAGAAAGACACTTCTTGGCATGCACTGTCTTGGTTTCTGGCTCTTTTTAACAGACTGTATATACCCCAGAAGTATACTCCAGGGGGAAAATTGCAAATTTGAGACCCTTATACTCTTACTAACTCTCAAAGACACACTTGATATATTGCTAAAACACTGCCACACAGGGTTTTATAAGTTAATTTAAATTGAGCCTATGTAAATCTCCACACTTGTGTCCAAATGGCAGGTAAGAGAGGTGGTCATGTTTTCTTCAATGAGGGCCAACATATTCTTTAGTACCTTTTGATGACAGAGTGCCTGGTATCACTTCTCTGCATACTATGTTAGGTACTGGTCAAAAGATTGGTGACATAGGATGCAGCAGATTTCAACAGGGCCTCTCAGGAAGCCTACCTCACTTAGTTGCTTTTTGATTATAAAGGCAACTGTTTTATTTTACAGATTTATTTTTTAAATCAATTCCTGCTTTCTTTATAAAATATTAGCCTGGCATATCAAAAAAAAATATTTTCCCTGGCCAGTTGAGGGCAATCTTTAAGATTAAGAATTACGGGAAACAATAGCTTTCCTTGTTCTCTGTTCACCCTTATTCTTTCTGATAGTCCCTGTTAACTTTGATAAAACATCCACAGCAAGGTTTGAATTTCTATTCTGTATTTGAAATGTACACTGGGAAAGTTCCTACATACAACTAACTCAACAGTCATCCACATCAGGGGAATAATGATTCACTTCACCCTTCTCCAACACATTGGAGCTGAATACAATATTTGGGACTCACTTACTTCTGAATTCTACTCTGGAATCTCTGGATATTTCCCTTGGCCTCCTTCTGTAATGTTAAAGCAAACAGAAACAAAATTGATGGAAATGTGCAGTAGCCCCAGTGTGATTCATAAAACTTTTCCAGTGCTTACAGTTTTCCAGAAATGTATCTACCTCCTGACATCATTCTTCAGGAGCCCCAGGTACAATGGAGACGGCTTGTAAGCATTTCAGTGCTTTCTGCTCTCTCAGAAGTTCTCTCTGCTCCTCCCTCGGGGTCCTGTCTAAGCTGAACAATCCATCAAATCAGGCACTATGGACAGTGACTTGGCTGTCATGCCAGGCTGTATAGAGGGCCTTTACAAGACGACGATGTTTGTAAGATGCACAACTCGCAAATAGACAGGAAGCTGAACTTAAAATCCTTCTTGTTACTTTCAGACTACATACTGACAAGCTGGTCATCAACACTAGACTGAATGCCTTTTTCCACAGAATTAAGCCCCTTTTTAACTTTTACATTATGTGGTCATAATGTGTATCTACACTGGATTTACACTGTCTTTTTCTCCTTTCTGTATAATCACACCTAAATTACAATCAAAAGCTAATATTTATAACTAATTTTTAAATAATCTCTGGGGAAAAAGCCAAAAAAAAATAAATGAAAAAATAAGACAAAAAATTGGAAAATACATATGCATATTCCTATCCTTTTGTATTGTGCCCTAAAAATCATTTCCTGCTTTCCTTCAAATAAAATTGTGTTTTTGCTCACTTTTATTTTGCTTTGCTGGTGGCTCTCTTTTTGATGCTCTTTTCTTTTCCATTGAGAGAAGGGGTGAGATGGGGTCTTGCTATGTAGTCCAGGCTGGTCTCATACCCATGGTCCTCCTGTCCCGGCTTCCAGAGTGCTGGGATTACAGTCTTGTGCCACTACGCCTGGCCATTGGTGCCTTCTGGTGGGAATACTCCAGAAACCTGTTCTACTATAGCACAGTCACAGGCTGCTGTCCTGACAACCGGCACTAGTATTTGTGACAATAACATAAAGCAAAAATTCGCCTATATCCTTATGAAAATACTTCCGCACATTCCAGGGTTTTTCTGACATAATATTGTTGGTGGGGTAAAAGGGTCACCCTAAATTAACTTTGTGCCTTTTTTCTTTAAGTGCCATATGGAGAGGCATGGTTTACAGTTTTCAAAACTGAAATAGCTGTTTCTGTATGACAATGCCAGATTGAATGAGAGATTCATTCTGAGTGACAGTAAATATTGTTAAATGAACATTTCAATACACTCTTTTACACTGAGAACTGTGGAGTAAGAGGCAGAAGGTAAGTTTATTACTACCCAAGAAAAATAAATAATAATAAACATAACTCTTTCTCCACCAAACAATTTTTCTGAATTACCATCAACAATTTTTCTGAATTTCAATACACTCTTTTACACTGAGAACTGTGGAGTAAGAGGCAGAAGGTAAGTTTATTACTACCCAAGAAAAATAAATAATAATAAACATAACTCTTTCTCCACCAAACAATTTTTCTGAATTACCACCTGTCTCATTGTAGTGTTTTGTGAATTCTAAGTAATGTCTTCTTCTTGATCTAATAAATAAGTCGAACTTAAAGATCTCCCATCCCACCTTTCACTGCATGCCAGGAGAATATATTTCACCCAGTTCTTAACTATAAATATCCAAGTAAGAAAAAGTCTGTATAATATTCAACCAGGGATCAATCAAGTGTGAAGTTTACAAACTTCTGCACTACTGACATTTTTAAACAGGCTAATTCTTCATTCTGGGGGAACACCTTGTGCATTGTAAGATGCTGACTAACATCCCTGAACTCTACCTACCAGGTGCCAGGTGCCCTATCTCTAGGGCCGGGAATGTAGCTCAGTGGCACAGCACCTGCCTGGCAAGTGCAAAGCCCTGAGTTCAACTCCCGGTACCAAAAAAAAAATCTCTAGATATTGCCAAATGTCCCTGGGAAGACCAAATTGTCTTCAGTTGAGAACAACTAGTTTAGAGATCATACAACCAGTGACATAGCTTGGATGGAGTGCAGAGTCCTGGACCCATCAGCTGTGACCAGGGAACAGGAATCAGTAAATTACAGCATAACTTTAATAACATGAATGTATATGACTGCTCTTTTAAGAAGTGCTGAAAAGTCAACCCATTAAGTGTCCAACGCATTACAGAGAGTCCTTGAAGTGTTTGGCTTTTGTAGTTTTGCTTCTTGTTGAAGATGTGCTATGAGAATGTTGAACTCATTCCCACCCCTAGAACTCATATGTTGAAATCCTAACATCTACAACAATGTTAGATATTAGAAGGTGGGGCCTTAGAGAGGTGATCAGTTGATGAGAGTAGAACCTTCACAGATGGTATTAGTGCCTTGTGAAAGAGAACTGAGAGAGATCCACACCCCTTCCATCATGTGAGGACAAAGACAGAAGGCACCATCTATGAGCCACACTGGACCCTCCACCAGACACCGAATCTGCTAACGTCTTGATATTGGACTCCCCAGGCACCAGAAATGTGGAAAATAAGCTTCTGTTCTTCATAAGCCACTCTATTTAAGACATTTTGTTATAGCAGCCCAAATAGACTAAGACATTGCATTAGTCACCTTTCTGGCACTATAACAAAATACCTAAGATACTCAACCTATGAAGAAAAAAGAGTTATTTTGGCTCATAGTTTTGGAGATTCCAGTCCATGATTGGTTGGCTCTGTGGCTTTAGGCCTGTCACAAGGGAGCACATCAAGGAGGGGAAGAATGGCAGGCTAAAACTTCATGGGCAGGAAGCAAAAGAGAAAGAGACTGGGGTCCCACAATCACCCTCAAGGGCATGGCTCCAATGTCCTAAATAATTATACCCAGGGCCCACTATGAAATGGAACAAACATTTTCATAACTTTAAAAATATACATGTAGCATCATGAAGTTCTGAAAACTTCAATATGTCCTCTCCCTCAAGGAGCTTATGGTATAGTGAGAATTGGAACAATTACACAAATAGAATATGTCAAATGTCATACAAAAAGTAGCTAGGGGGAAGTGAAGTTCACAAATTTCTGAGTAAAGCAAGACTAGTATTTGGATCAACTGAATATAACAAATAGATTTCAGTACAGACATTTCAGAGATGATTTCAGAAGCCTGTATATGACACAATGAGATTCTAAATTATGATAGTGGCAAGTTAAACAGAAATGAGGAAGCAAATCTTCAAGATCTGTTGGCTAGTTGCATGTGGGAGGTGATTAAGAGAGGGAGAACATTATGAGCATTAAAAATTGATGCAATGGAGGGACAGCTAATGGAAAGAAGAAAAAAGGAAATGGGATGGAAGTATGACAAGCTTACTTTTTGAGATACTGCTTTAATTATAGTATGCACCTTGAGCCCATAATATTAAGTGAAATAAATCAGACCATACACTTAAATGTCACATGACTTCTCCTATATGAGAAACCCAAAGTATAAATAAATTAAAGCGCAAAATAGAAGATAGATAATAGGAAGCAGGGAGATAGATCTTTTGCAAACGGGAAGAGGACTAAGAGAGGGAGGGGGTAAGGGGAAGGGGATGTAAAGGAATTAAGATGTGTTATGTGCATGTTCCAACTCTCCACAAGCAATGGACTCATTATGCATTGCAAACGTGTACTAATAAAAATAAAAATTAAAAAATATAGCGTGCTGAATATACAGGAAGCTTGTGATTATATAGAGTGGTACATCGAATAGATGAGAGGTTGGTGATTACATGACCAAGTTATCTTATTTTCCCCCACTGAAGACACGAGTCTTGACGATACAGCATGTAGCATATGATTTCTGCCTTCCAAGCCAGTGCTTAGGATACACGCCATCACCACCGCCTCCATCCTGTCACCTCTTTATTTAGCTGTAGCTCCCTCTAGTAACTCAATGCCTGCAGTTTTATTTTCCTGTATGTGATTGGGATGAGCCTGCTGTGCTGGAATGTAGGAGTCCCCATCATGAAAGCTCTGTCGGGGAGGAACGACTGACCGCAGCAACTCAGGCTCTGCATTTTTTGGGTCCTCAGCACCATTGATGCTGGAATGAAATTTATGGTCTCATGTAACCCTTCTCCATAAATCAAATGAGGCCCTCTGCCTAACTGAGTCTCTTCAACTTCTCAGAACGCTCCACGTCAGCATGGCATTGTCTCAGTCATCCTTCTACACTCATAAATTTTATTCTCATTTCTGACAGATTTTATTTACTTGAGTCTACATTTTGGTGTTGCTTAACATTTTTAATATTTACCTTCCACTGTTTATAAAAGTAATATATACTTATTTTAAACACAACTTGATATGAAAACTAAGAAAAAATATGAAGATAGAATATGACCCATAACTGTTAACATTTTGAACTAGTCTTTCTCCCTTTGTGCCCATTTTAATTTTAAAAACAAAGATGGAGTCATACTGTGTAAATGTGTTGGCTTTTTAATATTTTCAACCAGCCAATTTTTTGTTCGTTTGTGTGTGTGTTTTGATTGTTTTTGTGTTTTGTTTTTCGGGTAGAGTCTCGCTATGTAATTCAGGCTTGCCTTGAACTCACTATGCTGTATATATAGCCCAGGGTGGCCTGAAACATGAGGTGATCCTCCTGCTTTAGCCTCCCTGAATGCTGGGATTCCAGGCATGCCCCAGCATGTCTGGATTAACCATTATATTTTGAGAATTTTCTCATATTATTAAATTTTTTAAAAATCATTTTTGACAACTGTGTGAAATTTCATTATTGCAAATGCAATATTTTTATTTGTGGTATTATCTCCTATGCTGATGGCCTAACTCTAATAAAAATTTCCTGGGCTATGCATATGCCTATGAATAGTTACAAGAAAATAAGGAAATAATAAAAGCCAACACTTATATTAAAAAGGATATACTACTCTACTCGAATGTTCTGCTTATACTTCTGCTGTGAAAGATATAAACAGTTGGATGAAGAAATATGTAGTTTTGTTCTGACAATGAATAGATGAAGTATTTATATATTTTAAAAGCTAAAAAGAACTAGAGAACTACTTCACTTATAGCTTAAGGGCTTCTGAGTTAGGTTTTGGCAGAATCTCCCCTTTCTTATCACAAAAATTCATACATATTCGTAAGTATAAACAATTGGAGAATAAAATTTAAAAATATAAGTGTATCTTTCCCTATCCTACTAACAAAAGTCAATATATTATATTGCACATATATTATATACACTATATATATGAATATATATATTTAATGGATTTATTCAACTCATGATTCTACTTTGAATCTCTCAGTTAATAATATATTAACATATTTTCACCTATTTATATGTTTTTTTTGAGACAGGGTCTCCTATGTAGTTCAGATTGGCCTTGAACTCACTATGTGGCCCAGGCTGGCCTCAAACTCATGGCAAGCCTCCTGCCTCAGCCTCCCAAGTGCTGGTATTACAGGCGTGCATCACCACACCCGGCACTGCACTTTCTTCTTGTTTTATTACATTGACTAAAACTCCCTGACTAATACTAAATTATAAAAATGATAGTGTACATTCTTGTCCAGACATACAGAGGGCCATTTCCATTAATATGTGCTTTAGGCAGTTCACCAGTTCACAGAAAAGAGAGGAAGCTGCTTTGGTGGAAACAGTTTTTCACCCCTCTGCAAGTGTACCTCAGCTCACCACGGTTTTCACTATGGCCTCCTTTGAGTCTACACCATCATCTAGAGATTAATATGTTCCCCATACCAAAGTCTATTCCCCCATGAGGTTACCAGGTGGTGACACTGCCTTCTATGGGTGTTCCCTAATGGACCCTTATTTTTGCCCTTTGCCAGTGCTACCTTACCCTCTGACCTCTTTGCGTATATTTGGGCACACCAACTACCAGAACTCTACATAACGTTCTGCTCATTTTAAAAACAAATTCTATGAAATTAAAGAAACAATACCTACTTTATGTAAAATGACCCCCCACATATCACATGTCAAATTTAAAACAGGATCTGCAATAATGAAGACTCCTAACCCAGCAAAGGAAATTGGATAGAAGTCAAGGTTTTAGATGTGAGGGAGGATGAACTGGAGATTCGTATATTCTCCAGATTCACTGACTATCTCTAAAGGAATTTTTTAAAAAAGACTGGAATAAGCTAAAACACTGACATTTGGATACCAGTGCTTATGCTCGTTGTAAATTGATGCTTTGACTGAATTATTATGTTTGAGATGTGCATGTTTAACCCTCCCTTCTGTCCAGGCAGGACAGGAACGTCTTCAGAAGACCTGGTTGGGGTGGGGTGGGAAGTCTTTGAGAGAGATTCTAACCTTGAAATTTTTGTGATGGAATTTCCAAGATGCTTGTTTGAATAGATGCCTTCTAAGCAAATGTTCAAAAAAAATGCTTAAATTGGAAACTGAACCTTCCATTCATAAATATGGAAAACTTATTTTGGACTTATTTTTTGAAGAGTATGTTTTGACCAGAATAAATGTGTGATTTATATGTGTGGGAAGTTGAGAAGTTGCAAATCTTACCGGTTTTTGGTTAAATGTGTGATTTGTCTGTGGAAAAAAAATTTTTAACTATTAGTGATGTCTGTTCTAGAATGATCTATGATTCTCAAGTACATTGAAAAACTAAGATGGACTTCATTTGAGGAAAGTAAAATGACATGAATTAAGTCATGTTCAGAATCATAACTTTTTTTGAGGATAGTTTTGGTGATGAATCTTTTCTTTCAGGAATAAATACTATCCTGAATGCTCAATCAAGCAACATATTTGGGGGGGGGATAAGTCATATGAAACACACCCAAACAATTACCAAGAAATTTCTCCCATACACAGAGTCAAGTGGGAGAAATGAGGGGTGGAGACTCGAGCTAGTTAAAATCCTGCTGAGATCGTTGCTCCAGAATTGAGAAGATAATCTATCACAACTCTTAGTTTAGTAAATTTTTTAGTGGATTTCTTAAATTAATTTGTATAATTTCAAGTTGTAAACTTTTATACTTAATATTTTGTTTTAAACCCAGAAATGTAGTGGTAAAACCATGTCATGAAACTGACAGATGTAATATCTCTTAATTTGGACATTTCCTTATTACAAAATGAGATATGCTAACTAAAACACAAAATGTTTATTGGTAAAATAAGGTATGTATGGGCCTTGATATTTAAAGGTGGTCGTGTGTTTTATTTCTCTTATAATCATGCAAACTATTACAAAAAATGCATTTGAAGAACAAGGGAAAGTCATATTTTAATCCATTTAAGGAGTTAATTGTTAAGCTGAAATGACTAAAAATGTTTTATTTTTCTTTTCAGCAGTACTGATGATTGAACCCAGGGCCTTCACACTGAACTGCATCCCCAGCCCTTTCTATTTTTTTTTTTTTTTTTGACAGGGTCTCACCAAATTGCACAGGCTGGGCTCAAACTTGCGATCCTCTTGCCTCAGTCTCCTGGAGTGCTGAGATTATAGGTAGGTACCACCACACCAGGAGAAATGACTAAAATTTTCATGATTAATTTTTCAAATTCTCTATTTATTTTTGTCTAGAACAATTGTAAGATCTGAATGTTATACTTCATTGCTAATTGATTTGGGGTAATTTATGAAATTTATGTGTGTGTTTAAATACATACCATGTAAATGTAAATATATATTCATGCATATGTCAATGGATATATATGACACTAAGGTATGAATATGTATATAAATGCAGATAGAAAGGCCTCCCAAGAAACTGGGATTCAACTGAGGCAAATATTGAAATGTTTTAAAATCCATCTATCTCCGTGTGTGTGCATGCGTGTGCATGCATGTGTGTGTGTGTGTGTGTGTGTGTGTGTATAAAGTGTTAGCAGTTTAGCAGTTTCAGGTTGTGACTCAAAGGATAAGCTAAGTCTATATTTCAAGCTCCCAGAATTGTAAGTTCTAGAGCGTTTTTAGGTCAGGCTTTTTCCACATGCGTCTGTCTGTGTTACCTGCTCATCACTGTTCTCTATTGTATGAGAATGCTGTGTAAGAAACCATGTTTTGGCTTCAGTCCCCGTGTTCCCCTGGATGAGGCTGTATTCTCCTTTAATTTTCAGGAAGATTTGTGTTATGCTCAGATGCTGCTGGCATCCTGTTTGGATCTACAGTCCATAAAATCTATTTTAAGTTTCTTAAACTGTGGGGGGAGGAAAAATGACGCACATATATTATACCATGCTCTGTATTTGCTCTGTCAGTGCAGTTTTCTCCTTTTGTTTAGTATCAGTGCATTTTTATCTTGTTATACAAAGTATTTCAGTTCTTCTTAAAGCCTCAGATAGATGTTTTTATAATACCCTTGCATATAGGGAAATTGTTTTGGTTTTTTGTTTGTATGTTTTTTGGGTTTTTGTTTGTTTCTTTTTTTAGTACCAGGAATCGAAAGGGAAATTGTATTTTAAAATGTCACTCACCACAAAGAAATAATAAATGTTTGACAAGATAGATATTCTTAACCTGATTTAAACAGTACACAATGTATACATGTATGAAAACATCACATGGTACTTCATTAATATATGCAATTTTTATGTTTTATGTGTCAGATAAAATAAATTTTATTTAAATTTTTTTAAAAGACATTATCAGGAGGCTGGGAGTTTAGCTCAGTGGTAGAGTACTCACCTAAAATACAGAAGGTCCTGGGTTCAATCCCCATCAACACACACACACACACACACACACACACACACACAGGTTTCTAATGTTTTAAACAAGAATATAACAAGAAAATGGTTTTAACCTGAGAACACACAACATTGACACAATCAAACTATGCAAAATGATACTCTAGTAAAGTGAAAACTGTCCTTTAAAAAGATAAATTGAAAGTTGTTTTTTTTTATTTGTTTATTTATTTATTATTTTTTGTGTGTGTGGGTACCAGGGGTCGACCTCAGGACCTCGCGCGCCAGCAGGCGCCCGTGCCACTGAGCGTTATCACCGGCCCTTTTTTCATATGTGGGTTCCGGGAGTCGAACTCAGGCCCTCGCGCTTGCCAGGCAGGCACCTACGCAGCTGAGCCATCTCACCGGCCCTGAAAGTTTTAAAGTAAGGAAGAATTTGGAATAAAATCAGAAGCATTAGAATAAGCTCATGATTGCAAAAGACTTTCATTGTCGTAAGAACCCTGCAAGAAACCTTTGGCATCACTCTCTCTGAAGTCAGGGATTGTGGGAGTTAGTCTATTGGAGGCCTGGATTTGGGTATTTTACAGTGATTTGCAACAGCAGAAACCAGACGATAAATATCGAAGCAAAGAAAATCAAGATAATCCTGAATATAATGTTGTCACAAGAATACTTTCATTAAAAAAAAAAAGAATACTTTCATAGATGACTCAAGTATTTAAGAAAAACAAAGACAGAAAAAGCTGTCTTAGTTTGATTTTGTGCTGCTACAACAGAATGGCTGAGCCTGGGTAATTTATAAAGAACAGAATCTTATTTCTCACAGTTTTAGAAGCTGAGAAATCCAAGATCAATGTGCTGGCATCTGGTGAGGGCCTCCTTGCTGCATTCCCGCCCAGCAAGAGGCTGAAAGGGGCAAACCTACTTCTATAAGCCCTGTGGACAGTAGCAGTAATCCACGCATGACAGCAGAGTCCTCACGACCTACACCTCTGCTTAGGCCACACTTCCCACCGCAGCTGCACTGAGTGTTAAGTTTCCAGCACCTGAATTTTGGGGCACACACTCTCACCATAGTAGAAGCCACCTCAAGAAGAGCTTCCTTAGACCAGGATGTGACAACTAAACACCAGGTGAAGAAATACCAATCAATAATCAGTATGAGCTGAGTCCTAAAAACAAAGTTATGAATCCATAATTATCCTCAAAATAGGATGTGAAAGAAAGGAAAACGTGCCAAAAATATGATATATGTTTTTCAAATAAGTTTTACAAAATTATAGAATAATGATCAAATTACCTGAATCATACAAAGTGTTGATCAACACATATGTTAACAGTTTCAAATGTTAGGTAAAAATAAGAAAGGAATATTTGTAGTTCCTTTTTTCAGTACTAGGGATTGAACCCAGAGCCTTCACAATGAGCTACAGCCTTTTTTATTTTGAACCCTCAGCCTTTTTTATTTTGAAACTGGGTCTCCCTAAGTCACTAAGTTGCCCAGGCTAGACTTGAACTTTTGATCCTCCTGCCTCAGCCTCCTGAATAGCTGGAATTACAGACACAGGACACCATACCCAACCTATTTGTAATTTTTTAAGTTAAAGACTATTAAAATACATTTAGATGAGCCAGACTTAGAGATATCTAAACATTAAGGTAAAATTGTTGCATAGTCTGGGGAAATGGGCAAAGAAATAAAGAATCAGACAGGCATGCTAATACATTTTTTAAAACACACAAAATAATAATAGCATCATAAAATAATGCTGCATTTAATAATATGTACTAATTTAGAATGGTCTATGGGCCGGTGAGATGGCTCAGCGGCTTAAGCGCCTGCCCGGCAAGCGCGAGGGCCCGAGTTCGACTCCCGGAACCCACATACGAAAAAGGGGCCGGTGATATCGCTCAGCGGCACGGGTGCCTGCTGGCGCGCGAGGTCCTGAGGTCGACCCCCCGGTACCCACAAAAAAAAAAAATAAATAAATAGAATGGTCTAGTCCATGAGTCTCTGTGAAATAAATGGAGTTACGTAAATTGAGTTGGAACAGTGTTGGACTACTCCATCCTCTTCATTTTGCACAGGAGAGAGGAAGGTTTATATAAGCCCATAAACAATGTGAACCACACTGGGATCATCCAAAACTTATCTTCATCTTTAATAAACCAGACTTCCTAACAAAAATGCCCAGGCTTTGGAGAAACGGTACAGTAAATAAAAATAACTACCAGAAAATTTAAAGTGAACCTCATAGAGTGAGGAGGTTGTACTCTTGTTTTAAAATGGCTGATAAGAACTGTTTTCTACATATCTATCTTAGAAATAATTGTAAAGTAAAGAGAAACATAAACACAAACTCTGTCCATCTTTTTTTTCTTGAGTAAAGATCTCTCTTAGTTCCTAAGTTGCCCAGGTTGAGCTCAAACTTGAGATCCTGCCGTCTCAACTTTCCAGAGAATTCTGTCCATCTTTAATGGAACTAAGAAACATCTAAACGCCAAACCACAAACAGGAAGTCCTGTCAACGGCAGTAAAGAGCAAAGCATAATCTATCTGCAAACTATGTGGATATGTGCACAGGCCAGCATCCAGAACGCACTTCCCCAATGTGAATGGGCATATCCTGTAACACAGGACCAACAAAATTCAGTTTGTCGCAATGAGAATATGGTCTGGGGTAGAGCTTAGAGCACTGAATGAGGGACTTGCCCCTAAATCACCAGGACATGGGCGATGTTAAAGGTGGCGACTGTCACGGCTTTGCCAGGAAACAGGCATAATGGCCAAGCTCTGAGAGCAGGGTAGATAAGGCTAGGAGGATTGGGGAAGGACACAAGGCAGACCCAGTGCTAATTCTAAATAGCCCAAAAACACACAAATAAGCCTCCAACCAAACAGAAAATTTAGAATCAAATTAAGGAACCAAATATTTGAGGATGAATATGAGAGGAAAAACAAAATGATAAAAATTTATTGGAGCAAGAAAACGAAGGCGAGCCAGAGAGAGTAAGGCAAGATTATTACTTTCATGGGCCCTGAGCACTTTTGCCTCCATTAGGAAAAACCTTTTTATTATATTTTACAACTGTGCTGAAATAAGGATGAATATATTAATATTACATCTTAAAACATTCTTTGGCCAAAAGGTTCATTTTTTTTCCTTCTGGCCAAAAAAATAAATAAATAAAATTGAACATTTACTTTCAGGGGCTGAGGATGTAGTTCAGTGGTACAGCACTTGCCTGGCAAGCACAAGGCCCTGAGTTCAATCCCTACACTCGCATGTGCACAAGGAAAAAAAAATACTTCCTCGGGGGCCCATAAAAGTGGTGAGAATCCTGGGCACCGCGCCTGCATACCCGGATCAGCCGTAAGAAGAAGCAGCCAAGCAAAGAACAACAAACAGCACTAAATTGAATGAGCACCGCAAGAACTGATTCTAGCTTAGCCCTCTTCTCACTAAAATAAGTGCTAGGTGCTGGGGTTTGACAGGAAGTCTCACCCTTGCCTTCTATGCTGTTCCCAGTGTCCGCGGAGCGGTATCTACGAGGACTCTTTCAGTTGCAGAAGAAAAACAATACATAAAAATACAAAAACTGGCGTTAAGCAAAAGGCATAGTTTTTAACTACATCAGTAAAAATGTCCGTGGTAAAAGTTCATTTCCTGCATCACCGAATTTAAGCACCAAGTGATCATAGCAAAGCAACAGTCGACATTACGCTCTCGTGTGCCTGGTAACGGCCTGAGCGTTCTGCCTGTGTCCGTTCACTTAACTCGAAACAAACCTGCAAGGTAGATGTTTTCGCCAGCTCCTCTTTACCGACTTCTCTCCACTTCTCAGTTTTGCACTTCGGTGTGAGTGTTCCTCCTACAGTGGCCTCAAATTTAATACAGTTACTTATGAGAAAAAATTCACAAGAGTTAATAAAAATCTGCGAGACTCAGTGACTTACTGGATGTGAGGTTTAGGCAGAGGATGTGGGTGAAGGGTCAGATCTTTGTTTGTAACAGGTTTCAGGTGAATGCAGCAGAGACGCTTGTCTGTCGAGAGAAGATGATGCGTGCAGTTCTGGATAGGTTGGCACTAACGTGTCAGTGGGAGACACAGGTAGTGTGAGTTTTGAATGATGCCTCTAGTCATTCTAAAAGCTACTTGGGAAATTTGCAGAAGAAGAAATAATCACGATAGGATACAAAATAAACAGAAGAAGAAATCAGGTTGAAGAAAAGTTTATTTCTCCTTGGGAGGCCTCCCCTGTAACTGCTACCACCCCTACCGGGTCAGGGTCCCCATTTGTGCACTTCTATAGCACCTGGCACCTTTCAGAGCACGTATTCGAGACTCTATCACAGTTGCCAATTTAATGTGAGGTCCATAAATGCAGCACCCTTATCTCTATAGTATACCACCAGTCTCCATCACCTAGAAGGACAAGTATCAATGGAATGAGTAAATGAGCAGTCTTATTTGATTCTCATAATAGACCTGGGAAAAGGAAATTGTCATTCATCAGCAATCAAACACAGATGTCTCTGACTCTGAAAGCCATGCTTTTTCCACGGCACACTGCCACCTCCCTATTTAAAACAGATACAGGTAAACTAAAACACTTAGCAAGAGGTAAGCCAAGACTTGAAAGACCCATATCACCACAAGAAATGGGTATATAAATCAGTAACGTTCGACCTGAGGAATTTTGGAGGGACCCTAGATGAGTCAGTCTGCCCTGTTGGACAGTGCCCTGCTCAGCTCTACTAAAATACCCCCGTCGAAATACAGGAATCTTCTTGTTTTTGAAGAAAAGCCAGCTGCCACATACTGCAAATCACAGAGTCAGGTTTTTATCTCAGTATAAAGAAAAGTTCTTTGGCAGTCAAAGTTGTCAAAAAATAGAGTTGCCTAGGAGGTAGTGAGTTCCTTGTTCCTGTACCTTTTCAAGTTACAGGCCAGCTAAGGACAGGCAGCGAGATGTTACTAGATGTGTTGCTGTTGGAAATACAAGTAGACTCACTGGCTTTGAGCTCTCCTCAAAATTGAAGTTATAGAGCCAGGCATGGTGGAGCAAGCCTATAATTCTAGCACTTGGCCAGGAGGATGGCCATGAGTTCGAGGCCAGCCTGAATTGCATACCGAGACCCTGCCTCAAAAAAAAAAAAAAAAAAAAAGCTGAAGTTCTATGATTTCTCTACTCACAACAAAGATCTCAGTACTTACCTAGAACAGAAATTTCTGGCAGCAGGCCCTTTACTGGGAGAATAAATTTCCTACCATGAATACATATATTTTTACCCATGTTGGGGGACTAGCACAGCAGAAAATGAGCATTTGGGGTTACATAATCCTACCTTACCAGTTGAAGAGCCAACTTTGGCTTCCGTTGTAGATTTTGCTATGAGATGAAAAATACTCTGACACTGACTACCTCGCTAGATCATTCCAGTCATTTGGCAGTTAGGTTTCTCCGGGAGATTAACCCAGCACTCAAATTAATCAGTATTTTCTGAGTTTGGTTATTTCAGATCAGCCTAATGAAGTCGAAACAAAGAATAAATTTTCACTTGTGGCCTAAAGAGCTGAGAACCAAATTCTGAATTTTAGCATGACTGTGCCTTCCACTCACTGAAGGCAGTTGCCTCAATGCCACATGTGCTGGATGCCGAGTTGGTACCTGTGTCAGTGTCTCCACACACTGTAATTGATAATAATATTAATAATAATTACAGCAGTAACAATGGAGAACATAATGTAACAAAATGGGCTATTAAGAAATTGAACTGATTTTGTTTTAATTTGATTTTATTATTTGCTACTGCAGACAAATCAGGAAGGAATAAAAAAGTAACATTCCCCTTCTGCTCAGGAATTTGTCAAGACATTGAGCTTCTAGGAGTTAGGGACCAAGACATTTCATGTAGGAAAGCTACAGCTGGGCTCTTAATTTTGTTGGGGGTTGAAAGGGGGAAAGCAGGTAGACTCCTAGCGATTTGGAAAAGCAAGAATTTATTTTTCCTTGATGATAGGAAACTGAGCCTGCTCACAACTGCCCTTCTGGAATGGCAGAATCTCGAAAGGCCTGGCTACTGGGAAGCTGGCACAGTCCGAGCACTAAGGCTCAGGAGCCTGCAGGAGGATCCCTGAATTTCCAGATGAAGTGGAGCTATCGCAGAGCCGCTCTCCGTGGAAGGACCCCTGTCCCCCACAGTCCTCTTCTCCTGATACCTTCCAGCAACTGCCCCACCTCCATGAAGCTGGACCTGAAGACACAGGAGGCATCAGCTGGAACACTGGCACTCAATAGTGACATCAAGTGGTCACAAGGAGAAACAGCAATAGACTCAAAAAGGGTGAGGGACAGAGATGGTATAAGCCTCTGGGTACAACAGAACAATCTAGAGATAGGGAAGGTAATGGATGTAACTGACGATAGGTTTCCCACTGATGATAGCAGGTGAGAGCTTAACCCCTTCTAACTGAATCCATGAAAATAAAAAATGTGACACTGTTTGAGATCAAGTGCCAAGGAGTAATTCATACCTGTGACTCTGGCCCCATTATCGATCACTAACAGGGTCACCTAAAGTACACACCTCCCGCGCCCTTAATCTGTTTTCTTTTCCTGAGAGCCCATCACCAAAAGACCTTTCTAGTTCCTATGTTTTCTTGTTTTTACCTGGTTTATATGTTGTTTACCTATCTCCTCCAGTAGAATTTAACTTCATGAAGGCAGGGATCTTGTCTTCTCTAGTGCCACTGTATCCTCAGCTTTTAAAACACACTGGCATACACTGAGTTTGGTAAATTTCTTGAATGAGTGGATAAATGAATCATATATCTGGAAATTTATAGAACACAAACTATGTTCCAGACACTTGCTAGGCACTTCACTTATGTCACTTAATTTTTAAAACAGCCCAAAAGAGACTGATTCTAATAGGTAAAACCATCCCATTTTATAGATGAGCAAACTAAGGACCCAAACTATTAACTACTGAGTTCTACTTTCCCTCACCATCCTTGTTTTCTATCTTGCTATTAAGCTTTTTCCAAGAACACTTTCTTAAACATCACTTCCTGTTTTGGGGTGGGTCATCCCCTGTCCCTCTTTGCTCTCAAGAATAACCTACCTACATATAACTATCACTGCACTTAACCTCACTCGTTATAATTATTATAGTCTATACCTCCCTCTAAACTCTGAGCTCCTTGAAGGCAAAGATTATCTCATCTTGGTGTTCACAAGACCTAGCATAGGGCCTAGGACAAAAGAGGCATTAAAGAAATTTACATGATAGCCACTGAAGGGATAGGTCACCAGGCTCTGCATCTGTAGGCACTCACCCTTGCATCTCATTCTTCTTCATGATGCTCTTGTTTTACTGCTGCAGGAAACTATTCCAACCCCCTCATGAAGGTCCATTGTGTGATAGGCACAGTACTTGATGTGGGAGCTATGGAAATCAATATAACAACCTCTACTGCCAAGGATCCACAGTCTAACAGAGTGGGGACGTACCGGAAGTCACAATCGGTGCCATCAGCACTTAGGAGTATACAAGTGGGGCTTTGAGAGCAAGGGAGAGAAACACCAGGCCCTGAAAGAATCATGCTTTGCTGGGCTTTACAGGACAGTAGAGCTGAGACTGGCAGTGTGTAATTCAGTGTGACTTTAACATAGGTTAAGTATCCCCTACCCAAAATGCCTGGGACCAGAAGCATTCTAGATACTGAATTTTTACAAATTTTGGAATACAATATTTGTATATACATACTAAGATATCTTGGGGATGAGGCCCATGTCTAAACACAATTCATTTATGTTTTACATACACCTTACAGGCATAGGGTGAAGGTAATTGTAGACAATATTTTTAGTGCACCCGTGTTTTCACTGTAACACATCACATGAGATCACGGGTAGAATTTTCTACTTGTGGTGTCACTTTAGCATCCAAATGCTTTGGAGAATTTCACAGTTCTTAGTTTTTACATTAGGGGCCCTCAACCTAGTAGCATGAGATGGAGCACGTGATAAGGGCCTTGAAGGTAACTCTCAAGAGCTTGAACTTTATTCTGAAGGTAAGGGCAAGACACAGAAGGGTCTGACTCAGGAGAAAGATGTGATCAGACGGGCAGTTCAAGTACTGCGCAGGTGAAAGATAAGGCCTGGAACAGGGCAGTGGATAGATTGTAGAGGTCAAATCTATACTGTGATTGTTTCTGTGTGGGAGGGGTTGAGAGAGTATCCTTGAGCCAGCAAAGACTCCCTGGTTCCTGTGTGGATGACAGTGCCCTTCACTGGTAAAGAAAGCAGGAGAGGGAGAAATGTTGAAACATATCCAGTAGGGCCTGCCCCACAGTAGGTACTCAATAAATAGCTGTTAGTTTGAAATAAAACAATTAAAAGTTAGAAGATAGATCACTACTTTTGGAGTACTTTTTTTTTTTTTTTTTTTTTTGGTGGATACCGGGTGTCGAGCTCAGGACCTTGCACTTGCCAGGCTGGCGCTTATGCCGCTGAGCTATCTCACCAGCCCCTGGAGTACTTTTCAACTGGAGCTCAAGACAGTGGTCTGGGTAGGGCTTGGTGGTACACACCTGTAATCTCAGCACTCTGGGAGACTTCAGCAAGATCACAAATTCAAGCCCCGCCTGGCCAATTTAGCAATTTACAAAGACCCTTTTCAAAATTTTAAAAAATTTGAAAAAAAAAAAAAAAAAAGATGCAGGCATGGTAGCGCAAACCTGTAATCCCAGCACTGGGAAGGCTGAGGCAGGAGTACCACTGCAAGCTCAAGGCCAGCCTGGGTTACATAATGAATTCAAGGCCAGCCTGAACTACATAACAAAACCCTGTCTCAAAAAACAAAAGTAGGGCCGGGGATATAGGTCAGTGGCACAGCGCCTGCCTAGCAAGTGCAAAGTCCTGAGTTCGATTCCTGACACCAAAAAAACAAAAAACAAAACAAGAAAAGTAATAAATAGATAAACAGGAAAGAGCTGCTGATACCTTAGCGCAAAGGCCCTGGGTTAAATTCCTAATAGTCGGGGCGGGTGGGAAGCAGTGGTGTGGGTTGTGTGTGGCTGGTCGGAGAAGTCTGCAGTGACGTCAGCCAAAAAGTACCAAGAGTAAAATGAGGGTTGATTCAAGAATCTTGGAAGACCTAACTTTTCAGAGGTGGTAGAGGAAGAAGAAACTAAGAGAAAAACTACTAGTTGACATATATCGAGCACTTACAGCAAAGGACTGTACTATGTACTTTAAAAAAATGAGAGAAAAGAAAAATGTGCCTGTGTGTCACCAGTAAGGAATGTGTTTCAGAAGCAGGATGGATTCTGGGCCAGAAGGTGGAGAACCCCCCACCCTCATCCTCACCCTGGCCCACGGCCTCGCCCTCTCGCATGGAGTCTGCCTTGGATGAAATTACTTTTATTGACCGTAAGCTTAAGCGCAAGTAGGTGTGAGGCGCTGCTCCTCTTTCCAAGGATGCGCGCTGAAAAAGCCAGAAGGGAAGGCAGAGCTGGGCAGTGGATGCAGCATTCGCTCCTTATTTGGGCGTGAATGTTGCCTTCTGTAAAGGATTTATTTTGGGACAAGGCATAGGCACCTAGGAGGCAGGCAGAGCTGGCTATCAGGCCGCACTCTCTGTTTGGAGCGGAGCCGCTTTGGCAGCCCCGGGTCTCCCGGGATCTTCCTCGGCGTCCTGCGGAGCCTCTGGCTGGGGCGCCAACTCCGGCGCAGACTGGGCTTCCGGCTGGCCTTCTCTGCTCCGGCCAGGCCCGAGGCGAGGCGGCTTGACGGGCGTGGGCGGGGGCGCTGCGGGGCCTTTCCGGCCGGAAAGAGCCCTTCGCAGGTTTTGCACCTTTTGCAAACCGGTGCGCCGCAGCCGCCGGGCCCGGGACTCCACCGGCTCCTCGTCTGAGCTCTCTCCGACTTCGGCCTCCGGCTGCTCCGCGCCCAGCTCGGACTGGTCCGCCGGACCCAAGGATTCAGGCCCCTTCTGGAAGGCGCTGGCTGGAATTTCAGCCTCCTCCTGCATGTGACGACACAGCATTGACCCCGGGAGCCCCTTGCCCTGGACTCCTCAATGGCACCGAGGGAAGCCGCCCCACCCCTTAGGCGGACGTGGGAGGGCTGCGAGCGAACCACAGAAGTTTGGAAAGTAGATGAGGCCCTGTTAGGGCGCGAGACACCGACAGTGGCCGCGTGGGCAAGAACTGCAGGACGCAGAAACTGTGGCGGAACGCACTTCCACCCCCGCTATTTTCCTTCGGGGATGGGCTGGGACTTGGACCAGGTTCTGCGGACCGGCCTGAGCTACAGCTGAGGGTTCGCCAGGCTGGGCTCTGGCGCGTGGGGCAGGGATGGGCTGCGTGGTGAGAAGTGGGTGCGGCCCTGGTAGTTGTGGCGCAACTTATAGCGGCTCTTGGGGTAGGAAATGTGGACGTGGGAGGCGAGTGGAGGGGGCAATCCCCAAGTGGTGGGCCTGAGACAGGAAAAAGCACCAGACTGGGAGTGGGGGGCGCCTGAGGTCACTGACCTTAAAAAGCAGGACGTGCAGCTTCCCGCGCGCCACCAGCAGCCCGTGGTTGGCCTCCAGACGCTGCACCTGGGCGGCGCGGCGGGCAGCGCGCTCCTGGGCGGCGTCCGCGTGCGAGCCCACGCGCTCCGCCTTGGCCAGCAGCTTTGCCAGCGCGTTGCTGGTAGTGTCGTGGCTGCGACTCAGCGCGCCCAGGCCGCTCTGGATGCGGAGCACGGAGCCCGCCAGGCCGCCCTGCCTCTGAGCCAGGCCGCCCTGCCGCTCGCGCAGCGCCTCCAGCATGGTGGCCAGCTTCTCCAGCAGGGTGACCACCGTCACGGCGTGCACCGGGCCCCCGGCAGGCGCCCCCGGTGCAGGCCCCGGCTCCAGCGCGCTCTCCCCCATGGTCCCCAACCGCCCTGCCTGCTTTCCCTGCGGCCGCTGGCTGCTCTGTGAGCTGGGGCTGCCTTTCCCCGGCCCCTCCCCAGCTCCTGCCGTGACTCAGGCGGGAGGAGTTGGCCTTCTCCGGAGGCGGGAGGGAGGGAAGAGAGGCAGGGGGCGGGATGTCGGCCGAGGGGTCCTCTGGAGGCGCTCCAGCTGCCCAGTCCTAGACCAGCCGGGAAGCAGGTTGACCCAGCAAATCTGCCGCCCCCAGCAAACCCTCTGCCTAGACTTTGAGTTCCCCTCCTCCACGCAATTCCCTGCTGTGCCTCTTTCTGGAATGTGCTCTCCCCACAGCAAAAGGCAAGTCACGGAAACTTTTATTTCATGGAGTGGGCAGAGAAACTACTTGTGTTAGCAAAGGGATAACCAGAGAACCCGCCACCACCCGCCCTTGGCCTCCCACGCGACTGGAGCGTGTAGTTGGGCGGACCCCAGGCTGGGCAGGGTGGACCTGGAGGCCCTGGAATGTTCTGCCATAGATCTAGGACCGCCTAGGCCGGAGGCCTCGCTTTGTGGCTACACAGGCTGGGAGTGTGAGCTGGCAGGCGGGACATCCTACGGTATTTTCCTAAGAGACGTCACCAGAGCTTGGCCACGGGCTTTGCTTCTTCCTGTTAGGTAGCAGTATCTTGTTTTCCTTCTCGACTTCTCTTTCTTTGTATTTCATGAATGTAACTGAGCTGGGCCCAGCTCCTACATCTCAAGCGTGGAGGACAGGCAGGACACCTCTGCCTTCGAAACCATTACAAGTGCTCTAGTAGGTTCGTAGGTTTTTGCTTTGCCGTAGTTTAATTGTGGCTTCCACCTGAAGGGGTTGTCCCTCCCCACTCCATCCCTACCTTATCTGGAAATAGGTGAGAATATCTGCGAGAGTGAAGGTTTGCTACCGTAGAAAGGGAAAGAGGGAGTGGATCCAGTTGATGTGAATTGTGAATCTGTAATGTTAGTTAGGAAAACATCTCAGGACTTGTGTTTAGCAAGTCTCCACAGCAGATTGTAATCGGTAGTCCAAGCACTCTTGATTTTGTTGAGGTTCCTTCCTTTTCCTCTCCTCACCACGCCTGTGAACATCACTTGAAAACAGCTGTGGAAGATAGTGACATGGGCCTGAAAGAACCCGAGGCCTGACTACACAGAAGTACAGAAACACATAGGCAACTATTTTGAAAAATCTCATGATGCTACGTTGGTCCCCGACTTCTACAAATACACGGTCCTAGAGCCTGGTTCCTCTGCTAACACAAGAGAAAACGGGGAGCCCTGGTGGGAACCTAGTGGGAATCACTGTCCCAGTGCAGCTACACTTGCCCAGAGGAAAATCCATTAAGGGGGTGCCACTTAGAAAGCCTAACCAAGCAGGGCACACTGCCGCACGCCTGTAATCCAAGCACTCGGGAGGTTGAGGCAGGAGGATTGCTGTGAGTTCGAGGCCAACCTGGGCTACATAGTCCAGGCCAGCCTGAACTACATAATGAGACCCTGTCTCAAAAAAAAAGGAAAGAAAGCCCAACCAAGCAGAAAATCCAATTCAAACGTTCCCTAGTAACAGGAAACCCAATTCAAACAAATTTTAAAAGACTGTTGATGATGGGATTATAAAGTATGAGTCAGTCACAACTCCAAATCCGGTTCCCTTGGTTCTCTCACCTGGGTGCACTCTAGCACATGCACACAGGTGTCGCTTCATTTTCAGGCTGGGAGTAAGATAGCTGCAGCAGTTCTAGGCCTCACATCTCTGCAAATGATCTAGAAGAAAGACAAGACCATCTTAAAATTTTAAAGCATTTGTTGCCCAGAAGCACCCTGTGTTAGTCTGCTTTCATGTTGCTGAACACAATGCCCAACACCCACAATTTAAAGGAAGAGATATTTAATATGGCTCATGATTCAGGGGACTCAGTCCAAAGTCTGCTGGCTCTAAAGCAGAAACATGGTGGAAGGACATGGCGGAAGAAAGCTGCTCACCTCAGGGCAACCAGGAAGCAAAGAGGAAAGGGAGGTGTCAGGGAGGGAGATAAACCTTCTGAAGGCACACCTCCAGTCACCCACCTCTTCCAACCAGGCCTGATCTCCTAACAGGAGATTTAGTTATGACCTTACCAATGAATCAGTCCACTCATAATTATAACGCTGTCATGATCCTCTTTTAAAAGCCCCACCTCAAGAAAAGTAAAAAGGAAAACATGGAAACAAAGCTTTGTAAGTGGGGAGGGGGGAGGGGTTGAAGGAAGGGTAGGGGAATGGGGAAAAAAAGTTATATCATGTACAAGTACAAATTATGATGAATGTGATTGTTATGTATATCTAAAATGTACCAATAAAATTTTAAAAGCCCCACCTCTAAATATACAAGACTTTTTGCAGAACATTGTGGTTCTAAACCATAACACACTCACACACACGATCTTTCCACTTGCCTTCCTCTGCATTACACGGCAACAGGAAAGTGCCATGCATGGATGGGCTTAGGCCTGCGTTCCTTAATGAATCACTGACCAGAGAGCTAATGATTACCTTTTAATAAGTTAGGTCCACTTCGGGAACAGTAGGTTCAGCTTCCCCAGGAACATACAGGCGGTACAGGAGGGAAAACACATATCTATATAAAAACTAGAAACTGCTAGGAATGGGTAGTTGTGTCAGTAAGATTTCTATTGCTGTGACAAAATAACCTGAGATAAATAACTTTAAAAGACGGAATAGATTTTTGGCTCACAGTATCAGGGGTTTCAGTCTATAGTTGTTTGGCTCTGTTGTACTGTGGCAAGCAGTATATCATGATGGGAACGCACTGTAGAGCGCTGCTCACCTTATGGCAACCAAAAAACAGAGGAAGGGGTCAGGGTCCCAAGATCCCCTTCAAAGACAAACGTCCAATGACCTAACTTCCTCCCACTAGACCCTACCTCCCTACAGCACCACAGACCAAGCCTTTAGCACAAGAGCCTTTGGGGGGCATTTAAAATTCAAACAATTGAAGTAGTCAATCAAAGACTTCTACTACATGAAGTCTGTGAAAGAATCATCAGCCTTGAGGAATGGAGGTGAGGGAGCCTAATACATCTGGAAGCAAGAACTACTTGAATATTTTTTAAAGAGCTATTAAATTCCTCTCTGGATATGTGGAATAGGGAGGACTTTCAAACTTAGCAGTACAGTCAGTGATGGTGCTGTAAGTCTCCTCAAATCCTCAATATCCATAGGAATTGGCTAATATCAGAAAATGGAAACTCACAAGGTACAAAAAATAACATGGGACAGCCCAGAAAATGCTCTCTTTTAAAGATCCTGACCCTCCCTTGTTAACAAGCCCAGGCTAGCCTGCTACATGAGGAGAGACCCATGACCCAGTCTCGATGTCACTCCTGCCACCATGCCTGGCTAGACAACAGATCTTGTAAAAAAAAAAATTTAGAAAAGTATTTAGAATTTATCTAAGGTAATGCCTGCAGCAGCTAAAAATTATGCTCCTTTTGAAAGACACCTGCTAGCTTGCTACTGGGTACTAGTGGAGAGATTCACCAGAGGCTGCTAGATTATGCAATGCAACGCTTTTCCACATCTAGCAAGATAGCCTCGCAGTCTCTGATTAGTAAATGGAACAAAATCTAAGAATGGATGAATGCTGTCTAATGAATTCATTATACAAGAAACATCTCTGAGCCTGGGCATCACTTTCAGATGCTCAGACAAACCGGAGCGCTCTGCAGGATAACTGTGTGGGTCAGAGACAGAACCACCCATTTAACAGGGAATGAGCCTCAGTGGACCAGCACTACCTTCCACCCTTTGTCACCGACATCCTGTCTACGGAAGGGGTAAGGCCGTTCTACACAATAAGGGAGCTCCGTGCCACTGGCAATAAAATAGCTATAAGTTTGGGGAAGCAGAAAATGAGAATTTGTACCAACCCCAGAAATTAAAATATCCAAATGGACGAAAGAGCCTAGAGTGATAGTATGACCAAGACATTCAGGGATGCCTTGTCATGGCAAAAATCAGGCATATTTCTCACTGAATTGTCGTTTTTTTATTTCAAATTTTAGTGGATTGAATAATGTTCCCCAGAAAGCCAAGTCCAATTCCTAACTCCCAATCAGTTCCTGTGAGTGTGACCTTATTTGGAAATAGGGTCTTTGCAGATAAAATTAAGGATCTTGAGATGACATCATCTTAAATTTAGCATAGGTCCTAAATGCAGTGACTGAGGGCCTTTAAGAAGAAAAGAAAGCAGGGCATGGTTTGCCCACGTGTAATCCCAACACTCTGGGGGACCGAGGCAGGAGGACTACAAATTCAAGCCCAGCCTGGGCAACTTTGGTAGTTAATGAGACCCTGTCCCAAAAATGGAACAAAAAAATTTTTATAGGCTGGGGATGTAACTTAGTAAAAGGTTCTGGATTCAATCCCCAGTACTGAAAAAGGAAGAGCGAGGAGATTGGAAGTGGGGAGAGGAGACAGAGGTATAGAGACACAGAAGATGAAGTAAAAATAGAGACAAAGAGTGGAGGGAAGTCACAGCCAAGGAATCATCACAAGCGAAGATCACCATCAGCCACCATAAGTTAGGGAAGATGCACGGTACAGATACACCCTCCCAGCTTTACAGGGGTGTGTGTTCTTATGAACACTGATTTTATTCCTTTACCCTCCAAAATTATGAAGAAATCCATTTCTGTTGTTTTAAGACAAGTAAATTTGTGGACATTTGTTACAGCAGCCCTAGGAAATGAATGCACCTATAAATACCTACTAAAAGGATTGGGACAGTGTAACAACCAGTAAATGAATCAGTATGTGGTAGACGAATGTTTTGTGCAAGGTACACTGGGTGCATCAGAGCACCATGCACCTGAGATGAGACTGAGGTTGGCCCAGAACTTTGGAGGAAATAGTTGCTGCTTGAGACAATTGTCAGGATGTGGGAGTTGGACTCCTCCCCAAAAATGTCTTGGGACATTCCAAAAGGCAGAAAGGCTAAAGGCAGTTAGTGAATTGTCAGTTGAAGCTCTTTTTGCAACCTAAGATCAATGCACTCTGACAGTAGGGAAGCTTTGCCCGGATTAGAGTTCACAGCTTTCTACAAATCATCCTGAAGCCACTGTCAAAGTACTACAGGCCTCTACCTTAAGCTAATGTGGCATTTCTCAATGACAGCCTCTGAGGCACGGATATATTTTACCACCCAGATGTCACATGACTGGGCAGATCATTCGGAAATGGTGTGCCCGGCCACTCACAGGCCGCCCTCTGGACTGAGAGGCGGAATGCGAAACTGGAGACAGGCTTGAACAACAATTCCAGACAGGTGGTTACATAAATTGTAGTTATCTGGAACTCTGTCACTTTTATCTTGGCACTAACATCTGCCTGTGTATCTGGGGTGGGCCCAAGGAAAACAAAAGTCATTCTGAGCCACCTATTATCTACACCTGGGAAATGATTTGACTTACAAGATTTAACACTATCTTAGTTTGATGGTGTTTAGTTACGGGATTTCATTTGCTAATCGATTTAATTAAGTGTGCAAAGAGAGCTTACCATGAGCATTGGAACAGCATTGGCTCTTCTATCCCATCCCAGTGCACAGCAATTGACATGTTCTAGCAATTCTGTACCACACAAATTACTCTGTTATCCTATTTGTATTCATTGGATTTCAGAAGCAGAACAAAAAGATGCTCAGAGCCAAACCATGTATATAATAATTAATTCGCTAAGCCAGTCAGGTATGGCAGTTAAGAGGCTTTGAAGAGGATAAACATGTTTTAATAGGTCTGCAAGCTTAACCATTTAGTTCAAAGGTGGAAATGATCCCTGGGATGTGTAGAATGGGCTTTGAGACTGACTGCCCAGCTCTTTGTCATCAAGACCTCTTCCAGTTAAGTGTGATGGTGTTGCAGCAATCCATGAAGTGCCCTAACAATAATATACTAGGCAAAAGCAATCTACCAACTGCTGTTCAACTTGCATTTGCGGGAGCTGCAGCTTAATCACAATTCCTTGTTACTATGGGGACTTGGGTGATGAAAATACTAACTGACAGGGCTCAGACATAAGTTTTAAGATGTCCTTCCTGTCAAGTTACATCTAAACCACATCATGAATGGGCCAGAGCACAGTGAGCAAAGGCCCCTCCTCCTTCAGGATGTGGAGAAGTGCTCCAGGGCCTGGACCACGTGAGACACCAAAGGCGAAGAGAACTGGTCTTGGAGTTGCGTCCCCAGCAAAGCAGAATCAAAAGTTTGTTTACTTCGAAAGCTTCTGGGGTGGGGGTTGGGGGATGTTGTATAAGGAACTGGAGCTGCCCTAGTCCTGTGGGCTAAAGATAAAGAAAGAGACAAGAAAGGAAAGAGTGAGGGAAGGGGGAGGGAGAAAGGGAAAGAAAAAAGGAAGGCAGGGAGGGACAGAGAGAAAAGGGGGGGAGTATATATTCACATATACTTCCACACTGTAAGATTTGTACAAGATATTGAGGAGACCTTATATTGCTTCCATCAGAATGGAAAAAGTTATGGAGACTGAAAAAATATAATGTTCAGGTGGTCCTGACTTATAAAGGTTGCAAAATTGAAATTGTGAAACTTCAAATGAAGAATAAAAAGTGCTATTTAGGATTTGTAGTATCCTCAGGAAATCAGATTAGAGCGCCACCTGGTGACGCTTGGAAGACTTACCAAGAAAAGCAAACCTGGGTCCCTGCAAAATTAGAAGGAAGAACTGGGAGGGTGGATGTGTTCTAGGACACACTAGGACCACTGCGGAAGACCTGTGAAGCCTCGATAGGTGGCTTACGTGACTCACAGGCAGACACCCTGTGTTACTTCTGCCTGGTGCTGTAATCACAAATAACGTGAGGGGCAGAGAAGTTTCTAGTTCAGTACGCGTTCTAGTTTTTAATTTTCTAGTAGTCACATTTAAAAAAAATAAAAAGAAACAAGGTGGAATAAATTTTAATAAATTTTAATTTAATATATCCAACATGTTATCATTTCAGTGTGTAATCTTTTTTTTTTTTTTTTTTTTTTTTTTTTTTTTTTGTGGGTACCGGGGGAACGACCTCAGGACCTCGCGCGCCAACAGGCGCCCGTGCCGCTGAGCGATATCACCGGCCCCTTTTTTCGTATGTGGGTTTCGGGAGTCGAACTCGGGCCTTCGCGCTTGCAAGGCAGGCGCTTACGCCGCTGAGCCATCTCACCGGCCCTGTAATCTTATTTTTAAAAATAGTAATTAAACATTTTACATTTTTTAGGACTCTGAAATCTGATGTATATTTTACATTTATAGAGCATCTCAACTCAGACACTAAATTTTCATTGGAAATAATTGGCCTGTATTTAGACTTCACAAAATTTACAGCTGAAAAACTAGATCCGCATACGCGGTTTTTTAAAAATACACTTGAACTTTCAGTAGCTGAATCAAGTATCAGTTTTTAAATTTAATCTATTAAAAGTAAATAAAATGGGAAGAGAAAAGAAAGTCAAGGCTCAATCCCTACAGGTGATTAGGCCTAAAGTCCCTTATTCGATTCATGTTTGTGTTTTTCTCAACTTTGGTAGAAATTGACTCCTGTGTAGATAGCAGAGTGACAGAATGAGGGCCCAGTTCCACAGAGGGTGCACGAGATGAATCAGAGTCGTAAGGCTCTAGATGCCTTTAGAAGAAAAAAATTGGCTCCATCATCTGAAGCACATTTTTGCCTCAGGCAGCTGGGCATGGAGAACCCACTCTCCAGTCCGGAGTTACAGAGCCACGTCACAGAGCTCAGGCGCCTTCACAAAGCTCCATGTGGCAGAGGACAAAGATGAGCCAAGGCCCATGCTTCCATGTTCAGCCAAGCAGATCACACCCCAATTTCTGGGTCTCTCCACCCTTCCTCTCTTTCCTGGGCCTACCTATTGGCTGACACCATCCTTTTATTTTTATTTTTTTTACCTATAGAATCAAAATACTTTATTACTTTATATTTGTATGACTTTCCTATGTTGAAAACTTTTCACTCACTTTATATTTTCAATGTGTTCAGCTATCGGAAATTAGAGATGAAATACAAAAATGGTGTCACAGTTTATGCGATATATTTTCCAATTCTTCAGGTAGACAGGATTCAAATATTAATGAAGAGGAAGAAAAGTTTTCAACTTAGGAAGCCAAATCTCTAATCCTCAAAGAGCTTATCCAAAAGGCTATGGGGGGGGGTGCATGGTGTGTCAGAGAGAGAGAAGGAAGGATGAAGAGGGAGGGGAGGGGTCATGGGATATGCTTTCATTCCTAAAAGAAACTCGTAGGGAAAATCTGGCAAACAGTGTGAATTACTTCTATTTTAAAATTTTTCTAATCATTAGCAGTTGAAAACCACCCAGACCATCTAATCTGTATTGTGTGTAAACCTCTAAAACTGCCCCTAGGGCTGGTGATATAGCTCAGCGGCATAAACACCTGCCTGGCAAGCGTGACATCCTGAGTTCGACTCCTGGTACCCGCATATAATAAATAAATAAATAAATAAATAAATAAATAAAACTGCCCCTGCCTGGATGGAGGACCGAAGTCCTCACTCCTGTCTCTCTGTGTCAAGCCACGTTTATTCTGTGGCCTTTGGTTCTGGTCCAACAGCCTATGGGTATTCATTTGGTAACAGGAAAAGGTGAAATGTCAGCCAATACAAAAACTTTAAAGGAAAGGTGAGCGTTTCTGCTTCAATTTGGATTGCAGAAGACAATTTAAATATACATATAAAATTCTCAAGTGTTTTGACTAGAAACAACTTTTTTATGTTAAAGAGAAAAAAAAAGGTTTTTTTTTGGTGGGTACCGGGAGTCGAACTCAGGACCTCGCGCTTGCCAGGCAGGTGCTTATGCCACTGAGCTATCTCACCGGCCCAAGAGAAAAAATTTTAAAGAGAAATTTTTCATAAAAAATTTCAAATCAAGATAGTAGGAAAGTAACAATGGTTAGTACACTGCTTATTGTTCTCTTCAAAGTAGCTACCCAGATTATAAGACATAGGCATGAAAACTGATCAAACAATACAGGCACAAAACTTTCTTTTTGATGGACTTACAGGAATTAGTATAGCTATCTTAACTATCTTGTTTGTATATTTACTTTTCCTTTTCCCTTCTTTCTTTTCTCCTTTCCCCCATCCCAGTTTCTCTTTCCTTTTGAACAGTTTCTTCTCATTTCACAATATCTATTGTACATTTTGCATCTTATTTACTCTTTCAGCTTCTCACACTAGGGAGAAAATACGATGTTTACCTGTATGAGACTGATTTATTTTATTTATGAGTATGCAGCCATTTACCTATAAAAGTCTCAAGTTTATCCTTCTTTATAGCTCAGTAGTATCCCACTGTATAAAAATACCACATCTTTTTTTGTCCATTCCTCAGTTGATGGGCATTTGGGTTGTTTCCAAGATCTGGCTATTACAAATTGTGCTGCTATAAACATGGGTGCACATATTCACTGTTGTATGATGTTTTTAATTCTTCTGGGAAAATACCCAGAAGGGGAATAGCTGGGTCAAATGGGACCTCTAATCCTAGTCAGTTGAGGAATCTTCACACTGATTTCCACAGTGGCTGCACCAGTCTACACACCCACCAACAGTGGAGAAGGGTTCCTTTTTCCCCACAGCCCCTCCAGCATTTGTTATTGGTTGATTTCTTGATGATAGCCATTCTTTCTGGGGTGAGATGGAATCTCAGTGTTGTTTTAATTTGCATCTCTCGAATGACTAGTGATGTTGAACATTTTTTCATATATTTATTTGCTGTTTGTATTTCTTCATCTGAGAAGTGTGTATTCATCTCAAATGCCCATTTTTGGATTGGGTCTTTGAATTTAGGGGGTCTGTTTTTTTTTTCAATTGTTTACATGTTCTAGATGTAAGTCTTGTCTCAGGGACTGTTGGCTAAATTTTTTTCCCACTCTGTGGGTTGTCCTTTCACTCTGTTGCTGGTTTCTCTTGCTGTGCAAAAGCTTTTTAATAAGATGAGATCCCAGTTGTTGATTCTTCGTGATAGTTCCTGTGCAATTGGGGTTTTATTCATAAAGTCTTTGCCTACCCCAATGTCTTCAAGAGTTTTACCTATCGTATCTTCCAGCAGATTTAACGTTTCTGTTTTAATATTTAGATCTTTGATCCATTTTGAATTTAGTTTAGTTCACAGTGAAAGATATGGATCTAATTTTAATCCTTGGCATGTGCAGAGCCAGTTTTTCCAGCACCATTTATTAAAGAGGCTATCTTTGTTCCAGTGAATGTGTTTGGCACCTTTGTCAAAGATAAGGTGGCTGAATGTGTTTATAGTTGTGTCTCCATTTTCTTATCTGTTCCACTAATCCTCAGGTCTGCTTTTTGCCAGTAGTATGCTGATTTTATCACAATAGCTTTCTAGGATAATTTCAAGTCAGGGATTGTGATGCCTCCTGCCTTGCCTTTGTTGCCCATAATTGCTTTTGCTATTCTAGATCACTTCTAGTTCCAAATGAATTTTAGGAATGTTTTCTCTCATTCTGTGAGGTATACAAATGGTATTTTGACTGGGATTGCATTAAATCTGTACAACAATTTTGGGAATATGGCCATTTTCACTATGTTGGTTCTTCCTATCCATAAGCAAGGGATATTTTTCCATTTTCTGATATCTTCTTCAATCTCCTTTTTCTGAGTACTGTAGTTTTCAAAATATAGATCTTTTACTTCCTTTATTAGATTGATTCCTAAGCACTTCATTTTTTGGATGCTATCGTGAAGGGTGTGGTTTCCCTAATTTCTCTCTCAGTGAGTTTGTTGTTTGTGTACAGGAATGCTATTGATTTTTGAGTATTGACTTTGTATCTAGCTATGCTACTGAATTTACTTATTAAATCTAGAAGTCTTTTGGTGGAGTTTTTGGGGTCTTCTATGTAGAGTATCATGTTACCTCTGAATAATGATAATTTAACGTCTTCCTTTCCTATCCTTATTCCTTTTGTTTCTCTGTCTTGTTTAATCTCTGTGGCTAATGTTTCCAGAACTATGTTGAATAGGAGTGGTGATAGTGGACATCTTTGTGTTGTTCTTGATTTTAGAGTGAAAGCTTTCAGTTTTTGTCCAATTAGTATGATATTAGCTGTTGGTTTCTCATAGATGGCTTTTATCAGATTGAGGTAAAGACCATCTATTCCGATTTTCTGTAGGGTTTTTATCATGAATGAGTGTCAGACTTTGTCAAAAGCTTTTTCTGCATCTATTGAGATGATCGTGTGATTTTTGCCCTTGGCTCTGTTGATATGGTGTATTACACTTATTGATTTGTGTACATTGAACCATCCCTGCATTCCTGAGATGAAACCCACTTGGTCATAATGTATAATCTTCTTGATGATTTGTTGCATTCTGTTTGCTAGTATCTTATTGAGGATTTTGGCATCTATGTTTGTGGAGGACTACCTGGATGACTCTCCTTGAAAGAAGAGCAATTATCTCCATTTTGGCTAAACCTGGCCCTATTTCCATGTACTGATGTGACAGAGCTGGCTAGGACTTTTCCTTATCCCTTCAATTGGCTTTAAGCAATGCAAATCAGTCTAGCCGAGGTGCTGACGTGTAGTCTTTGAAGCAAGGTGGCGGATCAGTGTTTCCCCACCCCCATAGCTCCCAAAACACATGTGTGAACCGGGTGGGATTGAGAGCCATGCTCCATGCTGTTGGCTGGGATCGAGCCTCAGGAAAGAGGCTATGACTTCCCAGGGCATAGAAGATTACACATCAGAGCTGAAGCATTGACCCCAAAACATTAGATACTACCTTCAATTGTGTTATGCAAATTACTCCTTCTGCATATCCTTCCCTCTGCATAGTGCAAAGGTGATTTCAGGCCACCTACCTAGCCCAGCTCATGGTACTCACGGACTTCCCGCCATTCTCACAGTCACTCATCCCTGAGGCACTCCCCTCCTCAAGAATTAATAAACCCCGGGCTTGGCCCTGGGTCATGGCCTTTGTTCCAGTAACCACCACTCTGGCTAGACTGAGGACCTCCTTGGCTCCCCACAACTATAAATATGCCTTAATGTCTTTATTCTTGCCATGAGTTGCACTGGAAATGGTAGATTGGAATTAACTCACTAGAATTCCAATAACTTTTCCATGGGATTACAAATATAAACTTCCCGGGCCGTGACAAGGGTCAGGAAGGGCTTGCTATATTCATTAGGGAGGTTGGCCTGTAGTTCTCTTTTTTGGTTGGGTCTTTGCCTGGTTTTGGTATCAGGGTAATACTTGCCTCCAGGAATGAGTTAGGGAGTATTGCTTCCCTTTCAATTTCATTAAAGAGTTTGAGGAGTATAGGTGTTAAATCTTCTCTCGAATTCTTGTAGAATTCAGCATGAATCCATCAGGACCTGGGCTTTTCTTTGATGGTAAGTTTTTAATTACATTTTCAATCTTGTTCACTGATATTGGATTATTCAGAATTTTTATATCTTCTTGATTCAGCTTTGGTAATTCATACATATCTAGGAATCTGTCCATTTCTTCTGTATTTTCCATCCTATGAGAGTAAAGATTTTCAAAGTAGGTATTGATGATCTTCTGAATTTCCACAGAATCTTTTGTGATTTCACCCTTTTCATTCCTCAATGCATGAATTTGAGTCTTTTCATTCCTTTTTTTGATAAGGTTGGCTAAGGGTTTATCAATTGTATTTATTCTTTCAAAGAACCAACTCTTTGATTCATTAATTCATTGTATTGTTTTCTTAGTCTCCACTGTGTTAATTTCTGCTCTGATCTTTGTAATTTCCTCCCTTGTATGGGCTTTGGGCTCGTCTTGCTCTTCTTTTTCTAAAGGCTTGAGGTGCTACATTAGGTTATTTGTGCTCATTCTGTTTTCCTGATGTGAGAATTCACCACTATAAATCTCCCTCTTAGGACTGCTTTCACTGCTTCCCATAAGTTCCAGTATGTTGTATCCGCTTTCTTGTTTAGTTATAGATATTGTTTAATTTCTTCTTTAATTTCATCTGTGACCCATTGGTCGTTTAGGAGGGTGTTAATTAATTTCCATGTGTTTATGGAGTTTTTGTGGTTTCTTTTGCCATTAATCCCAATTTCATTGCACTATGGTCAGATAATATGCATGGGATAATTTCAATTCCTTTGAATTTACTTAAGCATGTTCTATGGACTGGTATATGGTCTATTTTAGAGAACATCCAGTGTGCAGCTGAGAAGAACGTGTATTCTGATGATGTTGGGTGGAACACTCTGAAAACATCCACTAAGTCCATTTGTTCACAGGTTTGGTTCAGTTCTGATATATCTTTGCTGATTTTTTGCCTAGTTGATCTATCTCTTTGTGACAATGGTGTATTAAGGTTGCCCGTTACAATTGTGTCATTGCTTATTTGGTTTTTCATGTCTATTAATAATTGTCTTATATAGTTGGGTGCTCCTGTATTTGGTGCATACATATTTAGGATTGTTATCTCTTCCTCTTGAATTTTTCCCTAACAAGTGTGTAGTGACCTTCTTTATCTCTTTTCAGCATTCTTGGTTTGAAGTTCACATTGTCTGCAAAACAGAACAGCTAACCCCTGCTTTTTTCTGGTTTGCTGTTGCATGGAGTATTGTTTTCCATCCTTTGACTTTCAGTCTATGAATTTATTTTTGAGTTAAATGTGTTTCTTGTATACAGCATATTATTGGATCTTGTTTCTTGATACATTCTGCCAGTCTGTTTCTTTTTATTGGTGAATCGAGGCCATTAACATGATGGTTATAACTGACATGTATTGCTTATCTTTGTCATGATATTTTCCTGCTGTTGATTCCCTGCTTTTCCCCTCTGTTTAATTGCTTGCCTTGCCTAGTAGTTTCTTTCTGTTGTTGTTCTTGGAATTGTGGTCATTTTTATTTCTGTCTAGAATATCTTTCAGTATTCTTTGTAGGGTTGGTTTGGTGGTCATGAATTTCTTCAGTTGTTCTGTGTCATGAAAGTATCTTATTTCTCCATTAATTTTGAAAGATAGTTTTGTGGCATAGATCAATCTGTGTTGGAAGTTGTTTTCTTTCAGGACTTGAAATACTTCACTCCAAGCTCTTCTTTTTTTTTTTTTTTTTTTTTTTGTGGGTACCGGGGGTCGAACTCAGGACCTCGCACTTGCCAGGCAGGCGCTTATGCCGCTGAGCCATCTCACCGGCCCGCTCCAAGCTCTTCTTGACTTGAGGGTTTGTGTTGAGAAGTCTGACGTTATTCTGATGGGTTTTCCTTTATAGGTGATCTGTTTCTTTTCTCTAACAGCTTTTAATATTCTGTTTTTGTACTGAATTTCTGGATTCTTGATTATTATATGTCTGGTGTAGATTTATTTTGGCCATGGCTGTTTGGAGTTCTACATGCTTCATTTATTTGTATGTCAGTCTTTATCCAAGCTTGGGAAGTTTTCTGCTATTATTACTATGAAGAGTTTTTTATGGCATTTGTGCTGTCTCCAGCTTTCTCACTGACCCCAGTCAATCTTATGTTATTCCTCTTTGCTTCATCTTTTAGCTGTTGGATTGATTTTTCATGGTCTGTTGCTATTTTTAAGATATCTTTCTTTTCATGATCACTAGCTGCAATTCTGTCTACAAAAATCTGATATTCTATCCTCTCCTTTTTTCAATCTGTTTCATATACTTTCAGTGGAGGTTTTAATCTCTTGGATTTCTGTTTGGATCTGTTTCATGGATTCCATTTCTTTCCTATGTTGGGCATTTTTTGTTTCCATCATTTTTCTAAGCTCATCTACTTTTTTATCTGTGTCTTCTCTAATATCTTCAATTTTAAGCATCATTTCTTTTTGTACCTGAGAGATTATTTTCTCTACAGCCTTTTTCACTTGTTTTTTCACTTATGTTGCTATCACTTCAGAAAGTTCCAGTGTTCGACTTCCAATTTCATCTATTTCACTGTGCTCCAGGCTTGTCCTGGGTGGGCTGGGGGTCTGGGGTTGCATTTTGCTTGTGCATCTTGTCATTTTCTGTTTTCTCTTTTTTATTTTATTTTGTTTTCTATGTTGATGCTTGCTGATTTCTTATGATAGATAGCTTTATCACTAGTATTGAGGCTTCCCTAGGAGATGTCTGTTCTTCAGGATGTCCTTTAGATGTAGGTGGTTCTTTAAAGCTATCCCAAGAACATACCTTCCCAATTTGTAAAGGATGCAAAGTTACTATTTGGCTTAGCAACTGATCCTTTGGTACTGGGCTGTGGTGATGATTATAACCCCATACTATCACAGCATTATCATACAGGGGAGAAAAACTGATTATAACATGTATGACATCCCGGCTAACATAGTACAGTTAGTAATAACAAGAGTTTCAAGTACAGCTTAACTACTGACAAACTATGTTAACTATTAGCCTGCTACTTCCAACCACAGGAGCAAACTCTAAAGTTATATAACAAAATCAAACATATACGATGTACTTGTATGCAGTGATTTTCCCCTTAGTGGAGTGGTTTTATCCTTTTGCAGGGGATGGGAGGGGTTAATATGGGTAGGGGACAGGATAAAGTGATGAATGAGGTCAAATATAGTAGAGTCAAGGCTGGAGATCAAAGGATGATCACCCGAGTTTGGGAAACTGGAGGACACAGGAGGGAAAGAATGAAATAGAATGTGAAGGAGTAATTGGAAAGGGAAGAGACCGTGTTTACTCACGTGAAAGTTTAAATTCAAAAAGTAGTTGCAGAAGGAGAGAAAGAGGATCAGTAGAAGAAAATGAAAAAGAAGGTAAGAAACCTAAATGGGGGGAAAAAAGGGAGAAAGAGGAGAATGGAAAAGAAAAGAAGAAAAGAAAGAAAAAAGTGGACCCAAGAAAGAGAGGAGAGGGAAAAAAATCCAAAAACAAAAATAACCACAAAATATAAGACAAAACAAGACAAATTTCAACCATACAGGAAAGGGGTAGCCAATCAAACGAACAAGGGAGAATAAAAGTAGTAAAATACCTCTGGTGTTTATAGTTCTGTGATAGTGTCCATGTCAGATCCCAAAAATGTGCTGTGTACTCCAGCCAAGTTTGCCACAGGAATTGTGCTGGGTATGGAGCTGATCTTGGCCTCTGGATGTGGGGGCTGGGACTGGTCTTCTGTTGGTGGAATTCTCCAGAGCCTAGCTGCTGGCTCCTTGCTGCTGCTTCAGACACTTCCATGTTACTGGTCTCGCTGATTACTTCACATGCCCGGAGCCAGCTGTCCTGGGTCTCCAGGTTCTGGTCAGTCTGCCTGCCAAAGGTGTGTGTGAGCCCATGTGCCTGGGCCTCGGCCTGTCCTGGGTATCTGTCCAGGGTTCTGGTGTTGGTCCGCCCGCCAAAGGTGTGTGTGCACCCACCCATCCTTTTAAATATACTATCAATTCTTATATTGTGGGTGTAGTATTTTTATATCAATCTACTTATATTGATTTGTAAGGCAATCAAAGTGATGCCTGCCTATAATCCCAGCATTTGAGAGGCTAAGGCAGGAAGATTGCAGATTTGAGGCCTGAGCTACGCAGCTAGTTCCAGGCCGACCTGTACCACACAGTGATACCCTGTCTTCGAAAACCAAATGAATGAATAAAATGTATTTGTAACCTCAAAATTAATATTCAGAAAGCATTTGTGGTCATTTGTAAACATATATAAAAAAACAAACAAACAAAAAATGAGTTGCCAAACAGCATACAGTCCCAACTGAAGTCCACCAAGGAAATGTTCTGTTGTTGACTTCTCATCCTCCTCCTCCTCCTCCTTTTTAAAATTTTATTTATTTATTTATTTATTTATTTATTTATTTATTTATTTGTATTTGTGTGTGTGTGAATCAGATAAATGTTTCCCATGAAAACCTTACTCCTCTTTCTCTTTTTTTAGCACTGGTGACTGAACCTAGAGCCTTATGCTTGCTCGGCATGTGCTCTACCTGTGCATCCCTTGTCCTTTTTGTTTTATTTTGAGATAGGACCTTGCTAAGTTGCCCAGGCTGGCTTCAAATTTGTCATCCTCCTGCCTCAGCCTCCCAAGTGCTGGGATTATAGGCATGCACAACTATGTCTGGCTCATTTTAAAATTTTTAATTGACACCTGATGTGTATACATATTTATGGACTACATTACAATAAACTGATACATGTGCACAATGTGTAATGATCAAGTGAAAGTAATTAGCATTTCCATCTCCTGGAACATTTATAATTTCTATGAGTTGGGAATGTCAGACTCTTCTGGTCATTTTGAAATATATCATAAGTTATTGTAGACTATATTACTGTGTTGGGCTATAGAACATTAGAAGTAATTCCTCCTATATCACTGTGTTTTGGTATTCAATATTTGATCTCTGCTTTTTCCTCTTACCCCCTGTCCTATCTAGGACACTGACCACTGTTCTACACTCTTCTGCTATGAGAATAGAATGACTTTTTTAGCTTCCACAAATGAGTGAAAACATGTAGTATTTGTCTTTCTGTGCCTGGCTATTTCATTTAACATTATAACTTCCACTTCCATCCACTTTGTTGCAAATAAGGAAATTTCATTAATTTTATGGCTGAATAGTATTCCATTGTATATCACATTTTCTTTATCATTCATCTGTTGAACAACATATTTGATTCCATATCTTAGGTCTTGTGAATACTGCTACAATAAACAGTGCAGACATCTCTTTTCTATTATTATTTCATTTTCTTTTGGATATGTACTCATAGGCAGGATTGCTGGGTCATATGGCAGTTCAATTTTTTATTTTTTTAGGAACTGCTGTGCTGTTTCCCATAATGGCTGCACTAATTTAAATTCTCACCAACAGTATATATTTCCCTTCCTCTGTATCCTCGCCAGCATTTGTTATATTTTATAATAGCCACCTTAACTAGGATGAGATGATATCTCGTTGTGGTTTTGATTTGCATTTCCCCAATGATTAGTGATACTGAGCATTTTTCCATCTGTATTTATGTTTTCTTTTGAGAAATGTCTATTCAGCTTATTTGCCCACCTTGTATTTTTGTGCTTCTTGTTGGTGGTTTCACTGATTACAATGGACCCCAAGCATAGTGCTGAAATGTTGTCTACTGTTTTTAAGCACAAGGCTGTCCTGCTACTTGCAGAGAAATTACATGTGGTAGACAAGCTTTGTTCAGGCATGAGTTACACTGTTGTTGGCCATGAGTGCAATGTTAAAAAATCAAATTATATTTAATATTTCTTAATGGATACACATATTTAACAAGATTATATATTGATTGGTTGATGAAAATCTAACTGTGTTTCCCCTAAGAATAAAGGGTGAGTATTCACTAACTCCTTCTTCTCAACGGCTTTATATAATATAATCACATCAATAAATGACAACTAGATATATATGTATTATATATATATGTATGTGTGTATATAAAATTCACACACATATTTTGCAAATATATATATATATAATCATAGCGCAATTTTCTGTTTATTCCTCCTATAACCCACATATTAGCTATGTCCCATTTGTCACTTTAAAGTTTGGACCTTGCCAACTCCATAGCCTTTGAAAATCTAAAGTTGTCCTAGAACTGACTATTAATTATCAAACTCTGTTTTTCAAAATCCTACTGTCTTTCACCTCTTCCCCATCCCAGCCCTAGAGAAGAGTAGCTACTCTTATGACTTCTAACAGAATTGACTTTTGTTAGGCACAGTTTTAAGCTCTTTGTGTATATTAATTCAATTAATCTTCACAATCCTTTGAAACAGATGATACCACAATACCATTTCACAGTGAGGAGACAAGAAATATAGAGGTTAAGTTACTGGTTGAGATCACACTACTGATAAATAGCAGAGCTGGGATCCAACCCAGTCATCTGTTCCTTAAACAAATAAACCGTGCTACCAAAAAAAAAAAAAATCATAGCAAATAGAGAAACAGTATGAATCTAATAAATAGATATGTTTAAAAGAAATACTACCACATAATTCCTTGCATGTAGCAGATTCAAATACACTCTTTCAGTTTGCTTCCTCTTACTACCAAGTGAGGGAGCCATGAGCATCAGAGAGAGGAAGAGATGTACTCAAGAGCCACAGCTATAAGTGGCAGAGTCAGGATTACACCCAGTCCAGAATAAATTTCATCTTCACTGCACAGAAGAAACTGAGGCCAGGAGGGACTGGCTAAACAAGTTATAATACATCACTCCAGATGGCCCAGCAGAGTATTTTGCAGAAAGGTGATGTTAAGCATGTAAAGTGCTCCCCCGCGACTGGGGGATTAGGCAATACTCAAACCCTCAGTCTACTTGAGGCAGCCTGGATCCTCAACTGCACTAATCCCGATGACAGGGATTTGCAGGTGGCTAGGTCTATTAGTCAGCTTTCCTGTCACTGAGGTACAATACTTGAAACACACAATTTAAAGGAATAAAAGTTTAATTTGGCTCACAGTTTCAGAAGATGGTTGGAAGGCTCCAAGGTAGAAATATCATGGCAGAAATGCACAGTGGAGCAAAGCTGCTTAGTTCATATCAACCAGGAAGCAGAGCATGGAACAATGCCAGGGAGGAATGGGGAGGGGCCATATAGAGTACCCAAGGCTGTGCCTCCTTCACGCACCAAGACATACCCAGGTTTGTGCTCTACTAATCTCCGAAGCATTTCTTAATCCAATGAAGCTGACATATAGGGATTAATAGTCACAATCCACCCTTTGTCGATTCACACCCAAACACATCTCCTTAAACCACATCTAATCTTTAAATAAAGACAATAATAGCAAGTCCACAAGTCCACCTAACATAATACAACTATCCCATGTAGAACCAAAAATGCAATAATCCATTCCCCAAAGTTTCAACAGTCCCAGCATTTTTCAAGAGTCTAAATCCAAGTCTTTTCTGAGACTCAAAGCAAACTCTTAGCTGTAAACCTCTGTAAAAATAAAAAACAAGGCTGCCATGAGTTGGAGGCTAACCTGAGCTGCAAAGTGAGTTCAAGGCCAGCCTGAACTGCATAGTGAAACCTTGTCTCAAAAAGATAAATAAATAAATAATAAATTACATAATCCCAAGGTATAATGGCGCAAAGTAAATATTTCCATTCCAAAAGGGAGTAGGGAGATAGAAAAGAATCAGACCAAAGCAAGAGTAAAACCCAGAAGAGCAGATATTACGTTCTATAACTTCATATCTGGTATCTGGAGCACATGGTAGTACAGAACTGATAGTTTCACTGATCACACTAATGTCGCATTATGAATTATTTGTTTCTCATCTGTATGTTCTCTCGTTTTTGTTTGCTTGTTTGTTTTGTTTTGTTTTTTCGAGACAGGGTCTTGCTATGTAGTGCAGGCTGGCCTTGAACTCACTTATGTAACCCAGGCCAGCCTCAAACTTGTGGCAATCCTCCTGCCTGAGCCTCCCAAGTGCTGGGATTACAGGTGTTCACCACCATGCCCAGCCTCTCATTGTTAAATTCTTAGAACAAAATGAAATTTAATTTAAAAAGAAAAAAGTTAATGCCTTACAAATGCTGGGCATTTTCTTTTTTTGTTGTTTGTTTGTTTGTTTTTTTTTCTTTCCCTCCCCACTCTATCTCCCATATGAGGGGATGGATCCCAGGCCCTACACATGCTAGGAAAACTCTCTGCTACTATACTAGATCTTTAGCCTTTTTCATTTTTTTCTTTTGAGACAGAATCTTGCTTAGTTGCCCAGGCTGACCTCCAAATTGCTAAATTCTCAAGCTGCCTTTGAACTTGCAATCTTCCTTCTTGAACTTCCCAAGTACTGCACCCAGCAGCACTTATTATTAGGTACATAATAATAGAATAATATAATGTGTTTCTTTGTGACATTTTCATACATCCATATATCATAATTTGATCATATTCACACTCTTTTATTCCCCACTTTCTCCTTCCCCTGAGCCTCCTCACTTCTCCACTAGTCTGCCTTCTACTTTCACGTTATCTTTTCATTCCCTAGAGTCCACATAAGAATGAAAACATGCAATGCTTATCTCTGAGTTGGGCTTTTTTCACTTAACACAGTGATCTCCAGTTCCATCCATTTTCCTGCAAATGGCATGATTTCATTCTTTATGGCTGAACAATATTCCATTGTGTATATATACCACATTTTCTTTATCCATTTATACATTGATGGGCACCTAAACTGATAACTTAGGTATTATGTTTTGTTTTGGGGTTGTTTTTTTTTTGTTTGTTCGTTTGTTTGTTTGTTTGTTTGTTTTTTGGTTTATTTGTTTTTGAGACAAGGTCTCACTATGTAGCTCAGATTGGCCTTGAACTCGCTATGTAGCCAAGGCTGGCCTCAAACTCACAGGGATCCTCCTGCCTCAGCCTCCCAAGTACCAGGATGCAGGCATGCGCCACCATGCCTGGCAGCTTTTTTTTTTTTTTTTCTGGCAGCTTTTATGAATAGTACCACAAGAAACATGGGTATGAGTGTTGAGTATTTTCAGTGATCATGCATGACTAAAGCAAGAAAGAACTCAGATGGATTTGATAAGAAGGAATAAGCCCTGAATACACATGGAGAACACTTCACTAGGTAGAGTTAACCACATCATTTGCCCTGTCTGTTCTTCAGACCACTCCTCATGTCACCCCCAAAGAGAGAGTGTGTGAGAGAGAACTTCATAAAATCCTGCTAAAAGATGAGTAGATGTTGTGACCAGGTAGTGGAGAAATGGGACCTCAAAGAGGAGAGATCCTCCCAAGGTGGGAGCTTGCTGCCATTCTTTGAGTAACAGTTGAAAACATTTCCCAAGCCTGTCCCTGTGTGGTCAGGGTGCCTCATGGTCTTTTACTCGGCTCGGGGCTGTACCATTTCTGGAACTCGCATCACTGAAGCTTAAGAAGAGGTGGATGGAACACATGAGTTCCCTACCCACTCACTCATCTATGTTCTCAGACAAGAATGCAGGTGTTGTACAGCCTTCCCTCAGTCCACAGGAAATAGTTCCAGGACCCCCTGAAGATACCAAAATCTTTCGATGCTCAAGTTCCATGTATAAAATGGTATAGCATTTACATATAACCTATGCTTGTCTTCTCATGTAATTTAATCTGTATGTTATTCACAATACCTAATACAACGTATATACTATGTAAACAGGTGTTATTCTCTATTGTTTAAGGAATAAGGACAAGAAAAAAATCTGAAGTATTCAGTACAGACTCAGGCATTACAGGCCTAACTACACAGTACATGAAGGAGACACCAGACGAGTCACACTCTAATGAGTGCTGGAAAGAAACTGAGGCTGTGAGATTCAAGAAGCCACCGCGGAATACGCCTCTGCATCACCTCAGATGAGTTCTGTGAAGCACTCTCTTCAGCATGTGGCAAATTCAGGAATTGTCTTTTGGAAATTTTTGGAATTTTTACCAAAATTTTTGATCCACAGTTGGTTGCATCTGCAGAAGTGGAACCCAAGGATACAGAGAGCTGACTGCACCACCACACCCAATAATTTGTGCTTATTTCATCCCCTGCAAATAACCCTGTGCTTTAGGCTCCTGGAGGCTTAATGTATTTTAGTTATATACATGAGTTACGGGGAGGAATGAAGCTTTTGCTACAGCTGAAATATTTAGTCCTGATGTAATCCCATGCTTGTTCTAGGATTTAAGCCTCTTTAAGATGCTCCCCAAGTGTCCAAAGCAATAATTTCTTGGTTGACATTGAGCACAGTTACCATAAGAAAACCCTGCAGCTTGTCTGTGTCGTGCCACAAACTAGAGTCTTGGGCAAGAGAGATGAAAAGCCCTCCTGGCTGTCTACTGTGATTTGTCGTCTCAAAAATTAGCCTGTACTGCTCAGTTCTGAAGCTTGTGCTCTGCAAAATGGGGCCTTCCTCCTCCCTCTCATTTCTTAAATCACTCTGGGATCATTAGAATGAGGGAGATAAAGTAAAACTTTTTGTTTGTTTTTGTTTTGCAGTGCTGGGGATTGCAGTGCTACACAAGCACTCTACCACTGAGCTATACCAGCAGCCCCCAAAACAATGCTTTTTAAAGTGTCAACTGTTGTAAAATCAAGAGGGAGAGAGAAAAAGAGGGAAGGAGAAAGGAAAGAAGGGAGATTAAGACTTGAGCTTAAAATCTCCAGAAAATACATTGGGTTAATAAACTGGAAAAATGCTGAATTTAAAGTTAAATAAGAATATGATTTTGCTGGGCATGGTGGTGTACACCTGTAATTCCAACATTCTGAGAGGCTGAAGCTGGAGGATCACAGATTCAAGCCCAGCCTAGGTGACTTAGTGACTTAGAAAGACCTTGTCTTAAAATTTTAAAAAAAAGACCCGGTACCCGCATTAAAAAAAAAAAAAAAAAAAAAAAAAAAGATTTTTAAGGTCTGGAGATGTAGCCCAATACAAAGGCCCTGGGTTCATTCCCCAGTATCTTAAAAAAAAAAATGCTGATGCCAATTGGGTAAGAAATTGATGGTTAGTCGGGTGTGGTGTTGCACGCCTGTAATTCCAGCATGTGGGAAGCTGAATCAGGAAGATCTCTGGGAGTTCTAGGCCAGGCTGGACTACATAGTGAGTTCAAGGCCAACCTGAAGTACATAGCAAGACCCTGTCTAAAAAAAAAAAAAAAATAGATGGTTGAGTTTAAGAAGTAAAACCAATCTTTATTTTCTCCATTCTCTTTAATCCATTTCACGTTGGCCATGCTTTTAACCAGCACCTACTGGTTAGGGTTTCTGTGAGAGGTAAACTGACCCAAACTGTCATACTTGAAGAGTTTGAACTTTGGGTGGCCTACAATTAGCCTGCAATGGTACTAGGGCTGTAATTAGCCTGCACCGCCAGACATGCGGTATAAGAAGCCATGCAAATCATGTTGCTCACATTTTACCCATGTCCCTCTGGGCCTTTATTGTAATGGATCCTACTCAAGTATTGATGTTTTTCAATGAACAGAGGTCCACTCAAGCTACCTGCACCTCACCAAATTGCTCTTCCCAGGAAGAGAGATTCTTTACCCCTTTAGGTCATACCACTACGCTGGGGACAGGACCCACATTCTTTTGAGACTCTGCTTGCAAATCTACCTGACAGAATTCTCTTCTAGACAGGGATCAGTTGTTGCAAGGAACAGAAACTATTTTAGTTAATTTAACTGAACATGCATTTATTGTAAAAGAGTATTGGCAGCCACCCCAGATCCCAAAGTAGACTGTTAAAGCAATTTATTATGTCTGGAGCCTTTCCTGAATTAACAAAATAGAGGGAGCCATTAAAGGATAATATAGCTTATTTATTATTGCAATAGCTTCACAGGCAGAGCAGGAAAGAAACCAGACCTCTTTCCTGCACAATAATGGAACCCACTAACTATGGGGAAAAGGCAAGATGTCCTTCTAATTGAAGAAATATATCCTTTTTCAATATGAGTTTAGATTGTGTTCTCCAAAAATTAATGTCTGTTCCCGGAAGCAGTGTATGAGGCTAATATAACAATTCTATTAATCGAATGGACTAACCTGATTCCTGCTCACACATGTAGGAAGAGTGAAAAGGAAATCCGGCCGGGAACATCTAAACCCACAACTTGAGTTAGGTCAAATCAGCTATTGCCCAGGGCTAAATGAAGGACATGAACATGGTAAGTATGGATGAATCTCACAGGGTCTATGGGCAAGATAGGCACAGAGCTTTTTCTAGTAAAAGTAGCTAGTCTATTTATCCTTAATAGCTGTTGGAAAATTTAGGGGCTCCAATAAATTATATCATGCCCAAGTCCTGGACCAACTGAGAAAAGAGAAGTGAAAGAATAAGATAAATGAAAGAGCAACATAACATTACTGATAAAGTTGATATTGGTAAATATGGTTCTATCTTTTGTCAAATGGATTTCATGATCCTGAATTCCAGAATTAAGAAGATTAACTCACCCACTCACGGACTTTGCAAGAAAATTATAACTGTCCCCCCCCCGATTTATATAAATGAATCAAGATTGACTATGCGTTGATAATTGTTAAGGTAGGTTATGAGCACATAGATCTTTTTGGTTTTTTTTATGTGTGTCCCGGGAGTCGAACTCAGGGCCTCGTGCTTGCCAAGCAGTGCTTATGCCGCTGAGCTATCTCACCAGCCTGAGTACATGGATCTTTATACTATTATGCTATTTATCTCTCACATTTTAGTACAATTCATTTAACACCTTTGGGAAGAAAATTAACCATGTGTTTATATCTCCTCCTTTCTCTTTCAGAGAGAGATATCTTGTCCTTCTGTAAAGTTTAAAAATTTACAATGGTGCCACCTCAATCATTAGGCCTTATGTTATGGCTGTGTCTAGCTGTCCCCCCAAAGCCTCATACAGTCATAGGTGGGGCTTTTTCAGAGGTGGCTGAATCTAGAGTGTGCAATACTGGGATCGATTCATGGTGCGATGCTAGAATCAAGGGCACTAGGATTAAGGGTGTGAGTGTCACCTGCCTGAAGAAGCCTGGGTAAGATATAAGGGATAGAAAGAGCTGTGGTCAACCCTTGCTTGCTTTGCTACCTTCTACCCTCCATGAGTATGTCGTTGAGCCCTAAGCTGCTGCCATCTCAGCATACCTCACGTGTATGCGTATTGTGCTGTGACTTCTAAGACCGCAGTACCCTGATGTATTGGAATGAGAAAGAAGAGGTGTTTAGTCCTGTTTCCCAAGTGGCTACCACCACCACCTCCTGCTGAGTAATTTCTTAGACCCAAGAAATCTATTTCCCAGGGAAGCTTCTCTTGGCTCTCTGGAGAGATTCCCACTGAGAATGACCATGCCAAACTCCAAAGCAGAAGATGCTGTTGACATTTCGGAACTTGGCCCCCTACTATTACAGTGACAGTATATCTTGGTTTACCTTGACTGTGGAACTCCCAGTGCTAAAAGGAAGAAAACCAGAATGGTTGGTCATCTGGCTCAGGCCTAATAAACAACAATCAATAACTCAATCATGGGCTTCCTCAAGACATTTCACTTGGACATTACTTTCTTTCTTTCTTTTTTTGTTGTGTGTCTGTATGTCTGTGTGTTCGGGTATGCATCTGTGTCTGTGTGTCTGTGCAGTTCTGGGGGTTGAACCCAGGATACTGTGCATGCTAGGCACTCAATCTACCATTGAGATATACTCCCAGACCAATATTCATTTAATCTTCTAGAGTTTAGGGTTAACAGTTAAGACTTAAAGTCAATGGGTTCTGGTCACATTCACTGTTGAAAATTTCCTATCCAGAGTTTGATAATCCCACACATTTTCATCCAACACAAACCTGGAACCAATTCATCATTTCTCTTAGCAGTTTTACATTAATATATTTTATCTCAGCTATATCTTCTCATAGATCTCTAATTCACAAATATTTCATGCATGTTCTCTCAGAGCACAGAGTGTCTAACCCCCTACACAGTAGTTATGTTACCTGGAAACTCTGGTGATGCTTTGGGCACTTTTTACACGGTTCTTCCTGGTCTTCATCTCTCAACTCCATTCAGTTTTTCTGTAATTAGCTGATAACTTCTTATCCTTAAGGAATCTGTCTCTATTTCCTCATACTATTGTCACTTTCTCTGTCATTTTGAGAAGCTGCCACTTAACAGTGTCTTAGATTTGAAGGAATCATTCCAGTCAGCTGTGAAACATAGGCTTTTTTTATCTTGTTGGATTTATTTAGAATCTTATCACTTTTTCTGAGTTAATAATAACTCAGGCATCTCACTTTTTCTGCTACCATCTTTAAGAGTAATTAAATGTGTCTGCTTTTCCCCTTTTTCTTCATCTATCCTTGTCTTCTCAACATGTGGTAAGAGATAAGCCAGAGATAGCCAAAACAATTTAAAGTTAGAAAAAAAAATTTAAAGTTAGTTCCTCTGTGGTTCCCTCACTCCAGTGAAGTCACTTTAAAACAAAATGTTGGCCAGGGATATAACTCAGTAGCACAAGCACCTGCCTGGCAAGCGCAAGGTCCTGAGTTTGATTCCTGGTACCAAAAAAAAGTTAGTGGATCCGATTTGAAGCACTCAATCTACACTGATGTATAAAATATAAAACCACTCATAAATCTTTGTTTTCCACCTCCATTTCTATGTCTAAAAGACTCAAATACCAAAGGACTCTCTTCCCCCTGGAATTGATTTAAATGCCCCTGTTTGCTAAGGAACTGCAGCCCAGCAGCCTTCCTCGAGCCCCTACATGGTCCATGCCCATGGACTCGCTCTAATACCCCTGTATTTCAAGGGTAAACTGCAGCACATTACAGAGACTCCTACTTCTGTAATGGCTGAGCCTTGGCTGAGACCAGGGTGGCCAGCACACGCTCACTAGACCCTCCCCGAGTAGCAGGCATCTTCTTCTGAGGTCAGCGTCAGCCAAGCCACCCTCACCCACTACCCAAGGTGGTGTCTGGCTAAGTCCTGCCCTCATGAAGGTTGAGGCCACCTACGTGCTGCTTGACAGGCATTTTGGATGAATGGGGGCAAGGGCTAGCCCCCAGCTCCGCCCTTATAAAAACTGATCCCTACCAGTGGGTACAATTGTAAGAGTAGTGGGAAACCACCAAAATGAGCCATATCAATTCCCCAAGATAAATGTAATTATTATGTATTGCAAACAAATACTAATAATTTTTTTTTTTTGAAAATAGAAAATCCCACATGGCTGTCAATAGAAACTTAAAAACAGCTGGGGAAGTAGCTCAGTAGGAGAGTGCTTGCCCGGGAGGTGCAAGGCTCTGGGTTCAATCCCCAGTACTCCTCAAAAAAAAAAAAAAAAAACCCTGAAATTTCCTCCCCAGGTACAACTGATAAACTAACTCTGTGCATAAAAAAGCCAGCCTTGTGGCTTAATGTAAGCATGCACAAACCCACTGTAGTTACAAATGCTTGCTTATTAAAGTCCAGACCTAAAGCCACGGACACACCAAAAGCCTTAATATGTTAGGTGAATCCCCAAATCCTGTTTATTTCTTAAGGCTCCTGGTTCAGTGAACCAGATGTTGAAGTTCTGTGGATCCTCAACAAACAGCACTTCTGTCCCTTTTCTGAGCTCAAAACCAATTAAAAGGTAGAAGTCAATATATTACCTTTATGACTAAGTTAATATTGGGGATGGTAGCTTATATCATTAATCCAGCGTGATCGTATCTTAACTGGACTACATCCATAAGGACCCTATTTCAAAATAAGGTCATCTTCACAAGTGTTACAGTTTAGATCAAGTATATCTCCCAAAAGTCTCATATGCTCAAAGGTGGGACTTTTAGAAAGGGATTGGAGGGCCGGTGAGATAGCTCAGCGGCATAAGCGCCTGCTCGCAAGTGTGAGGTTCTGAGTTCGACCCCCGGTACCCACAAAAAAAAAAAAGAAAGAAAGAAAGGGATTGGATCATGAGAACACTGCACTCATCAGTGGACTAATCCATCAACGAGTTCATAGTTGACTGTGCTGTTAGGAGGTGGGGCTCATTTGCAGGAGGTAGGTCTCTCTGTCTCTCTGTCTCTCTGTCTCTCTGTCTCTCTCTGCCTCTGTCTGTCTCTCTTTCCTGCTCTCTCTGCCTGTCTTTCCTCCACCATACCCTTCTGCCATGCCATTTCTTTTTCTTTTTTTTTTTTTTTGTGGGTACCGGGGGATCGACCTCAGGACCTCGCGCGCCAGCAGGCACCCGTGCCACTGAGAGATATCACCAGCCCCTTTTTCGTATGTGGATTCCGGAAGTCGAACTCGGGCCCTCGCGCTTGCCGGGCAGGCGCTTAAGCCGCTGAGCCATCTCACCAGCCCCTGCCATGCCATTTCTGACTTGGAACCAGCCAGCCATGTGCTGAAACTTCGGAAACAATGAGCCAAATAAACTTCTGCTCCTTTAAATCGCAGCTGTCAGATATTTTACCCCAGAGACAGGAAAGCTGACTAATACAACTGCAAGGACTACTGTTTCAGCACATCTTCTGCGGGGACACAATTCAAACCTCTATAGTTCTCATAAAGAAATCGATGAATTGAGGAGAAAGGTGTAAGCTAATATTGTTTGTTTCGGTTTTTTTTTTGTGGGTACCGGGGGTCGACCTCAGGACCTCGCGCGCCAGTAGGCGCCCATGCCGCTGAGCGATATCACCGGCCCCTTTTTCGTATGTGGGTTCCGGGAGTCGAACTCGGGCCCTCACACTTGCCAGGCAGGCGCTTACGCCGCTGAGCCATCTCACCGGCCCAAGCTAATATTGTTTGGACAATGGAATGCTGATATCTTGTACCCTGAGTAACTAATCTAAAGATAACAATATGTAATGTGTTAACCACTGTTACCCTCCTATTATATTGTTTTGAAATTTTGTTCTATTTTTTTCTCTTTAAAATAGAAATAAAAGAAATCAATGAATGACATGGACATTGATCCATTTTTTTAACTTCTTTTGCTGTGAAATAAGTTTCTTGATAGAGCTGGGATATATTAATTACAAAAATGGAGCCTCTATTTCACCCCTCCTTGTATCAATGCCCTTTGAAATGTGACTTTTCAGTCTCTCAAGAAGTAGAGCCTATTTCCTTACCCGCTGAATCTACACTGGCCTCATACTTCGCTCTGGCCAATTGAATGCAGCATAAATGGCATTGTGCCAGTTTTGAACCTAAGAATCAAACTTTCAATCTTTCTTTTAAAGTTTTACTTACTTTTTTTTTTTTTTTTAGTTTATTTAAGATAGAGTCTAACTGTGTAGTCTGGCTGATCTTGAACTCACTATGTAGCACAGGCTGGCCTTGAACTCACAGTGATTCTCCTGCCTCAGCCTCCTGAGGCTGGGATTATAGGCATGTGCCACCATTCCCAGCATCGATCTCTCTTTTAAAGACCCTGAACTTACCCTATAAACAAGCCCAGGCTAGCCTGCTACATGAGAAGAGACACATGACCCAGTCTCTGATGTCACTTCTGCCATCAGTTAGACACCAAGCAAACATGGATGAGTGAGGCCATCCTAGACCAACTCCCAGTTGACAGCCAGATGGTCCAGATACCCATGGGTGAAAATATAGAGTTGTTGTTTTAAACCACTTAAGCTTTGGGGTGGTTTGTTTTGTATCATTAAATAACTGATGACAAGAGGCAACAGCACGTGTGATTCTATGACAACAGATAAGACATTTAGTAAGTTCACAGGTGTCAGTGTCAGTAGAAGCACAACAAATAGAGAAGAAATACCCAAAATCCAGAGGAAGTGTCCGTGCTGTGAGGAATTCTAGACTCTTACTTTACGGAACATGTCTGAAGAAATATTCTAACTGCTACCAGAAGCTGGCTGACCTCCTTACAATATGGATTGAGAGCTTATCACTATTATCTGACAATTTAGATGCTTGGCAGTAGCAGCAGCCAAATGAGATCTGGCCAGAAGAATCCCACTATGCAGCCAAACCTAGATGACATCACTGATGCCATTGCCAATCTGCTCCTGAATCTACTGGGCAAAGACTGGAAAGGTCGGGTAAGGTAGTTGGCTGATGCAGCACACACATCTCGTGTGACAACCCGTATCTTCTTGGCTCGCCTTTTCCCCAGACTAGTTTCACACATGTAGAATCTGTCTGCAGTTGGTTTTGGCTTCATTTTTGCCCAGGGAGCATGCCAGTATATGTAACTTCAAAGTGCGAGGCAGCTAACAACCTAGGGGGTACCCTCGACCAATGAGAGAGGAAGCCAGTGATAAATACCTATTCTCAGAAGCTCCTGGAGCAGAGCATAGTGGTGCACACCTGTAATCCCAGCACTTGGGAGGCTGAGGCAGGAGGATCACCATGAGTTTGAGGCCAATCTGGGCTACATAGTGAGTTCAAGGACAGCCTGGACTACATAGCTCCTGGAAGATGCAGCTCAGTTGCTCACAATAGTGACTGACTTGATGATGTACCTTGTATCAGTTCTCCCTCCTGCTTCATTGGCCCAGCTCTCAAACCTTCTCGGGGGCCACTTCCCAAATAAACTGCCCATTCAAAAGTCCTTGGTTCAGGCTCTGGTTGGTGTGTGTGATACAGAGAGAGGGGCCAGGACACAAGGGGCAGAGGATACCAGGATAAGACAAGGGACATCGCAGAGAGGGTCATTCTGTCCACCTACTCATTAAGAATGTCTTCTGCTGTGGGAACTTTCTGGTAAACTGTCCCTGAGCACATTCTAAGAGATTTATCCATAAATCTTTCCTCTACATCTTGTCCACTGCAGGGAGTAGTAGCACACACCTGTAATCCCAGCACTTGGGAGGGTGAGGCAGGAGGATCGCTGTGAGTCCAAGGCCAGCCTGGGCTACATAGTGAGACCCTGCCGCAAAAAAAATAAATGAATAAATAAAAACAAAAAATTCTTGCCCACAGTTCTCCAATCTTACCCTTCCCAGTCTCTGATCATCTGAGAAACCTATAGGACACCATCCAGAAATCATTGTAAATCCATCCCCAGGAAATGAGTCATTCCAGACCATGTGAAAGGTGGGTTTCACACCTCAGTCCACTCCCACCTGGGGGCTGTGTCCTCTGAGGAGCTGTCTACAAGTCAGGCTTGAGTCTCTCCTCTGTCAAGAGGCAGAATTTGGAGGGTGGCATGAGTTCTCATTCATTTTAATGACAGGGAATATTTAATCACACTTTACTTAACCAGTCCTCTGTTTTTGTTGCTACAACACAGCTGCAGCAGATATCCTTAGATAGCCCTCAGTCACCTCAAGGAACACACACTTCAGGGGAAGAGACTGATGTGATGCCAGTAATTATGAAAATAGTTACTTAATTACCATTGAGAAAAATGCTATGAAAGAAAAATACTCAGAGTTATGACATAGATTTGACCTCGTGAGGTGGAGGTGAGTCATAAAAGCCTCCCCTGAGGAAACCACATTTCAGTCAGGACTCGAGTGATGAGTTGGTTGGGTGATGAGTGGCAGGTGGTGTAGATGAGGCAGGAGGGCCTGTATTGAAGACCTCCAGTTAGAGCGTGCACATGCAGCACAGCATGCAGGCGGGGGTGCACAGGCAGGAAAGGTCAGCTTTCTAGGGTGTGGCCAGCAGTCCTGCCTGCCTGATCTGTGAGGTAGAGTGGGGAAGGGCTGGGGGTGGCAGGACTTGTATGCTCCAGTTGTACACTTTGTGTAAAACTGTGAAGTACACAGTCAGGGGCCCACAGAGGATTTTAAGGAAGGATTTTCTAAATCTCACTCAGGTGACCCAATGGAATGTGGCCTGAAGAGGGACAGGTCAAAGACAGGAAAACCATAGGAGACAGAACTAGCTGTGTGGCCTTAGACAAGTCACATAACCTCTCTCTAAGCTCCGGTTTCTTCACCTGAACATAGGGATAATAATTCCTACATTACAGAATGCTGTTACGATTAGTGAGATAAAACATTAGACATGTTAAATGTTTGGTAAATGTCGGCATTGATTATTTTTGTAAATTCTTCATTCTCCCTTACCTTACTTAGATCTACTGCAATACGAAAACTTATTCATTCTCTCCCCGCAATACCCACCAAGTCTGTGATCTCCCCTCACCCTCTTTGTTTAATTCTCATCAATTCTAATTCTGTTGCCTACCCAGGTGCCTGCCTACAGCTTGTCCTTCCTCTAAGCCACCTCACTGCTTAGCTATCGCAGTAATTAAACAGAAACACGAGTATTTCATCTGCCTACTTGGAAATCTCCCTGGTTCTTCATCTATTAAAGGACCACAACCAAAGCCATATCTATGAGTTACAAGTTTCTCACTGATCTTGCCCATCCACCTGTCACTCCTGCTCCTCCCCAGCCTCCCAGCCCTCCCCATTTCCTGTGCCCTAGACATTTTGGGCTGTGTAAATACCCTTTCACACACCTCACATCCTTACACTTTTTCTTCCACCCCAGACACCTTCCCTCACCCTGCTCCTATTTTGAGATCTGCCTCAATGTCACCTCTTTCCCCTTGAATGTTCACGAACTCCTCACACTGTTCATCCATTCCATCCCTGGACTGCCAAACCATTGTGTACATCCTTGTACTGCAGGCCTTATCAAGTTTGCTGCATTTTTTTTTGTGTGTGTGGGTACCAGGGGTTGATCTCAGGACCTCGCGCTCCAGCAGGCACCCGTGCCGCTAAGTGATATCACTGGCCCTTTTTTCATATGTGGGTTCCGGGAGTCGAGCTCGGGGTCCTCGCTCTTGCTAGGCAGGCATTTACGCCGCTGAGCCATCTCACAGGCCCTGCATTTTTTTTTTATATTAAATTTTCCAATGAGAAGGGGAACAAGGGAAGGAGAGGGGGAAAGGAAAGAAGGGACAAGGCAAAAAAAAAAAAAAAAAAAGAAAATAGAAAGAAGAAACGGAAACAAAGCTTTTATAAATAAGGGGGGGGCAGTGATATCGCTCAGCGGCACTGGCGCCTGTTTGGCAGGCGCGAGGTCCTGAGTTCGACCCCCGGTACCCACAAAATAAATAAATAAATAAATAAATAAATAAATAAATAAGGAGGGGGAGAGGGGATGAAGGAAGGGAAGGGGAAAGAAAAAAAGAAGCACAATATATCATGTACAGGTACAAATTCCCTGTGATGAATGTGGTTATTACGTATATCTAAAATGTACCAATAAAAATATAAATAAATAAAATTTTCACCCCCAACTGTTGTTTCACTTCTCAGCAGTAGTGGCCTGGTTTAATCACCCTTCCACCCTCAGTGTTCAGCACAGATTCTGTCATATATCAGATGTGCAAATTAATGTATGCATGAATCGAGCAAAAAGTCACACTGCATTTGGAACTAGGTGGCCTAGTCATATCAGGGCTTGACCTCTAGGTGGCCTGTGCTTAGAGGATTTGCTCTGAGCCATCAAGGCTGATTCCTTTTCTCCAGGGAGTCTGGGCCAAGAAGCAACTAATTTCCTTACTCTCCCACATCTCACCTGCTTGCACCTGGGCCCAACCTTGGGACCTAAGCCAATTGCCCCCTCCAAGTGTGGAGCTACAGTGCCATCTACTGGTGATGAGATCTGCAGGTCAGGCTGCTGGAGGAGGTAGTCTAAAATTGATGGAGGGAGCCCCTTATTTAGCTTTCCGATTGACCAAAGACTTTCAGTCATGTCTCTGCGGCCAGAGTCCTTTTGAAATCTCCTCAGAGTGACGGCCCACACCCTGAGTCTCCTCAACAGCCAGTGACCATAACTCAGTGTCCCAAGCATCCCCTCATTCTCTAAAGACAGAGCCTTTCACTCAGGACCCATTGTCCACACTGAAGAACTCATGACAGGAGCCTCCGTCAGATTTTGAGGACCAGGAGCCCTCTCTAAGCCCTCAGAAACAGGGCCCCTGACTCAGTCCCCTCAGTGATTGGAGAGTCTGTAGGTCCTCAGTGACCGCACTCTTCCCTGACCAGAGCCCACCTGCAGCATGGCTGGTGACTGGGGACCCTCACTCAGACACCCCATCTCAACCCTATCAGGGATGGGGTCCTCCCAGGACCCACTCTCAAGCCTCTCAGTGACCAGGGTCCTCACGGAGATCCCACTATGATCAGAACGCCTCCCTCAGTTCCCTCCACTCAGATCTCTCCAGTTTTCACTCAAGTCTCAGTGACAGGGACCCTTCCTTGGGTGCTTTATGAGGGTGGATTCCTCAGCAGCCCCTAAGAAAAGCCTTGATGCACTGCTGAAGTGGAAACACCTAAACAGAACACAAAAAGTTTTGTTAAAGAACTTAATATTTGTAGAAAAATGTCTATGAGACAATCATGCAGTGAATCTGAACTTCATTGACCTTCTTACACTTATGTTATGGTTTATACTGTTTTATTTTGAACAGTAAATGGAAACCAACCACAATCTTTGAAGTGTTCAGAACTCCAGCCACCCTCAGAGACCTGACGGCTCAGAGCTCTGTGACCAAAGGCCTTTAATTAAGGCCTAGGGGCTTGACAAGGGCCAGACAGTCCCTTCAGACCACCTTCTGCTTCTGCCTCTGCCTTCTGCTTCCCTCTGGCTCCCCAAGAGGTCGTCAGAGCCTCTTGCCTCCAGGACTCTGCCTCCCACCTTTTCCCTGAGCCCTTTGTCCAGACAGTGGCCACAGCTGTGCCCGGGTCTCACGAGGAGGTGTGGGCCTGCTGGGCCAATTGGCACGGTCCCAGGACTGTCTCCCAGAAAGCCGGCATTGCCCTGGCCCCGCCCCAGCCCATGTGCATTAGGAGCAATTAGCCACAACCCCCTGAAATGCTTCTGCCACGCATTAGTCCGCATGGACAGTATCACAGATAAACAAGCCAACTTCCACTTTTACCCCAAATCCTCTAGGAATATAGCACGGGGTTCAAAGTAAATATGATGTATGGAAGAAACTGGAGGGTCAGATGTGGAAAATTGTGACCTTCACAGTCTCCATTCCCACTTCAACCCTCCCAGAGCCATTGTTCCTGTTTAGTTTGGCCTATGCTGAGCTGCCCTGTGAGGTACTTGACTACACTGCTGCTGGGGTCCCTTTAACCATTAACCACAGTTCTTGGTCACTAACCGCCCCAAGGCCTGCTTCACAAACAAAGCCTCCAGCTTTAAGGACTCTTTTCAGAGAAACAAAACATTCCCCTGTTTATCAAAAGCACAATGGGTCAGTCATTCCACCCATATATTCATTCTTTCTTGTTGTTTTTAATGAGACAAGGTTCCACACTGCTGCTCAGGCTGGCCTCAAACTCTAACTCTTCAGCCCTCCCCCAAGCAGTGCTCCTTCTTAGTTCTCCCGTGTGGTGGGTCCTGGGCTGGGGTCTAGGTATGACAGTAAGTAAAAGAGAATCACCACCAAATGGGAGACACATATTTTACAAACTGCACAGTTCCTAGCTGGGCCCGATAGCACACGTGCGTGATCACAGGAAGATCAAAAGTTAGAGCCCAGCCTGCGCAGTTTAGTGAGACCATGTCTTAAAATTTTTAAAAATTTAAAAATTTAAAAAAATTTTTTTTTGTTTTTTTGTTTTTTGAGACAGGGTCTTGCTATGTAGTTCAGGCTGGCCTTGAACTCATTATGTAGTCCAGGCAGGCATCAAAGTGCCTCAGCCTCCCAAGTGCTGGGATTACAGGTGTGCACCACCACACCCAGCCAAGTAAAAAAGTTTTTAAAAGGCTGGGGATGTAGCTCAATGTGAAGCCCTTAGATTCAATCCCCAGTGCCACCAAGAAAAAAAATAAAAACTACACAGGTATTTATTAACAGAAAGTGTAAAGGAAAGAAGGGAAAAGTAAAAAAAAAAAAAAAAAGGAAAACATGAAAAACAAAGCTTTTGTAAATGGGAAGGGGTTGAAGGGAGAATAGGGGAGTGGGGAAAAAACAAGTTATATCATGTACAGGTACAAATTCTCCATAATGAGTGTGATCATTATGTATACATAAAATATACCAATAAAATCTGATTAAAAAAATAACAGAAAGTGTGACACACGCTGCAAAGATGGACCTCACATGTGCTCAGGCCTGTGTGCCATGCTGCGGATGATAGAAAAGAAATAGAAAAGGAATAAATCTACTGCCAAGGATTCAAAATCTAGCTGGAGCCTACTGGGAGCTCCTTCTGAGAGAGGAAGTTAGAGAAAACCTCCTTCTAAATAAAGTTTGTGAGAATACATCAAAGACTCCTGAGCACTAGAAGAGACCGAACATTCTGGCTAACAAGGCCCCGGAAACAAGACCAGCCTGTGCGGTCTGGCGCACTAGATCAGCACAAAGAGCGCTGGGCGGTAGGCAGCACTTGCCTGGCATGCACGCGGCCCTGGCTCAGTCCCCAGCACTGCAAACAAGCAGGCAGACTGCACTTAGAAAATGTGGTCACAGGTGATGCACGCCTGTGAGCCCGGCACCTGGGAGACTGAGGCAGGAAGACTGCAAGCTCAAGGTGAGCCTACATAGTGAGACCGTCCCAAAAAACAAAAACAAACAAACAAAACATAGTCACAGAGGACTGTCGGTGCCACTGGCCAGGGAGAGAGGAACAGAGGACAAACCAGATTTCCTGCAGTTACAGCAGGAGGCCAACAGGCTGCACAGGCAAAATGGATTTGTTCACACTCATTTGTTTGATTATCTATTGATCAAAGTCAAGCACTGTGCTGGGCACTAGGGACACAGTAATTAACAGAGCAATTGAGCTGGGCCTGGTGGTGCACACCTATAAGTCCAGCACTTGGGAGGCTGAGGCAGGAGGTTCATTGCAAGTTCAATGCCAGCTTGAGACTGACTCAAAAAACAAAAAACAGGGCGGGTGAGATGGCTCAGCGGGGTAAGTGCCTGCCTGGCAAGCGTGAGGGCCTGAGTTCAACTCCCTGAACCCACATACGAAAAAGGGGCCGGTGATATCGTTCAGCGGCACCGGCGCCTACTGGCGCCTGAGGTCCTGAGGTCGACCTGGTACCCACACAAAAAAAACCAAAAACAAACAAAAAAAACCCAGAGAAGCTGAATTGAGAAAAGAAACAAAGAAATATACAATAAGGCGCTATAACTATTATTAAAATACATGCACGAAGACGGGGGGAGGCGACATAAAAAGAATCAAGAGGTGTTGTGTACATGTACCAGCTCCCCATGATGAATATAATCATTATGTAAACATGTACTAATAAATATGTAATTCGGGAGAGGAAGGAGGGGCACCACGGCCACGACGCGGCAGCTGCTCCTCCACAGCCTGCGCCGGTGCACGCCAGCAGGAGTGGGCAGAGTGCTGGCACGCCGACGGAGGTGCCAATTTCCAATCGTCCTACTGGGTTGAGATGGAATCGTTATTTTTAACCATTGGCTTTGATTTGCTGCAAAACTTCCTCCTCCGTCTGATGAATTCGGGTCTAACCTTTGAGCGCGCGCGTGGACGCGGACGTCACGCGCGTGGGCGGTGGAGGGATGACGCAGGCGGTGAGTCACGCGCCTCAGACCAGAAAGGAAGCGGAGTGGGAGGCCCTGCAGCCGCGAGGTGCGCGCGTGGCCAGCGGCCATCTGACGCCGGTGGCGAGGCCGGGCCTCGGTGACCCCGCCAGCGCCAGGTCCGGGCCACAGGCGCGCGCTCCTTGCTGCGCAGCGGGACGCTGTGCAGTGGACAGTCGGCTGGCGGCGAACCGTTTATGTTTCCTAGCTTCACGCCCTCTGTTCTTCAGAAAAGCGCTCAGAAAATGCCATCTATATCTGTACTTTCCCCAATGAATATGTATTGCTTCTTTAATTTTTTTAAAGGTATTTGTTACAAGTAATATTTTTGAAAAGAGCCTAAAATGAGAACGCCAGTTTGAGCTGTGTTCTGAGGAACAAAAGGGAGTTTTGCCCTCATTCCTGGGAGGGTTGTGGAAAAGGAGCAGCGTAACGCTCGTGAGGAGGCGTGGGTGAGCATGGGAACAGTCCTAAGTCAGAGAAGTCTAAGGTTTATTTTTAAAGAAAAAAAAAAGAAGAAACCAGATATGGCGCGTGCCTGTAATCCCAGCACTCAAGAGGCTGAGGCAGGAAGATTGCCTGAACTACCCAGTGAGACCCTGTCTCAAAAAAAAAAAAAAAAAAAAATCTAAGTCTGCTGGAGAGGAGGGTAAGGACAAGGAGGGGCTGAGTCCCGCCCCATTCCTCTTCTCCGACACCTGTTGGGCCTCCCTGAGACTTGGGGTGGCTCATCAACCTGCAGGCACCGCTGGCAGCATCGTACCGGAAACGGCGCGTCCACCTCGCCCTGCTCGCCTCCTTCCTCCGGGGAGGTTTGCTCTCCCTGAAACAGTGCTTCCGGGCCGCGTATCACACAACCCTGGACCTGACTCTGTACAGGGTGATGCTGACTCGCCAGGGTCCTTGGACTGGCAGAGGCTGAGTGGGACCTTGGAGTCTCCAGGCCACATACAGCTCTGTCTCTCCAAGTTCTCCACCCGGCCACACTTGCAGGTTCCCCGTCATACTGGTATCTTCGGGGACCTCACTGCCTGTCACTCTCTTGCATGTGGGCCATGCCTGAGGCTCAGCCACGTGGCCACCATCTTCCCTTCCTCTGCACCCTGGGGCTTTCCCTGTTTGCCGCCCCCTCACTCCCTGCCAAACCACCGTCACGTGACACCCAGTCTTCACACGAGCACTGCTCCAGGTGTGACCAGGACCAGTCTGCAGACGGTTGCTCACAGGCCGTGGTGAGATGAGCTCAGAAATTAAGAGTAAGTGCGTAGAAACTCATAGCAATTTGATAGAGTAAGTCACTTGAATCTAAGAATAAAAAGGACACTAAAAGCAATGTATCATCCTAAATTGGATCCCAAAAGAGAAAAAGGATGTGAGTGGGAAAACTGCTGAAATTTGAAGAGAGTCTTTAGCTATTAGCTGTACACGTGTCAATTTTTTAGTTTTGACCGATGTATGACAGTGATGTAAGATGTTAACCTTAGGGAAGCTGGGGGAGGGTACAAAGCAACCTTCTACTCTTTTTGCTGTTTTTCTGTAAACCTAAAAGTATTCTAAAATAAAAAGGTTATTTTTTAAAAATGGAGTTACATTTTATGTCTTTCTTCAGATTTGTTTTTCAGTAAGTTAGCCGCATTTTACAAAAATGTTAGTCTAGCTCTTCTGGGCGTGGTGGCGCACACCTGTAATCCCAGCACTGGGGAGGCTGAGGCAGGAGGATCGCTGCAAGTTCGAGGCCAGCCTGGGCTGCAAAGTGAGTTCAAGGGCAGCCTGAACTACACAGAGAAACTCTGTCTCAAAAAGACAAAAAAAAAAAAAAGGTCTCCCAAAGCATTTGGAAGACTGAGACAGGATGATCGCAAGTTCAAGGCCAACCTGGGCTGAGCAGCAAGACACTTTCTAAAAAATAAATTTTTTTTAAAAGTCTGCAATGGATCCAATATGGAAATTTAAAAAACGAAACTGCCTGGCCCAGACAAGCCAAACAGAGAAGCGCTGTCTAGCGCACTGTGCATCCCAGTGGCGTGTCACCATGATTGTTGCGGACGCTAATCATGAACCCTGAGTGGTGGTGGGCAGACCCGCAGGTGCGGGTTAGGGGACCAGTTACTGCCCACCGTGGAAAAAGTCACAGCTCAGAACTTGGTCCCTTCTCAAATGTAGGCACATTTCATGGCTCCGTCGTGTACCCAGTACTGTCACACCTCGGAACTTTGTCGTATTCCAGCTGTGACATACCAGAGACTGTCACACTCCAAGCCAAGCATGGGCTGCGACAAGACCCTGGGAAGCCTGGTACGTGAAGAGCGGCAGGCCAGGCCCTGGGATGCTCTGTCTGGAAAGGTCCTGGGAGATGCTTTAATCGAGGGGTGACAGAGCCCTGCTCTCTGACTGTATCTAGGGTGTGGAATGTGATGTGCGATGCAGAACATGACCGGGTTCGGGGATGTGAGGGAGGCATTGGTGAATTCTGGGCTATGACAGGGCACAGGCTGACTGTGTGGGTTTCACAGGGTCCAGGACAGGGCGGTTCTGGGGAACGGCAGCTCTGCTGTGGGGGGCAGACCCTAGTTTATCTGGGGTCTGTGGTGTGACAGTGGCACCAGATCACCCCAGAGGTGAACGTGGGTCTGGGTCCGTTAGGCTACATTTGCAGTGGAGTTTGTTCTGAGCTCCAGAGCCTGCCCTCCCTCTTGGGGTATGCAGCAGGCCCGGTCTCCCAAGCCACAGCACAGAATTTTCCACTTCCAGGGCCTCTGCCTTGGCCTGTCACCCCAGAGAGTGTGGTCAGCACCACCACCACCCCAGGGCGTGGCAGCTCCCAAAGCTCCAAAGGCTGCACCTGAGCTCAGATCACCTTCTTTGCCCCCACGGACTGCAGCCCCCTCTGAGTTCAGGCCTCGTGTGAGGCCACAGTGCCATCTGCTGGTTACTGTGAGTCAATGCTGGTCATGTCTGAAACCTGCTGGACCAGGAGAAGCTCTGAGAATAGAAGAGGTGGCCTCTCTCTCCACCCCCTAGTGACCATGGTGCCTTACCCAGGCTTCAGTGACTAGACCCCTCTGCTCCGGTCCTTGAGTGACCATAGCCTCTTGGTCAACATCCTCAAGGACCAGGGCCCCTTACTCAGTTCCCAACTCCACCTTCAGTGACCAGGACCCCAGGAACCACACCCCATGATAACCAGAAGCCCTCACTCCAGACTTGCTCCAGACTGTGGCAAGGCCCCTCTCAGTGCCCTGGCCCCACACTTGGGCCACTCGATGACCAGGCTCTACGGCTCTTAATCCCGAGGCCAAGGGACCCTCAGTCAGGTCCCCATGACCAGGGCCCCTCAGTGACCTGGAGCCCCCCATTCAGGACCCTCTGACCAGGGTAACTAGAGACCATTACTCAGAGGCCAGTGGACCTACGACATAGCCTTTGCGGGAGGGCTCTTGCTCCCCAGGAGCTGAGAACGTCCCAGCGGGCTCCCCTGCCTGTCCTCCTCCTCCTTTTGGTCTTTAGGGAGGACAGTACAGGGCCTCTGGTCACCAAGGCTGTCATCTTGTTTTGCCTGTGCTCCTGGGTCTCTGCTTCCAGCGTGGCTGCAGCTGTGTCCAGATCTCCCGAGGAGGGTGGTCTCTGCCAAGGATGCTCACCCATCCTGGGAATTCTGGCCTGAGCACTCCAGATCGTGTAGCACGGCAGCCCCGTGCTACCACCTGCCTCACTCCTCCAGCTCCAGGTCACACACCTCCATGCTGTCTCACAGTGCCCCCACAGACACCCCGGGTCCGACACACAAAGGCCAAGTGCTTCTCAGTGCTGATACCTGCCCCAGGCCCCTGGGCTGACTTCCATTCTCCCTTCCTTCCGGGTCCCAGCACAGCTCAGGCCCTGCCCTTCTCAGGCCCCATCCCAACTGGGTTCGTTTCTTTATTCAGACAAACATCAAGCAAGCATCTGCAGCACCTGAACTGGGGTGTGGGGTGAGCATGCAGGAGCAGAGGCATTCTGACTGAGATTTGAAGGATGAGGAGGAATTTGCCAAACAGTCCAAGGATAAGCAGGCATTTGAAGAAGGAACTGCAATGCAAATGCACAAAGGCCCAGGTGTTTGGGGAGGCACACCCACGAGTGGCTGGAGCAGGAGGCAGGGCCCACCCATGGAAGACCCTGTAGTTAGTAAGTGTGGATGTTTTCCCCCTAGGATGCAAAACCACCAAAAACTCCAAATAAGAAATATTTTCAAATCTTCTTTTCATTAGAAACATCAGTCTGATGACACCATGGAAGAGATTGGAAAGGAACAAAAATAGTCAGTGTTGTGCATGGCAGTGCATGCCTGTAATCCCAGCACTCTGACAGGCTGAGGTAGGAAGATCACAAGTTCAAGCCCAGCCTGAGCAATTTTGTGAATTAGTGAGACCCTGTCTCAAAAAAAAAAAAAAAAAATTCTATCAAGTATTGTAGTGGGTAATATGATAGCCCCCCAAAAAGAAATGTATGTGTCACAAACCCATGAATGTGACTTTGTTTGGAAAAAGAGAATTTGCTGATGTAACTGAGTTTAAGATGTCACAATGGGGTCATCCTTGATTATTCAATGGGCCTCATATCCAATGACAAGTCTCTTTATAAAGAACATACACGAAAGGAGTGAAAACAGAAGCAAAGATTGGAGTGACACAGCCACAAGCCAAGGAATGCCAGGGCAAGAGAGGCTCCTTCCCCAGGACAGGATCTTTCCATGACACATGGCCCTACAGGTCTTCCTTTTCTTTCTTTCTTTCCTTTTTTCTTTCTTTTTATAAATTCATTGATGAATTTTTTATAAAATTCATCAATGAATCTTTCTTTCTTGTCCTTTCTTTCTTTCTTTCATTCTTTCTTTCTCTTTCTTTTCTTTCCTTCTTTTTTTTTCTCTCCTGACAACCTCTTGATTTCAAACTTTGGGCCTCCAGAACTATGAGGAATAAATTTCAGTTGTTTTAAACTATGATGCTCATGGTAATCTAGAAACTAATACCAGTGCCAGCCAGGTACTGTGGTCAGCACTGAGCATAAAAGATAAAGATCTCTTGGCCTCAAGTTTCTTCTGAAATAGTGCCTGGCACATTGCAAATCTCTATACTAATTTATTGGATCAACTAGTTAGTTAATTATCCAGTTAATTTATCAGAGATGTGAAGTAATCTAATTTTTTCCCCTAGTGCTGGGGATTGAGTCTGGGGCCCCATGCATGCTGGGCAAGTGCTCTCCCACTGAACCACACCCCAGCCTGAGCTTGGAGAGAACACAGAAAATAGACTATGGGTTTGGGGACAAGAGCGGAAGCAGGGGGCTGGGGCTGGGGCTCAGTGGGAGAGCACTTGCCTCATATGTGCAAGGCCCTGTGTTCAGTCCCCAGCACTGAAAAATAAAAAGTGAGTGCAAGCAGGGAAATCATTATTTAGGACAACTTGAAGCAATCTAAGCAAAAGAGGTGGTCAGTGGAAGTTAATTTGAGGTTAGGCTTTGGAGGAGGAATAAACATGATTGGTAATGAGTATGACATAGGAGTAAAAGGAGACGAGACGTCAAAGAGGACCCCAAGTGTATGGCAGATTAAGATGCCTCATTCCCTGCGAGGGAAGACTAGAGTAGTGTTAAAATCAGGAAGAAAAGTCAAATGAAAGTTCCATTTTAGCCAGATGTTGTAGCTCACTCCTGTAATCCCAGCACTTGAAAGGCTGAGGCAGGAAGATTGCCAAGAGTTCAAGGTCATCCTGGGCTACATAGTGAATTCAAGCCCAGCCTGAACTACATAGTGAGACCCTGTCTCAAAATACAAAAACTGAACAAAAAAAGTTCCATTTTAGATATAGTTAAAATGTCTGCACTCAGAAGAGAAGTGGGACTGGAAATATAAATCTGAAACTCACAGGTATATTAAAGCATAGATGGGAGCCAGGCATTGTGGAGCACACCTATAATCCCAGCTACACGGGAGGCTGAGGCAGGAGAATCACAAATTCAAGCCATCCCAGACAACTTAGCAAGACCTTATCTCAAAATCAAAAATAAAAAGGGATTGTCAGTGGTGCAGCACCCCTGGGTTCAATCCCCAGTACCAAGGGGAAAACAATCATTTGGCGGAGAGGGAACCAATGACAAATTGACAAATTACCAAAATTGACAAAAAAAGGAAAAAGAAAAAGGAAAAAAATCCCAATATGCAGGAGATATTGTTCCTTATCATTTTGTGGACAGCTAGATTCCCTTTATCCTAATGTTTTCCCTAGGTCAGTGTGAGTCCCTGCATTCCAGCAGCACCCTTAGATTCCTATAAACAGGGCTCCTGATCAACCCCACATTTTAGAGGGCCCCTGTTCAAGAGTGACTTCCTCAGCATTTTCTACATTTTCTCTGGTGCTTGCTACCAGCTGGTGCTGGCAATGCTGTCCAGTGGGGCACTCTAAGTCTGGATTAGGATCCAGTGGGCCTCGGTTCCTGTTCTTTTTCTCCAGAAGAAAGCAGGAGTTTTTCCTAAAGCTAGGGACATGGGTGTGACTCAGTGGTGGAGTGCTGGCCTGGCATGCGTAAGGCTCTGGATTCTATCCCAGCAACCCCCACCCCCTCACCACCCTGCTGAAAAAGCAAATTACAGAATTAAAAGAAAAAGATTTTTTTCAAACTAATCCTGGAGTGTAGAAGCTCTTTCTAGGTATGACACAAACCCCATTAACCCATAAAAGAAAAGCTCAAATTTTTGACAATTGGAAAAAACTTGAAACTTATTAGTGACAAGGCTAACCTCTTGTTGATGTAAAATAACTCTGCCTTAAAAGAAACGAGAAAATAATTTATTGAGAGGCGAATATGAGTAACCGTAGCTCAGAAACCCAGACTGAAACCCTCCCTGAACAGGAGGTTCTGTCATAGAAGAGATTACATGAACTTTTATAGTCTCGGAACAAAAAAGTCGTCATCGAAACCCTTGTCAAGTTAGGTAGCCAGGCCACAGCAAAGCCTCGATCTACAGGTTTCCGATGTGATAGCGTTCTTAGTTCCAGAGTCGGTGGAGGCTAGAGGTCATCAGGCTTAGTGTACACTCCAAGACTTTTATCATAGGTATGTTTGATCAGATACAGAGGTTGAGTGTAAACAGCTACTATCAGGGACTAAAGATAACCCAAAATAATTCTGGCATTTAACCTACAACATTTCTTCTCTCTCTCTACAATCACAGTATTCTAGTCAGTCAAGGTTAAACAGCCTGCAGGCTTTTCTTCAGATACCTTCACACTCTAGTATAAAGAAGTTCCTGGAAATAACGCTAACAGTCCAACAGGGGAAAAACAGGCAAAGGAAAGAAATCAGATAAAAATATACAGATGACCATAAAGATAAGATACACATAAAAAGAAAGAGCACAAATGAAACTCTCCCAATTGTCATTTTTTAATGCTATGATATCAGCAAAGATAATGCTTTGTTACCACAAAAGTATTGGAAAACAGGCATTCTCAAGTATTTGGGTTTGTTTGGTTGTTGTTTTGGGGGGGTCGTTGTTTTGGGCTTGTTTGTTTGTTTGTTTTCAGTACTAGAGACTGAACCTTCACACTGGGCTACATCCCCAACCTTTTCTTTATTTTTTATTTTGAGACAGGGTCTCACTAAATTTCCCTAGCTGGCCTCCAACTTGGTGATCCTCCTGCCTCAGCCTCTGGAGCATTCAGGTTTACAGGCACAATTTGCTTTTAAATGCAGAGAATCAGTAAGAATAACACAAAAAAATAGTGATGCAGGCCGGTGAGATAGCTCAGCGGCATAAGTGCCTGCCTGGCAAGCACGAGGTCCTGAGTTCAACTCCCAGAACCCACACAAAGGAAAAAAGGCTGGTGATATCGCTCAGCGGCACAAGCACTTGCTGGCAAGCAGGAGGTCCTGAGGTCGACACCCGGTACCCACAAAAAAAAAAAAAAAAAAAAGTAGTGATGATGTTTGCTTCTGAGAAGGGGAATTTGGTTGCTGAGGGACAGGATGGGAGAGAGTTTTTTTGTGCTATATCTTTTGTGCCTTTTGGATTTACATTCATGTAAATGTGTTGCATAATTTTTAATTTAATAAAAATTATTTAATAAAAGAACATAAATCGAATAAATGTACTCGAAGTCTGAGCCCAAACCTGTTACAAACTTGCTTGGAAGGCTGAGCATGGTGCACACCTGTAATCCCAGCATTCAGGAGGCTGAGCCAGGAGAATCACCATAAATTCTAAGCCAGCCTGAGACACCTAGTAAATTCAAGGCCGATCTGCAGTACATAGCTAGATCTCATCTCAAAAAATAAAAAAAATAAAAAAAAATAAAAACTTGCTTGGAATGTTGTCCCTCTCCTTCATCTATCCAAATACCATGCATGCTGTAGAATGAAATTAGGCAAGGAGCCTGAGGATGGTGGTTCACGCCTGTACTCCCAGCACGCTGGGAGGCCGGGGCAGGAGTATCAAAAATCCAATCCCAGCGTGGGCAATTTAATGACTTAGTGAGACCCTGTTTGAAAATAGAGAATAAAATAGGCTGGAGATGGAACCCAGTGCAAAGATCCTGAGTACAATCTCCACTATTGCAAAAAAAAAAAAAAGATTCAGTTAGCACTGCCTTCTCCTAAAGCCTTTCTTGAACACCATGTGCCACACTGACCTCTCCCTGCGCTGAGCACAGTGCCATTTATCTACAGACTAAGTTAGGTAAACACAGTGGTTAAAAAGAAAAAAAAAACTAAGAACTAGGAAGTTTGAATAGTTGTCTAAGCTCTAACACGTAAGTCATTCAGAAAGCTCAGGTATTTCCTGCGCTTCTATGGGCCAGATTCCGTGCAGCTGTGACATTGCAGAGAGGGACGCCAGGAGCAGCGCAGTTAGACCCGGATACTGAAAGGCTCCTGCAACAGAGGCCACGCACAGAGCGCTGGGTCCAGGACGCCTCTGCGGCTCCGGCTCCAAGCGCTGTGCAGGAACCAATGGAAAAGTGTTACTTTCCATTCTTCAGGTACGTCTGGCGGGAAACCAAGTGACTCTTGATAGGACGTTTAAAGCTGGCACCGGGCCGAGTGAGTTTTTGATAGGACGACTGTCTCAAGGCCCTATTTGCGTGAGGGGAAACCAAGCCAGGAGTTTTGGATACAAAAGCCCCCTCTCTCCTTCATCCATGGGGCTGCCCTGAGCCTGTTCACCGGCGGCTCTCACTCTGCAGAGCGTACTTCTTTTCCACCTTCAATAAATGTACATCTCCGCTCCCTTTTCTGTGTGTCTTGTCCAGTTCTTTGCTCTGGACACCAAGAACCTGGAAAGAATTCCCTCAGGGAACCACCATCGGGTAACAGCAGCAGGCAGTATTTCTGAGCCAGGGGCACACACCCAAGCCTTTGTTATTTGCAGCCCTCCGCAGTCTTCTGCACTCCAGGACCTCCGGGTTTCAACACCCAGAGCAATTGCAGATGTGAGTTCAGTGTGATTAAAAAGTCTGTCCACCTGCGTCCCTCTCACCTCTCTTTCATCACCACGAACTAACATGAGATGGTGAGGAGAGCCAAAAATAAAGCCGCGTTGTGTTTTGCCACTGGTATGCAAGAATTGTTTCTTAAAGCAGCTAGTGTTGCTCAACCTGATTACTCTGCAAGTATACAGAGTAGTAGTCCTACAAATCCTAAACTTTCCAGAAATACTACTGTGTCTCCCTAATCAATTGGCCTTTGCATTGCTCACAGCGCAATTTTCTAACTTTGCTCAAATCACTGCTTTTTTTGTTCCTCCATTCATTTATGTTTTCATGCTAAAGTGATGGAAATTTGCCCATCCAAGGACAGAAAATCAAAGCTTCACCTTTAAGCTAAAGAACTGGACCTCTTTCTTAGTCATTTTAATGTATTTTTTGTTTTTGTTTTTTGAGACAAGGTCTTGCTGCATACTTCACTCTAGGCTTGAACTCACTATGTAGTCCAGCCTGGCCTTGAGTTTGAGGCAGTCCTCCTGCCTCTGCCTCCCAAGTGCTGGGATTACAAGTGAGTGCTGGGATTATAGGCGTGTAACACCGTGCTCCTTAGTCATTTGTAAAATCTCCTGCTGTCTTCTTCCCCGGTGAAGAGTACAGATGAGATCTTTGTTTATTTCTCTTAGAATTACTCCATGTACTTTGGTTGGAATTACAGTGTCACATGTCTCCTGCCTTTGCAATAATGTCCAGTCCCTGAGTCATGCCATCCAAGAGAGGTTTATGTGGCACATTGAGTTCTACAGCTAATTCCTAAATTGAAGTAAATCTTAAGATCTTACAGGCCTGTCTCTGATCAGCAAAATTTTCATAATGGAGTGTGGACAGAGAGAGCAATGAATGTGGAGGCATTAAGAACATGGTGAGAGCCCACCATGGTAGTGCATCCCTGTAATTCAAGCCCTCTGGGAGGCTGAGGCAAGAAGGTCACAAGTTCAAATCCTGCCTGGACAATTTAGAGCCCCATCTGAAAACTAAAAAAGGGCTGGGGATGTGAGGATAGAGGTCAGTGCAAAAGATCAGATCCCCAATAGTAAAAAAAAAAAAGAAAGAAAGAAAGAAAGAAGAAAAGAAAAGAAAAGAAAAGAAAAGAAAAGAAAAGAAAAGAAAAGAAAAGAAAAGAAAAAAGAAAAGACAACACAACATGGTAGGGGCTGGCAAAACCAGAAAGGGATCCCCAGGCCTTGATTCTACCACCTACTGGCTAAGGGACTTAAGTCACTTAATCTATGTCTTACTTTCCTGAAAACTGATGGTAATAGGACCTACTTCAGGGACTTCTTGTGATAATTTGATTAAATTTTCTGCTTCCAGACTCTTTGCCCCAGTTCTTTTGTTTATTTGTTTTTGTTTTTCGAGACAGGGTCTCACTATGTAGTTCAGGCTGGCTTGAACTCACTATGTGTTTCCCTGGCTGGCCTCAAACTTATGACAATCCTCCTACCTCAGCCTCCCAAGTGTTGGGATTACAGGCATGTGCACCCAGCCTTCCCCCAGTTCTTAGCTAAAATAATGGTGTCACCAGCAAAGTCCCCGGGGGTCCTCCAAAGAAGAGACAGGGTCTTCAACTCGCTTACATAGCTTCTCGACTCTTGTCACAGAAGAAGAATTTTAGGATGTGCCATTGTGAGGCAGAGGCAGATTTATTAGGCAGAGTTAGAAACGAGAGAAAATAAGAAGGGAATAAAGCCTTGGGAGCTGAAGGGGGCACGGCTCTAACGAAGAGGAGCAGATTGGTTTGTTAACAAAGAATGAGATCAGCTTTTACTGAGTAGCTGAAGTGGGCTAGAGTCAGTTGAGTAGTATTTCAGTTCTGATTTTGCAAGATGGCCCTGAAAGCAATCCCTATCACTTAATCTGGTCTCCTCGAGACGGCTGTGTCTGCCTGGGACAGTTTGTTTTACAGAGGCTCCGCTGGAATCCCAGGTAACCGCATGCTTCAGGCAAGTAGTAGAGGCTTCTGCTTGCTCAATGGTAGTTGCATGTCCCTGGAAATCTCTAGTATTGGTGTCCTAGATCTTGAAGAAGATTGAGGTAAGTTATGCAAATTTAAAAATAATCAACCTTGTATTGCTAGCGTTTAGACAGACACTCCTTAAATGATTCTTGTGCCATATGTAGAGTTGGGCAGGGATCTGCCCCAAGGTTTTAAAGTAACAAAGGAGAAAGATACAAAATGAAGGCCAAGCTTTGTTCTACTTTTAGTTGCCTATTGGGTATCTGTAGACCCAAGTGAAGGGTCATGGGGGGAGGGGGTCTTGTGTTCATATCATCCTGAATGTGCCCAATCGTGTCTGATCTCAAAAGCTGACCAGGGTGTGGCCTGATTAGTACTTGGGTGGGAATACTAGGTGCTGTAGGAAAAAAAAATAAAAACTTTAAGTTCCTGACTGCTTGAAAACAGAAATTATTCTTTTAGGGGTTTGTTTGCCCTCTGTCACTAGGGTGGTGTCTGACTGTACTACTAGATCCCAATTCCAGAACCCGCTCTTACAACCCTCCAGACTGGGTAGATAAAATCATTGACTGATCAGATGAAATAAGAACCCAGTCATTTTAGCCGGGCACAGTGGCTCACACCTGCAAACCCAGCCCTCTGGGAGGCCAAGGGAGGAGAATCTCAAATGCAAGCCCCACCCAGGCAACTCGGTGACTTAGCAAAACCTTGTCTCAAAAGAAAGGGCTGGGGATGTAGTTCAGTGAGAAGATGCTGGGTTCAGTCTGCAGTAACGGGGGGGGGGGGGGGGGAAGAAAACAGTCGTCTTGCATCCAGAGAAATGGTGGAAGGGAGGAGGTGAATTTCAACAAAAAAGGCCTGACAGGGTCTGCAAGTTCTGAAAAACCATCTGCTCTGTCCACACTGAACGGTTGCCCAGAACTTGGAAAGTGATCTGCTCTTGAGTGAGGTGGGGCCCGCAGGGCAGAGGACTGCCAAGTGTGTTTAAGTCTGTTAAAGAGGTTTAAATCCTGCTTTTTAGCCATAGGTTTGAAGCAGGTAAAAAATAAAAGAAAGTCCACTATTGGCTACTGGTAACACCTCAAGATGATGTCACAAGGGAAGAACAGATAAAAAATATTTTTAAAAGAAAGAAATTTAAAAGTTGTAAAAAGGGCCAGTGAGACGGCTCAGCGGCGTAAGCGCCTGCCTGGCAAGCGCGAGGTCCTGAATTCCCCCGGTACCCACACACACAAAAAAAAAAGTTGTTAAAAAAAAAAAAATTACAGTTTAGATCAAGAAAGGATAAGAGAAAGACCAAGAAATGAGGTTCTAAGCAGGCAGAAAAGTCAGTTGTGGGGCATATCTTGCTCTAGACTTCCTTAGCCCTTTAAATGATTGGGAACGAAATTACCAAATTAAGTGCCTTGCTTAAAAGGAAAACCCTACACACCCCAGGACAAAATTCAAGTGTATTGCAGGTTAGTTATGCCAGTGTTCATTGTTCTAAGGCAAACCGGATACAGCCAGCAAGGCCAACCTAAAAGAGGGCAACCTGGGGACTGAGGGGCAGAAATAGGATCCAGATCTTTTGGTGCTATTTGAAGCTGAAAATAGAACCACAAGGTTTCTGAATCAGCCCAGAATTCTTTCTGCACACCCTGAGCTGCCCACGGACGCTCAGCCGGGTGAGCGGGCAGCTGTAACCCCAAGTTCTTCCCCCCGGGAAGGGGCGTGGATACGCACCGAGCAGGCGAACTGGACGGTGGGTGAGGGGCACGGGTCACCTCTATTGCAGCCCCGCCGCACACAGCGGCTTCCTGCGGTCAGGAGCAGCAAGGCGAGGTCGTGCGGGCTCTGAGAGCGCACAGAGCCAAGGGGCAGCAGGGCTGAAGGAAGGGGAGTGGGGGTGTCAGGGAAGCCAGGAGGAGAGAGGCAGAAGACCCTGAGAGGCTTCAAGTGTGTCGGATTTTACCAGCAGACCCAGAGGAGGAACACTAAAATCGTGCCCTGCGTCTGTTTCTGCGGAGGCCATAAGCGCCATGGCCATTTTGGTAAATCGAGGGAGGTCAAACGATGCGCAAATAAGGAAGTGGAGGCTGCCTGTTGGCGACAGCGCAGAACCAGGAGTAGTGGAAGAGGCCAGGTTAGGGCCCGAGGCACGCATACATTTTTTTGTGTGTTTGTTCGCCTCTTTTTTATTTTTGGGTTTGATTTTGTTTTTTGTTTTTTGTTTTTCAGTACTGGGGTTTGAACCCAGGGCCTTCAAATTGTGCTACATCCCCGACCCTTTTTTTATTTTTTGTTTTGAGATAGCCATGCTAAATCACTAAATTGCCCAGGCTGGACTTGAACTCGAAATCCTCCTGCCTTAGCCTTGCAGAGTGCTACTGTAGGATTAGAGGCAGGCACCACCTCGCCTCGTGTTGATTTTTGAAGATGGAGTCTAAATACATACATACATACATCATACATACAAAGGAGTCAGCCTGAGCCAGGAACATCAAGGCCAGCCTGGGCTACATGAGTTCAAGGCCAGCCTTGACTATGTGAGACCGGCATGGTGGTGCATTCCTGTAATTCCAGTAATCAGGAGGCTGAGTCAGAAGGATCACTGTGAGTTTGAGGCCAGCCTGGGCTGCATAGTGAGTTCAAGGACAGCCTGAACTGCATAGTGAGAGCCGGTCTCAAACAAAACAAAACAAAACAATGGAGTCTTGATTGGATTTTCAAATTGAGTAGAAGTCGAAGATGTCAGAGAGGCTGCGAATAGCTAGGACTGTTATTGCCCTCTAATAACCATTCTGCATCTTGTAAGGTAATAAAATCTATGAGTTTTAACTGAATAAATGGCCTCCTGCAACAAAATGACATTTCTCCCCATCCCTTGTAACATTGTGGAATAATGTGACCAAATTCTAGCCATGGAAATAAAAGCAAAACTGTCTTGCACACCTTCTGGGAAGTGCAAAGTCCCTGCTCTTGTTCTGCCTGTTCCTCCTTCCTGCTGGCCAGAGTACAGATGGCTGGAAGAAGAGCCACAGGTGAGTCCACATTCTGAAGAGAGTGGGCAAATAAAAGCCATGTGGGTCCCTGGCGATCACGCTGTAGTTTCAGAAGTCCTGGGTGGGCAAGGTCTACAAGGAGGGGGCAGATGTGCACTGACCTTGTTTAAAGTTGCTGATATTTACAGCTTTCTGTCACTCATCACACTCATCATGGAATTTAATCTTAACTAAGAGAGGGGAGAGAGCTAATATCTCTATGTAGACCTTTGAGTAGAGTGAATGGGATGAGATCAGAGCAATTGGAAAAAAAGAAAGAGAGAAAAGAAGGAAAAAATGGAAACAAAGCTTTTGTAAATAAGGAGGGAAGAAGCGTTGAAGGGAGGGGAGGGGAACTGGAAAAAAAGAAGCAGCAAGATAGATCATGTACAGGTGAGAATTCCCTATGATGCATGTGATCATTATGTGTACCTAAAATGTACCAATAAAATTTTTTTAAAACTTTAAAAAATAAATAAAGTGCCAGCCCTTTGTAGAAAAAGGAACACTTCCTCTGTTGGGACCCGGACTTGTGATCCTTGGCAGGTTACTCAAGTCTCTGTACCTGTTCCGTCATCTGCAAAACAGGGTAAGAGCAGACACACGCCGCAGTTAGGTGCTCGCCGTGGCCTCTGGGATGCAGCAGGAGGGAAAGGGAATTTTTAACTTGTTATAACAAAACAAGCCAAGTTTTTTTTTTTGTCATCTTTCTTTTTATTTTTTTATTTTAAAGAGAAAACAATAGAACAAAATTTCAAAACAAGATAATAGGAGGGTAACAATGGTTAATACAATGTGTAATGTTATCTTTAAATTAGTTACTCAGAGTACAAGATATCAGCATTCAATTGTCCAAACAATGTTAGCACAAACCTTTCTTTTCAATGAACTAAGAGAAATTAGTAGTATATCCATCTGAACTACCTTTTATATATATATATATATTTTTTTTTTTTTTTTTTTGCTTTTCCCTTCCTTCTTTTCTTCATTTCCCCATCCCAGTTTCTCTTTCTTTTTGAACAGTTTCTTCCTGTTTTACAATATCTATTGTACATTTTGGATCTTATTTACTCTTTCAGCTTCTCACATTAGGGAGACAATATGATGTTTACACATGTGCGTCTGGTTTATTTCACTTATGAATATGGTCTCAAGTTGCATCCATTTACCTGTAAAATTCTCCAGTTTATCCTTCTTTATGGCTGAGTAGTACTCCATTGTATAAAAATACATCTTTTTTATCCATTCCTCAGTTGATGGGCATTTGGGTTATTTCCAAGATCTAGCTATTAATAAATTGTGCTGCTATAAACATGGATGCACATATATCGCTATGGTATGATGTTTTTAATTTTCCTGGGAAGATACCCAGAAGGGGAATACCTGGGTTGAATGGGACCTCCATTCCTAGTTTTTTGAGGAATCTCGACACTGATTTCCACAGTGGGTGCACCAGTCTACACTCCCACCAGCAGTGGAGAAGGGTTCCTTTCTCCCCACAGCCCCTCCAGCATTTGTTATTGGTTGATTTCTTGATGACAGCCATTCTTTCTGGGGTGAGATGGAATCTCAGTGTTGTTTTAACTTGCATCTCTTGAATGACCAGTGATGTTGAACATTTTTTTATATATTTATTTGCTGTTTGTACTTCTTCATCTGAGAAGTGTGTATTCATCTCAGATGCTCATTTTTGGATTGGGTCTTTAAATTTGGGAGGTCTGGGGCCGGTGAGATGGCTCAGCAGCGAAAACGCTTGCCTGGCAAGTGCGAGGGCCCGTGTTCGACTCCCAGAACCCACATACGAGAAAAGGGCCAGTGATATCGCTCAGCGGCACGGGCACCTGCTGGCGCGCGAGGTCCTGAGGTTGACCCCCAGTACCCACAAAAAAAATAAATAAATAAATTTGGGAGGTCTGATTATTTTGAGTTCTTTATATGTTCTCGATAGTAATCCTTTTTCTGAGGAACAGCTGGCAAACATTTTTTCCCACACTGTGGGTTGTCTCTTCACTCTGTTGGTGGTTTCTCTTGCTGTGCAAAAGCTTTTTAATAAGATGAGATCCCAGTTGTTGATTCTTTGTTATAGTTCCTGTGCGATCAGGGTTTTATTCATAAAGTCTTTGCCTACACCAGTGTCTTCAAGAGTTTTACCTATTCTATCTTCCAGCAGATTTAATGTTTCTGTTTTAATATTTAGATCTTTAATCTATTTCAAATTTAGTTTAATGCATGGTGAAAGCTATGAGTCCAATTTTAATCTTTGGCATGTGTAGAGCCAGTTTTCCCAGCACCATTTATTAAAGAGTCTATCTTTCTTCCAGTGAATGTGTTTGGCACCTTTGTCAAAGATAAGGTGGCTTAGTATGTCTGGAGTTGTTTCTGCATCTTCTAATCTGTTCCATTGATCTTTGGGTTTTTTGTTTTTTTTTTTTTGCCAGTACCATGCTGTTTTTATCACAGTAGCTTTATAGTATAATTTTAAGTCAGGGATCGTGATGCCCTCTGCCTTGCCTTTGTTGCCCAGAATTGCCTTTGCTATTCTAGGTCTCTTCTGGTTCCAAATGAATTTTAGGATTGTTTTCTCTAATTCTGAGAGATATGCTTTTGGAATTTTGATCAGAATTGCATTAAATCTATATAGCAATTTTGGAAGTATGGCCATTTTCACTATATTCATTTTTCCTACCCAAGAGCAAGGGATATCTTTCCATTTTCTGATATCCTCTTTAATCTCCTTTTTCAGAGTACTGTAGTTTTCAATGTAGAGGTCTTTTACATCCTTTGTTAGATTGATTCCTAGGTACTTCATTTTTTTGGATGCTATTGTGAAAGGTGTTGTTACCCTAATTTCTCTCTCAGTGAGTTTGTTATTCATGTACAGGAAGGCTATTGATTTTTGAGTGTTGACTTTGTATCCAGCTACACTACTGAATTTGCTTATTAAATCTAGCAGTTTTTTAGTGGAGTTTTTGGGGTCTTCTATGTACAGTATCATGTCATCTGCAAATAATGATAATTTCACTTCTTCCTTTCCTATTGTTATTCCTTTTATTTCTTTCTTTTGTCTAATTGCTCTGGCTAAAGTTTCCAGGACTATGTTGAATAAGAGTGGAGACAGTGGACATCCTTGTCTTGTTCCTGATTTTAGAGAGAAAGCTTTCAGTTTTTATCCATTAAGTATGATGTTAGCTGTTGGTTTGTCATACATAGCTTTTATCAGATTGAGATAAAGACCATCTATTCCAATTTTCTATAGAGTTTTTATCGTGAATGAGTGCTGGATTTGTCAAAAGCTTTTTCTGCATCTATTGAGATGATCATATGATTTTTGTCCTTGGCTCTGTTAATATGGTGTATTACATTTATTGATTTGTGTACATTGAACCATCCCTGCATCCCTGGGATGAATCCGACTTGGTCATGGTGTATAATCTTGATGATTTGCCACATTCGGTTTGCCAGTATCTTATTGAGGATTTTTGCATCTATGTTCATTAGGGAGATTGGTCTGTAGTTCTCTTTCTTAGTTGGGTCCTTCTCTGGTTTTGGTATCAGGGTAATGCTTGCTTCCAGGAATGAATTTGGGAGTATTGCTTCCCTTTCAATTTCATTAAAGAGTTTGAGCAGTAGTTGTGTTAGGTCTTCTCTAAATTTCTTGTAGTATTCAGCAGTGAATCCATCGGGGCCTGGGCTTTTCTTTGTTGGTAGAAAACAAGGAAACTTATGTCTGGCTGGCCCCTAAGTACTAGGTAAAACCACAAGACGAGAGTGGGCGGTGTGAGGTAGAGGAATCAGAGGTATGAAGACATCTGCAAAGTTACAAAATAATTATTGTACAAAAAGATAGAGCAAGATAACTAGAGAAACAGGAAAAACAGCCAGACACCACAGGTGCCTTGTGTGGATGGGGATCGTGACTCACGTTATCCCGGGGCCCCTTTCCCCGGCCACCTGGTGCAGGAGTAGAAAGGGAGGATGACTGTGGTCATCTGACACCTGTGCTCAGCCAGATGCAAACGGAGGAGAGAAACGACTGCGAGGTGAGGGTGTCTGTGAGGGACTTGTTATGATGTTAGATTGCAGAGCGTGGTTAGACGTGGACAGGACGTGGAGCGGGGAGTGAATAAGCAGTGAGAATGGAAGATGGGCCGGGTGTATCAGAGGTCAGAGAGCTGGGACAGGGGAGCAGCACCATCCACACATACCACCCGTGTGCTTGTGTGTGCACGAATGTGCACGCATGGCCCCACTCACTGTTCACTGGTTTCCTAGATAAATGCATTCTTGTTTTCTGACTGGAAAGTAGTTCCAAGACTTAGCTTCTTTAGAGACCAAAGATTGTAAGAAATGTGACCTCTCCAGGTTCAAGGACTGTATCTCACCTTGGATCTCTTACCTAAGTGCAGGACTGAGGCGTTTCCTTCCATCACAAGCCCCACTCCTGTGTGGAAGGGAGCTGACTGCCTTACAAACATTCGGAATCGTTGAAAGTGGGGTATCCGCATGCACAGTTAGTCCGGGGCCAGCTGCGTTTCGGGACACAGACTGGCGACCTTCATCCTAGATAACCCATAGGCAGCTGTGCAGGGAGAGCTTCCTCCCTGGCACACGTTGGAAGATCATCTGTCACACTGGTGACAGGGGTGTCCCGCAGGGATTGATGTCTGTACCTCTTCCTCCTGTGGGTGAGGCGGGTGACACAGGCTGCTGGGTCATCTCTGTGTCAGCCCTGGTGACACAGTCGCTGTAGTCTGACCCAACCTCCCTCCCACTCTGCACCACCTCCTCCTCACCACCAGAGCCTCCTGGATCCTGGATCACAGGGTCTGAGTGGGGGTCTGAGTAACACCCCCACCCTGTCCTGCTGGAATGATGTCACCTCTATGGGGCGCCCCTTCCCCCAGTACTGCAGATGAGCCTAGGGCCTTAGCACTGAGATACATTCCCAGTCCTCTTTTCTTTCTCTCTTTTTTATTTTTTACATTTTATTTTTATTTTTTGAGACAGGGTATCCCTAAATTGACGAGACTGGGATCAAAGTTTTGATTCTCCTTCCTCAGCCTCCCAGAGTGCTGAGATTACAGGTGTGGGCCACCATGCCCAGCTGGTCCTCTTTTTTATTCCCCCAAAAAGGTTTGGAAATAAACAGACATCCAGATACAGACAAACACACCACAGACACTACTCTAAACTCTTGGCTTCTATTTGTATTCCTATTGTTAGTACAATCCTAACTTTCCTTGAGATTAAAAAATTGTAAGAGTTTCTAGTTCTTTCCCCCAAATTCTCCCTTTTGCTCTTTTAATTCTTTAAAAGAGTAATCAATCATACCTATTTTATTTTATTTTTGTTTTGGGTTTTTTTTTTTTTTTTTTTGTGGGTACCGGGGGTCGACCTCAGGACCTCGCACACCAACAGGCACCCGTGCCGCTGAGTGATATCACCGGCCCCTTTTTTTTTTTTCGTATGTGGGATCCAGGAGTCGAACTCGGGCCCTCGCGCTTGCAAGGCAGGCGCTTATGCCACTGAGCCATCTCACCAGCCCTGTTTTGGGTTTTTTTAATTTTTATTTTTTTGTTTTGAGACAAGGTCTCGCTATATAGTACAGGCTGTCTTTGAACTCACTACGTAGCCCAGGCTGGCCTCAAACTTGCAGGATTCCTCCTGCTTCAGCCTCCCGAGTGCTGGGATTACAGGCATGTGCCACCACACCAGCAAGGAAATATTTTTAGCTTACAGATTTTTACCCCAAAAATGGTGGTGGGAAAAATTTGGTCCAAGGACAATAGTTTGCCCACCATAATCTCTGGGAGGAACATTCAAAAAGAAAAAAAAAGGGCTGGGTGTGGTGGTGTACGCCTGTAATCCCAGCGCTCAGGAGGCTGAGACAAGAGGAACCCTGCAAGTTTGAAGCCAGCCTGGACAAGTGAGTCTCAAAAAACAAAGAAATAAACAACAACCAAAAAAAACCACAAAAATTTCAAGATAAATCACAATTATTTATAGTGAAAAACTGCACTGCTTTTACATTTTATTGTTTATAACTGCATTTTTCAAGTTCTCAAGGAGGGGAAGACTTCTGCTCCATTTTCCCAGAGAAAATCTATTGGACCTGCATTCTGGGACTTGTTTTCCTCTTACCCAACACATGACTCAGTTGGTACGCGTGGGCAAAGTGGCCACCAAAGCTGCACTGGGGTTGGGAAATGAGTTCTGCAACAACTCAGCCTCCAGCTGGTAAGAAAGATACCGCACTAAGAGTGGGTGTCTTGCCACTCCCGCCTCTCCCTGGACACACACACAAACACACACACACACACACACACACTCAGTTAGAAAACCACAGTGCTTGCCCTCATGACTTTTCCCAGCGGGTGGGTCTTAGGGTGGTGATCAAAGGCTTTCAGTTAATCTTCTGGGTATAGGCACTGTCTAAACTTGCTGCTTTGGTCAAAATACGAAGAAGTGCATTTTAGCTATGGTGGAAGCATTCTAAAAGAACACTCAAAACAAGAAGTCCTGGTTCTCTCCAGGGACCGGCTTAGACATTTGGGTTAAGAAGGAAACATGGGCCGGTGAGCTGGCTCAGCGGCATAAGCACCTGCCTTGCAAGCGCGAGGGCCCGAGTTCGACTCCCGGATCCCACATACGAAAAAGGGGCCGGTGATATCACTCAGCGGCACGGGTGCCTGTTGGCGCGCGAGGTCCTGAGGTCGACCCCCCGGTACCCACAAAAAATAAATAAATAAAATTTAAAAAAATAAATAAATAAAAAAGAAGGAAACAGTCTTTATTTAAAGAGTACCTTTTGAATACTGAAATGTTATTGGATTTGTGTGTCCATGGGGGAGGATTGTCAAGGGCTCCCCATCATCTTGCTGACCATCTCAGAACAAAAGAGAAAACAAAAAACAAACAAAATTAAAAGGGAGAAACAGCCCAAGGTTTTCAAGGCTACGTAGAGGAAGTGAGAGAAGATAGATGGGGGGAAGCTTTGGAGGGGGAAACAGGTATTTGATGGAGGGGTTTTCAGGGGGTTTTGTGTTGCTACCACAAAATATGTGATGCTGGGTGCAGTATAAAAAAAAGGTTTGGAGGGTAAATGTCCACAACCAGGAAGGCCCAGCCGTTTGGCTTCAGTGAGGCCCTCTAGGTACATCACACATGATGGATGGCATCTCAGAGCAGAAGAGGTGAGAGATCAGCAAGTGACGTATGCGGAAAAGCACGAGGTCACATGTAGAGAGGAAGCCAGGGAACAGGAAGGAGCCAGACTCACTCTGGTACAACAAAAAGCTCCCTGGGAGCTTAGGCGACCTCATCCCCTCTGCAGGATCAGCACTAGTCCCTCAAGGGGGCAGCTGTGACCCAGGCGCCCTTCTCAAAGGTCCCACCAGCATTCAATACCATTCCACTGGGGACCAGGCTTCCACACCAAACCTTGAAACAGCAAACTACTTCCAAACCACAGCACCATCCAAATTTTAGGAAAAGCTATGTTACTTACCAAGGATTGTGAAGTTGCATTTGTTTGGAGAAAATGAGTCTGTGCTCAGATTGTGCATGGAGCAAAAATAGAAGCTTCCTTAAAGTGACCTGCCATAGGTAGGTTATCCCTGTCCACCCTCTCCTAAGCTGGGTGACTCCAACAGAGCAGGGGCTTTCCTGCTAACAGGTATCCCCAGCTGCTGCTGCTGCTGCTTTTTAGGTGCTGGGAATTGAACTCAAGGCCTTCAAGCTGAGCTACATCCCCAGCCCTTTCTATATTTTTTTAAACAAAGTTGACTTGATTTTTTTTTTTTGAGACAGCGTCTCACTATGTAGTTCAGACTGTTGTGTTGTGGCCCAAGAAGACTCCGACCAGCAGAGCCTCCCAGGGGCAGGAACGCGAACCCGGGCGACGGTATGGGGATGAGAAAGAAGACACACACACACACAGATCAGGGAAGTCGAGCGAGAGAGTTTATTGCGGAAGTGCCAGGGCTTATATCTCTTTGAGGGAAACGGTGGGAGGGTCTAATGGGTGACGTAGGATCAGGATGGGCGGGGGGGCGCATGCTCAGACGTGAAGCTGGGTCATTTATGGCTCCCCACATCAGGCCAGCCTCAAACTCACAGTGATCCTCCTGCCTCAGCCTCCCAAGTGCTAGGAGTGCTGGGATTACAGGCGTGCACCACCATGCCCAGCCTCCTTCTGTATTTAGAGACAAGGTCTTGCTACTGTGTCCAGGCTGGACTCAGACTTGCGACCTTCCTGCCTGAGTCTCCCAGAGTGCTGGCATTGCAGGCACACACCACTACATTCAGCTTGTGCTATTTATAACCCCATGTCACAAGGAGGAAATTGAAGCTCGAAAGTGACGTGTATTGTCCAGGGTTACACAACTAGTGAATGGCAGAATCAGGATTCTAATCCAGGTAACCTGACTCTAAAATTCCCTTTAACTGCTGCCTCTACTGCAGGTGTTCCGCATACAGACTCATCCATCAGAACATACAATTTCTGGGTCTGTGCAGTTAAACAGACTCTTTACGCACTAGTACTCCCTAAAACTTCCACAAGAGGGAGACCTTTCCCACCATTTCTAGGCTGTGGGCTTTGGCGTTCGAGATTTAATTTGCAGTTTCTTAGGCAGCTCAAGACTTGGCTGGTCATCTGTACAGTTTGTTCAGGTTTCTTGACACCTGGAACATAGGTATCCCAAGTGAATGCTAAATAAAATGACTCCAAAGTAGTGAGAAACTTATCTATCCCAGCCAGCAGTCCACACCGTGCCTCTGCCCACCGCTCAACACACCGGACACCCCATCTGTCCTGGCGGCAGGGGCTGTAGAAGTCTTAGATCTCTGAACAGCACCCCCCTTCCATTCTTCCATTCTCCCACTTGTTTTCCAGTAGCCTGGAAGCCTCAACAGTAAGTTTCAGGGGTTCCAAAGCCCAGAAAATTTTAAGAATCATGCAGTTCTCACCTCTCTCACTGCCAGCTCTGCAGATCCCCGTTCATAACGACTCATTGGTCACAGGGCACCAAGTTATATCTGTGTCCCTTCCCAAGACAGACACTGAGAATAGGAGTGGGGTGGGCACTGTGTGTTGCCCAGATTTCCCTTCAGGAGAAAAGGACTTACTAGCCAGGACTGGTGGCACGTGCCAGGACACACCTGTAATCCCAGCACTCAGGAGGCTGAGGCAGGAGGATCCCCGCAAATTCAAGGCCAGCCTAGAAGTGAGCTAGATAGTGAGTTCAGCTTGAACTACACAGTGAGACCCTGTATCAAAAAAAAAAAAAAAAGGAGGACTTATTATTCAGGGGTACTGCTGGATTAGGGGCCTCTACCTATGAATCACATTGCCCAAAGCCACGCCCCTTATCTTTTCCTTTCTTCTTCCCTACCTTCTCCTCCTCCCTGTGGTACTGGGGATTGATCCCAGAGAGCACTGAGCCAGGACCTAGAGCCCCACACTTTTTTTTTATTTTAAGGTAGGGTCTCACTAAATTGCCTGGGCAACTCACTATCCAGCAAGTTCAAGCCCAGCCTGCTCAACTTAGCGAGACTCTGTCTCAAAATAAAAAATTTTAAAGCGCTGGGGATGTACCTCAGTGTGAAGGCCTTGGGTTCAATCACCAGTACCACCACAGCAAACAAAACCTCCTCCTCCGTCACCCCCTGGCACCACGTACCCTTTCTGGAGCAGCACGTATTCTGACTGATCAGTTTAGAGGGGAATAATGGCCCAGTCCCCTTGCCTCCACCTGGGACAATTCCGAAGAGTCATCTCCACTTCAGAGCTTGCTATAGGACCGGGTGAAGCTTCTGTACAGACTGCAGCAGAACTCGTCCTCTCTCTGCCCAATCCTGCTTTCTACCTTTCCTTTACAGGTCGTAATTCATTATTTATTTTATTTTGGATGTTTTGTTTTTGTTTATTTTGGGAGTTGTTGTTGTTGTTTGGTTGGTTGGTTGGTTTTGGTATTTTTGAAACATGCCTCAAATACGCAGCAATCCTCCTGCCTCAGCTTCTTGAGTGCTGGAACTACGAGTGGGTGCTAGGAACCCGGCCACAGGTGGTGATTCTAAGAGTATTCCCTGATAAACCTCCTGTAAACTCATCTCCGTTTTATGTCCTGGGCAGCCCAGTTTGTGATTCTCAGTCCAGGAGTGCTCTGAGGAAGCAGATACTTGCGTGGGACTTGGGGGGCTGGATCAGCGCCACCTGCTGCAGTAAAGACCTTATCCTGGGTAGGTGGAGCTCAGATCACTGCTGGCAAACTAGCATAATAAAACAGCAGAATGGCATGCCCTAGGCCAGTGGTGGCAAACCTATAGTGCCACAGCAGGCTGTTTGTATCACTGAAAGCTCTAAAATGCTCCCCATCACTGGCCTAGGCCCTAGCTGGTTTAATGACTCGGATTTTTGAGACTACCGAAAAAATGGTAACTATAAGGATAGAACTGAGTGGCTATTGCTAAACTCAGTCAACCCTCTGGGAAAAGAAAGTGAAAAGCTGAAAGTAATTAATTAGCAGGTGCACTTAAAAAAGTGATAGTCCACACTGAGAAAGGATTCAAAGCCTTAGAAAAGTGGGCTTTCACTAGCCGTGGTGGTGCAGGCCTGTAATCCCAGCTACCCGGAAGACTAAAGTAGGAGAACTGAGAATTGGAGACCAGCCTGAACGGCATAGCAAGGCCCCATCTCAAGAAAAAGAAAAAAAAAAAAAAAGAGCTGGGTGTGGTGGCTCACACCTGTAAGTCCAGCACTCAGGAGGCTGAGGCAGGAAGATTCTAAATTCTAGGCCAGCCTACATAGTTCAAGTGGTAGTGGTGGTGGGGGAACAAATAAACAAAATCCCTGCACTCAGGAGGATGAGTCAGAAGGATCACCACAAGTTTGAGGCCAACCTGGGCTACATAGTGAGTTCAAGGCCAGCCTGAACTACATAGTGAGACCCTGTCTCAAAAAAACAAAAAAGAAAGAAAAAAATGGGGCACTGAGAAGATATATGTTAATATATGGCCAAAACCCCCACCAAATAACCATGTGACTGCCTAGAAGCTCCAAGGTTCACTAAGCAGTAAGGAATGTGCAGCAAGGGGAGAACCAGGAGCCCTGTGAGTTCCACTATGGCTCTCACACACAGGTGTGACCCCCGATCACGACACAGACCACGCCGCCCAGAGACTGCAAGCCCGTGCAGTACAGGACGACTGGCAAGTGCGCAGCTAAGCACAGCTTGGAAGTGAGGCCCAGAGAGGTCAGGGCACCATCTTCCAGCACAAAGCGCACACTTTGCACCAATGACCAGCGCTGTGTTCTCAACAGGAAGAACATATGAGCCCAAGATCAAGACGGAAAGCAAGGGTATCCCTGATGCCACCACCCCCCTCCCCAAGACCTACTTACCCCTCGGCGCTCCTTGCCCCTCCAACTCTCAGCTCTGCAGGCATAGAGGGTCTTGCTTCCAAAGTAGAAATATGCCCACGGGAGAACAGGTTATGGCTGCTGCCTAGGAACCATGGGCCCCTTGTGTGCAGGGGGCAGCAGGCAAGAAAAGTCATCATCATCTTGGCCATACAGTTGATCCTGATTTCCAAGAGGAGGCAGCACTGCTGTGACATAACGGAGACATGGGGGACTATGTCTGGCATCCAGCTGGCCCAGCCGGGTGCCTCTTCGTACCCCCTGCCCTACTCTGATGGTAAAAAGACAAGTGCAGTAACCACGACTTGAGGAGGCCATTTGTCCTAGGGCTCAGACCACTGTGAAAAAGTCCGGATCACAGCATGCGGTTTGCCACTGCAGTCAGCAGAGAAGCTGGCTAAGGATGAAGGAGATCTAGAATGGATAGAAGAGTTGCCAGGTGTGGTGGTGCACGCCTGTAATCCCAGCACTCAAGAGGTTGAGGCAGGAGGGTTGCTGCAAGTTAGAGCCTAGTCTGGGCTACATAGTTAGTTCAAGGCCAACCTGGGCTACATAGTGAGACCCTGTCTCAAAAAAAATAAATAAATAAAAATAAATTCATAAACTACAGAAGAAAAAGGACATCATTTGGGGTCCTGGGAGTTGCATTTCAGAAGGTATAGGTTCGGACAGCTCCGAATAAGTGTTCCCAAGAAGATAAGTGATTATGTGGGCTACTGGAGGTTGAGAGAAAAATGAGACACATGACCGACAGGAGATAAAGAACAGAACAGATGAACAGGATACAACATCCATGAAGCAAGGGTTCAAGAGCCTTTCAATGTGCGCCTTAAGCCTCTGAGTAAAATGTAACTGTCCAGTTGTTCTGGCCTCCTAGAATACTGCCCCAAAGGATGGAGGTGACCAAAGTTTCCATTCTCAGTAGCAGCTGGAATAGTGTACAAGTCCTGCCCTTTCTGACTTGTTTTGAAAAGTTCTTGGATGTTTTTTGTCTTAATCTCCCTTACTTTCACATTCCCTTCCCTTTCCTTCCACATTCATTCCAGGAACACTTTATAATAAGTGTGTTTATTTATTGGAGTCCCACTATGTAGTTCAGGCTGGCCTCAAATTCGAGGTGATCCTCCTGCCTCAGCCTCCTGAGTGGTGGGATTACAGGAGTGCACCACCACACCCTTGAACATGAATCTTTGTCTCAGAATCCGAGTGATGGAGGACAATGGCATCCATCTCGTAGGGAAGGAGCCGGTGATATGCTGCAGGCATTCAGTTCTATCAGAACATCAATGTAGGAGCTGGGTACAGCGGCGCTGGCCTGTAATCCCACCACTCAGGAGGCTGAGACAGGAGGATCACTGCAAATTCAAGGCCAGCCCAGACTGCAGGTAGTGAGTTTAAGGTCAGCCTGAACTACATAGCAAGGCCCTGTCTCAAAAAACCAAAAGAGGGCCGGTGAGATGGCTCAGCGGTGTACGCGCCTGCCTGGCAAGTGCGAGGGCCCGTGTTTGACTCCCGGATCCCACATACGAAAAAAGGGCCGGTGATATCGCTCAGCGGCACGGGTGCCTGCTGGCGCACAAGGTCCTGAGGTCGACCCCCGGTACCCACACACACAAAAAAGAAAAAACAAAACAAAACAAAAAACAAGCAACAATGTGGCATGCACCTGTAACCCCAGCACACAGAAGGCTGAGGCAAGATGATCCTAAGTTCAGGGTCAGCCAGCATACATAGTAAATTCAAGCTCAGCCTTGACTACATAGGAAGACCCTGTCTCGAATAAATAAATAAGTGAAAGAGGGCTAGGAAAATAAGAAGGGAGTGATCAGAAAGATGTTACTAAGGAGCTCGGGTACGAGCCAAGGTGTTGAGGAATAAACAGAATTCAGACTAGGAAGTCATCAGTGTCCTCCTACATAAGGACAGAGGTGCAGAGCAGTAACAGTTACAAAGCCCAGGCTACTTGAAATCCCTGGCAGGGAAGTGGGAAAGGGGAGAGTACCCTTCAAACAAAGGTGCCAGGCTCTTTCTTTCATGCCCTGTGCTTCTCCTTCTGCCAAAATCCGAATCCTCAGAGACCCAGCACAGACCCAGGCATAGTTATGACAAAGGAGCAGCTTGCCAGGGGAAAGCCTTCCTCTACCCTCGCGTTCATTGCCCCAGGAGTGTGAATTAGACTCACAAAATAGATTACCCAGAGAAAGGGATTATTTGTGTGCATAAGTAGCCAACAAACGAAGTACCTGACTTATTAAATAATTAAAGTAAAGGCTTGTGCACCTAAATTTGTTGTGTAGGGGAGAGAAAGGATTCTAGGGAAAGTCAATTTCTTTAGGAAACACAGTCTTAAGAGAACAAAGGTAAGATATGAGTTTTGCCATAATGTTTGTACCATTATTGGCTTTTCTGTCTTTTTTTTTTTTTTTTTTTTGAGACAGGCTCTCTCTGTGTAGTTCAGGGTGGCCTTGAACTCACTATGTAGCCCAGGCTGGTCTTAAACTTGCAGCAATGCTCCTGCTTTGGCCTCCCAAGTGCTGAGATTACAGATGTGCACCACCTGTAACACCTAGCCTCCTGCTTCCTTTTGTATACTTTAAATCAACTGTGGATTACTGACAATTCCTAATACAACATAATTGCCTTGCAAATAGTTGTTATACTGTATTGTTTAAGGAATCATGAAACAAACAAACAAAAAAAAGCTGTATAGGTTCAATACAGACACTCCCTCCCAATATTTCTGATCTGGGGTTGGTTGAATCTTCAGATTCAGAAACTAGGACAATAAGCAGGGTGTGGTGGTGCTCACTTATCCCAGCTATTCAGGAGGCTGCAGCTGGAAGACTGAAAGTTGAAGGTGAAGAAAACGTGGTATTTATACACAATGGAGCACTACTCTGCCCTAAAGAATACTCTGGATAAACTTGAGTCATTCGTAAGAAAATGGATGCACCTTGAGGCTATTATCAGCAGCTGAGTTAGACAGAAATTAATATACAGTCAGAGAGCGACAGGGCTCTCAAGGAAGTCAGCACAAAAATAGAGATAAGAGTAGTGGCTGCAGGCACATCTGAGTAAGACCAGGCCTCACGATAAAGATGCAGGGCCGGTGAGATGGCTCAGCGGCGTAAGCGCCTGCCTTGCAAGCTCGAGGGCCCGAGTTCAACTCCCGGAACCCACATGCAAAAAAGGGGCCGGTGATATCACTCAGCGGCACGGGTGTCTGTTGGCGCGCGAGGTCCTGAGGTCGACCCCCCGGTACCCACAAAAAAAAAAAAAATAAATAAAGATGCAATGACCAGAACTACATTGACTCCTTAAGGGATAAGCAGTAACTTGAGATTGGACTGTAATTAGCACCACCTGGTCCACGAAGTCCAGATAGGCATCAGTCACCCAGGTGGGTGACCAGAGCATCTGGACCCATCCCTTCCCAAAAATGCCTTTGTTCTTTTCAGGTACCTTTGCTACATGACTCGTTTCTCTACTGGATCAATATTAGCTAAGCAGCTATACTTGTAATCCTAGAGATTGATTGTAGTTTGACCCACGTTGTAGCCACGTTGTGACTTTGCTATATAAGTCACTCCTGACAAAGGGCCTTGGTGGCAACCCCACTTGGGACCCCTTCTGAAAATCCCAGAACTATTCTTCTCTCCTTATTTCCAATTAAACTTTCCTAATTTCTTTCTTTGGTTTGCAACTTCACTCCTTGATGTTGTAAGACCACGAACTCAGCACATTTGACATCTAATAGGTTGGGAGTTGTACTTCTCCAATGTCAAGACCATAATGTTAAGTGAAGGAAATCGAACACACTAGCTTAAATATCACTTGGTTTCTCTTATATGAAAAACTCAATATATAAATAAAGTGCAAAGTAAAAAACAGATGAGAGGAAAAAAGAGAAAAAAGTTATTGTAATACAGCATGGACAGTGTATCTAAAAGTGTACCTTGGCTGGGGATATAGCTCAGTGGCACAGCGCCTGCCTGGCAAGCACGAAGTCCTGAGTTCGATTCCTGGTACCAAAAAAAGAAAAAGTGTACCTTGATTTAGTATAATTGTCTTAGGTGCTTTATGTTTTTTGGTCTGTTATTCTGGCTGTTAATCTGTATGCACGATCATTAACTTTATTTTTTTTTATTTTTTTTTATTTTTGAGACAGGTCTCACCATGCAGTTCAGGCTGTCCTTGAACTCACTTTGTAGCCCAGGCTGGCCTTGAACTCACAGCAATACTCCTGCCTCAGCCTCCGAGTGCTGGGATTACAGGGGTACACCACCAGGCCCGATCATTAACTTTATAAAGACTTACAGGAGAAATAAATGAATCTGATACTGGCAAAAAAGGGAGGGAGGGGAAGGAGAAAAAAAGAATTGAGATGTGTTGTGTAAGTGTACCAATTCTCCACCATGAATGTAATCATCTTGTACCATAAACATGTATGTATTAATGTATTAATACATGTATTAAAAAAAACTAAAAAAACAAAACAAAACAAAAGAAAGTTGGAGGCCAGCCTGGGCAACTAAGCGAGACCTAGTCTCAAAATAAAAAAGGTAAAAAACAGCTGAGGATGTAGCTCAGTGGTACAGCACTTGCGTAGCATGTTTCAGCCTTTGGTTTGATCCCCAGTCCCAAAAGACGATGCAAAACACCACAGATATGAACACACTCAAAACTCCAGAGTTGATATAAACATTGTTTTAAGCTTAAAACTTTTCAGATTCAGTAGAGGCCCCCCCCAAAACCCTCAGAGCTTCCCATATTTGACTAAAAGAAATTTCTGTGAATTGAGGACTGCCATAAATTTTGTTGTTAAACATAAATACCCTCTTAAATATAAATACCTTCTTAAATTTAAACATAAATACCCTCTCCAGGGGAGTCGTAGGGCCCTGAAGAAAGGCAGGAGGATAGCCCCAAGTTCGAGGCCAGCCTGGGCTATTGATTAGGTCAAGGCCAGGGCAGCCCGAACTACACAGCCAGATCCCGTCTCAAAAAAGCCAAAAACAAAAACAAAAACAATAAAAGGAAGCAGGGCATGGTGGTTGCATGCCTGTAATCCACACTCTGGAAGGCTGAGGATTGCAGATTCGAGCCCAGCCTGGGCAATTTAGCAATTTAGGAGTCAGTCTCATAATAAAACAACAAATAAAAAGGGCTGGAGATGTAGTTCAGCATGAAGGCCCTGGGTTCAATCCCCAGTACTGAAAGAAAAAACAACAAGAAAAAGCAAACCTCAGTAAACGGTAGCTCTTACCATGGTGGCTACCCCGTGGCAGTGGGGGACCCAAGGTCTAGCCTGTTCTTGGCTGGTCTCTCCGTTTCTTAGTCTTCCCCACCCCTGAGCCTCACACTCGCCTATCTACAAAATACAAAGGTGTCCCCAGGTGAGCCGCGGTCCCTTCCATTCGGAGAATTCAGAGTGAAAGGTGACTCAAGGATTCTCAGTCCAGGTGATTCAAGGGGGCGGTGCCAGGGGCAGAGGCAGGACATGGAGAGCTGGGGCCTCCTCCGCGGGCCAACACTCGCGGGCGACCGCCGCCCGCCCGGCCCTCCGCAGCCTCCCGGTCCGCGTTAGGTGCGCAGAGGAGGCGCGAGGCCTCTTCGGGGACCCCGCCTCACCTGCGCCACCCCACGCCACCTCCCGCGGCCGGGGCAGCGAGGCGACGCCCAGCCCGGCCCGCGCCGTCTCTGCAGGGCAGGGCGGGGTGCAGGGACGGTCCGGGGGGCGGGGGCCGGGGCGGTCCTGGCGCCCCGCCTCCGCAGCCCGGTCGGCTAGACTCCCTTTACCGCGCCTGATCGGCTGCCGGGGTGGACCAACAGGAAGGGGCGGAGCTGCTGCGCGGCTGACTGTCAGCCGACCACAGCGAAGGGTAATCGGTTGTTCCCAGCGCACCCGGGGCCCTGAGGGCCAGCCAGGGCCTAGGCCGGTGCGGACCGGAGGGGCGAACCGACACTGCTCGGGAAGCCTGGCAATGCCCCGCCACGAATTGTCACCGGGCCGCAGCCACCCCAGGTCCGGCTGGGAGCAGGGACTGGAGAGACCCCCTGGGGCTCCCAGTCTGGGACGCTTGTGGATCGGCCTGGGCTTGATGCTGGTGCTGGTTCTGCCTGACTCCATGGTTTTCTGGGCCCCTGCCAGAGCTCATCCTCTTCCTGCCCAAAACTACCCTGCCAGGTTCAGTGGTGCGGCGCCCCAGCTCCGGGCTGCCTTTGGATGGTGGAACCTCACTTGTCCAGTCTGCAAAGGCCTGTTCACTGCCATCGACTTTGGGCTGAAGGTGAGCGGCTGCGAACTGGGGGGGAGCAGACTGTGGGGGAGCGCTGGGGTGCGGGCCAGGACTAAGGTGGGGTGCTGGGGTCGAATGCATCCCGGATGCATTGCTTTAGGGAGTTTGCTTCCCTTTGAGGACCCCTGATGCCACCACCACCCACTGTGACCTTTGCAAAGTGAGGGAAAAGTCAGCTTCCTGAGCTGGCCACCGAGTTAAAGAGGAAGTAAAGGACGGACAGGAGCCGCCTGAGTCACAGGGCGCTGTGCAGGAGGCGCCTAGGTCTCTATCCTGGTGGCACCGAGTCCAGCCCAGCCCCCGTTGGTATAGGGAGGCCCAGTGGGTGGTTGCAGGGGCGGCCTGGCCTCCTGATGTGTCCCTGACCTCTCACCTCTGGCTTCTCCAACCACAGAAGGAGCCCAATGTGGAGCGGTTGGGCTCCGTGGCCACCTCGCTGTGCAAGCTGCTGAAGATAGCACCCCCCAGAGTGTGCCAGTCAGCTGTCCATCTCTTTGAGGATGACATGGTGGAAGTGTGGACACGCTCGGTGCTAAGCCCATCTGAGGCCTGTGGCTTGCTTCTGGGCTCCACCTGTGGGCACTGGGACATCTTTTCATCTTGGAATATCTCTTTGCCGGCAGTGCCAAAGCCACCCCCCAAGCCACCCAGCCCACCAGCCCCAGGGGCCCCTGTCAGCCGCATCCTCTTCCTCACTGACCTGCACTGGGATCATGACTACCTGGAGGGCACAGACCCTAACTGTGTGGACCCACTGTGCTGCCGCCGGGGCTCCGGCCAGCCCCCCACCTCGAAGCCGGGGGCTGGATATTGGGGCGAGTACAGCAAGTGTGACCTACCCCTGCGGACCCTGGAGAGCATGTTGAGTGGGGTGGGCTTGGCTGGTCCTTTTGATATGGTGTACTGGACAGGGGACATCCCTGCCCACGATGTCTGGCAACAGTCCCGCAAGGATCAGCTGCGGGCCCTGAACACCATCACCGACCTTGTGAAGAAGTTCCTAGGGCCAGTGCCAGTCTACCCTGCCGTGGGCAACCACGAGAGCACTCCCGTCAATAGCTTCCCTCCTCCCTTCATAAAGGGCAACCAGTCCTCAAACTGGCTCTATGAGGCCATGGCCAAGACATGGGAGCCCTGGCTGCCTGCCGAAGCCCTTCAAACCCTCAGGTATTTCATCAAAGTCCTTGGAAACGCGGGAAGGGAACAGAAGGGTGGGTGAAAGCGAAGGGAGGGAACTTGCGTGTTATCTCTGACTCCCCAGCCTCGGTCCTCAGCTCCTCGCTGGCACTCCCTAACCTGACTCCACCTTCCTTTCTACCCTGCTCTCCAGCCTTCCTCTCTCAGACAGCTAGCAGCATAACCTCCACACCCCATATGCTCCTGGTGGCCTCCAAAGCAATTCCCCCACCCTTCCCAACATACCCAAGCCCCAGTCATCTTCCCTCAGAAAGGCCTCTGCTTCTGCCTCTAGCTCACTTTTACCTCTCCCGAGTTAGTTCTTGGAGCCTTCAACCCTCTGAACCATGTTTCTCTGCTTTACAGGCCCCATAATTAGTGCTGTTTGGTCTTCGGCTAGAATGTGAGCTCCTCAAACGTGGGGATGACATCATGTATGTCTCTGCCTAGCTCAGGACTGGGCATGCAGGACCAGGACTACAAACAAATGTTGACCCCCCTTGTTCACTTTGTTTCAGAATTGGGGGGTTCTATGCCCTTTCCCCATGCCCTGGCCTCCGTCTCATCTCTCTCAATATGAATTTTTGTTCCCGTGAGAACTTCTGGCTCTTGATCAACTCCACAGATCCTGCTGGACAGCTCCAGTGGCTCGTCGGGGAGCTTCAGGCTGCTGAGGACCGAGGAGACAAAGTGAGGGGCGGTGGTGGGAACCTGGTAGAGTGGGTGCTGCCGGGGCTGGGGGAGAAGCAGGTCCTGCCAAGCTGGAGCACCTGTGAGCAGAAAAGCTTCATTTTTTGGTTCTCCAACAACCCTGGGGTTTCAGTTCATGGTCACCCTCAGAAGGCCTTTCATCCACCCCCTCCTCTATGGCCAACACTGTCTTGATCCTGTGATGCCCGGATAACTACCCTCAACTTTCCCCCAGGTGCATATAATCGGCCACATTCCCCCGGGGCACTGCCTGAAGAGCTGGAGCTGGAATTATTACCGAATTGTGTCCAGGTAGGAGAGAGGAGGTGGCAGAGTGGAAGAGGGGGATGAAGAGCCTAAAGGTTGAAATTCTCTTGAGCATCTTACTGTCCCCGTGGTGCTTTAGGCTGGGGAGAACAAGCTGAAGAAAGAGAAACTCCCCAGGTCTCTGCCCGACGTCCCCCCACCCAATCTTCTGAATATAATTCGGTCTTCTGGCCAGGTATGAGAACACTCTGGCCGGTCAGTTCTTCGGCCACACACATGCGGATGAGTTTGAAATCTTCTATGACGAGGAGACTCTGAGCCGGCCTCTGTCTGTAGCTTTCCTGGCACCTAGCGCCACCACCTACATTGGCCTTAACCCTGGTGAGTGAGGTAGAAGACAGTCCCCCTCACCTGGGGCGGCTGGGACGGCAGGGCGTGGGGGCCAAGGCAGCCAGGGGCAGCCCGGACATGTGGCCCTGCCTGGAGTTGCCTTTGCTCCTTCTCCCTCCAGTCAGCCTTCCCTGCTTGCAGGTTACCGGGTCTACCAAATCGATGGATGCTACCCTGGGAGCTCTCACGTGGTCCTAGATCATGAAACCTACATCCTGAACCTGACGGAGGCGAACGTGCCAGGCGCCACGCCGCACTGGCAGCGCCTCTACAGGGCTCGGGAAACCTACGGGCTGCCCGACGCGCTGCCTGCCGCCTGGCACAACCTGGTGTACCGCATGCGGGATGACACGCAGCTCTTCCAGACCTTCTGGTTTCTCTACCATAAGGGCCACCCGCCCTCGGAGCCCTGCGGCGCGCCCTGCCGCCTCACCACCCTGTGCGCGCAGCTCTCCGCCCGCGCGGACAGCCCTGCTCTCTGCCGCCACCTGGTGCCGAATGAGTCTCTCCCAGATGTCCAGAGCTGGTCGCCAAGGCCCCCATTCTGCTAGGACCTCAGGGCCCATAGTCGGGAACGCTGGTGTCTTAGGAAAGCAGCAAAAGTTGAGTGCTGCTGCCGTTCAACCTGGCAAGAACATCCTGTGGAAGAGCCCATCCTCAGGCCCCAAGTATGCCGCGAACAGGACCTTCCTTCCCGGAGCCAGTCTGGCCGCATCTAGGAGAGGGCTTGGCTGCTGTGTGTGTGCCCAGGACCTAGACTGCGGTCCTCTCACAGCCATGGAACAGAGGCTGAAGTGCCCTGGGCAGCGACAGAAGCTGCCGCCTGAGGCCAATGCTGCTGCTACCTGTTCTGCCAGGCTGATGAAATAAAGATAAGAGACTTGGACTACAGACCCCTGTGACTGTCCCAGTTTCTTCCTTCCAAGCAGGCAGGGCAAAGGCACCTTGGGAGCAAGCTCATAACGTAGGGGCTGGTAAGGGGATACGGGTGTGGTACAGGCACAGGTAGGCACACAGCAGCGCAGACAGGCTTTATTAGTGATACCAGTACAGCGGAGGTGCCCGCAGAGCAGGGGAGAGGGGACCCATGCCCACACTAGTCCCATCCGCATTCTGACCCTTCTGGGCCTTATGAGGATGGGGCCTGGCCTGGACCAGTTCCTCCTACTCCACCTCAAACACTGGGGATGGAGAGCCCGGGGCTGGCCTTGCTTCTCTGCTCCTCTTGTCATTAATCCAGTGTTACCACTTCCTTGATGGGATCAGCTCTCTCCCCCAGCCCCTAGGCAGGGAACCTCAGCTCCTGAGGAGGGGCAGCTTGGGGGACCTGAGGCCTAGGAAGAGCATCAGGGCCCCTTCCTGCCCCACACCCGTGAGTTCCCTGGAGCCCTACACAAGCAGGTGGGGGAAAGAGGAGTCTTCTTCATGGGGTCTGAGCCCCCAGACGTTTGGGCTTGAGGGAGCCCCACAGCGACTGAACACCCCTGCGCACTGTCCACCCTACACGCCTGGCTACAGACTCCGCAGGGGGTGCTGGGAGGCAGGAAGTGGAGGTCTGGGAGCGAGCATCCAGACACTTCTGGTAGCGGAGCTGCAGAGGCAGATAGGGCAGTCACTCTCCACCCTGCCCCATGCGAGGTCATGCCACCACCCCACTGCCCTACCTGCTTACCATGCACGCAGCCTGCACGGCCTCAGAGAGGCTGGCGGCATTGGGCTCACACCAGAACATGTGGCAGCAGAAGGAGGCTGGGCCGGCAGCCATGATGAATGCAAACGTGTGGACATCTCTGCCCACAGCCAAGAAGGAGAGGAAGCGGACCCGACACTCGCCCAGCACTGCCTCTGTCTGGAGGGAAGGAGCCCAGTTAGGAACATTCCCCAGCCCTCTGTGTTCCACTGGGGCACATGCATTTTAGTGGGAGCTCTTCCCTTTGCCCCTAGATTCCCCTCCACTACAAGACACAACCAGGCCTTCTACCCCAGCTCTTTACCTGCTGGTGCAAGATGGTGAGGGTGGCAGGGGCCACACTGACATGACTTGGGGTCCACTGCTCACGGCTACTGGAGGACAGGACTGACTCCAGGGCCCCATTAATCACGTCTACCCCTAGAAGACACAAACGCAGCACCAGTGAAGATGGGGGAGATGCCCAAGCTGTGCCCTGGCCCTCACAGCTCTGCCCAAACTCAGGGCACTTGCTCCACTCCCTTTCCACCAGCCTTCAGCCTTGATGACAATGCTGTCCGGGTCCCTCTTCCTGGGTACTGTCCTCCTCTGTCTCTGGGGCTTGATGCTTTTCTTCTGCCTTGAGTCCTAGGTTTGGTTTCCTTCACTGCCTCTGCCCCTTTGTCCATCCTCCTAAACTGCCTGAGCCCCATCTCTTGTCTCTCAGTGCTCAGACTCGAGGCTGCTTCGTACTGTGACAATGACTCCCAAGTCAGCCAGGCCAAGACCCAACATTTTTTTAAGGCATCCATTTGAGGCGTGTCCTCTGTGTCACTTTGTGTTAAGTCACTACAATGAATTATCTCATTCATGCCCACACAACAGTCTCACAATAGTTTTTATTACCATTTAATAGATGAGGAAACTGAACCTTCTAGAGACTAGGTCATATGCTTTAAGTTACATTGACAGATGAGGATGTGCCTTTCCCCCAGTTCTCTATATTCTTAGTTTTCAGAATTAGAAGCATTTTCAAAATTTTAGCTTTAGTTCAAAAATTTTATAATGTGCTCAATGAACAAGGAACCCAAGGAGTTTGGCTTTCCAGTAAATTATCTTTCTCTTAAAACACAATGATCTTCTCTGCCTCAAACTGCTTTTATACACTTGCGCGCGTGCATCCCACTTTTGCTTGGATGCAGCAGAGAAGCAACACAGGAGCGCACAGTTTGGCAGAGTCAAAGGTCCAGTCCCCACTGTGTGTACGAGCAAGTAGGTCACCAACTCCTGCATCTTCGCGATGTCAGCACAAAGGCACGTGCCACTGAGGTCCATCGCCAGAGCCTAGGAGCAGACCACGCGGCGCCTTTGTGGACAGAGGATGAAGCAGAGGACAAACGTCCTCCTGGAAAGTCTCTCCCCGCTTTGGCCTTGTTCTTCTTACCTCTGGCTGGATCAAGGCCAGACGCTCCCAAGCGTGAGAGTCTCCCAGACACTGGCCTCATCTAAGCTGTCAAGCCTCATAATTCGACTGCTCTCTGAGCTTCAAATGATTTATATGCCACTTACTAATACCTAATCTTGGCAAACGGCCTGCCAGGCAGATGGGGATACAAAGCAAGAAAAGATGATGCCTCGCGGGACAGACTGTGACTGATGGAGAAGCCTGTCTGGAGCGCCCACCCCCTCTCTCTGGCTGTCTGACAAACCCAGTCTCATCCTTCAGGTCTTGCCTGGGAAGTCTTCTCCATTGAAAGGAGAGGACAAGTCTGAGACAGCTCTTACCACAGTATCTTCTAACTACTGCAAGCCCTTCTTCCACACTGGACTGTGGCCATCTTAAAGACAAAGGCCAATATTTAATTCATGTTTCTGTCCCCATTTCTAACACAGGGCTAATGCGTGGAAGGAAGCCAGATGCATAAGTCACCCTCAAGGCAGCTTGGGAAAGTGTACTGAACTGATAGAACCAAGTACCGAACTGGTGAGACCGAGTCCATAGGAGGGTGACAACACAGGCAGGAATGGAGGGACAAGGTCATACTGCAGAGTGTCTCAAAGGCAAGGCAGAGGGATGCAATGTCTATGACATATAGGCCAGGGCAATAGAAAATCTCAAAGTTCACAGGGGTAGGAGAGGCATCAAAATCAAACTGAATATGCAGGTGACTGTGGGGTGGAGTCTGGCCTCAGAGTCTGAAAGGGGTTGGCAGCAAAGTAGCAAAAACAATGAAAGGATGTGGTCTGGAAAAAGGCTGTCAGATTTGGTAACAACACACAACTAAAATCTACGCCCTCACTACCACCTGCCCTCCCAATTTCCTTATCCTGTTATGCTTTTTATTTCTTTTCGTATCAATCGTTGCCTTCTAACATTCTACATAATGTACTCATTTTATTATCTATCTCTCTTTGCTAGAATGTAAGCTACTTGAAGACAGGAACTTTTATTAGTTTTGCTCATTAACAATGCTTGGCATAAATCAAGTACTCAGTAATCATTTGCTGAACGAATGAAGAGTGAATGAGTGAACCATTAAGGAATGAACACTGCAGCCTCAGGAGAGGCAATGTTTAGAAAGGAATGTGGATAGAGCAGGAAGTGAGCTTAGAAACCCTGGTCCAAAAGCTCCAGCTTAACCAGAGCACAACCACGGAGCTGATGGGGCAGTCACAGGATGCAGGTGGCTGTAGCATTGCAAAGACCTGTGGAAAGTGGCAGGTGAAAAAGGGACAGTTGTGGGAGTGCAGCTAACAACTGGAAAAGCCAGCAGAGTTTAGAAGCTGAGTAAGGAGGATCAGAGGCAAAGATGCAGGGGTCAGCCAAGCCTCCTTTTTGCTCCCTGAACTCACTTCTCTCACCCCCAGCTCCAAGCCTTTGGCAGGGCCATTTGATTGCAATGGGAATACCCAGTCCTCTCTGTAAATCCAAGCCTTCCTTCCCAATCCCTACCTTTTCAAAAAAGGGTTCCCTCTCTGAACATAAGATGTTTTTGTTTTTGTTTCTATAGAACTTAGGGCCCCGTACTGAGTTACATCCCCAGCCCTCTTTATTTTTTGAGACAGGGTCTCTAAATTGTACAGGCTGGCCTTGAACTCACAATACTCCTGCCTCAAGCCAGGCACAATGGCACACATCTATAGTCCCTGAAGCCAGGAGGCTAAGGCAGGAACATCATCACAAGTTCAAGGCCACCCTGGGCTATATAGCAAGACCCTATCTCAAACAAAACAAAACAAACAAACAAAAAAACCCCACAATATTCTTGCCTAAGCCTCCTCCATGCTTAGCTTGAATATAAGGTTTTGTTTATGAAAATCAGCATTGTTTAGCTCGGTGTAGTGGTGCACACCTGTAACTCTAGTACTTTGGGAGGCTGAGGCAAGAGGATTGCAAATTCAAATTTAGCAAGACTATGTCTCAAAACAAAAAATAAAGAGGGCTGGGATACAGCTCAGTGCAAAGGCACACACACCCCACTCCCTACGCCCAAGAAAAAAAAAAAATCAGCATGGTTTGAAGGGAAGGGCAGACAATAGATAACCAGGGCTTGAGTTCTAGTTCTATTATTCCTGGCTCCGTAATCTGGGGCGAGTCTCATTCATTCCTTCCTTCATTTGCTTATTCATTCACCTGTTGCATTTTTCCTCAGTGCATTCCTCCATGACACCTGGCCACTCCTCGACACAGTCTCTCATTTCTACCACCTCGCTCCTATTCTCACTGTCCCAGGATGCTCAGAGCCTCCCCTCTATCCACGCTGCAGGGCCCCGAAGCCAGGTCTAGCACTGTTTCCCTCCTCACTTCAGGCTGCCCACCTTCTGGGCCAACCCACAACTCTGATTACTGACACAGCCCGGTGATGCCCAAATTTCTGTCTCCAGCCCAGACCTCTGATCTCAACTCCAGACCTGTGTGTCTCGCTGCCAACTTGACTTTGCCATGCAGTTTCCTCAAAGGTACCTCAAACTCAGCAAGTCCCAAACTGAACTCACAGCATCTACACCCAAACTAGCTTCTTCCAGCGTCTGCTATTTCTGGGGAATGGCATCCCCACAGTCAGATCCAAAAGCTAGGAACTCAGGAGTCATCCTTGTGCTGTCTCACCCTACAATCAGCCACTCACCAAGGCCCACTGATGTGAACACCCAAGCATCTCTTGAACCACACACTCTTCAGGCCTGTCACTAAGATACTTCCACAACTCCGCGTGACTACTGCAAGATCCTCAGGCCAAGGGCTCTCCTACATCTCTTCAAGGGTGCTCTTTCTTGGAGAAGTGTGCCCCAAAGGCCCACGTGTGGGAGGTCTGCCTTCCAGCCCGAAGGGAGGGAGGCTCTGGAACCGTTAAGAAGCAGGCTGAGCTGGGGGTCCTCAGGTGACTGGGCACCCCGCATCCTTGAAGGAGTTGTGGGACCTCAGCCTTTCCTCCCTCTGTGCTCTCTGACCACAAGGTGAGCGAGTTTTGCTCTGCTTCATCCTCCCACCATGATGGCCACTTTGCCTAAGTTTAAAAGCAACAGGGCCAACTGGTCACAGACTGGACCTGAAACCACAGGCCAAAACAAAACTTCACTCTGTAAGTTGATTATCTCAGGTATCATAAGGGAAAGATGACCAATAAAAATGGCTCTTTGGTATGCTTAGGCTGAAGACCAAATCGCAAACCTTGCCTGTAAGGCCACTTGCAGTCTGACCACTGCCCAGCTCTCATCACTGCTAGCAAGAAATGTCAGTGTATGGCCGGGTGTGGTGGCGCACACCTGTAATCCCAGCACTTAGGAGGCTGAGAGTTCGAGGCCAGCCTGCACTACATAATAAGTTCAAGGCCAGCCTGAACTGCATAGCAAGACCCTGTCTCAAAAAAAAAAAAAAAAAAAAAAAAAAAAAGGAGAAAAAAAGAAATGTCAGGGCCAGTGAGATGGCTCAGCGGTGTGAGCACCTGCCTGGCAAGTGCGAGGGCCTGAGTTCGACTCCCGGAACCCACATACGAGAAAAGGGCCGGTGATATCACTCAGTGGCATGGGCACCTGCTGGCATGCAAGGTCCTGAGGTTGACCCCCAGTACCCACAAAAAAAAAAAAAAAAAAAGAAATGTCAGTGCTTCCCATGTAACTCCCCCACACTCTGGACCATCACACATCCTTTTTGGTCTTTTTTTAGGGGGATGGAGTTGAGACAGGGTCTTGCTGTGTAATCCAGGATGGACTTGAGCCCAAAGTGTAGCCCAGGCTGGCCTCAAACTGGCAATTATCCTGCCTCAGCTTCCTGAGTGCTGGCATTACAGGCATGTGCCACTACGCTTGGCTCACACACACACATTCACACGCACACACACATAATCATTCTGCCTGGAACAATGTTTCTCTATCTTGCTCCTACCTCCATCTCACTTTACCACATTAGCTCCTATTCATATTTTTTTAACTCATATTTTTTAAATGTCACTTTCACAGGGACATGTTTTCTAATCCTTCAGACTAGATGAACTTCCTGATATATCTTGCTACTTTCTTTCCACAAATGATTCAATTTATTATGACATTTTTATTTGTGTGATTATTTGATTAGCTCTAAGTTCTTCTACTGTAACTTCCTATAAACGCCCTTGAAGCAGGACTGTAGCCATTCTTGCCCCACTGACTAAAGCACGGCCTCCACACATGGGAGACTTCAAAGCTATCTGTTAACTGAATAAACAAACAAATGACAGGTATTATGAAAGCCGAATCTCTACCCTCGGTGCCTATGTATAAACAGGTATTATTATAATTCCAACCTTACAGGATTGTCAAAAATTAAACATAACAAAAGGATAAAAAGTGCCAATTGTGCTCACTGCTTCCTTCTCTGGATGCCCATGGCCCAAGTTGGTGCTGTAATACTGAAGCCAGCTCCAGGGTGCTGCCAGGTATTTCCAGTCACCTACACCTGCCTCCCAAACCCACCACGGCTTTTCCATGGGGTGCAGGAGTGAGGTCTCCCTCTGCACTTGGCTCTGCATTGGTCGCACGGCAGATGCCCAGTGAGGATACGCTGACTGCTTCTACAGGTGGGGCACAGGGTGCAGCTGGGACAGAGGTACAGTAAAGTGGGGTGCATTTTGAGGAGCAGGGGGACACCAAGAATGAGGAAGGTCCAGTAGAAGAAGCACTGGAAGGAGAAGATGGGGGTAGAGTTCAAGGGTCAAGGTGGCAGTCCTTGGGTAAAGAAGACACACATACCAACAGGTTTAGCAACAGGCACATTCCCCAGGTAATAGACTTGGAACTTCTGTACCAACTCATTCTTCGGCACTGGAAATTCCACTGTGGGAAGAAGAGGAGGGTCGGGTGTAGTGGCTAATCTGGTTAACTCCTTGTCTCCAATACCAGTGCATGGGCTGGGCACTGCTCAACCAAGGCCCTACCTGCACTCCTTTCCCCATCTCCCTTTAACCAAAGTCCACCCATTTACGTGATCCAAAGTATCCAGTCTCCACGTGTTCATTTTTCTATCATGGCTGTTTAGGAGCTCCTGCCTCTTCTCGGGTCATCCCACCTTTGCCAGCAAAGCTCAGCTGCACAAAAGGTTGTGACACTGACCTTGGAAAGGGACATCCACGAGTTTAGAGTGGTCCAGAGAGAGTCCATTCACCAAGCAGCGGGCATTGCGCCGTTCAGCCATGATCTGAGGAAGGAAAGAAGGGAGGGGAGGGGGGTCTATTAGAGCTTTTTTGCCCTGGAGCCCCCCCCCTCATTCAGTGACTCTACCCGCCCCCTTGTAGAGCAAAGGTAGCAGCTAGTCCAGGGAGTGGAGGGGGCCGTGCCTTAGAGCAGATCTCATGCAGGCTGGTGGCGATGTTCTTGGCAGGTGCCTCACAGCGAAACACGTGGCACTTGAGCATCTGGGTCAGCTTATCACGAGCAACGTAGGCAAAGTCCCTGTTGGGGGAGGGGCACCTCAGTGTCTTCCGGAACTATCAGGATGGAGCCTGGCCACCACCCCACCCACGGCCTCCCTGCCCCTCACAGTTCCTCCAAGTTTCTGCCCTTGGACGGTGCCCTATAAATGCTGTCTTCTGGAGGGAGGGTGGGCAGGCATGCTGAGGTGGGGGATAATGGTCTAGCACAGCGGGCGGGAAGGGCCAGGGCAGAATGGGGAGCTTGGGCACTTCCAGGCGTCTGGTCCAGGTGTGGGAGGGGGCTCGGTCAAGGCAGATAGGCACAGTACCTCTCTCTGGGTCCGGCAGCACAAGAGAGGCAAAGAACAGAGTTAGGGAGGAGGACTCTGACTACTGGACGAGTGTCCACCCTAGAATCCCAGGCCCGGGCCCCACCTTCCGCTGTCCCGCCCGACGCCCCACACGCGAATGCTGACGATGGGCTGGGTGTGCAGCAGCGCCTGGCTCTGTGGCTCCACCAGCTTCAGCGTCTCATCCTCCAGCTGCAGCAGCAGGTCCTTTCCCTGCAGGCCCAGGAAGCAGACTCTCAGTGCACCCACGGGAAGGCGGCTGGTTTCTGCCGCCTCCAGCTCCGGGGAGCAGTGGTGCACCTGCGGGACTCACTCTACTACAGCTCACATGTCCTCTCTCCTGTGACTCCTCTAGTCACGGCCACCACTGTTAGGCAGTCACCAGCCTAGGGTCCTCTCCATCCCACTTGAGGTGGGCCCATCCCCTCCTGGCACTGTCTTGGGCAGGTCAGATCTCCCATCTCTCACAGCACCCCACACACATGCACAGCGTTGCTACCTCCTGGGCTCAAGCCCTCACCTCTCCCCAGCCCCCAGACATGGGGTCGTGCAGATTATTTTTGTGGTAGGAGAGCTGACGAATGCAATTGTTGACGGCCACGCTGCTGCGTCCCGGGGCCAGCTCCTCCTCAGTCATTTCCACCCAGCCTAGGGAGCGCACGGCGAAACACTGCCAGACACAGAAGAGGGGTGATGGGGAAGGGTCTGAGCTGAAATTGGAGGCCCCTGGAGCACCAGACACGGGGAGCTCCCGACTCATACTCAGGCCTGCACTGTGACTGAGAAGCTCCCAAACAGGACGGGGTCAGGAGAAGCAGACCACAGGGGTGACCCCGGCTGGTACAAGCAAGCATCAAGCCAAGCTTGGAAGGGTCCCTAGCATGTCACTGGGCTGGGTGAGTCAAAAACTGAACAGCCTTCAGCTCAGACACAGGGCTTCGTGCTGAGGCTGGAAGAACCCCTAGCCCAGGACCTAGGAAGCTCACTGAGACCCGAGACACCTCCAGAGCACCACATGAGGGGCTGTCCTGCACACAAGGGGCCCAGCCTGCACAGTGAGTGTTGGTTATGAACACACCTTGATCCCTGGGTTGGCATTCCGTGGAGGCAGCTTCTCCTCCTCTTGGGGCAATGGCTCTGGACTGAAGGCAGATGGTAACACTTGACACAGTGCCCCAATATGTGGAGCTGTCCCAAAGCCCCCTCCAAACACATCCATCCCACTGCTAGCCCACTGCACCTACTGACTCACCTGAGGCTCTGAGCTGGGAAGGGCAATGTCCCCTCCTCAGGGTCCTTCACTCCCAACTCCATGGTGGCCTCCTCACTAGGTTCATCCTTGGGAAAGGGATTGAGAAATGAGAACCAAACTGATGTCCTTCTCCAGCTATCCTTATGGTGAAGCACAGCCCCTCACCCACCTTCCAGAACTCTCCATCCTCAAAGCCTTCTCCATGGGTAAAGCCTGTCCAGGTGAGCTGGGAGGAAGGACAGGAGCAGTAAGTGCTTGTTTTATCCCGTTCCAGCAGCACACACACACACACACACACCCAACCCTGGTCAAGAAACAACAGGCCAGTGAACCTCACCTGGGACTCCTCTTGGGGGCTGCTCCCCTGTGAGGGAGAGGCCCTGCCAGGGGGCTCCCACTGGGTGGTCCCCGTCGGGATGTGCCAGTAGTAGGTCCCTGAGGTGTCCTGGACCCTCATCCATCCAGCCGGCAGGTCGGAATCCGTCTCGAAGGCGTTGGGGTTCCAGAAGGAATCTGCCAGGTGGGAGGCTTGGTGAGAGCCAGCTCACCTAAACAAGCAGACAGCAGATTCCTATGCCCAGTCCCCTCCCTGGGACCCCATGGCTGAGGAGTGGGGGAAGGGCTATACACAGCACAGTTCCTGCTTCCTTCTAGAGCCTACAGTCTACAGTCGCTACATGGGGAGCCACCAGCAGGCAACATGGCTCAGGTCTCTTCCTGGGCCCTGGTACTGTCTAATGCGGCCACACAGAGGGAAGGAAGGAAGCAGGGAAGAAAAAAGGAAGGGAGAGAGGGGAAGTTGGGTGGCCCTAATTAACCTCCTCTCATACCTCATACATATCCATATCTCAGGGTATACAAAGGTATGCACACTCAGCAGCTTCTGAACACAAACATGAGTGCACAGACATACAATATATGCAAGTTCTACCACACACCTGTGCAGACACAAACACAAAGATATGCAACATACAGCAAATGCCAGGTATTACATAGAGGTGCACATGTGAGTAGGGGCGAACGCACACTAACTTCAGTCACATACTCATGCAGAGGTGCACACATATGAAGCTATATATAACAGCCCAGCCACGCAGGTGTGCAGATACCATACCACTGTGACCCCAAACACATGTGTGGGTACCACACATATAGGTGGCCATACACCCAGACACACAACATATGTCAACCCCTGCTACCATACTCACACTCAGACCCTGCCACACACACGTACAGGCAAACATGTCATGCATACACCACTTACACACATACCATGTATCTGTGACATACACCCTTCCACCCCGGTCAGCCAGCTCATGCATCCTCCACCTCTGCTGTCCCTGTGAGCCCCACCCCACAGCATGCCCAGCCCCACACTGCCCCTCACCTGGGCTGCTATCCTGCAGGATAATAGCCAGGAAGAAGTCCTGGGAGAACATGGCACGCATTCCCAGCCCCTCTGCCTCCACCCTCCCTCCTTACAACCCCTCCAGCCCAGCCAGCTGGGCTCACAGCCTGGTGCTGAGCTGCAGAGAAAAGCTCATCCCGCCCCCTTCTCACCAGGGCAGAGCGTCTGCCAGGCAAGATCCTCCTCCGCCCGGAGCTCACTAGGGAGGGGCCAAGACCACCATACTAGGGAACCTCCTTGGGGTGCCAGGAAGGGGGAAGCTCATGAGACCCCACCCTTCCCACTCACCTCTTCTTTACCCTGGCTCCCTTCCCCATCACGATTCTCCACCCACCCTCCAGCGGTCACTTCAATGCCACAGTCAAGCCCATTCTTAGGAACACCAAGAGGCTCCAGCTCTCAGGTATACCCCAGCCACCTGAGAGCCTGCAGAATCTATAGCTCCAAGCATAAACAGGGTGTGGCTTCAAGGCCTTTAGGGACCCCTCTCCTGTCTAGAACCTGCCCAGCAGTTTGAACCTCAAGGGTTGGTCCTTGAGGGCTGGGGCCTAGCAAGCTTGAGCTAGGGCTTGGGGAAGCACCCCCCTCACCTACCAGGGACCAGCTAGGCTGCAGCGTCTCCTCGGCAACCGCAGCACCAAGACCAGCTGGGAGCACACAGACTGCTGACGTGCTCCCCGTTACCAGGGAAACTAGGAATCCTGACTGGTCCAAGAGGCAGCACTGAGGGACAGGCAGTCTCAAGATCCAGGCTGCTGGGCAACCAGCCACAAAGGGGCTGGGAGTGGGTGTGGTTACGCCAAGGTGTCTGTACACCTGGTAAGAGTTACTCAGGCAAGATGCCGCACCATCCTCAGCTTACAAATGAGGCAGGTCCACAGACACCTTGTGAGGCGGGGCTCTTCTTGCCCACCCACCTTCTAGGCAGCCACCACTGCCCCTCCAACCACTACTTCCCCCATGTCAGGCCCTGAGACTCAGCCAAGAGTCAGCAAATGCCCGGTCTTCCCCAGAGACCTTCCTTTGCCCTCAGAGCTCTCTTGCTACAACCTTCCGGGAATACCAGCACCCACAGCCCCATCCACCACAGCCCCAGCCCTCTTCCTGGAGGGTCAGACACTTCTGGAATTGGGGGGCCAGTTCGCCATCTCCTGACTGAGTCACACACGCCAATCCATCTGCCATGCCTGTAAGCCTGTGACTTCCTGCCTCAAAGAGCTTCATCCTTCCGATCTGTCCTGGAGGGGCAGCTTCTCCCCCACTGACCATCTGGGAGGCCCTTCTGGAGCCTGGCACCTCTCCCTCCAAGCACAGCTCACCTGGGGCTTTTGCTTCCACACACACGCACGTATTCCAGAATGTGCACTTTCGCCCCCATAAATATTCATGTATCACCCTCCTTCTGTCATGCATCCATCCACAAATGCCACAGTGGCTAAGCCAGGTGTACTCACTTGCCAGGAATCAGTGACTCCCTTAATGCTCTCCCTTTCTTTCCACCTCACATTATTAACATACTCCAGACTACTAGCCTGTTTTTTTTAAACCTGGATCATTGCGACAACCTCATAAGCGCCTCACAAGGACTGGGGTATCCTCCTTCCTATCCAGTCACCTCTAATCTGGGCTGTACACTACATAAGTGATTCTTATGAGATGCTAAACTAATCAAGTTGCTCTCCAGTTTAATACTCTTAACTGTTTTCTCATTGCTCTCGGGACAAATCCAAATTCCTGCATAGATTTGATGTGTTGTTTATCCCTTCATAACGGTGCCTCTCTGTCTTATCTCAGACCAGCCTCCTCTCCCTCTCTCTCTCTACTTGGGACAGGTCCCTCATCCTCTCCCAAGCCCAGCCTCCCTCTTCTTGATCTTCACCTACCACCTACTCCTCCTTTCAGACATCAGTGTAAAGGTCACTTTCTGAAACTGACCCACTCCCCTCTCCCCACTGCACACGTAAGCAGGGAAGGCATCCCTGCTATACCTCCCCTAACTGCCCCCAGGTCATCATACTGATTATAACTGTCTATTTCTGTCCTCCCAGTAGACTATGATGCCAAGAGGGTAAGAATGTCTTTGCCCTGTAGTATACATTCCAGTATTTAGGACAAGGCCTGGTGCAGAGTATAAACCCAACAGATAGTACTGTTCATTCATCTATCATTCATTCACTTAATTTGTGCATTCATGCATTTATGCATTCAATCAACTATTTTGTGGAGATCCTAGGACAGGAAAGAGAAAATGACTTTTGCTCAATCCAAAGCCCCTTCCCAGAGGAGCTCCAACCTCCACTGTGGCCTCACAGTCATAGCAACACACTCATGAAAGAGTGAGCAATGCTTAGCCCCTTCCGGGGCTGGCCCCACCCTCTACCCTAACACCCACAGTCTCCACCCCTGCATGCGCCACAGGACTCTCACCACCCCCGAAGCCTTGCTGAGAACACTGTCCAGGTCCAGCAGCCCCATCCCAGATCTTCAGCCTTTCTGTCCTCTCCTCGCAGAGCCACCAGTGACCACCCCACGAGTCACTAAGCGACCAGAACTCACAGTCCTAGGGTGGCAAACTAGCCACCCGCAACCTGCAGACGGACGCAAGCCTCAGGCAGATTGTGTGGCCTGCACACTGATTTTGACAAAAGAGAATTACTTGTTAACATTTTTTTTGAGATAAGGTCTTGCTATATAGTTCAGGCTGGCCTTGAACACACTATGTAGACCAAACTGGCCTCGAACTTGTGGCGACCCTCCTGCCTCAGCCTCCCGAGGACTGGGATTACAGGTGTGTGCCACCACACCCAGCCAGTTGTTAACATTTAGAAATTGGGACATTTTGCATCGATATATTTCAGTTCCCCTTGAACTGCTCGATTAAGACTATACCCCCTCAACCCCTATAAATAACCAACTAGAGTAAAATAGAGACTGTTCCCCTTAAAGGGTGCAGACAATGAGCATCAAAAGCCACAAAAAGAGGAGCAAGTCACCTTTGCCTTCAGTAGAAGTTCTCAGTACCATTCATGATGTGTTCTTGTAGAAACAAAATACAGAAACCCTGAAGTCTAAATCTGACCAAGAACTCTTTACTAATTTACAGAGTAAAGAGAGGAAGAGAAACATGTTAAATACCACCATAGGAAGAGGGTCTGAAAATTCCAGAGTATGGAAAACCCAAGGCAGACAACATAGTTTCTTCAGTTAAGATGACATGATAGATAGATAGATAGATAGATAGATAGATAGATAGATAGATAGATAAAATAATTTGTAGATCAAAAGAAACTTTAAGAATCCTATCAACTAGGGCCTATTTGAATACTGATTCATCCACTCCAAGCGTTTTAAAAAGGCAACTAGGGGCTGGGCATGATGGCGCACACATGTAATCCCAGCACTTGGGATGCTGAGGCACAAGGATCGCCACAAGTTCAAGGCCAGCCTGCGCTACATAGTGACTTCAAGGTCAGCCTGGACTACATGGCAAGACCCTGTCAAAAAACAAAAGGCAACTAGGGGAATATAAATATTGACTGGGTATTTGATGAATTAAAGAATGTTCAATTTCTGTAGGTATGATAATAGAATTTTGGGGGCTTTTAAATATTTTTTCTTTCAGATATGGATACATAAAAATTTACAGATGAAAGTACTTGCTTAAAAATAACCTAGGCCGGGGGCCGGGGATATAGCTCAGTGGCACAACGCCTGCCTGGCAAGCACAAGATGTGAGTTTGATTCTCGGTACCAAAAAAATAAAAATAAAAAAAATAACCTACGCTGGGGGCCTGAAGTGGGTGAAGGCATAGATGTAGCAAGATTAGTCATGAATTGATAATGATTGAAGTCAGGTCACAGGTAAGTGAAGTTCATTATTCTATTATCTCTACTTTTGTATATGCTTATAAATGTCTATAATAAGTTTTTCAAGAAGGCTCATCTGAATTGCATGCTCCCTGCAAAGATCCAAAGTTTGGGGTCTAGGTATGATGTCCACTGCTTGATGAGGATGGATTGTGTGTGTGTGTGTATGAGTGTGTGGTGCCTGGGATCAACCCAAGGGCCTCATGCATGGTAGGCTAGGCAAGCCTTCTATCACTGAGCTACGCCGCCGCTGCCCTAATCTTTGCTTATACTCACATCCGTAGAACCTCTGGATTGTGGTTAAAGCTCAGCATCTCTCATATTAAACTCTGTCCATACTCCTGTACAACAAGCAAATCTGGAAACTCAGCTTATTTAAATGAAATACTTTTAATGACCAAACTTTATAGTCCTAATATCTAATGCCCCTCCACAAAAGAAGCATATGTTAGTTCTTCCTTTGTTCCCCAACTTTTAGTCAGTATCCTGACAATACTGTATCCTTGCAATGGCCCGAAGGTGCTCTGCATGGGGCATGTGGATCTTAAGCACAAAACGCTTCTAGTCTTTCCAAACAGACCTGTGGGGAGGTGCTGGCTACTCCCTCCACACCCGGCCTGCTAAAACAAGCAGACTGTCCCAAGTGCAAGGATGCCCTGATGACAGTGTAACATGGAGCTGAGACTCAGATCTGGCTTAGGTCTCAGTTCCGCATGATCCACTCTGTCTGAGACCTTCGGAAAACCACTAAAATCTCTCTAGGTTTCTTTTTCATTATCTGTAATATGGGCACAATGACAGTATGCACTTCACAGTGTTACTGTATTAGATACAGTAGTGCCCAATAAACCCACTCGCCCACATACCAGCCCATGCCTAACACACAGGTCCATCGCAGCATACGTGATGGACAGATCTGCCATATCCAAGCACTCTCTGAATGAAAACACTTGGGCATGGCCTGCTGTAGCCTGAGGACACAGGCTCTCCACTCATGTCCAGGCTGGCCTTGGGCACAGCATGGAGAAGCCTGACCTCTGACCCCATGCCCTCCCACATTCCCATGCCAAGCTCAACAAGGTACCTGTGTCCTCTGGGGAGCCATAGGAGGGGCTCCCTTGGGATAAGGTAGCCCAGCTTGAGTCCTCGTCACTGGTTGCACTGTTCCGCATGCCAAATAGGAGGCTGGCACTCTTGCTATGTTCCCGGGGACCATCTGTAAGAGGCTGGGGCCCAGCAGGGACCTCTGCACTCTCCAGGGGCTCAGGCAGCCCTGGGGGAGAAGACAAGTCCTCCTCCTCCTCGTCATCCTCATCCTCATCATCCTCCTCGGCCTCCCCTGCCGCCTTCTCCTCTCCCTCATCTGGCCCATGCTCTTGGGTGCTGATGATCAGGCCAGGTCTTCGAAGCCCTCGGTTCGCTGCATTTTGGGCTGAGAGCTCCAGCTCAGAGTATAGATGCATCAGACCTTTGGGGCCCAAGGGTGCTGTCTCAGGATCCTGGCTGGCCTCCTCCGCCAGGGTCAAGGTCACATTGCGGTTCTGGTCACGGTGGGCTGTGGCAGCCCGCCGGAGCTGGTTCTGGCCCTCCTTTAGCCACTTGGCATTGGCAGGGCCTGGCTCAGGCCCACCACCCTCCCCCATGGCACTGCGCAGGTCCTTGGGTCCCACAGCTGTGGCCTGCAGCTTGGCGTTGAGCAGCTGGTTGTGAGCAGCGTGCAGGGGCAGGGGTAGGCTCAGTGCAGGGCCTCCGTGGCTGTTGGCATTGACGGCCGACTGACTCAGTGACGACGGAACAGACATGGCCTTGGCAGATCCTGTGGAGTGGGGAGGAGAGACCATGTTGAGCCTGTGGGCAGGACAGCAGCATCCCAGCTTCTGACCCAGGCCTGTGCCCTGCCCCTCATCTCCCCCCATCGGTGGGCCAGCACACACCGCTTCATGCCCCATGAGCTGTCTTCTCAAGAGAATGACTGGGCTAGATTCTGTCTTTGCACCATCAAGGCCATGCCCATGTCTGTAGCCCATTCCAGCCCCAAATTCTCCAGCTCAAAGCTTTTCAGGGTAATGCAGCCTGTGCCTGCTCTGCCTTCACTACCACCAGCACAGCCTCTGCACAATGGCTCTCTGTGCACCCCCACCTCCCCACCCAGCTCATCTGATCGGTGCTTACTGTGCCAGGGGCACAGCTGGCATGGGGCTGGCTCATGCTTTTTGAATACTGGACACTGATTGTCCCTTTCCTCCTGCCACACTGTCGTCCAGAGGCCCGTCACTGTGAGCTCCCCAGCCCCCAAGCCTACCCTCACAAAGGACTGTGTGACTGCGAGCAGAGTCAGACCTCCAGAGCACAGCATAGGAAGGCTGGCCACAGAGGAAGGGGCCAGCTCCACCTCACAGCTCCTTGGCCAGAGGAAGCTATGTTTTGGTGACTATTTCTGTGATGTGTCTCACCTCTGGCACAGTCCCCCTGCCAGCCCTTAGAATGCCATATGCTCAGGTCACTGCAGGAGCCCTTGACCTGGACCCTTCAGCCCTTTAGTTCTTTGCCTAAATGTCACCTGCTTAGCGAGGCCTTGCCTGAGCAGCCATTTTAAAACTGCAGGCTACCCCTCCCCCCTCAGCAACCCCACACTCTTCCCATGCACCTATCCCCACCTGACAAGTTAATTTAGTATTTACTTTGTTTAATGATTGTGTCCTCATGACTAATTTAAACCCATGTTGGTGAGGATTTTGTATTTTTTTGTAATACAGTATGCCCAGTGCCTAGCACAGTCCTGGCACAGAACAGGAACTCAATAAGCATTTGCTGAATGAATGTAGGAATCTGCCCTCCCACTCCTCCAGGCCCCTTTTTAGCATCTCCTCTGCCAGTGTTGGAAAACACTTTGGTTATTCACTGAGTCTCAGCAGTGGCTCGTGGTACCCAAACAAAAGCCCCACCTGCCCTGAAAATGAGAGGCTCTCCTCTTGCACAACACAGCCCAGCCCAGCTCCCATCTCCTCAGACGCCCCTCACTGAGTACCTCCCTGCCCTGCTCTGAGTCCTGCCCACCCTGCCTGTCACTCTGCTCCACGGCCTTCCTCGGGGCCCCTTCCCATCCTCCCCACTCTCCGACCTTCCACATAGTTCTGCTACTCTTCCTCCCTGACTCCCACCATAGAGTGCCCTCCTGAGACCTTCTCTGTCCCCCATCTCTGAGTTCTTTCTCCCCAACCAACCACATCCCAATTCCCCCTTATCCTGTATCACAGCAGCCCCTCCCTCAGCAGCCCCTACCTCTTACCCTCCTTCTCTGCGGGTCTCACACGGAGACCTCTCTTCCTACGTGACCATCTCCCATCATGGACCATCTCCGCCCCAATGCACTGTGGGTCTTTCTTTCTGACTCCCACTGTACAGCCCACTGTACCCCTCAGTTTCTTCTCTGAGTGCCCTGGCTCCCTGTTCTCCTTGACACCCCACTGCTCCACTCTCTCTGCCTCCTGACTGAGCTCAGGTATCACGGGCTGCCTGAGCACAGCTCTCCTACTTCTTCAGCTGTGGTGCAAGGGCCTGAGGGAAGAGCCTCACCTCACCTTTCTACCAATTTTAGCTCCTCAGATCCTAGCACAAAGCTGTGCACGCATCTGTAAAAGAAACAGGAAAAAAATGTTTCTGTTGATGTTTCTACCTCATGTGTCACTGTTAGTCTCCTCCACCTGGGCAATGAAGAAACTCATGGTCACTAGAATAAGTGAAGGAAAAAAAAAAAAAAAAAAAAAAAGAAAGAAAATAGCCCTGCCTCTACCAGAACCACAGTAATCTTCCAAAAATGGAAACCAGATTGTGTCACTCCCTGGTTCAAAAAATTAAAGGGCTCAACACTGCCTTCAGGATAATATCTGAGCTCATTAGCAGGACACCCAAGAGCCCCCTTGAGCCAATCTCTATGAGCTCTCAGATCTCTTCCTCCTCTTTCATACCTATGCTCTAGCCACATGAACTGTGTCTGCTTCTGGAATATGTCATGTATGTCAAACAAAGCCCTTGAGGTCTTTGTTTACATTCCTCCTTCAGCCTGGAATCTTGTATCCCCTGTAACAACCTCTTCTTGTTTTTCCAAACTTGGCTCACTGGTCATGGGTTCTAAGTAATTTTTCCTGTTCTCTCCCCACCCTCAAGTGACTATTCCCTCCTTTATGTCCCACAACACCCGGGACCTCACGCTACCAGTATCTGAGACCAAGTCTTATTCAATTTCACGTTCTCATTACCAAGGAGAGTGTGTTGTGTGTCTGCCAGAGTGAGCCACTGTAGGTAGAAGGAAAGGAAAGATGGAAAGGACAGACACAAAGGAGAAGTAGGAAGCTTGGAAGTGGCTGGGAATAAATACCAAGAAAGTTTGTGTGACCCCAGGGGTCGAGGATGGGCAAAGACAGTCTTAGGGAGGGTACAAGAGAATGAGGAAAGGATCCTGAAGGGGAAGTGAGAACAAACAAGAGTACTGAACAGGTAAGGCTGAAATCTAGGAAGAGAGAGGGAGAATTCACTTAAACCAACATCCTGGCTCACAGACTATTCAACAGTAGCAACTCCCTCAGTTCCTGGAGGTGGAAGATCAGAGGACCTTAGGGACGATGAGCCCTTTTTTGGAGGAGAAGTGCATGGATCCAGGTTTCCCAGAGGTCAAACTGGGGCCATCCTCCTTAGTGACAGGAAGTGCGCTCAGAGAAGGACACATCTCTGTGAGGCTGGGAAGACGAAAACACCAGTGGACTTCAGGCAGCCCCACCAATCTGGTCACCAGGGCTAGAATGGGGAGGTTCTGCTGTAAGTAATGAAGCCTGGGCAGCTAGCCCAAGGTAGTGTGGTCGCCACAGCCTCTTGTGAGGTCAGAAAGATGACCAGCTGCCCAGTTTCTTCAAGAAGAAGCACACGGGCTGGTGAGATAGCTCAGCGGCTTAAGTGCCTGCCCGGCAAGTGCGAGGTGCTGAATTCAACTCCCGGTACCCACATACGAAAAAAAGGGCCGGTGATAGCACTCAGCAGCATGGGCGCCTGCTGGCGCGCGAGGTCCTCAGTTTGACCCCCGGTACCCACAAAAAAAAAAAAAAAAAAAAGGAAGAAGAAGCACAACCCAGTCTCTCTTCTCTCATTGGAGTTATCCACACCTAGAACATCTCAAAAAGTAGAAAGAGCCAAATGGGTTCTGCCTCAAGGCAGAAGGCTGGGAAGAGCCTTTCAGATGGGAACTAAAAGGAGCAGCCACTAAGCCTGAACATATGGGTATCAGACCACAGGGGTTCGTCTTACTCTTGCTCAAAGTCAGGGTCTTCTAAGCTTAGTAAATGCCACAGACTATGCTAGCATGGAGGAGAGTGATGAATAATAAGGAAATGGTTCCTCCCTGGAGGACCTGCCAGTCTAGGGGAAAGTGTCACTGAGGAACTCCACACCGTGCCGCTGAACAGATGCCTGACTACTGGGGTGGCGGAAGGACAAGGGAGCACCCAAGGGGCTTACCCCACCCCAGGCTCAGTGATGGCCTGCCTGAGCCTAGAGCACAATTCTTCTTAGAATGCCCCTTCAGCTCCCCTGCCTATCAAAGATGACATCCTCTCCTAATTCACAGAAGGGAAGCCATTAGGTGGGTAATACTCTTAAACAAATTTACCAACTTCAGCACCTATTATTTTCCTTCTTCCTAAAACCAACTGCTGCACCTATAATTTGGATCCTTCACTTCATGCCTTTCTAGGAATTCTACACCACCATTTATCCATTTTTCTCTTCTATATGATCAACCTGTCCTTCTCAATGGGATTCAAAACCTCACAACTTGAAAACAAAATAGTTTTTGGCCTGATCCTCATCCACAGCCATTGTGGGTGGCTCACTGGTCTCTCTTTTCTCCCCCACACAGGCAAATTTCTTGAAAGAGTTCTCTACTCACTGTTGCCATTTCCCCACCTTTCACTCCTCGGCCTTTTCTAATACAGCTTTCATTCCTAGCACAACTCAATAAACAGTATTTACCAAGGTCAGCATGACCTCAGTGTCATGTAATCCAGTAGACACTTGCTCATCTTGGTTATACTCCCAGCAGCATTTGACCCATGAACCCTTCGTCCAACTTTTTTCTTTTCATTTTTTTTACAAAGTTTATTTGGAAAAGTAAAAGCGAAGAGTAAGGGAGAAACTGGCTCTGCAAAGTGAGCTTGGGCTGAGTAAAAGAGGAAAAAGCAAGATAAAAGTACACCCTGGAGGACACAGGGTGGGCTATAGTGAAGAAAGCCATGATATGTACAGATACAAATTCTCTATGATGAATGTGATCATCATGTGTATCTAAAATGTGCCAATAAAATATGATTAAAAAAAAAAAGAAAGAAAGCCATGATAGCCTCATCCAACTTTCATACATCGCTTCCACACTCTAAATTTCCTGGTTTTCTTTCTGTACTTCTGGCTTCTACATGTTGGCTTCTTACACACATTTGCTGGCTCACCTTCCTCTACCAGCCATTACAGGTTGAGTTTCTCACAGCTTGTTCTCATTCCTTTTTTCTCTTTCCTATCCTCTATTCAGCATATGTATTTAATCATACTCACATTTCAGTCTCCACCTATATACACTGATGACTCTAAAATTTATATCTCCATTTCAGATCCCTCATCTGAGCTCCAGACTTTCTACTGAACAGTTCCATTTGGATGTCTCCAATGCCCCTTAAACTAAAATGCCATTCATATTTCTCACTGCCGCCCCCTAAGTGGTTCTCTTTCAGGATCTGGGATCATGGAATGATATGACCACCCACCCTGTTATGCAGACTAGCGAGAGGGGTATTATCTTTGATACACCTTTCTCCTTCACTCCCTATATTCAATCTGTCCCCAGGTACTGATCTAAGAAATTTTTTCTGGACTTCATCTATACTGCACCTCCTCTACTAACAACAATCTACACTGGGGTCAAAGGCCTTAAGATTGAAATTCTTAGCATAGCCTAAACTGTCCTGCTTAGCCTGGCCCCTGCCTGCCTCCCTCCTATCCCGAGCCTCATTTGCTTACTTTTGATTCCTCGAAGACCTCACGTTTTCTCTTTGAACATGATTTTCCTTCTGCTTGGGACTTGTTTCCCTACTCCTAATTATTCCTACTCTTCCTTCACATCTTAGTTCAAACGTCATGTTCTCAGAGAAACCTTCCTTGACCCTCTCTCCCTACCCTCAAGCCAGTTTCGTTTCTGTTCTTGTGGGCTCTCAGAGCACCTTCATGATTGTCATGGCTGTGTCTAGATGTCCCCCAAAGCCTCATGCAGTCAGAGCAGGGGCTTTTCAGAGGTGGCTGGATCTAGAGTGTGTGGTGCTGAGATCAAGGGTGTGTGGTTACTACATCAGTCCACCGACTGGTTTGGCATAATTCTGGCTAGGATTAAGTGTGTGAGTGCTACACCGCCCTAATCCTGGTAGCCTGGATACAACATAAGGGACAGAAAGAGGGCTAATGTGCTCTCACCTGCCTGCTTGCTGTGGGTTATTTCTCCTCTTTGATGCCCCTCTGCCATGCCACCCTGCCTTGGAGCCACCTGACTATGGACTGAAACCTCTACAAACTGTGAGCTAAATAAACCTCTCCCCGTTTAACTTTGGGCATTGGGTATTCTGTCTCAGCAACGAGAAAAGTAACTAAGACAATGGCATTTATTACATTTGTAATGTTACTCTTTTTTATTTTCCTCCTAGATTATCAGCTCCACGAGGACATATGTACACACATATACACATATACACACACACACACACATATATATATATCCAGTATCTAACCCAGTACCTGGTATATATTAGGTGCTCAAATCCTATTTGTTGAATGAATAAATATCAGATGCCTTATCTTAAGCGACCATTGTGAGTGCTATGTTGAGAATACCTGAAGGGACATAAGCAAGAGGGTATGTTATTAGAGCAGTCAAGAAAAATAGGATGATGATCTAAATCAAATTTAATGGCAGAAGGGATGGAGTAAAATAAGTGGATTTGAGAAATATTTTGGAAGTGGCTGTGAGAGAATTTGGTGAAATTAGATGTAAAGGGGTGAGGGAAAGGGGTTCATCTAGCATGTTGCCCAAGATTCCAGCCTGGGTAACTGATTAGGAAGTGGCCATTTCTAACATTTGAAGGAAGAACAGATTTGGAAGTAGGGTGGACAGGAAATCAGGGGAGCTAATTCAGCTTGGAGTCTGTAGCTTGCAATTCCTGTTGGATTTCCAAAGGGATGTCAAGAAGACAGCTGGATACATGAGTCTGGGATTTCAGGAAAGCCGTCTGGATCAGATATGTAAATTTGGGAATCATCAGCATATGTATGAAATTTGATGCTTTGGAAGTGAATAAAATACCCAGGGAGAAAAAACTGGCAAAACGAAAGAAGACAGCTCAGGACAGAACCAAGAGCATCATCAACATCATATAAAGAGGGAGGGAGACCAAAGAAGAGAGGAGCAGCGGACAATGCCTAGGAGAGAAACTGGGAACACGCTTCAAGGAGAGTGAACTGACACCAATAGAATAAATGCTGCTAAAAGGTAGAGGGATCGCAGGCGAGTGTCCACTGGAGTTCACCACAGGGAGGTCGCCGGTGACCTTGGCACAGACAGTTTCAGTGTATGACAGGGACAGAGTGGAGTGGTTTTAAGAATGAATGGGAAGTTGGGAAGTGTAGCCAACGTTTTGGCTTCGAAGGGTGGGAAGAGCTGTCCACAGCTGGAGGGGCTCATATGGCAAGAGACACACGGGCAGATTCACAATAGATTCGGAATAACCTCTGAACTGCAGGTGGGGAAACTGCTCCTGCCAGTGCTAGGCCTCCCGGCAGAGCTGGGGACACAGCCGGCCCCAGGGCACACCCCTCAGTCGCCGAGGGCAACAGAATGCGGCTTGACAGATCCCTGGCCTGGGACCCCTGCTGGAATCCCCGTGCTCCGCCTCCCACCCCACCCTAGCCCACCGCACCCCACGTCCCCTTCCGGGCCCTGGACCTCCCCTCCCCCACCGCACCCCTCCTCCCCTCGCTTCGCGCCCCTCCCCTGTATTCGTCCCTATGCACCCCGAGGAGCAGGAGGTAAAGACCAGGGGAAGGGGCGCTCAAGGACCAAGGTGGACCGGTGGGCCTGCGAGGGGGACGCGAGGGGGCTCTAAGGCGCGCGGCCCGCGGGGATGGGGCCTGGCGGGACCTGGGCCGCGGCGGGGCAGGGGCTGCAGGGCCAGGCGGCTGCCGGGATCGGATCTGGATCCGGCCGCGGGGCTGGGCCCGGGCTGGGGCAGCTCCTACCTGCGCGGCGAGGCCCCAGGCCCGGGAGGCGGAGGTGGCTCAGGCTGCGGGTCTCGGGCTCCGCGGCGGCTTCTCCATCACAACATCCCCCGCCCAGGAGCGCGCAGGCCGCGGGGCCGCGCCCTGAGCGGCGGGGGCGCGCGCGGGGAGGGCCGGGGGCGGGGCGCCATCTTGGGCCGGCGCGGCGCGGACGCGAGTCCGTCCCTGCGGGCGGCGCGGGCCGCCGCGTCCCGGGGCCGCGCCCTGCAGGACCCGCGCGCGGCCGCAAACGCCTGGGCGGCCCCGCGGCGGCACGTGGTTCCCACGTCCGCCCGCGCGGCACCGCCCCGGCCCGGAGGCCGCGCGCTCTCCCCGCGGCCGCGCTCCCGCCGCGCTGCTGGGGAGGCGGGGGCCGGCGTCGGCGTCGGGTGAGAAGAGCTCGCGTCTGTGGACCGCGGGCGCGGCACCGGGCCCTGTGTTCGCCGGCCCGCAAGTGCTGATGCTCACGTCTGCCCTGTGCCATCGCCACAGCTATTATGCTCATTTTTCAGAGGCAGATGCTGAGATTCGGAAAGGTAAAGCGACTTGCCCGCGGTCACAGTCAGTGGTGAAGTCGGACTGGAACTCGAGATGTTTCTGACACCCTACCCGTGCTGCTGAGCTGTGACACAGGCCTCGCCCATGTCGAGAATCAATTGCTCCCCGGGGAAATTCACACGAGGGAAGAAGGGGAGAATGAGAATGAAAAATATACAGGAAGTGTAGTGGGGCGAAGTATTTTCTGCAGCCCCTCCCTGGATAGTGGGGTAGATCCCAGTGGTCAGATCCCTGATCCAGAGGCCATCGAGGATAATGAGGGGCAATGTTTTTGTTACCAAGCAGAAACCCTTTAAAGGCTTACTCCACTAAGGCTCTAAGGCAAAAGTTTCAATGTGTTGAATCTGTTAACATACTAACAGCCAGGCGTGGTGGCGCACGCCTGTAATCCCAGCACTTGGGAGGCTGAGGCAGGAGGATCTCTGCGAGTTGGAGGCCAGCCTGAACTATAAAGTGAGTTCGAGGCCAGCCTGAACTGCATAGTGAAACCCTGTCTCAGAAAACAAAAAACGGGCCGGTGAGTTAGCTCAGCGGCATAAGTGCCTGCCTGGCAAGCGCGAGGTCCTGAGGTCCACCCCCGGCACCCACAAAAAAAATAAAATAAAATAAAAATACAAAACAAACTAACAAAAAAAATTAACAATTGACTGGCGATGCACCTAAAACTAAAGGTGTCCAAATCTTCTAAGGCGTTTTACTGGGGTGAAAAATACCCCCCCACACGCACACACACTCTCACAGTCTGGATGTAGCTCACTTCATCCATCCCAGTGAATGGCACGAGCACTTTCTGGCTTGCCCAAGCCAGAAGGTTTAAGGTTGTCTTTGAATATACTTTCACTTGACTTGAGGTGAGTATACATGTTTTAACTTTTTAAAACATGGTGGAAAATTTCAAGTATGTATTTAAAAAGAACAATATAATGGACCTTTATATACCCATCACTCATTTTCAACACTTATCAACACATACCTAAGAGTTCATTATAACCTGGCAAGCACCTATGATATACTATGTCCCAAACCAGGCCCTAGGGATACCAGATGAATCGCATTTGACTGTAACCCACCTGGAGGAGTTGATGTCTGACCTGAATCCTTGAACAATGAGCAGGGATTACCCAGGAAATGAAAGGTGTCCTTTTTCATTCAATCATCCCTTCACTATCTTTCAACAAATAATTATTAGACATAAGGCACTGTCCTTGGTGCTAGGAACACCTAAGGAATCAAAATCAAGTTCCTGCCTTCCTACTGGTTGAATTTAACAGAGGAGAGAGACATTAAGCACATAATTAGAAATGTGCCACTCATGAAGGAGAAGTACAAGTCCCTATGTGAGAGGACTTAATTTGGCCTGGGAGGTTTGGGAGGCTTTCACAGGAAGTGACACTTATGTGAGGGGTGGGGATGAAGGAAGTAGAGATCAGGCAGAAGAGGAAATTATTCCAGGTAGTAGGAGAAATACGGGAAGGCCATTGTGGGTGTTGCTATGGTTTGAAGGTCCCCACCAAAATTCAGGTTAAAATTTAATTTCTACTGTGAGGTGTTAAGAGATGGGACCAGTTGGGACCTTTAAGAGTTTAAGTGAAATAAATCAGATACATAAGCTTAAATATCACATGGTTTCTCTTGTAGAAGAACCCCAAAATATAAAGAGTAAAATAAAAGGTAGAGTTTTGGGGTTTTTTTGGTTTTTTGTTTTGTTTGGTTTTGGTTTTGGTTTTTTGAGACAAGTTCTCAACGCAGTTCAGGTTGGCCTTGAACCCACTTTGCAGCTCAGGCTGGCCTAAAACTCATGACACACCTTCTACCTCAGCCTTCCAAATGCAGGGATCACAGGTTTGTGCCACCACACCTGGCTAAAAGATAGATAATAGGAAATAGATCTTTCTCAAATGAGAAGGGGATCAAGAGATGAAGGAAGGGGGAAGGGAGGATAGGGTAAGAGGGTGAAAAAAGAATTAAGATGTGTACATATACCAACTCTCCGCAAGGGCCAGTGAGATAGCTCAGTGGCATAAGCGCCTGCCTGGCAAGCGCAAGGTCCTGAGTTCGACTTCCAGTACCCACATGCGAAAAAGGGGCCAGTGATATCGCTCAGCGGCACGGGCACCTGCTGGCGTGCGAGGTCCTGAGTTCGACCCCCAGTACCCACAACAACAACAACAACAACAAAAACTCTCCACAAGGAGTGTAATCATTATGTACTGCAAATATGTACTAATAAAAAATAAAAACTCAAAAAAGAGGTAATAAAGGCATGAGGGTTCTGCTCCTATAAATGGGTAATCAATCCATTCATGAGTTAACGGACTAATGGGGTATCTGGAGAGTAGGTCTGTTATTAAAAACCAGTTGGTCTCTGTCTCTTCTATGTACCCCTTTTGCCATGTGAGACCCTGTGCCACCTGGGACCCTGCAAAGTCTCTACCAGCAAGGAGGCCTTCACCAGATATAACCCCTTGACCTTGAACCTTCCAGCCTCCAGAAGTATAAGCTGAATAAACCTCTATTCTTTATAATTACCAAGTATGTGACATTCAGTCACGACTATAGAAAATGAAGTAAGATAGGTGTGAGGATGCAGAGGAATAGTAGAAGAATGCCATAAGAACTGGAAATGCGGGAAGGTGCCAAATCGAGGATGGCTTTGTATGTTAAGCTAAGAGTTATGAACTCTTAGGCCAGTGAAAAATTATTAAAGGATTTGAAGCAGGAAAATGGCATGTTCACCCTTGAACTTTAGAAGATCACTTCTGGCTCCTTAGGGTGAACAGATAGGAGAGCAAAACTGGAATACCAGTTAGGAAGCAATGAAGGTAGTGTAGATGGAAGATGATGATGGCTTTGGATTATATCACTGAAACTAGGGATGGAGAAATTTGTATAGGTTTAATGAACATTAAGGAGATAGAACAGATATTAGTGACCAACTGATTGGTTGGCTATGGAATTGTGGAGAAAAAGATGACTTCAGCTTTTTTTGCTTGAGCAAATGAAACAAATCCAGAAATATCTCTTTACAAATGGCCCATTAGAATATCTGTCCTCCCAATAATCTGCTCAGGCTGCTGTATTATTGAGGAAATATCTTCAAGTTACCAGAGGGACACAGTATGATAGGGATGGGGAGAAGAATCTAATTAGGGTACAAAAAGGAAGGTGTTCAGTTCACATGGTCATCTTCTGCCTGAAGTATCTAACTCATATACAGTCTTTCTGAATTCCTTATCTACTCTTAAGTCTGCAAAGCCTCCTGACCTATAGAGAATCAATCTACATGTGTCCTTCATCCATCCTTTCTGTTATTCTTCCCTTCTGATGTTATCAAAGGCAGAAGAGCAACCAATAGCCTATGAACCACTTTGGATACTGTGAATGGTTCTGACTAATGTGGATCCTTCTGAGGCAGCAATTTTAAAATATTACATTGGAACTATCGTGAAAGACTTGAATTAGAAACGAACCCATCCAGTTATTTCCAAGAGTGATTGCTTTATGTTATTTGATTTGATAAAACAGCCAGTGAGCACTACCAAGCAGTTAGTACCCAAGTCACCTGTGTGGAAAACCAGAGTTTTCATCCCTACTAACACCCCAATTCTTTTTTTTTTATAGAAAAAAGGTAAAACAAAATGTCATAACAAAACAATAGGAGACTAACAATAGTTAATACATTGCATATTGTTATCTTTAAAGTAGTTATTCAGAGTAAAAGATATGGACATTAAAATTTTCTCCAGTCAACATTAGCACAAACCTTCCCTCTCAATGAACTAAGAGATACTAATGATATAACTGACTTGCTTGTTTTTTCTTTTTCCCTTCCATCCTTTCCCCTCTTCCCCCATCCTAGTTCTCCTTTCCTTTTGAACAATTTCTTCCCATCTCACAATATCTATTGTACATTTTAGACCTTATTCACTCTTTCAGTTTCTCACACCAGGGAGACAATATGATGTTTACACATGTGGGTCTGATTTATTTCACTTATGAGTATGGCCTCAAGTTACATCCATTTATCTATAAAAGTCTCAAGTTTATCCTTTTTTATGACTAAGTAGTACTCCATTGTGTAAAAAATGCATCTTTTTATCCATTCCTCGGTTGATGGGCATTTGGGTTGTTTCCAAGATTTAGCTATTACAAATTGTGCTGCTATAAACATGGGTGCACATATATTGCTGTGCTATGATGTTTTTAGGAAGGATGTTTCTGGGAAGATACCCAGAAGGGAAATAGCTGGGTCAAATGGGACCTCTAATCCTAGCTTTTTGAGGAATCTCCATACTGATTTCCACAGTGGTTGTACCAGTCTGCATTCCCACAACAGTGGAGAAAGGTTCCTCTTTCCCCACAGCCTCTCCAGCATTTGTTATTGGTTGCTTTCTTGATGATAGCCATTCTTTCTGGAACACCCCACTTCTTTTTCTTTTTCTCCTTCTCCTCCTGTCTCCTCCTGTCTTTTTTTTAAGACAGGACCTCACTATGTAGTTTAGACTGGACTTTAACTCACTATGTAGCCCAGGCTGGACTTGAACTCACACAGATCCTCCTGCCTCAGCCTCTCAAGTGCTGGATCTATTGACACTTTCAAAGCAAAAGTAGCTTTATCCTCCATTACATATGAGCATTGTTATTATATTGTAATTTTTCTGGTAGATGATCTAATAAATTTCCTTTCTTTTGGTTGGTAGTTTTTATTTGGAAAATCTATGAGGAGTAAAATTTTCTCATGTACTACATGAAATGGAATTCGGAAGTCAGATTTAAGACCTGGTGAGAACTTGTTCAACACCCTTCAACAGGACTACTTAATTCATACCCGGAACAGTATGTAAGGTGTGAAGAGAAAAGGACTGAGAAGTAAACTTCGGAAATGCCAACATTTGGGGAGCTAGCAAAGGAAAAGAAGGCCAGGAAGGAAACTGAGGAGGAATAGAAGGGGAAGTGAAGAATCAGGAAACAGTAATATCATGGAAGATATCCAAGGGAAGAAATACAAATTCCCGTGACTTGATCTGTATCAGCAGAAAAATGGGGGTAGAAGCCACAATTCAGTTGAGCAAATGGAAAATGAGAAAGTGGAATAAATTCATACAGAATCCCCTTTTGAGATACTTGGGTTTGTCTTTTGTTTTGGTTTGGTTTTAGGGTTTTGTTTTTGTTTCTGGGGGCATTTTTTGAGACAAGGTCTCACTATGCAGTCCAGGCTGGCCTCGAACTCACAGTGATCCTCCTGCATCAGGCTCCTGAGTGCTGGGATTACAGGCATACACCACCACGCCCACCACTTGTTTTTGTTTTGTTTTGTTTTGTTTTTTGTTTTTTATTTTTTGAGACAGGGTCTTGCTACGTAGTCCAGGTTGGCCTTGAACTCACTGTGTAGCTCAGGCTGGCCTCGAACTTGGAGCAACCCTCCTGCCTTAGCCTCCCAAGTGTTGGGATTACAGGCGTGTGCTACCACACCCAGCTTGAGATATTTGGAAGCGAGAACAGACAGTAGCTGTAAAGTGATATGAGATTGAAGTTTCTAGTTTTATGGTATGGAGTTTGGTCAAAAACTAAAATAGAATTACTATACAATCCAACAGTCCTGCTATTGGTGTATCCCCTATATACACTGCCTGTATCTACTGGATATAGCCAAAGGAACTGAAATCAATATGACAAAGGGATATCTGAACTCTCATGTTCATCACAGCATTATTCACAGTAGCCAAGATATGGATTCAACCCAAGTGCCCATCAACTGGTGGATAGAGGGATAAAGAAAATACGGTGCATGTACACAATGGAATACTATTCAGCTTTAAAAGGGGGATAGAGCCTGTGATTTGTGGCAAAAATGGGCAAACCTAGAGGGTGTTCTACTAAGTGAAATAAGCCAGGCACAAAAAGACAAATACCACATGATCTCACTTATATGTAAAATCTAACAAAGGTGAATTTATAAAGCACACAGTAGAATGGTAGTTACCAGGGACTGGGGGTATAGGTAGAAAAGGAAGGAATGGGAAGTTGTTGATCAAAGGGTACAAATTTCCAGATAGAAGGAGTAAGTATTGAGATCTATTATACAGTAGAGTGAGTATATTAAAAAATCACAGGCTGATATTTCAGAGTAAGAGAATAAATTGCAAATATCTGACCATAAAAATGATGGGTAAATAAGATGAAGGACATGTTAACTAGCTTGACTTAATCATTTCATGTCATATACATATGTCAAAACACAACAATGTGTATCTCATAAAGGTATGTAACTATTATTAGTCAATAAAAATAATACTTTTAAAAAAATTGAAAATCAAAATTTGAATTTCATCCCTCAGGTTTAAAAAATTCTGTTTTTTTTTTTTTTTTTTTGTGGATACCAGGGAGTCGACCTCAGGACCTCGAGCACCAGCAGGCGCCCGTGCCGCTGAGCGATGTCACCAGCCCCTTTTTCGTATGTGGGTTCCGGGAGTCGAACTCGGGCCCGCGCGCTTACGGGGCAGGCGCTTAAGCCGCTGAGCCATCTTACCGGCCCTTTAATTTTATTTTTAAAGATTGTAGCTGGATGTGTTGGTGCATGCCTGCAGCCCCAACACTCTGGAATGCAGAGGCAAGAGGATCTTAAGTTTAAGCCCAGCCAACTTAGTTTCTTAGCAAGACCCTATCTCAAAATGAAAATCGGGGTAGAGATGTAGCTCAGTGCAAAGGCTTTGGGTTTAGGTGCAATCCCCAGTACCACACACACACACACAAAATAATTTCATGCAAGATAGTTGATAGAGCATAAGTCTGGTAGACATCTCGCCAGGGGGTAGAAGCAGCCTTCCCAAGAATGAAGCCAGCTGAGAGAAAGCAGAGCTCAGGGAGAGGGACTGACAGGTGACTGATAGCATCAATTTAATACCTATACTTATCTCCACCTGACATCAAATCTGTCCATAGATTATTTTAGCTACGGAAGTAATAAATTTCCTTTTTGCTTATGCCACTCTGAGTTTTATCTCTTGCAACTAAGAGCTGTGATGAGTCTGAGTAAGGATGGCAGATATCGCCTGTTGGTACTCGTTTTCACCTTCACTCTTCTGTAATCTCCACCTACCACCACTGTGGGAAAATGAAAACCACAGTTCTCACATTTGCTGGTCAGGGAGTTGGTTCCTATTAAGTCTGAAGGTGGGAAGAAGGGAAAAGCTCTTCTCTTTCTGGCAGCGCCTGTGGCAACATCAGCAGCAGCGGTTCCTGCCTAGCAAAAGTGAAGATGGTTCCAGTATAACAGGAATTAGTGAAAGAGGAATTAGAGTTCTATTAGACAGTAAGGACAGTGTCCTCAAAATGGAGTTGGGAAGCCCAGGATGGAGTCTGCTGAGTCACAACCCTCCACGGACCTTACAAAAACATTACCAGGTGTCCTTCAGCTGTCCAGGGCCTCCCCAGAGCATGGTCAGGCAGCACATTGGCTCAAGGGTGCATGAGGCCTGCATGGGCCCTGAATGAGTACTACATAGATTTGACCCTAAAACTGTTCAGTTCTAGGAAGTTCTAGGATAGTAGTCTGTTCTAGGATAGAGGTCATATTGCTTATACAATGGCCCAAGCTCCCTTCTAAATCCCTTAAAAATTCCCAAAGAGCCTTCTTGTATCCTACTCTAAACCCTTTCCTGGCTTTACTTCTTTTTTTTTTTTTTTTTGTGGGTACCAGGGGGTCGACCTCAGGACCTCGAGCGCCAGCAGGCGCCCGTGCCGCTGAGCGATATCACCAGCCCCTTTTTCATATGTGGGTTCCGGGAGTCGAACTCGGGCCCGCGCGCTTGCCGGGCAGGCGCTTAAGCCGCTGAGCCATCTCACCGGCCCATGGCTTTACTTCTTTACCTTCCTTTTAGTTTCCTGCCTTTACCTCTTTCACTCTAAATTTCACTTTAAATTTGTTTCACTCTACCTCCTTGATCTGTGGTTTCATTCTTCAGCATGGTGGGATGCGACGCCAGCATTCCAGTAATACCAGCATCATTAGCAATACAAGCTCATGCAGATTTGTGAGCTCCAGTTTCTGGTTCTTTGGGCAATACCTTTTCTCCCTTTTCCCCTCTAAATCAAGATTGATAGTAGCTTCTTGATCTCTGGGTAACCCTACATTTTCTCTTGTGTGTCTACAAACCTCCCTACAACTTTCTAATAATTCCTTCCACTAAATCCTTCTTGGTGGAATATATAGAGTGGTCTCTGTGTCCTTATTGAGAAATGAATGATGCAATACACATTCCTATTTTGCATATACATGCAAGGCACACACACACACATGCAGTTCAGAAAGGTTAAGCCTCTCAAATCTACAGGGAGTAAGAGGTTTAGCTGGCACTGGACATAAGACATGTCTGACTAAAGATCTCCAACCTATAGTTGGTTTTGATTATTGTTTTCTTTTTGTTTAATCACTAGATAAAACTTAAAGTAGGGCAGAGAGATAAAAATATCATTAAGGAACTTGTTCAGATGACCAACCTTGATGTTCTATTTGGGCAAGAAAAAGTGGCTTTTAGGGAATGGAAAACAGAACAACAAAGTCAAAGAGCAGAAATGTGGGGCTGAAGTTATGAGGGAAGCAGAGGGTGAGAATAAGTGGTTGTGCTCACAAGTGTGATACTGAGATTTAAGGAATTTCTTCAGAAGTGAAACAATTGTGAGTGATGCATAGGGTCAGGTTTAGCCATAGTAATAGAGTGGCTGGAGTGAGGACATCAGTCTGCAAAGGTTATAGCAACTGAGAGGAAAAGAAGGAAGGAATAGTACCTCTCTTAATTGCTTTTTCATTTCTGAGACACAATACCCAACACACACAATCCTAAGAAGGAAAGGTTTATTTTGGCTCACAGTTTGTAGAGATTCAGTCCATAGTCAGCTGGCTCCAAGGCAGGATAGCATGGCAGAGAGACATGGCAGAGGAGAGATAGTTCAGAGCATGTCAGCAGGAAGAAAAGCGGGAGGCAGTTAAGGAGATAGACCCTTCCAGGCCACACCACCAGTGACCTGCCTCCTCCAACCAGGCTTCACCTCCCAAGTCACATTTAGTTATAAACTCATCAGTGGGCTAATCCACCTATGAGCATATGAGGCTTAGGGGGACATCTAAATATAAACCATAACAGCGTCAAAGGACATCTATGCATAACCACATTTCTATGCAATAATATGCATAGACAGAAGAAAAACAGTACAGATGTGAAGTCATGCAGATGCTATACAGCTTCCCATCCATTAGAACAGCAGCAGGGAAAGGGAGAGACTCTGGTCTCAAGGCTGGCAGTAAAGAAGTAAAGAAGCTTATTAATCATGAAGTATATAGTGGCAAAGGGAAGCTTATTAGCCATGGAGTACAGATTTGAAAGGGCCTATGGCAGTTGGACCTTGTCAGTCTACATCTCCACCCACCAAAGCCCCACAAAGCAAGGGGCCATCAGGTCAGGAGAGGCTGTGCCTACACCAGATGAAGCCATGGACCACAGTCTGGGTTAACTTCCAGGACTTGTTCTTGAATTAATCCAAGGGGTAGGCTTGTCACTGAAAGGTGAGTAATACTGGTATCATACCCATACCCATGGGGCATAAAGCCAATTTTGTCATAAAGGGACATTATTGTGGGTGTATAATACTCAAGTTTATTCTTTAGAATATTTCTATTGATGAATCATTAATTTTAATTTTATGAGTTTTATTATATTTAACAATGAGTACTTAACAGGAAAAAATTTAAAAATAAAGTATTGAATTTTTAATATTTATTGTTTATAGAAAAATCAAAAATTTCTACATCGAAGGTTTTTTAGTGTACAAAGTCTAAAAAATAACAACAGAAATAAATTTCTATATGAACTACAATGAAAATACCAGTAAATCTCTACAAAAAATGACCTTTACTTCAGTTATCACACCTAAGACAGTCTGCACACATGACAACAGCACGTTCCCTACACACGTGTTGCTTACACTGACAACAGGTGTTTTGTTTTCCTGGCCTTTTTGTAGAACATACTTGACATCTCACTGATCTTGCTGTTTTGTCAGGAGATTCTTATTATATTATACAATGCATAGTTAACAGGAACATAAAACATCAATAAAATCAAGTATTAAATTTTTAATGTGTATTGCACATTTAGAATAAATAGCATTTTCACATCACCTGTGTATTTGCTTACAAAACCTAAAAGATAACATCAGAAATAAATTCCTATATGAACTACAATTAAAATACTAATAGAACTCTACCACAAAAATAATCTTTGCGGGCCGGTGAGACGGCTCAGCGGCTTAAGCGCCTGCCTTGCAAGCGCGAAGGCTCGAGTTCGACTCCTGGAACCCACATACGAAAAAGGGGCCAGTGATATCGCTCAGCGGCACGGGTGCCTGTTGGCGCGTGAGGTCCTGAGGTCGTCCCCCCGGTACCCACAAAAAAAAAAAAAAAAAAAATCTTTGCTTCAATTGTCACTCCCAAGGCAGTCTTCACACATGACAACTGCATGTTCCATGCACAGGTCTCAATTACACTGAGAGCACATTTCCTGTGTGGCAGGCCATTCTTGTCACTTCTTTTGTCTTCCTCTTTTGTCAGGAGCTTCTTACTATATTATACAACGTGTACTTAGCAGGAAAATAAGATATCAATAAAATAAAATATCAAATACATAATGAGTGTTTAGAATAGACATCAACATTTTCACATCAGCTATTTACTTGCTTACAAAAACTAAAAGATAACATCAGAAATAAAAATCTATGTGAACTACAGTGTAAACACAAACTAAAGTCAACCACAGAAATAACCTTTGCTAGGCAATTCTGGGCAACAAAAGCAAGGCAGGGGGCATCACAATCCCTGATTTGAAATAATACTATAAAGCTACTGTGATAAAAACAGCGTGGTATTGGCAAAAAAACAGACCCGAAGATCAATGGGACAGATTAGAAGATGCAGAAACAACTCCAGGCATACTAAGCCACCTTATCTTTGACAAAGGTGCCAAACACATTCACTGGAAGAAAGATGGCCTCTTTAATAAATGGTGCTGGATGGGCCGGTGAGATGGCTCAGCGGCATAAGCGCCTGCCCAGCAAGCCCAAGAGCCCGAGTTCGACTCCCGGAACCCACATACGAAAAAAGGGCTGGTGATATCGCTCAGCGGCACAGGCGCCTGCTGGTGCGCGAGGTCCTGAGGTCGACCCCCAGTACCCACAAAAAAAAAAAAAAATGGTGCTGGAAAAATGCCGAAGATTAAAATTAGACCATATCTTTTACCGTGCACTAAACTAAGTTCAACATGGATCAAAGATCTAAATATTAAAACAGAAACATTAAATCTCCTGGAAAATAGAATAGGTAAAACTCTTGAAGACATTGGTGTAGGCAGACTTTACTAATAAAATCCCAGTGGCACAGGAAGTATCACAAATAATCAACAACTGGGATCTCATGTTATTGAAAAGCTTTTGCACAGCAAGAGAAACCACCAACAGAGTGAAGAGACAACCCACAACGTGGGAAAAAATGTGTGCCAGCTATTCCTCAGACAAAGGATTACTATCGAGAACACATAAAGAACTCAAAAAAATGAGACCTCCCAAATTTAAAGACCCAATCCAAAAATGGGCATCTGAGATGAATAAACACTTTTCAGGTGAAGAAAAACAAATGGCAAATAAATATATGAAAAAATGTTCAACATCACTAGTCATTTGAGAGATGCAAATGAAAACAACACTGAGATTCCATCTCACCCCAGAAAGAATGGCTATTATCAAGAAATCAACTAATAACAAATGCTGGAGGGGCTGTGGGGAAAAAGGAACCCTTCTCCACTGTTGGTGGGAGTGTCGACTGGTACAGCCACTGTGGAAATCAGTGTGGAGATTCCTCAAAAAACTAGGGTTGGAGGTCCCATTTGACCTAGCTACTCCCCTTCTGGGTATCTTCCCAGAAGAATTAAAAACATCGTACCAGAGCGATATATGTGCACCCATCTTTACAGCAACACAATTTGTAATAGCTAGATCGTGGAAACAACCCAAATGCCCATCAACTGAGGAATGGATAAAAAAGATGTGGTATTTTTATACAATGGAGTACTACTCAGCCATAAAGAAAGATAAACTGGAAACTTTTATAGGTAAATGGATGCAACTCGAGAAAATACTCACAAGCGAAATAAACCGGGCGCACATTTTTAAACATCATATCGTCTCCCTAGTATGAAAATGCAATTTTACTGTGACTATTCCATTCCTTAGTCTTCTATTTTTACCTAGCTTTTACATGGCTTAATCTTATACTGAGTAATGTTTTTCTCCAAAAGGTATTTGTACATTCTCTAATGCTTGAGTTTGTTAATACATGAGAATGTTTACTTGTTGTCTTTAAAAAAAATAAATTAATTAATTAAAAAAAAAAGAAATAACCTTTGCTTCAATTGTCACAGCCAAGGCAGCCTTCACACACGAAAACTACATGTTCCATATACAAGCATTGCTTACATTGATCATACATATATTTTGTTTTCCTGTCCCTTCTTGTTGTTATTGTTGTTGTTTTTGAGACAGGATCTTGCTATGTAGTCCAGGCTGGCCTCCAACTCACAGCAATCCTCCTAGCTTGGCCTCCAACTCACAGCAATCCTCCTAGCTCAGCCTCCTGAGTGCTGGAATTACAAGTGTGCACCACAATGCCAGGCTTTCTCTTTGAGACAGGGTATTGCTATGGCATCTAGGTTGGCCTTGAACTCAGTATGTAGCCCAGGTTGGCCTCAAACTCATGCAATCCTCCTGCCTCAGCCTCCTAAGCGCTGGGATTATAAGCATGTGCCAACAAGCCTGGCTCCTGTCCTTTTTGTACAGCACAGTTGACTTTTTTTTTTGTTTTCCTGTTGTCATAGTAGGTCTTTGTGATGTTGTGCCTGCCTGTTCACCTGTCAACTCACCAGTGTGCTCCATAATTTTTTTGTGTAGCTCCCTGAGCAAAAACATTTTGTTTTTTCTCTGCTGTAAACTATTTCTTAGGAGTTCCAGTCCCATTCCTCTAAGAGAATTTCTCTGGTATTTTGCACTTGTTATTTTCTTTGTAAACTATCAAACTATTTATGACACACTTATAGGGTTGAGTAAAATACAACCATTGGCCAACACTTTGTGTTTTGAGTGACATCATAGATGCTGCATCAACATGTACTCTGCTTTGGTTTTGTTGTAGAAAGTTTCCATCTCAGGCTTCCTTTTTGTCAAAATTTCCCTATCAATATTTCTATCATGGTGCAATGTTGACATCAGCAGTACCAGTTTGTTTTTCTTTGCTATATATGAGGCCAATGTTATAGCTTTTGGATATCCAAAGATTATACTATACAATTCTCCGTTTTGAAATTGCAACAGGAGCAGCTACTGAGACACAGCTGGCTACTATTCTGCTAAAGTACAAATTCACAGTAGAAAACTATAGGATGGATTGTTGTAACCCAATGTTATACCCTACAGTTAAAGAGGTAATTGGAGCTAGGACACAGAACCTCAGAGTAAAGGCCCTTGCTAGAATCTCAGTTATTTTTTGAGCCTAAAACAAACCAACCACCTACCTCAGCTACATTGGGAAGGTAGAGGAGGAAAAGAGTCTCATCTAGCCCCAGTTGTCTGTAATCTAGGCCTAATCCCCAGTCAAATGATTGTCAGCAAGCTGGCAACCTAAACCTTTGGTCAGTTTATGAACTAAGTACTTTATCTTCTATGCCAGCAACACTCACTGGCCCAGGAGATTGAAGGGCTTGGTCAGATCCTCTCTGCTGGCTGAGCTCTTATGTTCTGCAAATGTGTTTTGTGGTGTCATGTCCTGAACCATTCCTTCTCTTCCCCTCCGACTTTTCTCTGACACATAGCTGGTGTCTTGGTTACCCAACTCCATTCCACTTGTTATGCTTACCTCATGGCAGCCAAACCCTTGTCATCTTCTGTCTGACACGCCCCCCCAACCCAATAAGAACCCTCCATGGCAACTCTGAGCCAATCTTTGCACGTGCACAGCCACCCCAGGCTCCGTGGCTCCTGATGCCTTGGAGCCAGTTGGTGGCCAGTTGTCAGCAGGTTGAGACAGAGTCCTAGTTCTGCCTCTTGCTTTGCGAGCTCAGCAGCTTCTCTTCCCACTCTGCTCTTCTTTTTCTCACCATGTCTAGATAGACTGGAGAAAGCCAGTTTGTGGTCTGCAGTTAAGAATCATCTATGCAGATCTGCGCCTTAGACCTCCCTTCATGCTTCCCATAGCCTTGCTTGAGTTTAAGAGCCTCAAAGAGAAGTTGCTTGCTGGGGACCACAAATTCACAATGGCTAGTTTTCCATACTTCCATAAGGGATGAACAGAGGCTTGGGATTTTTGGTATCACCCTTCTGAGATTTCCCATTATTCCACTGGGGGTGGGCCATCCTCTCCCAGCTACTAAGACTAAGACTACTGAGACTAAGGATGCTCCAGGGCCAAATCCTCATTACTTTAAAATCACCACCACCCTCTGAGTCATCCGATAATCCTCTCCTCAATCAATAAATGCAAGGGTTCTGGATGCCTCATGGCCTTTCGTTCCCCATAAACGACTGGTCATCCCGGATCCCGGCTGTACTACCATTTTGTCTCTTGCCCTTTCTTTCTTTCTTTCTTTCTTTCTTTTTCTTTCTTTCTTTCTTTCTTTCTTTCTTTCTTTCTTTCTTTCTTTCTATCATGTGCCATGACACCTGGCAGGAGATTGGGGCTCACTGGAGGGGTCTCCGATGATTGCTAATTTTTCAACTCAAAGAAAATTGTTTTGTAGCAGCACAATTCACAGTAGCTAAATTATAGAAGTGGCCTATATATGCCCACCAACAGATTAATGGATACAGAAAATGTGGTATATATACACAATGGAGCACTACTCAGCCATAAAGAAGGATAAATTTGAGTCCTTTGTAGGAAAATGGATGGATCTTGAGACCAAAATTTTAAGTGAAATAAGTCAGATGGAGAAGTTCAATATTATATGGCTTCTCTTATCTGAGAAGCCCAGAGTATAGATAATTTTAAAGGCAAATAAAGGAGAGATATAGAAAATGGGGAGCTAAGATTTGTTGGCAATGGGAAGGAGATCTGGTGAAGGGTGGGGAGGGGAGAAAAAAATGATCAGGGTGCATGCTGGGCACAGTTGTGAACACCTGTAATCCCAGCACTCAGGAGGCTGAGGCAGGAGGACTGCCATGAATTTGAGGCCAGCCTTGGGCTACACAGTCAGTTCAAGGTCAGCCTGAACTAGAAAGTGAGATCCTGTCTCAAAAAAATCAAGATACCATACATGTATATTACCAGTTCCCCAAACTGTATGTAAAATGTATGTAATCAGTATGTATTGCAAACATAGTAATAAAAAATTAATTTAAAAATAAAAAATTTGGGCCGGTGAGATGGCTCAGCAGTGTACGCGCCTGCCTGGCAAGCGTGAGGGCCCGAGTTCGACTCCCAGTACCCACATATGAAAAAAGGGCCGGTGATATCGCTCAGCGGCACAGGCACCTGCTGGAGCGCGAGGTCCTGAGGTCGACCCCTGGTACCCACAATAAATAAATAAATAAATAAATAAATAAAAAATTTAAGGCCAGGCATGGTGGCACACACCTGTAATCCTAGCATTCAGGAGGCTGAGGCAGGAGGATTGCTACAAGTTTGAGGCCAGCCTGGGCCTCAAACATAGTGAGTTCAAGGACAGCCTAAAGTACATAGTGAGACCCTGTCTCAAAAATCCAAAAAGTAAAAAATAAAAAATGTAAAAATAAAACCTAAATTTAAAAAAGAAAGAAGATTGTTCCACAACCAAGTGTCTACAAGTCAAATGAAGAAGCAATCTGGCTTTATCAGGAGAAAGGTGAGGTGGTGGGGCTGGGCTGGGTTCCCATCCAAGGCTCCTTAGTGGCTGCAGCCCAGGAGGCTGGCCACCCTCTGGGGCTGCGGGAGCATCTTGGCTGCACTCAGTTTCTCCACATCACTGTAACAGTATGCATTGGGGCCCTGGATGAGGTACACGCTGGGACCACTGGCAGAACATGAGTTGAGGCCAAAGGACTTTTCCACACACAGGGCTCCATCAATGTTCGCATGGGGCCAAGAAAGCTCTGTCCACGTGGCTTGAGCCCCCAACTTCAGGTCCAACCACCATAGCCGCCGACCTGGGCAGAAGACACCAAATGTAACACGGCTTCCATGTCATGGGGCCCTGACTTCGCCCTTCTTCCACCCTGGCAGGGATCTGCGCCATAGAGAGGTAGCAGAACAAGTCACCCTTTAGTCCCCAGAAGCCCTCACCTGCCATGACGTAGAGCTGAGAAGACTCAGGACAAGTAAAGGCTGCATCCACAGCCGAAAGGCTGATCCCATGAGGGCCCCCAAGCTCCTTCTCCAGCCGCTTCGGATAACCACTTACAAGGGTGTAGCCTCCCTTTGTCATGAAGACATATACCTGGGTGCCCTGGAGGACAGAGCGACAGAAATCAACCCAGAGCAGGATATTCGTGTCCCAGTTTCCACCTCAAGCCTCTCTCCCGGCACACACCTGCACCAGGTAGAGTTTATCCTCCCAGGAAAAGGCAGCATCCACCGTTGAAGGGCCCTGGGGCCACTGATGAGCGATGGGCCAGCTATGCCACCCATCCCGGCTGGTGTCCAGACGCCAGTAGTGGGCCCCTGTGGGGTATCAGAAGTAGCTCTTGTGTTGGGGGTAAAATTCCGGGCTAGTGGCAGATTCAGGGATGAGTCATGAGAGGGACAGAATGCATCCAGAGACCAAGAAAGAGGAAGCCAGGTGAGAGGGAGAAGTACAGCAACGTCGGGGACTGTAGCCCGACTGGAGCTGGGCAGCAGGGCTGTGACAGAAGAACCATGGACAATGGTGGTGACATTCTGAGGTAATAAGGCTTGGTGGGGGCTCCCTATAAATCTCAGAGGGCAGAGATGTGGTTACACATAACGAGATCCAGCCACCAGAAGCTGAAAGGGAAGCACTACGACAAATTTCCACTGCGCGTCCTCGCCCTGGCTGCTATGCTGATCCTGTGAAGTAGCAGGAGAATGAAGAGTAGCCAGGCCTGCACCCCATTTTTCTTTTTAGCACCTCATTTTTTCTCCCCTTTTCACAACTTATTAATGGAATTATCTAGGCCCCCATTGATCCTCTTTTCTTCAGTCTGCTTCAGTACATTTCTGTTTCTTCCCTCTGTTGAAACTGTTCTCGTCAAGATCACCAGTATTTGCCAACCTTCCAAGTCAATTCTGTCTTCACCTGAATCTGCCTCCCAGCAGCATCTGACTACTTACTGCCCCCTTCTTTGAGTATCTTGTTTGAATCTTGGGTCCTTTGATACCAGCCTTTTCTAGTGTTCTTCTCATCTGTTTGACTATTCTCTTCAGCCTGAATCTAAAGATTCCTCAAGGGCCGGTGATATAGCTCAGCGGCATACGCGCCTGCCTGGCAAGCGCGAGGTCCTGAGTTCGACTCCCTGTACCCGCATATTAAAAAAAAAAAAAAGATTCCTCAAGAAACTAAAAATAGAAATTCCATTCAACCCAGCTATTCCCCTTCCAGGTATCTTTCCAAAAGAGTTAAAGCTGTCATATTATAGTGATACATGCTTACCCATGTTTATAGCAGCACAACTCATAAAAGCTAAATCTTGGAAGTGGCATATATGCTCATCAACAGATGAATAAAGAAAATGTGATATTACACACAATGGACTATTATTCTGCCATAAAAAAGGATAAACTTGAGTCATTTGTAGAAAAATGGAGACACCTTGAGACCACAATGTTAAGTGAAACTAATCAGACACACAAGCTTAAATCACATGGTTTCTCTTATATAAGAAAACCAGAATATAAATAAATTAAAGAGCAAAATGAAAGATAGATAATAGGAAACAGGGAGATAGATCTATTACAGGTGGGAAGTGGACCAAGAGATGGGGAAGGAAGGGAGGTGTGATGTTATGTACATGTACCGATTCCCCACAATGAACCTAGCCATTTGTATTGCAAACATGTACTCATTTAAAAAAAAAAAAATCAGCATCCCCTAGTTTGGGCCTCTTCTCCTTCCTCCCTCTCTCCTCTGGTAATAACCTAGTTCTGGGGCTTTAAGTACCATCTATAAGCAGGGGACTTCCAATTAGTTCTCTTTAGTTCTCCTTTTAGTTTTTTTTTTTTTTTTTTTTTTTTTTTTGGTTATTTTGTTTATTTGTTGTGTTTTGAGGCAGGGTCTCACTATGTAGTTCAGGCTGGCCTGACCTCTCCTTTGAACTTCAGGCTCAAACTCAATTCCCTATCTGACATGTTTACTTGGTATCCTTAGGCACCAAATCTAACTTTCCAAACTGACTCCTTCCCCCACAACAGACACACAGACACACACAGACACAGACACACACATACTCACACTCCCCAGTGTTTCCACATTTTAGAAAAAGAAACCACCTGCCCCCCAGTTGATCAGTTCCCAAAAGCTGAGTTATTCTTTTTTTTTTGTGGGTACCGGGAGTCAAACTCAGGATCTCACGCTTGCCAGGCAGGCGCTTATGCCGCTGAGCCATCTCATCAGCCCAAGCTGAGTTATTCTTGAATATTCTGAGTTATTCTCCTTTCCCTTTACCGTTCTGACCACTATCCAATTTATCAGTAGATGCTGTCTGCTCCGCCTCCAAAATATGTCCTGATGACTTCTTGCCACCTCTGCTGCTATTTTCCCAGTCCAAGCTGTCCTCACCTCCACCCTGGACAAATGCAGAACTACTGGCCAGATCCTCTGTTATGCAAGCATACATTTATAACTGATGCTCCCCATGAAGCCAGGATGGTTTTTTAAAAAAAAATAAGTCAGGCCATATCATGATCCTTGTCAATTCTCTTGGTTTCCTTTTATGGTTGAAAATCCTTACTAGGCCTGAATAATCCACACCCCCACACACACACACAGGTCGTCGGTTTGGTTTGGTTTGGTTTGGTTTGGTGTTTTTGAGACAGGGTCTCACTTTGTGGTTTAGGCTGGCCTTGAACTCACTAGATAGCCCAGGCTGGCCTGTGAACTTGCTGTTATCCTCCTGCCTCAGCCTCCCTCCCTATCTCTTTCAAACCACCCACCTACTCCTTCTGTGTTCCAGCTACAGTACCCTTCTTTCACGATTCCTCCAAGTATCGCTGTTTGTTCTTTCTAAAATGCTTTTCATTCAGGATTTTCTATGGTTAGTTCCTTTTCATCACTGAAATACTAGCTCAAAATTCATCTCTTCAGAAGAAAAGGCCCTCATTTTCCTCACCTCTATCTCATTAATCAGTCTCTTTACACCACAGCTCTTAATACTATGTGGGAGTATTCTCTCTCCTTCTTCCTTGTTGTCCTCTCTCCCTAATGGCTTTATAGGGCCAGATGTCTTGTCTTCTGTGTTGACTATTGTTTCTGGGGCTCTAAAACAATGCCTGGTGTCTCTCAGGTGCTTAATAAATGTATGTTGGGTAAACACCTGTTGTTCTTGATACAAACAAAAGCTGTGAACTCAGTTTGTAGGGGTGGCTGACCATTCATCTTCCCCTACTGCTGTACCTACTCTGCTCAGGGTCCCTATGTGGAGAATAGGGACCCCATGCTGAGTAGCTAGGTCACATGGGTGTTCTCGTCAAGACAGGAGTTCTTTCCTCAGCTGGGTATTTTTAATATAATGATGTTATCTCCATAGCTGTGTGCCCTCTCAATAGCTATGGAACATACATAATACTTTTATGAGTTCGCCTACATTGTCTTTATAGTCACATGGTTTTGAAGTTCTGTGATTTCTCCATGGCTGAGTGCTCTCTATTTCTGTGTGGTCCTATGACCCCATTCTCTCTCTCTCTCTCTCACATAGATTCAGTTTGTCTGTGTGTTCTCCCGAAGGTTTCATGTTTTCACCATAGCTGATGCTTATGTTTTCTTACTCAGTGTATGTTCTTTGGTTAACCGTATATTGTCACTACATGCGCATGCTTCATTCCAGCTGTATGTTCTTACAGTGCACATTCCTGCACAGGGGATATGCCCTCCATGTGGCTATGGTTTTTCAATAGAACTTGGTAGTCATGACCGATGAAAAATTTGTCTTGGAGTTAGGAGCAAAAAGTATTTCATTTTTCTATGTTTTCATCACCTACCCTACTTTTGTATCTGATCATACATACATCTTAGGCTGAGTGCAGTGTGGTTATTCATGCCCTCTCTTGGGGATATTAAGTATGGAGCATGACTCATCATTGCCTATTTGACTAATCCTGGAGCATCTCTAGGCATCATTAGATGGTTTTTACCAGTTGATGCCACAGCTCAAGGAATGGGTGTCACCACTGAACACTCAGAGGAGGAAACTCCTTGAAACCACCTTCTAAATGTCTGTGATGCTCAACACTTACTGTCTGGTTTTTAGCAATAGGGCTATCTCAACCCCAGATGACGCTTTAGTGCAGAGGCCTGGACACAGGAACCAGTCACCTGGGGAAAAGATGGAGCTCTTCAAATTCAATGCAGGGGTAGCCAGAGTACTCAGAAAAACATGCAAGAGCAAATAGATACAAGGTGGCCTGGAGACACGGGAAGTTCAGAGAGCAAGGGAGAGTCAGAGGACTCAGCAGGGCACTGGGCAAGGGAGCCCTGAGGAGTCACTGGGGTCCGGAGCGGTTCACAGAGGACACAGCCATGGGAAGTAGACAGGCCTCCATTTAGAGGCCCAGGCAATGACAGGCAAGGTTGAAAAACAGGAGGATGTGAAAGGGCATGTGAGGAGTGGGGGATGGCAGGGACAAAACACATGACATAGTGTGTCGGAGAAAAGTACAGGGATGAGAGGCATAAATGAAAGAGGCAGAAGGACAGACATGGGGTGCTGGGGGTAATCTCTCACCACTGAAGGCATAGGTGGCACCATGGTTGTCAGATACCAATGCAGACAAGACTAGACTCGGGCTACAGCGTGACATCTCAAGTTGATAGTGGGTGCTGTGTCCATGGTCAGTTCTATTCCTGTGGCCTAGGGGGAGAAATAAGTGAGGAGACACAGAGGTAGGCCAGAGGTCAGAGTGGGGTTCAAGGTGGATGAGATGGCTGGGGGTAGAAGGAGTGTGGGCCCCCCCGTGTGAAGACAACAGGAAAAGCCACAGTGGAAATGGGGCTAGAGTTAAGGCCAAAGTGTTGCAATCCTGAGTTAAGGGTTATGGGGCACATGGGTCTGGGGCTTTCTCACCTCTGCCAGGGCAGGACATGAAGTAGTCACGGGCATCCAGAGGGTATCTGGCAGGCACCTCTCCCGTAACAGGGTTGAAGCGCAGGAATTGGTTACCCTGGAAGCAGTAGTAGCGGCCAAGCCACCGCAGGGCAGAGGTGCAGTTCCCAACAGCTGTCCAGATACGCTCCTTTTTGGTTCCTGTAGCCAGGTCCCAGAACCATTCGCGGTTACCTTTGTCCAATAAATCAACAAGCATTGTGTAAGGCCAGGTTATGCTTTCCTTTATGCTCTCACTGGGCTCAGGTTGGATTCGATATAGTATCAGCCATGTGGAAAGCGCAGCCCAGGGAGACAATCGAGGAGACTGTGCACACAACAAAATTCAGCAGCGAAGTGCATATGATCAGCTCAGAAAGGAGTAAGGGAAACTTTCTCAGGGAGGATGATGGCTAAACTAAAATCTGACATAGGAGTTATAAGGCAGTCAAGAGGGGGAGATGAAACTTTAGAAAGAGGAAAGAGCCTGGAACATGAAGAAAACTGAGTGTATCGGGGACAGTATGAGAGGTGATGGCAAACTTTTCAGAGCCTTCACTGATACAAACATCCCGCTGCAGCACACATGCCATAGGTTCGATGATCTCTGGTATAGAGTTTCTAGAGCTTAGTATTCAAGGTAAGGGCATGATAAGAGTCAAAGCTGGAGGATCACTGGGGGTTTAGTTATGGGGGGCCTTCTACGTAAGACTAAGGAAGAAAAAATGTGTCCTAGGCTTAGGATCATGGGGAATAATGGAGGATTTTTAATAGAATTACACCCAGTTATGTTCAACAAAATGATTCCTCTCTTTCTCTTACTTGACCTCTATTCTCTAACTGGCTTCTCTATTTTCCCCCCTTATAAAGCCACACAGTGATTCCACCACCACCATCATTAGCAGTGTCACTACCCCATCAACACCAACCCACCATGATGCAGGTTTTGGATGTCAGCCCGGACAGACCTTGGAAGAAGAGAATGCCTTCCTCCTGGCATTCTCCACGGTGACATTCCACAGCTGCATCCAGGGGGGATGGGATTCCAGGAAATTCATCTTGGAGTAACACTGGATATCCTTTCTCCTTCTTTTCAGGAGGGTACACCCAGACTTTGTCCCCCTGAATGCAAACACACTCTTCTTTTAACTGTGCACTCCCAATACTGCCATTCTTCATTCATATATATTTTTGATCTATTACTCTTATACAGTGATCTCCTGCAGCCCCTCACACTTTTAGCCCATCTGTGGACAACAGAGCACTGCCCTCTGCACAATACATACCCTCAGTTTGTGTAAATACAGTCACTATTTCTACAATATACACATATCTGGTTATGTATAACCACATAATCCTATGGCACACTTAATTACAATGCTATCACATTTGACAAATATATCTACAAATAGTCATCTTACAGTTATCCATTTATTCATTTGGTCATTTATTTATACATTCATTCAAGAAAGTTACTGAATGACCATTATATGCCAGATATTATAATCAAGATCCTATCTTTGACCTCAAAGAGTTCACTGTACAAAAACAGAAACAATTCCTACCATCCTAGCCATGCAACACAAAGAAGGAATGCCTAAGTCTGCCTAGAAAAGTCCTGGAAGGTGTCACAATGGAAAGGAAGCATTTGCCCCACGAAGTGAAAAATGAGCAGGAATTTTCCAGGACAGACAAGCGAGGAAAGAGTGTTACCAGCAGAGGGAGCAGCATGAAGAGCCAAAGCCCAAGGAAGCACAGTGTGCCCAGAAAACTTTACATAATCTCCTATGGATGGCACACAGTAAACACAGCAGGGGAGGAGATAACCGAGGGTCAGGCCCAAGAGACCCATGTGTGCCCGGCTTGCAGGAACCAGGCACGTGATGGCACTTTTACTGAAACAGGGAACAAAGAGGAAAGGAATTCAGTTTGGGCGCTGCTTGATTTGAGGTGCCCATAGAACATCTAAGTCAGAGACTTCTGCCAGGAAATTGGAAAGGGCTTTCTGGAGTTTGAGAGAGAGATAGCCAGACCTGGTGTCCACAGCATGGAGAGTCCTCAGAGCTAGGCAATAGTTGAGATCACCCAGGAAGAGTGTACGGGAGGGCTAGCAATGGATCCCCATGGAACATTTGGGAACTGCTAAGGATGGGACGGCTAAGAAGAGGGGGAAACAAGGCAGGAGGGAAACAAAGCTAGTCATCAGGGCCAGCCCAGCCACAAAGCTTTGGCAAGTTAGAAGAAGGTGCCCCTCTGAGCAGATACAGCTTAAGACAGGGTACAGGATTCAGTGAACATAGTAATCTGTATTTTATTCTTAACTCCTTTGGCCAGGTCCGACTGTGTTGGGAACAACCTGGCCTGCCATATGAAAAGGACCTGACCCAGGGTCATGGAAGCCAAGGGAAGAGGTTGCAGTAGGGAAAAAATGGCCACCAGTGTTAGGTATAGCAGAGCCAGCCAGAACTAAAATTACGAGTGAAAAATAGGCACTGGATGTTGGGCCTTCTAGGCCACATGCACACACAACCTCAGCTTGCTTTTTTTTTTTTTTTTTTTTTTTTTGAGGCAGGGTCTCACTATGTGTCGTTCAGGCTGGCCTTGAATTCACTATGTAGCCCAGGCTGTCCCCTGCTTCAGCCTCCTGAGTGCTGGGATTACAGGTATATGCCACCACATCAGGCCTACCCTCAGCTTTCTTGGGAAAAGAAAGCACAGGGAAAGGAAACCTGATGTCTATTGGTGTAGTGTGGGCCCTGCTATGATTTGTGTCCCCCAAAGTTCTTTTGTTGAAAACTTCATCCTCTGTACAACAGAGGGACCTAATAAGAGGTGGTTAGGTCATCAGATCTCTGCTCTTGTCAATAATGTTATTATCACACTAATGTGAAAATGGGAGTGGGTTAGTTACTGTAAGATTGGGTTGTTGTAAAAGCACGTTTGGATGCTTCTTGCTCTTGCCCTCTCTTCTGCCTTTCCGCCATGCTATGATGCAGCACAAATTCCCTCACCAAAGCTCAACTTCCCAGATGCCAGAACTGTAGGCCAAATAAATTTCTATTCATTAAAATTATGTAGTCTCAGGTATTCTGTCATAGTAACAGAAAACGGACCCAGGCCCTGACTTGAAGGAAGATTTCTGGTGTGATTCCAGCCCTTTCTGGGCCAGCCCTGACCCTGGCCCAGCAGTACCTTGATCAGGAAGACACTGTCATGGCCACGGCGGAATGCTGCATCCACGGAGCTGTTGAAATTCTTCCACCTCTCTGAGATTAACTCCTTGGTCCGTTTGGGAATCTTCCATATGAATTCCCCTGAAAACCCACATTCACTGAGGGATCCAGAACAAACCTTTGGCCTACTGAGGTTGTTATAAAGAAGCTGTCGGAGGTATCCTCAGATAATTCCCAAGCCCTCTCACAGATGGAGACACCCTCTGTGAAGGGGACTGAGACTGAGGTCCTAAATGCTCCAACCCCAGTCCCTCCTACCTTTAAAAAACAGCATGGTCCCATTGTCATCCAGGGTGGCAGCATCAAAGCTCCAGCTATCTGAGCAGTATTCTGGGGTAAGGTAGGGAGATGGCAAGGTAAACAACCAGGAAGATGATAAAATGTAGATACAACCAGGCAGATTGACAGACTCAAGGAGCTGGGGCCTCACCGATCACATATTGGTCTGTCTTGGTCCCACTCTCACCTTCAGTGACATTCCCATGTGCACTAGTCCTAGAGGGAACACAGGCAGATATCTGGGTCCATTTGGACCAATCCATTTCTCTTAGCTCTTGACCGAAGCCTAAACACTGGCCCTACCTTTACCCAAGCCCAGACCACAATCCTCCATCCCTAGTCCCAGCTTTACTCACAGAGGAAGAGGGCTGGCAGTGGCCAGAGACCAGCACAGGCCCAACAACGCAAGTACAACTGGTGCTCCCGGTGCCCTAGCCATGGTGAGCTGGAAAAGCCACGAGACGCCCTGGGTGCTGGGTTGAACTCCTTAAATGGAATCAGCAGCAGCACCACCCCCACTTCCAACCTACGGGGAGTGATCTGTCTCCCAGGACTGCGACAATATTGGCTGATTACATCACTGCAAATAAGGTCAGGGTCTGGCCCGACTCCCTCTTCCCGGCAGTAGCCCCCATCCCCCTTCAGCAAAGTGTCAGCGACGACCAGCCCACGTCGCTCATAGCCAGCTGGGATTTTCGTCATGCTGGCAATGGGTCTAGGTGTCCAAGAAGAGGGTAGACTGAGGATCACCTTTTCATGGTAGACTTTATCTCCACGGGGGGGGGGCATTTTTGTGTACTAAGTGGCAAGCCCTACTCAACCAGAGCCCTAAAGCACCTACAGACTAATGTATACACTTAGTAACCACAAACAGAGACAAACTTACTTAGAAATTCTCAGAGAACAGCCTTTTCCAAGCTCCACGAGAGCCTTCCTGTGTGCCCCCAGGCCTTTTCACCTTTAACCCTAGATTAGTGACTCAAGGGGCAATAACGTCTCACTGTTTCCAAATGTTCAAGCCTGGTGCCCAGCCTCAACACCTGCCAGTAGAGTGCTGCAAAAGCTTGAGAAGGAGGCTGACAGTATTGAGGCCAGATCAGTTGTCTCTCTTCAAAGTGCGCTAGAACCACCAGTAATTAGTTTTTCTTGGTAAGTCTTTCCACCTTAGGGGGAAAATGCTTTATTTGCCTATCGCAGAATAAAATGGTAACTGGGATTTCATGATATTTTCAGCTGATTTCCACTTACAAGCTACCTTCTCAGTGAAGGAGGATATTGACTACCATAACCAGCCATTTCATGCTCTTGCTTGTGTCTTGTATGTTGCTTACCAAAACTTGAAATTACATCATCTATTTACTGGATTGGTTTTTGTTTGATTTTTGGGTTGTTTGGATTTTTTGTTCATTGGTTTTGCAATCCTGGAAATCAAATCCAGGGCCTCAGGCATGCTAGGCAAGCACTCGACCACTGAGCTACGCCCAAGCCATTTTTTTCTTTATCATTACATCCCTGCCACCAAAAATGGTAGATAATAGGACTGAGGATATAGCTTGCCTAGCATGTACAAGGCCCTGAGTTCAAGGTCCCAGCACCACACTAAAAAAAAAGCATATGATAATTGCCCAATAAGTGAATGAAAAAATACATTCCAAAAGCTAACTAGTGTTGCTAGTGTTGCAGTCAAACTTCTGACAATTTTCTTCTTGGGTAAATGTAATACTAGTAATGACCATATGTTATGATGGGAGCAGATGAAACCTAGGGGCCACAGATTCCCTTGTCACTGCCCTTGATCTGATGGTCCTGTTTCTCTCGCCAGTGTCCAGTCCTACTTGCCTCTGTTTCTGGGATCTCACCTGCCATATTTATTACCTGCTATCCTCAGTACTCCCTGGGACTACTCCCAAAGCATAACTCATTTTCATCTGAGATTTGGCTACTAGGTCAGGAGGGAAATTATGGATAGAATCAGATGTGGGCCAGGCTGAGGTTCCCAGACCCTTGCTCCCTACCTAAGCCTAAAATCCCTCTATATAACTTAGCAAAATCTGAGATTTTTGGTGCTGAGATTGAACCTAGGGCCCTGATCATGCTTATCACTCACTCTACCATTGAGCTACACCACCACCCGAGATTCCTTGTAAAAGTTCTTTCCAACAAGAAAACAATGATTTGGGGAACTTTGGAAACATACCACCAGGCCTCTGCCACTAGGCTCAATATATTTTCCTGACTTACAAATGAAAGCATAATGTTAACATCATTCCCTCCCTAAGTCAGTGGGCAGAGCTGGATTCCCTATGGGCGATGACACAGTTCCTAACCCCCGCCTTCTCCCATTGCAAGGCATCTCTGGCTGGACCAGATGTTGGGCATTGGGCACTGGGAGCTCCTACTGCTAGACACCCCCCCCATCTTTTCTTTCCCTCTTAGCCTCTGAATCCTTATATAACTTTGCTAGGATCTTCCTGCCTAAGCACCCAGGGACCCTCCATCAGCAACATCCTCAACAATTAATTCACTGCCAACCGCCAGAGCCCTGTTTACATGTCCTATAGGTACTGCTATAGCCTGCCTGAGGAGATAAAAGCTTTCACCCCATGTCACGAACACCCCCAAAAGAGCCAGAGTGAAAGTTTCTGTAGTCCTATTACTGATGTGCTGGTCCAGGGATCAGTCTCCATTTGGCATAGCAAGGGTCTTTCAGGAGACACTGCATATACACTGGGTGATAGTTTTCTAGCTTGGACTCTCTTTTGCTGCACAACTCTTCTTCCCTTCATAGCACCCCGATCCATCTCTGGCAGAAGAGTGCTTAATAATCCCTTTCATTGTCATTTCCCAACCCTCGTGCTTGCCCCCAGGATGTCGTAAATACATTATCAGAGCCTTCAAGAACTAGGCCAGCAGAGTCCTCTGCATGCTGACAGTGCAGGTTGAAGCATGATTCTAGGCAGGAGTTGAGAGGAAGAGGATCATGTCCATTTACAAACTCGGGGCTGTGGATGTGTTGGCCACTCTGGAGCTGGTCATGGGGCACAGGGCAACTCTTCTTAGGTACTCAAGCTAAGGCTGGCCCTACTTCTAAACCCCTCATTGGAAGAGGGAGCCTCTGCCCTAGGCTGAGAAGCTTGTCCATATTTGTGCCCGAGCGCCCCCTGGAGGCCGAAGGAACCAGTGCACTCCTACCCTTCAACAGGGGACACAGCCTGGTTTTTCCTCCCTGAAAGAGGCTCTCCACAGCCTTCCTCCACTACGCCTCTTGCGGGCTTAGTGGCAGGTCCCTTTCTATGCTTTCTCTTCCTCTGCAAACTTCTGCTTTCTACAGCAGAATAGGGACCTCAACCTCTTACTTGATTTCCTGAAGAATTCCAGCCCGGAGAAATTCAACTGTGCCATTTTTGGTGTAGTCTTTTCAATCCTCCTAACCAGCAGCCTCTCATTTCCCCCAGAGGGAGTCTAAATGTAGGCCTGCAAATATCTTCCGGGACAGAGCTTCCCCCTGCATTGCCGTATTTAAGCTGGACACTGGCCCATTTTCCCTTGGGATGGCTACATCCAACCTGCCAGATGCTGTTGATCTGAGTTCTCTGACCTCAGTCATTTCTTCTGTGGCCCCCTGGGAGCTGGGAGTGCTGGGCCTGATGGCTTGGTTGTGTACTGCAGAGCAGAGGCTGGCCCGCCCCGGGGTAGAAGGCTTAGGAATAAAGCTTCATGCAGCTAAAAAGAGCTCATTTCTCTCAAACGACCCCGCTAGCATAAGCATTTTCTCTTGCTCTGTCTATAATGGATCTTCTGAACTGTCCATTTTTGTTTCTCTATGAATAATCATTCATTCATATCTTTGGGGCACCTGTGTGTGTCTAGCATTGCATTCATCACTTGGTACAGATTATTTCATTAAGATATTGTTTCATTAAAATGTATCTGGGGCCGGTGAGACAGCTCAGCGGCGTACGCGCCTGCCTGGCAAGTGTGAGGGCCCGAGTTCGACTCCCGGAACCCACATACGAAAAAGGGGCCGGTGATATCGCTCAGCGGCAGAGGCGCCTGCTGGCACGCGAGGTCCTGAGGTCGACCCCCCGGTACCCACAAAGAAAAAAAAAAAGATATATATCTGTGGTTTGAATTTTTTTGTCCCTTCCAAATTCATGTGCTGGAAACTTATTCCCCAATGTGGTAGTGTGGGGAGGAGGGCCCTAATGGGAAGTATATAGGATTATTGCCACTATAAAAAGGGCATGGGGGAGTTAGTCCTCTCTCTTCTGTTCTGCCATGGAAGAAACAGAGTTCTTCCTCTCTAGATACCAAACCTACTGATACCTTGATCTTGGACTTCCTATCCTTCAGACCTGTGAGAAATAAACTTCTGTTCTTTATAAATTACCCAGTCTCAGTATTTTGTTATGGCTGCATAAGTGGACTGAGGCAGTGCTGAGTCCTATGTTATGAATGAGGAAATCAACATTAGGCATTTTAGCTAAATCACATTATTATCAAGTGGTACAGCCCTAATTTAAACCCTGGTTTTCTGATTGCTTAAGGTGGCTCCTTAACCCTATGAAAGGGTGTGCTATAAATATTTAGCAGCTGCTCTTTAGAGGGAGAAAAGCCCTGATTTGTAACATTTGCTGACTTATACAATACACCTATCACAGCTAATCAAGTTGCCAATGAAATGTCACCAGAGTTGGGAAGACATGTGCAGTAGTGGATTACCACCACACCATACAGTGGATGTAAAGAACCTCAGAGCACAGGTAATAGTAAAATGAAGTGAAACAATCAGGAAGTGATGAGCTTTCAATTATCTTCAGCTTTAATAAAATTTGAGTGTAGTTTAACTTTTAATAATGATGGACTGGGGCCGGTGAGATGGCTCAGCGGCGTAAGCACCTGCCTGGCAAGCGCAAGGGCCTGAGTTCAACTCCCGGAACCCACATACGATAAAAGGGCCAGTGATATTGCTCAGTGGCACGGGCGCCTGCTGGCGCGCGAGGTCCTGAGTTCAACCCCTGGTACCCACAAAATAAATAAATAAATAATGACGGACTTTTAACAATCAGCTCTCAACCCTCCACTCTGTGAAAATTTAACAATCAGCTCTTGTGAACGTGTGAACCAGTGGCTCCAGCCCCCACTGTCCACTGTACTTCCTGCATGTACAGAACAAAGACGTGATCTGCTTTTTTCTCGTATATGTCTTTGGCACCTAGAATAATGCCCAAAATATTGTATCTCATAAATACTGAACCCTGTGATTCTTACTTCCTAATTATACATGAAATCTCTGTCTTCTCCCTAGTACAAAAATCATCTTCTCTTTTCTTCATGCCCCCATTATCCTCCCCTACACCTTCTCCAACTCCCTCTTAGTCCCTTCCTCTTGACTAAAAATAGTCTCCCTTCTACTTTCATGTCATCTTTTTTAGATTCTACACATTTGATACTTGTCTTTCTGAGTCTGGCATATTTTACTTAACACGATGATCTCCAGTTCCATCCACTTTCCTGCAAATGACAAAATCTTGCTCTTTACAGCACAACAATACTCCATAGTGTATATATACCACCTTTTCTTTACTCATTCATCTGTCAGTGGGTACCTAGACTGGTGCCATATTTGGCCTATTGTGAATTATGCCACAATAAACACGATCATGCAGATATCTCCACAATAAGCTGACTTTAATTAATTCTTCAGATATATACCAAGGACTGGAACACCTGAATCAAAGGGTAGCTCTATTTTTAGTTTTTTGAAGAACCTCCATACTGCTTTCCACAGTGACCACACTAATTTACATTCCCACCAGTAGTGGAGAAGGGTTTCTTTTCCCTCCATATCCTCACCCACATTTGTTTTTTATATCCTTGAAGAAAGCCATTCTAACTCGTGTGAGATTGAATCTCAGTGTAGTTTTTCTTTAATTTTTATTTTCATTAGTACATGTTTGCAGTTCAGAATGATTACATTTATCAGAGGGAGTTGGTATATGTACACATCTCAGTTCTTGTTATGTCCCCTTCCCCTCTCTTTCCTTCCTCCATCAATCTCTTAGAGGTCTCCTCATTTGCAAAAGATCTCCCTGTTTCCTATTATCTTTTATTTTGTTCTTTATATTTTGGTTTTCTTACATAATAAAAACTATGCAATATTTAAGCTTGTGTCCAATTTATTTTACTTACCATTATGGTCTCAAGGTGCATCTATTTTCCTACAAATGACTCAAATTTATCCTTTATAACAGAGTAGTACTCCATCGTGAATAAATATCACATTTTCTTTATCCAGGCTTTGCTGATGGACATACAGACTACTTCCAAGATTCAATGTAGTTTTGATTTGCATTTCCTTAATGGCTAAAGATGCTGAACATTTTTCATATCCTTACTGGTCATTTGTTATTCTTCTTTTGAGAAGTGTCTGTTCAGTTCATCTGCTTATTTATTGATTGGGCTATTTGATTATTTTTTGGCAGACACCATCTTTTCTTGTCTGCCCACTCAAATAGCCTTCCTGCTTCTCCTGCCCCTCTGCAACACAATGATCTCCTGCCCTCTTCATAACAACACAATGATCTAAAAAAAAAAATCTGAGACCACCTTCTGTTCCTGCTTAAAACCCTTTTCCTTGAAAAATCAATTCTAATTCTATTACCCGGAGAACACCACTATGATCCTTTTATTATCTATTCCAGCCTTTTTCTAATCTTGTTACACCCTTCTTAAAACAAAGATATGATTTATAAAAACTTTTTTCTCAACAGTATCTCAGATATCAGCTTTTTTTTTTTTTTTTGGTAATGGGAATCAGACTCAGGACCTTGTGCTTGCCAGGCAGGTGCTGTACTGCTGAGCTATATCGCTGGCCCAGCATTTTTTAAACGTGCATATACTTCCAGTATATGTTTTAGCAAAATTTTATGTAACTATTTCCTGCTGATTGGACATTTAGGTTTTTCTAGGATGCTTTTTCTTTATTAAAAATAAAGCTGTGGCCGGGTGTGGTGGTGCACGACGGTAATCCCAGCACTCAGGAGGCTGGGGGAGGATGATCACAGCAAGTTCGAGGCCAGCCTGAGCTACATTGTGAGATCTTGTCTCAAAAAACAGGAAAGAAAGCAAGAAAGAAGGGAAGAGAGAGGGAGGAAGAAAGAAGGAAAGCAAGCAAGCAAGCTCTGATAAACATTGGTTTACATACTTCATTGTGCCTGTGCCCAATTATTTTCTTAGAATACATTCCTAGAAATGGAAGACGACAGATGATTTTCAAGTATCCAGACTTCAAGAGGAGCAGTTTAGAGCTGTTGAACTGCTTTCCGTTTTTTATTTTCCTTCCTACCCCACAGAATCACTGTCCAGCTGCCAATTTGTTTCATTGGGCACCCTACTCCTCCTACTGCTTCAACATTTTTTTTTTCTTTATGTGGGTACCAGGAACCGAACTCAGGACCTCACGCTTGCCAAGCAGGCGCTTATGCCACTGAGCTATATCACTGGCCCTGCTTCAACTTTTTGCTGGTTTACTAGTTATACTCCAAATCAAACCCAAATCCTTTGCTCAAGCTAAATGATCCAACTCAAGTCTAACTGTCTGAACTGGTTCCATTCCTCTCACCCACCACCCTCCTTCCTGCAGCTTCCCTGGCTTCCTTTCAGATCCTCAAACACACCAAGACTTCTAATCTTAGGAAGTGTGTACCTGCCCTTCCTTCCGATATCTCTGCCTCCTTTTCTTAACGCCCTCCACAAATTTGCAGGTCACTGATTAAAGAGGCTTTCCTTGTCCACCCCATTTAACACTGTGCTCTCTATCAATGTCCTCTATTCTTTGCCTTCACAACTTGAACTCAAACTGTCATTACACATTGAGCTCTCTGCCGCTTTTTTGTCTCCCTTTTCCACCAAACTATAAGCTCCACAAGGGCAGGGACCACTTTTGTCTATACTCCCAGGGCCCATCATTCTGTCTGACCAATAGTACTAAGCAGTAAGTGCTCAGTAAGTAACTGTTCAATGAGTAAATGAACCTGCAGGTCACATATGACCACAGAGCTGACCATCAGACAGCCCTATGTGAGCAAGGTTCCCATGCAGGACCACCAAATAACTTTCTTACCTGCCTCAGCAGAGGCTTCCCAGTGACCCCCAAGTCTGTGAAGTTCCTTTAAGACATATACCAAGATAAGGGTGGCTTCCACCGCCAAGCACCACTTGTATCTACTTGAGCCCAAGGTCTGATCTGAACTGGAAAGAAAATACCCAGTGTAGATGGATCTAGAAGGAACTGAGTGACCTACTCTGAGACACCTTTTGCTTGGCTTAGGGAGACTAATCTGCTATCTATGAAAATCAGCCCTAGTAGCCTATTCTTGGCTTGGCCAGGGAGCCACTTAGGGCTTCCCACCCAAGGAGGGTTGCCCTTATTGGCATTTTATTCCCCTGCCACATTGAGCTTCTCACAATGTACATGAGAAGTTGAAGGCTGGTAACTTTGAGCTTCCATTCTGCATTACTTCTTTGCTCAAACTGGTGGTGCAGAGGAGGAGCAGACCATCACCTGAGAGCTTTCTGGAAGATTCACTGGTACTGAGTGACTGACAATAGAACATGCTTCCTCTTCTGGCCAGGACACAGGCTCAGGCAATTCTGCTTATAAATGGAGCCAGAAAAGGCCCTACAACACCTGCCCTAGAGCCTTCAGGGAATCCATCTGTCTCCCCACTTGGCTACCTGGTATAAAACAGAGTGGACGAAAAAGATAAATACAACCAAGGCTGCCTTATGGTCCAAGTAGTGGCTCCTGACCTCCGCAAAGCTCCCATGGTCTTCCACAGGTCTGTGGGCAGCCCCTCCTATCCTGGGCCCAGGAATTATGCTGTCTTGGGCAGCCTTCCCAGATCCATCGTCCCCCAAATTATCCTGAGTGCCTTCCCTGCCAGTGTAAGGGTCATAAGGATGAGTAAGATACAACAACTTACCAGTTAGGAGCACGACAGCTACAGACTCAAGTCTGGGCTCTGCTCTTCATCAGCAATATGACCTGTTTCTGTGAGCTTCAGTCTTTTGTAGGAAGGAAGTACTCAGAGTCCCTATCTCCCTCTCTTCCAGGTCACTGAATGCTGGTTTTAATTATCTCTGGAACTGGCAGCCAAACTAAGACAGATTACAGCTCTGGGTGGGGTGGGTAGGTGAAAGAATCCTCCTTCCACTGTGGGGAAAGGGCTGCAACCTTGGAACAGAGAGCAAGGGATGGATCAGAACTCTGGTTAGCATGAAAGTTAGCTACGGAGTCTCCCATGACCAGTTACCACCTGGGTTGGCCTCAAGTCCTTAGCCCAGGCTTGAGCATCAAAGATTGCTTTCACACCCTGGAATGGTACTCCCTGCAGCTGCTGGCTTTGCTCTGGGTATCCCCTACTCCTCCTCAGCCCCAGGGTAGACAGGCAAAAGACTTGCCTATTCCTCTAAGAGATGCAGAAATGCAAAGCCCGAGCATGGGGATTTTGCAGGTTGTTCATTGTCCCAAGGGCTCACCCTCTTCTTGCTCTCCTCCCCTAAAGTTTCAAAACACCAGGACCCACTGGCGAAGCTGGGTCCCCTGTGTGCCTGCTCACCCACCTTCCAGTGGAGAGCTAGTCCCAAAGATCCCCTCACAGCCCACCCCACAAGAACCCAGCCAAAAACATCTTGGCGAAGACATTTATTTAATATGGGTGTGGGATGGGGTATTGCTGTCTCTGTCAGTGTGAACAGGGTGGTAGGGAGACAACCAGAGGGACTTCTATCCTGGAGTAAGAGGCTGTTCTGGCCCCAGGCTGGGGGCAGAGAGCAGACTGAGGGAGGAGGGGAAGTGTGTAGGGGGAGGGTGAAGCTCTGCACACATCCTTGGGACCACAGTCCAGGCTCACCCAGTCACCAAAGCAAGAACCGAATAAATAAAGTGCAACCGTGGGGTAAGGGGAGGAAAGAGAGGGCACCGGGCATACCCACGCCCGCGGCCCACATTCAGTGCTGCCAGGTCTGGCCCACCTCCCAGCCAGACCCTCTTGTCCAATCACCCCTCTGTCCATCCCTCCATGAGCCAGGCAGGGCCCCTGTGCAGCTACTGGAGGTAGCGATAGGCCTTAAAGCAGTGGTTGCCAGCATCAGCCACCACCACGTGGCCATCGGAGGTCAGTGCCAAGCCCTGTGGGCCGTACAGTGGCTCTGCAGATGTGTTGATATAGGACAGGAAGGAGCCAGAGCTGTCGAACACCTGGGGAAGGAGTGGAGAATGGAGGAACAGGCAAGGTCAGGCAGATGAGAGGCTGTGGGGGAAGGAGTACAGCAAAAACCTCATTCCCGACCATCCCAGAGACCTGCTCACCTGGATGCGGCTGTTGCCCCAGTCGGCCACGATGATGTTCCCATTGGAATCCACGGCTACTCCTGTAGGGGCATTGAACTGGCCGTTGCCCTCTCCATGGGAGCCAAACTTGAAGAGGAACTCTCCGTCGGCACTGTACACCTGGTGGGGGAAGGGGCTGGGGACTGGGCATCTGGTCTCAGGGAAAAGCAGACCCTTGGAGGACGGGGGAGGGGGGTGTCCAGAACCAAGGACCCCTGGATCTGTAGCTGCAGCCCAGACCTTCTTCCCAGGCTTCACATCCATGCACCCTGCTGCCTCTTGGACATCTTAGGTGACGTCCATTAGGCACAGCACATCCTCCCGGGGAAAGCAGCTGTTCCAAGTTCTCTATCTCAATAACCAGTACCACCTGAAGGAATCCAACCATCACCATCCTGGTCAGGCAGAGACTACCTTAAATCCCTTCCCCCGCTCTGCTTTTACACCTGCTACAGATGTGTTGTCATGGTCAGTAAGGCCCAGTAAGCACAGCGTAAGCACAGCTACACCCTGTAATTCCATTGTCCAGCCCTGCTCTTCACAAACAACACACAACTCTTTGTACGTCCTCAAGCCTGCTTCTGGGGTGGATAGCCACAACTCCTTTGCACTGAACCTGCCCCCCCACAATCCCAATGTGACTTTTTCCTTCCACAGTCCCCCATTTCTATGCTCATGACCCTACAAAGACCCCACAGCCTGTATGAGAGTTGCTGGTCTGGTCTCTGGTGCCAGAGAGGTCCCTCTCAGGTTTGTTCTGAAATAAACATTTCCCGTTGAGCTCGTACCCCTGCTTCTTTTCCTTTTTCTCCTAACACCACCCAGCTCCCATGAGACACTCTTCATTCCACCTTTTTTTTTTTTTTTTTTTTTTTTTTTGTGGGTACCGGGGGGTCGACCTCAGGACCTCGCGCACCAGCAGGCGCCCGTGCCGCTGAGCGATATCACCGGCCCCTTTTTTCGTATGTGGGATCCGGGAGTCGAACTCGGGCCCTCGCGCTTGCCGGGCAGGCGCTTAAGCCGCTGAGCCATCTCACCGGCCCTTCATTCCACCTTTTTCTCTGCTTTGACAGCCAACCAATTAATGTAAACGATTCTTTCTCAAATTCCTCTCTGAAATGTGTACCCTATGTGTACATTGCTACACTGCCGCAGCTTTATCATGGCCCGGGTTCTCATTTATTCGTTGTTGTTCAGACAGGGTCTCACTATGTAGTCCAGACTGGCCTCAAACTCACAGCAGTCCTCCTGCCTCAGCCTCCCAAGTGCTGGGACTACAGGCATGCACCACCATACCCAGCTTTATCATTTCTCATCTAAGACACTGCAAAAGACTGATCTTCTTGCCTCTAGTCTTACCCGAGCCACAGTGATCTTTCTAAGATACATAGGATTGCATCACTCCCTCCCTGTCTGCAATCCTTCAAGGATTTCCATAGCTTCTGGGAAGACAGCAAGCCCCTTGGCACGGTATACAAGCCTCATCCTCACCTTGCATCAATCCCCTCAAATCTATTCTAAATTATTGTTTGGTTTGCCGGGGGGGTGGTTACTGGGGATCGAACCCAGGGCATTTGCACTGAGCCACATCCTCAGCCCTTTGTTTTGCGGCAGAGTCTCAAAAGTTGCTCAAGGGCCAGTGAGATGGCTCAGCGGCATAAGTGCCTGCCTTGCAAGCGCGAGGGCCCGAGTTTGACTCCCGGATCCCACATACGAAAAAGGGGCCGGTGATATCGCTCAGCGGCACGGGTGCCTGTTGGCGCGTGAGGTCCTGAGGTCGACCCCCCGGTACCCACAAAAAAAAAAAAAAAAAAAAAAGTTGCTCAGGCTGGGCTTGAACTTGCAATCCTCTTGCTCAACTCCCAGAGTGCTGGGATTACAGGCGTGTGCCACCACGCATGGCTACATTTGGTTTCTAGAACATGCCACAAGGGTGTCCACCTCCTACTCCTTGATCCTGTGTCCTCTGCTTCAAACACTCTCCTCCTTCTTTACCTTCTGGTTAGTTCCCACTTAGGCTTATGTCTTCCCCTGAATCAAATGCTTCTGCTCTGTCCTCCCACAGTTCCTTGCACCTCCCTGTCACAGAGAATCTATCACATCACTATTTTCTTCTGGTTATTTTCTTCTCTTCCCTACTAGACTATAACCAAGATGACAGGGAATGTGTCTGCTTTGCTCATCAGTGTATTCCCCCTTCTAGCATCGTGCCTGGGAAAAAGTAGCCATGCCATAAACGTTTATTTGTTCAAGGAATGACTTCAAGGGGGAGAAAGGAGACTTGTGGAAGAGGAAAGGACGTTGGGCAGTAGTCATGGGGGTAAGGAAGACACTGACCTTCACCGAATGATTATGGAAATCCGTTACTACGATCTCATTCTTGTTGTTCACAGCCACAAAATGAGGCCCTGAAAATAGGAAGTGTTCTTTAGGGCATTAAACTGAGGTTCTGGGAGGGCAAGGGAAGAGTATCTAGAATGATAAAGCTAGGGTGTTAGGACAGGACTGGGGTCACTGGGGCTGAGATAAACTGTCTTTAGGATGATGAAAAGAGGATATTGAAAAAGGGAGCTCTCTAGGGCCAAGATATAGAAGGGGTTTTTAGAGTGAGGGTATCCAGGGGAGTTCTCTGGGACTGGGGTATCTGAAATGATCTTGGATTTGTCCTCCCATACCTGCAAAGTGGCGATCAGTGGCCCCACGGCCCCCAAAACGTCCAACCAGCTTGCCATTGGGCTGGAAGGTGAAGACACAGCAGGATTTGTTGTCGACCACAATGATATGTCCATTCCGGTCCACAGCCACTCCTTTGGGCCCCATGAGGCGGCCAGCTCCAATCTTGGTCTGTAGGAAGGGGACACCAGAAGGGACTTTATCCTGACTGGTGGGGAGAGCTGTCCTGGCCTGGTATCAAAGCATAATGTTGAGCTGGGGAAGAACCAATGAGCAGAACAAGGCAGGATTGGATCACTTCAGGCACTGACCACCAGGAGGCACTAGCATGGTCAACTGAGCTGCTCACCAGGGTACAGAGTGCAGCAACAGCAGCCTCTCACCTTGAACTTGCCCTCAGGGGAGAAGATGCTGACCCAACGGTTGTCATAGTCCGCCACAATAATGTCTCCATTGGTGTCCACTGCTACGCCTGTGGGGCGCTGCAGCTGCCCAGGTGAGCGCCCTCGGACCCCAAAACGGAACTTGAACTGGCCCTCATTGGAGAAAACCTGGAGCAGAGGAGCAAGGGAAGGAGCAGGGGCAGGGAAAACACAATGGGCACAGAGGGAAGGAGCAAGACCCCGAGGGAAGAGACCCCACCCAATTACTCATTCATTCAACCAGCACTCACTGGCACTGTGCCAGGGGCACAGAGGAATGGAATGTGGCACAGACCTTAGAGAACACGCAGCAGAGATATGAAGGAGAGACTGCGAGCACGTGAAGGGGTAAAAGGGGATGATGAGGAAAAGCACCAAAAGAAAGAGATATCTGAACTAACAGCCTACTAAGGATGCCAGATGATGAACCCCAGTCAGCCTGCACAGGAGGAGGAAACAAAGTGCACAGTTTGTGAAAGGCACAACGCCCAGGAGGGACACTGCTCAAGGACCTGTTCTGTGTGCCTGGATTGCAGGGAGGACCCAGGTGACCAATAGGAGCTGGGTTTCATCCTGGGTATAATGAGGAGTCACTGAAACTTTCTGGGCAGAACAGGTCAAGATCAGATTAGCTTTATGAAAGAATACTGTGGCTGCGGGGAGGAGTTAGGACTGGAAGCTGGCCAAGAGTCAGAGGCTGTTGCAGGAGCCCAGGTGAGAAATGCTGATAGCCTGTACCAAGGAAACAGGCTGGAGGGAAGTAGATGGAGTCAAGAGATACACAGGAGGAAGACTCAGCAGGACTTTGTAGCAGACTGGAAAGGGGTAGGTGAGGAAGGAGAAAGTACACAAGGATCTGAGCCTATGAGGTTGACAAGATAATCTTCCGCATGGACAGGATGAAGCTTTTAACCTCTCCCCTTCTCCTACTGTTCCACCTTAGCTACCCAACATGCTCAGCTTCCTTCATCCTAAAAGCACCTTTAATCCTCCTTCCCTCTTTAACTAAGACTTCTGGCTTCTTCTTTGCAGCCAAAACATTACTCACTGGATAATTCTCCCATACTCACTTGATAATTCTCCTATACTCTGCTTTGTTAGGCTCTAGGGACATGAGCTGAATCAATGTCCTTGGAGAACTCAAGTTCTGGATTTGGGCCTTGGCCTTGGTCCTTGGTCCAGACCTGCTCTGTCCTTAGTGGGCTGAGCTCCCTGTCCCAGCCTCACTCCCACGTCTTAAGCCTCTGCAGCTGTTTAAACTGGCCCCACCAACAGATATCACTTCCTCCTCAGGCAGACCCGCCAGCAAGGACCTACCTGGCCAGCCTGATAGCACCTGGGCTTTGCACTGGTCCATTGTGTCAGGACAGCACTTAACAACATGAAAATTGAGGTACCATGGGCTAAAGAACAGAACTGAGGCGGGCTGAAAGGAACTACCAGGTCAGCAATGAAATAGCACATCTGTCTCCTCCAGACTGAGCAGCTCAGTGTCAGGCTCAACACTGATGAGGCTTTGGAGGTCTTGTTCTTCCCATCCTATCTCTTACCACCCTTGTACCTGGCCAACTCCTACTCATTTTTGTTTACTGGTTTTTTGAGACAAGGTCTCACTATGTAGTCCAAGATGGCCTCAAGCTCTACATCCTCCTGTCTTAGCTTCCTAAGTGCTGGGATTACAGGTGTGTGCCACCATGCCTGGCACCATCTTTATATTCTCAGAATTTCCAGGTCATTTCTTCAACCTGAAGAAATTCCAACTCTTGAAACAACAAATACACATAAAGCTAGGTCCTCGTAATATATGTTTTATACCTCTGTTCATAAGAGCTATCACTTTGTGACCAAATAACTTCAGTATCTGTGTCTCTTCTATGAATGCAAGCCCTACATGGAGTGACGACTGCATCTGTTTTGTTTGTTTTCGTATTTTCAGCACTGGTATAGCTTCTGGTACACAGTAGACATTCAATAAACAAATGAATTCCCTAGCTCAGACCCAGACCTGAACTGGACACCTTCCTTGAACGCTCCACTGCTATCTCAAACTACACATGTGTAAAAGTGAACTCATCAACTTATACCTGGACCTCCTCAGTGGCAAACCCCCCCAGCCCACCAAGTCCTACCATTCTCGATCCACGCCCCCACTCTCCCCCACACCTGATAGCTCATCAAAATCTGCCACATTTGCTCCCTTAGTATTTCTACAATCTGCCGATGTCCTAGTTTGGTTCTCAACATCTCTCTCCTACACCTTGGTAGTAGTAAGAGTACATCCTTGATTTCAGGGATCTTGGTGGGGAGAGAAACTAAAACAAAACACCAAACCACACAAGTACAAAAACAAGAAGACAACCAAAAAAAAATCCAATAATTTCAGTACAGTATGAACTGCTACAGCAAAAGGCTGAGGGGGGCCAGAAAAGAACAGGATTAATATTCTACCTGAAAATAAGGGGGACATATTCATGTAAGAGCTGATAGCCAGGCATGCGGCACACACCTGTAATCCCAGCACTCGGGAGGCTGAGGCAGGAGGATCACTGCAAGTCTGGGGCCAGCCTGGGCTACAAAGTGAGTTCAAGGCCAGCCTGAACTACATAGTGAAACCCTGTCTCAAAAAGGAAAAAAAAAAAAAAAGTTGATAAAATTTTTGGACTAAGACATCAACATAAAGAAATAATATATACAAATCAAATTCTTCATTCAAAACTACGAAGTTTTTTGTGCTCTATTATTGTGGTTCCTCTCAATGAAGGCCTTTGCCTCACCCTCTACAACAGAAGCATCTAAGGACCCCAGTCCTCCTGAACAAAGGCAAGGGGGTTCAGCCCCATCTGGAAGCCCAGCCAATACCAGCCCTGGGGACTTCAGAGTTAGAGAAGCAGATACTCAGCATGGGAAGCCAAGAGCCAGGTTCCTAGCAGTCAGCAGATTTGGGTGGAGTGGGAGTAGAAGCAAGGAGGAGGAGTGCCGTAGGAATAGCAGGTGTTTAGAAGAGAGATGAGGCTACACCAGGCCTTCCCCCTTAACAGCCCACTCTAAAACAAAGCCTCTCGCTAGGCTTGGTCTCTGTCTCTGTCTTTCCTCCCTCTCTCTCTCTTTCTCTCCCTCTCTCTCTCCCCTTCTCCTCTCCCCTCTCCCTTCTGTCCTTTTTTTTTTTTTTTTTTTTTTTTTTAATGTGGGTACCAGGAGTCGACCTCAGGACCTTGCGCTTGCCAGCAAGCACTTGTGCCGCTGAGCGATATCACCAGCCCTTTTTTTCCTTTATGTGGGTTCCGGGAGCCAAACTCAGGACCTCGCGCTTGCTGGGCAGGTGCTTATGCCGCTGAGCCATCTCACTGGCCCTCCCTTCTCTCCTTTCTCTCTCCTCTTTCCTTGAAGTACTGGGTATTGAACCCAGGGCCTTCACACTGAGCTACACCATCCCTTTTTTTTTTTTTTTTTTTTTTTGTGGGTACCGGGGAGTTGACCTCAGGACCTCGCGCGCCAGCAGGCACCCGTGCTGCTGAGCGATATCACCGGCCCCTTTTTCGCATGTGGGTTCCGGGAGTTGAACTCGGGCCCTCGCGCTTAAGCCGCTGAGCCATCTCACTGGCCCCCTACACCATCCCTTTTTAAAACAAAACAAAAAATTATTTTGATTCAGGGTCTCACTAAGTCTCTAAGTTGCCCAAGCTGAGCTTGAACTTGTGATCCTCCTGCCTCAGCCTTCCAGAACTCTGGGGTTACAGGTGATCACCACTGTGCTCAGCTAACAGCACCCACTTTTCTGTGCATGTGAACATCCAAGTGAGTGTGCAACAGGAAAGGTGTCCTGCATCTCAACCAGGAAGTATCCCCAGCCCAAGGCGAAGGAGAGGAGTGGGTGGGTAGGTTACATCAGTGCAGCTCTGGCACCAGCCCTGCTCCCAGTCCCCCATCCTTGCCCCACCATCCAGGTTGGCCCAAATGCCTCCCTGTGCTACAATGCCCTCTTCACTCCTCCACCCTTAGCTACAGGGCAGGGTTAGTGGGCCGGGCAGCGCTGGGAGGCTGGTCATGGAAGAACCCCTGGCACCTTTAGCCTGCTAGGTCAAAAGGGGGTCAGGAAGGAGCTAGCACTGAGGAGAAGGCCCTTAGCAGAGCTGGATCGAGGGCCAGGCCAGGCAGGGTCAGGAAGTTTAAATGCACAGGCGTGGTGAAAAAAGGATCCTCAAGGGAAAGGTTTGCTGCCCAGTAAAATGTTTCCAAGAACTGAAGTACATGGTAGTTAGAAACAATACCCTGCAATATAAAATCAAAACCATTTACAATCTGACCTCAGCCACACCCAGTTCCCAAAAGTAAGCTACCTGCAACCCTAGGCTCCTTCTAGGTCCCTAAACAACCCTGTCCAGCACTTTCCCACCTCCTTGCTTTTGTTCACAGCCTCCACCTGGACAATGATGTTTTTAACAACAGCTAACATTAGAAAATTCAGTAGGTGTCAGGTATAGTGCATTGCATCATTTAATACTCCCAGCAACCCTGAGGTATGCTTTTCCTAATTTTACACATGAGTTAACTACAGCTCAAAGAGGTCACATGACTTGTTAGTACAAGGCAGAGCCAGGATTCGAGCCAAGGTGTCTGGTTTCAGAACCTCGGCTTTTAACTGCTACACTAGCTACAATGCTAAGGCCGCTACACTGGGCTCTGGGCTTACTACAAGGAGCTGAGAAAAAACCCATGTTTCTGGGCTTTCAAAAAGGCCCTGTACTTGCTGGGTTTGTAGCTTGCTCTAGCACACTCGAGGCCCTCGGTTCAATCCCCAGTACTGCCAAAATAAATAAACAGATCGATTGTGTGTGTACGTGTATGCCAGGCACCGTGATACATGCCTGTAACCCCAGCTACAGGGGAGGCTGAGGAAGAAGGATCACATGTTCAAGTCTAGCCTAGGCAACTTAGCAAAATAAAAAAAAAAAAAATTAAAAAGCCTGGGGATGTAGCTCAGTGATAAGAGGCCCTAGGTTTGATCCCCAGTACCACAAAAAAGAAAAAAATAAAAAAGTTCACAGTGCAGCAGAGACCACAGCCACTCAGTGCAGCAGATCCCTCAAGCAGTGCGTGAGGTTCTAAGAGGTGGGGCGGGACCGCGAGTTACACTACAGCTTTCGGCCATTGAAAGCCTCCTGTCTGGTTGAGTTACCCCTGTTTAACCGTCTAAGTAACCAGATGGACTGTGGTGACTCTAGACAGATAACATCCACTCTGGAGCCAGGCTGGTGTGTGGGAAGATAGCAGGGGAGGGCAAGTGTGCACTCTGACCACTAGGAGAAAAGGGGAGAGAACAAGTCAGCCAGTGAGAGGCGCAAGAAGAGGTAGACAGGAGGGAGGAACGAAGCAGATCCTCGGGGTCAGGCACTGATGCACCTAAGCCCTGGCATGGGAGATAGAGGCTGCCAACACAGGAACCCCTGGCTCCTGACTGAAGGTCCTGGGTACTGGGTGGCCTGTGGGGGCGCGTGGTGCTTTGACTCACTGCTCTGGGAGGACTGGTACTATCTGTAGGGTTGCATGTTTCAGGGTTCACTTGTTGGCTGGGAGAGTTCTGTAAGGATGCTTACCTGGATACACTGATTGTTGCTGTCTGCTACCACTATTCGGCCACTGCTGGCTGCGGACACACCTTGCAAATTGGTGAATTCACCCTTCTCCCTTCCACGACTGCCTGTGGGGAAAGGACGGGAGGGAAAGGAGAACTCACCCAGGTCCTTTTGAACCTCCCACCCCTCCCCATCCCGCCCCCTGCCTCTGCCCGCCCCCATCTGGCTCTGCCCTTGGCCATCTGTACCAACACGGAAGACGAGCTCGTCCTCGATTGGGTTGTCCTTCCGTTTGCCACCTGTGCTGTACATGGAGCTGGGCCTACGCACCGCCTTCTGGCGCACGTGGCTGCCTGGACCGCCGGGGGACTTGACACGGCGCTTCACGTCATCGGGGGAAGGCGGCAGGTCCCCGGGACGCAGGGCCCGGACCCGGAAGGGGCTGCCGCGCACTGGCTGTCCATAGAGGAGCACGGAGAGGAGCAGCTCGCCCTCGGCACGTGCCGTGTACACCAGCTCGTATGTGCCGTTCTTGTGGTCCACCACCGGCACCGGGAGGCGCGTGCCGTCGGGGCCTGTGATCTCCGCGCGCAGCTCGGCGCTGCCCGTGCGCACCAGCCGTCCGTCCTTGTCTTTGGTAGTGACCGTGAGCGAGGCGGGCTGGCCCACCAGCGCCTGGCGCAGGCCCTCACCCGTGGCCACCGTCTCATGTGCAGTGGCGCTGGTGGTGAGCAGCGCGCCCAGATTGAGCACCGACCGCCGCAGCCCGTCCACCTCAAGGACCAGTTCCAGCTGTGCATTCTCATGCGGCCGCTCTGGGAAGGCCTGAGCCGCCAGGGCCGCCAGCCTCTCTCGCATGTGCTTGCGCACCAGCAGCACCTCCGGGGCCGAGCCCAGGCGCAGCGCCTGCTCCGCGAAGCTGCAGCTGCTGCCGATGTGTTCCTGCCCCTGGCGCAGTGTGTCTAACTGGGTCTGCAACACCTGTGGAGTGGACGGGAGGGTGGGTGGATGGCAACACTGGCACCAAGGGAGTCCCTGGGATCACCGAGGAACTTGTAGTAAGTACTACTGCAGGGCACGGAAGAAACATAAGGGTGGGATGGGGTATGGACAAGGGATATGGATGCCAGCAGCACCTAGGGGCCATGTCAGCAGGCAGTAAAGAGGCTGGACAAAGGAAGTGTGCTGGCAAAGGCTGGGGAAGCCAGGAAAGCAGGCGCACCTTCTGTTTGGCCCCACAAATGCTCTCCAAGTCGCTGACCAGAGCCTGCTTGCGCTGCTGTAGCGCTTGCTCCAGGTCCTCAAAGGCTGCGCCGATCTGGGCCAGGGCCTCTGCCTTGCGCTCCTGCAGCTGCTGGCTGATGCCCCCCACTAAGGCGATGGCTGCAGACAGCTGTGGCAGCCTGGGAAAGGAAACGTCTCAGGCCAGGGGAAAGCATCCTTTTCCCCTGGGGACCCTGACTGCTGCCCTCCGGGAGACCCCCTACTTAGACTCCTTTAAGACTTCTATTTCTGCCCTTCCCAGACTCCTCTCTCCCCTCCTCAGGCCACTGCCCTCCCCTGTTGAGATGCCTGCCCAGTACCTACCGGCCACGCACAGCCTCGAGCTGGCGCTGCAGGGCCGCCTTGTGCTGCTCCACCACGTCCCGCAGCAGCACCGTGCCGTGCTCCCGGTGCTCCCCTGCGCGGCACTCACCGCACATGGCTGTCTCACAGGCCTCACAGTAAAACTCCATCGTCTGGCGGGACAAGGACTCCCGTGAGGCAACAGCCAGACAGTACCCTTCTGTGTCCCTGCCCACCCCCTCTGCCCTCCCTGTCCCCACCTCCCAAGTGCACCCCTACCTGGACCACTCATCCACAGAAACACCGCTCTCCCTCTAGTGCCTCCCCTCCTCCTCCCACCCCAAGCCCTGGCCTCACTGGGCCTCACTTGGGCCCACCTTGCCTTCATGGTTGGGGCAGGAGAGAGGGCGGCCAGCCACTGCACTGAGGGGGTGAGGGTCCTCGGGGTCGTGGGCCCCGTCGGGTGCCTGTTGCATGGCCTCCATGAGGCTGCTGATGAAGAAGTTGTTCTGCAGTGCTGAGACGCCCTGCTCGGGGAGGATGGACGTCTGCCGGCACACTGGACAGGACAGCGTCAGGCTCTGGGCAGGGATGTAGTTCTGGAGGCATCTGGCCAGAGAGGAGTCAGAGGGAGAAGGGATGGAGCAGTAGCAATACTCTCCCTACACCAACAGGTGTGGACACCCTGTCACAGGTGTGCCATTACACTTTACTCTGAACCTCTCTGGTTGACACACACCCCTCACCTACCAGCAGATGTAAAAGGACACTCATGACTAAGCAGAAACCCAGGCCTCTCTCAGAAGAGCAGACATATCTGCCTTTCTACTGATGTGCACGAACACGTGTGCCTTTCACAGGTGTCTACAAAGCCTTCTCAAGAACATGTGCAACTAGCCAGGTGTCGTGGTGCACACCTGTAACCCTAGCACTTAGGAGGCATAGGCAGGAGGATCACTGTGAGTTCGAGGCCAGCTTGAGCAACATAGTGAGTTGAAGGCCTGCCTGAACTATATAAAAGAGAACCTGTCTCAAAAAGAAAGAAAGAAAGAAAGAAGAAAAAGTACAACTATCCTCATTCCCTTTAACTCATTAAATATTTACTGACTGCCTCCTCTTGCCAAATTTGTGCCAAGTTCTGGGGATAAAAAGATAAAGCACAGCGACTGCTGGGTGTGGTGGCACAAGCCTATAGTCCCAGCACTCAGGAAGCTGAGGCAGGAGAATTGCTGCCAGCCTGGGCTATGTAGTGAGCTGAAGGCCAACCTGAACTATATAGCAAGAGCCTGTATCAAAAAACAAAACAAAAAAGATAAAGCACAGTGACTGCCCTTAAAATAGTTCTAGTCTTCAGGGAAAACATCACAGAAATAGAGAATTTTAAAAAATAAATAATGATTAAGAGCCTGGAGGTAGGCTGCCTGGTTCAACTCCTAGCAGTGACCTCTTAAGACTTTGTGACCCCTGACAAGTCACTTTTATGAATCAAGGGCTCTTCCCTTGTCAGATGGAGACAGCGCAGACTTCACAGGGTTGTCAGAGGATTACATGTAAAGGACTGCTAACTCGTAAAGAAGATTAAATGTGAAATGCCCGACTCACCAAAGTGCTATATATGATAAGCTCCTAGCACTACCACACTTATCACTAACACAAAGAATGCAAGAGATGCAGTCGTGAGAAAATGCATCTGGCTCAGGTGGGGGAGAAGGTAGCTGGGAAAGGCTTCAGCAGCGATGTAAATGAAATCTTCCTGGGTAAAACATTGTTAGCCTGAGCAGAGAAAGTGCAGGGAAAGGAGGAGGGTGTTCAAAATACAGAAGGCAGCAAGAATCAGCACAGGGCATAGAGAGTTAGAAGCGGTTTGATGTGACTGGTGACAAAGTCCAAGGCAAGGAATAACGAGAGAAATCAAGGAGCTTAGATGTTAATCCCAGCAGCAACAGGGAGCCACAGAAGGTTGGTACAGCCAGGTTTGTGTTTTATCAAGCTCCTCTTCACTGCCTTGTGTGAAGGGAACAAACAGCAGACAGGGAGGGGAGACACCATCATCTAGTTACCACTTATTAAGCACACGTGTGCCAGGTGCTGTACCTTTTACTTTATGTTAACAGGCTCAGAAAGGGGCAAGTAGTCCAAGGTAACAAAGCCAGTGAGCACAAAAGCCTGGATTTAAACAGAAAGCAAAACATGTGCTTGACCAATATAGCATTATAATAGCCTGGGCAAAGAGTGAGGAAGAGCCGAGGTGGGACCAGAATTGAGAAGGGTTTTAGAAGTAGAGCGGGTGGGAAGTGTTGTCTGGTTAGGTATGGAGATGGACAGAGAAGAGTCTTGATTGGGTCCTGGCTTCCAAGTCTAGGTGTCTGAGTGGACAGTGGTGCTACAGTGGAATCTGGGTTAGCTGGAGAGAAGGCAGGTTAGAAATAGAGATGCAGGTGCCATTAACATTGAGGAGGCTTAGGTAGCTAAGAGAGAGGATGAGATCAGGGAAAAAGGGGTAGACAGTGCCAAGAGAGAGGGACAGAGCATTCAGCAAATTCTGAACAAGGAGAGTAGAGCAGACAGGCAGAAAGGCAGGAGTGACAGTGACAGGGAAGCAAAGTGAGTCCAGACAAGGGGAATGAATAACCCTGAAGGTGGAGAGAGGCTGAGGACCCAGATAGAGTAAGAACTGAAAATGCCCACTGAATTTGCAAATACGAGGGTGCTTTGTTCTGTGATGAAAATGCAGTTGTGGGGGGGGGCTGACTGATACAAATTGAGTGAAGGGGAAGGCGGGGGAATGAATAGGAAGGAGGATGAAGGACTGGATGACGCTGAGGTCAGAGGACAGAGTTCTGTTTGTCGTGGGAGTCGTGAGCACGTTTATAAATGGAGAAGGAGCCAGTAGAGACAGAGAGGAGGAAGAGACTAGAAAAGCGGCAGGACTAGGAGCTGAGGCGGGGGTGTGGCTTGGGTTAGCCCGAAGGAGAGGAGTGGACACCATCCTCTGATGGAGGGGAGGGGGAAAAGAGGTGTATGTGGAGGAGCACAGGGCCAGTCAGAAATGGTCCTTAAACTGCTTGGCAAGATCAGCTGCAGAGTGAAAGAGGGAGGAGTCTGGAGATTGCTGAGGGCTGGGATTAGTCACTGAAGAGAGTGGGGAGGCGGCTCCCTAGAAACAGACACTGGACTGAAGGCAGCTGGGTCTGGAGACCACGAATCTGCGGAGGAGATCTGTGTGGTACAAACCCTCCCATACCCTCAGTCTCTTCTCTTAATGTTCCCTATACCCTCTGCTCTTAATTTAATTAAAATTTAGCAGACACTAGGTGCCAGGCACGGTTTTAAGTGCTTCACAAATATTAACTTATTTAATTGTGACCTACTTTTCCCTTCAGTCCTCTCAAGTGGAGTGGTTTTTGTCTCATACTCCACATTCCTTAGGGCCAGAAGGTGGGGTTGAGTCCTGCCTCTTCCCAACTGGAACTTTCTATTCGTCTTCAGCAACTTTGAAGCTCATGCCTTCTGGCTATACCCTCTTCCTTGTTATTGTATTCACTGACCGAAGAGTTACTCCTCCATTTGCTGAAGCCTTTCTCCTGAGTCACTCTCTTCTGTTACCCTCCGCAACACACACACATCCCGCACCCTTCCCAGTGGCTGACATTTATGAGATGACCCATCGCTCACTGTGATTCTTCAGTTCCCTGACCTCCCTACTTTCAATCTCTTCCTACCCTGCCCTCTGCTGTCCACTCCCACGCTCTCGCCACCCCCCATATCTCATTAGCTGTCTCTGATACCACTCTGGCGTCTATGTCCCCACTCTGTCCCTTGCAGCTCTCTTCCAGGTGCACCGATTCTAGCATTTTTCCTGCAAAGCACTTTCTAACTTACCAGTACTTTGTCCTATTTGCTGAGCAAACCTGACTTGCAAAGCTTCCAGACTGAACTGTTTTCACTTTTGCTCCTCTATGATACATTCTCCATACAACCAGAGTGAGCATTTGAAAAAAACTGAATTTATATCAAATTATTTCCTGCTATAAAAAAAATCCCAATAGTTTCCTGTTGCGCTTAGAATAAAGTGAATACACTCTCCTAAAACCGACACGGTGCCCCCGTGAACCGTCCTGACTCTGAATCTGCCACCTCCCAGGTTCCTCCTCAGTCAGCCAAACGCACTGGCCTCCTTTCTGGTCCTGTTTACTTCTTCCTTTCAGTCTCTGCATAGATTTTTCTGTTGCCTGACATAACCTGCATGTGTCTGTCTCTTCGCATCCCCAGACTCAGATCAAACGTCACTCCTCAACGAAGCTTTCCCTGGTAACTGTCTAGAACAGTCCCCAACTCACCCATCCCCACTTACTCCTTTTGTTCACTGCAAAACATTTGGCAAAAGCTACAGCTCTTGTTTATTTCCTTGCTTACCGTCCACCATTGACTAGTAGAGCATAAGCTCTTTAAGAGCTAACACCAGTGGATAAATTAAGGAATTCTAGAATAAAGGCTCTGCAGTCAAACCTGGATTCAGATCTCAGCTATTTACAAGTGGTGTAACCTCGGACTTTTTTTTTGGTCCTGGGAATTGAACTCATGACCTCGCACTTGCCAGGCAGGTGCTGTGCCGCTGAGCTAGATCCTGGCCTCAGCCTCGGACATATTTCTTAATTACTTAATGACTCTGAACCTTAGTTTCCGTCTCTCTAAAATGGGGATAATAAAGTGTCTCTGGTGAGGATTAAGTAAATCAATACATGTGAATCACTTAGAGAGTCCCTGGCAAACAGTAAGCAATCAATGCATTGTAGCTATTGTTATTGTAATTTCTAGGGACTGGTTTTCCTCCAGGAGTGCTCAGTGATCTGGGCACAGGAGAAAGTTCAGAGATGTCAACTACAGCTTTTATGGCATGGACTTAGCAAAGCAAAGGTGTGAGAGAACTGTAGGGGCCAGTGAGGTGATCAGCCACAGGATCTCGGATGCGCAGAAAAGAAAGAGAAGCCAGGGTGAAGCTGGTGTGGGACAAAAGGGAGCAGTTGAGGGGCTAAACTTTAGAGTGAGTCAAAGATGACACAGTGGGGCTGGGGATACAGCTCAGCGGCACAGCGCCTTCCTGGCAAGCACAAGGTCATGAGTTCGATTCCCGGTACCAAAAAAAAAAAAAAAAAAAGATGACACAGTGGCAGTTGGGTAATGGGAGCTGAAGTGGAAGGCTGGTGTTGATGACCACAGAAGTGGTATTATCCCAGGTGATATGACAAGATGGAGGTCATGGTTGGGAGAATGCTACTGAGGTGGAACAGAGGATGTCTTTGAAGAAACTGTCAAGAACTAGGACACATAAGTGGGTAATGAAGTCCCCAGGCTGATGGAAGAACCTGAATGGACAGGAAGACTGAGACCATTTCCTGTTGATGATGGTGAGAGGGCTGTGGAATCTCAAAGAGCAGGGCTGGAAGGGAAGGTGTGTCCCTGGACATAGCTAGGTTTCAGTGGAGGCAGGAGACAGAGAGAAGGGTTGGATGAAAGCAATGGTGAGGAGACCCAGGACATCCAAGACACAGCCGTGAGGGATGAAGGTTGGAAAGAGAATATGGTCAAAATTCAGATGTGATCATGCATAAAACCATGTGAAAGCTTCATGTGGCTCTCAGGGTAAAGGCAAAATTCCCTAAGAGGCTGACCAGCTCCATAGTCTAGTCCTCACTTCTCACTCCAGCTTCATGCCAGGCTACTCTCAACTGTATTTCTTCTACTCCCGCTGCACAGGGCTTCTTCCAGACCCTCTTATCTGACACATTCCCTCAGACCACATGGTGTGACCATATAGTAGCTGCTCAATAAATAATATTCAGCAAATGAATGATGGATGAATAGAAGCTGGGAGACACTGTCTTTCACTCAGTACCTAGCACAACAAGGATGGAAAGACCTAGAATCAGATGTCCTCTCACTAATCACAAACTCTGCTGGCGCTAGAGCTGGTTAAGTGTTGGGTGGTGTGGAAGGGTGCTTTGAGAACTGAGAAGAGACAAATAAAGCCCTATTCCGTGCAGAAACACTGGCCCAGTGTTAGGAGCTCCTGGTCCCTTTAAAGGTTCTTGCACCCAAACCCTACAGGTTGGGGTTCACCTGTTCCCCTTCCATGTGGGCATATTTCCCTCACCTGTCACATTTGTACACGTGCTCCCCTCTCAATCATGGATACACACACATCCACCCTCACCTCTCACAGAAGGTATGCAGGCAAGGCAGAACCTTGGGGCACCGGTACCGATCCAGGCAGATGCTGCAGACCAGGAACTGCTTGTCCATCGGCTGTACCTCTGGGCCAGGGCTGTCCTCTCTCTTTGCCATGGTGACCAGAGATGGCTCCTGCCACTCGTACCAGCCTGTATACAGAGAGAAGATCAGTAGCAGGGGCCAGCACTCCCTCTCCCCACAAAAACCCCACCACTCACATTCCTTTCAGAGAAATGTACCCATTTTCCTGGCAGAGGAGAACAGGGCAGGGACCAGAAGGAGCAGGGTACAGTGGGGGGCTGCGTGACCTCTGAGCATGGTGCTCTGCTTCAGAGCACAGACTTGGGGTTAGCCTGGCTTTCAAACATGCCTCCCCTCTCTCTCACCAGTATGTGACCTTCCTTGGACAATTCACAAAACGTCTCTAAGCCTGTTTCCTAATCTGTAATTACACAAATAACCCCTACCTCAAATGGTTGTTTTGAGAATCTGAAATCATGCATGTCAAATGTATGCTACAAGGAGGTCCGTTTTCACTGACATCCACTCTTCATCACCACTTTATCTACAAGAGGCCTTTCTGATAGAGTCTCTCGGCTGGCTACCTGCAGCTCCTCTCTCCACCCCGACTCATCTCCTAGGCTCACCTCAGCGCAGCTGCCTGGGATTGCACTCTCTTCCACAGCTGATCAACACCAAGGTCAGGACTGCCTCCCCAGAATCTTTTATTTTTGAGACAGGGTCTTGCTATGCAGTTCATGCTTATCTTGAATTTACTATGTAGCTGAGGCTGGCCTCAAACTCGCAGCAATCCTCCTGCCTCAGCCTCCCAAGTGCTGGGATTACCAGTGTGCATCACCACGCCCAGCTCCTCCCAAGAATCCTATCCCCTTCTCCCAGCCCCAAAGCTGCAGCCAGTCCAGGCTAGTGTCAGTTCTCTCCTGGAATAGAGCAATAGCCTCCTAAGGGTGTCCTGCCTCCTCTCTGCACCTTCTAATCCATCCCCCTTGCAGCCAGAGTGAGTTTTCTAAAACACAGGTGTGATTCATTCCTACTCCCTTTTTAAATTGCTTCAGTACTTCTCCATTATCCAGAAGATAAAGTCCAAAGCCTGACATTGGCCCACAAGGTCTACCTTTGTCTTGACGTATCTTCCTCTAATCTCACATCTCATGATTCTGTGATCAGTCATGCCTAATCAGTTCCTGGAAAACTCCATATTCTCTTTTTCTTCTGGGCTGTTACACATTCTGTTCCCTTTGCCTGACACCCTCTTTCCATGCTCTTTGCCTGGGTGATGTTTACCTGATGCCTGCTTATCTTTCCTGTAAATGTCACTTTCTTTAGGAGGACTCCCTTGATTTTCCAAAGCCTGGGATAGGTGCTCCACCTGTGTGTCCCTTAACACCCTGTATTTCCTCCATCCTTATCCACTATCCCATCATTTTCTTGTTATTTGCCTGCTTCCTCCATTCCATGCAGTGTTCTTCAGGGAAGGCATTTTATTCTTTTCATCCCTACCATTTAGCATGGAGCCTGACAAAAACTGATCTATATCCACTAAATAAATCTAGCATTTAATCCAACAAATATTTATTTACTAAGTGACTACTGTGTACAAACTCTGGGAATGTAATGATAAAACAGATATGGTCACTGTCCTTGTTACGGGGAGGTGATGTAGATATTTTATTTATTTATTTATTTATTTATTTATTTATTGGTACCAGGAATTGAACTTACCACCTTACACTTGTCAGGAAGGCACTGCGCTGCCGAGCTATATCCACTGCTGGATGCAGATATTTTAAAACTAAGAAGTAAATACATAGTTACAAATTGGTGGTAAGGAGATACAATAAAGAAAAAGAGGATGCAGTGAGAAAGAACACTCTTGACTGGGTGACCAGGGAAGGGCTCCGCAAGCAGGGAACTTAAGCAAAGCTTTAGGAGATAAAAGTGGAAAAGGTAAGGATGGGGAACAACAGGGACGCAGGCAGAAAAATCACTCTAGACTGGAGGAAAGTTTATGCAGGTTCTTAGGCAGGAGGCTTGTTGCAAATGTGAATGGATCATGAGGTTGAAACAAAGTGAATAAAAGCAAGAAGTGAGTTTGGGAAATAAGCAGAGATGAGAGTATGAGGGACCTTGTAGGGCATGTTAAGATGTGCTTTTATCTTAATGTAGGAGAGAGGATGATGCAATTTACAAATAAATAAAAATAAATTAGAGAGGTATTCTGATAGACTGGGCATGGCAGCACACACTTGTAATCCCAGCACTCGGGGAAGCTGAGGCAGGAGGATTACAAATTCAAGCCCAGCCAGGGCAATTTAGACTTAGCAAGGCTCTGCCTCAAAATTTTAAAAAGGGCTGGGGATACAGCTCAGTGTGGAAAAGAAAGAAGGAAGGGAGAGAAAAGAGAGAGAGTGAAGAAGGGAGAGAGGGGGTATTCTGCTAACTATGAGAACTGAAGGGGAGGAGAAGCAAGGGTGGAATCGGGGAGACCAGTTAGAAAGCTATCACGATTTTTCAGGTAAGATGATGTTGAGTACTAGTGGAGCTATAGTATAGGCAGAAAGGTGGGCTGCTCTGAGAAATATTCATGAGGCTGAATCAAAAGGACATCATGATGGAATGCATGTGAGAGAGGAAAAAGAAATGTCGATAATGACTCCCAGGTTTCTCACTTGAGCAAATGGTGGACCATGAACAGACTGAAAAGGCTGAGGAGGAGCTGTCTGGGGGCATCTATTCGAGGTATGCTAAGTTTGAGGTGTCTCTTTGAGGTGCAGGTAGAGCTATCAACTAAGGAACGGAATGTAGGAGCTGCAGGGGAAAGTCTGTGCTGGTTACTGATTTGGAATCATTGGCATATTAATGGCACTTAAAGCAATGAGAGTGGGTGAGACCACCTTCAGACACAGTGGAGAGTGATAAGAGGGTTAGGCACAAAGGAGCTGAGCCAACAAAGGCTACTGAGGAGAACTCAGAGGAATGGGAGGACAGAGAGTGCAGAACCAATGAGGTCAAGGGAGAGAACATTCAAGAAAAAAAGAGCTGGATGTGGTGGTGTATATCTGTAATCCCAGTACTCGGGAGGCTGAGGCAGGAGGATCACTACAAGTTGAAGGCCAGCCTGGGCTACATTGTGAGTTCAAGATTCTGTCTCACAAAACAAAAAAAAAAAAAAAAGAAAGAAAGAAAGCGGAGGGCTGGTGAGATGGCTCAGCGGCGTAAGCACCTGCCAGGCAAGCACGAGGTCCTGAGTTCGACTCCCGGTACCCACATAAAGGAAAAAAGGGGTCGGTGATATTGCTCAGTGGCACAAGCGCTTCCTGGCAAGCACGAGGTCCTGAGGTCAACTCCTGGTACCCACATTAAAAAAAAAAAAAGTGGAATAATATAAAAGGACTGAAGAATGTCTTCCAGATTTGGTTGTGGTTGAGTGGCAGGAGCAGAAGCCAGGTCAGAATGACTGAAGAATGAACAGTAGATAAAGTTAACACAGTGGAAGGAAGAAAAATAAAAGGCAATGACTAAGACTATACTCTGCTTTCTGTTTTATCACTTGTAGTGAGCCTCCTGCCTCAGCCTCCCGAGTGCTGGGATTACAGGCTACACCACCACCACATCCAGCTCCTTTTTTTTCTTGAATGTTCTACACTCTCTCTGTCCTCCCATTCCTCTGAGAAGTCCTCCATTGCTGTGCCCAATTAGATGCCTGTGGACCTCTGTAAAGACAATGAATGAATGAATCAATCAATCAGTCAATGTAGGGGCCAGTCCAGGTTCAGGGAAGGAAGAGAAGGGCCGAGTTGCATGTGCCTTCCTTGTATGAGGGTGGATATGGGTAAGGTGGGGAGGCCACGCCTGAGAACATCCTTTCCTCGTGTGGGCACTGCAATAAAGTCTCCAGATGTAACGGGTTCTGAATCTGGAGATTTAATACCAGACAGCAAAGCAGGAGAAAGAGCAGATTGGATGAGCAGGCCAGAGGCAAACTGAAGCTTCTGTCTGGTGAAGGAGAGAGCTACAAGGAAGAGCAGGCGTGGTCTGCTGGGCCCTGCTGGGCAGCTGGATGTCAGGCTCCGCCTATCTCCAAGTCCCAGAGGCTCTCCCAGCATGTCACACAGAGGCGGGGATTGGGCTACATCCAGGGACCTACAGCTCCTCCCTCCTTTCCCCTTCCTGCTTCAGTTCCCCACCCAGACTAACTGGGCATACAGCTGCAAGGCCAGAACCCAGCCTGAATCTGAGACTCCCTTCCTCTCCTTGGGCCCACCTCTCCCATTCTACTGTGCTCTAGAGAGCTGCCCTCAATAGGCAGTGGTTCATGGGAACTATTCATCACAGGAGAGACCTGAAGGATCTTAAGACTTAAGAGCTGGATTTCGCCTTGGGCGGCAGTCTGACACCCCTGCATGCCTCACCCCACCCATCCTTTATAGCTCAGTTCCAAAGGCACCTCATTCAGCATTCACTAAACATTTCTGCTGGGGATACAAAGATAATTCATCACAGCTCAGCCTTCACAGATTCCACAATCTAATAATAAATAGGTTATTGCAATGCACTGTGGTAAGGACCATGATGGGGAGGCACACATAGCTCTGGGAGCACAAAGAAAGTTACCTAACTTAGATCTAGGGCAGAGGTAGGCTCAGAGGCTGGAGGTTAAGGGAGTTCTCCTAAAGAAAGTTACATTCCAGCTGAGAACTACAGGATGAGTTAAGTTACAGGGAGGATGGTGCCTTCAGCTTCAGGACATTGCATTACACACTGTGACAAAGAGGGCTAACAGATGTGATACAGAGATAAGCAGGAGCTGCAACACACAATGTTTTGTTGGCCTTATTCTAGAGTTTAGGCTTTACCCCTTCCTGGGCAGGCTCTATGCTGCTGAGCTATATCCCCAGCCCTCTACCCCTTCCTGATAGGGGATTAAAACATTATCCAAAGAGCAAATGAAAAGTTTGGTGGTGGAGAGGAAGGGGAGTTTAAGCACAGGATATCCAAAGCACATTTGCTACTGTTATGTTGTAAATAGCTTAGAGAAGTCAAGAGTAGAGGGGTAAGGGCTGTCATAGCTTTCCTCACACTCGCCCGCCCTGTGTCCTTCAGGGTGTACTTTTATCTTGCCTTTTTCCTCTTTTACTTAGCCCAAGCTCACTCTGCAAAGCCCCTCTTCACTTTTACTTTTTATCAAATAAACTTTACTATCATTAAAGAAAAAGAGTAGAAGGTTAAGAGATTGCCTTGATTAGGGGAGTAGCAAAGGGAGGATAAAATGCCTTTCATAAGGAGGAGTCAACAGAACTTGGTAACTGCTTAATTTTATATAGTCAGAGAAGAAGGAATTAGAGATGATTCCTAGTTTTCTAGCTTAGAAACTGGGATAAGGACAGCTTGGGTGGGTGAGTGACAGGTTCTATGTGTAACACGATGAATGCAAGGTACCTAGCGCACACAGTTCCAGTGGACAGGTCCAATAGGCAGTTGGAAAGGAAGGCTGAAGCTTGGGAAAGAGGTCTGGCTTGGAGACATGATTTGGATGTCCCTGGTATACAGATGGCTCCTAAAACCATGGAAGTGGGTGACATCCCCCAGGGAGAGGAAAGTGAGAAAGGGGCACCTGTGACTGAGCCCTAAGGAATGCCAACATTTAAGATACAGATCCAGCAGGCAAATGCATATTGAGAACGTATAGCCAAAGGGCAGAAGCTAGAGAAAGAGCTGTCCTGAAGGGCAAAGGAGAAGAGTTTGAAGAACAAGGGAGAAATTGTCACTATGAAATGCTGCAGGTAAGGCTTCAAAAGAGGCTGTCCTTAATCCAGGAGCTGAAGAAAAGGGAGTCAGATCCAAGGAGGTAAGGAAGAGGTTGATTATGAACACATAAAGGAGGCTAGTGCTAACTCCACTAGATTCTTGACATCTGCCCCCCACAGAAAAGGTGTTTCAAGGCCTTTCAAATTCTCCAAATTCTCAAACAGTATCTAATTTCCCACACAGCTTCATCCTGCACTTTCACAAGACTCCCAGGATACGAGATTTATACAGCGATATGTGGAGGTGACCAAGGCATTTTTAAAAGTGTATTTGGGAGGTCAGCTAGGCTCACTTGCTAAAATGACTCACTCCTACTCACTAGCCTCCAGGTGTATTTGATCATTTCAACTCTCAGCAAAATAACAAATGACCACAGGCTACAGTCTTTGGGCTTCCTCTGGAACAAAAGAAGCACTTGATGAGATAAAATCCTCAAATCTAAGGAACCCTTTCAATAAGACTGGTAAGAAAGGAAAGCGATGATATTCAAAGTACCAATCTCCCCCACTGCTGCTTGGCTGAGTAGGCGAATGAACCATTCAATCAAACTTCCCTGGGCACGCGCTGAGCCAGGTCCTTCAACTGAGAAACGGAGACACAAAGCTGAATCAAGTGCACTCCCAGCCATTTTTTTAAGTTCTCAGACTAGCGTGGGAAACAGAAGTATAAATACGTAAGTACAATATGAGAAGTACCATGACATCGACATGTTCAAACTACCATGGCAGAAAGTATCTAACCTGGTGGAGAATAAAGGAGGCTTCCAAAGGAAAGGATATTTGAACTGGGTCTTGAGGGGAAAATATGAGATGAATAAGTACACCGGAAAAACAATGTATAAAGGAACATAAACATGAAAACTTAACAAACAGACTAATCAGGCAAGAGAGCAAGATTCATAAGGGCGGAAGTTATAGTTGATGCTTGCACGATCTGCTCCATGTCCGTTCTCCGCTTGGCTCTCCGGTCGCTCCTCCAGTGCACATTCCTTAAATATTTAGCTCTACAGTTTTGTTTTAGAGTCTCCTCTCCTCTCACTTCTCATACTTTGCCTGAGCAATCTCATTTCCCATGGTTTCAGTTATTATCAAATTGCTGCCTTATCTCCTGTGCTTAAGGATTCTCTTACCCCAGACCTGTATATCCAACTGCCTCTTGGACATCTCCATCTGGATGATGCACGGGGTCTGTTCAAAACTGAATTCATTTTCCCAAACTCCCTCTTCCTGCTGTGTTTCTCATTTCCATAAAAGGCACCACCATTCATCTTAGCCATACCTGCCAGAACCCTGGTACTCTTTTCACTTCTGACTTTTCTTTCACCTTTCAGATATAAGTTATGACTATGTCCTTGATGCTATCTCTAAAATGTGCTCAGGTTTAAAAAGTCAGGAAATTTAGGCTCTAATTCTGACTGCCACTATTCATTAACATGAGACTCTGCACAAGTTCCCACCCTATCCCTTACTTATAAATTGGGAATGAGGGGGTCTTTTTGTTCTCAAAAGCTGAGAATCTTGAGGCTCCCTTTCAAGCCAAGGGCCCCATTTACAGATTAATTTGTGTCCATGATTAAATCCCACTCTGCACTACCTTGATGTTTTTTGATTGCTAGCTTCCTCCATAAGGCTAGGTATGTTAGAGGTAATCACAGTTACCCTCCCTTTCCAAAATAAATGTTTGCCAAGTTTAAGTCACTCATGGCACTCCCTCTCAACATCCTCTACACAAGCCATATGGTTTTGCTTTTCTGAACACAGACTGCACCACCCCAACTATGGCCCCTTTGCTCAAGTTCAGCAAGAATACCATTGTCTCCTAAATGGCTGAGGCAATACATAGATGGCACAAAGAAGGTACTCAGTGTATGCTGGTGACAGGAGAGCCATGTTTAAATCTCTGCATTTTCCACTCATCAGATAAAGGCAAAATCAAAGAAAATAACAATAAAGTTCCAAGGAGAAAGACCTCAACTTAACATAAGGAAGCTTTCCCACAGCAGAAGGTAGTAAGTGCTCTGTCACTGGAGGCATGCAAGCCAAGAGAGGCAGGGCACCTGTCAGGCCTGCAGTTCTGATTCCAATTCTGCAGCACACCAGAACCTTGCTTAGAGGATGAATGGGCACTGGTGAGCTGGATAAACTGGCAGGGGGGAAACCTGTGAAGAAGACGCTGCACCCCCTTCCCCTGAAAACCCAGATCTATCTTCAGTCCTGGGTTTCTGAGGTCCACATCAGATGCCCACCCTAGGAACGTTCCCAGGGCCTGCCGTTAGTTGGACTGACCTCCCTGGGGTGCAGCCTGCCCTTCCAACCTGCAACCATCTGTCCCTGCAGGTTTGCAGCCCAGGATATGAAGTCGAGTCCAGAAGGGAGGTCAGTACCAGGGAGGGGCCTAGGGTCCTCTAGGCGGGGCCCAGGTTGTAGGGGAACTGGAGGGGTCCTTTGCTACAAGAAGCGGTCTCCGCATGAAGCTTCCTGTCCAGAGAGCAGAGCCAGGGAGGAAAGGGTGTCCTCCAACCTGGCTGGTGGGCCTCTGAGTGCCCACGGAGGGTGGAGAAGGGAGCAAGGGGTAGAGGTGGTCTGCACCAGGGAGAAAGGAACCCTTTGGACAAGCTGGGCCATGAGATTCCAGAGTCCCACTCAGCAACCCCACCCACCCTTCCAGCCCCTCGGCCGCAGCATTCGGCATCCTCCGCCAACACGCGCCGGATCCCGAACCCCGCGCTCCTAAAAGGAACCCTCAGCCATCCACCCGCGCCTCCCCCCGCAAACAGGACCTCACGTGAGCAGCCACAGCCCGAAGAATCCCCCCGCTGCTCTCACGGACAGGGACACGCCTCACGTGGACCCAGACAGAAACAGCTTTTGAAAAGCATCCACGCCCTCACCCACAGACGCTAGGGCAGACACACCGCCGCTCGGACCCGCACCCGGACCAGGGCACACAGGCAGACCGCACGCACCCTTGGGGCCCGCCCGTCGCACTCACGGCGCTGAAGCAGGATGGGAGGCAAGGCCCGGACTGCGGCCACTCCGAGGGGCCCGCCGCGCTGCCCCCGCTGCCAGCGCCCGTCCGCCCGGCCCTGCCCGCGGCGCCGCCCCACGTCCCGCGCCTCCGCCTGTCCCCGCGCCGGCGCCGCCGCCGGACCAGCCGCACAGGCCGGAGGGAGGGGCTGGGGCGGGGCTGCAGACCGGCCGGGGGAGGGGGCGACCCCGGCGCTAAAGACCCACCCAGCCCCGCCCACCGCGGCGGAGGCCCCGCCCAAGTCCCTACCCCACGCCACGCCCCCAGAACGCCCCTGCGGCGCCCGTGGGCGCTGCCTCTGCGGATCTCCGCCAGCTGCTGAGGGCTCCCGGAAGGGCGGTGTGGTAGGTCGCAGGTACCGGGATGAGGTGCCGTCAAGAAAAGGCCGCCGGGGCAGCAGGGATGTAGGAGTCTGGGAGGCCGACCTGGCTGTTTTCTGGTGGCGCCCTCTCTGGCTTTCTGGGGCTGCGGGATATCCGACCTATGGAATTTGCTAGTTTGGTTTCCGCTGGGCAGGAGGGAGCAGGGACCATGTGTAGCTCCACCGGATTTCTGGCTGTGGAAGGGCAATACCCAGAGCTCTGGGGCAAGGAGGCGCACTGAGCAGGTGGGAACTTGACTCAGCGCTAGTTGCCTCAGGAGCCCCTCCGTGAGGAGATTACCGTTCAGACCATTCAGACTCCCTTCCTCACACCACAGACCCAGAGCAAACTTCTCAGAATCAATGCGTTAAGGAAAAGCAACCCTGGTGAAAAATAACAAAAATTATAACAGGTTCTGAGTGCTAATTATGTACAGACATAATAACCAGTCACTCTACATACATTATCTAATACTCATAACCGTAATTAAGTAGCTTCTATTAGCCCTGTTTTACAATGAAAAAAAACCGGATGTTAACCCTGATCACTCCGCTAGAAAGTGATGGAACCAGATTTTGGCCCTGCTTTTAGGCCTTGCTTCCTGTCACATTGAGTGCCCTTAGGATGAAAAAATCCCTAGTAGCCTTGCATGAGGACCTCCTAATAATCCGGCTCCAGTCAGACGACTGCAGGCTAACCAAAGCCCAGGGAGCCTTCCTGGAGTTGCAGTGTCTGTGACAAGAGCCGTCAGGCTTCTGTGCATCCCGGTGCTGAGAATCTGCTGACTGGCTGCCCCTTCCCCCAGCCCTCCAGAGATGGGGAGAATGTTGAAAAGAGTCTGGAGCTCTTTGGCCAAGGGACAATAGATGTGATGATGCCTGGACCTTGATGAAACCAAACTGCTTTGGGGAGTTTTCTTGGGATTTTTCACATGCGGTTTAGATTTGGGCTCAACACTCGGATGCAGGAGGAACCACAGGAAATGCCTGGCTCACCCGAGTTCTGGCGTCTATCACTGGGCGCTCCCGTGTTTGAGGAGCCTCGGGCAGGGTTTGTGCTTGAAGTTGGGAGCAAAGGCCACTAGACTCCCCAGAATAAAGGAATTGGGGTCTGTACCACACTACTTTAACCCTCAGGACTATTTTCTCAACCCTAGATTTCCTCTATGCTGTCACACCTCTGCTTAAAAGGTTTTATAGCTCTCTCTCAAGGGCAAAAGTCCTTAACTAGCCTGCAGTCTTCCTCTTCCCATGCCCCTTTCACTTTTTAATTCCAAACTGAATTCCTACTTAGTCTTCACATATCTTGTCTTTACTGGCTGTCATCTACCCCATCCTCAGGTCCCAACTTTCAAGTTGACATCATCTCTACCCATCTAATCTAGATGCCCCTCCTCTGCGCTCCCTTAGCACACTGTTCTTCTGTATCCTAGTACTTATCACTGTATTGTAGTTGCCTGGTTACTTGTCTCTATCCCCCACTAGGCCTTAAGCACTGTGGGCAGGGACTGTGTTTTATTCACTGATGTTTCCCCAGGGCCCAACGCAGTGCCTGGCAAATAAAAGCACTCAGTAAATATTTGCTGTTAAGTCAATGAATGATGAAGGTCTGCACTCCCAACTCCCTCTGGATCTTATGCCCTTAAGATCCACAGCTCTTGGTGTCAACCTGTAGGGTAAAGCTTTGGCTCCAGTTGGGGTTGAGGGGGATCAAGTCTTCAGACTGTTTCTGAAACCTGTGACTTTAGATTCCTGGTCCCAGCTCTTCTGACTTCATAGATTTGGGTGTTTAATTAGACTGAGTCCACCCAGCCCACCCTCCTATAGTCCCCCACAAATTGACCTCACTGGGCCTGCTTTTATGAAAGGTTTATTCCTAGTGCTAGATCCCAATCTTCCTGGGTTCTAAGCACAATTAAACTGGGTGGGCGGGTGAGAGGAGGCCCATTCAGATGCAGGCCAGAAACGGAGCTCCCCATTATCCCCACCCCTTTGGTCCCAGTCCCCTTCTCTGCAATGGGAACGCATAGAGGAGGGACAAAGGGTATTGGAGGCAACATCATTGGCCCAAAGGAGCCCGAGAAGAGCTGCCATTGACTGACAAGGCCTTTTGAGGCTCTGTCATTGGTCAGGGGGCACACCCCAGGAGCTGGGGATAGGCCTGAGGAGTGATGCCATTGGCCAGGGAGTGGTTCTGTCGTAGCCTTTGGCTGTGGAGTGGAAGGAAAAGATCTGGGAATGAAGCCCAGTGGCCAGAAAAATGAAGGATGGGGCAGCAGCTTCTGGGCCTACAGGCCCTCTTCATACCACAGCAGCATGGGCAAAACTTGTGTCAGATCCCAGCCAGGAAAAGGGAGCCCAAGCCAGAGGGCAAATGGCAAGGGATGTCCCATGTCCAATCTCCTCCACCCTGGGGCTGCCCTTCCCAGTGTCCTTCTTGATAGCCAAGATGGGCTGGAAGTAGCTCACTGCTCCTCTAGCCAGGAGGGCTTCTCAGCTCCTGGAGGCCGCAGCTTGATGTTGAACTGCTGTAGGGTCTGCTCCAGTTGTTTCTGGTTCCCAGCAAAGTAGGCGGACACCGCATTGTGGAAGAGCAGCAGCTGCTTGTGCATCACCTTGATCTGGGGGTCCAGCAGGGTCAGCTAAGGCTGGACTCAGGTGCCCTTTTTGAGAGCTCTGAGCCTGAGTATAGACCGGGGATATGTGACTCTGTTCTGATGGTGCTCTTGGGGTAGGGACTGAACCTCACCCAGGGAAACAAAGGAGAAGGGTCAACCTGATGGAAAAAACCTGACTTGATTTTCTGGGCCTAGGATCTGGTACCCAGCTAAGGGTATTATTTTTCCCAGTTATGTTTCTGGAAAATCTCCCCAACAAAAGGGCCAGTGATTGGACGGAGAAAGACTTAAAAAGGCTCAGGGGTTGAGGAGGCTGGGGGAACATCCCACTCCCTAGTTAGGCTGCATCTCCCCATCCAATAATGAGGGTGTCAAAGGAAAGTTACTGTCAGATGGGAAGGTGGTTTAGGAACAAAGGGGTGGGACTGGCACCTTGTTTTCTTCCAGAAACTTGAGCTTGATGGCCACATCTCCCCGCAGCTTCTCATACTTGTCCCGATGGGCCTGGAAAGTGGCCTGGGCGCTCTCAAGTCGACCACGGGTCCCTGCATCCCGGGGACCTAGGCTCAGCTCCTCTAAGTCTGTTCGGTAGGCATCATATTCCAGCCTGGGGAGGGGGTGACAAAGGCTGGTCTCCACCCCTTTTATTAAACACAAGTTCTCCTTTCCTTCCTGAATTGCCCCTAATGCCCAAATTTCCACCCACACCAGCCAACTTCCCAAACCTTAGGCCCTGCCAGTCCCACACCTGGCAGCCTCATACTGTTTGACAGTCATGAGTGTGTCTTCCATGGTCTTGGTGACCAATGTGTTGATGCTAGAGACAAAGAAGTTCACAGCCCCTAGCAGCGTCTCCCCATTCTTGCACAGAAGCTTCTGCGTCTCTGCATTGTAGCCAAATTCCTCCTGAAGGAAGAAGGGAGGGACAGGCCTTGAATAAGAGTCCCTTCATTCCCCTCCTTCCTGGAGAGGAAAGAGCCATCAAAACTAAAACCACCCAGGACTGCTTCTAGCAAGGCTCTCTTAGCCAGGAAGCTAGTTTGGCCACCCTGGGGATACCTGGGGTAGGAATGTTGGGCATGGATGTTCTCAGATAAGTTCAAAAGACTGACATAGGGACAGCTAGTGTAGCAGGCAGGGGAGGGGCTCTGATTAGGCCTAGTGCCAGAAGTATTCTCAACAATATAGAGAAGGGTAATTGTGAGACACCTAGTGTGCCCCCTCTCCCATCCCCACTCCCTCCAACTTCTGGACCTCTGTACAAACCCTTAGATTGCCTTCACACGAGAGTGCTGCTGGGGGCAGGGCTGGGCCCACCCTCGAGGGGTTCTCCCTGTGGACTGCAGGAGGGAGGGAGTGAGTCTGAGGAGTGACTGCGTGGAAGGGCCTGGGCCCAGTCCCCCCGCCCTCTTTGCTCTGGCTGAGGCACCTGAAGTTCTGGGGACTTCTGGCTGAGGTCAGCAAAGGCGTCACCTAGTGCATGCTGGGTCTGCAGCAGGCTGTAGAGATGGGCTGTCAGTGCCCGGCCCAGCTGCAGGACACTTTCATACTTGCGCTTCGTCTCACGGAGCAACTCGATCTGCAGCTCTAGCTCCAGGTCCACAGTCCGAGAGCCTCGACCAAATCGCTCTGATAACAGTTGTTTTGTGCACTGATTGGGAGGTGGAGGAATAGGTCAGAGAACCTAGACCCTGCATCCCACCAACAGCACCCCCAGTCTCCTAGTCTCAGCCATAGAGGGGCTATTATGATCTGGAGAAAAGGGGAAAAGTTACCCAGGGGGAGTTTTGAAAAAGGGAGAGGTACTTAAATCCCACCTTATATGTGTTGATGCCCCATTTCTTGACGATGTCAAACTTCTCTCCAGCGATGCCCCGAGCTACCTCATCTCCAGGGCCAGCAGGAGCGGTGCTGTGAGATGGATGGCGGCCAGATCCTAAAGGACCAAGTTCTTGACACCAGCCTCTCTCATATACAAGAAGACATGTCTGTGGCCCCACCTATATTTCCCACCTAGCACGTGAGTACATGAAATGATTTCCCCGGAGGGGAAAAGGTAGAGACGATTAGATTGTCCTACTAACTACTCTAGGAGAAATTAGGATCTTGTGCTCTGAAGTCAAATCTCAATAAATACTTAACATTCTTATAGTGGGGATTGGGGGGTTGCTGGTATACAGAGGCAGAGGAAACAAAAAAATATGCTATGTTGCAGGGGAGTCAAGGATGGTAGGTGCTGATAATAGTAAACCTGGTTCCCATAGAGAATCCTAGTCTGGGAGATTCAGGGCTGTTTCTTCCTCTAAAGTAAAATGCTGGGAAGCCACACAATGTTCCAAATCAGTCTCAAGCTCCAGAACAGAAAAACTCCTGTGAACTAGAAGTACTGTATCAGGTAGTGGCAGCAGGAAAAAGAAAAATGGCCATCTCAGGGATCAAGGGAAGAAAGAAACGGACAGAAAACCCTAGATGCTGGCATTGGACCGTGGAGACAGTCCATGGGGCCCATACTAGCAAAAGTTCTCAAGATCTCTAGACACGATTCAAGTGTTCCTGTACATATCCTATGCTCTTCCAAACCACCCCAGTCCCCGTCTCCACTCAAATTTTCTGTCTCTGATCATTCATACCTGTGGGGATGAGTCCATCACCAGAGCCCCCATAGCCACCAGATACAATGCTGGTTTCATTGAGGTTGGGTCCTGACACCATCACCTGCTGGAGGTCCTAGAGGCCAGAGAAAGGAGGAAGGGGGTACTTCAGGAACATAAGGGCAGCTGAAACATTTTGGAGGTGAACAAGCTTAGATGTGCGGGGAGAGGAACAGGCAGGGAGAGAGGGAGAGGGTGGGAGAGAGGTGGAGGATGGGAGAGAGGGCAAGAGTGCAAGTGAGCACACAAGCACACACAATGTTAGTCACCACAGAATCAAATGAAGATTTTGTAAAAAGAATGAAGGGAATTAGATAACTTAGGGGAAGGCTACTGGAATGGAATGGGAGTGAGAGGCCAGGATTTATACACTGGGCTCCCAAAAGACAATCAGAAGCATCAAACAGAAGCACCTGCTCCAGTCCATCATCTTCAGGAAGCTGCCCAGCTTCACCATTCCCGTGGATGGGGATCTCCATTGTGGCTGCCTTCCCTAGGATCCCGTCCGTCATGGCTAGGGAAGGGGCAGTCTCCACCCCAGCACCCTGCAAAGCCCAAAACAGGCAGTTCTGGAAACTGGCCAGCACTCCAGAAGAGGGACACCTCCCCTGCTATTTCTAAGGCTTCAGAGGTTGTCCCAGGACTTGAGTGTCCCTGGGGCTCAGCTACCACTTCTTTCCTCAGATGTATGTATTTCTCCCCTCCAAAGTGTAAATTTCTACACATGCACTTCTAATCCTCAGGTGTCTTCTCACCACCCCCAACCCCACTTTTAGTAATCATTCATGCATTCACGCATTCAACTGATATTTAGTGAGTGCCTACCATGTGTCAGGCACTAAGGCAATAGTAATACAGCAGTGAACAAGAGAGATAAAATCTGTGCTATGCTGGAACTTATCCCCACGCAGGTGTGTTTACTCCCACCAGGGACCAGCCCCTTTCTGGGGCTCAGGTGCTCACCCAGCATTCAGGCATGTCCTCCAATGCTTGGGTTTCCACATTCCTCGATGTTCTTAACCCCCTCCTTCGGGCGGTCTCCCCCTCCTCCATCTCAAGCACCTCCTCTTTCTAGAGCCCTCCCCAGTAGGCCTTAGTTGAATCAATTGGTGTATGTTCCTGGGGGTCTGATAAAAGCCTCTCTTTCCCAGAATCTAGGCGATCCCTTCCAAAGTCAGTTACGTCTTCTAGGTGTGAGTCCCTGCTTCCTCCCCGCCCCCATACACCTGGGCATCAGGTGTGTCCTCACCCTTGCCCAAGACTCAGGGGCATCTTGCCCTAAGGACAGGTTCATGAGTTCAACTTCCCCTCACCCAAGTAAGTCTCTCTTACCTGGGCCGGGCCGTTCTTCCCCTCAGGGCTCCAGGCCCGGACGGCGCGGGGACCTCGGGTTCCAGTTCCCGTCGCGATCCTAGCAGCAGGTCAGGGACTCGGCGGAAGTGACGTTCTCTCTGGGCAGAAGAAGCCGGCCACGTCGCAGATTATAAGGGCGGAAGTGACGTAACCGCAATGGGCAGGGCAATCCTGGAACCAAGTCGTCAGTCCTTGGAGAGTACTTCCGGGGCGATATCGAGAGGCTGTAACGGAAGTGACGTATCAGCCCCGTGGCGTCATGGAGCACCAACAGCAGCAGCAGCAGCAACTGAGAAACGTGAGTGAGAGTTGAGTTGTTTCAGGGCCAGACATTTCCACAGCGAAAACCCCAAAGGGCCAGAGATTCTACAGCTGGGGACACTGGTTGTGATGCGCGGTCTTGGGAAACGTCGGCGGCGGGGTCTTGAGTTGAAGGGTGGAGTGGAGCTCTTATAGCCGAGTTCTTGGTCCACTTCTCTACCAGTTGCGAGACTTCCTGTTGGTCTACAATCGGATGACAGAACTCTGCTTCCAGCGCTGTGTGCCCAGCTTGCACCACCGAGCTCTGGACGCGGAGGAGGTGGGGGTCTGTGCAGTGAGATCACCCTCGAGCCCCAGAACTAACGGTGGAGTGTTTCCTCCTCCCCCTAGTTCCACTACCTCTGACCCTGGCTTTTCCCTGACCTCACCCCTAGGTTGGGAATGGGGAAGGAAGGAGTTGGCTGGAAAGGACACTTCTGACCTCTGCTTCCACCCTGTTTTCCTTCCAGGAGGCCTGCCTGCACAGTTGTGCTGGGAAGCTGATCCATTCCAACCATCGCCTCATGGCCGCTTACGTGCAGCTTATGCCAGCCCTGGTACAGCGCCGTATCGCAGACTACGAGGCCGCCTCGGCTGTGCCAGGTGTTACTGCAGAACAGCCCACAGCCTCACCACCAGGCAGCTAGCCAGCCCCAACCCCAGGAGGGAAGGTACTGGAAGGACCCAGTGGACCTCGGACTTGGTGAAGCCTGCACAGAGAGATTGAGGGGTACTGTTGCTCCTTGCCTGGAGCCAATAAACCCGGTTTTTGCTGTTTGATTTAAATGATGACTAGGGAACCTTTGTCTTGTTCTGTCATTTAGTGCATATCTGCCGGCTTCACCCCTGGCAGCTGAGAAGTTGCCTTCTGTATCTAAAAGGAAAACCTCAATATTCCAGGCGTCCGATTAGTGCAGGTCTGTGGGTACAATTTACAAGTTGGTAGTAGCAACAAGAAGTTAGTTGCTGCTCAAATGACAGATAAAATGAGAGATCTCTCTGCCCAGCTGTGAGTCTTTCTAACTTAAATGGCCAAGTATGCATTGGTGTATAACTGTTTTTTCCTGGACTGTGTCTTAGAAGAAGGATTCTATTGGATCTAGGGAAAGAAGGTGATATCAACAACAGAGGCGGAAAAAAACCTCCAAAAAACCCACAGGGCTTTTAGGCATTGCTTCTTAGGAAGTCAATGGCCACAGAACACAGATAAAACCTGTAAGAACTGGGGGTGTTCTGTAATTGCAACCATTTCCCCAGGTTCGTTTCTGAGTATTTTCTGTCTTCCTGGGATCTACACTAAAATGTTTAAATAAAGAAGAGAGTGTTCTTATCTTCAGGGGCAATCAAGAATGGAGAAACAACAGTATGGTCAAATTTGGGGAAGACAAATCTAAGGGAAAAGTAGATGGTGGTGTTTATTAAAAAAAGAATAAAACAAAAATCTGTGAGTCCTTTTTAATGCTACCTTAATATTTCACTCAACTGTTAAAATCTCATAATTTCAGCTTTCCACTCACTACTCCACAATATTCTCACTGTACTTCGGTGACTTATAATTGCAGCCTCTATATTCTTTTCTCATTATTGCCTTCCCTCTTGTGGGGATTACTTCTGTATTCAGCAGCCTGAATGGCATATCACCCCACCTCATTTTCTTCCCCTCAGCCTCCTTTTTGTATCATTGTTTTATCTTTTCTATTTTTCCATCCAAGCTGTTAAGAGAAAAACAGTTATATAATGAATGCCATGGGATATTTAAGGTCACCAACCTGAGTCAAGCCCTCACTACCAGCAAGTTACCCTTTTATGGGCTTTTGGTCTATTCTGTCTTCTACGCACCATGATAGTTATTTTATAATGTATTGCTTTTGTTAATCCACACCACACCCTCATCCCTATCAGGTGAACATTTTTTATAAAGATTTAAAGCTCCTAGACATTAGCTCCCACAATAATAAAAAAACTCCTTTCAACCATCCCCAAAGCGCATGTTCTTTCCCACCTACAGATCAGGAAGTTGAAATTCTCAAGTAGCAGAACCTGTGTAAAATGCAGATCTGGGCCGGTGAGATGGCTCAGTGGCATAAGTGCCCGCCGGCAAGCACGAGGTCCTGAGTTCGACTCCCAGAACCCACATAAAGGAAAAAAAAGGGCTGGTGATATCGCTCAGTGGCACAAGCGTTTGCTGGCAAGCACAAGGTCCTGAGGTAGACTCCTGGTACCCACATAAAAAATTTTAAAAAATAAAATGCAGCTCTAAACCAGACAAAGTGGCACATACCTTAATCCCAAGTATTTGGGAGGCTGAGGCAGAAAGATTACAAGGTCAAAGCCAGCATAGGCAATTTAGTGAGGCCCTGTCTCAAGAAAAAATAGAGATGTAGCTCTGTGCTTCTGGGAGTCAATCCCCAATAAAGTAGATCTAACTTTAAAGTTCGTTATTTTTAGTTTGCTGGATGTGGTGGTGCATGCCCATAGTCCCAGCACTTGGGAGGCCAATGCATAAGAATTGCTGCACGTTCAAGGCCAGCCTGAATTGCGTAGTGAGACCCTGTCTCAAAAACCAACAACAAAAAAATTCAGTCTTCCATTAATTTTCAATCTCTTCTGATTATTTTCCATTATTGAAATTTTTTGTTTATAAATATGTTCAATATTGGGCCGGTGAGATAGCTCAGCAGCTTAAGCACCTGCCTAGCAAGCATGAGGTCCTGAGTTCGGCTCCCGGTACCCACATACGAAAAAAGGGCTGGTGATATCGCTCAGAGGCACGGGCACCTGCTGGCACGTGAGGTCCCGAGTTCGACCCCCGGTACCCACAAAAAAAGAAATACATGTTCAATACTTAGGAGAAAAATATTCTTAGCACTCTATCTTCCATAGTCTTCTGGTCTTCCTCAGTTTTGTTGTAAAGTAATAGCCATTGCTATAATGAGAGTAATGTAGTTTCAAGCACAACACACAGAAATAAGCTTTGATATATCTTTATCACATCACAAGCATTGGAAATAGGAGTTGGTGCACCTATTGTGGCTTTAGTTAACGGCCACTCTTTAGCAAAATGTCATTCCTTAGAGGCTCTCCATCCATGCAACTATCTCTCATTAATTGTCCTACCAGTCTCAATTACTACTCTTGTTACTTCCATCTAAATAGCTAGTCCTTGGTTTTACTATCCACCTCTTGATACTTTACTGTTACAGATGATCTACTCAGTAACTGGGTCTCTTAATTCTTTGACTTAGGCTCTAATGATTTCCACACTGTCTTAGCCACCTACTCCCATAGTTAAATCTTGGCTATTGCCATCACCCCAAACTACTCCATCTTCAAAACACTATCACTTGCATCATATTCATTAGTCATATTCTTTTCACTTTTTTTGTTGTTGAACTGTTGCCTCTATTCTTGATTTCACTGCAGCATTCAGGCTATTGCTTCTCAGGTTTTTCCTAGCCAGTTTAAACTCCAGTGGTTTTTCTTTCAAAAAGCTGAATTTCCTTTTCATCTTTTTGGATACTGCAAATTGGACATCTGTGCCTCTTCTTGGACAACTAAATGGAAACCAGTATTGAACAAACATACATCACTATAAATCCATGGTTATCAAATTCAAAGGGGGTCTCAGCTCCCATAATCCCACTGGCTTTTTCTGCTGTTTATTACTACCTACAATGACCATTTCAAATATTCTTAAGCATTCTTCCTCTTACCATTCTGTGGGTCATCCTATTCATAGATGAAAGCAGAAGCTATCTGTGTCCTACCACTTACTAATCCACATACATCTGCATCATTCTCACCTCTTTCCCTCCCTCCTGTCTAAACAACGAATCCCTCTCCTCTAATGTGATTGCTTATTCTTGTGCTCTGAGTCTTAGTCTTTTCCTGTTTGAGGATGTCTTACTTCCTCCTGCTTTAGTAAATTTTTATCTATATTTAAACATGTTAACAACTCCCTTTTGACAACAAACCATTCTACTTTATTTCCCCTCCAGTTACCCTCTTATCTTTTCTGTAATCCAGCTAAGCCTTTCAAAAATAGTTCCATACTTTGGCTCTCCATTTTACAAGCCACTCTCATTTTTCCATTCTTCAATTCAGTCTGTTTTGAATTGTACAGCCCTTATTGTATTACAATAGTTCTCACTAAGGTCACCTTAGTGGTGACCTTATATCCCCTGAATCAGTGGTTATTTCCTGGTCCGCTTACTTCTGAGTGGCATTTGGTGCTATTTTCTAGTTCCTCATTATTGACACTCTTCCACTGGTGGCCTTGATTCCACTCATGGTTTTCCTATCTTTCTGACCACAGCTTCTTAGCCTCCTTAGCAGGCTTACTCTTTCCCTGGCCTTCAAACCTAAAAGTTTCTCTAGGTCCTGTTTTCTCTCAGTCTAATTTTTCTAGGATGGTTTCATCCCCACTTTGAGTTTGAGTTAGTAATGACTCAGATTTACCTTTACAAAGATAAGTTAGTATCTGAAAGCCCCCATCTTCAGCAATTTATTTTATATCATTCTAGTTTTCATTTTGTTTTGTGGTACTGGGGGTTGAATTCAGGGTCCTCATATGGAGCTACAGTCTCAGCTTTTTTTTTTTTTTTTTTTTTTGAGACAGTTTCACTAAGTCAGTAAATTGCCCAGTCCAGGCTCCAACTTGCGATTGCCTGCCTCAGCCTACCAGAGGGGTGGGATTACAGGTGTATGGTCACCACACCTGGCTTCACTCAGTTTCTAAGTCCTAGGCTTAAATATTGAATCCTTTCTCTCCATTTCTATTATCATTACTTTAAATTTTTATCAGTTCTTTTTTTTTTTTAAAGACAGCATTTCACTATGTGGCTCAGGCTGGCTTTGAATTCACTATGTAGCCCTGTCTGGCCTTGAACGTGTGGCAGTCCTCCTGCTTCAGCCCCCCAAATCCTAGGATTACAAGTGTGTGCCACCATGCCTGCCCCTTATCAGTTCCTACTCAGATTACAGCAACAGTCTCCTACAGCTTTTCATCTTGAGCCGTTTTTATTAGTTGGGATTTAGCTCAGTTACATGTAATAAAGATGCAAGTATTAGACCCAAACTTCCTATTTCTCTTTCAAGTAAAAGTTTAGTCCAAAGCTGGTGTGGTGACTTCAAGGTCATCTGAGAACCAGGATTCTTAGCAGCTTTCTGATGGTTGTAGGTGGAGTATGATCCTCATCTTTGACCCAGGATGGCATTTTCTTTGTCAAATGGCCAGACTTCGTTACAAGAGAGACTGGGAGATGTAATCCGTGCTCATCAGTCATTTGCCCAGCTAAAGACTGGGAGTCTTATTTCTAAGGAAGAAGAGGACATTAGTTATTAGGAGATACCTACCAATCCATTTTCTATACTAGCCAAAAATGATTCTTGTAAAATATAAATAATCATGATACTCATCTACTTAATGGCTTCTGTGACATTCAGACTCCTTAGTATAAAAGGCTTTTTCTACTCAGGTCCCTAGTGACCTATCTGGATTCATCTTCAACCTTCTTTTCTTAGTTTTTTTCCCCTTTTTATCATTCTTCTTATGACTGAGGAACTGATTTTAAAGCTGAGATCCAAAAGAAAAATTAGAGTTATGTGGACAAAAGATGGGGGTGCCAGTGATATAGCTCAGTGGCATAAGCGCCTGCCTGGCAAGCACGAGGTCCTGAGTTCAACTCCCGGTACCCACATTAAAAAAAAAAAAAAGATAGGGGGAAGGACTGCCTTCCTTTCTTCATGTTTTTTTTTTTTTTTTTTTTTTTTTTTTTGTGGGTACCGGGGGGTCGACCTCAGGACCTCGCACGCCAACAGGCACCCTAGCCGCTGAGCGATATCACCGGCCCCTTTTTCGTATGTGGGATCTGGGAGTCGAACTCAGGCCCTCGCACTTGCAAGGCAGGCGCTTATGCCGCTGAGCCATCTCACCAGCCCCGTTTCTTCATGTTTTTGTTTAGATGTCACTTTTTTTTTTTTTTTTTTTTGCAGTAATATGTGTTGAACCCGGGGAACACTGAGGTACATTCTCACCTTTTTTTTTTTTTAATCATTATTTTTATTTTGAGACAAGGTTTTACTAATTTGCCCAGGCTGGCCTTTAATTTGTGATACTCCTGTGTGAGCCTTCCAGAGTGCTGGGATTACAGGCACGTGCCACTATTATAGACAGCTAAGTTAGGTAGAAATATTATAGGCAGTCAGACAGGGCGAGGCCCTTGAAATCAGTGCAGAGGATGAGAACACATTTACAACTGTGGGCAGAGGTGCATCTGTTGGAGCCCAGGCCTCAAAGATGGAATGACCAGGCCTACATATCCCCCCAGGGGATAAGATAATTGGTATCACCTGGTCTAGTAAAGTCTAGATAAACATCACTCACCCCAGTGGGTGACCAGGACTATCCCTTCTTAAAGAAGGTCTTTGTTCTTTCCATGTACACTTGCTACGTGACCTGCTTCCCCATTGGATCAATACTACCTAAGTGGCTATACTTGTACTCTTACTGTTTGATCATAGGTTTTTTTTTGTTTGCTTGTTTGGGGTACCGGGAATCGAACTCATGACCTCGCACTTACCAGGCAGGCGCTGTGCCACTGAGCTATATCCCCCGATCTGATCATAGTTTTGATCCATGTTGTACCCACCTCATGATTTTGCTCTATAAAACTTCCTTTGAGAAGTGGGTTCCTTGGCAACTGACTTTCGGGTCCACTCCTTTCTCTCAGGATCTATCTCACTCAGTAAACTTTTTCCAACTCTTCACCTTCATTGTTCCTTAGAATTCATTCTTCGATTTTGGGGAACACAAACTTGGCATATATGACATGTAGCAATTTGGAAATTATATTTATTTCCCCTATATCACCACCATGCCCAGCTGAAAAATGTTTTTGTGTGTTTTTAAACAAATTTTATTGGTACCTTTTAGATATACATAGTGATAGCATTCATCATACGGAATTTGTACCTGTACATGATATATCTTGCTTCTTTTTTTTCTGGTTCCCCTCCCCTCCCTGTGACCCCTCTTCCCCTCCTTATTTACAAAAGCTTCGTTTCCATTTTTTTCCTTCCATTCTCTTTTTTCTTGTCTCTCCTTTCCCCCTCCCCTCTTGTTCCCCTTCTCATTTGAACATTTTCTTCCCATTTCCCAGTACCTATTATACTTGTTGGTCTTTATTTTTTTAATTAAGTTTATTGGTACATTTCAGGTATACATAATGATCACATTCATCATAGGGAATTTGTATCTGTACATGATATACCTTGATTTTTTTCCCCCATTCCTCTACCCTCTCTTCAGCCCCTCTTCCCCTGCTTATTTATAAAAGCTTTGTTTCCATTTTTTCCTCTTCTCACTTTTTTTATTTTCCCTTCCTTCCTCCCTGGTTCCCCCTTCCCATTTGAACATTTTCTTCTTATTTCAAAATATCTATGATACATTTTGGCCTTTATTTACACTTTTGGTTTCTCACACCAGAAACAATGTGGTGTATTTGATTTATTTCACTTAAGAGTATGCTCTCAAGTTGCATCCATTTATCTAGAAATGTCTCAAGTATATCCTTTATGGCTGAGTAATATTCCATTGTATAAAAAAAACCCATCTTCATTCATTGGTTGATGGGCATTTGGACTGTTTCCAAGATTTAGTTATTACAAACTATGCCACTATAAACATGGGTGTGTACATATATCTGTGGTTTGATGCTTTTAATTCTTTCAGGAAGATATAAAGAAGGGGAATAACTGGATGGAATGGAATCTCTAGTTTTAGTTTTTCGAGGCATCTCCACACTGATTTGCACAGTGGTTGTACAGTCTACACTCCCACCAACAGTGTAGAAGGGTTCTTTTTTCACCACAGCCCTGCCAGCATTTGTTATTGGTTGATTTCTTGATAACAGCCATTCTTTCTGGAGATGGAATTTCAGTGTTGTTTTAATTTGACCAATGATGCTAAACATTTTTTCATATATTTATTTGCCATTTGTATTTCTTCATATTAGAAGTGTCTATTCATTTCAGATGCCCATTTTTGGATTGGGTCTTTAAATTTGGGGAGTCTGTTTTTTTGAGTTCTTTATATATTCTAGATATTACTCCTTTGTCCAGGAACACCTGGCAAAATTTTTTCCCACTCTCGGGGTTGTCTTCACTCTGTTGGTGGCTTCTCTTGCTGTGCAAAAGCTTTTTAATAAGATGAGATCCCAGTTGTTCATTCTTTGTGATATTTCCTCTGTGATGAAAGTTTTGTTCACAAAGTTTTTGCCTACACCAGTGTCTTCAAGAGTTCTACCTATTCTATCTTCCAGCAGATTTAGTGTTTCTGTTTTAATATTTAGATCTTTGGTCAATTTTGATTTTAGTGCATGGTGAAAGATGTACATCTAGTTTTAATCTTCAGCATGTGGAAAGCCAGTTTTCCCGGCACCATTTATTAAAGAGGCTATCTTTCTTCCAGTGAAGGTGTTTGGCTCCCTTGTCAAAGATAAGGTGGCTGCATGTGTTTGGAGTTGTTTCTGCATCTTCTAATCTGTTCCATTGATCCTTGGGTCTGGTTTTTTTTGCCAGTACCATGCTGTTTTTATCACAGGAGCTTTGTAGTATAATTTCAAGTCAGGGATTGTGATTCCTCCTATCTTGCCTTTGTTGCCTAGAATTGCTTTTGCTATTCTAGGTCTCTTCTGATTCCAAGTGAATTTTAGATTATTTTCTCTAAATCTGTGAGATATATATGCTAGTGGTATTTTGATTGGGATTGTTTTAAATCTGTGTAACAATTTTGGAAGTATGGCCATTTTCACTATATTCTTTCCTTCTACCCAAGAACAAGGGATCTCTTTCCATTTTCTGATATCCTCTTCAATCTCCTTTTTCATTGAAACTACTATAGTTTTCAATGTGTAGGTCTTTTACTTCCTTCTTTAGATTGATTCCTAGGTATTTCTTTCTTTTTTTTTGAATGCTATTATGAAAGGTGTTGTTTCCCTAATTTCTCTCTCAGTGAGTTTGTTATTTGTGTACAGGAAGGCTATTGATGTTTGAGTGTTGACTTTGTATCTAGCTGTACTACTGAATTTGGTTATTAAATCTAGAGGTCTTTTGGTGGCATTTTTGGGGTCTTCTATGTAGAGTATCATGTTATGTGCAAATAATGATAATTTAATTTCTTCCTTTCTATCCTTATTCCTTTTATTTCTCTCTCTCTGGTTTTTTTTTTTGTTTGTTTTGTTTTGTTTTTTGTTTTTTTTGTGGGTACCAGGGGTCGAACTCAAGACCTCGTGCTTGCCAGGCAGGCGCCCATGCCACTGAGCTATCTCACCAGCTCTCTCTCTCTTGTCTATTTGCTCTGGCTAATGTTTCCAGAACTATATTGAATAGGAATGGTGAGAGTGGACATCTTTATCTTGTTCCTGATTTTAGAGTGAAAGCTTTCAGTTTTTGTCTGTCTAGTATGATGTTGGCTGTTGGTTTGCCATAGATGGCTTTTATCAGGTTGAGGTAAAGACCATCTATTCCAATTTTCTGTAGGATTTTTATTATAAATGGACTTTGTCAAATGCTTTTTCTGCATCTATTGAGATGATCATATGGTTTTTGTACTTGGCTCTGTTAATATGTTTTTTTGTGTGTGGGGGGGTACCGGGGTCGACCTCAGGACCTTGCGCTTGCCAGCCAGGCGCTTACGCTGCTGAGCTATCTCACCGGCCCCGGCTCTGTTAATATGGTGTATTACATTTATTGATTTGTGTATGTTGAACCATCTCTGTATTCCTGGGATGAATCCTAGTTGGTCATGGTGTATAATCTTCATGATGATTTGCTGCATTCTGTTTGCCAGTATTTTATTGAAGATTTTTGCATCTATGTTCATTAGGGAGATTGGCCTGTAATTCTCTTTTTTGGTTGGATCATTCTCTGGTTTTGGTATCAGAGTAATTCCTGCTTCCAGGAATAAATTTGGGAGTATTGCTTCCCTTTCAGTTTCACTAAAGAGTTTGAGAAGTAGTGTCATTAGGTCATCTCTAAATTTCTTGTAGAATTCAGGCAGTGGATCTATCAGGGCTTCAGCTTTTCTTTTTTAGTAGGTTTTTAATTACATCTTCAATTTCATTGACTGATATTGGGTTACTTAGAATTTTTATATCTTCTTGACTCAGCTTTGGTAACTCATATATATCTAGGAATCTGTCCATTTCTTCTGCATTTTCCATCTTATTAGAATACAGGTTCTTGAAGTAGGTATTGACAGTCTTCTGGATTTCTTCAGGATCTGTTGTAAGTTCACCCTTTTCCTTCCTAATTGCATGAATTTGGGACTTTTCTTTCCTTTTTTGGATAAGGTTGGCTAAGGGTTTGTCAATTTTATTTAATCTTTCAAAGAACCAACTCTTCAATTCATTGATTCTTTTTATTGTTTTCTTAGTCTCTGTTGCATTGATTTCTGTTCTTATCTTTATAATTTCCTCCTTTGTATGAACTTTGGGCTTGACATGCTCTTCTTTTCCTAGAAGGTTGAGGTTCAACATTAGGTTGTTTATTTGAGCTTGTTCTGCTTTTCTGGTATGGGAATTTACTGCTATAAATTTCCCTTATAGTAATGCTTTCATGGTATTCCATAAGTTCCTGTATTGTGTTCGCATTATCATTTAATTGTAGATACTGTCTAATTTCTTCTTTAATTTCATCTGTGACCCTTTGGTTGTTCAGGAGGGTGTTATTTAATTTCCACATGCTTATGAAGTTCTTGTGATTTCTTTTGCCATTGATTTCCAATTTCATTGCATTATGGTCTGATAATATGCATGGGATAATTTCATTTCCTTTGCACTTACTTAAGCACATTCTATGAGCTAGTATGTGGTCTGTTTTGAAGAATGTCCCATGCACAGCTGAGAGGAATGTGTATTCTGATGTTGTAGGATGAAACACTCTGTAGACATCTACTAAGTCCATTTGTTCAAAAGTTTGGTTTAGTTCTGATATTTCTCAGTTGATTTTTTGTCTAGTTGATCTGTCTATTTGTGATAGTGGGGTATTGCGGTCCCCCATCACAAGTGTATTAGGGCTTATTTTGTTTTTCATGTCTGTTAATATTTGTTTTCTATAATTGGGTGCACTGGTACTAGGTGCATGTATATTTATGATCAGTATCTCTTCCTCTTGAATTATTCCTCAGGTATTCTTTGTCATGGAATTATCTTTTTTCTCCATCAATTTTGAAAGATAGTTTTGTGAGGTACATCAATCTGGGTTGGAGGTTGTTTTCTTTTAGGGCTTGAAATACCTCACTTCAAGCTCTCCTTGATTGGAGGATTTGTGTTGAGAAGTCTGCTGTGATTCTGATGGGCTTTCCTTTATAGGTGATTTGTTTCTTTTCTCTAACAGCTTTTTTTTCCCTAGAGAAACAGATTTAATGCAAGATATATACATATAAGGATTTAAAAGGCAGGCTTGAAATGGCCACCCACAGAGTCAGGTGTGGAGAGTGCAGAAAGGCTGTCTGCATGCTGGAGAGCCAAAGTCTCCAGTTGAAGGTTGAAGGCCTGGAGCTCAACAATGTAGTGTCCCATGCAAGTGTATATCAGGAGGCTGAAGGGTCTGCAATGGAAGCCAAGAGATGACATCCAAGGTGAAGGCGAAGGCTGGAGCTCCTCTGAAGAAACAGAAGCAGCCTTCCTTCTTCCTTTCCCTTTTATTCCATTCAGGCAATAAGCCCCTACCCAGGGTGGGTCTTCTATCTTCAGTAAATCCCTTCAGCCACACCCAGAACTATGTTGATCCAATTTAGTTGGGTGTTTCTTACTCAAGTTGACATAATCAGTTAACTATCACAGAAACTAAGAGAAAAAAGTCCAAAAAGGGGGGAAAAAACCCTAAGTATCCCAAAATCTTAATGAAGGAAAGAGAAAAACAAAAAATAGAAAAAAATTTTTTTAAAGATTGAGTAAAACAATAATCCTTTGTTTCGGGCCGGTGAGATGGCTCAGCGGCATAAGCGCCTGCCTGGAAAGCGCGAGGGCCCGAGTTCGACTCCCGGAACCCACATACGAAAAAGGGGCTGGTGATATCGCTCAGTGGCACGGGCGCCTGCTGGCGCGCGAGGTCCTGAGGTCGACCCCCGGTACCCACAAAAAAAAAAAAATAATAATAATAATAATCCTTTGTTTGAAGATCTTTTCAACATCTTCAGCCTTGGGATCTGGCCAGTCATAATTTTCTCTGCCTATGTATTTTGAGGTGCCCTGCCTGCACCAGAGACCACTCTGTCTGTTCACCCCAGACCATGGTTACCATCCAAGCCATGGCACATCCTTGCTTCCACTGGTCATTGGGAAGTGTCATCAGCCCTGCGGTCTCTGCTGAGTTTAGGCCTCAGAATGGGGATTCAAGTGGACTGTTGAATTTGACAATACTTGTGGGGTCTGGTTTCTCCCTTAGGAGAGCAGGGCCTGTGTCCTTCCCAGTGGGAGCTTACATTTCTCAGGGTGGTCTATATCTGGCACGCTGCCTCTCCCCAGTGGTCTCCCGTGGTTGTCTCTCACCTAATCACTTTGGCAGGGTAATGCTGGAGTCCCTGAAGTCCCTGGCCAGGTCTGTACTTTCTCCCTGGGTCTGCCGACTCTCTGGACTTACCTTCTCTTCCTGGGCATTGCCCTCATCCGTGATCAGGTAGATTGGTTAGTCAGCACCTCTGCTGCCCTGTGCCAAGGAGAAGCAAAATGCAGAGCCAGCTTGGAGTTGGTGGCTGGTCACTGCTGTAGTCAGGGTTTACAAGGGAAAAGATTTAATACAGGACACATAATTTATAGGATTATTTGATAATATTCACCCAAAGAATCAAGTGCAAAAGAATGTGGGCGATCTGTCCACACACTAAAGACCCAAAGAATCCAGCTGAGGGTCTGGATCCCATGGCAATGTCCTGCACAAGTCCAATTGAAGACCTAGAGTCCATGGCAATGTCCTCCATGAGTCCAACTGGAGGCCTAGAGCCTGTGACAATGTCTTATGCAAATCTGTATCAAGTCTAACAGCTTTTAATATTCTGTTCTGGTGTTGAATTTCTGAAATCTTGACTATTATATGCCTTGGTGTAGATTTTTTTGATCGTGGCTAACTGGAATTCTATTAGCCTCACATATCTGTATGTCACTTATCTATTAGCCTCACTTATGTGTATGTCAGGTTCTTTATCCCTACTTGGGAAGTTCTCTGCCATGACTTCTGTGAGCAGGCTTTGTTTGTTTGTTTGTTTGTTTGTTTATGTTGTTTGCACTATCTCCTGCTTTTTCATTGACTCTGATTAATCTTATGTTACTCTTCTTTGCATCATCTAGGAGATGTTGGATAGATTTTTCATGGTCCCTTGTTATTTTTAAGAAATCTTTCTTTTCCTGATCCCTAACTGCAATCCTGTCTTCTATATCTGATATTCTGTCCTCATATTGGTTCATTCTGTTGCATATACTTTCAGTGGAATTTTTAACCTCCTGGATATCTGTTTGAATCTGTTTAATGGATTCCATTTCTTTCCTTTCATGGTTTTCATCATTTTCCTAAGCTCCCCTATTTTTTAAAATCTGTATCTGCTCTAGAGTCACAAATCAAGACTCATTATGGTCACTATTTCTGTAGTTATCTGAGAAATTATTTCTGATTTGATTTTTTTTTTCCTAGAGCCTCATTCATCTGCTTTGTTACTTCTGTTGTTACCACTTCAGAGAGTCCAGGTGGGTGGCTTTTGAATTATTCCACCTCATTTCCCCCTGGGCTTCTCTTTGGTGAATGGGAAGTCTGGTGTTGCATCTTGCTTAAGAGTCTTCTCATTTTCCTTTTATTTTTTTTTTTAAAGTTTAATTCCTGGGTTGGTGTTTATAAATTGTTTATGAGGAGTAGCTTTATTGCTAGTATTTAGAGCCTTTAAGAAATGACTACTTCTTAGAGGTGTCTTCCAGGTGTAGCTGGCTTTTGGGTTTTGAGTCTGTTGCAAGATCTTACCCCTTCAATTTATTGGGGATGAGAAGTTGCTGCCTATTTGGCCTAGACCCTGGTTCTTTGGCACTGGCCTATAGTATTGTTTATGATCATAGGCAATCTCAGTCTTGATATACCAGGAAGAACAACCGATTAGAACAATTATGTCACCTTGGCTAAAGTAGTATAATCAGCAATAACAGCAGCATCAAACACAGTGTTGAAAATGACAAACTGTAGTAAGTATTGAATTGCTGCATTAAACCATATGAACTATATTTGTGGTTATATACCAAAACCTAAAACAAACCAGAAAATTATATACAGTAAATATGCCTTCAGTATGGCAATTTTACCCTTGGGGTAGCGGATTTAAAAGGGGTTGGGGGAAAAAATAGAGAAATAGAAGAAGAGAAAAAGATTAGAAACAAGGCTAGAAGACAAAGAAAGATTACCCAAACTGGTGAAACTGAAACTAGTGAAGAAGACAGGAGGGAAAGAGAGAGGGAAGAAATATAAACAGAACAGAACAACCGCAACAACAAAAATCTAGATACATTGTTCACATCCATATAAAAACAAGAATAAATAATAAAAAAGAAGGGAAAAAAGTCCACTTCAAGGTTTGTCTCTGCTGTCACTGGTAGACAAATTAGGCAGAATCCAGATCCATATTGATTAATCCCAGCAAGCCAGCTGTAGATTTATGGTGGGGTAGTGGATAATCCCAGCAAGCCTGCACCTTTAGTTCCACTAAAGTTCAGGCTGGTTTCTGACTATGAGGTGGAACCCAATTTATTCAGTCTGAAACATTCCTTGTGCTTCCTGCTGGTTTGAACTCAGCTCTGTGACCTCCTGGTGACTTGAACTTGGTTCCACCTGACCCTGACACTGGGAGCCACTACATGGAGCCAGCAGTTGTTCTGAGTTCCAAGCTCAGCTGACCCCTTCCCAAGATGGCTCCCAGCCAACCGCCCTCTCCTAGGGGACATCTGAACCCAAATAACTCTACTGCTGTGTCCACTGCTCCGTTCCACTGGTGCATTTCTCTGTGGAGGCCTCTGAGATCGCTAGTAGTCACCACATGTCTGCACATTCAGGCCGCCCTTCCCATGCAGTGAGTCAGAGCTCAGGGACAAAGCACCACTTGCCACCTCCTTCTTCTTCATTGAAGTCTCTCTTCATTCTCCCCATGGGCTCCAATTCTCACTTCAGATCCTCGCTGGGTCCCAGGGACCCACTTCCCTCCTTCCTCTCTTCCTCATGTTGCTATATTCCAGCACCTGGACACCAACTCTCAGAAGGGCTGTTTCTCTGCTGTTCACCACTCTACCATCTTCCAGGAAGTCTCTGAAAATTCTTTTTAAAAACTCTCTTTAAATAGCTTAGGTGATGCTTAGTTTTGTGTGTAAACTTGGCAAGTTACATATAGTACCATGATTTACTATAATTTAATAACTAATCTAGGTGTTATTATGAAAGTATTTTGTACTTTCATGCAGCAAACATTTACAATTAGTTGACTTTAAAGAAAGATTACCTTTGATAATGTATGTCAGCCTCATCTAATCAGTTGAGACCTTAAGAGCAAAACTGAGGTTTCCTAGAAAAGATATTCTGCCTCAAGACTATAACATTAATTTACCATCCCTTTATGATAAAATCCCTGAATAAATTAGGTATAAAAGGATCATACCTCAGCATAATTCAGGCTATATATGACAAACTCAGCCAATATCATACTAAATTGAGGAAAAACTGAAAGCATTTTCTCTAAGGTCAGAAGCAAGAAAAGAGTGTCCAGTCACCACTCTTATGGCACTAGAAATCCTAGCTAGAGCAATCAAGCAAGAGAAAGAAATAAGAGGCATACAAATAGAAAAGGAAGAAATCAAACTATCCCTATTTGCAGATGATATTATTCTATACATAGAACATTGTAACGACTTTTAGAGCTGATAAATTCAATAAAGTTGCAAGATACAAAATCAACATATAAAACTGTAGCTTTTTTATACACCAATAGTGAATTCACTGAAAAAAATCAAGAAAACCATCCCACCTACAATAGCCACCAAAAAACATATTATTTAAAAGGAGGTATCTAAGAATAAACCCACTTAAATAGACAAAAGACCTAAAAGAAAAAGTACAAAACACTGAAGAAAGAAATTGAGATACTAAAGCTGAATGCAGTGATACACACCTGTGACCCCAGCACTCTGGGAGGCTAAGGCAGGGGGATTGCTAGTTGGAGCCCAGTCTGGGCAACTTAGTAACTTAGAGCAAAAGACCCTGTCTCAAAATAAAAAATAAAAAAGTGCTGGGGAGGTAACTCAGCACAAAGTCCCTGTGTTCAATCCCCAGTACCAAAAAAGAGGAAAAAGACATTAAAAAGTGGAAAGACCTCCCATGTTCATGGATTGGGAGAATTAATATTGTTAAAGTGGGATGCTGCACAAAATGGCCTACAGATTCAGTGCAGTCCCCATCAAAATATCAGTGACGTTTTTCACAGAACTAGAAAAAACAATCCTAAAGTTCATTTGAAAACACAGAAGACCCAGAATAGCCAAAGCAATCCTGGGCAAAAAGAGTGATGCTAGAGTCACCATGATACCTGATTTCAAAACATACTTCAGAGCCATAGTGATGAAAACAGCATTGTACTGGCATAAAAACAGATCCATAAACAATGGACAGAATAGAAGACCTAGAAATAAATTCATGTATCTCAGCCAAGTGAGTCTCGACAAAGGATCCAAAAACATCCACCAGAGAAAGGGCAGCCTCTTTAACAAATGGTGCTGGGAAAATGGGGTAGTCACATGCAGAAGACTAAACCCTATCTTTCACTCTACAAAAATCAACTGAAAATGGGTCAAAGACCTTAATGGAAGACTTGAAACTTTGGATTTTTGTTTGTTTGTTTGTTTTTTGAGATAGGGTCTCTATGTAATTCAGACTGGCCTTGAACTCACAGCAATCCTCTGGCCTCACCCTCCTGTGCTGGTATTACAGGTGTGCACCACTACACCTGGCAGATCTGAAACTTTGAAACTACTGGAACAAAACATGGAGGAAACACTTCAAGATATCGGTACATGTAGTGATTTCCTAAATAGGACTCCAAAAGTCCGGGAAACAAAAGGAAATAATAACAAATGAGAGTACTTCAAATTAAAAAGCTGCACTGCAAAGGGAACAATCAACAGAATGAAGAGAAAACCTACAGAATCAGAGAAAATCTTTGTCAACTCATCTAACAGAGAATTAAGATGGAGAATATATAAAGAACTAAAAAAAAAAATTTAACCAAAAAATCCAAATAAGCCACAATAAATGAGAAATGATCTGAATAGACAGTTCATAATAAAGGAAGTACAAATGACCAATAAGTATATGAAAAATGCTCAATATCTTTAGTCATCAGGGAAATGCAAATCAAAATTACACTGTGATTCCATGTCATCCCAGTTAGAATGGCTGTTATAAAAACAAAACCAAAAAACTACAAATGCTGGTGAGGTTGTATAGAAAAAAGAACCCTTATACACTTTAGGTGTGAATGTAAATTAAATTAGCCACTATGGAGAACAGTATGGAGGGCCCTCAAAACACTAAAAATAGAACTACCATATGATGTAGATATACCATTCCTCAGTATATATCTGAAGGAAATGAAATCAGTACATAAAAAAGATATCTGCATACCCATATTTATTGTAGTACTATTCTAGCTATGATGTAGAATCAGCCTAAGTTCCCATCAACAGATGAATGGATAAAGAAAGATGGTATATATACACAAGGGAGTAATATTCAGCCATAAAAAGAATAAAGTCCTCTCATTTGCAGAAAAATGGATGGAACTAGAAGGCATAAAATAAGCCATACTCAGAAAGGCAAGTATTCAGTATGTTTTGTTTTGTTTTTGTGCTGAGGATTGAACCTAAGACCTTGCACATGGGACGCAAGCACTCTACCACTGAGCCGCATTCCAGCCCCAGACTCAAAGAGACAGGTATCATGTTTTCTCTTTTATGTGCAAGTTAGATAACAAAAGTAACAAACATGTCCTGAAAGTAGAAAGGGGACCATTAGGGCCTGGAAAGGAGGTAGGGGAAGGTGGGAAGGGGACATAGGGGAGGGTAGGAGAAGGAAGGGAAGACATGATCAAAGCTTGATATGTGTATGTATGGAAATGCAGCAGTGAAACCCATTAATTTGTATAATTAATATGTATTAATACTTATAATAATAAAGTAGATGGAACATTTGGGAATAGCCTGGAATTATTAGACATTTTTCACTTTGATTCTTTCAAGTGGGGCCTGGAAAAGGAGGCCTGTAAATAAAGTGACATATAATTGTAAAAAATGAAACAAAATTGCAGCATTAATTTCTGCTTGAGTTTCCAGCACGCTGGTCTGCCCAACAGATTTTAGAATTACCAGCCCCCACATACATGTGAGCCAATTCTTTAAAATAAATCTCTCTATATATGTACGTACAAGTGTACATACAACTTGTTTCTCAAGAGAACCAATAGATACAGCATCTTTTTTTTTTTTCCTAACAGGAGGTGAGGTCATCATGTGAGACTAAAGCAGAAGAAAATGCAAGATGAGAGAGTGCAGATGGTTTGAAATATACTTTGGGCAGTATGAAAGAATGAACTTTCTTACAAGGAAACAGATTTTTAGCCAGTGTTGAAGGCCCAGCAGAGGTTACTGAACAGGATTCCCTTCTGTCCTTGTCTGGAAAGCTTCTGTTGTTTTTTGTTTTAAGCTTCCGTTGTTTTAAGGCTTAACTCTACGGCCTCGTGTGACTTGGAGCCTCTTCCTTGCCCTTCCCAGGAAGGACTGTCTATGCCCTTATTCATGCCCTTACTGAACTCTATTATGTCTCGTTCATCAGTATGTTAAGATGAATAACCAAACATATCAATTGTATCAAGTATCTGTTATCTACCAGGCTCTAGTCTAAGCATTTTATATACATTAATTCATTTAATCCTCATAATCACCCTCGAAGGTAGACACTATTGTTTTCATTTTCAAAAGATGAAGTCAAGATTTCAGTTCAGGCAGTCTAACCCCAAACCATGTCTTCTTACCCACTCATGAAGATTGTTATGCATTCATGTTTTTTCTCTATGAATATTTTCTGATCCCCTACTCGTGGTGCCTCACCTTAGGGACTGGGGATACAGCAGGGAACAGAATTGCTGCTGGTATGGAGCTTACATTTCAGGACAAATATACAGTAAACAAATAAATACATGTTTATACCAGATGGTAATTGGTACTGTGGGAAAAATAATTTAAGGCAAAGAGCATAGAAATGTTGAGAAGAGTGTTGCCATTGTCTATTGGGTGGCTAGGGAAGAACCCACTAATAAGGTGGTATTTGAGCAGGGACTTGAAATGAGGGAGTAAGCCTTCAGGACATGTGGAAGGAAGAGTGTTCTCTGCTCTGCTGCTTAACTAGTAAGTATAAGCCACTAGTTACCCCTAGTATCCACTTCCCCCTTTCTTTACTAGTAGAACCCCTGAATTTTACCTGGGCACATTATGACTAAAAATAAAGATTCGATTTGGTAGCATTAGTTACAGCAAGGTGTGGCCATGTGATTGAGTGATGTGGGAAGTTTCCAGACTGTGCTCTTAACAAAAAGGGTGTGCCTTCTCTTTCTCTTTTCTCCCCTCTCACTAGTCAGGGTGGGCCCCAGCAGAATTAGTGATGAACCCTCTGGGGCTTTGAAGATAAGGACTACTTTGGTCAGGTAGAACAACTAAAACACTGCATGTTAGCCCTGGGGTACTTGAGCTATGTGAGAGAGAAAAATAAACTCCTATCATGTTTAAGCCATTTTGAGTCTTTTTATTACAGCATATCCTCATAAGCAGAATCTTAGTCCCTGAGATATCCTGCCCCTGGTATATGCACTGTGCTTAAACCCCTGGGACTAGGAATGTGACATTTTGTACTTTTGTGATTATGTCACATTTTATGGCACAATTGACCATAAATATTATCGGAGTGGGCCTGACTTAAGCCACTTAAAAGCAGGAGTGTTCCGTGGCTGGCTGCAGAAGAGGACATGAGAACAATGTGAAGCATGAGAAGGATTTCAGCATGGTTTCTGGCTTGAAGATTGAGGGACCTAGGGCAAGGACAGCAGGTGACCTCTATTAGAGTCGCTCATGGTGGATAGCCAAGAAAGGAAAAGGGACCTCAGTCCTAAAACTGCAAGGAGCTAAGACCCACCAACACGAATGAGCTTCCCGATGAGAATTCAGCCCAGTCAACACTCTGATTTCTGTACTCAGCGTTCATACTCACCGCAAAGAGCCCAGCCACGTCATGCTGGACACCTGATCTATAGAACTGGTGACAATTCCGCTCACGTTGTTAAGCTGCTTAGTTTGTAATAATGTCTTACACAGCCACGAATGTCTTGTATATTAGTGAGGCTCCTCCAGGGGTCAAACCATAGGCTCAGAAGCCCCACAGCCTGTTGTCTACACGCTGGAGAGCCAGGAAAGCCAGTGTGTAATTCAGTTCAAGTCCAAAGCCGTGAGAACCAAGGGTTCCAGTGTCTGGGCAGGAGAAGATGGATGTCTCCGCTCAAAAAGATAACAAATTCATCCTTCCTCTGCCTTTTTGTTCTGTTCAGATGGCAAGATGATGAAAGGAGCAGCTTTCTTTCAGGGGAGAGTATGGTTAGGAGTCTGGTTTTGGGCATTTGAAGTTTTAAAGTTTGAGTCCAGCCCACTGGCACATGCCTGTAATCCCAGCACTCAGGAGGCTGAGACAGGAGCATTGCAGCAAGTTTGAGGCCAGCTTGGGCTACATAGTGAGTTTAAGGCCAGCCTGAACTATGTAGCAAGAGACTATCTAAAAAAAAAAAAAAAAAAAAAAAAAGGAAAAAAGAAAAAAGAAAAAAGAAAAAAAATTCAGAAGTTTGAGATACTTTCAGCTATCTGAGTGGTGACATAAACAGGCAGTTTGATATACAAATCTGGATTTCAGAGTACATGTAGGGCTGGATTTCTTTTTTCTTCCCTCCCCTTCCCTTCTTTTCTTTCATCATTCAGCTGAATTTTTTTTTTCTTTTGAGACAGGGTCTCGCTTATGAAGTCCAGGCTGGCCTCTAACTTGCGGCGATCCTCCTACCTCAGCCTCCTGAGTGCTGGGATTGCAGGCGTGCGCCACCACGCTCAGCTCAGCTGAATTTTAAAATATCAACTATTCCTGGATACCCAGCCCCCATCTAAAGTTGGAGCTGGTCGAGGTGAAGATTTTGTCTTACCGTATTTGGGATTCCTTTCGGGAAGCGGGGTGGGACCCACGGATGTGTTCGAGGGGACAAGGGGAGGGAATCCCGAGGGCAAACCTAGTTGGGACCTGGCACTAGCTTAGCCAGTGAGCAGATAAACAGTCACACGGATGGCACCTGCTCTCACCTTAGAGCGTGTCATTCTTTTCAGACCCAGTCGGGGCCTCCGCTGGCCTCTTGCTGCCGGGCTAGCGGCTGCGGGCAGGGCTGGGTCGGCCCCTCCAGGCCCCGCCCACATGCGACCTCTCCCCTACGCCCCTCCCCTCCCCCACCCCCGTTGCCCCGCGGCTCCTCGCCCAAGCTCGGGACCTCCAGGTCCCTTAACCGTTCTAACAGCTGGGAGCCCTGGAGCTGCTGGCCTCGGCTGGGATCTGCTGCCCTTGGTTCCTCAGGACCCGCTTGGCTCCTGCCCCCAGGAAGGCGCCCTCCCACGGGCTACGACGGAGCGCCTCCTCCGTCCTCCTCTTTCAGCCCACTCCGTTGCCCCTCCTCCCTCTAGGTTCCATCGCGTCCCGACCACCGGTTCGTGGTGCCCACTCTTCGGTTTTCTGTTCTCATGGGCTTGTCAGCCTGTGGGCGAAGATGTTGTAGGACCGGGGCTTTGCTGCTGCGAATGACAACTCGTTCCTCCGCGTCAGGTGCTCGCCAGCCTCCACTCTGAAGCTTCCTCACCGCGACCGAGCTTCTCTGGGTGAGCCCCTGTTGGCGGATCTGTTTTCCTCCTCAAGCGATCACTTCTGTGCCAGACTCTCAGTGTGTGGGTGGCTGTGACTAGGGGGAGCCCGCCTGGGACTCCGCCTGGGACCCGAGTCTAAGTGCACCCACTTCTCCAGCAGGTGCTGCCCAATGAAACGTCGCCGTCGGCAGAGCTGGCGCTCTTCCCGTCCCTTGCCTCCCCTCCCCCTTAGGCCAGGTGAGGGGGCTGGGAGGAGGGGAGGAACTCCTTCCTGCGCAGGAGGGCTCCCACCTCGGACCTGGGCTGCTTCTCAGTGTCTGGGGAAACAGCAGGGAAGTACCGAGGGTCTGGGGAAAGGCGCTCTGCTGCTCTGCTTCTGCAGCTCTACCCATTTCCTGGTTCTGGGTCCCTTCCTTTCCCTTTCCCCCCAATCTCAAGGACTCTGCCAAGAGCCTGAGGGCCCTTTTCCTGCCCCTCTCCTGGACTGGGCCATGCAGGTGAATCCCAGAAACAGAGAGCCTGGAACTGGCTGTTGGAGCCTGAACTGTGGGCAAGATCACTTCGACAGCAGTTGAATGTCCAACTCCTCTCGGCCCTGGAAGAGAAGAGGGCAGGTTTGTCTCTTGATGCAGTATCATCAGATGCCCTTGAGTCTTGGCACCCTATACGTAGCCTGGACAGCACAGGACAGTCCTGGACCTGCCAGACGAAACAGAGGAAATTCCTGGTGGCAGCGACTGACTTAGAGCAGCCTACGGTGCTGAAGCTACTGCTGGCTGAGCTCCAAACTCTGTTCTCGGCAGTGCTGCAGGACCACAGCCCTGCAGCTTGGCGCTACCTGCATGCAGTACTGGGTCTCCTGCCTCCATATCGTGAGGTGCTAGTCGGTCACCTTGATTTGCTGCCCTTCCTGGAGCAGCTGTACTGCTGGGCACCCTGGGTCCAAACCCATCTCCAGCTGGACCTGCTAGGTGCCATAGACCACGCCTTTCCCCCAGACAACTCTTTGTTATACAGTGCCTCCCATGTTGACTGCCATCCCCAGAAGAAGAGGTTCCATCGAGGGCCACCATGCCCAGCCTGCCCTTTTGTGCAGGCCCGGTGGGGTGGGCAGCAAGTAAAGCAGGAATTGGCTACATGGCTGCGACCATTGACATTGCCTGAGCTACAGCGCTGCCTGGGCATTGTTGGTGCTGAGGTGGCCCTAGAAGAGGCCCAGTGGCTGGATGGTCTCAGTCTCCTGCCCTTGGCACTGGCTACGGACATCCCTGTGCAGTATAAAAGCAGTGACACTAACAACGTAGAAGAGGAGCCTGTTGGACATAAAGAAACTAAGTAAGTGAGTGACCCAGTCTGGGGCTTTGAACAGAGGAGAAAAAAGAAGTCAGTTTAGGGTGTCCTAGGGCCACTTGATGCCTATAGACAGGTCACTATTGATCTTAAGGATTAGCCTGACCGCAGGCTGTGCTGGTATGAGGCTGCTCAATAAACCCAGTGTCTTAGTGTTAATCCCCACGGGAAAATGCAGAAATTGAAGTCAAAACTCAGCTATCAGGAAACCAAAGCTTAAAAAAATACTGCTTGACTTTCCAGTTTCCAGACTTCTTTCTTAGATGGTGCCAGAAGCCTCCTTCGTTCTTTTTCACATTCATTCATAATCACTGAGCTTCACCTCTAGGCCTGTCTTATGCTGGGTCTTAGATGCTTGGTATCTTGGATCCTTAGAATACTAAGGAGCGCTTGCCACCACGGGTCTATGTAAGCTCCAAGGCACAGTATGGTAGGCAGCACTACTCGATGGGATTTCATCCTGCCCCTTTCAAGATTTTCATCCTGCCTTCCCAATGTGGCTTTCTTACCCCTGGAGTAATGATCCTCCTAAATTCTGGCTATCTGAGCTCTTTAGGATTTCAGAATGCCTACAGAGACCTCCTCTTTTGAAAGTTCTTTAGTTTTACTCTTTGAAGTTCTCCCTGTCCTCTGGCTTAATTTTCTAGGTGTTTTGTAGTTTGTCTATAAAATATTTGCTGTACGGGGAAAAGGTTAGTTTCACCTTTAATCAAGCTTGGCTTCCTCAGTTTTTGCTCTAAGTTTATGGTTGGGTCAAGTTTTTCCTGAAGTTCCAAAGCTCTAATGGTGAGTTGATGGACAGGCTCCTGGAAAGTAGGCAGTGCCAACAATTTATGCCTTCAACAGCCCCAGCAAACTCTTTTCCTTTTTCAAAGAGCTGACCTATGCCCTGAGTAGAAGGGTCCCCCCCCCAACACACACACACACACCTTAACTGAAACGGCAATAAGGTGAGATGTTGGGAAGGGGTCAAGTTCTCCTCCCTCTCTTTGAACCTGGCAGTAAACCTCTGCAGTCTAGCTAATAAAGCTTAATTTACATTAAGTTTTCCAGGGCTGTCTTCCCAGGCATTCATTGAATAAGACCTGCTAGATACTGGGGATACAAGACAAGGCAGATTCAAGCCATTCCCATGGAGGCTTACAGTTTAGTTAAGAAGATAGATATAGATACCTTAACACAAATAAAATATAATTACATATTGTAATAAGTATTGTAATACAAAAGAACACCATCTGTCTCCTGGTTGCTTTTCTGGGAGGAAGGGAGGGAGGGAGGGAGGAAGGGAGGGAGAGAGGAGAGGACAGTTAGGGGAAAGCACATCAGAGGGGCTGGATTAGTTTAGCAAAATATCTTGCAGGTTAAGAGACAGCACTCAGTAATGTTCAGTACTACTAAGGCAAGTACAAATCTGAAAATTATAGCATTTAGCAACAAGGAAATTTTGGTGCCACAGTTTCAGTGGAGTTCGTGGGAGGAAACGATTATAAGTGGAAGATGAAGTGGATATCTCATTTTACTATTCTTTCATATTCTTTCATGAAGTTTGACTTGAAAGGAAAAGACAGTAGGACAGCAGCTTGAAATAATTTTGGTGTCTGGATAGGATTCTTTTTAAAAGTAGATGTTTATAACCCTTAAAATAGTCCTACAGAAATACGTACCTAATAAATACTTGTAGATTAAATTAATAGGCTAAGGTAAGAAGAGAAAATTTTAAATATATCATAGAGAAGGGGTAAAATTTCCAGAGCACAGATAGAGAGACTAGCCTTGCAGAGAAGAAAGAACACCTCTTCCTCTCAAACTGGGAGACACAGATAAGTAGGTGGGAAGGCAACTGAAGTAGAGTTAGTTCCTGGCTGACAACCACAGTTTCTCCAGGCAAGAAAGGAAGCAAAGAAGGATGGGATTAGGGGTTTGGCAGGGCCAGGTATAGGGTTAAGGTACACAATTTGAGGGAGCTGAGAGAGGTGGCTTCTTGAGAACTTGTACTAAGATATCAAAACAAAATGAGCCTGTAAACAAGACTGGACACTAGAGATCTATAGAGGAACCAGTATTCTTGGTTCTATGAGCTTCTGAATCTACTATATCATATAAGGCTTTAACTGCTGAGGAAATGAATAATAGCATTTATTTTATTTAAGACGTCCTGACCCAGTATCACAGTCATAAACCATATTGTTGATATGATCTCTAGAATAAGATTGGATTGTAATGCCTGGAGTGACTTATTCTATTGATCAAAGTTTAGGTCAACTAATGGTACTAATATACTTTAAGGCTAAGTTAAATCATTCTTAGGTTCTTATTGTTGTTTTTGTTTGTTTTGTGCTATGAGATCATCCCAACCAAAATTATTAGTGAGTTCTTAGATGATTAATTTTCTTAGCAATTTTGTTGACCAGTATAGTAAAGAGCAAGAAGATGAGACCAATGAGGAGGGTAAGGGCCGGTGAGATGGCTCAGTGGCATAAGCGCCTGCCTTGCAAGCGCGAGGGCCCGAGTTCGACTCCCGGATCCCACATACGAAAAAGGGGCCGGTGATATCGCTCAGCGGCACAGGTGCCTGTTGGCGCGCGAGGTCCTGAGGTCGACCCCCCGGTATCCACAAAAAATAAAAATAAAATAAATAAATAAATGAGGAGGGTAAGACGATGAGAAGGCTTCAGGGGATTGAAGGATGCATTACCAAATTGAGGCTGAAAATGAAAAGACTTTGAAGCTAGAGTTTAAGTGATGATAACAGGGAAGGGCAAGAATGATGATGGAGGGCTGGTGAGATGGCTCAGCAGCATAAGCACCTGCCTGGCAAGCACGAGGTCCTGAGTTCGACCGCCGGTACCCACAAAAAAAAAAAAAAAAAAATAGAATGATGATGGAAATAAGAGCATTAAATTGTAATAAGATGGAGATCATGCAGGGTCAGGAACCAGGTGCAGTGGAAGCAAAGATAGGAGATCAGATCTAGAAGGTTAGGAAGGTTAACAGAGGAGAATTCCAGGCCAGAGAACTTAAAGGATAAGGAGTTGAAAAACTAAATTCTTCCTCTTATTTGTACATAGTATTGTGTAATACTGACTTCACAGTAATCACAGTCAACCCGGAATGATTATTCATTTGTCAGAAATGGAAAAGTTGTTCATATACCATGTGAATATAGTTACCTATGCTGCAGGACAGATCCAGTTTTGCTCAGTATGTCTTTGAGCATAGATAGCAGGCAGGCCCTGACAATGTTGTATCATATCCCCTCAGACACCTGATCTGGCTCCTCCTTTCATAGGCCATCAGCGGCAAGGCCCACCTCTAGGCACCTGACCTCTTTCTCTGCCTTTTCTCTCCTGATATTTTGTGTACAGGTCTCAGTTTGACTATGAAGTTCCTGAGGAAAAGCCCTTCCAAAAGAGGAGTAGTAGCTTCTCATCCGAGCCTCTCTTCTTGGGTAGCCAGCTGTTGAGCATTCTGAATACAGAGAAAAAACTGAGGAGGATCCACTTCCTCTATCTCAATGTGGCTCCCAGTCGGTACTTTAGGTATGAGCCTGTATCCCGACGTCTTCTATGCTTCCCTCTCCCAGAAGCAATCTTCCCCCTTCTCTTTCTTCCCATGCCCATTCCTCTCCCTGTTCTTTCTCAACATACTCTTTCTCTATCTCCAGTTTCCCTCCTCGTTCACTTCTCCTCAGCCTCCTCCTCACCACAATCTACCTCCTTTTTCCTACCTTTTTCTCTCATAGCCTTTTGTCTTAGTCACCTTTTTCTCAGCTTTTGCTCTTTCTACTTTATTCTATTCTAAAATGAGAGAAACATTTGATCAGAGCCTCAGAAGCAAATTTAATGATAATCTCTCCCATCTTCAGTGCAAAAATCAATTGTTTAAATCTTTACAGTATTGGGGAAGCTTTGTTTTTCTGAAGACATCCTGTTCCTTAGACTGAATCAAAATCTGCTTTCTTTTAACTTCTACCTCCTGGCCCTAATTTTATCTCTGAGGCCATGGAAACAAGCCTCTTCCTTCCACATGATTTGAGGAATAACTTTCTCCCCATTACATCCAAATCTGACTTATTTTTTAAAATGTTTAAATTTAAAAATGTTTTTATCTATTTATTTTGTGGTATGGGAATTCAACACCGAGCCTACATGTGGTAAGTAAGTGCTCTACCACTGAGCTACATCCCCAGCTGAATTTTTAAAATTCTGTCACATAATAATTATACATATATATGGGGTACAATGTGATGTATGCAATGTGTAATGATCAAATCAGAATATGGGCATATCTATCACCTTAGGCACTTATTATTTTTTAACAGAGAACATTCAGAATGTTCTCTATTAGCTACTTGAAAATATTCAATTAATTGTTGTTGAGTCTGTAGTGGCGGTGATAGAATGGGGGCCCCCCATCTTTGCCCCAGGTATGACAGCTCTATCTCAAAGACTACCACGTCTCTACATTCAAGATCTGGCCCTTCTTAGAGGGCTGCACCTGCACCCTGGAGTGGGTGACGGCTGAGACCGGTGTCATCCACTGACCCGCTAAGAACAAGCCTGATTTGGCACAGTGTACATTCTGCTTCAAGGAGCTGGAAGGCTGGGAGCCAGATGACAACCCCATAGAGGAACACAAAAAGCATTCATCTGGCTGTGTCTTCCTTTCTGTCAAAAAGCAATTTGAAGAATTAATTCTCAGTGAATTTTTGAAACTGGACAAAGAGAACACCAAGAACAAAATTGCAAAGGAAACCAACACCAAGCAGGAAGAGTTTGAAGAAACTACAAAGAAAGTCCGCTGTGCCATCGAGCAGCTGCTGCCTTGGAGTGAGCCCCTTGTGTGGTCACTGATCCTGGAGTGACTGTGTCCAAGGCATGTTGCCCAGTGTCTCCCACCTTTCTGTCCCTTAGGAAAGGAGAATGCCAAAATTTTGAAATTGTGTATTTAAACTGATTTTCATTTTCTCTTGAAAGTAGCACCAGTGGCCCTTCAGTCTGAGTGACTGGTGCTGCTGATCACAGTGGCTACATCTTTTTCTTTGGTAGCTTTTGCTGTTAAGTCCTGGAACTTAGCAGGTGAGGAGTGGGTGAGGAAGAAGGCAATGTCCCTCTCACTGGACCTACTTGGGAAGTAGAGCTAAATGCCAGTGCAAGGGGTTTTTGGTCTTCATGTCTCCAATACTCTAAACCAGTTGGTGCGCATTGGGCTGCCAGTAATTCACCTGCCTTTTTGATGTGTGCTTTCTGACAGAGGGCAATGGAATAAATTAATTTTTAAAAATTGTTGTTAATCGAGGCCAGGGATATAGCTCAGTGGCATGCCACCTGCCTGGCAAGTGCAAGGTCCTGAGTTTGAGTCCTGGTTCCAAAAACAAAAAAGAAAAATTGTTGTTAATCATAATTTTCCCACTGTGCTGTACAACATCAGAAGTTACTCGTCCTCTCCGGCTGTACCTCTGTACCAATTAATCATCCTCCCTCCATCCTTGCTTCTCCCCACCCCTCCCAGGCTCTGATAACCACCTTTAAAATGGACATTTTTCCCACATTTCAGCATGTCTGAAATTGTGACGCATCTTACGAATTGATGGAATGTCACATTGGAAGCATTTTTTTCATCTCAGTGTTTCATAAAATAATGCTGTAGCTTATAATTGATGGTGTCTTAAACTTCATGGGATGTGAGATATCTGGGTCTGGAGATTGAACTGCTTGGAACAGAATAGTGCCGTTTTCTTTCTCTTTGTCTATCTTTGGCTTTGATTTCTTTTTAATAATATTTCTTCCATCATTTTAGTTTGAAAATCATTCTGATCTCTTTTCCATCTTCCTATTTTCTTCTGCCTTCCTTCCTTTTTAATCTCCTCCAGCCTTCTCTTGTCTCTTCTTTTTTTCCTTTATGTGGGTTCCAGGAGTCGAACTCAGGACCTCACGCTTGCCAGGCAGGCGCTTATGCCGCTGAGCTATCTCACCCACCCTCTTGTCTCTTCTTGAAATCTGCACAAGTTCCTCCAGTTTCTACTGAGCTTTTTTTTTTTTTTTTTAAAGGCCCTACGACCTGGTGGTGGTGCCACCAGAAAGGGTGGATCCTGAGCACTACATCTTCTCCCCCTTTGGGATCCTGCATATACATCCCGTGGAGGGCAGTGAGGCTATAACACTGGGCACCTGGCACCACCAGTCTGTTCTCTGGCAACGGCTCCAGCTCATTCCATTCTTTAAGAATTGCCTTGTACGTAAGGCCTTGACCTGGTAAGTGATGATGGAGATGGGAATTGTGGGAAAATGGATGACAGCAACAGCCTATGTCATTGACCTCTAATCTGCAGTTGGAAGAAGAGTGCAAGGTGGCAGGGGCTGTGTCGGCTCCAGACTTTCCTAGGGAGTCATCTGCTTTTGGCTGTACCCCACTTTGGAGCTGGGCTTCTCCATATTAACAGGTAAGGTTTTGATACAACTTCAATGGATAGTTAAAAATTAGTTTCACAAGTGGTAGTATATCATTGTAGGGAAAATTGCAAAACAGAAAAGCACAAAGAAAAAAATCTATTCCCGCCACCCTTCAATAACCATTATGAACATTTTGTTATCACATATCCTTTTAGTCTTTTTTCCTATTACATATAGAAAATGTGATCATGTTACATATTGTTATGTAATTTGTTTTTTTTTTCTGAGTCATATATTCTGAGCATATCCCCATGTAATTACATGTCGTTCTACATACTCTTATTTCAGATATTACACAATTATTAAGGATCAAGTCTGGGGGAGTCTAACTCAGGTGTTTAAATCCAAAGTCTTCTCTTTGTTCTTTCTATACTATTATGTGTACTCTTTGGGGAAAGGAGAGGGGGAGGGGAAGGTTGCCTACTTTCAGTACTTCCTTGCCTTCCCTTCATGATGCTTCAGCTATTTCCAGGTACATTCTACAATAGGAGTTCCAAACTCAAATGTTTGTGCGGCCTAACCAGGAGGTACGCAGTGGTTAGATGTAAGGAATGCAGTGGTTAGATTTAAGACATTGGGGATAAAGGGGAACTCCAATCTGGATATTATATCTAAATAGGGCGGTCACTTACTGGTTACAACTAATTGTTGCCATTTGGGAATATAGGTCCAGTGTGATCAATTTATTTTTCAGAATTTCCTGGAAGTCCACATTTTGGGATAAAATTCTTAATTTTAACTGTTTGTTTCAGATTTTAATTAAAACAGTGTGCTGAATAACTCTTAGTGGTACTCACTGGAAAACTTTTCAGTCTGAATTTGACCCACTGGTATAAGTTTGCAGCCTCTGCTGCAGGCAGATTTCATTCTCCAGTCTTATGTAGTCATCATGGCGTAGAACAACTGTAACGAAAATGAAATGAGATTGTGGATATATAGTATCACTAGGCACTGAATAAATGACACCCATTATGATCATCCTGTCTGCTTATTGAGGGGGTCTTTAATATTTTTAAAGGATGTTTAGAGATACGAAGTTCTTTGAGGGAAAGGGGGAAAATGGAAAACAAGAGTTGGCTTCTTCAGAGATTGTCAACCTATAGAAAAGTTACACTTTCAGCACTTCAATCCTAAAACTCATTTGTCTACCTATATGTTGAGGAACTTCAGGTTCCCTTATTCCAAGAAAGAAGCCTCTTTTTCTCTTCTTCCAAGTTGGACTGTTGATGCTATTTGACACGCTCTCCTGGCAGAGAGGTCACTACATGTGTTATGCTAGTCGGCTTTCCATTGTTGTGACAAAATACCTGAGAGAAATGAAAGGAAAAAGATTTATTTTGGCTCATGGTTTCAGTCTATGGTTGCTTGATTCTGTTGCTTTGGATTGGTGGCAGGGCAGAACATCATGGTGGGGAGCACATGGTGGAGCAAAGCTGCTCACATTATAGTGGCAGGAAGAGGAGAGAGGGAGGGAATATATCTTCAAAAGCATACCTCACATAACCTACTTTCTCCAAAGTATATTCTATGATAGTTTCCACCACCTCCTAAAGTTTCCACCTCCACTCAGTGATGTCAGGGCCCTTATGGTCCAGTCATCTTCCAAAGGCCCCACTTCGGAACACTGCTGCACTGGGGACCAAGCCTTCAACACGTTAGCTTTCACTGGACCTTTATACTCAAGGTAAGCATCAGTACATACCTTGAATCTTTTCCAAATAGTTCCCAGCCAGTAACTTGCTGGGTTTTAACTTTTCCAAAGAACACTCAAGAGTAAACCCCCACTGTTGGTCACTGGGAATATTACAATCTTCGAAAACATTTGCTCAGTCAGGTACAAGCTGGGCTGGGAAGAGGTCAAAGGTGTCCAAGGAAGGAGGGCTGGGATGCCAGCTCTAACTAGCTCATTCCTTGATTGCAGGCTTTTGCAGGAGCTACACTCTGTGTCCTGGCTACCCCGGGAGCCGGATCGGTGCTATGAGCTACTGGATCTGAAGAGGGCTCTAGCCAAGGAGAACAGGAAAGCTCTACAGTTATTCCATCGCTGTTTGAACCTCTGTACATCCATTCTTCAACTGGTAAGAGGCTCCAGTTTACTGTGAATCTTTTCTCCACCTGAGCTCCCCAGAGTTGCATCCTCCTCCTAGTTAAGTTCCTCCTGGGATCCCCTGTGTGACCTGGACCCAGCAGTTGGATCACGCCTATTGTCCTGCCCAGCAACAGTGGTCTCTGCACTGGGATAGCTGGATCATTAACAGATGAACAGAGACTAGGACTCAAACTTTCCTTAAGAGTTGGCCCTGGCCTAGGAGCAGAGAGAAGAAGGAAAATAACATGTCTATTTTGTTGGTTGTTTGCTCTAACATTAGGGAATGAGGGACATTAGGGACTTTAAGAAATGTAATCCTGATCTTTCATGCTGCTGAGATTATCTTTGAACCTATCTTGAGCCTTTGGCAGGTTACTATGGCTCACAGATGCGTGCAACAGCGAAGTCCTTCCTAATTGTGCCTACTTCGTATCTGAGGTGTGCACCCCTGTCTAGGGGTCTGGGAGGTCCCGTTGTGCACTTCCCTCTTGCCCATGACTTATTATCATGGTTTATTGTCAGGTGTTTAAACTAATGTTAGGAGGCAGGACCTTTGGAAAGTGATAGGGCCCACAGATGGGGGAGATTATAAAGGAGCCGGTTCAGTCTCATTTTGCCACTTTGCTCTTCCACCTTTCACCACATAAGAACACAGCATTCCTCCTATCTGGAGGATACAGCAAGAAAGCTTTTACCAGACCTTGGACTTCCCAGCCTCCAGAATTATAACAAAATAAGTTTCTGTTCTTTGTAAATTACCCAGCCTCAGGTATTCTGTTAAAGTAGCACAAATGGGCTACAATGACTGGCAACAGAAGTAGGGGACCGTCTTGTGGGTCTGAGCCTTCAGCTGGGGGTATCTGAAGCTATCTCCAGGTCGATAGCATCAGAATTGAGTTAAACTGTGGGGCACACAGTTAGTGTTTACAGAACAACTGGTAGGTGTGTGGGAAAACCCCCACACATCTGGTGTCAGAAGTGTTGAGTGGGGTGAGAGGAGAAAAAACACTGTTTTTCCTACTTTACATTCTAAATATGAGTCAAATATATGTAATGTAGACATTTCTTCCAAGTGTGTGGCTTACTTTTTCACTATTTTAATGGTATTTTTGGATGAGTCAAATATATGTAATGTAGACATTTCTTCCAAGTGTGTGGCTTACTTTTTCGCTATTTTAATGTTATCTTTGGATGAGCAGAAACTTTTATTTATTTATTTATTTTTTTGAGACAATGTCTCACTATGTAGTTCAGGCTGGCCTTGAACTCACTATGTAGCCCAGGCTGGCCTCAAACTTGTGGTGATCCTCCTGCCTCAGTCTCCTGGATTTTCATTTTCTTAAAGTTCATTTTATTGATCTATTTTCATTAGTGCCTTTTAAATTCTACTATTATTGAATATTTTGAGTCCTAGTTTAAAGCATCTTTGCCTACCCCAAGGTTATATAGACATTCTCCTGTTTTCTTAGAAAATTTATTACTTTATGTTTCAGATTTAGGTCTATGATCTATCAAATTAATTTCTATATTTTGTGTGAGGTAAAAGTCAAGGTTTATTTTCCCACTTATTATTATGGTTATCTTTTCCCCCACTTAATAGTAGCAGTGTATTTTTAAAAAATAGGATGATATTATCTGTGCAAGTCTATTTCTGGATTCTCTATTTTGTCCATTAGTCTATTTGTCAGTGTCACAGTGTCAATTATTATCGGCTATATATTATAATAAGGTTGTATTTGATAACATAAATTCTACCACTTTTCTGTTCTTCAAGATTACCATGGATGTTTTGGGTTCTTTGAATTTCCACATAAAATATGGAAGCAACTGGCTAATTTCCACAAGATGACTTATTTGAATTTTCACTGGGCGTGCTTTGACTCTATAACCAATTTTGGGAGAATTTATATCTTAACATTTAGTTTTCTAACCATGACACTGATCTCTTCATTTATTTTGCCTTCTTTCATTTGTCTTACTGAACTTTTATAGGTTTCCTAAAGAAGTCTTAAGCATTATGTCATTAGACTTACTACTTGATATTTGGTGAGGCTTGTTGGTTTTATACATGGTATTTAAAAAATCCTTGTTAGCTGAGCATAATAGTACACGCCTATAATTCTGACACTTGGGGGGCTGAATCAGGAGGATCACCTCAAGTTCAATGCCAGTCTGGGTTACATAGTAAATTCAAGGCCAGTCTGAACTACACAGTGAGACCCTGTCTCAAAAAAGTATTAAATAAATAAATTTAACTTTTTAGCCTAGGGTGGTAGTACATACCTGTAATCCTAGCACTCACAGAGGCTAAGGCAGGAAATCACAAATTAGAGCCCAGCCTGGGCAACTCAGCAATTTAGGAAGACCCTGTCTCAAAATTTAAAAAAAAGGTCTGGGGATATAGCTCAGTGCAAAAGGTCCTAGGTTCAATCCCAGTACCAAAATGATAATGATGATGATGATGATGATAGGAGAAGAAGAGAAAAAGAGGAGGAGGAAGGGGAGGGGAAGGAGAAGAGGAAGAGGAAGGAGAGGAGGAAGGAGACACTGCTGGTGTGTGTGTGTATTCATGTGTGTGGACGAGGAGGTAGGGGCAGATGAGCCAGAGTCCCAACTTCTTGGACTCCACTTGCAATCCTTTTCTTTCTGCCCCGCACCTATCTGGTGGTGGTGGGCACTTACATATTCTTTTCATTCATTTCCAAATTTTCAAACATTTAGGCTTCGGGGCAGTAGGGACAACAGGAAAGGAGAATGGAAGAGAGTGGTACCAGAAGAGTAGGAGGAGGACATGGAGCTGAAGAAGGAGGATTAACCTCGAGTTAAGGAACAGAGCCTGGGAGGAAGTGACAGTTTGTCCTTGATAATTGCTTGTGTGCCAGTGGGGAAATTGAAAGCCCGAATGATACTTTTTTTTTGAAACAGAGTCTTGCTATGCAGCTCAGGCTGGCCTCGAACTCACTGTGTAGCCTAGGCTGGCCTCGAACTCACAGCGATCCTCCTGCCTCAGCCTTCTGAGTGCTGGAATTACAGGCTGAATGACACTTTTAAAGAACCAGAGTTTCTGGGCATAGCTAATGTGGAATTAAATTCACTGGCCAGCTTCCCAGCCTAAATAAACTTCAAAAGTTAGAATTTAGTAACAGTGTAATTTCTGGAGGCTTGGAAGTTTTAGCAGATGAATGTCCAGATCTTACCTACCTGAATCTGAGTGGAAACAAAATCAAAGATCTCAGTACAGTAGAAGAAATTTGAAAAGTCTCAATTTGTTTAACTGTTAGATCACAAACCTGGAAGATTACCAAGAAAGTATTTTGAAGTGCTGTGGCAAATCAAATATTTAGATGAATATGATAAAGAAGATAACAAAACACCAGACTCAGAAGAAGAGGAAGAGTAGGACAAGGAAGAGGAAGAGGAGGAGGAGGGAGCTGAAGAGGATGATGAAGCTGGTTCATGTGAAGGATATGAAGAAGAGGAAGACTAGGAAGAAGAGGATGAGGGTGAGGGGGAAGATGAAGCAGGCTCAGAGCTGGGAAAGGGATAAGCAGTTGGCCTCTCATACTTAATGAAAGAAGAAATTCAGGATGAAGATGATGATGATGACCATGTTGAAGAGAGGAAGAAGAATGTCTTAGGGGGAGAAGATGATGATAACGCGCTGGATTGAGGACTGCGAAGTGGAAGCAGAGGTATTGAGGGTGCGCTAGAGCATGGAGGAGGGCTCCTCACCAAGTCTGGGTGCGTGTCTCTGTATGATGTGCCTTGCTTGGGGCTCAGCTGGGTCTCAGAAAGCTGGATTTGAGTTCATGCATCGCACACATACAATCCACAGGCACCAGTCAGTTCTAGTTGCAAGCTCTGTGGAGCATCACAAGGAACAGGAGAGCAGTGAGGATGAAGGGTCCATCTGGTCAAGCATAGCTTCCTGGTGTCTTCCTTCTGTTCCTCCACAGGACAAGTCCAGAGACTTGGCAACTATCAGCAGCCTTTGTAGGCTAAAAAACCTAGATCTGAAAAGAACTCACAAGGCTCTGAGGCCTTTATCCCACCCTCAATCGAAAGTCTATGCCAGTGGTCAGAAACAGTTTCTAGTAGAGCATAAAGCAGTATTTTCCTACCCAGCAGGCCACCATTCCCAGGCCTAGTCGTTGGAGTCCATATCCTGTGACTGTTGCTAAACCTTACTCATCCAGTCTTTTTCTTGGTTTATTCTGTGCATTTTGAAGCTCTCTATTTACATATGCAAAAATTTTCTGTTTGAGTTCCACCCTAGGGACTTTCAGTGGGCAGCCCTGGCCTATCAACATTAGTATAACATTTGCATCCTCTTAATGTATATCCTCCAGTCTGCATATTCTCTGGTCATTTAAAAATGTCTGGAGCTAATCTCTACTAAAAAGGAACCCGCCAGGTGCGTATCTAGGTTCCAGACTCCAGGCACCGAAACCAGCGATGGTTTACTCTCCATCCCTCTGGCTCCAGGGAGTCTCCATTCTCTACACTGACAGGTTCACGAGGACACATACCACATGCAACAGGGCCTGCAGGAGCGCGTGCAGAACTGCAACAGGATCAGGGCAGGCCAAGGTTCCATACACCTGCTGAAGGTGCAGCGCCAGCAGCTGGAGCAGAAGCTAAAGCAGGCAGAGACCTGGTTGCTGCAGTTGGGAAAGTTTGCCTGCCTGGTCAACTACATGATTTGTCAGAACCTTGTTACAATCTTGGAAGAAGAAATAGCCTCTTTTGTGGCCAACATCCTGCAAGTGAGGTGGTGGGTGGAGGTGGGAAGGCAATCAGGGGCCAGCTGAGGGGTTACATGTACTGACTGTCTAACCCTACTACCTCTCCTGACCCTTCTTCCACAGGCTCAAAGGCAGAAACCTTTTCTTTCATCACAGCTGGGCTGTGATGATTGTTGCCAGCTCTCTCCTGTGCCCACTATTAAAAATATGATCCAGACTCTATCTGAGGGCCTACATTCCATCAAGGCTTCTGCCCTGAAGGTATGTATTCTGGATTCACTAAGAATTCCCAGTTCCTATCCCAATGTAGTCAGGAGCTCTCAGCCTGGTTTAGATCTCTCACTGTTTCTCCCTTTCTGCCCCTTCTCTATATTCTGGCATAAAGTTAATGCAGTCTGCTAACCTGAAGACCTTGAGGGATTCCCTGCATCTTGAAGGTACTTAAGGAGACCTAGGCACGGGGTAGGAAGGCTGGAAGGAAGGGAAGGGCACATGTAGGTGTGAATGGCGTGAGAAGTGATCAGGAGGCCCAGGCCTTGGGTGTGATGGAGCAGCTGTAACCTGGGCACTGCGCATGTGTGTTGGGTGGGAAGAGTCAGAAAGTGGTTTTGTTTACTAATTCATGTGCTTATGTTTGTGTGTGCAAGGTAAGGGGGTGTGTAAGGGGTGTGAGTACATTGTCCTTCCCCTGATACATCCAAAACTCCACAAGGTTTTCTTTTTTTTTTTTTTTTTGTGGGTACCAGGGATCGACCTCAGGACCTCACGTGCCAGCAGGTGCCCGTGCCGCTGAGCGATATCACTGGCCCCTTTTTCGTATGTGGGTTCCGGGAGTTGAACTTGGGCCCTCGCACTTGCCAGGCAGGCGCTTACGCCGCTGAGCCATCTCACCAGCCCATCCACAAGGTTTTCACCAGTGTCATAGTTGCATTTTATTTACTGCTGAAATTAATTGTTATGTTAATTTGTACTTGTTGAGGAGCTCTGCTCACTCAACATTTGCTTTATTTCGTACAGCTCTCTTTTATCTCCTATAGAGTACAGTAGTTCACTAGTATTATTGACCACTTGTTAACCATCAGTGAGGAAACACATTTTCATATTTTCTTTATTCAGAATACTAATGTGGTCACAAATAATATCATTAGGTACATTCAGTGATATCTGAAATGTAGCTGCTTTTTAATTTTCATTGAAAGGAGTCTGTGTTTGCTTGCTTGTTCGTTTGTTTGTTGTAGATCACACTGGTTGGGTCACATTTTTTCCAAAAGTCAATTTAGGTTAATTGGTAGAGACCATTGATATGTGACTTACACAGTGCGGTGGAAAGGGAAAAGGCTGTGGAATCAGAGACATTAGTTTATGAATCTGCATGAGTGGAAATAACGAAAATATCTGAGTTTGGAGATTCGAAAAGGGAATCTGTCTAGGGCAGTGCTCAGCGCATGGTCTACTTGTTACAAATCAGATCTTCTTACTACCGTTGGTGTCACATTACAGACCTAGATAAATCAGACAATTCACAGTGTTTTCTCATTACTTGCTGTAGTGTCTTTCTTTGAATTATTTTTTAAAATCTTGAATTTTTATTCTAAATTCTAATGAAAGGGAAAATATTCACCTGCAATGTATTAGGTTTTCCTTTCCACTTTGAATGCTGTGATGCTTCTCCTTTTTTTTTTTTTTTTTTTTTTTTTTTTTGCTTGTGTCTTACTTTCAAATAGTTTAGGAGAAAGAAGAGGTAGAAGAAAAAACTCAACAGTGTGACGAAATGTTAATCATTGAATCTAAGTTGGTGGATAAGAGAGTTCATAGTACCATTCTTTAAACTTTTCTATAAAATTTTAAGAAAAAAACATCTGGAAAATCACATCTAGAAAATTAGACCAATATGATGGGGGAATCAGAACCAGAATTCTGATTTGAGATTTTCCCTAAATTCTTTAAGAAAAATGGAATAATTTTCAATAGGGTAAATATGCAGTAGATAAAACTCTACTAGCAGTCTTTAAGAAACATGCATTAAGCTGGGCATTGTGGCACGTACCTGTAATCCCAGCACTCAGAAGGCTGAGGCAGGAGGATTGCCACAAGTTCGAGGCCAGCCTGGGCTACATAGTGAGTTCAAGTTCAGCCTGAACTGCATAGCTAGACCCTGTATCAAAAACAAAAAAAACTATTACCTTAACATTCTTATATTAATTGTGGTATGATAATATCTTACTGAGATCAGAGTATCTTTTTGATATTTGTGATAAGTCTGTTATACTGAAAAGAGACAAAGGATTGCCTCATTTTATAAAATCTTTTGATACCCATTTTGTTTGGGATGGTGTTGAAGTTTAGCTTAGTGATACAATGCCAAGAATAAAAACTGTGCCAGGCACAGGCCTGTAATACCAGCACTTGGGAGGCTGACACAGGAAGAGCTCTGTAAGTTTGAGGCCTGCTGGGGCTATATAGTGAATTCAAGGCCAACCTGGACTAACACAGGGAAACTAACAGTAACAACAACAACAGAAGAATGAAAGCTGTGATTACTGGTTTTAGGAGGGTTTTTTGTTTTGATTGGGGGGGTTGTTATTTTTTGTTTTCGTTTTTGTTTTTATTTTGCTAGACAGCTACACATGTCCAGGAAGGAAGTATAAAAGAAAGCAGTGTGGCAGTGAGTAGATTTTAGAAGAAGGGGAAGGAGGTTTTGTTTTGTTTTTTGCTTAGTGAGAAACTTTGAAGAGCTCATATTTATACTTGTATAAGTATGATTGATATGCTTTACTCTGTGTGAAATGTCTGAGTCACTCACTCAAGGAAACCTAAAGTAAAGATCTATATTATTTAGTCCCTTCAGAGCTGAATTGATAATAAAAAATGCAGCCCCATGTGAACTTATATGTATTATACCAATACATATATATTTTAAATTGAAGTCCCAAGTCCCTCATAAAATACAAACAACTTATGTCTTTGACTTAGTTGATATCCAGTGTTCTATGATAAGCAAACTTTATTTCACTCTTGCTTTAGGAATGAAGTTACTGGCCAGGTATGGTGGTGCATGCCTGTAATCCCAGCACTCAGGAGGCTGAGGCAGGAGGATCACCACAAGTTCAAGGCCAGCCTGGGCTACAAAGTGAGTTCAAGGCCAGCCTGAACTGCATAGTGAGACCCTGTCTCAAAAAGACAAAAAGTAAAAAAGGAATGAAGTTAGTAGTGATTTCTGTCTTCTTTCGTGTGTGTGCGTGTGGGGGGTGATATTCCTTCTTGAATCAACTTTGTATAGCATATTATTGCCTAAACAATCTCCTGGCACCTTGAAATCACTGTTCTCCAACATTGTCTTGTATTTTGGGGCTCACGGAATATAAAATGTTACTAAATTCAAAGGCAATAAAGAAGATGCAGCACCAGCCTTCCCAGAAATCCAAGCTAGACAGTTAGGAAGAGAGCCTCTACCTCTCATATTGCTGCTTATCCTTTTATTTTTAGTTTTCGCCATTGCATCTTTCTAGTTCCTCTGATTGCTAAGACCAGCTATCTTGGCTTCCAGTAGACTTTCTTTTTCTTTTGTGTTTTTGAGACAAGGTCTCGCTATGTACTTCAGGCTGGCCTTGAAATCACTATGTAGCCCAGGCTGGCCTTGCAGTAGCGGCAATCCTCCTGCCTCAGCCTCCGAAGTGCTGGGATTACAGGTGTGCATGAGCACACCTTGCTAAGTTTTTCGATGTTGACAAAAATTTGTGCCTTTTGAAAGTCAGTGTTGTTAAATATAAAAGTATTGGTTTGTACTTTTTTCCTTTGAACATCTTAAATATATTATTTCTATTTTCTTCAGGCCTTATGAATTGCTATTTAAAAAGTCTAATGATAATCTAATTAGTTCCTTTACAAAAATCACTTGCTCTTTTTGCTTAATTTTTTTCTTTTTCTTTAAAATCCAGTAATTTTAGGAAAATGGGCCTTAGTATTGAACATTCTGCAGCAGAATTCTCAGGTTTTGTTTTGCGTTTGTTTCAAAATGTAATTTAAAATTTTTTTTTAAGTTTGAGGATATTTTATTTCCTATCTTTTTTTATAAGACAGCTTTACTGGGCCAGTGAGATGGCTCAGCGGTGTAAGCGCCTGCCTTGCAAGCACGAGGGCCCGAGTTCGACTCCCGTGAACCCACATACGAAAAAGAGGCCAGTGATATCGCTCAGCGGCACAGGCGCCTGTTGGCGCGCGAGGTCCTGAGGTTGACCCCCCGGTACCCACAAAAAAAAAAAAAAAGACAGCTTTACTGAGAGGTGATTCGCCCACATGAAGTACACATCCCAATGGTTTCTAGTGTGTTTGCAGAGTTGTACATGCACCACCACAGTCAATTCTAGAACATTTTCAATGCTACCCCCAAAAGAACTCCAAAACCTTTAGTAATCATTCCTTGTTTTTCTCTTTTCTGTTGCTCATGCTAGAAAAGTTAGCATTTTTTAACTTTCAAAAAGTGACTTGGTTCAGAATGTCTTTCTACTCTTTCAGTTTCCTTCCGGTTTTTTTGTTTGTTTTGTATTTTAAAAAGATGGCTAGCTTTCTGGGATTTCCTGGTTTCCATTTCCTTTCTGTATTTTTATCTTGGCTTTTGTTTTTCACTAGGCTTCTTTCCTGCTCAGTTTTTATTCTACTCTCAGCAATTTCTCCCTCATGTTGCATTCTGCCCCACATCCTAGCTATTTGGTTTCAAGAGTTCATAGAGCATAGATTGCTTCAGCTCCTATGAGCCTTGCTTTACAGCTCCTGGAGCAGGTAAAATCCCTTCCAGTTTTCCCTACTGCTCTTGCCCCTGCATCCCAGAAAATGCTTGTTGGCTGTTTGGGGGTTTTTCTGTTTTCAGGTGTTCCCAGTGCCTCATTGATCCCCTCTACCTCCTTTCTCATAACTGCTGATAGCAGTGGGAACTGAGGCTGTGGGTGTTTGTCCCTACTTACTTATACTTTAGGATTTCTGAGGATCCCTTTCCCCATTTATTAAAAATGTTAACTGTGGTAGATGGTTTTACTATCTAATTGCGCTATCATTTTTATGTGAGGATTTTGTTGCCTCTGCCATCATCTTCTCAGAATTATTCTGGCATAATTATTCTGGTTTTGTTTTGTTTTGTTTTTGAGACAGTGTCTTGCTAGGTAGTTCAGGCTGGCCTCAAACTCACTACAATCCTCCTGCCTCAGCCTCCCAAGTGCTGGGATTACAGGCGTGCACCACCATGCCCAACCAGTTTGCTATTCATATATGGAAGAGAGACTGTAAGGGATTGGAGACAAAGGCCAAAGCAGGGAAAAAATTAGAAGGGTATTGCAATAATACAGTGAGAGTGTGGGATGAGGAAAGTAGGTGATGGCAGATGTGAGAATTAGACTGTGGATATATTTTGAGTGTAGAGGTCGCAAGATTTTGTGATGGTTGCCAAGTGTAGTGTTGCACATCTGTTATCCCTGCACTCGGGAGGCTAAGGTGGGAGGGCTGCTGTGAGTTCGAGGCCTAAACCTAAAGAGTAAATACAGATGGGGAAGAGAAGAGTTCTGAAGTCTGAGACTTGGGAGTGTTATATCATTTAGGTATGGATACAATATCTATTACTTCTGAGCATTTTGATGCTTTTCCACTCTTTTTGACAAGATTTTAACAAACACTCATCTTGGCAATAAACTAGTTCCCACAAAGTTAAGGGGAGGCTAGGTTCAAGGATTTCTTAAGGCAGACACTGACGACTAGGATACTTAGCCTCCTTTTGCACCTCCTCCTCTGTCCTGCAGAGGCTGGAGTGCTACACACTACACTTTTGAGGTCCCCCTTGCAGCTGGGCGTCACATGTAATCGATGCTGAATTTAGTGGGGGAGAGGCATGTGCCATCCGCTCTGCAGATGGTACATGGCAGAGACAGAGCGCTGTAGCTGGTGGCATGGCAGTAACATTCCAATTCGCCAGTCAGCACAAAGCTCTAAATATTAAGCCTAAATTATTTTTGTTTTCGGATCTAATTACTCTACAGTCCATTTAATATGTTGTAGTAATTCCCTTTCTATTTATACTGGCTAGAGTAAATTTTATTCTCTGCACCTAAATTCAAACTAATAAACTCCCTCATGGTCTGGCATTTGTGATATAGATGTACGTGTATACTCATTCACAAGCAGGGAATGGGTGTATGTGGTGTGATGTGTGTGTACACACTCGAGGTAGAGAGCAAGATTGTGTGTGGGCTCTGGAGGGCACTCATAAACGATTATGGCAGGTGCTCCGCTAGCAGAAGATGAAGAGGACGACTCAGACTTGGAATTCCCGATGCCCAAGTTTCAGGGCCAGCCCAGCGATGCTGTTCGCATCTTCTGTGGCCCAAATGTAGGACTGGTGTGGCCCTGGAAGTCTCACCCAATTACTGATATCCTAGAGGTCCGTGGGTACCGGCTTCGGGGCCAGTACTTGCAGCCCAATTATAATCAGCTTCAAGAGGACTTGGACAACAACCTTCGAATCCAGCAGGCACTGACTATACAACAGGCACTGCTGGAGGTGAGAACGAAGGTTTAAGGAATGGGTTGCTCCCACGGGCTTCTATCTTAGCTACTGCCTCTGCTCTAAGCGTGCTGTCTATCCTCAGGGCATGATGCAGGAGGTGCAGGAATTCTGCAGGGAACATCACTGGATAACAGACATTTATGAGTTCCTACGAGCCTGGGGGCCTCAGAAGCTGGAGGACATGAGAGGGTGTGCCATTAGGAAGTACAGAATGGTGGTGATCCAGCTGAGTGCTTGGCAGGCCCACGTCTCCGATATGCCTGTCGAGCTGCTGACGAAAGGCAAGCTGCTGCTGCTGAGCTGCCGTGAGATCAAGGCAGAGTTGGGTAAGTGCTGCTTCTTCCCTCCTTCCTTCCCTTCCTCTTTTTCTCCTTCCTTGCTTATGTCTTGTCTGTATGGCCCACCTTGGGCTTTGAATGTCCTCCGGGAACCTTTGGCACAGGCCCCTTTTAGACCTTTGCAGCCTCCAGGCTTCAGCCCCTTTCCGTCCCAGTTATGATCTCTCTGTCGGCCCTGCTCATTCCCTCTGTTCCTTAGGAATCGTGTTTCTATTGCTCAACACTTTCTGTTCTTATGGCGTAGAAGTAGCATAAATCAAACGTGACTAAGAGAAAGCTTAGCTTGCTCCTTGGGCCCCTGAGCTCAGTTTCTTCACAGAGACTTTTGGGAAGATAGGGTGCCCCCTCCCCACATGTAGCAGAGTCAAAATTTATGCCATAGTTTGCATGTGTAAAAACTTACTCTCTTTAACTGATCTTATCTTTGGTGGCTAGGGATAGATGAACACAATAACCTTCCCAATTAAAGAAATCTCTTTGCATTTAAAGCAGCTACTTTGGTCTAACTTGGTATACTTTGGGTATTTGATCAATTCAAATGCATATCACAGTTCTGGGTGGGTTTTATTCTCAAGTGTCCTCTGTTCCCTTTTCCTTCCCCAGGTGCCATCTGGCTCTGGGGAGCGCTATCAGGCTGCTTGCTGTTCTCTGTGTGGATGCTCCTGGTGCTGCTGCATCCTGAGCTGGCATAGCTGGGCGTGTTCTCTCACCCTCATAGGGTCCGGAGTGCCTGCCTTTCCTGATTTGGCCCCGGCTTGGCTCCAACTGGTCTTTTTCTTAGACTGGCTTCTCCCATAGCATTGACTTCAGGGCCCCTGAACACAAAAACCTCATCCAGGCTCAGTGGCTACTAATCTTCTGCTGTCTTCTGTCTCTCCTGCCATTTGGATGAGAGTCGTCCCTCTTTCTGTGACAATACATCATCGCACATTATTTCTAGTCTGCAATGGCCATGTCTTATTAGCACAGAAGCACCCTGGAAAGGTAGTTTCCTTCTAAAGTTCCATAAAAAAGTAGGAATCAAGAGTGCCCTATGCGGGCCGGTGAGATGGCTCAGTGGCATAAGCGCCTGCCTGGCAAGCGTGAGGGCCCGAGTTCGACTCCCAGAACCCACATACGAAAAAAGGGCCGGTGATATCGCTCAGCGGCACAGGCGCCTGCTGGCGCGCAAGGTCCTGAGGTCGACCCCCGGTACCCACAAAAAAAAAAAAAAAAAAAGGAGTACCCTATGCAGGCCAGTGAGATAGCTCAGCGGCATAAGCGCTGAGGTCCCGAATTTGACTCCCAGTACTCACACACAAAAAAAAAAGAGTACCCTATGCTCCGGAATAAAATGTTCAAATGGGAAGGGGAACTGGGGGGGACGGGGGAAGGAAGGAAGGGAAAAGCAAAAATGAGAAAAGAAGGAAAAAATGGAAACAAAGCTTTTGTAAATAAGGAGGGAAAGAGGGATTGAAGGGGAGGGGAATGGGAAAAAAGAATCAAGTTATATCATGTACAGGTACAAATTCCCTATGATGAATGTGATCATTATGTAACCTAAAATGTACCAAGAAACTTAATTAATAAGAAAAAGAATACCCTATTCTCCGGCTCCTCAGCCTATCCCAGTCTCTTTTCTCTCACCATTTCCTACCCCTACTAGGTCAGTCTCTGAGAGGTCTGGTTTATAATTTGGCATTGACCCGTCTCTCTTCTTTGTCCCTTTCCATGGGAAAGATGTCTCATGCCGAGTGTCTCAGCTTAGCAGCTGGTCTTGAAGAAGCTCACGTGGCGTAGATTAGGAAGCCAGTGGTTTGTTCTTCTAAGAAATAAGGATAGGGGCCGGTGAGATGGCTCAGCGGCTAAAGCGCCTGCCCGGCAAGCGCAAGGGCCCGAGTTCGACTCCCGGAACCCACATACGAAAAAGGGGCCGGTGATATCACTCAGCGGCACGGGTGCCTGTTGGCGCGCGAGGTCCTGAGGTCGACCCCCCGGTACCCACAAAAAAAAAAAAAAAAAGAAAAAAGAAACGAGGAGGATCTGTTTCCTCGTGTAGTCTCCAAGGATGGCGGGAACCAAGAGTACCCTGCAGTATACTGTATCCAGGTGTAGACACCTGCATTTCCTGCGGAACCTAGATGCGATTGGACCCCTGATCCCCTAGGCCTGCTTTCTTTACAAAGGTGAGAGGCTTGGAACTGGGGCCTGGAAAAAATTTGCTTAAAATGCTGGCTGCCTGGACCACCCCGCCTTGGCTCCTCAACAGATTAATGCACAGGCCTCATTAACGCATCCTTGCGAGCCACTGAAATTCCCTGCTTTTGTGCAAGGGGGGTTACACTGGAAAGGCAGGAACGGGGGGCCGTGATTGGTCTTCCTTCCTTTTGGGCAGGCTTTCCTCCACTGTTGCTGCGGAAGTCTGTGTTCTCTTTCCAGTTTGTTAACTTCTTGATCATTAGTCCAGGATCAGTTGGACTCTTAAAGAAGCAGTCGGAGAGACAGAAGCAGGGTTTAGAATCCTGACTGCTTTTCACTGCCTTTGTGACTTCGCGCCACTGAGCTTCAGTTTCTTTGTTTGCAACACCGGGCATACTGAACGCTCAAGATTATAGTGTAGAGGATTAAATGAGATATTCACAATGCTCCTAGCATGGACGGTGGCATGTGGTAGGCACTTAATAATTTTTAAAATTTCACCTTATTCTCTCCTGTCTACTTTCACCCTTCTTGCTGATCCTATTTTATCTTCTTATCTTCTAACTCTCACTTCCTCCTTCAGGGGCTGCCTTGAACAGTGAGTGGCATACCTATCTACCCTAGTAAACCGGCCTCACCAGAAACTAGGAGTCATCCTTTACTCTTCTCTCTTTTTAATTCCACTATACCTTTCACCAAATCCTTTCCATCTCCTGCCTCCTAAATATCTCTCAAGTCTGTTTTCTTGTTCCAATCCCGGAGTAGTTTATCAAGCCATTGCTCCTTTACACCATAAGGTGTCGCTGTTGTACTCCTAGTTGCCTCAGCCTGCCTGATGCTACTACAGTAAGTACCTGACTTATGAAGGAGTCAGATTCTTCTGCAAGTCCAACAAAGTGAGCCTTATACACATTTGACACAAATATACAATGTAAAGCATAAAAAAGCCAAACCCCCACATCACCACTGGTTTTCCTCTTGCTTCCGGACATCCTGGGCTCTTGACTGAGCACTGTACTACTGTGCACTATCGCACCGTGCAGTAGGCACACAGCAGCACAGCTGTGGCAACGTCCGGCAGATGTGTGAGCTACTTCCGCAATTCCTTTGCATCTACGTAATTCGAGGTCCCTTTGTACCTGTGAAAGTTCGCAACTCAAATGTTTGTAAGTCGGGGACTTACTGAAGTTCAAATGGCACCACTGCAGTGGCCTAGTTAACGTCATGGGCCAGAGGGACATCTTGAAAACATCGCAAGTTTACACCCTCATGTTCTGTTCCAATGCACGGTGCTCCTCGATAGGTGCCTTCTATTTTGTCAGCTTTAACCCTTGGTGGCTGATTCTCTTCGTTAATTTCTCCAAGGCCCTAATAGTGCCCTACCCAGTTATGTCTCAGTTACCTTCCCTCTGAACTCACTATGCCACTTTCCAGTTGCACAGATAGTAATAGGAAATAGTCTGGCTTACTTTTCACGTAACATTTTGTTATTTATTTTAGTTATTTTAGGGTGGTTTGTTTGGTTGTTTTTGTTTGTTTGTTTTGAGACAGGGTCTTACAGAGCAGGCTGGCCTTGAGCTCACTATGTAGCCCAGGCTGGCCTTGAACTTGTAGTGATCCTCTTGCCTCAGCCTTCCAAGTGCTGGGATTACGGTGTGCACAACCACACCAGGCTTATTTATTTATTTAGGTTTTTTTGAGAAGGGTCTCGCTCTGCAGTTCAAACTGGCCTTGAACTCACTATATAGCCCAGGCTGGCCTTGAACTTGTAGCAATCCTCCTGTTTATATATTATATATGTTTATGATTATACATTATATGTTTGTATTTATAACTTTAGTTAAGCCAGGCTGCCTGAGTTTGAATCCTTGCTCTACGATTGTATAATACTAATCAACTTACTTTACTTCTCTGAGTCTCAGTTTATTTGTAAAATAAGGAAAAGAAGAATATTTAACTCAAAGGGAATTTTTTGAGGATAAAATGGGTTCATATAGGTAAAGTGGATGGAATAATGCCAAATTCTATACTTAATTTGGGTGTTTACCATATTTTTATATTATATTTTGCTATTCTGTTCATATTTTAACATTTCTGAGTTTAAGAAGTTCAGTTCTTATGGTTGATAGCGTGTCAGAGTTTAGATGGCATCATTTTTTTCCTTTTTAGTAATATAAAAAATGATGCCTTTTAAAATTAGTGGTATCTTGAATTTGATGAAGTATCATATGGGTATTTTTCTTGCCTTCTGAGAAAAATGCAGTTGTTCATATAACCTAGGGCAGCTTCTAAAATTATCTTCTAACTCCATATCCTCCTGAGCTTCTTTCTTTCAATTCTTAAAAACAAGACAGATTCTATCCTTTTCTTCATACCTCTTCTACTAGAGCTGAGACAGTAAGACCCCAATAGGAGAACACTGATAGGGCCTCTGCTGTTCAAGACGGTGTGATTTCCATGCCCTTGCATAGCTGTTTCATCTACTTGGAGCATTAAAACTACTCCACACATTAAAACTACTCCAGTGACCTCTCTGAGGAAGCCTTTCCAAACTTTCTCTGGCCCATTTCCCTTCTCTATGCTGCTCAAGGGCCCCGGGGCACTCACAGAAGATTTATCACGCTACGCAGTCCCATTTGTGATTGTCCCTCTGCTATCATACTGTGAGGAACTTTCTGTCTTGCTGACTGGTGCAGCACACAGACCCCAATGCATAGCAGCTGGCTGGACATGGAGCAGGGGTGCAGTAAGGATTCTAGGAGTGAGGGAATGAGTTCATTGCCTGGCCTCCCCTTCAGCCCACTCCCACTCTGGGCCCACTGTACTGCTAGCCCCCCGTTCTTTTTCATGCATCCCCTTACATGTGGCTCTCTTGTTTCCAGAGTCCAAGCTAGATGGCGTGAAGAAGGATATTCTCACACAGGTGCAGAATGAATGCTGGAGCCGCAGTCAGCACCTAATGACGGAGCTCACAGGTTTCACGCAGGTCTTCCAGACCATCAGTACGGACATTCATTCCATTGAACAGTGCTCCCAGAAGGTGGGTTCTCCCCATCTATCCTTCCCAGTTTGTCCAGGGCCCATCCTGCTCAGAGGCTCAGCACACTCTTTTCTGGTCTCCACTGAGCTCCCAAAGGATGCTCTTAAAATATGTCCACGTGAGTGACCTACCGTCACTAATTCTTGCTCTTTTCACATAGCCATTGGTTTCCTCATGTCAGGAGGAGACCCTGGTGTAATGAAGGAAATAGTCTTACTTTCAGAGATGTGGTTCTGCTCCCTGTGACAGTCAGATGAGGCAGTGTTGCCCTGTCATCAGAGTAATGGTCTCGTGGGTGAGAACTAGATTACTTTCAGAGAGACCTGCATCAGAAGGGGATCTGATCCCAGATTGCCCTGATCTCAATGAGTTAAAAAGCTGCAGCTGAGTCCAGAAGGTGGGACTGGCCCTTGAGGATGGGCCCATAGAGGTGCACAGGTTTGTGGTGGGTCTGGTCTCATCTTGTCATCCCTGCAGTTGAATGAAGCCAATGAACAGTACATCCAGCTGGAGGAGCGAATGGAATACATCCGGTCACTCCTTGAATTCATCCGCAACTACTTTAACCTCTTTAGTGCTGAGAATGAGGCACTGGATATCTCGGTGAGGGGGAGATTTAGGGAGTTACCCACCTCCTGGTCCGCTTCCTCTATAACCACATCTACTCCACTGCCCTCTGCTTGTCCCACAGCTTCTGGATATGTGGGAAGCATTTCAGTTTGAGAAAAACCAGGCCTCAGAGTTCCTGCACAGCAAGCAATATACCATCGTGCCCAGGCTGAAACAACTGATGGCAACTGCATTGGCTGAGCTGGAAGGCCTGCTTGAGAAGGCCTTGTCTGGTCCCTTCATGGACCCCACACAAGAGCAGAGGAGCACTGAGTGCAAGCTCATCTCCATGGAGCATCAGTTCAAGAACACGGCCAACCACCTCAGTGAACTATACCATGCCTATGTCACCTTCACTGGTACTGAGAAGCCCTGCCCCTTCCACTGTCACTGTGAGACAAGGGCTGGGGCCTAGGTCCTGTGTGATCCTGAGCAAGCCTCAGGAATCACGTACCTTTGTTGGTCTCTCTTTAAAATATTGATTATTTATTTATTTATTTAGCAGTGCTGGGGATTGAACCCAAGTCCTTAGCACTAAGCTACAGCCCTAATCCAGAGCTGCAGGGGAGACCAGGACAGACTGTTGAGCTCAGCCCTTCCAACAGTGGTGCAGCTAGGCTGGCTTCCTTCTGCGCACAAAGCACTTTGTGGGCTTGAGTTTCTTTTCTTAGATCGAGTCACTTATATCCCCTGGAAATGCATATTGTTTTGAAGTCACAGATTTTTTTTCTTCAAACTTAGATATTGCATTATTGTTCTCTAATATTTAGCATTTTAGGCAAATCTGATATAAATCCAACTTTTTTCTTTTGTATGGAATGTTTATCAATTATTTGATAATCACTCATTTGTGCTCTGAGCTCTGTCTAGAATTCTTACATGTATATTGGATTTATTGGTCTGACCTTCATTTTTTTTTTTTTTTTTTTTTAATGTGGGTATCGGGAGTCAATCTTAGGACCTCGCGCTTGCCAGCAAGCGCTTGTGCCACTGAGCGATATCACCAGCCCTCTTTTTTCCTTTATGTGGGTTCTGGGAGTCGAACTCAGGACCTCACGCTTGCCAGGCAGGCACTTATGCCACTGAGCTATCTTGCCGGCCCTCACCTTCATTTTTAAATTTTCTTCATCACTCATTCTTTTATTCCTTTCCTCTAAGTTCTAGAAACAAGTTATGAGCTTGTCTTATAAGCTTCCATTTCATGTAGTATCTACTCTATATTTTCCATTGTATTTTAGAGTGTACATGCATATTCTATGTGTATGTATGCATGCTTATGCACACATGTATATGCGTGGCAGTGTGTGTTTATATGTTTATGTACGTGCACATATTTCCTAGTTCTATTTACTGATGTGGACAAGAAACAAAGACACCCAGTGACAAGAAGCCATGTTGTTCTCAGATTTTAGTTTCTAATCCCATTCTCCACTCTAACAAACCAGGAGTCCTCAGAAAAATGGATGATTCCAGGGATGTGGCAGGTTAGGTACAAGATGAGCATGGAGTACAATTTTATACCAGAAAGTAAGGAAATGTTAAACTAAAAAAGAAAAAGTGATGGAAACTTGTCACAAGGATACACCAGCCAAACCTGGGACAATTTGACAACTAAAGTAATTTATAGTAATAAATTCTAAATTATTGAAAAATCAGAAATTTATTTGTTATTAATAATAATAAGTAGAAAAATCAATAAGGAAGAAGTATAGACTCATCTTTACATAGAATGCCAAGATCTGACTGGAGATCAAGACGTGGAGAGAGGGGCGGGGTGGGAAAATCATTTTGCAACCATCAGAGTAAATACTGGATCAGATGGATTGTCAGTGGATGCCAATCTGGGGCAAACTTGGTGAAGAGCAAAATACTTGCTCATATTTTGCACAGTCACCGCCAGAGACTACATATTAGTTGTACTTATTAGTTGCAAAGGAAAAAAAAGAAATAGCAATTAGTGGAGAAACTGGGTAACAATGCGCTTCTCGGTGTGATACCTGGAGAAGGATAGCACCTATGCAGTGATCCACTGAGGGAGAATAACATCATGAGAAAAATCATGGAAACAGAACATGAGTAACTTTCTATTAACAAGAAAGAGGAGGTGAGATAGCTCAGCAGCATAAGCGCCTGCCCAGCAAGTACGAGGTCCTGAGTTCAACTCCCGAAACCCACATAAAGGAAGAAAAGGGCTGGTAATATCGCTCAGCGGCACGGGCGCCTGCTGGCACATGAGGTCCTGAGGTCGACTCCCAGTACCCACATAAAAAAAAAGAAAGAGGAAAGAGGGTTTGTATAGTACTTTAAAATGTCTACATTTTCTGGCAGAGAAAAGCTGTAGGAATATTCTAGATTAAAAGAAACTAAAAAGACATGACAAAGAAGTGCAGTGCTTGACCCTAGATTAGCTGCTGTACTTGAGGGGAAACAATGCTATGAAGGACTCTATTTTTTTCAAATTTTATTTTTTATTAGTACACGTTTGCTGTACATAATGATTACATTCCTTGTGAGGAGTTGGCACGTGTACCTAACACACCTTAATTCATTTTTCCATCCTGTTCACCTCCCCACTCTCCCTTTCTCTCCATCTTCTGGTCTCCCTCCCATTTGTGAAAGATTTATCTTCCTATTTCCTATTATCTATCTTTTATTTTGTTCTTTATATTTTGGGTTTCTCATGTAAGAGAAATCATGTGATACTTAAATTTGTGTTTCTGATTTATTTCACTTAACATTATGGTCTCAAGGTACACCCATTTTCCTACAAATGACTCATTTATTCTTCTTTATGGCAGGGTAGGACTCTGTCATATATAAATACCACATTTTCTTTATCCATTCATTTGTTGATGGACATATTTAGCTATTATGAGTTGTGCTGCTACAAACATGGATATGCATGTATCACTGTAATAATATGGTGCTTTTAACTTTTGGGAAAATACATTGAAGGGTAGTAGCTGGGTTGAATGGAATTTCTCTTTTTAGTTTTTTGAGGACCTCCATGCTGATTTCCATAGTGGTTGTACTAGTTTACATTCCCACCAACAATGTAGAAGTGTTCCTTTTGCCCCACAGCCTCTCCAACATTTGTTATTATTTGATTTCTTGATGACAGCCATTCATTCTGTGGGCAAGATGGAATCTCAATTTTTTTTTTTTTTTTTTTTTTTTTTTTTTGTTGTTGTGGGTACCGGGGGGACGACCTCAGGACCTCATGCGCCAACAGGCACCCGTGCCGCTGAGCGATATCACCGGCCCCTTTTTCGTATGTGGGTTCCGGGAGTCGAACTCGGGCCTTCGCGCTTGCAAGGCAGGCGCTTAAGCCGCTGAGCCATCTCACCGGCCCCTAAATGTTGTTTTAATTTACATTTCTCTAATGGCCAGCAATGTTGAACACTTTTTTTGTATTTATTGGAATGTGGGCAGTAGAAAGTATTGTAACAATGTAATACAAGAATTTGATAATTGCACAGTGATTATGGAAGAGAATCTCCTATTTTTTTTTTTTTTGGTACCAGGAATTGAACTCAGAGCCTGGTGCTTGCCAGGCAGGCACTGTGCCACTGAGCTATATCCTCAGCCCGAATCTCCCTATTCTTAGGAAGCATGTACTTGAATATTTTGGGGAAGGACTATCTATGATTTATGTCACTTACCCTGAAATAGTTAAGAAAAATTATGTGTTCGTGTGTATATTTACCTGCCTATACACACACAGACCATGCAAACACAATCAATAAAGCAAATGGTTGAAATGTTATAATAAAAGGGAAATCTAGATAAGAAATATACAGTATTAGTAAGACAGTAGTTAAAGGTACTCATTTTCCTCTTTTTCTTGCAACTTTAAGTATTTTGAAATCACTTCTAGATAAAATGTTTTGAAATACAATGAAAATTATTGAGAAGATACCACAGAAAATAGCCATAGAAGAACATTTATTGTTTTTTTTCTTTCTTTCTTTTTAGCAGTATTGGAGATTAAGTTGAGGGAACACTGAGCTATATCCCCAGCCCTTTTTATTTTATTTTGAGATAGGGTCTTGCTAAATTGCCCAGGCCTTAAATGTTCGATTCTCCTTCCTTATTCTTCTCAGTGGCTGGGATTACAGGTGTGCACTGCCACACCTGGCTAGGGCATTTACTCTTTTTTTTTTTTGAAACAGGGTCTCGCTATGTAGTTCAGGCTGGCCTTGAACTCACTACGGAGTCCAGGCTGGCTTTGAACTCACGGCAATCCTCCTCAGCCTTCCAAGTGCTGGGATTACAGGCTTGTACCACCATGCCCGGCTAGGGCATTTATTCTTAATCCTCAAATTTGTCTTCATCTCTGCGTGTATTTGGAGCTATCATGTCTGCCCCTTCTTATGGAGGAAGTTATTTGCCAATTTTTGATGCTGAGACAATTCCTATTAAAGATTCTGTGGGTCACTGGCTATGGTGGCACACATTTGTAATCCCTAGCTACTCAGGCAGGAGGGTTGCAAGTGTGAGGCCAGCTTTGGCAACTTAGTGAAACCTTGTCTCAAAATAAGGAATAAAAAAGGCTGGGGATGTAGCTCAGTGGTAGAGCACTCCAGGATTCAAACTCCCCTCCCACCCATACTGAAGAGAAAAAAAAAAAAAGATTCAGTGGATCTCTGGCCCAAACTTTTGAATTCAGACAGAGAGATTGAAAGAGTTCAGATTTTATTTTTTGTCAAATTAGAGCTCTGATAAATGATCCTGAGTGTTTTAGTATTCTGAAATCTTCGTGATGAATGACGTTCACACATGTCAAACGCGTAATTTCCAACAGTTGGGTGTAACTCTCTTTTCCGCTTCCTCAGGAACTAAACAGGAATTCAAGTGAATGAGAATGACAGCCTTATAGCAATGACCCTGACTGTGAGCTCATGTCTTTAAATACATTATAAATATCAGTACTATAATTATTATTAATTGCAAATTACTTTTGGCATATATCTCACACCTGATTAGAAATAATTTGTTAAGACCTAATGCAGTAGCTTATGAAATGAAGTGAGTGAATAACTGCCAATAAAAAACACAATCTGGAACTTTACCGTTTACCCCTATGAGGGCCAGATATTTTTGCATATTTATGTCTCTGAAATTCCCTTGGCTGAGGAATTCATTCACTTATTCATTCATTCAACACATAACTGTTGAGTGCCTTCTTTGTACCAGGCTTGAGGTGTATCATTGAGCACCTGAAAAAGCTCCTACCCTAGCTGACCTGACATTCTAGCTGGGGAGAAAAACAGTAACTACTGAACATAAAATATAACTAAATTATGTAGTACAGTATATTGGAAAGTGCAAGTGGTCTAGAGAAAAAAAAATGGAACAGGGTAAGAGGGATTGAGAATGGCAGGCAAGGGCTACAACAGTTTTTAATGTGATAGTCTGCATAGACCTTACTGAAAGAGGGTTTTTTTGTTTTTTGTTTGTTTGTTTGTTTTTTGAGACAAGCTCTCACTGTGTAGTCCGGGCTGAGCCTTGAACTATGTAGCCCAGGCTGACCTCGAACTCACAGCAATCCTCCTGCCTCAGCCTCCCGAGTGCTGGGATCACAGGCGTCTGCCACCATTCCTTAGGCCTTATTAAGATGGTACTGTTTGAATAAGGGCTTGGAGTTGGGAAGGCTGGAATCATGTGGTTCTCTGAGAAAGAGTGTTCCAGAAAGAATGCTGAACTGCAAGTCAAAAAAGGCCCTTAGGGCCGGTGAGACGGCTCAGCGGCTTAAGCGCCTGCCTTGCAAAGCGCGAAGGCCCGAGTTCGACTCCCGGAACCCACATACGAAAAAGGGGCCGGTGATATCGCTCAGCGGCACGGGTGCCTGTTGGCGCGCGAGGTCCTGAGGTCGTCCCCCCGGTACCCACAAAAAAAAAAAAAAAAAAAAAAAAAAAAAAAAAAAAGGCCCTTAGCAGGAGGGAGCATGTCTAGTATAGTACCTGAGCAACAGTGAAGAATCCAGCTTGGCTCCAGTGAGTGAAATAGAGGTTAGCAGAAGGGGACTCCTCCATTTCACTGCCATCATGTTTTCCCAGACATTCTTTCTTTGGAAAGTTCCTGTTGAACTGAACAATTTACACAAATCCACCCCCTGGAATCTCTGTTCTGTCATTATGGGCTCTTGATTGACCATTCCCCAAGTAGCCCAGGCCTTAGCCAGCCCTGTTCCACAGGAGATGAGAATCCTGTGCCCTTGCCAGTCTGTGGGACCCGTCCTATTGTGCTGCAGCAACACATCTGGCACCTGTACCGAGTCATCTCTGAAACTTTCAGCGAGTGGAAGTGCATAACTTTTGTCAAGGTACTGACACTCCTCCGTGGAGCTCCTTCCTGGGAGGAGGATTGAGGAGGATGGGGAGGGGTCCCTCAACCTGATGGTGAGCCCTTCTCCTGCAGTTCAGCCCATCTATGGCCCAGGAGAAGACAGATGGCTGGCTGACAGAGGTGGCTCGGATTAGCACAGCTCTAGGGGTGCACAGCCCAGTGCTGCAGCGCTGCGCGAGCATGCTGGAAGAGTTTCAAGTCTACCTGCCCTTGCTCACCAAGCTGGGCAGCTTCCAGAGGCAGAACCTTAATTACCAGTCCCTCCTAAGAGGTAGGTTTGGTTAGAGTCAGAGGGGAGGAGAAAAGGATGAATAAGGGTTTAGAACAACTCAACAGCTTAGTTCCCTGCTATTCTTGCTGGAAATGCCTTTCCTCTCTAGGTTGCTTCCTATGCTTTCTCACACACCATCACCACCATCTCACATACCGCCCCACCCCCAAGGGGAAAAGAAATTCTATCGTCCCTTATTACCATGTAGGGTCTTCTCTGTGGATGGGGCCTAGGCTCAGGCTGGGGGCTTTACTCTGGGCCCCGAGTTGTGCTGTGAGATCTGCAGTCCAGGGTCTGAGCTGGGCTGGGCTAGGCTCTGGGTCCTGAATCTGGGGCCTGGGCTTAGGGTAGAACTGAGCTCTTGGACATGGGCTAGACTCTGGCACACACTGTGTGTTGTTCTGATTTGGTTCTTCTACCTTCAGCCTTAGGGCTAGGCAATCTCCAAAGTATGGAACTCGTGACACTGGGTCAGCTGCTCGCTTGTCCACTGCTGGAGTTTGCAGATCGAATCAATCAGGTGGGGCCCACAGGAGACAGGACAGGAGGTGGTCCAAGCCCAGGACCTGTAATAGAGGTAGTCAAGGCCAAGCAGTCCCTTGAGATACAGGGCCAGTGAATGTTGCCATGTGGGTGAGTGAAGGTTGGGGGTTGAGATTTCTGACTACCCTGGAGAGTAGGAATAGTCTCCTCAAGTGTTCAGATGAAGATCTGATGGTGGTTCCAGACTGTGTGACTAACAACTCCCCTGGAAGAAGGAAGTAGGTGTCATGCTCAAAGTGCTAGGCACACAGAAAGGCGGATGTCCCCCAACATTTACTCTGACTCAAAAAGCTTGAGCTGACACGCTCACAGAAGCCTTCTGTAAGGGTGGCTTTTAATGCTGCTGATAGCCCATCTTTGAAGCCTCTCCCCTGAGCCATTAGCCAGTTATGGCTTCTCAGACCCACCTCTTCTAGGCCTGGCAGTATGACCATGAACGAATTCGTGCCCAGGAGAGCCTACAACAGCTGCAGCAGGACTGGGAAGCCCGCCAGCTGCACCTGCTCAACTTTATCCTGCATGTGCCTTACGAGTCCTCAGCCTCTGAGCACTCCAAGAAGCCGACAGTGTCCAGCCCCCAGTGGGAAGTAGTGGGCAAGGATAGTGGCACCTTCATCCTCTCAGGTAAGACTCAGTCCTAGTGACCCTGTGCCTGCCTTCTGCTGGGAGCCATTTTCAACCATCACATCCACCAAGCCCCGCCGGATCTGTCTGTAATTAGGGCCTCATCATTACTGAAGAGCCTGAAGCATCATTCTATTCTAAGACTGTGTCTTCCATGTAGCTCCCATACTGTCTTAATCTCTGTGGGAGACCGCCACATACCTCCTCCTCGCACCCAGTGCCTGGCCCCTTCAGCAAAGGTCCTCTCTTTCTGGGTGACTCAGAAATCCCTCCTGGTTATTTCTCTCCATGCTTTAGTACTCTGCCTTTAGATTGCATCTGATGTCTGACTCGGCCCCACTTATTCATACTTTTTCTTTCCCTCATTAAACTGACCATAAGACAAACACAGGAAACCCTGAGATTTTAGGTAGCAGCCCTGTTTTGTAGAAACTCCCAATCTGTGAGAGAGAGACAAGAGCGTGCAGATGTGTGCATGATGTTGCCCCTTACTGAGGGCAGTACAGTCTCAGAGAGAGGACCCGTTCAAAAGACCAGGGAAGATCAGGACGTCTCCACTTGGGCGAGGCCTCATGCTGACTTTTGAAGGAGCAGGAGTTTGCCAAACTTGCAAGGTGAAAAGAGCATGCCAGAAAACAGCACATGTATAAACATCCAAGATGATATGGTTGGAGAATTGCCAGTAGAGAGAAATTCTCCAACATAATCAGAACCTAACAAGTGAATCTAAATGTTAATTAAATTGGGTTAATCATAAAATATGACATATAGGGCCTGTGACATAGCTCAGCAGCATAAGCACCTGCCTGGCAAACGTGAGGTCCTGAGTTCGACTCCCAATACCCGCATATAAAAAAAAAGATGTATAAAAAAAAAGTAAAATATGATGTATGTATGACTTAAGATTTTTATTTCAGCTAAATATATATATATATTTTTTTTCATTTATTTACAAACTTTTCTAAGGATAAGAGCTTTTCTTTGATTTGGGTGTCCATTGATTGCTCCTCACTACCTTTCTTGAATTTTAGATTGTTGACTAATTCTATTTTCACTTCTGTGAAGTTGGCTACCAATGCAAAGACACTTACAAAGTAAACTGAGTGCAGAACTCTTCTAGACTTTTATTATAGTTTTGCAATTTTATGAAGCAAGAGGATCACAAGTTTGAGTCCCACCTAATGAGATCCTGTCTCAGAAAAAAAAAAATTGTAAAAGCTGGGGGTGTAGCTTAGTGGTGGAGCAGTCCTGGGTTCAAGCCCCTGTGACACACACACACACACAAAACACACACAAATTGACTTGCATATATCCAGTAACATGTTTTTATCAACTCACCTTTATGAAGCTTTTTGTAGTTTCCATAGAAACAACTCTTTTCCCACCCATATTTCAGTGGTTAACAAAACATTAGATTAAATTCTATAATTAAAAATATGATGTAATGCGTTTACAAATGGTCTGTCTCTTGGTGAGCATACAGTTTAACTAGTGGGAGCAAAAAGTGTTTGGATCATCTACAGAATAGCTTGATATTAGTGAGTTTCAGTTGAGTTATGGCCATGAGTCAATATACTTTATGATAAGAATGGGAACATTCACTAAAAGAGCTGTAACTCACTGGAGATGGAGCCCAAAGAGTTCTTGAAGAGGAAATGAGGCAAATAGAGCAGGAAAGGTCAGATCATGCAAATTCATGTGGGCAACATTAATTATTTACTCAAGAATACAAAAACAATGGAATGTTTTGGGTGGGGAAATGACATGGTCAGACTTCAGTTTATCAGTCTGGTTTTATTTTTTTTAATTGGTACATTTTTGATATACATAATGATCACATTCATCATAGGGAATTTGTACCTGTGCAAAATATATCTTGTTTCTTCTTTTTTTCCCATTCCCCTCCCTTCCCTTCAACTCTTTTTCTCCTCTCCATTTACAAAAGCTTGTTTCTGGGCTTCCTTTTCCCATCAACTCTAGGCATGTTAACCAAGGACCACATTTTATGGTGGCAACACACCATGAAATTAGTGTTGCTGGGTTAGGGACACCTACTAATCATTAATTCTCCCCTTCAGCTTTTTAACAAAATGAGAGCAAGAAGGTATATGAAAAAAGTACAATATTTGAACTATTACCCCCAGAAATCGTGTGTTGTTTATATACTGTGGTGACACACACAGCGTGGATCTAGGTCAAGCAAGACTTCATGTTACTTCTGCATAATCTTCCCAAAATCAGTTGAGACCTTGAGGTCTGCGTGGGTGTGCAGAGGAAACATGAAGTATACTGACTCAGGTAGCTGCATGGATTGTGCCTTGCCTCATGTGTCTTAGAGTGCAAGAGATAGGCCTTTTTGCCCATGAGGAAATGAGAGAAGCACATAAAATGGATGGACAGAGCAGCTAAAAATATTACTCCAACACTGTTCTCTCTAGAGAGCAGAAATTCTTCCACTGTAAGAGCAGGATACTGAATATTTTCTCTCGAACATGAGTACTGTATTAGAGAAGCCTACATCTGTCTACATCAACCTCCTCTCTCATCTCTTCTTCAGTTTTCACCTTAGCATTCCTAACTTATTTCCAACTGCAGTCTTATGTGGAATGATGGAATAACATTTTAGGCAGCACTGAGGAGCCAAGTGCTAAGACATGAAAGAAAATTTTGGTCTCAGCTTTTCACCAGGATCACTTTTGTCCAATAATGTGTGTCTATCTATAAAAATATTATGTAGGGACATGAACCCTCTTCCCAGGCTGAAGGCTCTAGAACTTCCATGGAACTGTATGGATACTGATAGTACATAGCTGGGAAACCACCTGGTCCAGTGTCTGCCCACAGTGCCTGAGGGAAGAAGTTTCGTCCCTCCCTGTTTTGACACCCCAGTACTCTACTAGTTCTACCACATTGGCCAATGAATTCTTTGAAGATAGAAAAGGCATCAAGGTCTCTAATTACCTCCCCTAGAAGGTCATGCTAGTCTGCTTTCTACCCGGTACTGCCCTTGCCTCACATGGAATGAGGCTAGCTCAGCTCAGCTGTGACTGCCAATTCGGCTCTTCCCTCCTTAGACTACAGCAGCTTACAAGATTCCATCCAGAGAAGTCTTCAGGTGTTGTTCAAGGTCCTGGCCATCCAAAAGTCAGGAGACCTACACAAAATAGCATTGGAGTGGATGACCATCATGCAAGGCCTGGGTGAGTGCCGGCTTCCAGCTGGGCTTGAGGAGGGCGCGCTGAGGATGGATGGCCCAGAGTCATGGGGGAGAGGGGTGGTTGGATGGGAGAAGATCTAAAGGACAGAGTTAGGACTTCCTTCAGGGATATTTCCTGGCATGAGGTGAACCGGTCTTTACTTACAGTGAAAGTTTTATTTCCCATAACAAGTAGAGTAACTAGGCTGGGCTGGTGAGGCACCCAGGAGACCAGGAGCAGGGTGCACCTCTTGCAGAAGCTAGAACCCTATTATCTCCCTCTAGTGTTCCTCTGACTGCTCACACAGGTGCCCTGCTGGAGGTGTGGATGGCTTTCCAGCAGAAATGGATTTTTCTGAATAAAGTTCTACATGAGATGAAGATCCAGTTTCCTCGTGCTGAGCTGGTAGGGAAGGGAGTGAAGCAGAGTGGGCAAGAACTCCTCAACAGTGGGACACAGGGTGGGAGGGGGAGCTACCACTTCATATTTGCCTTCACTTTGACTTTCCACAGTACACTCGTTTCAAGGTTGTGGATGATCAGTATCGGATGCTGATGCGCATCTTTGTAGCTGACCCTATGGTTCTGTCACTTATAGTGCCCAATGCCAAGAGAAGCCCTTACTTTCAAGGTCAGCAGCTACAACAGCTGCTGCGAGCAGGATCAGTGGAGCTGGAGGACATTATCATGGCTCTGGAGACTGTGCTCTACGGGGTGTGTGCCCACTTCCCCCGCCTCTTCTTCCTCAGTGACAGTGAGCTGGTGGCCCTGCTGGCTGCCCCTCTAGAGCCTTGTGAGGCTGAGCTATGGGCACGACGCTGCTTTCCTCCTGTGCATGCTGTGAGCTTCAAGTCCAGCCCAACTGATGAGAAAAACATGGATGACCCATGCAGACAGACTCAGGTGGAGGCACTTGCTGTGCTAGGGGAGGGAGGGGAGGAGGTGAAGTTGCAGGGAACCCTTCTTTTGCATCCAGATCTCCCCAAGTGGCTGGCCTCTCTGGAGAACTGTCTGCGCTTGGCACTTGTGCGCATGTTGCAGGACTGTGTGGCAGCCCGTCTTGCAATGAGACCTTCCATAAGTGAGACCTTTAAGAAGCTGCCTCAGCAAAGCCAGTTGCCCCTACAACTAAATGTCCAGCACTGGCTAGATTTAGTCCAAGCCTTCCCGTGGCAATGTATAATGGTAGCAGAGGAGGTGGTGTGGCGGGTCGAGATGGAGGAGGCTCTGCTTGAGTCAGGGACCCTGGCCACAACCCCCAGGCATATACACAACCTTGAGGTACTGGTGCAATTTATGCAAGCCCAGAGGAGCTCCCAAGGAGGGCAGCCCCTACTCTCTGTCCGCCAGACCAGCCTTCTCAGTGCTCTGCTGGTTATGGCAGTGACTCACCGGGATACAGCACAGCTGCTGGAGAAGCACCAGGTCAGTGATCTGACAGACTTCCACTGGGCTCGCCAACTCAAGTATCACCTGGGTTCACCTCACCTGATCCCCCAAAGCCCTCTGCAGAGCCTTAAGACTGTCGTATCCACTGAGCCCTCCCTGCCACCAGTTGCGTGCTGGATAGATGTGCTGGGTAGGTCCTTCCTATATAATTATGAGTACCTGGGTCCCCGACTGGGGCCTCTACCCAGCCTGCTGCTTGAGCGGCCAGTGCTGGTTCTGTTATTGGCTCTGGAGGAAGTGGCCTGTGGGACCCTAGTGGGCCCTGATGGTGTGGGCAAGATAAGTACAGTGAATAGCCTGGCACGGGCTCTGGGCCGCCAGCTGGTGACGATGCCCTGCTTGCCTCAGATACAGGCCCAATGCCTGAGCAACTACCTGCTCGGAGCCCTGCAGGGTGGTGCCTGGTTGTTGTTGGCAGGAGTTCACCACCTACCTCCCGGCTTGCTCTCTGCCCTCGGCCAGCGCTTGGCTGAACTGCACTGCCTCTATGCCCCACTGTACCAGGAGGCCTCCCAAAGCATCAGCACCATAGACCCCACCAAACCCCAGACCCTTGGCAGTGGTTTGTTTGAGAAACATCACGTATCTGTACGCCTCGGCTACGGCTGTCTCCTGACACTGCGGGCCCTGAGCCCCGCTGTGCCTGCCAACTTGCACCTGCTACTGCGGCCTGTGGCATTGGCACTGCCTGACCTGCAGCAAGTGGCAGAGCTGACTCTGCTTGGTGCAGGCGTGCAGGATGCCTCTAGCATGGCTACCCGCCTGTCTAAATTCTTCTGCCTAGAGCGTGAACTGGTGTCTGGGCACCTGCCCTGCCGCTTGCCACTGCTCAAGCAGATACTGGAAGAGACAATACAGACGCTAAATGTGACGAAGGAGGAACTCAAGTCCCAGGATTCTAGCAGCCTAGCTGCCATTGAGGAGGCTGCCCTACTACGAGCTCTGCTGCACTCATCACTGTTCAGCAGCCTTGATGGGCTCCGCCTGCACAAGCTCCGAGAGCTGCTCTGCGGGATTTTCCCTAGTGCTACCCAAGTGCTGGCAGAGCCTATGACCCGTAGGCTGATGAAGTCACTGATGGTAGAGGAACTGCGACAGGTAGATCTGCACCCAAGCCCTGATCTTATGGGGTCCCTGGAGCAGCTCAGCGAGGCCCTCAGCCGGGCCTCAGGCATTCTGCTCCTGGGTCCTGCAGGGAGTGGCAAAACTACTTGTTGGCATAGCTTATTTAAGATCCAGAATCGGCTGGCAGCCATGGAGAAAACCTCAACCCAGAGATACCAGTCTGTGGAAATTACTCATATGTATCCCAGTGTGCTTAGCTCCCAGGAATTCCTGGGATGGCTAGAGGGCTCCTACTGGCACTGTGGTATCTTTCCCAGGCTACTTCGTGCAGCCCCTCATTGTAACAGCATGGGCCCAAAGGAGCAGACTGAGGCATCGATGGGGATCCAGCACTGGGTAGTATGTGATGGGGCCTCCAGTGCTGCTTGGCTGGACTCTATCACTTGCCTTCTGAATGATCCCCCTCAACTTAGCCTCCCCAATGGACAGCAGATAGCACGACCCCCAGGTACCTTTCTTTTGATGGAGGTGGCAGATGCAACAGGTATGTCCCCTCCCTTGGTGGGCCGTTGTGCCCTAGTCTGGTGTGGTGGGGAGCAGACTTGGCAGAGTATGTTTAGCATCCTGATGACAGCCCTTCCCCATGAGTACCGCCTGCAACCCCGTACAGTCGCTGAGCTCAACCGTCTGGCTGACGGTCTGGTGCCTGCAACGTCCCGATTCCTCACTCGCAAGGGTGCTAGCTCTCTGCTGCAGGTACATGGGCACCAGGCTGTTTGCCCAGGAGTGGCTGAAGTCACCAGCTTGGGCCGCATTTTGCGTGGTCTGCTTGACCCCCATCTTCGCCTAAATGAGGAGGAGAAGGCACATGATCCAGGTGGGAAGATGAAGGGGTTGGTTTGAAAGAAATGGGGTTTTGAGGGCCACTGGGATATAGCTGGAATGGGTTCTTTGGTGCAGCTGGGCCAGGGGACTAAAAGTAAAAAGTAATATGATCAACCTCTGCTCTTTCCTCCATCTCCTGCCTTTCCCACTGGGGTTTCTGTCGTGGCTATGTTGACCGCCACAGAGGACTTCCGCTTCAGGTCTTCAAAAAGCAGCTGTCTGAACTGGTCCAAGGCTGACAGCAATGATGAGCCAAATAAGAATAGGGAGCATTTGCTCGCTATCAGCAGCTTTCTTTTTGCCCTGATTTGGGGCTTTGGAGCACACCTTCCTTCTAGGTACCTATGAGGATGGGAGGATGGGGACTGCGAAGGGCTGCCATGGACCAGCCCACGGGAGTTAAAACTCATGTGATATCACTGTGGGGATATGGTGGGATGTGTGGGTTTGTCCTGGGTGGAATTGTTGTAACTGTCTGATACTTTTGTCTTTGTGTCCCCTGAGCAGGTTTTGGCCCTTTTTTGATACCTTCATAAGGAGATCTGTTGGTTCCCTGTCCAACTATCCTGAGCTACCATCCACAGCTTTGGTGTTTGAGCTACATGTGAACCCTGAAGATGGGACACTGGTCCCTTTTACTGGCCAATATCTGAGCAGCCGCATCAAGGGAGCTCTGGGTACCTTCTACCCTTCTACTCAGGTGTGAGGAGAGCTAGGGTTGGGACTTAAGTGTCTATGCCAGGGGTATGTCTGAAGCCCAGCTGAGACCCACCTGGCCCCATTTTTTGATATGTTTTCACAACCACTAGAATACATGGAGTGTTCTCCAAGTATAGCTTTAAGACAAGTCTCCTAGACCCTGTATTTTCAGCTGGATTACTATCCAACCCTGGAACTGCCACAGTTAAGCCCCACTCCTGTCCTACAGGCTGAAAGGCTCTTGTATGTGGTAGACCTGCTTCTGTCGAGGCGGCAGCCAGTGCTGCTGGCTGGAGAGGAAGCAACAGGAAAGTCGGCCTTTGTGGAGGTGCTAGTGGAGCCAAATCATCCCTACATACGCAGCCCTGTCCACCCTGCCTTCTGTTCTACCCACTTTCGCCTCCTGCTAAGCAGAGGAGTCCAGGACCAAGCACAAGCCAGTCCATGGTCTGCCCATCACCAGGATTCCAAAGGCTCCCTCCTCTTCCTGCTGGAGGATCTGCACTTGGCTTCTTCAGGTGAGGAGCTGGGAGAAGGGAAGGAAGGAGCTAGTATCATCTCAGGAGACTATAAAATCCCCAGTAATATACACTGACTCAGATATATGTCCATAAATCAAGCTTCAGTGTTTTATTCTTAATATCTTCTCATTCTACATATATTCCCTGAGCAATCTTATCCACTCATGGCCTCATCCTGTATCTCTTTGCTTTGACTGATAAATCTCTCCCCACCCCAGACTTCTCTTTTAAGCACAGGCCTGTTTATCCATCTATCTACTCTACATCTCCACCTTGATGTACACTGGCACCTCAGACCTAACCCCACTGCCACACACACAGAGTCTGCTCTGTGTGTCCTTTTAATAACTGGTACCATTATCCAATCTATCATTTAATCCAGAACTCTTATTGACATCTCCTCTTTCACTCAGACCTAGTCACCTTTGTCTTTCAATTCTGCCTCCTAAGTATCTCTTGAATCTTTCTGCTGTACTTATTTCATGGTTCAGACAAGCATTACCTGGAACTTTAGCAAATGTTGTTGCAGAGCACTTCATGATGAGGTTTTCTCCTCTAGCCTCTTACACGCTGTGCTCTAACTGGATTCAGGATGTCGGGCTTCCTGTAGCCTCTAGAACTGCTGGCCTCTGCCTTCTCTCCTCTGTTTGTCTGGCTAAATCCTGGTATTTTTTCCAAATCATCTAAGATAGTAGCACCTCCAGGAAGCCTGATCCTCCAAGCTAGGCTGATATGTATCCTATGCTGTGTACAATATCTATAACAACGATGTTTTTGTGATGGTATGCTTATCTAGCCCATTCACTACACTTTCAGCTCCATAACAGGGATTTATCTCATTCATTTTAATAGACCTGGCAGGAAGTAAGTGCTCAGTTAGAGTTTGTAGAAGAAAATACAGTATAAAGAGGAAAGGAGAGAAACTATGATGAAAGTTTGGAATGCTGAAATTTAAAGATTCTAAAGTGTTTTACCTCCATATAATAACCAGTTTTAAGCATGGTCATGGGAATAAGTAGTGATAAATTATAAGTAGAGGTTGTTGAGGTCAAGAAAGTCAATGAGCTAAAGCGTTGGGTGGGTTGTCCACTCAATCACTGAAGTCCTTTATGGGATGTAGATAACTAGAACTAGGTGTATTGAAACTTTAAAAATAATAGAAGGTATAATTTATTGAGTATCATGTGTTATATGCCTTATGTCATCTTCAGTGTTTATAAAAACCTAGTAAGAGGGCTGGTGAGATAGCTCAGCGGCACAAGTGCCTGCTGGCAGGCGTGAGGTCCTGAGTTCGATTCCCGGTACCCACATTAAAAAAAAAAAAACTAGTAAGATGAAGACTTTTAACAATTATTTTAAAGATGCAGAAACTGAAACAGAAATTTTACAACTTTCCCAGGACACCCTACCTATTAAGTGTGAGAATCAAGGTTAAAATTCAAGTCCATTTGTTTCCACAGCCTATAATTCTTCCCAACTATGTTATTTGACCTTTGCAATGAATTTACGTAAGTGATTAGGGTGTCAGTGGACAACAGGAGGGGTAAAATGTGATACAGCCGGATCTGTGAAGAGATTTCACTTGAGAAAAGATTTAAATAGAAGTGTTGAAAATATTAAATGCAACATTATAGGGTGAAGAATATTGTACCTGGCAGAATGATAGATATCTTTAGGTGATGGCCACCAGAACAGCCATATAACATTTAAAGAATGAATACACATTTTAAAAAAAAAAGCCAGAAAACCAAAAAATGTGACCCACTATTAAGAAGAAACAATCAATGGAAACTGACCCTGAAATGTTATATAGGTTGGTATTAGCAGCCATTATAAAGCCACCAGTATTCAGGTACTTAAAGGAAAATATGATCTTAATAATTGAACAGACAGGGAATCATAGCAGGAAAACTGAAACTCCTGACAATAACTAAATGGAAATCTTAGAACTAGAAAATACAATAACAAGTGAAAAATTCACTGAATGGGATTAACAGAAAATTGGAGATGGTAGAAGTCAGTGAACCCTCAAGAATATTAAAAATGTTAAATATGAATAAAACTTCATTCTAACACATATGTAATTGGAGTCCAGAGGAGAGGAAAAGGCAGCAAGATGTTTAAGGAAATAATGACCAACATTTCCCCAAATTTCATTTAAAATGCTGACTTTCAGATAAAAAGCCCAGTTACCCCAAAGCAGAATTTTAAAAGAAAGCCATAACTAAACACGTCATAGTCAAATGCTGAAAACCAAAACTTTAAAGCTGGCTAGAGGAAAAAAGAAAAGGATACATTATATATGGAGGACCAACATTAAGAATTATAGTTAATTTTTCATCAAAAATAATGGATTCCAGATGATGGCAGAACATCTTTAAACTACTAAAAGAAAAAAAAGAAAACTTGTCAACCTAGAATTTTTTTTATATAGAAAATAAAATATTTCAGGCACATGTAAGAAAGTTCATTTCTAGAATTTCACTATAATAAATGATAAATGATAGGGAAATAATAGATGGAAACTCAGATCTACAGAAAAGAATAAAAAAAAATCAAAAATGGTAAATATGTAGATACACATAAATGATTATTTTTTCTTCCTGTAATTTCCTTAAAAGACAACTGATGGTTTAAAACAAAAATAATAACATTGTTAGATGAATTGGTAATGTAGGTTGTGGTGGACTGACAACTGGTGGTCACCTTGTAACACCCAGCTGAACTGAATCAGCGTGGTGCTGGGTGTGGAGGGCCCACCTGAGGACTGCTGTCAACAGCATAAAAGCAGAACTGGAGGGGAAGAGGTGTGCTGGTGGTTCTCCTGAAGGAGCTTGTCACGCTGGCTTTCCTGATAGGAACTTGGCTGTTCTCATCGTTGGAGGAGCTCGGGACCTCGTTGTTGCCGAGGATGGCTGCAGTTCTTTTTCAGGAAGCTTTGGTCCTTTTGAGTGTTGCTTCCTGGCTCCGGTGCAAATCCCTCAGCCTGCTGGCACAGATCCTTCATCCCGCTGGCACAGACTTCCACCACTGACCTATGGGCCTTCCCAGCGCAGATCCGTGAAACAGATTTGCATGAGATATTGTTGTGGGCTCTGTGCCTCCAGTCGGACTCATGGGGGCACTGTCGTGGGCTCTTGGTCTTCAGCTGGACTCATGCAGGACATTGCTATGGATCCAGGCCCTCAGTTGGATATTTTGGGTCTTTAGCGTGTGGACAGATTTCCTGCACTCTTTTGTATATGACTCTTGGGGTGACTATTATAAAATAATCCCATAAATTATGTGTCCTGTATTATATCTTTTCCCTTGCAAACCCTGACTATAATGTAGGCAGAAGTAAAAGAGACAATAGCTAAAATACTAACATCAGATGGAATGGGAAGAAAAAGTAAATTGAATTACGCTATTATTAGTTTCTTATATTTGTGAAATGACAAGTTTAAATATTAAGTAGGAAGAGTGAAGTAAGAAAGGTGTGAAGTGGCATGATATTACTTCTAATATTGGTAAGGTGACAAGTCATATTATGCTGACAAGGTGGCATATGCCTGTAATCCCAATACTCGGGAGGCTGAGGCAGGATTGCCATGAGTTCGAGCCAGCACGGCCTACAAAGTGAGTTTAAGGCCAGCCTGCACTACGTATGGAGACCCTGTCTCAAAAGGAAAAGAAAAAAAGGCATATTATTAGCCATAGAAAAGTCACTAAATAATAATGGTAAAGAGTAACTAAAGAGTCAATAAATACAATGAGATATTAATATATTTAAGTTGTACAAAAAGAAGCAATAAAGTTGCAAAGGTATAAGAATAGAGGAAACAGGAAACAATATGATGGACTTTAAATGAGGAAAATTAATAATTATATTAAATGTGAATGGACTACGCCTCCAAATAAAAAGGTAACATTGTTAGACTAGATGAAAAACTAAGACCTAGCTATACACTAAGAGATTCACTTTAAATGTAAAATTACAGGCTGTAGAGTTAAGTAGTAGAGTTCTCATCTAACTGTGTGAGGCCCTAGCTTTGATCCCCAGCACCATAAATATATAATAGATAAATAAACACAGGTAGATTAAAGGGTCTTTTTTTTTTTTTTTTTGTGGGTATCAGGGGTCAAACTCAGGACCTCGTGCTTGCCAGCAGGCGCTTGTGCCACTGAACTATCTCACTGGCCCTAAAGGGTCTTTTTGAAAAGGCAAAATAAACTGGGTATTGTGGCACATGTCTGTAATCCCAGCACTCAGGAGGCTGAGGCAGGAGGACTGTGGGTTCAAGGACAGGTTGGACTATATTATGAGACCCTATCTCAAACAAGGCAAAATAATACCGAATCAACAGAATGAATAATAAAATTGTTGTGGCCATATTAATAACAAAGCAACATAAGACAAAGGGTATTATTGAAGATAGAGAAGGACATCTCACAATTAAAAGATTCAGTTCCTCAGAAAGACATAAAAGTCCTAAAACAGACTGAAATATATTAAGAAACAAGGGAAAAATAGAAAATCCAAAAACATAGTGTGAGATATAAAATTCCTTTCTCAATAATTAGTAGAACAGTGGTAAAAAAGTAAAATATGTAGATCTGAACAATTCCCACAACCAAATCAACCTTTACAGAACATTAAGCCCACCAACTGCAAAATGTACTTTCTTTCCAAGTGCATAAGTGTTATGGTTTATATCTAGATGTCCCCCCGAAGCCTCATGTATTCATAGGCGGGGCTCTTGGAAGATGATGGATTATAGGGGCTTACAGCTGGCTTGTTGTTAGGATGTGGGGTCTGGTTGTTGGAGGTGGGTTTATCTCCCTGCTCCCCTCTTGCTCTGTGCTTCTCGTCTGCTATGTTGTGAGCATCTCTCCTCTGCCTTGCCGTCCTGGCTTGGAGCCAGTGTATGCACTGAAACAGAGCCAAAATAAACCTCTCCTCTTTTAAGCTGTGGTTGTCGGGTACTGGGTCTCAGCGACGAGAAAAGTGACTAAGACAACAACAAGTATTCACCAATCTAGACCATATGCTGGGTAAAGAAATGTCTCAACCAAATTCAAAGGTTTAAAATTTAAAGTATATTCTTTGATCATGATAATAAAAATCAGTAACAGTATGATACCTAGGAAATCCCCAAATTCATTGAAATGAACAGCATACTTCCAATAACTCATGCATCAGAAAAAAGGTAGGGAGCTGGGGATGTAGCTCAATGGTAGAGAGCTTGCCTAGTATAGGCGAGGCCCTGCGTTCAACCCTAAGTGTGGAGGGGGAAGAAAAAGCTACAAGAGAAAGAAGAAAATATTTCAAACTGAATAATAATGAAAAACATCAAGATTTGTGGGATGCACCTAAAGTAGTGCTTAGAGAGAGGGTTATAGCCCTCATGCCTGTTATGGTTTGTGTCTAGATGCCCCCCACCAAAGTCTCATGCAGTTTTAAATGGGCCTTTTTCAGAGGTGGCTGACTCTAGAGTGTGTGACTGACTGGTGGTGCAATAGTGGGATTAAGGGTGCTGGGATTAACAGTGGGTGACTGCTGGATCAGTCCACTGATTGAATTGGCACCGCCCTAATCCCAGCAGCCTGGATAGAGTATAAAAGAGGCAGAAAGACACTGTTAAAAGTTGGTTGTTGATTTTGTTTTCTTCTGCTGCGATGAATTGTTGCCCCTCTGCCATGTTCCACCCTGCCTTGGAGCCAGCCAATTATGGATTGAAACCTCTACAAACTGTGAGCTAAATAAACCTTTCTTTCCTCCCCTAACTTTGGGTGTCAGGTATTTTGTCTCCGCGACGAGAGAAAAGTAACTAAAACAATGCCTGTGTCAGAAATGTCTGGATTAAATGACCTAAATTTTTAGCTTAAGAATCTAGAGAAGGGGCCAGTGAGATGGCTCAGCAGCGTAAGCGCCTGCCTGGCAAACGCGGGGGCCTAAGTTCGACTCCCGGTACCCACATACGAAAAAAGGGCAGGTGATATCGCTCAGCGGCACGGGCGCCTGCTGGCATGCGAGGTCCTGAGGTCAACCCCTGGTACGCACCAAAAAAAAAAAAAAAAAAGAATCTAGAGAAAATAACAAGTTAAACCCAAGGCAATTAGAAGGAAATAAATAATAAAGACCAAAGCAGAAATCAGTGGAAATAGAAAAATACATGAACTATAGGGACTATCAACAGAGCCATAATTTTATTCTTTGAAAAGGTAAATAAACTCAAACTAGCAAACTAGTCAAGAAATAAACAAGAAAACATGTTTTCAATGTCAAGAATGAAGTTTTATTAAAGATATTTAAAAAGGTAAGAATATTATGAAAAGCTTTATACTAATAAATTTGGTAACTTAGATGACATGGATGGAAGCTTGCAGAACACAACTTATCCAAGCTTGACTTGAAATAGAATAAAAAATATATAGATAGAAATGAAAATCTTGGCCTGGGGATATAGCTCAGCAGCACAGTGCCTGCCTGGCTACCACGAGGTCCTGAGTTCAATTCCCCGTACCAAAAAGAAATGAAAATCTTGAATTAACAATATTAAATGTTTCCAGTCTCAGAACCTTTCACAGTTAAATTATATATAGTATTAAGAAAAAAGTGAAACTTGTACTTTTTCAGTAAATGGACACATAAACACTTCCCCACTCATTTTATGACACTACCATAACCCTAATACTAAACTCTGGCAAAGACATTTCAGGAAAAGAAATTACAAACCATTATCTTTCATTAATAGAAATGCAAAAGTAAGTCCTCAGTGAAATATTATTAAATAAAATTCAGCAACATACAAGAAGAAAAACACAGGACTAAATGGGGTCTATCCCAGGAATGCAAAATTGACTCAACATTCTTGGTGGCACACACCTGCAATCCCAGCACTTGGAAAACTGAGGCAGGAAGATCACTGTAGGTTTGAGGCCAGCCTGGGCTGCAGTGAGTTCAAGGCCAGCTTGAACTGCATAGCAAGACCTAGTGTCAAAAAACAAACAAACAAAAAACAAAACAAAGCAAACAGTATATACTAGTTCTTTAAAAGTATCATTCGGCCTGTAATCCCAGCACTCAGCAGGCTGAGGCAGAAGGATCGCTGCAAATTCAAGGTCACCCTGGGCTACATAGTGAGTTCAAGGCCAGTGAGTTCAAACAACAACAACAAAAAAACCCAAAAAAAGTAAGAATAGAAGGTAACTTTCTAAACTTCATGAAGGTGAACCTGCAGGTAATTATGTTCTCAAGGTCTGAGCTCAAACTTGTAACTCTACTGCCTCAGCCTCCTGGAGTGCTGCAACCACAGGCATGTGCTACCACGCCTGGCCTTTAAACAGATTTCTGAAGTGTAGCTGTGGTGTAACTTGTATGCTCTTTGACCAAAATGGCTGCACTTTTTCCCCTGTGAGTGGACCCAATTTCCAACCATTTTGCCTTCCAAATCTTACTACAGTATTCATTTTCTTTTGGTTAATGAATAATTGATCGCAGATCTGAATGAGAAGAGGAAATAACATGCTCAAACATGGCCAAGTCCCAACACATCAGATGCACAGAAATCTTCAGAGCCAGGAGACAGGAATAGGAGGCACAGAGAACACTCTCATGTAGACTCGTGCAGTCCTCACTGTTACTCTTCGTGTCCCACAGATGCAGAGAAGAGCTGCCAGCCAGTGTTGGAGACTCTGCGACAGGCCATGGACGGCACTGTGTATGCCCACAGCACACTGGAACTGCAGACACTGCAGCCTATAGTCAACTTCCTGGCCACTACCACAGTGCCGGGAGGCTGTGAGCGCCCTCTGTGCCCTCGCCTCTTTCGACTCTTCACAGTGCTGGCCTTAGGCAGCATGACACAGGCCACCCTGCTGAGCAGGCACACGCCTAGCATCCAAGCCTGGCTTGAGCGATTTCCCTCTGTGGAACGGGTGGGCATTCTGGGGAAAGCCCTGGTGCAGGCCTCACTGGATGCCTGGGAGGCTGTGTGCCACTGCTTCATGCCTTCACCCCTCCACCCACACTACCGTTTTTCCCTGCACTGTGTGAGCCAGCTTCTGGGAAGCCTGCAGTTACTGTCTGCCAGAGCAGGCTCACAAGTTTTCGAAGACTGTTTCTACGACAAGGAGCATTTGTACCGGGTGTCTGGGTTGCGTGGCACTTGCCTCACTATTATGATGACCATGCGCTGCATGGTGCGCCTTTGGTTGCATGAGGCACAGAGAACTTTTTGTGATCGGCTGGACAGCCCCGGGGAACGCTCCTATTGTGCCAAGCTGCTCCTAGAAGTAGCTCAGATTGTCTTCTGCCACAGGCCAGGGCCCCAGCACTTGGGCAAGGACCATGAAGAAGAGGAGGAGGAGGAGGAGGAGACGGTACCTGAAGTAGAATCTGAGGGAGAGTTGGCTCAGTGGGAAGATGTAAGCAACAGCAACAGTGAAACAGAGGAGGAAGAGGACCCGTATGGCCTTCAGGCCACCACAAGCTCATACTCCAGTGATCCAAGACTAGCACCACCCATAAAGAGAGTAAGCAGGGAGACCACGGAAAGCCTAAGTCACAAGACAGAGCAGGAAGCTAGAAGCTGGAAGCTCCAGTCAAAGGAATGCAACAGTTGGTGGCAGAAGGCAGCCCAGGTGGACATGGTCGCACCCCTGTTGCTACCAGTACTACTACTCCGTCCCAGAGAAAAACCCTCAGATCTGGTCTTTTGTCAGGAGCTGATATGTGGGTCCAATTCTGAGGGCCCCAACTTGTATCTAGAACGACAGTGGGGGAGCTTGGAAGAGCAGCTGGCCATTTCAGCTGCTCAGCTGAGACTGAGCCCCCACCTTGTCCGGAGCCGCTCTATGGCCCAGCATGTGGCCCGCCTGGTCCGGGTGCTGGCCAGGCCCCGGCAGCATGGCCTACTGCTCTCAGGGGCTCTGGGTACCGGGCGCCGTATTGCCATCACTCTGGCCGCTAGCATTTGTCAGGCCCGCCTCTTCCATCTACCAACTGGGCCTGAGGAGGCCATTCTCCAGTGTCTACGAGATGCCAGCTGGGATGCTGGAATGTTAAACCACCCAGTGGTCCTGCTAGTGCCTAAGAGTGTGGATCTCAATACTCTTTATCGGCTTGTGGCCCTGGCAACCACAGGCAGTTTCCCTGACGAGTACACAGAGGCAGATTTGGACCACATCAAAGAACTTCTCCCCAGGGAAAACCCTGGTATCAAATATAACATTGAGAAGGAAATGGTGTTGCAAAGGTAAGTCCCAGAACCCCATACCTGAGCCTGCTCTGCTATTACTCTGTCCTGGCCACAAGGCCAAAATGAAATCCATGGGTTACTCAGAAAATGAGGCCAAAGGGGTCAGGATTGCAAATGGGGCCTGAATGGGCAAACGGGTCAAGACAAAGACACCAGCTGAGTTCCTGTCCATAGGTTCTACCAGAAAGTATGTAGCCACTTGCACATGTTTTTCCTGATTGGAGATGACCAGGCCCAAAAGAAGCTTCCCTGCACCATTTTCCTGAGGCTCCTTCAAGTGGCCACTGCCAGCATTGACCACTACGAACCTTGGGACCAAGCTTCCCTGGTGAGAGTGGCCCAGTACTACCTGGAGGGTGCTCAAAGCCTACCCCTTGATGACGGTAAGAGCCCTTTTCACCTGTCCTCACCACTCATCTCAACCAGGTTCTGATGACAGTTGTTATCTAGGCAAGTCTCTCTCCTCTCTCTCTCTCTCTGTTTCTGTCTCTCTCAGCTTCCTTGACATTTTCCACCCTCTTTCCTGAGCTAGGAGAGGGTACCCTCCCTTTCCCATTCCCCTAAGCTCACAAGGCTAAGCTAAAGCCATGCCCACTGCAGGATCCTTCAAGTGCCCAGACCTCCAGGCCTCAATTCCTAGTGTTGCTAAAGCCATGGCTCTCATCCACCTTTCTGCTGCCTACTACCATGAACACTTGTGCCCTGTATTGCCACTTGTCACCCCCAAGACCTTCTTAGACTTCCTGGATACCTTCGTGCTGCTGCAGCAAAAGATGATCCTGCAGATAAAGAATAGAGCAGAGAGGTAAGTGGCCCCATTCCTGCAATTTACCTCCTGCTTTCTTGGGTCCACTCACTGGTACATGTACCTCCAGGATGCAGAATGCCCTGAAGAATCTGAGAATTCTGTTTGCACAGCACAGTGTCCACACCGGCCGGGTCATTGACCTGGCGCAGCAACTAGAAGACTCCCACAAGGTAAGAGGAAGATGTGAGACTTATATAGGTGTATCAAAGCAGAGCAAAAAGGGTACTGGGGAGGAACCAACCAGAGTGAACTTTAGCTCTTATTTTTCCTAGAATCCCCTTTTCTCCTGGGGGTCTCTAGAACCCTTGCTCCCTCCTCCTTTAAAGATCAGGCTCAAAAGTTTCCCATGAGAAGATTGATTGTTATAATATATGATACCCAAGTGTCTGCTTCTGGTGGCCCCTGGTACCTTGAAGATCAGTATGTTCCCCCAGATCTCTGTATCTCCCAACGAGGGACGGGTGGGAATTGTACTCTCACAGTGAACTCTTTTTCTCTTCCCTTCAGTCCTCTATCACTACTAGTTGGCTCACCTTCTGTTAGGCTACAGTGTGTGGAACAGATTAAAAGAATAAGGACACTGAGAGGTCAGGCAGGAAGCTAGTGAAGGTCAGAAGAGAGAACCTGAGTGTGAGTGACAGATGTTGAGATGGGAGTAAACATGAAAGAAATTCAGGAGATGTAATTAAAAGACCTCAAAGATGGCCTGGGTTTGGGGGAATAGAGGACACGGAGCTGGGGGTGGAGGGCAACTGGAGATATAGCTCAGTAAGAAGGTCCTGAGTTCAATCCCCAGTACTGTAAAAAGAAAGAAAAAAGAAAGAAAGAAAAAAAAGAAAGAAAGAAAGAGGGAGAAAGAGAGAGAAAAGAGAAGAGAAGAGAAAGAATAAAGGATAGCAGAGGAAGGAACTGAAAAAGGGCAGCCAGAGAGGCTGGAGAAAGCTCAAGGAAAACACAGTATCATGAAGGCCAAGGGAGAAGAATGCTTCCAGACAGGGAACTGTCTCCCATGACAACTACTTCTGAGGGGCCAAGTAAGATAAGGAGGGTAGCATAATAGTTACACGTGCAGGTTTTGGAGTCAGATTGCCTGGGCCTGTATGCTAAAGTGGCTACCACCTATTTGGGGCTGCATTACTAGATGTGTGACTCACACAGCAGCACATGATAGATCCAGAGCTCAGGCTCTATCTGTGGCCTACGCAGAGTCCACCTTTGTCACCCTGTCAGGCCCATGGGGTCCTCCCCTGCGGTGCTCCCCACCACCCAGGATCTAGAGCTGTAGGGCCTGATCTCCATTCACAGAACCTCAGCCTAGCTCAGCAGCAGCTAGAGCAGAGCAAGCTCCTGTACAAGCAGCATCTGGCAGAGTGTCAACGTCAGGAGAACCTCACTGAGAACCTGGCTGAGCAACGGGATGCCCTGCAGGCTCAGCATGAGGCTTTCCTTGAGCAGGTGGGCCCTTCCTGCTATCTGCCTCGCGCTGCTCCTATCTTGGGAGAGGGCAGCCCCTTACAGGATGCCCACAGGAGAGGATGAGGTGACTCACAATGGAGTCTCTGGGAGTACAGGGGAAAGGTCATAGTATGGCTTGGGGAGTGGCCCCTCATGAGGCCTCCTAGGAGTAAATGCTCTCTCCTGGAAACACCTTGAAAAAAGAGCAGAACATCTCAGGAGCTCACTTCAGTGTGCGTCTCTCATCACTTAGATGGGCAAGGCATTTGCGGGTCCTCTGAGCCAGCTGCAGGTGGCTGACTTTGAAGAGATACGGAGCTATCGAGCACCACCAGAATCTGTAGTGCGGGTGACTGATGCACTGTGTGTCCTGTTCCACCATGAAACCGGCTGGGCCGGTGCCAAGCAGCTTTTATGCACAGAAGATTTTTATCAGGTAGGGCAGATGAAGGAGAACAGGAGAGGCATATAGGGGAGACTTGGCAGGGCTAGACTGTTGGGTCAAGCTCCAGAGCATCCACATCTTCCCCTTTCCCCTTACACATATCCTCCCAGGAGCTGGTGTTTTTCCCCAAGGAGAAGATGACAGACTCAGAGCTGATGAAGTTGAACCACGCTCTGACGGCTCCGGGTATGAGCGATGCAGCCCTGCGGGCAGTCAGCGTGCCTGCAGCAAGCCTGGCAGCCTGGCTCTGGGCTGTTTTGCGCTACGGGCTGGCACAGCACCGGGGACTGCCCACAGGCCTACTGCTGCAGCAGGTGGAGGCAACCCTGGCTCGGGAGCAGGCCCGCCTAGGCCTCTACCAGTTGCAGGCCCAGGAAAAGCTGGAGGATATTTCGACCCTGACTACAAAGGTGCAGGATGCCCATGCTTTCCACAGCCATATGCTGGGGGTGCTCACTCTGGCACAGTGTGGCCATTATAAAAAATGGCCCATGAGGCCTGCGCTAATCACACCCATGCACATTTGGACTACACAGCTCCAGGTAACTGGCCCCCTCTCAGCCATCTCTCTCCTGGTTCATTTACACCCCCACCATGCACTCACAGTGCCCCACTTGCCCCACTCTCCTCGCCATACTGTCCCCCATACCCTGCCTTGCTTTCCCTTGCCAGACCCTCTTCCTGTCTGCCCTCCCCGGCCTACATACTTCTGCTCTTCCCTCCACACCAGAAATTGAGGGGACACTGCATGACTGTGTTTGGAGATGCTCTTGTGTGTTCAGCTGCTATTGTCTACCTGGGTCCCTTCCCACCACCACGGCGCCAGGAGCTCCTGGACAAGTGGCTGGCCCTGTGTAGGGGCTTTCAGGAGGCCCTGGGCCCAGATGACGTAGCACAGGCACTGAAGCAAAAGAAGTCTGTCATTATGCCATTAAAGACCCCCCTGCTGCCCACACGCTTTCCCTTCAGTATTCTGTCCTTGCTGAGCTGTAGTTCTGAACAGTGTCAGTGGGACCGAGACCGGAAGCCCCAGGTGAAGTCAGCTCGCCTGGCAGGCCTGCTCCTGCGAAGCTGCACCCACTATCATAGTTGCCGTTGGCCACTGCTGCTTGACCCCAGCAACCAGGCCCTCATGTGGTTGAGCCCACTGCCTCTGGAAGAGAATGGGTGCTTGGCATCAGCCCCCACTGAGGGCAGAGGTAAGGCAGGGGTATTAACACAGTGCTTCGGGGTGTCTCAGCCTCTGTGGTCTTCCTTTTCATAGTGGAAATACTGAATTTTTGTGGCCAGGATATCCCAGATTTTATCAGCCTATTCTATATTAATAAATTTGCATTTTTTTTTTTTTGCCTGTAATACAATCATCCTGATTTTACATGGCCGAGCAAAATCCAAAATCCATGCTCTTTCACTGTTTGGCACTATTGGAAACCTTGCTCACAACCCAGAGTTTTACTGACCAATTTATCCAGTGCTGAGAAATTCCAGGGGAACATTTTTATTGAGTATTTTTGGATCATCTTGGTGGAGTGTTGGAAGAAACATTTCCTAGGAGAAGGAAGAGAGTGTTTATTTCCCAGAAGATGGAATTAGGGGGTTAAGTAGATGGGGAAAATGTGACCTTATTTGGAAAAAAAGTCTTTGCAGATGTAATGAAGTTCAGAACCTTGAAATGAGATCACCCTGTACATTATGTGAATGGGCCCTACATCCCATGACAAGCGTCTTGTAAGAGACAGAAGAGAATACATAAATACATAGAAAAGATGGCCGTGTGAAGGGAGGCCAATACAAGAGTTATGTAGCCGCAAGCCAAGGAACACCTAGAAACACCACAGGATGGAACAGGCAAGCAAGAAATCTCCCTGAAAGCCTCACCAACACCCTGACTCCAGACTTCTGGCCTCCACAACTATGAGAGAATAAGTTTCTGTTGTCTTAAGCCACTAAGTCTGTGTTAATTGGCCCTGGGAACTAATACACATATCATAGTTGCAAGATATCTGCTGCCCTTCCAATTATTAACAGAACTGTTCCTGGCCATTTCTGTCCCTTTTATCAAGAAAGCAAAAAACCTTCCAGAAGTCTGAATAGCCAAATGTGGTAGGCACAATTTTGGGCCCTGTGACCTTTGCCTTCTGGTATTACTCTCATGATTATGTTATATTATATGATACAAAAAACTTTGGAGATATAATTAAGATTACTATCAATTAACCTTAAGATAGAGATATATTATCCTGAATTATCTGGGTGGTTTCAGTGTAAGCAAGTGAGACTTTCAAAGCAGAAAGGAAAAGGCAGGCATAGTGGCTCATACCTATAATCCCAGCATTCCGGGAGGCTGAAGCAGGAGGATCACAAGTCCAGGCACAGCCTGGGAAATTTAGCAATTCAGTGAGATTCTGTCTCAAAAATTTTTTTTAAAAGGCTGGGGATATAGTTTATTGGCCAGTACTAGGGAGAAGAGCAGAAAAAAGGAAAGAAAACACAGAGGTTTAAAATGCAAGAAAGATTCAATAAACTATTGCTGTTTCACAGATGAAAGGGGTTACAGGGCAGTTGTGAGAAGTGAATTCTGTCAGAAACTAGTAAGAACCAGGTGTGGTGGCATGCGTCTGTAGTCCCAGCCACTTGGGAGGTTGAAGCAGGAGGACCACTTCAGCCCAGGAGGGCCTTTGAGGCTAGCATGAGAAACATAGCAAGATCCTGTTTCAAAAGATCAAAAAACCTTAAAGCCTGGAAAAAGTTCTCAAGCTGCACAGGAGACCTGTATAGCCCAGCTAACACCCTGATTTTAGCTCAGTGAAACCCTGAGCACAGAATCTGTCTCTGGGGCCGGTGAGATGGCTCAGCGGCATAAGCGCCTGCCTTGCAAGCGCGAGGGCCCGAGTTCGACTCCCGGATCCCACATACGAAAAAGGGGCCGGTGATATAGCTCAGAGGCACGGGCGCCTGCTGGTGCGCGAGGTCCTGAGGTCGACCCGCCGGTACCCACAAAAAAAAAAAAAAAAAAAAAAAAGAATCTGTCTCTGCTGTGTGGAGCCTCCAACTTACAGGGCTGTGAGATAATAAATGGGCCTTGTTTCAAGCTGTTAAACTTTTGGTAACTTGTAGCAAAAGAAAATGCACCACACTGCAGACCTGGCAACCTCCACTTTTAAGAGAACCTAAGGGGGAAAAAAAAAAAAAAGCATTTATCTTTTGCAGCTCCTGCAGCGGAGTCCAGGAGTTTTAGGCCAGCCATCTGTGTTCAACCCCATTACCCATGACTTGGCTAATTCCACAGCTGATGGCCTTTCCACTTAGAAACCACTACTCCAGCCACTGATTTCCAAATTGTTGAGGACTATTTTAATTGTTAGTGGCAGAATTAGCTTAGGTAAAAAAGGTTGCTCTTCTAACCAACCCCCAGAAAGGGCAGAAATGAAGCCAATTTCAGAGATGACTAACCCTCCTCTGGAATTTAGAACAATAATGTGAGCCAGCGTTCACTGAGCACTCACTATATGTCAGCCTAAGTGCTGTCTATGTATCATTGCATTTAATCTTCACAATAACCCTACGAGGTAATCATTAATATCAACTCCATTTTGTAGATAAGAAAAGTGCATCATAGAATTTGAACAACTTTCCTAGGATGTCTTCTTGCAGCCCTTCCCTCGTGGAATGGAGCCTTCCTCTCAGAAGTGCTCCTGCGCATCTTTCTATCCCAGGGAAGGGCCTCGTGAGGAATCCAAACAGAGAGAACAAACAGGAGCCCATGGGAGGAGATGATGATGATGAAGAGAGAAATGACACTAAAGAGCAGACCCAGGAGCAGAAGGCAGAGGAACAGGAAAATAAAGAGGAGAAGGAAGAGCAAGAGGAAGAAGAGAAAGAGAATGAGACAGAGAGTCAGGGGTCAAAACTAGCCCCCGAGACTCAGTCTCCACCTCTTCTCTGCCTTACAGTGCTCTCAGGCACTGACCCAAAGTTGGGTTCTCGGCTCTCGAAGGCAGCTGCCAGTGGTGAGAATGGATTCCCATTCACTATGCCTCCCGTTGTGCTCCCCCAATCCAGTGATCCCACAGGCTTCTTACACCGCACTCCGAGCTCAGCACCCATCTTTTTCCCCAGTATGTTGAGGAATCTTTAGGGAGCCCTCTTATCAGAGGAGTGCCGGTCAGAGCCAGATCTCTGCAGGGAGAGCAGCATGGGGCCTGGCACTATGGGCTGGTCATCCTTGTTTCCCTTAACAGGCCAGCCTGTGCTCCTGACTAACGTGGAGCTGGGCCTAGGGTGCCAAGAACTGCAGTGGCTGCTGCAGCGGGAGCAGCTAAGTCCACCCCACGTGCAGCCTGGCTTCTGTCTCTATCTGAGCACTACCCTCCCCATCCATGCCCTGGAAAAAGGTGAGACCCAGAGGGTAAGTTGCTAGCTCCTGCTTTGTGGGCATGTTAGGCCCCCAGGGCTTCATTCGTCCTGGCCCACAGCAGGCTCAGAATGTAGTAGGGAGCCACACTCCCTGTCTACCCCACCCCCTGGCTCTGCCAACGGGAAGGAAGTAAGCATATTTCTTGTGACCCCCCAAGTGCTAGGTTGTGAACTGCTGAAGAGGCTGAATGTCCTAGATCTGGGCCTAAACTTGGAAATACTAGAAAACCAGATGCTACATGAAGTCATGCACAGAGAGTGTCCTGAGCTTGAGATCCGCTGGGAGGACCTAACGACCAGAGCCCTGGATACCTGCGAAGCCATAGAGGCTGCTGAGGTGCTTGGGGGCCCAAACTGTGGGACAGGTTGAGCATTGGAAGGGCCCGGGTAGGGAGGTAGAGAGGAGTGTAGATGTTTGGGCACTGTGAGGAAGAGCCAGATCCATCCAAAAAATTACTATATGCAGGAACAGTTGCTGACGATGCTGCTGTTCCAGAACCCAAAGGATCAGAAACCCACCAAGTTTGTACGGGACATTGTGAGAATCCAGGCAAAGATCTGTCAGATGCAGGCCTATCATGAGGAACTAAGAGAACAGAAGCTGCAGGAGGTGGTATTGTGGGTACCCTACCAGCAGGTGGTTTGGCATGGAATAGCCATAGTAAAGACCCTAAGCACACTACAGAACTCGCTACCCTTTTTCCATATGAGTGCAGAAAACTGGCTGGCAGCAACCAGGCAAGCTCTGGATAGCATGAAGCCACGTGTTGTCCAGCACAGGGAGGACCTGGCCAGCCATCTGCTACAGCTGAAAGCACACCTGATCCGCCAGCTGCTGGGCGGCACCTTGACTACACTAGGACTAAGCCAAGTGCCCTTGGTGGGTGCCTTGGGTGCTTTGGCTCTACTGCAAGTGACAGAGAAAGCACCAAAGCTGGAAAGGCTGGCACTCTGGCCTGGACTGGCAGCCTCTCCCAGCATAGGCCACTGGAAGCCAGACCCACGTGTGGTTCGGCCAGCCTGGCTCACACCTAGAACCTGGCATGAATGTGGGACACTAGAACTGCTGCCCCCGTTTGTTGGGCTGCGAGTATCCCTGGCAGACCACTCCAATGTTTGGCAGGATTACCTGTCACTGCATTCCACAGTGCTGGGTCCTGCACCTGGGCCCAGCTCTGAGCCACTCAGCCTCCTCCAGAAGTTGATCCTGTGGCGTGTGCTACAACCCGAAAGCCTAGCAGCTGCCCTATCAGACCTTACCACCAGCCTCCTGGGCCGGCCTCTGGATGAGAATCTGGGTATCCCCACCTTGCCCTTTGAACAAAGTCAGGCTACTCAGCCCATACTGATCTTGTTGCCACCGCCTGGCCACCCCACGGCCACCCTACATCCTCTGACTGTCATCCAGAAACTGGCTGACACACATAAGCAGGTTTGAACCTAGCCTCTTGGCCACAGAGTCACTGGGATGCTGTGGGGTGGGATAAGGGGTGGGGACGCCCCCCTCAGCATTCTTTTGGTCTTTGTGGATTACAAAATTACTTTGGGCGTCACTCTGAGACACTTGGGTCACCCTAGCATCACTTTGAGTCACTGCCACCTTTCTGCTTGTCCCCAGGGGCAAAAGCATCTGCAGGTGATAGCCCTGGGCTCAGAGGCCTGGAACCCAGTCTCAGATGTGGTCAGCACCCTACGCCAGGCCATGTTGGAGGGGCACTGGTTGGTGCTGGATAACTGTCATCTGATGTCCCGCTGGCCAGAAGAGCTACTGCAGCCCTTGCTGGGGCTGTTGGATGGAGCCAAGGGTGAGTATGCTCCCTAGAGAGGATTCTAGTATCCGAAACTGCACTTGGCCTTGAGCTTGAATGCTCAGGCCTTACAACTGATCCTCTAGCTCCAAGCCTGTCCCCTGGGCCTTGTGTCTGACTCCTGCACTCCGAGTCTTAAGTGTGATGCCCAAACTTGTGTCTAACCAATGATCTGAGGGCTGATCTCAGCCTTTTGTCAAACCCTAGTGGTCTCGGACTCAGAACTGGCACTGCTTTTAGCTCAAGCCGAAAGCAGGAATGTGGCCACCGTCCACAGAGATTTCCGTCTTTGGTTTATCGCATCTGCAGAGGCCAGTGCTTCTTTGCCAGGTGAGGAACATCCGCCCTGTGCACTCTCAAACTGGAGGAGGGGCAGGTGTGGTAGTGCACACCTGTAATCCCAGCACTCAGAAGGCAGAAGCAGGAGTATTGTTCCAAGTTCAAGGTCAGCCTGGGCTACACAGTGAGATCAAGGCTGGCCTGAACTACATACTGAGACCCTGACTCAAAAAAACAAAACAAAAAAAACCCCCAAAAAACTGGAGGGAAGGTAACCATGCAGTGCTGACTCAGCACTCTCCTTCATCCCCAGCTGTGCTGAGTCAGCACTCCATGCCTGTTTTCTGGGACCAGTCCCTGGAGCTGGGTCACATCTTGATCCACAGTCTAGAGCTGGCCCAGCAAAGAGTCCACACGCAATCCCCTACCCAGGCACTGCCTCTGCTGCTCCTGCATGGGCTCCTGCTGCACCGGCAGCTCCATGGAATGAGGCTGCAGGCACACCGGGGGCGCTGGTGAGCTACCCACCTATCCTGTCCTGTCACTCAGCGGACGCTGAGTATCTTCCACATGCTGGGATGAGTGAAACGAATTCATCTTGGGGAGTTTCAAAGAATGAGGGTAATGGGGAGGTCTTGGAAGGCTTCTCTAGGGACTCTGTGATCTTACACCCTGAGTTGAGTATTAAGGCAGAGGCAATTCACATAGAGATTTGTAAACAGAGGGAACTAAGCACAGCAGAAGGGAGACTTCAGGGTAGCCGAGGTGGACATGCAGGGGGTTGAGGGGGAAGAGGTGAGGCTCATCATAAAGTGCTTTTAAGATCATGACAAATGGGGCCGGTGAGATGGCTCAGCGGCTTAAGCGCCTGCCCGGCAAGCGCGAGGGCCCGAGTTCGACTCCCGGAACCCACATACGAAAAAAGGGGCCGGTGATATCGCTCAGCGGCACGGGCGCCTGCTGGCGCGCGAGGTCCTGAGGTCGACCCCCCCGGTACCCACAAAAAAAAAAAAAAAAAAAAAAAAAAAGATCATGACAAATGGCCCGATGTTATCCTGAGAACAGTGGGAAGCCACCGATGGGTTTTAAGTAGAACAAACGTAATCCTGTTTGTCTGTTGGAAAGATCATTTGGTAGCAGTGTAGAGAATGGGCCAGAGGAGGCAGGACTGGGGGCAAGCAGAGCAGTCTTAGGAGGCTCTGGCAGTTCCCAGGGAAGAGATCATAGGATGGGTGGGAGAGACTAGATAGTAAGGATAGAGAATGAATAGCGTATGGAATGAGAAAGAAGGAGTCAAGGGAGACTCCCACATTTCTGCCTTAGACAGCCAGGTAGCTCCTACCTCTCACTGGAATAGGAGACAGAATAGGTTTCAGACAAGAACATGATTTCTCTTGAAAGCAAGTTGTATCTGAGGGGCCATAAGGCAATAAATAGTGAGCCCTCATGAGCCTGGAGCTCAAGAGAGGTGATATTTGAAACCCCACTATCTGTTCTCTTCCCTCAGGAGTCATTTGACCCTGACCCAGGCCCTGGAAACCCAAGAACAGCTGTGGGCCAGTCTCAGCAATCCGGGCACTGCCATGCAAGAGCTGGCTGGTGAGATCCTTCCTGCCCTCATCAGCCCCCAGGAGCCTGGGAAAGGGTGCGGGTGGGAGTTTTAAGGCCAAGCATAATTCACAACTTTGGTTTAGGTGGATGGTAGAAACGGGGCGAGGGGAGGTGTTGCAGTGGAACTGAGGGGTTCTGACCTCATCCTCAGCTTCAGTTTTTTATGGGGGATCTCTGGGGGACGCCAAGGACAGAGAGGCCCTGACTAGCCTCACCCAAGCCTGCTTGCGCCCCAGCAACCAGAGCTGGGTCCAACCACACACACCTCGATATCTGCTGGCTACCCTGATGCCCAGCCCAGGTAAGCACCAGCAAGGCACCTGTGTTGGGGAGGGGAATAGTGAAGTTCAGTGGCACCCCAGAGAATCGTGGACATCAGCACCAAGAAAAGCATACGAGGGGCTAAATACACACGTTTGCGGGTGGTGCCCGAAAGGATCAAGGAAAGGCCACCTACACCCTCCTCTCGGGGGTGGGGAGAGTCCATCTTGTTCCTCACCCTTTCACCTCCACTCCCAAGAGCTGGGGAAGCTGGATGCTATCGCAGAATGCAAGGCCCAGATGCACCTACTGCCCACACCGTCTGAACCCCGGATCTGTGGACTGAGTGAGGGCCCCCAGGCCTGGCTGTTGCGACGGCAGAGTCGCACCCTCCTGAGCGTGCTCCAGCAGAGTTCATCCACGTGGGTTCCTGCAGCTCGCAGAGGCGCTAGGCTCACGGAAAGGCGGCTGCGGCAGCGCCTTGTGCAAGCTAAGCAGAAGCTGGAGTCACTGCAGGCCGTGCTCAACAACCACACTCGCCGAGACCAGCCTTGCGCGGTTCGGGGGCACTGCACTAGGCGGCCTCTGGAGGATTTCCTAGAGACCGAAGCGTTGGAACTGAGTCAGCTGGTGGGTATGCTACAGCGCGACCTTGACTGCCAGTTGCGGCAGCTGAAGGGTGAGCCCCCTTGTCCCTCCCACCGCTGTGCCGCGGTGGCCCAAGCTCTCTGGACTGGCCGCCTACCAGCGCCTTGGCGACCCCATGCGCCCTCTGGTCCGCAGCCACCCTGGCAATGGCTGCGACAGCTGTCGTGCCGTGGGCAGCTATTGGTTAGTTACCTGGGTGCGAACGTAGGCATTGAAGTAGCAGAGCGCATCTTTCACCTGGCAGCCTTTCGCCACCCGCGCCGCCTGCTGCTAGCACTGCGTTGGGAGGCTGCCCTGGAGCAGCAAGTGTCCAGCTCGAAATTTCCTGGCGGCCAAGACCCCAGCTCCTGTCAGCCCCCGCATAAACGTCGGGAACTGAGCAGCAGCCCTCTGCACCTCCAGGTATCCTAGCATCGCCCCTTCTGTTCCCTGTGACACCCCCTCAGAGTCCTTGATTATACCCCATCTCACTCCTCAGTAATTCCATTTCTCTTATCTCACTCTGACCTTGACCCCCGCCTTCCACTCCCCACATCCCATCTCCAGGGCCTTGTCTAACCGGCTTCTGGCCTTCTAGGTGGAGAATGGCCCAAATCCCATGGTTCCAGAGATGGGGCTGCTGCTGACAGGGCTGCAGCTCCTGCATGCCGAGTGGGACCCAGAAGCTGGGGCCTTGCAGGACAGCCCTTCCAGCAGGCCCACCCCTCTGCCTCCTGTCAGTGTCAGCGCACGCGCCCATCGCGCCAGTGCCCTGCCAAGGGCTGCTGGTCTGGCTGTGTACACCTGTCCTGTGTACCTGGCAGGGCCCCTCGGCACCGCTAAGCTGCACAGCAGGAACATCCTGATGCATATTCCTCTACCCACAAAACTTAGCCTCGCAACCTGTATCCAGCGGAGAGTCCATGTGTGCTGCCCACCCTTGCCCTGAGCTCTCCACCAAAATAAAATTGTTGGGATTCCATGAACAATTTATGGGATTTGGAAAGAGAATGGGGTATGCATAGAAGGCAAGACGTGACACACACAGAGGAAAAATAGTGTGCACAAATGAGGAAAGAGGTGTATTTGCACTGAAAAAGAAGGGGGCAAGTGCCTGGCAACTAGGGAGAGAAGGGGGTACACTTCTAAAGTGGGGCTGGTGTTAGTCATCCATCAAAGGGATTAGGCAGATCTGGCAACGCCTAACACACCGAATCCTGAATCCTTTCCCAGCTCTCTATGTGGTCTCAGAACTCGTGCTTAATCCCCAAGAGATATTTTTGAAGGGAGAACATTAAAACTCAAAATGCTTTCTTAAAGCATTGAGTGGTATTATTGGGAAATAATCCTGCCCTACCACTCACACCACATCATCACCTATGATGGATTCTCTAAATGAGTCATATACATGAAAAACAAAAGCTAAGTAAGACAAAAGGTCCTGCCAGGCACGGTGGCGCAGGCCTATAATCCCAGCACTTGGGAGGGTGAGGCCAGCCTGGGCTATATAGTGAGACCCTGTCTCAAAGAAAAAAAAAAAAAGGCAACAACAAAAACAGGGAAAAAAAGTCAAAACATCCAATGTTTGTTCAAAAGTTACTTATTCAGCACTCAATCACACCAGGCGTTCTTCCAGGCACTTATGAGTTTGTTCTAATTAAAGGCAACAGGCAATATAAGGTCAACGTAAATATATAATTTTGATGACTTTGGAATGCTATAAATAAAACCAAATAGACTATTGAGTGACTAAAGGAGAGTACTTAATACAGTTAAAATGGTCAAGGAGGTCTTCCTCAATACGAGCTACCTGAAGATCTAGAAGAAATATTCCAGTAGAGCCCTCAGTAGGTGCAAAAGTTTTGAGGCAGCAGCAACCACGTAGTATTCAAGGAACCAAACACAGCTAGGTTCCAGCTTAAGGTGAGCAAGGAAGTGTAATGGAAACCCTCACCACGATGCCAGTTAGCAGGGAACCCTGCAGTGAGTCCCGTTTCCAAGTGAGGTAATTTGAGTAAGAGATGATGGAGCTTGGACAGTGAATATAACATGGTGATGGAGAATTGACCAATTTAAGAAATATTCTGGGGCCAGGCATGGTGGTTGGTGCACGCCTGCAATCCCAGTACTTGGAAGGCTGAGGCAGGAGGACTGCTGTGAGTTTGAGGCCAGCCTGGGCTACATAGTGAGCTCAAGGGCAGCCTGAACTATGCATGCATGGCTGCATGCATACATGCATGGCTGGGTTCCAGCTCCAGGGTGGGAGGAAATGTAAACAGATGTGTGTACTGAGCATTGTTTTTCATATTTTCACAAGCAGTAACTCAATTGACTGTGGTACCACTGATATCCTTAACCACTGAGTAGAGAGGCAAAAGCTCCCATTTTCCAACACCAACCAGAGGGATGGCTGTTTCTGCAAAAGAGAAATTAGCATCCTTTTGGAGCCCCGTGAGGTGGTGTATGCCTGCAATCTCAGCACTCTGGGAGGGTGAAACAGGAGGATTGAGCCCAGCTTGCAATTTAGCAATTTAGTGAGACCATGTTTCAAAGTTTAAAACAAAAAAAATTTTTTAAAGGCTGGGAATGTAGCTCAGTGCAAAGAGCCTGGGTTCAATGCCTTGTATGTATGTATGTAGGTATGTATAAATAAATAAATTTTAAAAAGAGGAAAAAAAAGAAGAAAAATGCCTAGCTTCTTCCACTATACAGTGGAAGGGAAGGTAAAAGTAAGATTTGTGGGAAAAATTAATAACTGAGGGACGACAAATTTTATATGTTCACATTTGTGAGAAAATTTGTGATCCTGCTCTGTATACTACCTACACAAAGACCAAAATTCTCATTGACTAGTGTTCTGTTGCTCACCTAAAACATATTCCTTTTTGCAAGTTTACAGTGTAATGTGAAGTCTTCATTCAGAAATTACATTAAATGGGGAAATGTCTGAAATAGATAAGTGCCAGTTTCACCTACTAATACCTACAAATCCCTAGTATCTAAAAGATAGATATTATTATTCTATTTAACAGATGAGGAAACTGAGACACAAATTCAGTAAATTCTCCAAGGTCACACAGAAAACAGTAGCTTTTAAACCCAGGCATTTGTCTCTAGAAGGCATTATCTCTGCAGCGTTCCGCTGCCTTTACCACATCCAATGTTGGACAGATAGTGGAAAACAAGACCCCTCATGCAGTATTGGTAGAGTACAGTGGTGAAGCTATTCTGGGAGTGGGGCATGGGTGCTGACATTGCTTAGTAAAATTAATTAAATATACTACATTCTAGCAATTCTACTCCTGGGATTATGCCTCACACACAAACCAAGTTGGTAAGTATCCAAGTTTTTTTTTTTGGTACTGGGACTCGAACTCATGACCTCACACTTGCCAAGCAGGTGCTGTGCCACTGAGCTATATCCCTAACCCTATTTTGCTTTCTAAAATAGTTTGTGTAGGATTGATTTTCTTGGTGGACAGAATTTGCCAGTAATGCCACCAGGGCCTGAAGTTTTCTGTTCTGTTCTTGTGGGGAATGGGGGGTGGGGATGGAGGTGAGGGTGAGCTTTTAATTACAGATTCTATTTCTTCAGTAGATATGAGGCTATCAGGTTTTCTACTTCTTTCTGACTCAGTTGTGGTAATTTTAAAAATTTCATAGTAGATGAAATCTAAATTGGCTGGGCATGGTTGCACACCTGTAAGCCCAACTACTAAGGAGGCTGAAGGAGGTTAGCAAGCCTGGCAACTTAGTGAGACCCTGTCTTAAACCAGAGAGGGGCCAGGGATTTAACTCAGTGGTATAGCACCTGCCTGGCAAGTGTGAGGTCCTGAGTTCGATTCACAGTACCCAAAAAAAACAAAAACAAAAAGGAGGGCTAGGGTTGCAGTTCAGTGCTACAGTGCCCACCTCATCCATGAGGCCCTGGGTTCAATCCCTAATACTGACCACCCCCCCCAGGAAATATAAATTGTTGAGTTATCCTTTTATTATCTAGTATCTATAGCCATATCCCCTTTCATTCCTGTAATTGGCTTTTCTTTTTCTTGATGTTTAACTAGAAGAGTTCTAAATTTTATTGTTTCAAAAAGTTACCTTGTGTTTTCATTTTCTCTATTGTTTCTCCAGTTATTATTTCACTGCTTTCAATTATCTTTTAAAATTTCTTTTCTTTTTTAGCTTCTTGACGTGGAAATTTAAGACTATATTGATTTTAGGTGTTTCTTATTTTCTGTGTGTGCATTTAAATTTCTAAGGACTGCTGTAGCTACCACCTTACAGGTTTTGATGTTATATTTTCATTATTTCATTTAAAATTTTTTCTAACTTCATTTGTTTGTTTCCTTTGCCTGATCCATTCATTTGTTGTTGTTGAGACAGGGTTTCAGATACCAAAGGTAAGAGATTCTCCCTAAACTGACTTAGGAAGATTCTTGCTCAAACTGGATTCAAGCACCTAGTCAAGCAACAGATTCAGTGGAACTTAACTGAAGTTTTAGTAAAGACGTTAACCACACAGCCCAGCACTCAGGAGGCTAAGGCAGGAGGACTGCCACAAGTTCGAGGCCAGCCTGGGCTACAAAGTGAGTTCAAGGCCAGCCTGAACTGCACAGTGAAACTCTATCTCAAAAGAGAGAAAAAAAAAAAAAAAGTTACCAGACAGGATCCAATGGAGGTGTCCCCCAAAGAAGAGAGGGACTTCAATTTGCTCTCCCCTCAGAGTAGTTTCATAGACTCTTGTCACAGGAAAAGAATTTCAGGACACATTAGTGAGAGGCATAGGAAGATTTATTAGGCAGAGTTCAAAGAAATACTGCCTTGGGAGTATAGGCGCTTGGGAGAGATGCATTGTGATCCTGGGTTGGAAATACACATGTGTTCTTCGAAGTACCTTTCAAGATGGGTGTTTTAAGACGCTTTGCCTAAAAATATTCTTTGAACCCTTTGAATCTGTCTCTTCATTTTAAGATCAGTTGCTGTCCTTTATCAAATAAGTTAATTTACGGACTGATCATATCTTTAAGAGTTGGAGCCAGGCATGGTGGTGCACACCTGTAACCCCAGCACTTGGGAGGCAGAGGCAGGAGGATCACTGTGAGTTCAAGGCCAGACTGGACTACACAGCAAGACCCTGTCTAAAAACAAACAAACAAAAAGAGATGTGACAGGGCTGGAAGAAAACCAAACAAGCCTAGGGAGTTCAGACATGGATAACTGCTAAAGTTACAATTACTTTTAAAAGTACAGATTTAAAACTATGATTTTACTTGTCTCCTTTCTACCTGTCTTTATTTGTTCTAGTCTACCTCAAAAGGACAAAACGGTTGTCAGTGTTACTAAAATGCTTTATTATTCATTTTAACTAATTTATTATTTTTCTATATTATCTACTATTTTTATCTACTATCTATCTGCATTATGTTTTAGTTGTTCCCTTAGGGATTATGCTATAAAGCTTGAATTCATTCCAGTTCATTCAGGGGTGACATCAATTATTTTAGGTAAAACTGCAACAATTATAGCTCCACTAAGCCCCCTCAACCCTTTGAGCTACTGCTATATATAACATATATTACAAACCCAATATATGAGATAAATATTTTTAATTTAAATAGTCATGTCTTCTAAGACACAAAATATATTTACAGAAATTTTTACGTTTATCCACATATTTATCATTTCTGGTGTCGCCTTTTCTGTGGATCTGAATTACCATCTGGTATCATTTTTCCTTAGCCAAAAGAACTCATTTTTTTATAATTCAGATCTATTAGTAATTTTTGTTTTGTTTTGTTCTGTTACCCCTGCTCCCAGCATCTTGAAATGTCTTTGCTTTTTCATTTACAGTTTGAGTATGGGGAACTAATCTGCCTGACATACAATTCTAAATTAACCATTTTTTTAAACCACTTTGAATATGCCATTCCAATGTCATCTGTCCCCCATTGCTTCTGATGAGAAGTCCGCTTTTAATCATGTCCTTGTTCCCTGTATATGTCTTTTTCTCCACACAGTGTTTTCTTATTTTTATGTCTCTTATACAACGTTTTCTCAGCAACTTCTTTTTTTCTTTTTTGAGACAAGGTCTCATTATGCAGTTTAGGCTGGCCTCAAACTTGTGATGATCCTCCTGCCTCAGCCTCCCAAGTGCTGGTATTACCAGTGTGTACCACCACACCTGGCTTTTCTCAGCAAGTTGATTAAGATATTCCCAGATGTGATTTTCTTTCCACTATTTATTTTGCTTGGAATTCAGATTCTTGAATCATTAAGTTCATGTTTTTCAAGAATATTGAAATTTAGGCATTACAGGGTCTTTCTCTCTTGGCCTCCATACGGACATCCATGTTGTATCAATTAATACTGTCTCAAGGAGGTAAATATTAAAGACATAAGGTCAGACAGGTAACAGATAATATAAGGCCTTGTAGGCTACAGTAAGGACTTAGGTACTATGAGTGAGATGGGAAGTTATTAGAATATTTGGAGAAGAGGGAATATGAATTATAGGGTTATAGGTGTATATAGCAACATAAATCTTAAAGCACTGTGTTAAATGAGAATAATTTATAGCAAAATACTTAAACTTATGAGCACAGATACGAAAGTCCTATACAAAATATTATCAAACTGATTTCAGCAACATATAAAAAGGATAAAAACCAACTAACTTGATTTTCTTTCCAGAACTCAAGGTTCATTTCATAAAAAAAATAAACCCATTACTTGCGTCATTAACGGGGTAAAAGAAATTATATATGCCAGGTGTGGTGGTTCATGAGTGCATCCTCAGCAGTCTGAGAAGCTGTGGCAGGAGGTTCACAAATTCAGCCCCAGCCTTAACTTAGTGACTTAGGAAGAGCCTGTCTGAAAAAAAAAAAAAAAAGGAGGGGTGAAGAACTTAGCTGTAATACTAGCACTTGGGAGGCTGAGGCAGGAGGATTGCTGTGAGTTTGAGCCCAGCCTGGGCTACATAATGAGTTCAAGGCCAGCCAGTACATAGTGAGACCTTGTCTCAAAAACAACAACAAAAAACAAAAAGACGGGTGTGGTGGTACACTTCTGTAATCCCAGCACTTGGAGACTGAGGCAGGAGGATTGTTGCGAGTTCAAGGCGAGCCTGGGCTACAAAGTGAGTTCAAGGCCAGCCTGAACTGCATAATGAAACCCTGTCTTTAAAAGACAAAAAAGAAAGAAAGGGGCCCAAGGATGTAGCTCAGCGGTACAGCACCTGCCTGGCAAGCACAAGGCCCTGAGTTCGATTCCCAGTACCAAAAAAATAAAAAAGAGAAACTTGTATCTCACTTGCATGAAGTCCAAATCAGGCATTCCTAATTAGTGGCTAAGTCTTTTAAGTGTGCTCATGGATCTGGGCTCCTTCCACCTTTTAGCTTTCAAGGTCATATACTCAAATGCCTCAAGTTGGCCAAAGTGGATATAGCCTGGGAAACTATGCAAAGGGAAATTTAAAGATCCAAGTCTTAAAGTTTCATTACTATCTACTTGGCTAGACTCACATGTCCACACTTAATTATGAGAGAAGCTGGGAAATATAGTCCGAATGCATTGTGAGGGACACAAGAGGGCGTCATATGAATATAGAGACTGGCACCAGGGTAAGGTGAAAACCCTTTTCTGGGGCTCGCTGGGCTGTATTTCCATTGTTTGGCAGGACAAACATGCATTAAGTTTGCCATGGGTTCCTTGAAAGGCAGTCCTGAGTATGTTTTGGGACTGTTCCCAGGAAGGCTGCTGCAAGGTGAGGCACTGTATTTTTTTTATGGTACCAGGAATCAAACTCAGGGCCTCGCACTTGCCAGGCAGGTGCTGTGCCATTCACTGGGCTCACCCAGGGCCTCACCCAGGCCCAGGTGAGGCACTTTAGCACTAGGTGACTGTGGAATCGGTCAGGCGCAGAGAGGTAACGTGGGCTACGTACCACATGGAGGCAACGAAAGTCAGTTACTGCACAAGTCCCCATGGGCAGCCAGAGGACCCCAGTACCCCACACAAGGGAAATTTAAATGTTTGTCAACCTTTAAATGCTTGTCTCAGTGAAACACACTGATGATGCAATAATCACCTAAGTTTAGTCTTTCTCTAATACGACCTCTCCCATTCCAATCCTAGAACCAACGGAAAAGGTAAAGAATGAGTGAGAGACCATGGTCCTTCAGCCCTGAGCTGGAGAGAGAGCAGTTAGGGACTGGATGAACTGCTAAAAGGTTGCTGTGATGTAGGAAGGAAAGAGGGAGGATTTAAAGTGTTAATATTTTAGATTGGCCTGTCATCTTACAGAGAAAAACAGAACATATTTATACCAAGAGTACTACCAATGTAGGGGCCCTTGAAGTGAAACCAAAAAGATAGGTACGGTCTTTGGGAATCGATGAGACTCCCAAGAAATCTAATAACACATAGGGTGCCTTGCTTAATCAAGAACACATCTTGCAACCATGAGACTCAAGAGACCAAAAGAAACAAAAAGGATGTAATTCCTAGCTTTTTTTTTTTTTTCTTTTTGGAGACAGGGTCTAGCAATGTACCCTAGGCTGATCTCAAACTCTCCACTCTCCTGCTTCAGCCTCCCAAGTGCTGGGATTACAGGTATGTCCCACCACACCTGGCTGTAAGGCTTTTTTGGTTTTGGTGGTGGTGGTACTGGGTATTGAACCTAGGGCCTTTCCACTGAGCTACATCCCTAGCCCTATTTTTTATTTTGAGACAGGGTCTTGCTAAGTCACTCAGGCTGGGCTCAAACTTAACATTCTTCCTGCCTCAGCTTCCCAGAGTGCTGGGATTACAGGCATGTGCTACCATGCTGGACTGTAGGTATTCTCATTTTTCTTCTGAGATAGGGTCTTGTTATGTAGTTCAACCTGGCCTCAAACCTGCAGCAATCCTCCTGCTTCAGCCTTCCAAGTGCTGGGATTAAAGGTGCGTGCCATCACACCCGGCAGGTATTCTTTAGTGGGATTTTTTTGGTCACAATCAAAATGACTGATAAAATACTTTAATTTTCTGATGTGAGCATTTTTTTCTCCAGTTTAAAATTCACAAGGCAAGCAGACAGTGTGAACTGGCATCTAGCAAGATAATTAAATATTTAAATCATCTTAAAGGCAGAAAACAAAAGAAGGTTTTGTGGTTAAGAGTAAGGTAAATAGGGCCGGTGAGATGGCTCAGCGGCTTAAGCGCCTGCCTGGCAAGCGCGAGGGCCCGAGTTCGACTCCCGGATCCCACATACGAAAAAGGGGCCGGTGATATCGCTCAGTGGCACGGGCGCCTGCTGGCGCACGAGGTCCTGAGGTCGACCCCCGGTACCCACAAAAAAAAAAAAAAAAAAAAAAAAAAAAAAAAAAAAAAGAGTAAGGTAAATAAATGCTCCTAGAAGATATATGCAGGATATATGATAGTAACTGCTGTAACACCCCAAAACTCATTAGTTTAATGAAGTAGAGGTTTACTTCTTGTTCAAAGTCCAATGTAGATATTCCTGGTCAAGCACCTCTTCTCCAAGTAGTGCTTCATATTATCAAACTTCTGTTATGATTCTGTTACTATAAAACATGCACTTCAAGGTCACCTTGGTAGGTACAGCAGGGAATGGAAGAATATAGAAAAGGCTCATCTACCCTTTAGCTGCTTTTGTCTAGTATAGAAACATCATTTCTCTCTTTTCATTGGTGAGCTCTACTCACACAGCCCTACCTAGATGCATGGAGCTAGGACATGTAGTTTACCTGGTTATCCAGAAAGAGTACGTGTTGGTGAGGATCTAGTGAGCTTCTTCTACAGAAAAGAATAGGTGCTATCAGTATGGAGATCTGGAAGATGCAAATAAGTTCATCAGGGAAAGTGTATTCTAGCAAGACCAAGCAGCATGTAGTAGACCCTGCAGTAGGCTTGGGATGAGTGAGAAATGAATAGAAAGCTTGTGTGGCCCAAGTTCTGAGAAAGGAGAGGCATGGTTAAGATGCAGTTGGAAAGCAAAGCCTGGGTAAGATCACACAGGGCCTGGGAAGGAGTCTGTTTTTTGTGCTTGGTGCAACGAGAATCCATTGAAGGATTTTTACACAGAGAAGTGACAAAATCTGATTTACATTTTTAACAAAATCACTTGGCTGTGAGGAACAAAAATGGCTTTGGAGAACAGAAGCAATCAGACCAGTGAGGTAGTTATTGCAGTAGTCAAATGTCCTAGAACCGGGCCAGTGGGATAGCTCAGCGGTATTAGCGCCTGCCTGGCAAGCGTGAGGTCCTGAGTTCGACTCCTGGTACCCACATAAAGGAAAAAAAGGGCCGGTGATATCACTCAGCGGCACAAGCGCTTGCTGGCAAGATCAAGGTCCTGAGGTCAGATCCCGGTACCCACGTTAAAAAAAAACCAAAAATGTCCTAGAACCAGGTGACTGGTCAGAGAAGTCACCTGGGAAGGAGGATGACCTAGAAATGAAAGGCTCTAATTACTAGTGTGTTGGAGAAAAGCTACAGAGCTTCTGTGTTTTTATGTAACTGGTGAGTGCTTGGAGCATGCTGTATCTTTTGTAAGTGTGTTCCCTTAGGACTGTATTACTGGAACAAAAGTGCAGACCAGTAACTACAGGAGGAACTGTGTACCTGGGGACTCTAAAAGAAATGCTGAACAAGCACAAGGCACAGACTGACATCCAAACCCAACTCTGCTCTTGTCTCTCATCACCCCGGCAAACTTTATTCATACTTTACTCTTTCCCTACTGGAAAAAAGCTGCAGCAAGACTGTGACATTCTTAGACAAACACAATCTCAGGGCATTAGAATGTCTAATTCTGTTTACCAATAAATAATCTGCACAGTAGCTTTCAATCCCTTCTCCTCCCAACTCTACCCTAATTTAAGGTGTGTGCTTTGGGGAAAGCGGGAATGTTCTTCGCCCTCCGCACCTCCTGTCCATTTACTAATTGCTGCTGATTATTCTGTGGCCAAGTACTGAGAGAGAGAAGGGGTAAAGTGGTAAAACAGTCTAGACTGACTGGGTAGTTCTGTGCCTTGTGGGCCTGGCAGATATTTAAAGGGGTAACTCCTGCTGTCTCCCGGCTGCCCTGGTGAATACGGTTTCAATTGGGTTGGCCCCTTACAACTCCCTCCTCAGCCCACATGGCGCAATCTCCTAGCTTCTCTGTGCTGAGGTCTCCTTGGTTCTTAAAAAAGGTCCCACTAGGCTGGATGTGGTGGTGCACATCTATAATCCCAGCACTCTGGAAGGCTAACGCAGGAGGATCATGAGTTCAAACCTGGTCTGCGCAACTTAGCAAGACCCTGTCTCAAAAGAAAAAATAAAAAGGGATGGGGGCGTAGCTCAGTGTGAAAACCCTGGTTCAATCCCCAGTATCAAAACCAAAAAAACAAAATGGTCCTTCTGGATAAGACCCAAGACCAGCCTATACCTCCTTCTCTTCTGTAAGTGGCACAGAGGAAACCTTCAAACATTGCTTGCCTGGGCAAATTTTGGGAATGCAGCCCAGTGGCAAAGCAGCAGTCCTCCCCTGGCCCCACCACTAAAACAGAGAACTCTTGCTGGCCCGGTACATTTCCAGTGCAAGAATGAGACTGCACTCTCACCATTCCTCAACTGTACAATACTTCATACTTCCGGGAACAGTCCCAGTAGAGTGTCCCTAAACAGACTTGAGATAAGAGAGCAGAAACTGCCACCCTCAAAGGGGTTGGGTTTAACAGACCAGCTGCACAGCGAGAGTAACAAGTTCCCTGCAAAGTAATCTTGCATCAGTCTCCTGCCATCCATCCTCTTTATTCATGAACCTTAAGTGTGCTATCAATGCTGCCAGCACTCACACTGTGTTCCCTAGTTCCTTCATTCATTCCCTTTTACTCTCCTAGAAACAATATTCACTTTCTCCTTTCTCCAAAACCTCCACCACTTCTCCCTATTCTCACAATCAACAAATCTGCTTCCTGCTTCACTGAGAAAATCAAAGCAACCAGAAAAGAACTTCTGGGACCCTACCCTGGGGGAGGGTTTAGAAATCTACATTACAATGAGCCTTGCAGGTGTTTTCAAAGTGCTGAAAATTTCAGTGCATTGCACTGAGAGCCACTGCATTGCAGGATTCTACAACAACCCCACTCCCACTTACCTCCTACTCTTGCCCATCCTTCAATTTAGTCACATGGGTTTCCTGTTCCTTAAACAATAGGCATGCTGTTATTTCTTAAAGAAATATATATTGCTCTCTCCTTGGTTCAGGCTCTCAGCATTAGACACTGAAGCCCAAGTATGGTCTTGAAAAGAAGTTCATCTTGTAACTGGTGATGGAGCAGATCAGGGTAAGGAATGTCCTACCTTCAGAATCAGAGTGACTCATGGGGGCTAATAATGGGGGCTGGGCTGAGACAAGAAGAACCTGGGGACAGAGTAAGATCCAGAGAGATGTTTATTCAGGTGGCTGGAGGTCAGAAAAGGCAAAGGGAGAATCCAAATTACAAGTAAGGAAGAAAAGCAAAAGAGGAAAGCAGACCCCAGCTGTCCTGCTGAGCATGATAAGCAAACAAAATGTAAGTACATCTAGGAATGTAAGTAACACTGGGGGGAAAAATACAAATATGGAGCTATAAGAGATGATGTGTTTCCTACATTAAGATACTTGGTACTTTCCTTGGACTTTATGGCTTGTCTCCCATTCGATTATCCCAGGGAGCTCTTGCCTCATGGACCTGCCCCAATAAAGCCCGAGAATCTGACAGGCTGGAGAAGAAGGTCAGGGCTTTTCATGTTGGCTACAATGGCAGTCAGCTCCACTCACTAGCCTCACCTCACCGTAATATGGAAGGAAGTCTGCCTAGTAGGCCCTTTTTTTTTTTTTTTCTTTTGAGACAAGGTCTCACTATGTAGTGCAGGCGATCCTCCTGCCTCAGCCTCCCAAGTGCTGGGATTACAAGTGTGCACCACCACACCCAGCTCCTAGTAGGCTCTTTTGAAGTATGTGACATGCTGCTTCTTCCTCGTGTCTGTAGATCTTCCGGATCCTGCACCACCTTCATGATGGTGGCACCTATTCCACTGTCAACTTTTACCATTAACCTGGACAGCTTCAAAATACACACAGACAACTCCTCTCCAGAATACCTGATCCCTCAGTTCATTAACCAGTCTCCAGGCAACCTCCCTCTAGAGTCTCCCAGGCACTCAGCCCTGTGGCCACATGCTACTCTGCCACCACCTAAAATTGCTCTGCTTTCAAATTAGTAATTCAGGCCAGTGAGATAGCTCAGTGGCATAAATGCCTGCCTGGCAAGCGCGAGGTCCTGAGTTCGACTCCTGGAACCCACATACGAAAAAAGGGCCGGTGATATCACTCAGCGGCACGGGCGCCTGCTGGCACGTGAGGTCCTGAGTTCGACCCCCGGTACCCCCCCAAAAAAAATTAATAATTCAAACATTCTGATTTCTAACCACAGTTGCCTATCTTCCCAGGTCACTTGTCCAATTATTCCTACCTAACACTCTACTCCTACCTTCACTCTTCCGCCTGTTCTACAAGACTCCACAATCCAGCACAGCCACCATTTGCATGGTGGTAGCCTAAACCTCCTTGGCTCACCATCCTTTGAGTTGATGGAAATGAACTCTAGATGATCCCTTGGTACTCACCTCTTCCAGTTACACCCAGATTCCTGTGTAGGTAGGAATGACCACATCACGGGCTAGGTTGCTATAACTACAAATTCATGAATAACATCATTATAAATTCAGAAAGACCCTCAACATTACTCAGCAATCCTCACCCCACTGAAATCTGACTTCTCTCTCATTTTTAGACCTCTCAACAGCATCTGAGAGCTGACAATGTAGCCACTCCTCCCATACTAACAAAGCTACTCTCCTGGTTTTACTCCTCTATCTATGGTCCAACCTTCTCATCTTCTGTCACCTTTACTGGTTCATTTTGAGAGAGTTCCATTCTGAACCATCTGTTCTCATTATCTAACCCTGGATATCTTACTATTCCTATGACTTTACTACCTCTAATTAAATCCCCAACACAGATCTCATAAGTCAGTTGCTTGCTTGCTTGCTTCCTTTCTTTTACACAGGGGTCTCACTACATTGTCCATGCTGATCTCACACTCCTAGGCTCAAGCAATCCCTCAACCTCAGCCTCCTGAGTAGGTGGGACTATAGGCATATAACTGCATCTTGTCCACTTCCAAATGAACATCTAACAAGGACCTAAGACCCAACACTTTGAATAGCATCACCAGCCCACTCAGTTGTTCAAGCCAGAAACCTGGAACTTACTTCAGATTCCTTTCTCTCAACCAGCTTCAACATTTCACTAATTCAACCTAATGTAGTTCATGGCAGCCTCAACATACACCTCAAACTTGGGTTTCTGCAGCACTGCTGCTCTCATCAACTCCACTTAACCAGACTCTGTCATTTCTTTTCCCTCCCTCGGTAAATAAATGCATTGGCTGTACCTCAAGTGACAAGCTCTAGGAATACAAAGGTAAATATGGTTTCAGAAGACTGTAGACAGGGCTGGTGAGATAGCTCAGCGGCATAAGTGCCTGCCTGGCAAGCGCGAGGTCCTGAGGTCGACTCCCGGTACCCACATGAAAAAAAAAAAAAAGAAGACGACTGTAGCCAAATGCACAAAGCAACCACAATATCATATTAGATGCTAAAGGAGTACTCTTTACATAATACTTTAAGAACCCAGATGATGAATTAATTCTGCTTTGGGAGTAGAGGAGTACAAAACAACCAGAAGGTTTAGGAAGATGACTAAACTTTGCTAGTCAGACAAGTACTCAGCAAAGAGAAGCATATGCAAAGGCACTGTGTAGTGTTAGCTGAATGGTTCACAGCCCCGCCTCCGTATATGCCTTCTGACCTACAGCCTGTTTCAGAATCTCTATCCCTTTATTGGAGGCACCCAACTGCCTCAAAGCCCTGGAACCCATGTCTTCTCAGCAGGCACTCTCAGATCTTGTTCTTGGGAACAAGTAGAAGAGGCTGTATGTTTATAACAAGTCTATGACAGCTCTTCTGGGGGAGGCCTGTGATCTGTCACCCTAACTCATCTTCCCCTAGCACCAGCTTTCTTTGCCTATAGCTTTCCCAGAACATGCTGATCTGGGTCTACTAACAAGGCAGAAATAATGGACAAACCCCTTTGCCAATGAGCACCCCAATCTCTCACCCCAAAATGGCATCAACCAATTGTTTATGAACAGAAACCCAGCTCCCTCACTAGCCGCCTCCTCCAAGGAAAGCTCGGAATCCATTAAGAGTTTCTACATAGAGTACGGCATGAGTCTTTTGAAAGGCCTATCTTAAACTCTCCCAGAGACTCCCTCAATTAACAGATCCATTTTTCTTCCTTCAACCTCCAACCTGGCCAATGGAGCCTTCAAAGAACAATAAGGGTTACAATACATAATATCCACCACTAGTTTATTGAGTATCTATGTTCCCAGCTCTGACTATAGATTTCTTCAGCTAACACACACAGCAATGCTGTAAGACAGGAATTCTACCATTTTCTGAATGAGGAATGTGATACTCAGACACTATATGGCTTTCAGCTGTAAGGGGCAAGTTAGGATTAGAACTACCAAGAAGCAAGAGCTGCCTATCTGCAGTCTTAAAGGCCTGGGCAGTATGAACCTGAAGGAGCAGAAGCTACGTGTTTGCAGAGGCTGATCAGTATAGATCAGAACAAAGGAAAGCAGAGAGGCCAAGACAAAAAGCCCATGTGTCTTCTGAGAGATGCAAAGAGAAACCAAACTCAAAGACCCTTCAATTCCAAACCACTTAAGGTGATCCATGATTCTCAGTTATCCCCCTGTTCCTCCTTACTCCTTAGCTTGCTCAAGTGACTTTAGGCTTCTTTTGAATCAAGAAGCCTTCACTGGAGCACAGCTGAGCCAGGGGTTGCATCACACCTTGTTTTTGGGACAGAGGAAAGGTAGTACCAGGTCCTGGCTCACAGCCTGGCTAGATACACTCTTCAGAGTTTTCAGCCTGGAGTCTAGGCCCTGCCTCCCCTTTCAAGGGGTGTTTAGAGGTCACCTTCGCTTGTAGAGACATGGTTGAAGTTTCAGGCCTGCAAGTTGAACCTTGGGCCCTACCCGAGGGGGGCCTGTCTTTTCAAAATCAAACAAGAAGAAGTGGCTGTTGGTCAGGTCCTAGGGACAGAAAAGACCCAATAAGCTCCAAATCCTCACCCCAACCCCTCAAAACACCTCCCTCCATGACCTTCCCCTTATCAGAAACCTTCCTAAGGCTCCCCCTAGTATTGTGTCTTTGGGGGGCAAAATATCTGTCCCTGTGCCCATGGCTTCCTTCCTGAACACCATTATCCTGAAAGGGGCCACAAATGGGACAACAATAAAGACAGATTTCTTAGAGCTCTCACCTTGGAGATGACCTTGAAACCCAGCTTGGTCACAGCTCCCAGAAAGGTCCGAACATCCTCAAAGCGGCTGCTGACCTCAGCCACTTTCAGGAGACCCCTGAAAAAGTAGGAAGTTCTATGTAAATGGACAGACACGTGCACGCACATATAAATGCACCTGTGTCCTGGGAGCTCCTACCCTGGCTTCAGCACTCGATTTGCCTCCTCCAGGAAGTCCCTGATGTTGGTTCCCATCAGTGAAAGACAAAACACAGCCACATCCACAGACTCATCCTCCAGAGGCACCTGTGTAAAGTGTGGGAGTGTGGCATGAGGCATACAGTATCAGCAGAAATTTGGCACTGAGTGCTAGAACTGGATACCAGGATGGGGAGGGAGGGATAGGAAGGGTTAGAGCACAGACCAGATACACAGAGGGGATTACCTGGGCCATGTCACACACAGTCACCCTGGGGTCCAACGAGGCCAAGTCAAAGCAATGTACAGGGTTCCGGATACTTGAAGCCAGGCGGCAATCCCCACAGCCAAAGTCAGCCACTACCAGAGATGCGGGCCTGGGAGTGCAAGGGAGGGGTCACACACTGGTGTGTCTGAGCCCCTGAATGACCCACATTGCTTCCCACAGTGCCCAACCCCCCATTCACCGCTGGCGAAGATCCCTGGCGATGCGGTCTACTGGTTGCAGGGGCCACTTTTTCACTTGACTCTGGAAGCCACGATGGTAGAGGAGAAAAGCCTCAGGGTCTTCCTGGAAGAGGTGCTGTGCAGCACTGCTGGGCCCCGAGTACAGCTGCTCGTTAAGGTAGCGAAATTGGGCCCCATCCAGCCGCTGTGCCATGCGGGCTCGCAAGGCCTCTGCCCGAGCATCATGGTTGTCTGGTTTGGGGGTAGGAGGCACCTCTGACTCCTCTGTAGAGGCCTTGGAGGCATCAGCAGAAATCTTGTCTGGTGCCTGAAGTGGCCGAAATTTGTTCTTGTGTCTCCGCTTGTTCTTCTGCCGGTTCCGCCACTGCTTCCGGGTTAAGGTATTGGGGGGCTTAGAGGAACAGGACCCAGGGCTTGGCTTGGGTGAATCATCTGTAGTATTACTCTTCCAGGATTTGTGACCTGCAGGGAGGGAGATGGGAAGGTGTTATCTGAGGTAAGATCCCTAAATTCAGAGGCTTGGCAAGTCCTTGAGACAGAGACTGTGGCCTGGATAAAAGTACTTCTCATTGCCTACCCAATCCTAATGGTGGTGGGAAACCTCTGTTGTATATACAACCAAGAGGACACCCCCATCCATACACATAACCATCTATCAGTACCTGTTTGGTCAACACTGTCTAGATGCTGGGCTGGGTTTGAGAGGGCCTGTTTCTGGCATTTCCTCTTTCTTTTCTCTTCTCTGGCAGAGTCACTAGCCAGAAGGGCTTGTCTGCAGCGTTTCTTCTTTTCTACATTGTGGTCCTCACAGTCACCTTGAGGTGGGCCCAGTTTTTGACATTTTTTCCTTTTCTCCCCTACTTTAGCAGAGGTATTAGCAAATGGAGACTTTTTGGGGTGTTTCTTCTTTCTTTCTACCTCCTCCTCGGAGTCACTGCTGGGGAGGCTGGTGGATTGCTGGGAAAGAGATGCTGCTTCCAGAACTCGTAAGGTGGCCAAGAGCTGGCGGCGCCTGGAGCCCTGCAGGAAAGCAAGGGTTGAGAGTAGGACAAGGAGAATGGATGAGGCCTGGAGAATAAGGGAGAGATGGGGACCTGGTTCAGATACTTTCCTAGTCAATTTAACTAGCTTGTTGTGAAGCCTGGCAGATCCAGAAGAATTTTCATGTTGCCACCTCAACCTCTAGGAAGCTAAAGGGCAGAAAAATCATCTACCCACCCAACTTCATTCAACGTGTAAGTGACTGGTAATGGAGCTTCTCCAGAGAAAACGTGCTAAGGCCACACACTCAGACTAAGGTGAGACCAGGATTCCAGCCCTCCACTTCAGGATTTGCTTCCAGGGGATACCTTTCTGTGACAGGCATAGAGGTTTCTTGAATACAGGAGAAAGAGGATCACATGTGTGTATTAACACGTTCCCGCCGGCTTGAACCACATGTATGAGCGTCCCATCAGGCGGCTCATATTATTGGTGGGACAAACAGATCTAATCACTTTCATGGGTCTGTTTGATAATGAAATTAATAAAAAGCCGCCTGATGAGATAGTCATGCATTTACCATGGGTGGTTCAAGCCTCCCAGCAGTGAGACATAAGAATAAATGCCCCATCTCCAATGTGTCAATATGTCTCCAGCTGCAGTGCAGGGAACAACCTGAAGGGAAGAAGCTGCACACAGAGACCAGTGGCCTGGCCCATGATGACAGGCTGCAGGGATGAAAAGGAGGAAACAAAGCAGGCATACTGCATGTTGCAGGCTGACTAAAGTAAGAAAAGCTTGAGGAAGTAGAGTGGTCCTCACATCTGCGAAAGCTCAAAGGAAAAGGTCTATAGTTTGGGAGGAGAAAATGAGGGATTAAAACCCTAGGGGGAGTGGTCCTAGCTGTGGCACTTCCTTTGGAGTTTCTCAGTTCCACCAACCTCCCTTGAATAGTAATGTGGACAACCCTCCCTTGGCCATCCAGTCTTTCTCTTACCAATCTGTTCTCCAGACCGCAACCAAAAATCTTTCCAAGGCTGGGGTGTAGCTCTGTGGCAGAACACTTACCCAGCGTACCTGAGATCTTGGATTTCACACCCAATAGCGAAAATGGGCCATGGGTAGGGGAAGCCTTTTCAATATAAGCTTAAAGAAATCACTCCATTGCCAGAAACACTTCACTTACTTCTATCCTCAAAACACGCAAATCTTCCAATCTACCCCTTCAATTTCAACAGCATCCCCTCTCATTTACTCAGTGGTCCGACCCACGAGGAACTTTTATATGTTTCTCTAATGAAACATTCTCTCTTTCCCCAGGGCCTTTCACTTCTTCCTGCCCAAGGAGCACTCTTCTCTGCTCACCAACTTCTCTAACCAACTCCTAACAACCATTTCAGCTCCAACGTTATTTTTTTTTTCGGGAGTTGCCAGATCTGGTGATTAGGACTCGGCCACGACGGAGCCTCAAGTGCCCCTTGCTGCAGTACACACCCAAGGCGTTTCCCGGCGCTGGGTCGCACCAGGGTCTGACTGATTCGCGGCCCGAAACAGCGACCATTGCCGCCACGGCCACTCACCTTGATTTGCGCGGCTGCCGCAGGCCGAGGCCGTGAGGTTACGGGACTGAGGCCCGCGACTACTGGGGCCGCCTCGGCCCACTCAGGCTCCTCGAACATGCGGGTCGCGAGGGCGGGGTCGCAAAAACTAAGATTCTCTCCACGTGCTCAGCGTGACTCCTTCTGCTAAGAGCAGCCACAAACACGCCTGAACCGAGCCGGAAACCAAACAGTAAAGGCTGCCGGCGTATAGAGCGGCCGGCGCGGCTCAGAAAACCATCGAGTGTAGACACTCATGGGCTAGATGGGCAAGGGAGGAGGTCGGAAGGGAGGGAAGGCGGACCCGCACCGGCCGAGGAAGGCCAGAGGCTGGGCGGGGCCGGGTGGCGGGCGCGGCCGGACGGGAGTTCCCGGGAGAAGCGCCTCCAGCCCAGGTCCCGGTGAGTGCGGAGGACCCGCGCCCCCTGCCCCAGACTGCGGCTGGGCCAGCTCGTCTCTCTCTCCGCCTGGGCTCCAAGTAGGGAAAAGGCGCAGCCCTCGGGAGGGACCCCTACCTACTTCCCCAGGGTGTACGGAGCCTGAGCCGCCCCCTCCCCCAAGGCTGTTCGCGGGTTGGGTCTCCGAGCGGCTCTCCTGCGTCGGTTCTGGAGATACTGCCTCGTAATCACCCCTACCCTGCCCGGACTCGTCTTTCTTTGGCACCCAGGGAATCAGCCCATAGCCCCAAATTCCTTCACAGACCATCACTAGCCGGGGATGCGACGTCCACCGCCCTGCGACACAAACACTACTTTCCTGTAGAGGACAAAGCTGGGGCTCATCCCTCTTCCCTGGGTCCCCCTACTCTTCACAGTCCCCAGGCTTCCCCAGTCTCGGGGACTCAGCGCCGGGACTCTGCTATGGACGACATTTTCACCCAATGCCGGGAGGGCAATGCTGTTGCCGTGCGTCTGTGGCTGGACAACACGGAGAACGACCTCAACCAGGGGTGAGCTGAAGCGGCTGGTGGGTGAGAGAAAGGCTAGAGGTCTTCCCTACGCAACATGGGTGCTCGCGTCGGGTTGCCATCCAGCGTGACGAGTGCTAAGCCCGGCCTGCCGGGGGCAGAGGGTGTCCACAGAGGAAGTAGTGTTTGCGCTGAAACTTGATTATAAATAAGTTTCACAAGCAGAGGTTGCAAAGAGCTTTCCGGCCTCAATGGACTGCAGGGGAAAAGGTCAGGAAGCAAGACAGATTGGAAAGTGTCAGGAAATTTTCTAGGGTTCGATACAGCTAGAGGATAAATCTCTATGGGCTAGAGCATTGGGTCCAAGTGGAAAAGGACAGGACGTAAAGCTGGAGAGGTATACAAGAGTCACCCAGTTCATGCTTCTATTCTAAGAGTAAGGTTTTTTTTCCCCCACTTTTTTTTATTGGTACATTTTAGATATACATAGTTATAACGTTTATCATAGGGAATTTGTACCTGTAGATAATGTATCTTGCTGCTTTTTTTCCCATTCTCTTCCCCTCCATCCCCTTCCCCTCCTTATTTACAAAGCTTTGCTAAGAGTAAGGTTTTGAGACTGCATAGTAGTATGATGAGAATGTCCATTTGCAAAGCCTCATCTTGGATGCTTTGTGAAGAGCATGGAAGAAAAAGGCAATTGCCCAGGCCATCATAGAAATGCTGCTGTTTTTGACCAGATTTCTGGAATCGAATTGCTTGTGAAAAATAAGAAGCAATTCGATCCCAGAAATTTTTTTTGGTTTGAGACAGAGTCTTGCTATGTGCTTCAGGCTGGCCTTGAACTCACTGTGTAGTTCAGGCTGACCTCAAACTCATGGCAGTCTTCTTGCCTCAGCATCCTGAGTGCTGGGATTACACATGTGCGCCACCATACCTGGCCCAGAAATCTTAAGGATGAAAAATTAATGGACTTGGCATGGAAAGTGAGGAAGGTCAAAGGTGATGACCAAGATTCTGCCTTGGGCACTTGGATAGGTTGTAGTTGCATTTACTGAGAAGGAGAAAACTGAAAGATAAGGTGTTCTGTTCTGGACATGTTAAAGTTTGGTGACAACACAGCAACTTGGAAATGTTAAGTAGGTTGTTGGTTATGCAGGTTTGGAGTTCAGGAGAGAGATTTGACACAGATTTGGGAAATATTAGCTGATACATGATACCTGAAGACTTTCATATGAAAATAGTGCCTCAGAAGAGTAAAAGACAAGAGGATAGAGGGCAAGAAGCCAGGCAGACTGAAAAGGAGCAACCTGAAGTTGAAGAAACAGGAAAATGTGTGAATAAAGCTTAGAGAAGAGAATGAATGTTTTAAAGAAGGGGGAGAGTGGTCAATAGTAGTAAAGGCTACTGAGAGGTCAAAGAATTTGTGTACTTTAATGATACCACTGAATTTACAATTAGGATATATTCGATGATCTCTGTAAGTGCTGTTTCAGATTAATAGGTTAAGAACCAGCCTACATTAGGTCCCTTCAATTAAGGAACTATATAGTAGGTGGACTACCACCTGCGCTGATGCTGGAGTCCCAGAATCAGATACAATCTGTGCCCTCAAGGTGGCAGACTTGTGGCAGGTGAAAAAGTGAATGGGAGGTAAGGATATGCAGAAAGTAAATGTGGACAAGCTTTTAAATGTTGGCTAAGACAGGGAATCAAGCAAAGCAAGTATTTGAGATGAGAGATTTTAATCTTTTTAAGCTTCTTTTGTTTTTAGGGTTGTGATTGTTTAGTTTTTAGGTTTGAGCAGTCAGGATCACCTCTCATCTTAGTCCAGCCTACACTGGTTCCCTTTAGGCTTATGTTGTTTCTTCTAAATAATATGCAAGGTAATTAGTTTTATTTTTGAATAATTCATAAAGGGTACTCTGATAGCACTGTTACTATTTTATTGATGAGGAAATAGAGGCTTAGGAAAAGTTGCCTAGTGCAACTGGCATCTTGTTGGACTTCTCAGTTCCAAATGGTGAAAGGATGGCATTAGTGAGACTGAAAGGTTTTGGTGCTAGCTTGAGGGGACAGGGTATGGGCCCCCAAGCTGGTTATGTGCTATATATGAGGAGGTGGTTAATTCCCTGATGGCCTCCTTGAGACACAAGTCCAGGCCCTGAAGTGACAGGTAGCCTGAGAGTGGGCAGAACCCTTGTGCCCATACTTTTGCTCTTGGGCTTGGGCCTGCTGTGGAATAGTCTGCTGGAGGCTGATAAGTAAGGGCACAAATTAAAGTTCTAAGAAGCAAGACTGACTGATAAACCAGGGATGTAACTGCTTCCGGGGATGCCCACATCTGGCAAATGTTTTTGACTATTTGTGTGAACAGATGAAGGCAAGCTGTGGGAGGAAATGTGAAAGACACACACCCCCTTCCTCCCTCATTCACTCCCTCCCTCCTTCCTTCCCTCCAGCTTGGGAGACATCTGGGTAGCCAGAGCCCTGATCAGCTCCAGGCCCTGCCTAGAGCCCCCACATGGGAAGTGACCACAGCAGTAAGGCATCCGGTGGCTGCTGGCCCAGACCATGGACCGCCCCCCTGCTCCGCCCCTTGCATCTGCAACCCAGGACTGGAGGAAATTTCCTTTTATGGCTCTAGGCTGTTAGGCTGACCCAGCTCCCATCCAATTGTTTTGTTTGTATACTTCTTTTACTTTATAAAATATATGTCCTTGGGAAAAGAAAAAAAAAAAAAAATACAGGTGTGGTTTTCATTCTAAAACAGCCATTCTCATTTTCTTCCAGGATTGCCAAGTAGGAGAATCTTGTTTTGTGTGGTTATTGGCCTCATCAGTAATCAAAAACATCTCTCCTTTTTATTAGAAACCCTTCTGAAACATCATTTTAATTCCATTCCATTTTTAGATGTTAGTTTTCTTACCAGAGACAAACAGCCTTTTCCCTCTCCCATGAGTTATCGCCTGCCTTCTCCAAAATACCCCTCCCCCCCATTAATATGCACTCAACACCTGCTTAAGCTTACACTCCAACAGGCAAGACAGTCTACTATTCACAGAGTTTTCTAATCAAGTGCAACAAGTGCTATAGTAGGAAGATATACAAAAAGCAGTGGAGTACAAAGGATAACACACATTGCAAAAGAGGTACAGGGGAAATTATAGAAACAGTGCTACCGCCTCATGAAGAGATGAAGATAATGAATCTTACTAGAGTTGTAGGATGTCTTGGTTGGTGTGAAGCTCAGGGGAAGGTCTGAATTGGACAGCTTTTGAGAATTGCTAGCATAAGAATTGAAGCTCTAGTGAGGTAAGCTATCCCAGAGACTACAGTGTGACTAACAGTTTTTTATGACTCAAAGCCTTTGCCTCATCCTGCTTCCAGCTTAATGACCATTGGCCCTTTCTCAAAGGGACGATCATGGCTTCTCCCCCTTGCACTGGGCCTGCCGAGAGGGTCGCTCTGCTGTGGTTGAGATGCTGATCATGCGGGGAGCACGGATCAATGTGATGAACCGTGGGGATGATACCCCCCTGCACTTGGCAGCCAGTCATGGACACCGTGATATTGTACAGAAGGTATGCACAAACCTCTCCATTACCCACATCACGTACATCTTAAGAGGTCAGTCACAGGCACTGTAGTATAAAGAATGCATGCTGTTTTTCCTTGTCCCACGCTGACAACGGTATCTCATTTGGGACTATCTCCTGCTGCTGCTTTTTGGCCCAGCTGTTGCAGTACAAGGCTGACATCAATGCAGTAAATGAGCATGGGAATGTGCCTCTGCACTATGCCTGTTTTTGGGGCCAAGACCAAGTGGCAGAGGTGAGTACTTTGGCCCCAAGTCTGGGGATGGGTGGGAAGCAGTGAACTTTGAACCTTCAAACTGTCCTGTCAGTACTACTATGTAATACTCATGTGTGTTTATGGTTGGTTGTGACTGCCAAGGAGGTAGCAGGGGCCCTCATCATGACCACCTTTTTTTCATTCTAGGACTTGGTGGCTAACGGGGCCCTTGTCAGCATCTGTAACAAGTATGGAGAGATGCCTGTGGACAAAGCCAAGGCACCCCTGAGAGAGCTTCTCCGAGGTATCCCCCATCCCTAGCTTGTGTCTTCTTGTCTTACCCCTTCTCGATTGTCTCCTCCCTCCATACCGTAACTCAGGCTAAGACTGTTTTTCTTCCCCAGAACGAGCAGAGAAGATGGGCCAGAATCTCAACCGTATTCCATACAAGGATACATTCTGGAAGGGGACCACCCGCACTCGGCCCAGTGAGTCATTATGGGAGGAGGGATTGTCACAGAGTATAATCTTGGGCTCCTGGGGCTGGGTTAGGGCCAAATTGGGTACCTGACCTGCCCACACTCTCAGGAAATGGGACCCTGAACAAACACTCCGGCATTGACTTCAAACAGCTCAACTTTTTGGCGAAGCTCAACGAGAATCACTCTGGAGAGGTGACCCCTGCCCTTTTTGCCCCTTCCACCCTAAACTCCCACAAATTACCTACTCTGCACCTGTTTCTAAGTTTTTCTTGCAGTTATCGGGCAAGAATGTGGTGTCTTAAAGCTTTCTAACCGCTACCCTATCCTTCAGCTATGGAAGGGCCGCTGGCAGGGCAATGACATTGTTGTGAAGGTGCTGAAGGTTCGAGACTGGAGTACAAGGAAGAGCAGAGACTTCAATGAGGAGTGCCCCCGGCTCAGGTGGGACAAGGCCTAAACTGAAAGCTGCTGGTTTCAAGGAGCCCTGAATAGCATGGAGAGGGGACTTTTATGCTGGGTCTCAGCCAGGGCCACTCTTTTCCTCTCCCAGGATTTTCTCGCATCCAAATGTGCTTCCAGTGTTAGGTGCCTGCCAGTCTCCACCTGCTCCTCACCCTACTCTCATCACACACTGGATGCCATATGGCTCGCTCTACAATGTACTACATGAAGGCACCAGTGAGTAGGGATGCTGGTCTCATTGGGAAGGGCTGGAGAAGGAATATAGAAGCCTCTCTGAACTGTTCGACTTTCACCTCCTCTTAGATTTCGTCGTGGACCAGAGCCAAGCTGTGAAGTTTGCTTTGGATATGGCAAGAGGCATGGCTTTCCTACATACACTAGAGCCCCTCATCCCACGACATGCACTTAACAGCCGTAGTGTAATGGTGAGACCATAAGTTCATTCCTGGTCTGGGCCCCATATCTAAAGTAGGACTCACCTCCTTCCACATATCTTCTCTCCCTCAGATTGATGAGGACATGACCGCCCGAATCAGCATGGCCGATGTCAAGTTTTCTTTCCAGTGCCCTGGGCGCATGTATGCACCTGCCTGGGTAGCCCCTGAAGGTGGGTGAGGATATCATGGCAGGAGGTAGAGAAAGACGAGCTCAGTAACAGTGGAAGGGGCAGAGAAATAACAGGGTAGGCAGCTAGAACAGACAAACCCTATCTCCCCAGCTCTGCAGAAGAAACCTGAAGACACAAACAGACGATCAGCAGACATGTGGAGTTTTGCAGTGCTTCTGTGGGAACTGGTAACACGAGAGGTACCCTTTGCTGACCTCTCCAACATGGAGATTGGAATGAAGGTAAGTGCAGAACTGTGTACACTTTTACTGGGGGACCAGTGGTGGTGGTAACAATCATTGTAGTGGGCCTATGCTCTTCCCACATTTGTTCAGATACACAGTAATCCTGTGCAAGGGCTGGGGGCTTCTGCCCACGTGATAAGATTCAAATTCCGAGGCTTACTCATTTTTCCTTGTATTTTCAGGTGGCACTGGAAGGCCTTCGACCTACTATTCCACCGGGTATTTCTCCCCATGTGTGTAAGCTCATGAAGATTTGCATGAACGAAGACCCTGCTAAACGACCCAAGTTTGACATGATTGTGCCTATCCTGGAGAAGATGCAGGACAAATAGGACTGGAAGGTCCTTGCCTAAACTTCAGAGGTGTCAAGACATGGTTGGGGGAATGCAACTCCCTATTGCAGCGTGCCTTTGGCTGCTTCCCCTGCCTCCAGTTATGGTACTACCCCAGCTGTGGGGCCCATCCCCTGCCCCCATCCCTGCCACTGTGACCCTGAAAGGGCTTGGCCTCAGAGCTTTGTCACTTGCCACAAGGTGTCTCCCAGCATGGGAGGGATCAGCCCTGCCTGTCACAATAAAGTTTATTATGAAAACAGGCTGGTATGGGGACAGACAAGTACATCTGGGTTGGGTGGCTCAGGTGAAATAGTGCGGCTTCTTCACATTGATGCCATACTCGCTGAGGGCAGGGGTCAAGTCCTCCATGGTTAGAGTGTACTTGCGGTCCTGAGGGAAGAGGGAAGAGCACCAGCTGAGCACAGGAATCCCAGATTCCAGTCCCAAGTGGGTGACTCTGAGTAGGCCTTGTACCTCCCCTAGGATGCAGTTTCCCCAAAGGGACTTCAGGATAAGTAAAACCTGCTGTGGAGGGTACCGATTCACTGAACCTCTCTGTTCACACCTTGCTCTTGCTCCGGGAGCTGCCCGAGGCTGTGCCCTTCATTTTGCAGTGCTGTAGGGCATCATTGGCAATATCTGAGATGAATTTCTGGGCAGCCAGGGAGATAAGCCGAATTCTAGAGAAGAAAAACTGTTATGAGAAGATGGACAACAAACTCTATAAGCACCCAAAGCTCTAACATGCCCTGGGTTTACTCACATGCGTGGGTCTGAGGCTTCAAAGCCAGCACGGTTCAGGTAGTAACCAGTCACTGCATCTGGGATCTAAGAAATCAGACAGCTGTCAGTGTTAGCCCAATTTCCTGCTGGGCTGAGAGTGGGAAGGGGGCAGGGGAAATGGAGCACAGGCCTGTTAATCAGGAAGCTCAGTTTGGGTATGCAGAAGAAATAAGAGCTAGAAGGGGGTGGGGAGGGGGCGCAAATACAAGAAGAAGCTGGAAAACACAAGGACGTGGCAGAAACTTGGCGTGACAGCAGGTCAGTGGGCTCGTTCAGGCGGAAAGCCCACCGTAGGTGTATAATCCTCCAGCTGCATCAAGAAGTCCACCAGAGGCGTGCTGGACACCACGGGCTTCACGTCTCCGTTGGCCGCGCTCGGCAGTACGTAGACCCCGTTAGACATCGCCCCCTCCGGGGGCGCCGCGCCGCCCGCCGACACCGGAGCTGAAGGAGAAGCAGCAAACTGAGACACGGAGGTGGGAGGCGTAGGGCCCCAGCTAGGATGCCCTGAACCCTCTGCCCTCACGCCGCCAGGCCCGGTCAAGGGCGCTTCCCTCACCCGGCCCGGCCCTCACCAGCCCCGCGCCGCTCCGCCGGTTCCCCTGCCCGCGCAGCCACGGGTCCCGTGCCCGCAGTCGCGGCTCCAGCCCCAGGCCCCCCGGCTGTCCCCGCGGGGCTAGCCTTGTTCTCCGCAGCGGTGCTGGCGGGCAGGGCGGCGGGAGCCGAGACCGGAGGCGCCGGGCCCGGGGCCGAGGCGGCGGACGCTGGCGCCGCCTCGGGGTCCGCGCCGGAGCCGGTGCCGCTCATCGGGCTGGTGGGAGAGGCGGCGAACAGAGCCGCTTCCGCTTCCGCTCACGTTACGCACGCCCTGCGGTGACGTTGCACGCTCCGAGTCGCCCCGCCTGTCAGTGTTCACCCTCTCCCGCCTCCTAGCGTCGGTGGGCGGGCTTGATGGAGCCGACTGCGGGGCGGAGACAAAGCCCTGGGAGCCGCGCGGCGGCTGAAGTGCTCGCGGTGGGAGTTGGGCCTTTTGGGGCTCAGTGGCTACGGTTTTGGCAGTCTTCACTTTGCAGTTTCCTTATTCAACCCTTTAAGGGTTGTAGTGGAGTTGGCAAACCCAGCTGCTCATAGAGGAGGGCAGCACATAGTGCTGCTGTAAAGGGGAGGGGGTTATTTGCGTCTGAGGAAACAAGAAACGCAAAATCACAACCAGTGGAAGCGTGAGGTTTTCAGTTCGACGGATATTTATTTAATTCCTATTTGCCAACTTCTGAGATAGGATCTGGGAAAGTTAGTCCTCTGGGCACCAACATGGTCTTGAAAAGGGAGGCAAACAAACTGACAGTTTCAATACTATATGGTCATTACAATTCTAGAGGTAGGCAGGGTGTGCAAGGGAAGATGAGAACTAACATTTACCTAGTTCCACATGCCAGTTACTCTATTAACATTATTCCACTTAATTTTATTCCCTGATTCTGAAAGGCAGGTATTGCTATCCCCACTTAACAAATGAGGAAGCAGTCTTACAGAGATAAACTTAACTAGGGAGATGAAAATAAAATGAGACTTCCAGCTAGCTTGGAAGAAGCATGGTATCATTTACTGAGAAGAAACAACAGATATAATTTGGGGTTGAGACAAAGGGAGATGAAATGTTGAGTATCACACATCTTGCATTTGACCTATCAATCAAAATTGGATAGAAAGTTTGATTTAACCAGATGGTGATGACTAGTGATTTAAGGGGACAATAAGTAAAATGATGAGACCAAAAAAAACAAAGATGGAGCAACAAAGATTGCTAGCATTCCATGAGGAAGCAGAAAACAAGTCTGTGAAGGAAGAAGATAGGGTGATCAAAGAAGTTAATCCTGGAAGCTAAGGAATGAGAGTGAGTGGGCAAATGTGATAGGAAGACCATAAAGCAAAAAAGATCGGGTACAGCTGGTGAGGATCTCCTCACTCTATATTCACATGCTTGTTTGCAAAGTGGAAGAGGTCAGGGAGGGGGTGATAAAAGTGCTGGTTATAGCTGCTTGTTAAGGAACCTGAGGCATGAATAGGGAGATGTGAGTATGACAGAGGAGGGCAGGATTGGGAATTAAGCTCACAGCATTTCAGGGTTAGGGATATGAGCTGACAGCTGCAGTCAGTGGTTGAGGGTTCAGCAGGGCTTCCAACAAGGCAGGACAAGGGACCAAGCCACCAGCTACAGAGCAGAGGACTGGTCAGCTTTCCTGGCAGGAAAGGATCAAGGGTTGAGTAGAGTCTTCAGCAGAGCTGGGAAGTTGGGTGTTCCCCAGCCTGTTACAGGATCCCAGCCAGGGCCAGAGCAGAAACCCTCACCCTCCACCTCTTCATTCAGACAGGACTCATGGCAGCCATAGGTTACCTAGAGAGGAGGTGGGAATCAGATCTGGGCCTGTTGGTACTAGACTAACAGACACCTCTTCACCCCGTATTTGCATTCCAGAGGCTATCCCACTGTATCAGAACTGCCTCCAAATCCATCTTAGCCCTTGCCATATTTGTATGATAACATCAGCAAGCTTCCCTTCCACACTCACATCAAAAAGTCCTGCCCCGCGCTGCTGGTAGAGCCTTGGATTGAGAAAGCCAAGAGGTGGGTGGCCACTGAGAATTCTGTGCTCATTTATCAAGGAAAGGATTCCTCCAAACACTGGAGTAGAGGCCTGCAAGGTGAGGGTACAAGGAGAGGTCAGGATTTCAGAGTGATTAAACTTCTTAGGAGGGAATTTTTGAAAGTACCAGAGGTCTTTGAGTCAGGGGTTCTGGGAGACAAGGTCTTGGGGACAGAGGGTGAGGGTAGTTCCTGAGTGGAGGGTTGGAGCAAGGCTGATTCTCACCGAGGTTCCAGATACCCACGGAATGGGTATACTATTGCTGACCACCCAGTAGCCATCAGAAAGTGCAGCAACATCTGGATATGCACGACCACTGACATTGAAGTAACTGGATGGTGGCAGGTGGGGGCTAGATTTCAGGAACTGGGCTACAGCTTCCTCCTGAAAGGCATTTCTCAGTGAGTACTGGCCTGTAGCCTGCACAGCAGTTTGCTGAACTGAAGATCTCCCAAGCCCCTATCTAGCCACTTGAACATGCACATACCTGGTATGAAGGCCGTGGGAACACATTGCTGAAGCCACCACCACTGATATAGTCAGCTACTTCACTTGTGACTCGGAAAGGGTTCTGGAAGGAAGTGCCTCCCACTGTGGTGACATAGGGGCTAAGAGAGGAGAGAGCATTCAGATAATAGGAGACACAGAGGAACTCCAAGATGTGTGGGGATGGGTGAGGATAGCCTGGATCTTGCTGGAGGGGTGGACACTGTGGGGAGGCATATGCACGCACACAGGATTGACTAAGAGGATTTCAGCCCTCACCATGGCCTGAACTGACTATGCATATTTTTCTACAGAACACCCACCAAATCTGCCACTAAGATGCATAGGGATTGAGGAGGAAGAATACTGGGAGGCTAAAGGCTTAACCTACAGAGAGAAGGGAGTGCAGCAACCAGGGCAGGTAAGGCTGAATGCTGAGCCATAGGAGCGCCTGTAGGCTCAAAGGCAAAGGTTCTAGATTGCAAGGTCACAGGTAAATGGAAGGTTGGGGTGCTTACCTGGAAGCAGGGAAGCTAGGACGGAACTGGTGTCTTCCAGAGACAGACCAACACCCAGCCCCACTGTCGCCTGGGAGAGAGGCAAGTTTGGCATTCATATTAGTTGATCAGAGCTTGGTATGTAGGTTCAGATGCCAGAGAGAAATTTGGGTATCAGCTGTTACTGCAGGAGGTCAGAGTTTAGAGGTCATGTCAGTGGTCCCTATTGAGGCTCTGAGTTCAGATTATGATTCACTGTGGGGTCAAAGCTTCCATGTTGAGTGGGTGGATGGGAGGGCTAAATTTAGGGTAGGAGTTCTAAGTTTAGGATAGGAGGTCACCTGAGGCAAAGAGCAGGGTGAGACCCCGAGCAGCAGCTTTCATGAACTCGGTGTTGACCCGCTGGATGTAGGCACTGCTGAGGGAGTCTTCGTCATCTCCGTAGCTCACAGTATGCACATGTGGCAGGGCTGACTCGTTACTGAGCAGCAGGAGCCACTGCAGGAAGGGTTCCTGTGCCTCATGGCGGCCTAGAATTTTTTTTTTTTTTTTTTTTTGAGAGGTGGGCATACAGGTAGTCATTGGGGGGATTTCAGGATCTCCTCTAACTCATGGCATTCCCTCGAGGGAATAAACAGCCCCTCCAACCCACTTGCCCCCCAGGTAGTCCCCTTGGCAGTACCAGCATTACTGTAGACCCATGTGGAGATGTTGGCACCAGCACTCATCAGGTACTCCACATCTAGACTGGCCTCGATCCCAGCCCGGCCCCGGCCCTGTTTTCCAACCACGTGGGATACTGATGCCTGGTGTACAAACTTGCCACCAAAGAGGTGCATGAACTCTGCCAGATCTGACTCATGGAAGTACTGCTCCAGGAACTATGGAGGGAGTCAGAACAGGGATCATGGGTCAAAGGGTAAGTCCCAAGGCGGTAAAGCATGGAAGTCACTTTGCGGGGAGGCTGTGAGAACCACAGTGCTCTCTCTGCTTGGCTCACCTGGGCACAAGCCTGGCTGTTGGTGGTGGTGCCAGAGCCCACATCTCGTGCTGTCAAGTTGTATCGCTCACGGATGACAGATGGAGTCACTCCCAGGTGCAGGCCAACAGTTCCTGCCACTTGTGGCGCAGGGCGTTGCCTCAGGGACGATGTGGGGGGAAAGCGATGCAGTCCCCCCACTGTGGAGAGGGATCATAGTTGAGGAGGAGCTCTTTTTTTTTTTTTTTTTTTGTGGGTACCGGGGGGTCGACCTCAGGACCTCGCGCGCCAGCAGGCGCCCGTGCCGCTGAGCGATATCACCGGCCCCTTTTATGTATGTGGGTTACGGGAGTCGAACTCGGGCCCTCGCGTTTGCAAGGCAGGTGCTTAAACCGCTGAGCCATCTCACCGGCCCTGAGGAGGAGCTCTTAAAGACTTCAATTCCAGCTTTACCACTAACTGCACCCTACAGCCCCCTCTGGCATCTACACTTCTTCACTCCCTGGGTGTGCCTTCCCCAACCCCCACCAACCCCACTGGGTTTACCAAAGTCCACATGAGGTGCTAAGGCCTGAGGGAGCTGGTAGGGATGTAGGGACCTTATAGCATGGGTCTCTTCAGGTCCCCCCACATAGCGATGAAACTCAGCCCCAGGGAGCAGCATCTCTGCCTGCCTGAAAGAGATCATAAAACAGAGGTCAGAAAGCATGGAATGGAGCAGAGGCTGCCATCAGAAAAGCACAGGTCAGTTAGTGATCATCTTCTCATGCATTAACTACCACCCGTAAGCTCTCAGCAAACTTTCAACTCCCTCCCGTGGGGGTGACTAGTCTCCTGAAGGGACGATTGGTGTCCTCCACAGGGCAATCATTCCCTCTCACCGGACGCTCAGCCTGCAAGTCAGAAAGTCCTGTGTGGTGACTGAATGGCAGTTCTGGGCTCCAGCTGCCAACAGCCATTTTTGGACCATGCGGAGGGTCAGTGGTGATGGCCGGATCAGCTCAGCCACATCTTCTAGGGCCAGGTATTTTCCTGCAGGGATTCAGAAGAGGATTTTGCCTTCATTCATTGCTTTCTCAGGTTACCTCTTTGGACCCTGATTAGGAGACAGCAGGACTTCTCAGGGAGGACTGTCCAGGTTCTGGGTATGTTTGGGGGCCAGGGGAAAAAACGGTTAGAGAAACTTTAAATTCCATGGCCAAGAAATATGAATTTACCCTAAAGGCCAGTAGGTTGCAAGTGCTGTGCCTCAGCAAGCATTGCCATGATCATGAAAAACAAATGAAGTTAATACATTTACATTTTCCACTTGAAGTTTATCACCAATAAAAGTTTTCAAAACTTTTGGAACCAATTATATGATAACACCTAGTTTAACTCAGATCTTCATACTTGTTGATTTTAAGCTTAACATGATGGTGAGTCATTGTTTCCTGTATGGAGCCATACACACTAATATTAGTACTCTTAGGTGATCTGAAACCCCCCCACACACACACCTCCACCCTTCACACACACACATATCCTCTGGCTGCCATGGAGGTTTTACCTAGGGAAAGGATTCAATCCAGCTTGGCCATTGGAGAGACTGTTTTGGAGTAGAGTAGGGAGTAGAGTGAAGAGTGGGGTGAAGCGGGGAGACTGCAGATGAGTCAACGGGGCTGAGCAGTAGTACAGGAGAGAGAATAAACAACTGAGCTAGTGGCGACAAGGGTTGGCCAGAAGTGGACTACTCCAACGGCAATTTAGGAGTTGGAATTCCTAAATAGAGGGGGAAATAAGTATAGAATTGGGGTGGGGGACAAATTTGAGCTGATGAGCACTTATATGTATTAGCTGCTATATTTCCTCATTTGTGTGGTTGCTGCTTAACAGTAGTGAGAAATCAAATCTAGAGTTGTCATAAAGACTGCTCTTAACCACATTTACTCTTTGGTTTTTAAACTGAGGAACACAGATGGAAGTTTTGTAGGGGTGGGGGTGGGGAAAGAGTGAGTTAATTTTGGATAGTTAAGTTCCAGTTCACTGTCGTTGTGCACATGTACTAACTACCCATGAAGAATGTAATCATTATATATTCCAAACATGTACCAATAAAATTTTTAAAAGAAATTCCTCAGTGTTGGCCACTGCCTTTCATTTGCCTTATATCACCCCCTTGCCAGGTACCAGGAGCATGACCCGAAATCATCTACACCACCCCATGCCCAGCCCCGCTCTGTCCCTCCACTGCATCCCACTTCCTGCCCTCAGTCCCAACAGGCACCGTAGTGAGGAGAGCCAGGATCCGACACAGCCCGCACCAGCTCTGAGAGTCTCTTCAGGTTCTGCTGTCTCAGGGCAAAGGTGAGACTCAGCTCTTCCTCAGGGTCCACACGGCCCAGGGACGCCCAGCCAGGGGGCAGCCTGCAGGGTCAGGGGTCAGGAACATGGCCATGGTTAGGTATGGATGGGAAATGGGTCATGGATTACGAACTGGGACTTTGGGTAGGATCCCAGAAGTGGATGTGGATCCCAGGAGGTGAATGACAGGGGACTAAGCCTGGAACTTCCATGGAGTGGGTACCAGGAGCTGGTACAAGAGTGAGGGAAGCCAGGACCAGGACAGTGGGTGCAGAACAGAGCAAGGGGAAAGTGGTGGTCAGTGCTAAGTAACTCACGTCCGCTGCTGGTCAGGCTCCGGGCTGTAACTGCATTTGCTGGTGATGATGAGGGCAAGAAGCCCTAGGAGGCTGCAGAGATGGCAGGTGGGTTTTATCGGGGAGTTAATTGTCATGTTCCTACCCTCCCATATGCACTCCCTCCAATGTGATCCCCTTCACCCGGGCCCCCTTGGTTTCTCACCAGTCTCCTAGTCTCATTCCGCCTTTCTGCTGATCTGGTGTCACATGACAGATCACATGAGCCACCTTCCACCACCACCACCACCTCCCTGCATAGTAACTGGTGACGATATTGGCTCCTCCCACTCAAATATGTGGTCCTGAATACTGGGAAAGAGTGGGGCTGGGGCTGCCATAGGATTTCCCCCTCACTACCTAGCTAAGCATTGATTAATCTTCAGATTCCCCACCTGCTGTGAGCACCTCCACCCCACCCCCGTATCAGGAAAATAATCTCTCAGAGCCTAGATTTCGTTTATAATATGGAGACTGTTACATAAAAGTGGTCTGCTTCATACAGTTGCAGCAACAATTTATACTGAAATAAAGCAAGCAAATCACCCAGCAGAGCGCCTGACATGGCAGACTCAACACAAATGTGAGCTTTTTGGAATGTGGCTATTTAAGCAAAAAAAAAAAAAAAAAAAAAAAAAAAAAAAAATTCACTTGGCTTCTTTTTTTTTTTAATATGCAGGTACTGGGGAGTCAAACTCAGGACCTCATGCTTGCCAGGCAGGCACTTATGCCACTGAGCTATATCGCTGGCCCTCACTTAGCTTCTCTTGTATGCACCCTCATCTTTTTTCAGACAACAGGCTTATAGCCCTACCTCCCCCACTCACCCACCCAATGCCTCTGAGTCTTGCTACAGCCAAGTCCCTGCTGGTCTCTTGCTCATATTAAAGGAAAGATTGGCCAAAGAGAGGGGATCTCAGCCTCAGAGTAGGTTCCTGAGACCCTAGTGCTATCCCCACCTATATGACTACATTCCCCACCCCTGTGTCTCTTGAGGTGTCCACAATAATGTGCCAGATGCCTTCCAGCCATTCCCACAGAACAGAGCCAGAGGCTGGATACAAACTGCAGTTTATTAAGGCTCCAGAGTGAGAATTGGCACTTGTTCTGGGCAGGGGCAGGGATGTCAGTGGAACCCAAAGGAGCTGGGCCCAAACAGTTTGGAGGTACCTCCCTCATTCCCCTACCCCCCAATAAATAAAGTCTCTGCTCCATCTCAGGTTGCTGGTGCAGGCAGGAAGTCCTCACTGAGAACCCAGAGCTACTGCCTCCTTCATATTTCTCCCCACACTGGACCTGGCCACAGGTCAGTGACCAACAGACCCTCTGGTCCCAGTGCTCTGAGGGGTTGAGGTGAAATGTGGGACCTGCCCCCACTGGAGGAGTTTGGGGTGGAGAGTTGGGACTTGGTGGTGGCCTCCCCATGGCCAGTCATGGTCTGAGGCTGCCCAGGGCAGGCTCAGAGTGGGGCCTGCATTGGGGACACTGTGTGCATCCCAGGTCGGGGCAAAGCCTGGGCCACAGCTAGATGTGCAGCTCTGTGTCATCAGGAGGCTCCAGGACAGACTCTGTGCTGAGGGCCGAGGCTGAGGGGCCCTGGGCCACCCCAAATGGCGAGACAACGGGTGAGCGAGCAGCCAAAGGAGACAGTGAGGGTGAGAAGCTGGGGGACATGGCAGCAGAGGACAGGGAGCCTTCATGGCTGATGGGGGAGCGGTGAGAGGTCGGTGGGAAGATGGCCCGTGTGGCAGCTGTGCTTGCAGGCTTGGGGGGCACAGACTTGGCTCCTGGGTGGGCCACAGCAGTGATGAGGGGTGGTGGGTCGATACGAGGAGCTGGCGGACATGGTCGAGCTTCATCCTTGAGTCGAGCGATCTCTGTGAAGACACTGGCCAGTGGTTGGAACTGAGGGCACCAGCTCAGCAGGTAGTCCCAGTTATAGCTGCCACGGAGCTCCTCCTCACCAGCCACAATGGCCGTCAGCGCACCTGCCACACACGGCTTGCCATCTGCTGGGAAGCCATAGTCCCCAGTGGGTGCGGGGCTTAGGCCACAGCCCCCCACAAAGGCTGTGGCAGTGGCTGGGGGTCCCTCCTCTCGGTACAGAGTGGTTCCTGCACCTGGCAGCAGCAGCCCTGCCTTTCGGCCCTTATACCATGTGTCAGGGGCAGGTGGCTCACAGGATGTGTCACTCAGTCCATCTGCATCCTGCTGGATGCCTGAGTCAGGGCCACGGGCTGCCAGGGAGGAGGCCACACTGGCCACACGGGGGAACTCGTTGATCATGCGAATCTCATCATCCTCGGCAGCCTCTGCTGAGCCTCGGCCACTTGAGTGTGATGGGTCTAGGGAGCCACCACGGGGGTAGGGTCCTCCAGCTCCCGGCCCACCATAGCTGGGGAGAGTCTGGTGATACAAATGCTCTGAAGGTGGTGGACTGGGTGGCTCCCGGCCCAGTTTCTGCAGGGAGCCACTGGCTAGGGATGCTGCCTGTGACATTGGGCCAGGGGCTGCCTCAGCCTTGCGGTTACGAGCTCGAACCAGCCCTAGGACCAGGGCTGCTAGTGCAAGCACCACTACAACTCCCAAGGAGGCTGCCACAGCCCCCACCAACAGCAGGTTGAGGTCAGGTGCCAGGCCCAGTGCAGTATGGGTGATATCCACAGTCACAGGCACTGTGGCACTCCGAGAACCAGGCAGAGGTCCCCGAGCTACTACGTCCAACCTCAGCTCCCGTGGTGCCTCACGCCGGGTCCGGCCCCCACCCTCAGAAGTGGCTGTTTTGCTGCCTGGTGCCCGACTGTCCACCCGAAGGTATAGGACACCTGTAGTCTGGTTGATACCAAAATAAGGGGAAGATGTGGCAAGGGAATAGAGCACCAGGCCATCGGCACCTCCATCCTCATCTGTGGCCTGCACATGACCCAGGCTGTGGCCACGCTGGGCACCTTCTGGCACTTGGAAATGGAAAGCTGGAGCCAGGAACACAGGGTCATACTCATCCTCTCCAGTCACCAGGACTGACACAGTGACAGAGGCTGAGAGATTCCCAGCATCAACAGCACCCACCAGCAGCCGGAAGCTTCCTGTGTGCTCATAGTCGAAAGGCACTCGTGCCCGCAACTCCCCTGTTGAGCTGTTCAATGCAAATGCCTCACGACCCTCAGGCCCTGGCCCAGCCTCCAACAGGCTGTAGCGGAGCTTCCCAAAAGCCCCAGCATCCCCATCAATTGCATGCAGAGTGGTCACAAGAGTCCCTGGAGGCTGGTTCTCTACCAGGCTGGTACTGAGTAAGTTCAGTGGGAAGGCTGGACCATGGTCATTCACATCCTGGACCTCAACTGTCACTGGAGCCAAAGCAAAATGTGTCCCAGCAGGGTCAGCAGCCTGCACTACAAGCTGGTGTCGAGCTTGGGTCTCACAGTCCAGGGGGTGGGCCAGTCGCAAGGCGCCTGAGCTCTCATCTAGCTCAAAGAGCCCCAAAGGATCACCTGAGCTAAGGGTGAAATGCACAAGGCCATGAGGGCCAGGGTCAGCATCAGAGGCCTCCACGTGCAGCAGCTCAGCTCCAACTGGCATGTCCTCGGGTACTGTCACACGGTAGGATGCTTGGGTAAAGACAGGTGGGTTGTCATTGACATCTAGTACAATGACAGTGACTGGCACAGCTGAACTGCGGGGTGGCTGGCCCCGGTCAGCTGCAACCACAGTTAGATTATATTGCATCAGGCTTTCAAAGTCTAGAGGCTCAAGCAACAACAGGCAGCCCAGTGCCTGGGGACCTGGTCCAACACCTTCTCCAGCCTCAGCCAGCCGGGGTTCTAGCTGGAAGACCCGGCCGCGGTTGCCACTGATGATGCTGTAGTCCACAGTGGCATGGGTGCGGCTTCCATCAGCATCGGTGGCTTCCAGGGTGAGCAGGGTGGAACCAGGGGGCAGATCTTCACTCACAGCCACCCGGTAGTGTGGCAATGTGAAGCTTGGGGTGTGGTCATTCTGGTCCTGCAGCTGCACGTGCACTGTGGCCCGTGCTGCCCGGCCTGGAGCCCCATGGTCCCGTGCTTCCAGCACCACATCCACCACTCCTGGCCCCTCATGGCCAAAGGCCACTGTTCCCATGGTTGTGAACAAAGTTCCTGAGATGAGAAGGGAAGACAAAGAAATCCACATTCAGAAGTGGCTGTGTGTCAGTAGAAGAGGGAAGTCATACTCTGGGGAATGGCCCATGTGCTGGGAGGGTAAGGAATGACCTCAAGGATTCAAGTTCAGGAAACAGCTTCTACACATGCAGTCAGAAAAGGATCTATCATATTAAAGACAAGAGGAAAACGTCCTCCCTGGGTTAGAGATCCAGGAGTCAAAATTTTGGGTTACCAATTCTAGGAATTAGGTCCAAATATGGCCCAACATGGTCAAAGATAAAAGGGGTCAGATTCTCGGGAAGACCTACCATTGTTGGGGTCAACACTGAAGCCCTCAGCAGGTGAAGCTAGGTGGTAGGAGATGTGACCGTTGGCACCTGAGTCCCGGTCAGTGGCAGAAACAGAGAGAATGGCACTGCCTGGGGGTGTGTGTTCAAGCAGCATTACCTGAGGTGTGAGGAAAAGTGTCCATGGTCAGGCTTCCCAGCTACCCTGCTACTCTCTCTACCTGTGTGCTGGAGCTTGTCCCCATGAGCCCTGCTTGGTACCCATTTCAGCATAGAGCCCATTCTCTTTTGTATTCTGTTTAAATGAGAACCACCCACCTTCTTCCCTTTCTGGCCAAAAGATGAAGCACCTGGAAGGCCAGTCTGAGACGGGACACTCTTTTGTCCAGATCAACTCTTAACATCCAGTCTACCCCAGCCACTCTGGCTCTGTCACATCCGTCTAACAGTACAACCCAGAGCCCAGATGTGGGGACATCCAGGGGAGCTGGTACCTGGTAGAGGCTCTGTGAGAAGGTAGGTGTATTGTCATTGACATCCTCCACAAGCACCGTGAGGTTGGCACGGCCCTCATGAGGTCCATCATGTGCCAGCAGCTGCAGGTGGTAGTGATCACACTGCTCGAAGTCCAGGGGGCCCATGAGGGAGACACGGCCTCCATAACGGCCAATACTAAAGGGATCCTGGGGCCCAGATGGGCTCAGCACATACCACAGCACTGGTCCGGAGTCCACATCATTCCCTGTTACCTGCGCAATCTCTGAGCCCAATAGTGCATCTGCAATACACAAGACAAGTGTGTTTGGCAGGGTTCCAGGCATCCCTGGAGCTCCAGGGTGGGTAACAGTGCCTCTCTGCCACCTTTGATACCTGAATTTTACCCAGCCCTCACCTTCTGACACTCGGAGCTCCCAGGGCTGGGGGATGGTGGGACGATTGTCATTGGTATCAATGACCATCACTGTCAGGGTAGCTGAGCCCACCAGGGCTGGGCTTCCTCTGTCTGTGGCCATCAGCACAAGCCTGGACATAAGAGCACAATCAGGAGGCAGGACCTGGAGATAAGAGGAAACCCTGGGAGGGCTAGGAGGAGTCAGGATAGAGTTGGGCTTTAGGGGAGTTCAGGGTGTGGCATCTCCTGGCTGAGGGAGATGCAATGCAGGGCTTGAAAATAAACAGACCAGGATGGGGTCTTGGGTTCATGGGGACCAGGTCTCACCGTGTTTCAGCCCAGATCTCACGATCTAGGATGGCTGTGGTAGTGATAGTGCCCGTGGCTGGGTCTACATGGAATAAGCCCCATGCTAGCTGAGATGCAGCCAGACTATAGGATATCTGTCCTCCAGAACCTTGATCCAGGTCATCTGCCTCCACCTGGTGAGTGTAGGAGGTTGCTTGTACCGGAGTGACCACAAACAAATCTGACAGCCCTTGTCCCCCTCTTCCCATCATGCCCCACACCTGCAGCAAGGGTCCCTCCAATGGCCGAGACTCTGGTAGGAAAGCCACATAGTGGGGCTGCAGGAAACGGGGAGCATTGTCATTGGTATCTTGCAGGGTCAGGGTCAGCACAGAGAAGGCAAAGGCTCCTCCACTCTCTGCCTGCAGCACCAGTCGTAGCCGGGGGCTTGTCTCAAAGTCCAGGCCCTCTGCTGAACGAACTGTGATGGCTCCTGTGGGGAAGCAGAGTGCATCAGTGACAGCCCTCCTCCTTGCCCTGAAGCCTTCCACTCTGAGGCGCCTTACTCAAAGGCAACTCTTCTCCCATCAACACTTCCCCTGGCCTGAAGAACCTGCTTCCTCAGAAGCCCACGCCCTCATAGAGCCCCTGCCCCCATTCTTTACCTGTACTAGGCTGGATGGAGAATATCCCTTTCTCATTCCCACTCAGAATGCTGTAGGTGATTGGTCCATTTGAGCCCCCAGCATGAACAGCTTTGGGGGAGGTGACAGGAGTCCCTGTAGAGAGGAAGATACTTGGATTGTGAGCACTACAGGAGTTTGGGGAACACTTACAATAAGTAACCCCAGCCTATCCAGGGATATAAATCTGGGACACACAGCTAGGGACCCACCTGGGGGTGCATTCTCACGAAGCACAGCCTCACTACTAGCCCGAGGAAAGCGGGGTCCATGCTCAGACTCCCCTTGAAGACCAACAATGACCACACCAGTGGCAGAGCGAGCTGGACGGCCAAGGTCAGTAGCCACAATGAAGAGGACACGATCCCGGGGGCCTAGAGTTACCAGAGAACGGGCCACACGGATTTCACCAGTGTAAGAGTCCACAGTGGTGCCAGGAGGTGGTGTGCCTGCCAGTCGGTACAGAATGGAGGCATTGGCACCAGCATCACGATCTTCAGCTCGCAGTGTGGCCAGAGCCAGAGTTGGGGTGCTAAGGCTGGGGCCTGGGCGGGGTAGGCGCAGGCGTAGAGGACTGGTGGGGAAAGTGGGTGCATGGTCATTGACATCACGCACTGTGATGGTAACAGGCACTGTGGTGCTCAAGGGTCCAGCAGCTGCACCATCCACCGCACTCACAGAAAAGGCATAGCTAGAACAGTGTTCTCTATCCAGTGCGGTAGCTGTGCGCAGCTCTCCAGAGGTAGGCTCCAGCAGGAAGGCTCCTGCTGTACCTGCACCCAGATAGTAGGTCACATGGCCATTGGCCCCAGCATCAGGGTCGTGAGCCTGCAGCTGCATTAGCAGAGTCCCTGCAGGTGCATCCTCGGGCACGTCAACTGAATAGGCCGGTACAGGAAAGGCTGGGGCATGGTCATTGGCATCCAGAACTGTCACTGTCACAAGTAGAGTGGCACTGAGAGCTGGCTGCCCTCCATCCCGAGCCTCTATCCGCAGCTGGAATGCTGGCTCCACTTCTCGGTCTAGTGGCCTCACGGTGCCGAACTCCCCAGAGTCAAGATCTAGGACAAATGCTCCTGATGGGTCCCCATCTGCAGAGAAGGGTAGGTGCGCATAAACACATGTCAGCCCATGAGGATCAGGGTGACTTATAGGCAACAGTAGAGAAAGAATGTAAGGGGGCTGGGAGAAAGGTAAAGGAAGAGAGAAACAGAGAAAAAGAAAAACTGAGAAACAAAGGAGGTTTTTAAAAAAGATACTATAGGGGCCAGTGAGATAGCTCAGTGGCATAAGCACCTGCCTGGCAAGTGCGAGGTCCTGAGTTCGACTCCTGGTACCCACATACGAAAAAAAGGCCAGTGATATCGCTCAGTGGCACGGGCGCCTGCTGGTGCGCGAGGTCCTGAGTTCAACCCCCGGTACCCACAAAAAAAAAAAAAAAAAAAAGATACTATAAAGCAACCATTATTACTTGGTCTGGGGATACCTAGAAGTCCCCTGAGACCCTGTCATATATACATGATCAAACTATTTTCACAGACATTATATGCTTTTTTTTCATTCTTATTATCTCACAAATATACAGTGGAGTTTGCAATGCTACATGACGTGATGACATCATATGTGTGCTTATGTATTTTTATTTTCTAGAATATTCTTGGTAGAAAGTTTACAGCATGAATATGTGTATTTTCAGAGAGTGTACCGGCTATCTCCAGTTATACCTACAGTCTCTGTAACATCAATACTGCCCAACAAATTGTTATTTGAAATCCTAACAGTTCCTTGTGCCTACGCAAAGTACAGCAAACAGTATACTTCAGCGGCTTGTTTCTCCATGATATTTGAAATTTTTCTAAGTTTTAATATGTAACACTGTATATTGATATAATCCATATAAAAACTCTCTAGAGTTCTTAAAAAAAAAGAATATAAAGGGTTTGGGGGCCAAAATGTTTGAGAACCACTGCTTTACATGGAGGAACAAATAGCAAGATAAAAACAGAAGCACAAAAAGAGATAGTTAGATACACTGATATATGGGAAAAAAAGGGTGGAAGACATAAAAAGAGGAGAGACCAAGACACATTGACTAAAACTGACAGCAGCAAAAAAGGAGCAAGAAACAGGCAGGTGGATGTGGGGATAGTGGGAAAGGGACAGTTCTCACCCATGATGCGGTACTGTAGCTGCCCATTGGCTCCCACATCTGGGTCAGAGGCCCGAAGTGTGGTAAGGGTCTGGGGGTCCTGGCCCTCAGGCACTTCTAGGGAGAGGTGGGCATTCCCAAAGGTTGGAGCATGATCATTTTCATCCTCTACAGCCACTCGCACTGTGACATGAGTTAACAAGGGGGGTGAGCCCCTGTCCCGGGCATATACTGTGGGAAAGCAAAACCAAAGAGATCTCGTTTGCCTCCACCCGACAAGAAAACTACACCACACCATACAGTGTTCATACATGTTCTCCACGTACACACATAAGCCAGAAAATATCTATCTATCCACACATCCCAGGTACGCACATATATTTACATAACAACATGTGTCAAAAGATGCCATGCTTGGTATATACAGGATGTATCTTGGATTAGTGGTAGTGTGGCAGAAAAGACACTAAATGAGGTACCAAAAGGTCTGGGCTCAAGGCCCAGCCCTGCCACTTCCAAACTGTACTAGCTTTAGCAAGCCACTCAGCCTCTCTGGTACTCATCAATATGCTCCTCTATTAAATGGCTACAGTATAATCTAAACTAGGCCTAGAAAGCATAACTGTGACAATATACAAAAAATTGAGAATTCGTGTGCTCAGTGATGACAGCCTAGAAGTCAGTACATTCTGCCTAACTCTTGAAGGCCCAGAAATACAAGATGTGCTATACAAGGCAGAAACTTCTAAAAGATAGTACTTTGGGGTTTCCGCGTACGTTTACAACATCGGTGGCTTTTGGGGTCTTGACAATACCTGTCAGGTTGATCTCCTCCTGCTCCTCACGATCCAGGGCCTGAAGGGTAGTGAGAACTCCCGTGTTTGGGTCCAGAGAGAAATTCTCACCAGAGACGCCTCCATAAGTCACTTGCCCATTGGGCCCTGAAGAGGGACAGCATGGAGGGTGACCACAGGGCAAACAGACGCTTCATTCCCCCAGTCCATCCCTCTTATAATTCATCCCCCCAGGTCTTACCCAGGTCCGGATCGGTTGCTCTCAAAGTGAGCAGAGATGTGCCAGGAGGGCTGTTCTCCCGCAAGAGGACGCTGTACTCCTGCTGCTGGAAAGTGGGTGCCTCGTCGTTGACGTCAACGACACTGACGGTCAGGAGCTGAGTGGACGACCGCGGAGGGGAGCCATGGTCTGAGGCCACCACGGTCAGGACGTGCTCAGCTCGCTGTTCCCGGTCGAGGGGCCGCACCACGGACAGTGCTCCTAGGGGAGCAGTACGGAAGGTTGGTAGAGACCTCAAGGCTCCCTCCACATCGGCACCCTCCTCGACCTCACCCGCAAGCCCAACTCTCACCAGTGCTTGAGTGAAGCCGGAAATGGCCGTCCCCGCCAGTCGCCAGGCGATAGGACACGCGTGCGGCCTCCCCCAGGTCTGGATCCCTTGCTACCAGGTGCAGTGCTACGGGTCCAGGCGGCTGATCCTCCGGGAGACGCACGCGTGAGGGGGAGGTAAAGACTGGCGAGTTGTCGTTTTCATCTGTGACGAAGACGCGCACGGAGACGCGTGCTGCTCGGCGGCGGCTGGCGTTGGCTGGCCGGTCGGTGGCCTCCACGAGCAGCAGCAGTGCAGGTGTTGTCTCCCGGTCCAGGCCGCGCGGCGCGCTGAGCGCCCCGGTGCGCGCGTCCAGGCGAAGAGCAGGCACCGGCGGCTCCTGGCGCAGCAGGCGGTAGCGCACGTCGCTGTTGGGGCCCGGGCCGTCGGCGTCCGAGGCGCGAAAGGTGTACAGAGCTGCGCCGGGCTCTGGGTTCTCGGGCAGGGCCAGCGCCAGCGGGTCGCGCGCGAAGGTGGGCGCGTGCTCGTTCTCGTCCTGCACGCGCACTTGCACGCGCAAGAGTCGCGCGCCCGCGCCTCCGGGGCCCTCGGCGCGCACTGTGAGCGCGCGCCAAGCAGGCCCGGCCTCGAAGTCCAAAGGCCGTGCCAGGTACAGGCGTCCCGTGGCAGCGTCGAGAGCGAAGGTGCCCTCAGGATCAGCGCCACCAACCAGTGTGTAGGTGAGGGGGCCCCCAGCCGCCGGCTCCGGAGGCGCCACCGAGCCCAACAAGGATCCAGGCCGAAGCCCTTCAGCTGCGGTTACAGTCAGGACCACCGGCACTGGTGCCGCCGGGTCGGGCTCTGAGAGATCCGGCGGAGGCTCTGCCACGCGAGTCGAGGGAAGCACCTGTGGTGGATCCGGGAGGGTAGGATCAGGAAGACCCAGCTAAAAGCGGGTTAGGGCTGGCTCTCGGGGTAGCAGAGAAAGATGGTCAAAGTAGCCTGATAAGAGGGCCTAGGGACCCCAAGACGCTGGAGCTACTAGCGGGTGGCATACTGTAGCAGCCAAAGGGAAGCGGGCAGGTTGTAGGAAGGGCAGCCATACCTGAACCAGAAGCTGGAGGCTGGCACTCCGAGGAGGGCTGCCTTGGTCGTGAGCACTCAGTGTTAGCACGTAGTGGGGCCGCTCTGCTCGGATCAGGGATGCTGCAGTGAGCAGCTCCCCTGAGTGAGGATGCAGGGAGAAGAGCTCTGAGCCAGGACCTGGGGACAACCATAGGAAGGATGAGGGTTTGGGACTCTGAGCGGGGCAGGCCACAAGAACATGCCATCGGGCCGGTGAGACGGCTCAGCGGCTTAAGCGCCTGCCTTGCAAGCGCGAAGGCCCGAGTTCGACTCCCGGATCCCACATACGAAAAAGGGGCCGGTGATATCGCTCAGCGGCACGGGTGCCTGTTGGCACGCGAGGTCCTGAGGTCGTCCCCCCGGTACCCACAAAAAAAAAAAAAAAAAAAAGAACATGCCATCACCCCATACCTGTTAGTGTGTACAGGATGGTCCCATTTTCCCCCTCATCTGGATCCTTGGCCTGCAAAGTTGTTACCAGTGTTCCTGGAGGTACACGGTCTGGTACCTGTGGGGACAAAACTCACCTACAGTTGTCTCCTTCCTGTTTTTAGAACTCAGAATAGAGTTCCTCTCACCTGTGTGTAGGCAGAGTCCCTTTTCTGCTCTCCCACCTGTACCAGCAGGCAGTCTCTTTTACCTATACCTACACTTCTATGGGGAGATCCCCACTCCCTCTCACGCTTCTTTAGGTAGGGTCCTGCAAGTTCACATACCTGAATAGGGAGGCCCCCACCAGCAGCCCCTGTCGCCTGCAAGAAGGTGGGGCTGTTGTCATTGAGGTCGAGCACTGCAATGTGTACGGTGCCTGTGGTGCTGCGGGGTGGGCTCCCACCATCCTGCACCTGCACCAGGAGCTGGAAGCTGCTCTGCTGCTCTCGGTCCAGGGTTTGGAGTGTGGTCACTTCTCCTGGGAGTGCAGGATGGAAATCATGTATGGGATATTTAGAGATTCAGAGCCTGAGAACTACAGGTAAGAAGCTTGGGTTGAGGAATGTGGGAAGGAATCCCAGGGGTAAATGCCAGGTTTGGTCCTGGTTCAAATAGTCAAGATCTGGGCTGGGAGCTGGGGATTCTACCTGGGTGTCTGCCAGTGTGGGAATGAGGTTTTAGGGTCTCAAAATTTGGGTATCCGTGCTTACCAGTCTGGGGGTGGATGCGGAAGGCCTTACTATCCTCTGACAGCTGTCGCAGGCTGTAGGTTAGACGTCCATTAGGTCCAGAGTCTCGGTCAGTGGCAAAGACCCGGCCCGCACTGGTACCTGGGGGCTGGTTCTCAGCCACAGCTAAGAAGGTAGGCTCTTCAGACAAGCGGGGACTGTGGTCATTCTGGTTGAGGATGCTGACCTTCACGGTGGCTGTGCTTGTCTGTTGCCCCAACTCAGCTTTGGACCCAGATACTGCCATTATCTTCAGAACATATAACTCCTGGGACTCACGGTCCAATGGTGCCCGAACCCACAGCCACCCACTCTGTGGCTCCAGGCCAAAGGGGCTACTTGCTCCATCTGCTGCAAGGTGATAGGTGACAGGGCTCCCATCTGGTGCCTGAGCTTGCAGTTGCAAGACCTGAGTTCCAGGGGTGGTGCCTGAGGGCAGGTCCACACGGTAGGTAGGACTATCAAATCGGGGAGCCAGCCCACGGGTCCCCAAGTCCTGTAATACCACCCGAAGTCGAAAGTGGCTGGTACGTGGTGGGGAGCCCCCATCCCGGGCCTCCAGCTCCAGCTCATGGGCTGCCCCCTCTAGGGGTCCTAGAGGTCGCATAAGTCGTACATGGCCTGTGGAAGGGTCCACAGTGAAGGCCCCATCACCTCCAGCAAGCAGGGTAAAGGTGACTCGACTGTTAACACCTGAGTCAGGATCCAGAGCCCGTAGAGTATAAATTGGTGTCCCTGGGGCAGTGTTTGGTGGCAGCAGTACTGTGTCTTCAGGTGCAGGGAAGGCAGGGGAGTTGTCATTCACATCATCCAGCAGCACACGCACACGGGCTACAGCGAAAGCTGGAGGCACTCCACTGCCTGCTCGTACCTCCAGTTCCAGCACAGGTCCCAGAAGCTCCCGGTCCAGAGGGCGAAGTGTTTGTAACAACCCTGAGGCCGAATCCAGGGAGAAGAGTCCCCGAGGATCCCCACCTGATAGGGCGAGAGTCACAGGCCCCAAGCGACCTGGAGAGGAGGAAAGAAGGTCAGGAAAGAGGGAAGAGAGCAACTACTGAGTCGGGGTATAGACTCTGATCCCAAGAAGGCCTGGGTGGTACCCACATCTGTGCTTTTCAAAGTATTAGGAAGACGTGTGATGGTGCAGAGCAGTTGGCTGGCACTAGGGTGGTATCCATATGCCACAGTGTTTTGTATTGTGGTTTTCTATGGTGTGATACTCTAAGGCACCTTGAGATGGTGCTGAAGGGCTGTATTGGGATATGTGAGTGTGGCACCTAGTTATAATACAAAATGATACCTGGTGGGTTGTGTGCCTGGACCATGCCCACATTGGTGCCTGGTGCTGCATCCTCTGGCACAGAAAAAACATACTGTAGTTGCTCAAATATAGGTGGTGTGGGAGTTCCGGGCACAATGCTGATGTTGACGCGGGCACTGGGTTCTGCCTTCAGCCCACCTCCGTCCTGAGCCCCAATCTCCAGCTGCACCACAGAATTAGCCCGTCTGGCCAAGGGCCAGGATACCGTCAATAGCCCTGGAGAAAGCATAGGGATAGAGACATATAAAGGAAAGAACAGAAAAGGGTTATACAAGGTGGAGGCAATGCATCATTTGGGCAGGTGGGGAGAGGGGCCTGGGGGAAGGACCTGGTATAGGAGGATCCTTACCTGAGTGCTCATCCAAGGCAAAAAGTGGGGGGCTGTTGCCAGCCAGGATTTGGTAGGAGAGTCGCCCATGGGGTCCTTGGTCAGGATCATGGGCACGTACCCTCAGCACAGCTGTGCCTGGTGTACTCTGGGCACTCAGACTGGCAGCATACTCCCGTGGATAAAACTGAGGTGGGTTGTCATTCTCATCTGACACGAACACCTTTACATATACCATAGACTTGAGGCCTCCCTGGTGGGACATGCAGCATAGGTCAGGTTGGTCTTGTTTGGCCCTGGTAAGTGTTCTACCCCAATGACCCTGCCCAATATCTGCCTACTCACCCCATCTACTGCTGTCACTGTGAAGTCAAAGCTTGAGGGCCCCTGGTCGCGGTCCAGGATTCGGGTTGTGCACACATCACCACTGTGGGCATCGATGCGGAACGGGGGAGGCCCAGAGGCCCCAAGTCCAGCACCCAAGGAATAGGACAGGAGGCCAAATGGGCCACTATCCGCATCTGTGGCTGTCACCTGAGGAGAGGCTGGGGTGAATGATGTCCCCTCTTGTTGACCACAAAAGTCAGAGTAAGTGGCAATTAGAAAGAACAGCTAGTGCCCAGAGTCCCCGGATGGTGGATGCACAGAGAGAACTAGTAAGACATGGGCCAAAATCCACCCCCAGCTCAGACCTCACCACTTGGTTGGGTTCCTGAGAGACTCTCCTCACAACCTTTTTGTTAAATGATAATATGTAATCTTGCCTGATATGTATTTCTGTTTAAAGATACTTTATTTAATACATACTATTGGTTTTTTGTTTGCTTGTTTCTGTGGATCAAACCTAGGGACACCCCTAGCCACTTTTTGATTCATTAACATTGAACTCACAGCCTATAACATTGTAACTTATGCCTGAATGAAGCTTATTTAACACGTATTTTCTTTGTAAGACACATCACAGCCTTCTTGTGCTTAGGGAAACTAGATAGGACTCTTAGCACAACACTTGGGGACTGCTTTAAATAGCAAACTCAGCCAGAAAAAGCACAAAAATGCAAAAACTGGAGCATTAATTTTTTCATCGTACAAAAGCTGAAACAGGAAGTCAAAGCATCACCTTTTTTGACCTTAGCCAAGAATGTGCTTTTTGGGTGACTCAATTTTTTCATCGCTGAGCACATGTCTGGGAATGACTGCAAAAGTGCTGCAAGTATGATTTGGGGGTTACAAATAAATTTTAGAGAGTCGGTGAATTTACAAATAACAATGACCAACTGTACTTGCAAAAGGAGTGCTTAAGGACTGTAACCTCAATTCCAGGTGGATCGCAGCAAGTTAATATCTTAAGTCTCCTAATCACCCCAAGTGGAGAGAACTGTCTGACCAATAGGATTACTGACTGATATTATAGCACTGAGCTTGATCATCCTTGATCATAACAGGACGAACCAATCATTGTAGGATGTGCTCTTTGGATTTGTGGGTGTGGCTCAGGCACCTTTAGATTAGGACAGGGCCAGGTACCCAGTAGATGCTCTATGTGTACTTGTTCACTGAGTAAAAGGATATTCTGATCTCCCTGATTTGTAACAAAACTCTCTTTCATCCTAAGTTTTATACATTAAATACATATGAGGCCCTCAATAGTGGGCTAGCTGGTGCTGGCTGCTGCAGGCTGTGACAAAGTACTCTTTGTGCATAGAAGGACCTTAGGGTCACGATATGCTGCAAGAGGAAGCTGGAGAGTCCTTTTTCTCAGCCAGAAAATGTGCTCAGAGAGAAAGCTGGCCAAGGATTTCTGATTGTTGCCCAGGCCCTTAACAGAAGTGATCTGTGCCATTGTTTACCCTCCTGAGACACTAAGACCCTGCCACAGCTGAACCTTGGAAACAGTGCCTGCTCCAACTCTACTGTGGCTATGGGGCCGGATATCCCAGGAGACAGACTTCCCCCTGCATCAATCTTGTGGGCAGCCGCACAGCTGCACCACCATCTCCAGAAGCTGTTAAAGACCTTTGCCCTCTGACTTTCTGCAGGAAGAAAGCAATAAACAGTGGTCAGGGGAAGTTGTCAGGAACTGACCCAAAAGGCGCAGGGGCCACTGACTGGAAATGACCATGGCAGAAGTGAATGTCCTGACCTATACAGCTCCTACTCAGACATTTCACTTGCAAATGCACACATTTCCATTTTCAGTAGGTTCACAGCTCAGCTTCTCAGTCCAACCTTAGTCAGCTCCCTCTCCACTTCTGCCTCAAACCTGTAATAAACTCTACCCCTCTCCTCTTGTTCCTTTCCAATCCCTGGCTCTCATGAGATGCACTATTTTAAGGAGGAAAAGAAAGACCTTTCATCTGTGAACTCTCTAAAATTCCTACTAGGCTCCAAACTTACTGCTTATGCCCATCCTGATCCCCTTCCCAGGTGCACATCCTGTTTTGACTTTTGACACTACGATTTCCTGCTTTCCTTCCCACTGATTCAGCATCACGTCCAGTCTTTTTTTACCCTGCTTGTTTCATGCACGGTTGCTCCTTGGAATCTCTCCTTGACCTCTTCTAACTCTATATGCTCTCTCAAGGCCTTCTCTTTCACTTCCCTGGCTTCAGCCATCATCTATACTTTCAAACTGGGCTACTCCCTTAAATTGCAAACTTATATATCCAGATGTCTGCTCAACATCTCTACTTGGACATGTTCAAAACTAAACTCATGATCATTCCAAACTTGCTGTAGTAAGTCTTCCACCCACACTGCTGCTCAAGCCAAAAATCAGTTCCTCCCTTTTCCTAACCTGCTATATCCATCAACTGGGGTCTTGGTAAGTCACTGTCTCTCCTATTTGTCTATTTCTCTCCCTATTTGTCTATTTGTCTCATTGCCATTATCATTATCCTTATTTTGACCTGAATTATTTCTCCCCTGGACTATTGTAATTCCCTTTCATTGGAGTCTGATCCTCCAATCTGTCTTCTATCCCAGGGTTTCTTAATCTTGATACTACTGACCTCTTCTCTTCTCTTCTCTCCCTCCCTCCCCCTTCTTTCTTTCCATCCTTCCATCCCACGACCCCTCCCTTCTTTGCTTTTTTTTTTTGCCTTTTTTTTTTTTTTTTTTTTTGTGGGTACCGGGGGGACGACCTCAGGACCTCGCGCGCCAGCAGGCGCCCGTGCCACTGAGCGATATCACCGGCCCCTTTTTCGTATGTGGGTTCCGGGAGTCGAACTCGGGCCTTCGCGCTTGCAAGGCAGGCGCTTAAGCCGCTGAGCCGTCTCACCGGCCCATTTTTTTTTGCTTTTTGAGACAAGGTCTTGCTCTGTAATTCAGGGTGGTCTTAAACTCACTATGTAGCCCAGGTTAGCTTTGAACTCACAGTGATCCTCCTGCCCCAGCCTCCCGAATGCTGCACGCCCGGCCCTTCCTTTCTTTTCTCTCCCTCCTCCCACTTCTCTTTTGATGTGTGTGCCTGGGGTGGTACTGGAGAATGAATCAGGGCCTTTGCACTGAGCTACATCCACAGCCCTTTTTAAACTTCTTGTTGTTGTTGTTTTATTTTGAGACAAGGTCTTGCTGATTTGCTAAGTTGCCTAGGCTGAGCTCAAACTTGCAATCCTTAGCTTCCCAAAGTGCTGGGGTTACAAGAATGCACCACCTTACCCAGCTACTACTGACATTTTGAACTGTACAATTTTTTATTGTGTGGCCTGTTGTATGCCTTATAGGATGGTTACCAGCATTCTTGGCCTCTACCCACTAGATGCCAGTAGCATCTCACTACTTGTGACAATAAAAATTGTCTCTAGACACTGTCGAATGTCTCTTCTAGGGAGCCAAATTGCCCCCATTGTGAACTGCTGATCTACACTGACCACCATCTGAGAAAACAAATCTGATCATTTTACTTTCCAAAAACTTCTATATTCCTCATAGAAAAGAGGCTGGCTCCTCACTGTCTGACCTACCTGTACACTCTCATCTCACACTTTCTCATCTCATGTCTTGAACTGCAGAGATACTGACTGTCCCTGAAAAAAGCTCTCCCACTCTTCTGTGCATGTCATCTAGCTTGGAAGCTTTCCTCTGCCCGGCTCCCTCATAAACACCTGCTCATTCTTCATGTCTCAAGTCCCAGGTCTCTTTCTCTAAGAAACATTCATACTGCCTGTATCCTTGTTGTGGGAGCTTTCTCACTGCAATTAACTGTTCCTTTACAGATGGAATCTCTTCTAGACTATAAACTACATGAGAAGGAGGATGGTAGTTGACTCCCATTCATTAGTATGTGCTGCATCCCAAACAGAGGCTGACAGATGGTAGAGACTCAACAAATATCCGTTGAATAAATCAAACGTTAAGATCATGTAATAGTTATGAACTCCCAATGGTCATGTTAACCTCCTCCACGGTTACTAATTTTAAAACTCCAGGAACTACCTGGAGAATTGCCCCCTTGCTTCAGGAACTAGTGAAGAGGGAAGAAGTTTGGAAGCAATAACCCATTGGTCCCAGCCAAGAGGGAGAGTAAACTCATGGGAGAGCAGGTGGTGGGAGCCAGACAGCAGCAGGCAAATATCCAGTCTGGCCATAACACAAGGGGTCAGCCAGGCCCAGGCACTAGCCTGGAAGGTTAGGTCAATAGGCAGCCCTGAGGAGATACTCAGGAGTCTGGTGGACTTCAAGCACCAGTCTCCTAAGAGGCCTCCCTGATTCAGTCTTCTCTCTAACAGCTATACCTCATGGTGCTGTCAAAGCAACCCTTCCAAAAGATATATTCAATTTGCTTACAGCCCCTCATTAACTTCTGATTTTAAAGATAAAGTCAAACTTTTGGCCTGGCCCCTGTCTACCATTGCATTTTCTCTCACCCCAACTCTTACTTATCAGTACAGTTGAGGCCAACCTGAACAATGCAGTCTCCTGAACACATCATGGTGTTTACTCAGCAGGTCTTTCTGTAGGCCTGCCATATGCCATAGCACTAGCTGCTAGTGTTATCTCCCTATTTAGACTGGGACCTGCCTGGGAACAGAAATGTCTCCTTTGTCCTCTGGGCTCAGCACCATGCCAGGGAATGATCTATCACTCGCCCACTGATCCAATCCATCCTTCATCCTCAAAGCTGGTTAGCTACCTTAAAAAACAATCTGGTCACGCTCTTCCCAGGTCAAAGACATTTGGCAGCTTCTTTTTTTTCCAAATAAAATCCTAACTCTTCACCATGCTGTGTCCAAAGATTTTAGCAATGTGGCCTCAGACTGCCTCTCCAGGTTCATGTTCCTTCCATGTCTTTCAGACCTGACTGGAAGCCAGTCTGTGCTTCCCTCAGTCTGTCCAGGATGCTTGCATCTTCCCCTGAGAGGCCTAGCTCTGCATATCAGGATCTTACTGGATCTCATCAGGATCTCTCTCTCTTCTCTCTTATGCTGATACCTGAGCCCCAGTGTCCCATCAAATCTCAGCTCCCTAGGCAGGTTCAGAGATTTTTTTCCAGCATAGCCAAGCACTGAATTCAGCATGGATGGCTCTGTAAATGCTGGCATCTCCCTTGGGGAAGAGGAGCCATGTGGGTGTGCAGAATCTCTATCTCTGCCTACAGAACAGCTTTGAGACTTAGCAGAATTTCATTCATTCCATTTTTCCTCTAATATGATCTTAATCTTAGTTGCCAAGATTACTGGCCTCACTTCTTGCACTCCACTTTCTCTATACCTGTCACCTTCTGCACAGACTTTGGAGCTCACAGGATAGGATCAAACCCTCTGGTGTAAGTCAGCATCAACAGATGCAACTTCAAGGCTTGGTTTCTGCTGTGAGGTCCCCTATGACTCTCAGACCCACCCCTGCCCATGGCACTGTGTGCAGAGCTTACCCACCTGCAGGAAACAGGTTCCAGGCTGAGTACCCTCAGGCAGTGAGGCATTGTAGAAGGTCCTTTGGAACTGGGGCTCATTATCATTCACATCCTGCAGAGCCACGCTAACTGTGGCAGAGGAGGCTAGAGGTGGCAGGCCCCCATCCGTGGCAACCACAATCAGCTGTGGCTGAGGTTCCAACTCATAGTCCAGCAAGGCGGCAGTGGTAATGATGCCTGAGGTGGGATCGATGGAAAACCAGCGAGTGTGAGTGCCAGGGGCCAGGCTATAGGTGACCTGACCATTGGTGCCTTGGTCAGGATCCCGGGCAGTCACCCGCACCACGAAGCTGCCAGGCAATGCAACCTCAGGCAGTGGCTCAGGCCGGTAGAGCTGGCGGTCAAAGGTAGGTGCATTATCATTGACATCAGTGATGTGCAGCACAAAGGCAGCTTCAGCCCGCAGTGGGGGTGAGCCTGAGTCTGTGGCTGTAACCCGCAAGTTATAGGCATCCCTCTCCTCCCGGTCCAGCTGCCGAGCCACACACACCAGGTAAATGACGCTGTCTTGTGTGCTCAGGGCAAAATGGCCCTCTCCACCCTCCAGAGACACATTAACATGAGCAAAGTCACCATCATCTGGGTCTGACACAGAGATGCGAGCAACAAGCTGTCCAGGTGGGGCAGCCTCAGACACTCGGGGGGTGCCATCTGCACTTAGGAAGATGACAGTCATGGAGGGCTGATTGTCATTGGCATCTCGCACATGTACAGTCACAAAGGCTGAGCCCAGCTCTGGGTGAGCCCCACCATCCCGCGCCTGCACTACCAGTTCATGGACCCGTCGTTGTTCAAAATCCAGGGGCCGTTCCAGCCGCAGCAGCCCTGTGTGTGCATCAATGGAGAAGGGTCCATCCCCCTCGCTCTGCCTTCGATTGATCTCATAAGTTACAGCCCCATTGGCACCAGCATCAGCATCAGCAGCAAACACCTGCAAGACAGGACTGCCAGGGGCCAGGCTCTCAGATACCACAGCATGGTAGCGACTCTGATTGAAAGCTGGGGCATGGTCATTGATGTCCAGTAGCGTCACATCTAGCAGTGCCTGGGCCCTCCGCGGAGGCAAACCACCATCGTAGGCCTCTAGCTGCAACATGTAGTGTGAGCGGTTCTCCCGGTCCAGCTCCCCAGCAATTACCAGCTCAGGTACTGGGGCCCCATCTGGACCAGGGCGTGTCTCCAGTCGGAAGGTCTCTCCAGCTCCATCACCAGACAGTGCATAGCCCTGGGTTCCTAGGTGGCCAGCATCTGCATCACGAGCAGGCTCCAGTGGGTAGCGGGTGCCAAGAGCTGTATGTTCGGGTATCTGCAGGGCAGCCCGTGCTTGAGGGAAGCCTGGAGCGTGGTCATTGATGTCAGCCACTCGCACTGTAACTTCCACGGTGGCACCATCAGGAGTGACTGCAGTGAAGCGGTAGCGGTCCCGCCGCTCACGGTCCAAGACACGAGCTGTACGGACGACCCCACTATGTTCATCGATAGCCAGGTCTGTGCCCACACCACTGCCTTCCTGGGCTGAGATGAAGTACATGGGCGGAGTTGCTGTGCCTTCTGGAAGCCCTGCACTGATGTCTCCGATGAGTGTGCCTGCTGGTTGCTCCTCATCAATCTGCAGGTCTAGGCTGCCAGCCTGAGCCCAGGTGCCTGGCACCCCAACCCCCAGCAGCAGCAGTGGTGGCAGCAGTGGTAGCAGGAGGAAGGGCCTAGGGCTCTTCATGCCAGGGCAAGAGGGCGCAGTGCCCAGTTCCTTCTGCATGACAGGGGCAGTCCAGCTGGGGCTAGGTCTCCAGCTCCAGGCCAGACTCTAGGCCCAGCTGGATATCAGGCTTTGGATTGGGTCCAATTTGGGCCCTCACTGCAATTCAGGCTCCCTGACCTAGGAGAAATGCATAAGGAAAAAAGTCATTACAAGGGAGGAATCATCTGGAGAGACTGGGACACAACATACCAAAACTCAGACACATGGAGCTCCCACCAGCACTCTCAGGCTGTTGCATACACATCACCAGCCCCAGGAACCTCTGCTTCTAATTCCTCATGGTCCTCTCCAGCCTTTCCCTGGGCAAGTCACCATCCTATCCTGAACACACTCTCAGCAGATTGTTCTGCTCCCTATATTTCAGGTCCAAATGTCCACAAAATCCTATCTTTAAACTTAAAAAATCCTTTCTTATCCAGAACTGATACCCCTTCCACCCTCGATAACCATGTCCTTGCCTGAATTGTCAACCTTTTCCTCTCCGCTAGAGCCCTCTACCAGTAATTAAATATGCTTAAGTCTCTCTTTCTCCCTTCTCTCTCTCTCTCTCCATAGATTGATATATCGATAGATCAATCCATTCCCCTACAGCCCTCTCCACTCAGTAAGACATTGAACACCTACTATACAGACACACAGGAGATACAACGGTGACAAAAGGAAACAGTTTCTGGCTTCATGGAGCTTACAGGCCAGGAGTTGGACAAGTAGTTACAAATAAGGGAAGGGCTGTGAAGGAGAAGTACAGGAAGCAGGAGAACATATAAGGTGCTTAACACAGTCCAAGAGTCAGAGAGGGCTTTTCTGAGGAAGTGCCTTAGGTATTTTCTTGTCACTGTGACAAACTATCCATCACCCATAACTGGAAGGAGGAGAGGTTTATTTTGGCTCATGTTTTCCATCCATGGTCAGCTGGCTCTAAGGCGGAAATGGCATGGTAGAAGGGTCTGGGCAGAGGAAAGCTGCTCACATCATGGCAGCCATGCAGTAGAGAGCAAAGGGAGGAACCAGGGAGGGAGACACACCCTCACCCTCCCAAGACGCACCCACAGTGAACTACCTCTTCCGACAAGGCCCTACTTCCTAACAGCACATTTAGCTATGGATAATCCACTGATGAGTGGAGGACCCCCATGATCCAGTCACCTCTCACATCCATAAGAATTCTAGCAGACATTTTAGATCTAAACCATAATAGGAAGTGATATTCAAGTCAAGAGCTAAATAATTGTCAGTGTTAGTGAGGCAGTGACAAGCAGAGAAGGGGGCTATGGAAGGGAGAGAAGAACATTCTAGAAGAATGAACAGAATTTGGAAGGGCTGAGAGCATCTGGGGGTAGGTTGGAAGGCAATGTATGTGAGTGTAGTGCTGGGGGCTGAGTATGAAATGAGGAAGGGCCTCATAAGCATACTGAAGATTTTGATGTTATCTTAAATGCAAATGGCACCCGCCAAAGCATTTCAAGAAGTGCCATGACATGACTTACATTTTCTGAGGATAGCTATTGCTCCATTTGCAAAATAAGGGCATGCAGATAGGATGGTGAGGAGGTTCTTGAAATCCAGGGGATGCCACTGCTTTGATGCTGACTTGGATGAGTTTTACTAATGAAGATATCAAGAAGAGGATAGATCTGTGGGAGCTTAGGAGGTTGAACGGGCAGGGCTTCATGACTTCTTGAAGGCAGAAAATGAAGAAGAGGGAAAAGAGGGAGAAGTCAAGGATGATGGGCAAATTACTGACCTGAAATACCGGCTGGACAGTGTCCTGAACTGAAGAGAGATCACAGAGATAGCGATAGAGATAGAGACAAAGATAGAGACAGACAGACAGACAGCCATCCAGCCAGCCCAGTTAGGGGCGGTGCCTCTGTCTCTGAGAGGAACTGCTAATGTCAAGAAGGAGGAAGCCTAAAGCCCCACAGAAACCTTTGGTAACTAAGAGCAGAATCAGTTGAGAGGTGGAAGCAGAGGCTGAAGGGAGGCAGCTGCAGGAGAGAAGAACATTCAGGAGCTACCATCCTCTCTGCCTGTCTAAAAGGTTGTTTCATTCCCCCCATTATGTCACTTCTCACACCTTCTCCCTCGGCACAGTGAGGCTTCCTCTCATGATTTGCTCCCCCTAGCTTCCAACCATTTCCATGGTCTACATCCAGTGGGCACTTTAAAGTCTTCCTCCTGCTGTATCATTCTGGAGCACTAGATCACTAGTCACTGGCTCCTTAAAGCCTACTCCTCTTGGCTTCATGCTGTGACCTCCATCACCTGTTGCTTCTACATGCTTCCCTGTCTACTCCTCATTCTCCCTCACAAGCTCTTCTCCCTCTGCCCAACCTTTCCCAGTTACTGTTCTTCCACACTCTGTCCTGGACCACATCTTTTCCCACTCTCCGCACTCTGCTTCGGTGACCCTATCCATCCCATGCCTTTGATTTAAATGCATCAATCATTTTTAATGTAGCATATATTTGCCAATGGCTTTCCAATCTCCAGCTCCAGCTCTGGAGAGCTCTAGAGAAATACTGGACTTCAAAACTTATCCCTAGTTTTCACTTCAAACTGATTTTCCTCCTCTATTCCCTTTCCTGTGAACATCACTATCCATCTAGATGTTCAACCCAGAAGTGCTGACATTCTTTGGCTTTCTTGCTTTGCTTCAATCCCAAATTCTACTTTGTCTTTAAAACCTATTACAACTACACATGTTTTAGTTCTGCCCTGTCCTCTCCACACCACTGCTATCCAGACCAAGCACTGTAATCTCTTCTTTCCTTTCCTGTAATAGCTCCTCACTGGTACCCCTGCCTCCTGGCTTGGACCATCTAGTTCATCTCCACTGACAAGAGGAGAAAACTCTCACAAAACTCTCACAAAGCCACTGGAGAAGGGTCCCACTGGTTCCGCATTACTGACAGCAAAAAACTAAAAAGAAATGTAGACTCATAAACACACAAACTTGTACCTGCAGTAAGAGGTTCATGGATGCTAGGTGTAGAGCTTCTGACCTATAACGCAAAGCCTAATCTGCTTAATGAGTCTCTGCAATCTGAGCTCTGCCAACTTCTCTAGTGCTTCCTACCTTTACTTTCCCCCAGCACACCTTGCATTCCAACATTAAATGTTACCATGCTCTTGCCCAATTCCTCTCTGCCACATATACTCTCCTCCTGAGATATCCTTTCCACATGGCCATCTCCTCTTAGAATTTCAAGATCCAGTTTAAGTTTCCTGTTTTCCGTGGTTTCTTTGACATATTCTCCACCCTTCCCCCATCCAGAGACTGTCGTACTCCACTGTGCTCCTGTTCTTTTCATACACAGTGGCAAGAAGCTGTACAGCAGCCCTGATATGTTCATGTGTCTGCCACTGCACTGGATAGGAGGTTCCTGTGCAGGTCTTATGTCTCCAATCTTCCACTACTTAGTGGAGGTATAGTTTAAATAGGCAATCAAATGCTGATTGAATGGTCGGCACCTCATGCTTCCATATCACTCCGGGAGAAATGTCCACAGTCATGCCAGCTCAGGTGACATACACAAATATGTAAGCCGATGGTTGAGGGTTGGTCCTATTCATTTAATCAGTCATTGGAGAGAAAGCAGTCATGGTCTGGAGAATGCAAAGACAATGGACAGTGAGATCAAGGTACTTATCATACTCTGTATCTGTTTCTCTACCAGATAATTAGGTGCTTAAGGGCCAAGAGTGTATCTTTCTTATTCACTTTCATGTGTGGCATGGTACATGATCAATACATTTTCTGAATGAAGGGATATATCAAGGGATGTGTGAAATAAAAGCTCAGGTGAATGATCAACCTTGAAAAGGAAGGATTCAGGGCCAGGCAGATGTCCTATGTGAAAGTAGACCTTTCTCCCACACTGTGTGGACCTCCATGCCCTCCTCATTACCCAACCTGGGTAAATGTCTATTGCAAACTCCCCCAATGCACGCTCACAGTGGACACACAGAAGCACATACTCACAGGATCACAGATCCACACACAGCCTGACATGCTTTCACACTGCTAGATACACAAATGCAGACACACAGATGCATTTTCACAATCAGACTCACATGCGGACAGGCACACTCAACCTACACACAGAGGCTTACTGAAACATAGACAGAGCCAGTGCACACAGATACCCCTCCTTACATGCACTTTGAAGCTCTCTCTCTCTCTCTCTCTCTCTCTCTCTCACACACACACACACACACACACACACACACAGCATATTCACTCAGAGACCCACAACCCCCACACATATGCAGGCATGCACACATATACAGACACATAAATACAAACACTTTCTTATGGACCTCCCACAGAGAGGCACATTCACACCCTCAGACAACCCTCCATACACGTACACAATCACACCCCCGCCATAGGCAAGCCCACTGTCATGTACATGCAGACTGACAAGCCAGGCACGTGCACACACACTTGCAGACCCACCCACAGGCTGGCGTGCTCTCACACATGCTGCCGGGGCACTCATGGTCAGCTCTGCGGCTGCAGCTGTGACCTCCAGGTCCCTGGGGCCTCTGTCTGGACTATGCCTCATCACTTCCTGCTCCACAGCTTCCAGTTCCAAACTGGAACTCCAGACTCTCTCCTGAGACTGTCTCATCTTCTCTCCAGCTTCTTCTCAGCACCATCTCTCCCATCTGTCCAGTGTTTCTCACTGCTTCTTCCCTAGGACTTCCTCCCCCTCCCCGTTCTTCTCTCTTTTCTCTCCAGGGGTGTCCTGACCCATCCCAGAGCTGGTCTGCCCTATGCATTGTCTTTTCCTCATGTCCTGTCTTCTCTTCTGCCTCCTGCCTCCTGCCCAGCTCTGTCACATCTCTTCCCCACCCAATTTGGTCTTGGTACATGCCCTTGTTCTGTCCCCAGTCCTGTTACTTGGTCCTCTGACTCCATCCTGCTCTCCCCCTCTATCCTCACATCTGGGCCTCTGTAACTACAGCTGGTTCTCATTAGGAGGGGGAGGGGCAAGCCTGTTCATTGGGGCCTGAAACGTGATGTCAATTCCCCGCCGTAGCTAACAGAGCCCCCGTCCTGTCCCTGGACTGTGTGTCTACAGGACTGGGGAGCAAGGGAAACATGGGAAAGAGGTGGGCTGGTGGGGAGAAGCAGGGGGAATACAAGGGAAGGGGGTGCTCTCTAGAAGGAAGTACAGGAATGGCCTGAGGTACAGAAGGGGAAATGGGCTGGGGGAGTTGGCACAGCCTGGGCCTCCTCCCTCAATTTCCTGTCCCAGGGCCAGAGAGGGGCAGGATCAAGAAGACAACAGGGGTGAGGAGGGGGGCTACAAAAGCCAGATGGGCTAGAAGGAGAGGAAGAAGAGGGCCGTCTTGGTGAGCGAAGGGAAGTGGGGATACAGAGTCAGGCATAAACCAAAGAGGAAGAGAGGTGAGGGTCCTAGTGGGAGGAAGACTGAGGGAGAGCGAGCATACACAGCAGAGGAGAGAGTGAGTGCTGACAGGAACAGCCTGCCTTGCAGAGATTGTTGGGAGTGGGCAGGGTCCAAAGCTGGAGGAAGGAGAGTGGGAGAGGAGGTGGTAAGAAGAGAAGACTGACAAGGTAGTGTCCTTGGATATCTCAGGGACAATCCCACGAGACAGTGGCCAGGGCAGTGCCAGTACCTGGACCTGTCCTTCCTGAGGATGCATTCCCAGGAGGCACTTCAAGCAGAGGCTGAGGACAGATGTGAGCAGAAGAGGCTGTTTCTGAGTCTTTACACTGTGTTAGGGCTCCATGCCAGGCCACTCAGACAGTATCTCATTTAATCATCATAACAACTCCATAAGGAAGAAAGCCCAGCTTTCATTTTCCAATGAAAAAAAACTGAGGCTCAGAGTGAAACAATTTTCCTGAGTTAATGCAGCCTTACTCTGATCCCAGAATCATGCACTCCACATTGCCTGAGAATTAGGGAGAAGGGAAAAGATGGAGAAGAAATCATAGGGAAGCTGAGGGAAGGGTCCTAGCAGAACTATGGAGGCTGAAGAATGAAGAGAACCTGTAGGAGGGGGGAGATCAAGTGTGAGGCATCTGCAAAAATCCAACTTAGTGGTGGGACTGAGATGACACAAATATGAAAGATATGAGGAGGTGAATTGGACAAGACTTGGTCACTAAAGGACTCCAGACTCCAGGCCACCGCCCAAGGTTCCAGCCTGGGTATCACAGGGATGCCATTAGGAGATTACAGAGTAGAAGTCCTTTTTGGGGGTGCCTGTTGGGATCCCCACATGGACCTATTCCAGGCATAGTTGGACAGTTCGGTGGGCAGGCCTAGAATTTAGGAGAAAGGCCTGGTTTAAAGACATGGATTTGGACAAATCATGAGGTAACCAATGCCATAGGCATGGAGATGCCCATCAGATAGGATATGTAGAATGAGAAGAGACCTGGGGACCGGTCACTTAGAAGGGACAACTGAAGACACCTTTATTGTTCCTGGAGGCAGCATCACAGAAGTGAAAGAGGAAACATTTCAAAAAGGAGGGAAAGGGCCGGTGAGATGGCTCAGCGGCATAAGCGCCTGCCTTGCAAGCGCGAGGGCCCGAGCTCGACTCCCGGATCCCACATACGAAAAAGGGGCCGGTGATATCGCTCAGCGGCACGGGCGCCTGTTGGCGCGCGAGGTCCTGAGGTTGACCCCCCCGGTACCCACAAAAAAAAAAAAAAAAAAAAAAAGGAGGGAAAGACTCATAGTATCCCAAGCTTCAAGTAAGATAGAGGCTGAGAAGTGGCCACTGAATGTAGCAGTGAGGAGGTCATTGGTGATGCTGGAGATAAGTGTTGGCAGAGGAGTGATATGGGTGCAAGGCTCCTACAGTGGGAAATGAGAAAATGTATCAACCCACAGCCAGGCACAGACCAAATTTGATTCAGCATAGATTCATTCATCAATATGTGCTTACTGTACTCCTGGAATAGGGAGATAACATGCGACAGTGAGGTAGGACAGGATAGTGGTTAAGACATGGACTCCAGGGCCAAACCAGTGGATTTGATTCCCAGCTTCCCACTTACCAACAGTAAAATGCTGGACAAGCCACTTGATTTTTCAGTGCTTCCATTTCCTTGTTTATAAAATAGGTATGATAATAATAGTACATTATATTCAGCAGTTAGAACAGCATCTGGCACACAATAAGCTTTATAAGTACGCAAGCATGAGCTATTATTACAGTGGCCAAGAAGATGCGCTCTGCTGTCAGACTAGAGTTCAAAGCCTGACTTGGCTACTTAACAGCATTACTCTGGGCAAATGATTTATTTCCTCTTCTGTAATACAGGGATTAAAGTGCCTATCTAAAGTGGCTGATTTAAGAAATGAAACAATGCTCAGGAGACACTTAGCACAATGTCTGGCACATGGAGAATGCTGCTGCTGTGTGACACACATAGAATAACTCTGGGATAAGTGTTATTCCACAGACAAGGAATCCGAGCTCCACTGGAAGAAGCAGAGAGACATCTAGAATGTAGTTCTGATGGATTTCGAAGACAGTGCTTTGAAGGACCATGTTGCTTCACTGGTGGAGGGCTTGAGATGCCCATTCAAAGGGTTATGAACAGGGAAGAATGATCAGAGTTTTGCTTTAGAGAATAAACCTGGCAATGTACACTAGGTAGATAAAAGGAGATCAGTAATGGTTGTCGGTCCAGGTAAATGGTCAGGTGAGCACAGAAGGTCAGGTGGTAAGAATGGGGGAAGGAACATGGAGGATGCTTAGAGACCTTTAGGAATGAGAATAAAAGTGGGGAAGGAAGGGAAAGACCCAAGGCATGCATGTGAAGTTATTCATCGATAGATTTCCTCAGCAACTATCTACTAAGATCTACAACGTGCCAAACACTGTAGCAAGCACTAGAGAGACAGAGCAGTGACTCAGACAGATCAAGTCCCTGCCTTCATAGTGTTCACAAGTAAAAAGATGTGGGCAGGGATGGGCAGTATACAGGGAGCTGAGGGTGGCAATGATGGGCAGCAAGGGCCAGGTCCCAAAGTGGGACTCTAATAATTGGAGTCCAGGTTGCAGAGGGGGCCAATGAGGCTGGAGCTGGCAGGAAAGATGAAGAAATAGCAACCCGAAGATATCAAGAAGGAAGAACAAGTTTAGGGAAGTGCTAGATTGAGGGGCAAGAGAGCACAGTATAAGGACTAAAATGTTAGAAGTAAAGTTATCTTGCAAGGCCCTGGGTTCGCTCTCCAGCACCACATAAAAAAGTAAAATTAGAGCCCCCAAAATAACTTTCTTAAGGAGATACCACTACCCCATTTTCTCTCGAGGAAAGGAATCTCAGAGAAGCTAAATCACCCAGGTCATAAATGACGTGGCTAGGTCTGAGATGTAGCTACCCTTCCCCTCTTTCTTCCCTTTCCTCTTCTTCTTTTCTCACCAGCTATATGGGAGGAGGTCCTAGGCTCTGCAGAGTAACAAATTTCTTCCATCAAGTCATTAGAGAGAGAAACAGAGACAAAAAGGACATTCTAGTGTGCTAAGTGAGTGGAGAGGGGCATCCTGACTCAGGCTTGTGGGGTACAGGCAGAACACCCACAGGAGGAGGCTACGCTAGGGAACACAGGGAACTGGAAGCCCGTTCCAAGAGGCAGTGGTTGAAAATGCCCTTGTTTCAGATGGCTACCCAGGGAACATGGTCACTGGAACTGAAGGAAGAAGCAGGTAAAAAGCTGAGATCCAACGGTAGGAACCTCATGCGAGGGGCTTTTGCTAATGTGCACCAGAGCATCAGAAAGGAAAAAGTCCAGGCTTGCTTCTGTTCCACTGACCAGCAAAAGCAGGAAGAAGAGGAGGACACAAGAATCAGGGGCTCTAAGATGGGAAGGAGTAGGGCTCAGTATGCCAGGAGTTGGGCTCCCGGTGAGTAGGTGGGGCATTACAGGAGGGATCAGCCTAGGATACCTCCAGGGAAAGGGTCTGATAGAGAGGAGGATATGGTGAGGCACTGTAGTGCCTTGTAGGCTGATGACAGGTCACAGCGTTGTCATCTTCCAAACTTCCCAAGAACCCCAACAGATATCTGGCTCCGTGGACGTGGGTCTGCATGCTCTTGGTGCTCTTTAAATATCTGCTAACTACATGAAAGAGAAATGGACAGAGAGGGTAAGGAAGAAGATCCAAGAAAAGCGAAGTGAAGTGAGAGGGAAAGAGATGACAGGATTTGGTTGGGGAGAGGAATGGAAATGTCTCCAGTAGGATAAGTGGGCTGTGTGAAAATTCCTCGATTATAAGCTCAGCTCAGAACAGGTGTCTTCTGAAGAGTGAATGGGGGGTGAGGGATGTGCTATGAGGTGCCTCATGTATCTGTTCATTTGTGTATTGCCAAGCATGTGGTGGGACCTGGGTCACAAAGATGAGAAATGTGCAATTTTGCCTTGAAGGGGGTGTCAGCCTTATGAGAGAAAAAAAGGGGATGAGGCATGACAACAGTGAAACAAGGTACTTCTGATGGCAGTCAGGAATGGCAAGGTTGGTGATGCGATCTGAGGACAAGAAGGGATTAGCCAGAAAAAGAAGGGAATGAAGGGCCTTTCAGGCAGATAGAGAAATATGTGCAAAGGACCAGGAGCACGAAAGAATTCAATGTCTTTGGGGAACTACAAGGAATTAAGTATGTGTGGGGATCAAAATGTGAGGCAAGTAGGGAAATGGAAGCAAGCAATAAGGGTGGGGAGGTTGGGAGGAGTCAGATTATGTTCTCATAAATGTTATTAAAAAGTAGCGATTTCATTCAAAGAAAATGGAAAAATACTGAAGCATGACAGTGACATGGTTGGATTTGCACTTTATGAAAGTCTTTCTTGCTGCAATAAGAAGAATGGATTGGAAGAGGGAAGACTAGAGTATAGGAAGGCGAGTTACAAGGCTCTTGAAAAATTTCATGTGGAAAGTTGGTGAGGTAAGAGCAATAGCAGAGGTGATGAATAAAAGGGGATGGGACTTCAGAGAGTGCTAGAGAGGAGATGCAGTCACCAGGTTCTAAGGACCTTCTGGGTTGTGGGACATGCGAAGAAGGCAGTGTATTACAGTTAATTTCTTCTGGGTTCCTAGCTTGTGAACTGAGTGAGGATAGACATTTGGGAAAGAAAGGAAGAGTTCAGGTTTGCACATAGTAAGGGACCTCTGAGGTATTCAGTTAAGGTCAAATACACAGCAGGTATAAAGGTCTAGAGCTCAGAAGAGATATATTTGGGGATCATCTGTCTGTAGATGACAATTAAAGCCCTAGAAATGAATGAGATGGATCATCCAAAGATGTGTCTTCAGTGAGATGATAAGAAGGTCCAAGCTAGAACCTAAGGGACAGTAACTTTAGAGGTCATGCACAGAATCCCTCAAAGCACAGTGAGACAGAACAGCCAGAGCAATTCTTCATAAATTCTATTTTACTATAATCATCTGCTTATTTTCTTGTCTCCTCTCCCCCATCACACACACACACACACACGCACACACACACACACACACACACACAGAAGAGTCAACTCCTTGAAGGTAGGAACAGTGATTTCCATCTTTGTGATCTCAACATCTAGCAGTGTGGCTGACACATGGGTGCTCATTACATGTTAACAGAATAAAATGGTGGCTCAGAAGCCAAAGCAAGAACAATTCAAAGAGAAGAGAAAGCTCAACAATGTCAGCTCCTGCCAAGAGATCAAGCAGTTGAGGACTTTTGAAAAAATCCCCCGGATTTGGTGGGAGAGAGGTCACTTTCCCTGAGGGAGAACAGTTACACTGGAGGGGCAGGGGTAAACGGGAAGTGAAGTGGAAACAGCTGTATGCAGAAGAATCTTTCACAAAATGTGGCAGTGAAGTAAAGTGAGAAAGCCTTTTAGCTAAAGGGTGTTGCAGAGTTAAAAGAGGTAGGAGAGACTGGAGGATCTTGATATGCTCTCAGGAAGAATGGGAGAGAGGGAGAAACTGGAGACATGGGAAAGACATGGACTCATCAGTCAAGAGAGGTCCCCATGGAAGAGGAGGCAGGGATGGGATTCACAGTGCAGGTGTAGGATTGGCTTTCAACAGAAAGATACCTATTCATTATTATGGGAAGGAAGGCAAAAAGATTAAAAAGGATGCAGGTAAAAGTTGAGGGAGGAGGCAGAATCCTGAAGGAATTGAAACTGGATGCCCTCAATGTCTTCAGTGAGTGAGAACAGGTTTTTTGCTCTTAATTCTTCCCTCTCTTGCAATCACCACATCCATTATGCCATGGACTCCTGTTGACCCCACTATTTAAAGAGCTCCTACATCCACTTTCCCTTTCTCCTGCCGCTCCTCCAGTTCAGGCAAGCATTGCCCCCTCCTGGGTTCCTACAGGAGTCCACTGTCTTCTCCCTGCTCAGGCTCCTCCTCCCGTCTCCACAAGCTTGTTAGTGGTATTTCTAAAACAAAGCTGGTTATATCACTCCAAAGCTTCAAATGGTTGGATGACTCTCCATTACTCATGGCTTAAATGAACTACTTGTGGCCTACAAAATCCTGCATGATCTATGCATCTACCTCCTCTATGGACTCTCCTGTCCCTCCTCACTCCATGCTATAAGTGCCACAATTACTGAACTGCTCTGTCCCTTCCACACACACTACCTTCTTGCACATGGACTTTCATGTGTTGCTGCTTTGGCTTGGAATGTTCTCTATCCATTCCATCTCACCTCCACCTCTCCTTTGCTTGCTTGACTCCCTATTATCTACCATATTTACCTTTAAATGCTACTTCCTCCTGAAAGCCTCCAAATACTGGTTTAGGTTTCCTTGCTGTGGGCTGCTACAATACTCACACCACAGCCTGTAAACCTCAGGAGGGCAAGAACCATGCCCCCCACTTTTATTCTTGGAATGCCAGCTCTTACCATGATATCTGGCAGAGTAGGTGTTTAGTATGTGTTTGTTCAACGAATGAACCAGTGAATTGATTAATTAGTCTACTGAAAACAATGAAGGATGTAGGGCAAGGAGTATGAAGAAAATAGAAAAAAGAATTATTTATTTATTTATTTATTTATTTGAGGCCTAGGTGGGGGAATTTATAGAAGCAAGGATTTACAGAAGTGTCACTTGGTGTGGTTGAGAAATCATTCTAGCTAAGGTTGAGAATTTTCAGGATGGACACGTTCAAGGAAAGTGGAACAGAAAGGCCCAGGAGAAAAGGGATGGTCCTTGGCATATGAGCTGGAAGGAGTGCACAAAGCCAGGGCAGAGCAGATTAGGAAAAAACAGAGGTCAAGGTCAAGAGATCATTACAAAGTTAAAGAGCCCAGCAGGAGTAAAGGCAACTGAAAGCTGAAAAGGCAAAGGGGACTTTGGGCAGAGAGTAATGCAGGAGAAGTTTAGAGGTCAAACAGTTCTATAGAGTGCTCTTTGCAGGAAAGGAAAAGGTAACAGGAGCAACAGAGGTCAAGAAACTGTGTTTTGGAGGGACACTTAAAATCACAGCAAAATCTAGGGTAAGGAAATGACTGATCTAGCGTACAGTGTTCAGGGAACAAGGAGGTAACTTCAGGAGATCTGTGGGTGAGAAGGGACAGTGGGGTGAACATTATAATAGGGTAAGGGGTTTATTTGGCAGTTGGGACAGCTCTTCCACGAATGTCTCCTAGCGGCTGAACAACTGGCTGTGTAGTGAGGGCAACTGCAGCACAGCCTCTTCTTAGTGCCTGGCCTCTGGCACACCTGCTCTGTACGAGTAGCTTTGATGAAGTACAGTATATATATAACCTATGTGATGTGCCAGCTGTGACAGTACCGCCAGTGGATGTGTATTGCTGTAACAGTGTCTCCTGAAAGGGGCTGGCAGTAACAATGTCTCTTTTGGAATGTGTTGGCCATGACAAGATCCTGTGGGAATTGGTTGGTTACAACATTTCTGCTGTGGGTTTGTGTTGTCCCGAAAGCATCTTAGATTGGTGCATGTGGCTTGATAGTCTCTACAGTGGGTGAGTGTTGGTTTTGATAGTGCTCCTTGGGTGTCTGATGGCTGTGAAGGTATGGCTTAAGGATGTATACTGCCTAGGACTGTGTCCCTGTCGGCTGAGTAGGGCTGTGATTGTGTCCCCTGTGGATATTTGAAGAGTTGACATAAGCGACAATATTTTTCTGGCCTATGACCTTGTGGCTGCCAGCCCAGCCCATGCCACACTGAGCTCATTGTGCTCCTAGAACTCTCTTTCCCCACCCCCTCCACGTGGGACCCAGGCCTGGGGTGACCTCTCTCTGTCCCCTGAACAGGATTCTGATCTAGGAATCCCGGACACAACCTCCCAGTGGCTCTGGCATCAGCTCCCACTGTGAACGTCAGTTTGGGTGATCCACCTCCACTTCAGGCTTGGAGTGCGTCGCCTCTGCTTCTCTTCACTTCTCCCCCCTCAGTTTCTTTGTCTCTCAGTTTGTCTGTCACACACCCATCCTCCACATTCTGACACATGGCTCCCAGAGAACCTAGCACAACACATACACGCACACAGGGACTTGCTCACCACGGGACACACACTTTTGGACCCTAAACGCAATGGCTGGGAATGACACACACACATGCACACACTGCCAGACACACACGGACACAACCTCGCGGGACACGCACTGACTCACACTCGGGCGATGCGCGCACACTCGGAGTAGCACACACACACCCTGCCCTCACCCGCACCCCGCACACCCTCGCGCCGCCACGCACCCGACTCGGTGACACACGCACACAAAGACCCCCGGGCCTGCCCCGCTCGCGCTCGCTCGCCCTCGCCCCGCAGGCCCGGCCCCCTCCCCCATTGTCTCAGGCGCAGAACAAAGCCCCCGGCTCCGCAGCCGGGGAGGGCGCGGGCCGGGACGGGGCCGGGGCCGGGGCGGGCGCGGCCGGACGGGCCGGGCGCCGCGGCACTGACCTCTGCGCGGGCTCCTCGCCCGGGGCCGGGGCGCCGTCCGGCCGCGGTCAGCCCCCGGGGCAGCGCCCGCCCGCGCGGGGCCTGGGGCCGCGCATCGTCCGCCGCCGCAGTCGCGGGCCCGCAATCCCTCGGGGCGGCGGCCGTCCGTCTGCGCTCCTCTCTCGGCCGTCGATCGGTCCGTCAGCCGCCGCCGCCGCCGGGGCGCCGCCTCCTCCACAGCCGCCCCGCAGAGGATGCGAGATTCGCGGCGGCGGCCCGAGCCCCCTCCCCTCCTCCCCTCCCCCGCTCTCCGCGCGGTAACCCGAGCCCCCGCCCCTCCGCCCGCGGAGCCCCCGCCCCGCCCCCACTGCGCTCCGCGCGGCGCCCCCGCCGCCGCTCCCCGCCCTCCACTTCCCGGCCCCGGCCCGGCGCCGGATCCGGCCCTGCGCCTCGCGTCCCCTCGTCCAGGTTCCCTTCCCGTCTCCCAGACGCGTCTCCCGATCGTCCTCCCGTCCAGTCCTCTGCATCCTCTCTCCTCTTCCTTCTTGTCCTCTTCCATCCCCTCGTCCTCTTTCTCCCCCCTTCTCCATTCTCTCGCTCCTTCTCCCTCCCTTCACCTCCATTCTGCACCTCCTTTTCTCCCTGTCTTCTCAACTCTTCCATCCCTTCTTCCTACCGTGTTCTCAGGTCTTCTGCAGGAGGATCTCTCCCCAGCGTCTTCACATCGTATTCTCCCCATCTTCTTCCCAGCCTTTCTCTTACCCTTTCTCCCCGTCTCTTCTCTCCACTCTTCTCCCCACTTCTCCCCTTTACCATCTCATTGCTTTTTCCTCACACTTTCTCTCCATTCTCTTCTCATGCTCTTCTCCCTACCCCCCTTTCCCCATTCTCTCTCTCTCTCTATGAATGTTCCCATTTTCTCTGAATCACTTTTCATTACCCCATGTTCTGTAACCCTTCTTTCCTTTCCTTCTGTCCTGTTCTCTTCACTTTCTCCTGAAGCCCAGACTTGAGGCTACAGGTTGGGAGGTACTGGACTGACTAGGATTTGGATTTGAGACGTGTATGCATGGTACAAGAAAATCAGGAACTTCTAGGGAGAGAGAGCAAAGTTTATCTTAAACTGAAGAAGGGAGTGATTTTGGAAGAGAGGCATGAGACAGAGCCTGAGGACCTCAATGACATCCAAGTTCCTGGCTGGGGAGCTGGGTGGATGTGACATTCACTGTTAGACAATAGGACTGGGGCGGGGGCTCAAGGGGGGCTGGTGCAGAAAGATGATGACTTGTGATTTGGGCTACTGACTTTGAAGAGCCTGCTGGGTGGGTAGGTCTGTAACCCAGAAGAACAGTCTGGGATGGACATAAATATTTGGGAATCATCTGCAAATGCCGTATAAGCTTGAATATAGGGTGAGGTTTTTGCTTTTTTGTTTTTCCAAAATCATCCTTCAGGAAAGAGGGAGTAACCTTATATTTGAGTCCTTACAAAGTCTCTCATATTACAGGGTTTGCTCTCATTTACTTTATTTTGAACAACAAACCACTAGATAGGGCAGTATGGTATGGTGACTAAGCTTGTGGACTCCGGAGCCAGACTGCCTGGCTCGGGGTCCAGGCTCTGCCATTTTCAAGCTGTGTGCCTTTGGAAAAATTGCTTAACTTATTTCTGCCTCAGTTTGCTCATCTATAAAGTGGGTTTAAGGATTAAATTCTTTAATACAAGTAAAGCAGTATGCATCTGGCGCTAAATAAGTGTCCAATAAATCCTAAGTAGTTTTGGTGTCTGGGCAGGACCCACATACCTGAAATACCTTCAACAATGTTATTTTGGATTCATTGTAGAGGTCATTTGCCAAGGAATCCCTACTCAAAGAAATTTAACACAGCATTGGTAACTATTTCTGATGTTATGAACTCACAATTGCATGTATAAGATGTCTCTAAATATACTTTTAAAGATTACTTTAAAAAGCAGTACAGGGGCTGGTGATGTCGCTCAGCGGCACAGGCGCCTGCCTGACTAGCGCGAGGTCCTGAGGTCGACCCCTGGTACTCACAAAAAAAAAAAAAAAAAAAAAAAAAATGCAGTACAGTAGTACTTGGGAGGGGCTTCTGGGATGCCTGAAATGCTCTGTTTCTTGAACCAAGTGCCATTACGTGGGTGTTTCACTTTGTGACAGCCCATTGAACTGAACACTTATGACATGCCCTTTTCTGTATAAATGTTATACTTCAGTAAAAAAAAGTTAACAATTTAAAAGTGATTTTTTTAAAAAGCAATACATCAAATGATTTTGTAAATATCCCCTTGAAGGATGCATGCCAAACCCAACTGCCCTAGTGTGATGCAAATGGGACTTGTGACTTGGGTTAAAGTTTCCAGTGACTGCATGTGTCATCCTTGCATTCAAAATGTGCTATGTCGTCTCCCAAACCCTTCACTTAGACTAAGAGAAGGTCATCTTTTCTGGGGAAATTAAGTAAGATGGCTAGCAAGTGACCCTAATGATGAGAAAGGTACTGCTTTTGAAGATGCATGTTAAGAATATGAATAACATTGTTTAATAACATGAGACTAGAAAAAAGCAGTACTTACAAACCAATATACTATTTCATATGACACATGAATCTGAATAGACATATAATCAACTCCATTAACTGATAAGAGACTTTGATTATTCCATCCTCATCTTTAAAGGTGTACATTTTCAGGTTGGTCAAAATCTTTCTAGATTTTCTCATTGGAAAACTGAGGCATCAACTTAGGTTTGGGTTGCCTTTATGGTAAATGTGACAGAGGGTAAGTGAAGCTAAGTGAGTAAGACTGCTCAGGGAGAGCATGTACATTAGGAAGAGAAAAGGGCCTAGGATAAACCCTGAGATGCTCCAACCTTTAAAGCTTGAGAAGAGGAGAAGCAGCATGAAGGGGAAGTGACAAGGTGTGGCCAGAGAGGGAGGAGAAAGGGAAGGAGATGAGCAGTGCCACTGAAACCAACAGAAAGGTCTAAGAAGAAGCCAGGATGCCAGGAGTAGTCATCAGGGTTGAATGACACAGAAGAGGCCAAGAAAACGAGGACTGAAGAGTACCCATTGGGTTTTCCAAGCTTGGGTGGCTGATAACCTTGGGGACAATGGGTGAATGGAGTGGTAGGGATAGAAGCTGGCTGGCACTCAGTAATACAGGGGGAAGCAGGACATGAACTAAATACTTGGAGTAGGACTAGATTACAGGAAAGGGGTACTATGGCATGGGGTAGGGAGCTGGGCAGGGGCTTTAGTAGATAAAAGAGTTTTTCAAATAGGAGAACTTGCATTTATTTTCTTGCTTCTTTCATTTATTGAAGGCACATATAGTTAGTTACCTGCTATGTGCAGCTTTATACTTAAGACACATAGCAAATTAAGACAGAATTAAGGAGCTTCAAATAAGCTGTAAAGACAGACCTGGCAAATTTGCCCCAGAAATACAATGATAGAGGAAAGCATGCAGTTGTGGACATAGAGGGGATTCCTGATCCAGGCCAGGGTAGGAACATAAGCAAATAGTGTCATAGAAATGACAGTAAAACAACCTGGAAGGTTGAGTAAAGTATGGCCGGGGGAGAAGTTGGAGAGATGAAGGACTTTTAGTCAGAATAAACAGGAGCATGTTCACAATCACAAAGGCATGAAAGGAAATAGCTCTGACCCTGGAGGATGGTATGGAGATGGAGGTGGATGTGGAGGTGGTCCTGTGTTGATCGTCTTAGCTCAAGTGTGAGGCATAAGGGCACGTGTGAGAAGAGAAAGCAAAAAGGTAAATGGGACCAAATCATGCAGAATATTATATGTCATGGGAAAGATCCAGGTTCTGAGAAGGCATTGAAAGGTTTAGTAAGAAAAATAAAATGATCAGGTTAGGTGTCATCAACATCATTTTGGCTGCTACTGAGAATGAAAGGAGACCAGATAGGAGGATTTCAAATTCAAGCCCAGCCCGGGCAACTTAGCAACTTAGTGAGATCCTCATATTAAAAATATTCTTGGGGCCGGTGAGATGGCTCAGCGGCGTAAGCGCCTGCCTGGCAAGCGCGAGGGTCCGAGTTCGACTCCCAGAACCCACATACGAAAAAAGGGCCGGTGATATTGCTCAGCGGCACGGGCGCCTGCTGGTGCTCAAGGTCCTGAGGTCGACCCCCGGTACCCACAAAAAAAAAAAAAAAATGCTGCTGGAAGCGTAGATCAGTGCAAAGGCTCTGGGTTCTGTCCCCAGGACCGAGGGAGGGAAAAATAGCCAAGGTAGATATTTCAGAGCCATCAGGATATAGGTGGTAAATGGAGCCACGCCAGTGAGTGTGGTCAGTTACAGAATACGTCATGAGAAGAGTGTCTTGGTATCCTGTAAGGGCTAGGTAACGACAGAGGAGTAATGAAGGAGATTGAGAAGAAGCAGTCAACCAAGCAGGAACCAACAGGAGAGTAGTATCCAGTGTGCTATCATAGAAGCCAAGGAAACAAATGTCAGGAGAGTTAAAATACCACGGGAAGATGAGTCTGATGGGTCTCCATTAGATTCTGAAATCAAATATAGCCGATAGTCCTAGTGATCAAGGGACAGAAGGGGAAAGATACCAGAACACAGTGAGATAAGGATGGAGTGGAAGTAAAAGGGTAGTGACTGTATGTAAGAGTGAAAAGTTAAAAAAACCCAATTTAAATTAGCTTAGAAAACAAGATAAATAAACCCGGATGGAACCAGAAACTGAAATACCATCAAGACTTTCTCTGTGTCTCTAGTTTGTTTTTCATCCTATCTCATTTTGTGTATTAGCTTTATTTTCCCCTACTGGTTCTTTAGATAAAGTTTGTATTTTGGTGCAAGTTTAGATTGATAGGAAAGTCACGAAGATAGAACTGAGTTTTCCCACGTACTCTTCATTAAGCTTCTTCTAATTAACATTGACTAACATTGGTACATTATTATTAACTTCGTCGTGATTTCATCAGCTTTTCCACAAATGACCTTTTTCTACCCTAGGATTCAATTTAGTATACCACATTGCATTTAGTCATCATATTTAGTTAGTTTCCTCTGGTCTGTGACAGTGTCTCCATTTTTGCTTGTTTTTTGGACCTTGAGAGTTTGTTTGGAGGTTCTAACAGGGGAGTACAGCTACTTGTATACCCTTGACCTAGAAACAGTCCTATGGGGGTGTTTGTCCTCTTTGAAGCAGCACGCAGCTTCGGGAGGGATGCACATGGAGCAGTGAGGGAGGAAGGGGACACCTGCCTAGCCAGCCAGATCAGCCAAGTCAACCCTGGGGATCAATGGGGTGACAGATGTTGCAGCCAGATCGCCCTCACAACCATCCATCTTTACTATTTTTTTTTTTTATGACCTTAATGTTTTGAAAAGTACTGGCTAGGAATTTTTGTAGACTTTCCTCAATTCAGATTTCTCTAATGGCTTTCTTAGGATTAGAGTGGTGAGAAAGAATATCACAGAAGTGAAATGCTCTTCTACTATATTATATCAAAGGGTATATGTATCAACATGAATATTCACTGGTGATATTAACCTTAGTCATTTAGTTAAGGTAGTACCTGTCAGGTCTCTCTACTGTAAAGCTAATTCCTTTTCCCTTCCCATATTTTCACTCTTTTTTTTTTTTTTTTTGAGACAGGGTCTCGCTATGCAGTTCAGGCTGTCCTTGAACTCACAGCAATCCTCCTACCTCAGCCTCCCAAGTGCTGGGATTACAAGCATGTGCCACCACGCCCGGCCTTTCTTTCCCATATTTCCTTCTTTGAAGGATCAATCTCTACCTCCTAGAGAGGGTTCCTATAATACATATTATAACATATTATATATTATGTTATTTGGAATTCTTCATGAAAGATTTGTCTCTTCTCCTGATTTTTAAAATTAATTTTCAAATCAATATTATATGTTAACTTACCTTAAAAACTAGGCCTTAGAACAAGTCCAGAAATCTTAGAAACAGACTCTATATAGCCTAGGTTGACACTTGTACCCATCCAGACCAATCTTGGGAGCAAGAGGCAAGGTTACTTAAAAGATGGTAGCATTCAAAATCTTGAAGAAAGTCAGGGGATGAAAGTTGGTGTCCTTATAGGCTTTGGATCTAGGAGATGAGGATGCTGGTGAAGGAACACTGGATATATGACATCTACACAAGTCCTTGAAGATAGAGCCGGATGAATCATTTCATGACCACACTAAGGAAGGTAGCAGGCTTGTGCAATAAGATGGAATGATTCTCAAAGGTTGGGGTTGTCTCTACTGGGCCTTCAAGGGCCTAGAGAATGGTAGCTCCTTCCTTCCCATCCCCAGATATATGGAAGAAGGTGCAGAAGTGGAATAGATGAGCAAAGCCAGTGGAGGCTCACAGGTGTGTAAAAGGGCTGAGAATTTAGAAGTTTGCCACCGTGAAATGGAGGTTTCAGAACAGGAAAGATTGAGGGGTGGATCCACAGTGGAAAAAGCTAAACATCAGGGAAGAGTGGGAGGACCAATTAGCCAGGAGCAAGGAAGGGCTGACCAGAGTGGGGATGACCAAATGGAAAAGGAAAGATGACCAAGAAGCCTACCTTGTGGATGCTGATCCTGAAAGACTGGATAGGAGGCAGATATTTTCACTGGCTCCTTTATTCGTTTGATCCTTTGTGGGGAGGAGGAGGCACTAGGCAGCATTAGAGTTTGGTTTCAAACTGTGTCAAGCCTTAGCCCCCATTCACAGCACTCATGAGAAGTCTCGAGTTGTTAGAGCTGCTCAGTAGAGTCCAGCCCTGGCAGAAATGAGTGGGAGCATTAAAAAGTGGCCCAAGTCCAGCACTATTTGAGTTGGGATCGTTCAAGAGCATGTTTCCAGCTCTGAAGGACTCCAACTCCCTATAGAGAGTGTAGGAAAGGGAAAAGAAACTCCTCATTCTTGCCCACAGAGGAAAAGCTAGAGAAAGCAACGGATGGAATCTAGAGCACAGGTGAAGGGATTCAGGGTGGAGAAAGGGAGGACTCCTGTCCCATGGGACGGGGAGTAAGCAAAGCCAGCTCTCTGAATTTCAGTTCACAGAGCGATCAGTTTGTTATTTGCCAATTTTGTCTACCAAAATTTTATGTTTTTAAGCTATATGTAAAGTTTTCAACAATCTGAATAGTTGGAACTGCTCTAAACTTCTTTTGAATATTTCTACAAAGTATTAGTTGACCAATTTAAAATTTACTTTAGCTTAGTTCAGTTTTAATTTGTTTGCAGCTGTTTCACTGAAGTCATTTTGCCATGGCTGGCCAAATTTCAATGTATTCTAAGTTTTTCCTTACTTTGGCATTATGACTTTTGGGAATGGGATTTTCTTGTGCATTTTACTTTTCAAGTGTTGTGCAATTATCCAAATGTCAAACATTTTATAAACAATCTCGGGGGATTTTCTCTTCCAAGATATTTTCAATATAATTATTTGCCTTTTCATACTGAGCTATAGTCGAATCCCTTTTTACATTTTTATTTTATTTTTTATTTTCAGACAGGGTTTTGCTAAGTTGCCCAGGCTGGGCTTGAACCTGCAATCTTCCTGCCTCAGCCTCCCAGAGTGCTGGGATTATAGGCAGGCAACACCCTGCCTGGTTATTTTGGCTTAATTTTCTTAAGTGACAACTTTATTGAGATATAATTTATATATCATAGAGCTTAACCTTATAAAGTGTACAATTCACAGTGATCTTTTAGTATATTCACAGAGTTGTGCATCCATCACCATAATTAAAATCCAGAATATGTTCATCTAAAAATATCTCCCCCCAAAAAACTTATATCCAAAAAGTTATTCCCATCAGCAGTTACTCCATTCCATTCTCTCTCCAGCCACCTGGCAACCAATAATCTACTTTCTGTCTCTATATATTTGCCTCTTCTGTATATTTCATATAAATTGAATCATACAATGCCTTTTACATCTGGCTTCTTTCACTTAATATTTTCAGTGCATGTTGCAGCATTTATCAGTGTATCATTTCTTTTGTGACCAAATGACATTCAATTGTATGAATATACCACATTTTGTTGATCCATTCAGCAGTTTATGGACATTTGGGTTATTTACTTCAGGGCTATTATGAATAACCCTGATTTGGACATCTGTATATAAATTTCTGTGTTGATGCATCTTTTTATATCTCTAAGGCTTGGTGAGGTGGCACATGCCTGTAATCCCAGCACGTGGGAGGTTGAGGCAGGAGGATTGCTGTGAATTCAAGGCCAGCCTGGGCTACATAGTGAGTTTGAGGCTGGCCTGAACTACATAGCAAGACCCTGTCTCAAACAGCCAAAAATAAGTAAATAAATAAATAAAATTCTCTTGAGTTTTACCTAGATATGGAATTGCTGGTATCTACATATTATAACTCTATACTTAATATTTTGAGGAAATTTCTTTTTCTTTTCTTTTCTTTTTTTTTTTTTTTTTTTGTGGGTACTGGAGGTTGAACTCAGGACCTTGTGCGCCAGCAGGCACCCTTGCCACTGAGCAATATCACCGGGCCTTTTTTCGTATGTGGGTACCGGGAGTTGAACTCAGGACCTTGTGCTTGCCAGGCAGGCACTTATGCTGCTGAGCTATCTCACTGGCCCCTATCGAACTATTTCTAAAGTAGGTGTATCACTTCACATTTTCACCAGCAGAATATGAATTCCAATTTCTCTATATCCTTGCCAATACTTATTATTGTTTATCTCTGTGATGGTAGTTATTTTAGTGAGGGGAGTATGGTACTTCATTGTGGTTCTTATTTGTATTTCTCTAATGACTAAGTTGAGCATCTTTTTATGTGGTTGTTGACCATTTGTATACCTTTTCTGGCTTCTTTCAATATATTTTTTTTGTGTGTGTGGGTACCGGGGTCGACCTCAGGACCTCGTGCGCAAGTAGGTGCCCGTGCCGCTGAGCAATATCACCGGCCCCTTTTTCGTATGTGGGTTCCGGGAGTCGAACTCGGGCCCTTGCGCTTGCCAGGCAGGCGCTTACACCACTGAGCCATCTCACCGGCCCGTTTTGTATTTTTTTGTAGTTTAAATATGATATACCTTGGCATAGATTTTTTTCAATAATTTTTGAAGTATTCTTTGGGTTTTCAGGATTTGTGGCTTAGTGTCTGTCATTCCCAAAAATTCTCACCTGTTATTACATTATTTCTTTGGATCCTTTCTCTTCTCTTCTTTGGTATTCCCATTACATATACGTCACACCTTTTGTTATTGTCCTACAGTTTTTTCCGTGCCTTTGAGTTTGGGAAGTTCCTATTGGCATATCTTTAAGTTCATTGATTCTTCTCTAGGCCATGTCCAGCCTACTGATAAGCCCATCAAAGATATTATTTACTTCAATTGCAATGTTTTTAATTTCTAACATTGCCTTTTGTCTCCTAGTGTTTCCTTTTCTCTGGTTGCATTATTTGTCTATTCTCATATTCTGTCTACTTTTTCATTTGAGTCCTTAGCATATAACCATAGTTATTTTAAATTTATAGCCTAAAAATTACAAAATATTTGCCATACCTAAATCAGGTTTTGCTGCTTCCTTTGTCTATTCAGACTGTATTTTTTGCTTTCTAGACAATATGTTGTTGAAACTGGACAGGATGTATCAGGTAAAAGGAACTGAGGTAGATTGACCTTTAATGTGAATTTTATGCTATTTGGCTATGAGTTAGCTGTGCTTACCTTTTGCTGAAGTGGTGGTGTCAGAAGTTAAAATTTCCCCTTGTTTTTGTCTTCCCTTTTGACTTTAGGTTTTCCTGGAGTCTGTTTCTTAAATAGGGCCTGAGGCTTGCAGTTCTTTTAGCCTACACATTTTATTATTTGATGCTAATGTAATTAGACTTGTTTTAATTTCCTCTTTGGGCAGGAGCCCTATTAATGTAGTGTGAAGATGTGAAGAGTAGGGCAAACACTCCCTAGCCTTATGATGAGGTCTCAGTCTTTAGTGAGCTTGTGTCCTGGGCTCTGATCTTCACCAGTGCTTGCCAATTCCCCTTCTCTCCTATTACATCTTACAGAGACAGGAAGCTCTAAATGGGGCAGAAGTTGGGTATTTCTCTTCCTTCATGTTGGGTAGGACTCATAAAACCCAAGTTGTTTAGGCTCTGGTAAAATAGTTTCCCTTGAGGGCAGGCATTGTTAAGGAGAACAGAGAGCTCTGGGGCTGTTTAGTTTGGTACTTTTTCTGTCCCCCTGCTGGAAGTATGAGGAAGTTTTCTCTAATTTTTGCACTGAGAACTTTGTGGGGTCCCAATAAGAAATTGGCTGTACATCTTGGAAAAATGTCTGTTCAAATCTTTTGTTCATTAAAATTTTTTTTTTTATTATTACATGTTCACAGTACATAATGTTTACATTCCTTATGTGGAGTTTTTACATGTATATAACCCATCTTAGTTGCTTTCTTCATCCTCTTTCCCTCCCCTCACTCCTCCCTCCATCTCTTGATCCCCTTCCCATTTGAGAAAGATCTACCTCCCAACTTCCTATCATCATTTTAAAAATTGAGATCTATCATTGTATTGTTTAGTTGTAAAGATTCTTTATATTCTGGATACATCCAGTCTTTTAACATTAAAAATGATGTTAGGGGTGGTTATTTTCAGAGGTTGGAAAATTTACCTTTATTCCTAATTTATTGAGTGTTTTATAACTAAAAAGGCTGTTTTTTTTTTTAATGCTTTTTCTCTGTGTACCGAGATGATCATGTGGTTTCAGTCTTTCTTTTGATATGATATGGTATATTATACTAACTGATCATAGGATGGTAAACCTACCTTACTTTTCCAGGATAAACCCTACTTACCATGGTATATAATTATTTTTATATACTGTAGGATTTGGTTTGCTGAATTTTGTTGAAGAATTTTGCCTGAGTATTCCAGAGGGATATTTTTGTTTTCTTGTAATGTCTTTGTCTGGTTTTAGTATCAGGGTAAAACTTGCCACGTAGAAAGAGTTGGAAAATGTTCATTTTAACTGCTTTTAATTCATAGATTTGTTTATAAGCTCAATCAAATGAGTATTATCTTCGTTCCACACATCTGAATCCTGTCTGAAACACATGAAACTGACATTCAATGGAGTTTGACTTAAACCTGCTGTATAACAGATCTAATAATGAAAAAATTTTGGTAAAACAAAAACTAAACTAGGTCAAACTGAAACTAATTGAAAATTTCGAAGATGAGAATCCACAAAGCTATTAAGCCTTTCTTTGCAACACAATTGTTATAAACTTTATAAATCGCTGAAAGAAACAAGATTTTGGTGAAGTGATAGTTTCACCAAATTGGATTTTGGTGTCAAAAAGCAAATTTTTAAAAGCTGATAATTTTGGACAATCTGGGGACTTGGCCTTTGGCTAGCTTGGGGCCGGTGATACAGCTCAGCGGCATAAGCGCCTGCCTGGCAAGTGCGAGGTTCTGAGTTCAACTCCCGGTACCCACATAAAAAAAAAAGTTTGGACCTGTACAAACCCTTGTGTCTCTACACTAAGGCCTGGCAAAGATTATTTATTATAAAATTAATATATTAGTCTTCAAAATTCACTTTTAAATGTGTCTCCCTCTCAAGCTGCTGCTGGGTTTCTGCTCTTCCTTTTTCATTGTCACCTGGCTGCTTAAACAGTCTTTATGGTTTCTGTTTTTGCTGTTCACAAAGGCAGGTTTATCAGAGGTCAACAGTGAATGTTATAATTTCTAGGTCTTGTGGGCAAAGATATTTATTAAATTACTACTCTAAAGGATGCTTACTTTTACTTATTGGTTTGCCCTAGTGAACTCACAATCTATTGGGAGAGACAGACACAAACTGACACTTTTTCTCTTATTCTGGATTTTGAGACACCAGTGTTCTAGTTATAGTCCTCTTTTCAGTCTCCTAAGGGGACTCTTCTATCTTTCTTTATCTGGCCTTTGTATATTGGCTCTATCCTCAGCCTTCTTTTTCTCTTACTTAAAATTTTTGTCCTGCAAAATCCTCAGCCCAATTGCTTCAGTTTCTGTGTATATGTGTATGACTCTCAAATCTGAATTGCTAGTTTACGTATATCCTCTGAGCTCCAGAATAACTACCGACAAACCAGTTCCTTAACATGAATATGTCTATAGCAAAGTTCATTACAATAATTCCAGATCGGTTCCTACTCCGCTATCCTCATTCTCTACAAATTGACTTCGTAGAGAATTTCTTCATCTAACTGCCCATGCAGAAGCCTGGTTTCATTCTTACTCTTCTTTCTCTATCTCACTTAATCACATCCAATGTCTAGGTAATTCTACCTTTTCTATAGTTGTCTCATCTGTCAGCTTCTCTTCATCCCTATGGCCTCTGGCCTAGTCTGGTTTTCTAGCTCTCCTTGAATTCCTTAACTGGCCTCCTATTTGGTTTCTTGCTTCTGGTCTTGTTCTTTTAGCCTATCTTCCTGTCTGATGCAAGAAAGATCTTTCTGAATTGTAAATAGGATCCCCTTTCTCTCCATTTAAAAATCCTTCAGTGGCTTCCCCTAGTCTTCCGGATAAAATCCAAATACTTTATCATGTCTTACAGGGTCCTTTGTAACCTGATCTTCCCTGGCTTTCCTGTTTCACTTCCTCCACTTTTTCTTCAAATACTAAATCCCAGCTGTACCAAATTACTTACTTGGACTTTCTCAGCCACTCTATACGGTTTCATAATTCAGTACATTTATACCTGCAGATCTTGCAGCTGGGAATGCCTTCCCAAATGATTTTTCTCCTGCTTGATGAATTCCTACTTGTTCTTTGAGATTCAGCCCTAGCATTACTCTGAGAAGTTCTGCGTTGACCCCTTTCTTGGTGCTTCAGTCTGTCTCATGTGTCATCATTTTCATCGTGTCTTACCGTGTTGGACTTATTCGTATATGATTTACTTTTCCAACTGATCCTTTGGGCCTTTGAGAGGTTATCTCTGTATCCTTTATCCTAGCATAGTGTTTTGAAGGGAGAAGGAATATGCTTACTAAATTTCTTAGATGGTTATTTGAGTACTTAATATTTATGAAGAAGGCATAGGTACTGTGATGAATTTTGCAGGTTCCCTTTTCTTTCTTAAAGGCAATTTCTCAGGCTCCCTTATAGGTTCTGTATTGTCTGCCCTCAAATGTCTGACCTCATCTCCTTCTGCAAGGAGTGTACTCTGAGTCACTCCATCCATTTCCTTAGCTGTAATTGCTGACAACTCCCAAATCTGTTCTCCCAGCAAAAACCTCTTTCCCAAGCTCCAGATGGTCCCAGGCATCTCAATCTCGGCATGTACTAGTCGGAACTATCTTCCCTTTCTTTTTTATGGGATAAAAGGAGAAGATAATTGTAGGAAAGCCTCTGAAGCCATTTTAAGGAAAAGCATTTATAAATTAAGCTGACACAATGTCATTAAGTTTTCAGTGACATCTTCAGGTACAGCTTTTGTATTTTCATCTTCTTCAAGTGAACAGTGGTAAAATTCCTTTAATGCCATGCTTCCCATACTGGCTACACAGTGGTGTACCAAGGTATATGTGAAGCAGCAGTGTAACCAAAGCTTGTCGTCCCCGAACAACAATTTTGATAGAAGCATGTGTGCGTATGTGTGTGTGTGTAATATACAACATTTAACTTGTAAGAACTAAAAATATTTTTATATTAAAAGATATATTATGGAGCAGAATGCACATGTCAGAAAAATTTTAACTTTTTCTCAAAAATGTAGGCACACAGACCATTTCTATCATTAGAGCATCTCAGATTTTAACTACTACATTTATTTTCCAGAGTCAAAGCATACACATGCCCATGCATTTAAGAGTGCAGGAGCGGAACGCCTTTAGGGTACAGATATCCAGGCATGAACAATGGGAAATCAGCTTTGCAGGAAGCTCTTTTTCAGATGAAGTATGAGGAAACAGGAGAAGGGAGGAGTTAGCACAAAATGCAGATCTGGGCTAAAGAACTCAGTAAAACATATTAATTCATTCAATAGACATTAATAGATGCCTATTTTGTCCCACATTCTTTATTGGGTGGTTGGGGAAGTGAATTAGATGTATTCTTTACCATCAGGGAGTTCACTATTTAGTAACGAGTGCCAAACATAATTGCCACTGTTGTAATGAGGGATAGACATTGTGAAACTGGACCACTAGAAAGAAAAATAAAGAAAATGATCTCACTTATAATAGCATCAAAAAGGATAAAACACATAGAAGTAAATATAACCAAAGAGATGTAAGATCTGTACACTGACAACCATGAAAGAAATTGAAGAAGAAACAAATAACTGTAAAGATAACCTCTGTTCATGTATTGGAAAAATTAATATTGTTAAAATGTCCTTACTACCCAAAGTGATTACAGATTCAATCCTTTTCAAAATTCTAATGGCATTTTTCACAGAAATAGAAAAAACAATCATAAGATTAGAATATTACCATAGAAGACCCCAAATAATCAATACAATCTTATAAAAAACAAAGCTGGAGGCATCACCATTCTTGATTTCAAACTATATTATAAAAGTAGAGTAACTAAAACAGTATGGTGTTGGCATAAAAACAGACACATAGGCCAGGGAACAGGATAGAGAGCCCAGAAAAAAGTACATTGATATATAGTCAATTAATTTTTTAAAAAAGCACCAATTCATAATGAGGAAAGGATAATCTTTTCAATAAGTGGTGCTGGGAAAAAAAAATAAATGGTGCTGGGAAAACTAGATATCCTTATGCTAAAAAATGAGACTGGACTCTTGTCTTATACCACATACAAAAGTTAACTTGCAATGGATTAAAGACTTAGATGTAAGATGTGAAACTGTAAAACTCCCAGAGGAAAATGGCAAAGCTCCTTGAAGAACCAGAGGTTTAGTTCTGGCTCCTTGAAGAGCCAGAGGCTTGCTTAGCATGCATGGGACCTGAATTTGTTCCCCAGCATTGGGGAACAAAAAGTAAAAATAAACAACGTAAAGGAAGAGAGATTTATCTTGCCTCAGTCTGTAAAGTTTCAGTCCATAGTTGGCTGGGTCCAAGGCAGAACACATTGGAGAAAGGGCCCAAGCAGAGAAAAGCTGCTTACTCATGGCATCCAGAAAGCTGAGAGCGTGAAGGAAAGAACCAGCAGTGGAGATAAACCCTTCTGGTCAGACCCCCACTAATCTGTCTTTTTTAACCAGATCCCACTTCCTAACATCACATTTGGCTATAATGACTCCCCATATCCAATCACCTTTCAAAAGCCTTACCTTCGAGCACATGAGGCTTTGGGGAGACATCCAGATTTAAACCATAACAATGAAGCATGATTGAAAAATATGGTATGTATGTATGTATTTTAATTTTTTTAATGTCTCTTCCCTTCTATCTATCTCTTCGTCCCCTTCCCATTGTGCATATTTAAATTTAAAAATATTATTACAGTAAAAGACACATTGCCATTCATCTCCCTCAAATATTCTCCTTCATTTTGAGCACACTTATTTCATTGTTCTTGCCACTTTTGAAAGGATTCTGGTAGTCCTCTTTTGTGTCTTTAGCTGTTCTGTCATTGCTGCTTCAATGTACTGTATTGATTCAAAATGTTTACCTTTCATGGTCATTTTGACTTGGGGGACAAGCCAGACATTGTACAGTGCTAGATCCAGTCAACAAGGTAGCTGAAGACACGCTATGTTTTTATAAGCCTGCTTTTCTTTTGGATGGCCGGCAGCAGCATTTACCATATTTTTGATTATACCTTGTAAAGGCATTCATATATTCCCCTTATATTTTGATCACACCCTGTCATACCTAGGTATAATGGAATTTTATTCAAAAATAAAAAAAGAAATTCTGTGACAAAATGGATGGGCCTGGAGGATATTATGCTAAGTGAAGTAAGTTAAATACAGAAAAACAAATACTTCAGCATTCAAACTCAGAACAGTGGTTGCCAGGGGCTGAGAGGTAGGGGAAATAGGGCGATGTTAATGAAAGGGTACAAGCTTTCTTTTTCCTTTTTGGTGCTGGGGGACTGAACACTGAGCTTTATGCATGCTAAACACACATTCAACTATGGAGCTACAGCCCCTAGCTTTGGGACCAAACTTTCAGTTATAATATGAACAAGTTCTGGGGATCTAATGCAGAGAATGGGTGGTGATTGATGTGTTTAAAACAAAACAAAACAAAACAAAACAAATTATACTACTGGAATAATACAGATCTTTGCCTAAAGAAGGCAGCTAATACTTCATGAAAATGACATTTCGCTTTTGGCTGTCTTGGAAATTGTATAGGTATTTTTCTGTCTGTGGTTTGGTTATAAATATTTCAGGAAAGTGGAATATGAAATGTGTGGGAAACTAATTTGACATATTGTTACATTCTTGACACTTACTATCAGCATTCAAGTCCCTGGAGAGGAAGAACATTTCTTTGGTCTTGGTTACTTAGTAATACAGCTTAGTCCTGTCCCTGCACTCAGTACCACCTTTGTTTTATAAAGATCACCCAGGGAGTTGAGTATGTATGGATGTAGCCTATTCTTCATTTAATAAGGATGTATCACGACCTATGGTGTATCAGGCTTTACAGCAGTTACCAAGAATGATAACCACAGTAGGGTGTAGTGGCAATGTCTGTAATCCCAGCACTCAGAAGCCTGAGACAGGAGGATCACAATGAGTTTGAGGCCAGCCTAAACTATACAGTGAGACCCTGTCTCCAAAAAAAAAAAAAAAAAAAAAAAAAAAAAGTGACTTCTGAACATAGATTTGAATGACAAGTAGAAGTTGACTTGAAGAGAGCAAGCATTATAATAGAGGGAACATCAGTTCAATGCACACCATTATGATATAGTCAGAGAACAAGTTTCCTATGAAGGGTGGCAGCAAATAATTGTAGAAAAGGTTGAGACGTGGCTGGGATCAGGCCTCAGATGGCATTTGTGTCATGAAATGTCTTAATTTCATCAAGTGAGGCAATCGTTAGTCACTGAAATTCTGAGTGGAGACCAGAAACAGCAGGTTACAATCTATTAGTGGCTTGTATAATCAATGTAAATTGGGACCAGCATTTTAAGCTGAACTAGAAAAGAGTAGAAAGTATTAGTGTGCATATTTGTAAAGGTAAACAATGTTTTGTGAAGCATATATAATTGCTTCAATTATATATATGCAAATATTGCTATGTAAATGTTTTTTTGATCTGAGTCATAGTAAAAATTTTTTTTTAAGGAACACTAAAGGTTCAGTGGTACACTAGTTGATGTATCAGGTTACTCTGGTAGCAATTAACAGAAACCACAGGCTAAAACAGCAAAATACACCAAGGAGTTTATTATTTCAATGTAAGTGGGGTTCCTAAGTTTGGGAATTCTTCGTACTTTTAGTTTTTGCCATTTCTCAGTGTTATTTTCAGCCTAATGCCAATTTCCCAGTGGCACTCAGAGTAACATGCCAACATATTCTTATCCAGCAGAACAAAACATGGATCCTGAACCCATCAATAGCGAGGGGATGGAAATAGTGACTGCTTTCAATTAATCTGGGATGAACATTTGGAATCAGTCCACTGTAGGAACTGTAATGGAGTGTGTTAATTTCAGTGTATCATAGAAATACTTTAGAGGTATCTAGTTTGACAAAGTAATGAACTTAGTGGTGGCAAATCTATGGCATGAGTGTCAGCGGGCTTTTTGTATCACTGGAAAGTTCTAAAAGGTTTGCCATCACTGAACTTAGGTGTAGGGATGTACATATTAGGCAGGTAAAAGTGGGAAGGGCCGCTGGATAGTAGCCTGCAAGAACTAAAGGTGGTAAATGCGAAGTACGAAGAGCAATCAGCCAAAATGACTTGTTCCTGAAGCATAACACTAGAAGCAAGGTACAAAGATGGCGTATGGAGCAGATGCATGGTCACAGAGGAGGGTTCTAGAAGAAATCTGGACTCTGTTTTCCTAAGATGTGAGGCACTAAACATCAGCAAGGAATTAAGATAATCAGGTCTCTATCACTACTGCTACAATGTGGAGAGGCAAGTTGGGGGGCTGTTGTAACCCAGGATTTCATGTTTAAGGAGATGGGTGACAGCAATTTGACCTAATTCTACTTAAGATAAGTGAACTGTGGTTTGCTTTTCTAACTGTAGATATTGGGCTAGGGTGAGGAAGGCCCTATTTTTTTTTTGTGGGTACCGGGGGGTCGACCTCAGGACCTCGCGCGCCAGCAGGCGCCCGTGCCGCTGAGCGATATCACCGGCCCCTTTTCCGTATGTGGGATCTGGGAGTCGAACTCGGGCCCTCGCGCTTGCAAGGCAGGCGCTTACGCCGCTGAGCCATCTCACCGGCCCGATATATTTTATTTTATTTTATTTATTTTATTTTTTTGTGGGTACCGGAGGGTCGACCTCAGGACCTCACGCGCCAGCAGGCGCCCGTGCCGCTGAGTGATATCACCGGCCCCTTTTTCGTATGTGGGATCTGGGAGTCGAACTCGGGCCCTTGCGCTTGCCGGGCAGGTGCTTAAGCCGCTGAGCCATCTCACCGGCCCGGAAGGCCCTATTTTGTCAACCTTATTTTAAAGAACTGGAGTCCCAGATGAAGAATGTCTAAAGTTGCTAAGACAAAACTCGTTGTTTCGGGCCTCTGCCGGAATTTATTAAAGCGGTGCCTGGATGGACTTGAGGGAATATTCCACCGAGGTAGTTAGAATTCTCAATACACTGTTATTTCCCTTGTTATCCTTGACCCTTTAGTAAATATTCCAGGATTAATGTCCTCTTATTTGGGTCAAAATATTAAAAGTGATGGAGTGTCCCTTGAGGCCACGGTGGCAGTGGCCCAATTATTAACTCTTTGATGGCAGGACCTGACTTACAGCAAATATTTGATAAATATGATATACCTAGTACCTGAAATGATGTGGGGACTGGCAGATACTTAAAAAGTACTTGGATAACTACTGAGCGCCCCTAAGTGAAATATATTTTGGCTGGCTAAGAGGAAATGTTATGGCAGTCCAGCCACAATTTACCTGTTAAGATTTACAGATGTGGTTTCATTTTAAGCAGTGTTTTCTTTAGGTGTCAGGGACAACTCCCAGATATCTAGCTGGGGTGAATGTCCATGCTAAGACAGGAAGAGTAGTGAAGTTTGGGGGAGAAACATTTAGCGTAAATGTTTTTGAGTGTCTGTGGTGCTCAAATTTTACTGTAAGGCTCTCTCATACAACCGTGAAGGATAAATTGAAGTAGAGGAAGGGTGAGCCCTGTAGGATATGGATGAGTCTTAGACTAAGGCTGTTGTAGCAAAATTGCACTACAATAGTTCTGTCCCTGAAGCTTATGTCTGTTAGACCAGTGACCCTCCCACCCTCACCCTCACTAAGGCATAGCCTTATACAAAAATTTCTTCTTCCCACTCTACTGGGAATATGGTAACTATCAGGCCATGCTATATCAAGTGTTCAGGCCAAGGGTGATAGCTTCAGGTTTTCTTGTGACTACCACCCTAGTCAAGCCTTGAGCCTAAGGGAGCGGCAGCCTGGCTGGACTAAGCCTGGCTTCATTCACTATAATAAGTGGATAAAAAAGAGCTGCTGGTGTCTCACATCCCTGGCCATTCTGAAACCGGATTTCCCTTTTCTAAGTTCCCACGGAGGCCCAATTTTGACAACAATAAAAACGTCCAGGAAATCCCCATCAAGTTGAACTTTCTAATGTTCCTCTCACTACACCCCTCTCAATACCAAGAGGAAGGAGCTTATCCTGAAGGTCAACATCCTCTGTCAGATACCTCCACTTTTTAAGTCAGGATGGTAGTATATAAAAGTTCTTAGGCCCTCCTCCAAAACCCATTCAGAGGTTGAGAGCACATGAAGGTAATCCAGGCTGGAAACAGAGGAATGGTTGCAATGTCCCCTGAAGGTGCCTTAGATATTGGATAACTTAAACAAGTTTTACTGACAGATGTTCATCCCCCCACCCGGCAGGAAATAATCTTTTTCTAAGAAATCCTAGGGGCTCAGTCCTATGCTGGATGTCAAAATACAATCACATCACGGAGTAAGTTTGGGATACAGGTCACATGCCTCATCTAAATTGGTACTAAGAAAAACAACTGCACTAATCAAACACAACTCAAAACTAAGAACCAGAAACATAAACCATGAATTTACTATCCTAGGTAGACCCAGGATTTAGATGGTTCTCATTTTTCCAGAAACCCTAAAGGAATTAAAAAAAAATCATTTTAAATATATTCACAGTAACGAATTTTATCTTTTGGGTAAAGAGAGGTCTATCTGGGTCCCCAGAAGGTTCTGGGCCTCATGAAGACTGTCCATTTTACAACTTTAGCTCCAGTTCTTCTCAGACGAGAAAAGAACTCCAAAGGCCAGTCATCATGGCCACTGAAGAGAGCCACAGACTCTAGTTCCAGTTAAATCCTTGGTGTTTGATCTATATGGGAGCTGTGGACACTTGCTTCTTGGTTCTTTTGGAGGTCCTGCCGAAGCCCCTGCAGCAGCTGGTTTAGAAGTGTAAGGTTGCTGTCTCTTCGAGGTAGGGGCAGGGGTGGGAGGCAATTCCCTTTATATTCGATCACTGCCATCTTTGCCCGATCCCGCCTGTTCCGATTTGGGATCTGCACCATCCTTGTGTAGCCCCCATTCTGACCTTGGTACCGAGGGGCCAGTACTTTAAACAGCTTTGGGATCAAGTCTTTCTCCTAAAGGAGAAGAATTACATAGCAGAGAGCAAAGTCAGGAACAACTTCAGAAGCATTTAACTTTCACCACTCACAAAGGTAGGGTCCAGACCCACATAGATAGGACTCCCCCACGCTCTCATATGGTACAAAGTTACGAAGAAGGATCACTTATAGGCAGATGTGCAGATTCATACGCACATCGTGTTCAAGTATAAAACGTGATTCTTATTTAATTCACAACACTGGTCCACAAGTGAGTAACCCAGCTTAAATCTCACAGGGAGCAGAGGGGTCGCTTTGGGAGGTGGGCTACGGGCACTCACTGTAAGCCAGAAGTCAGCCATGCGCATGGCTCGTTCGTTGGTGTCTCCCATTTTTCCATAGTCGATGAGCTGCGAGGACAAAACAAAAAGAACGGATCCAACCAGAGCAAAAAGCTTGGTGCTAATCTTATTCTTCTACAACCGGACCTCAGTCACTTCATTCCGCTAGCAAAGCACCTAAGCCAGGCCTCAGCTCTCGCCGGTCTTTCATGGCAGGCGCAGGAAGAGCGGGCTCAGTTACGAGCACAGCTTGGTGTCACCCCGTTCCCAAACGCAGCCCGTCCCGCCCCGACAAGGCCCTGCAGCTCCTCACCTTCTCGGCGTAGCCCCGCATCTCGTCCACCCGCGCCCATGTCGCCTCGATGCGTTCGTGTCGCACCAGCCCGGTGAGCAAGTTTCGCAACAGGTGGATGCGGGACTCGGGACCGAAGCCCAGGCGGCGGAATACGCGGCCGTGGGAGACGGCGGACGCCACAGACAGCCGCATGCCCCGGCGTCCTCCAGCACCCGGAGGCCGGAAGTGGAAGCTCCAGGGGCAAGACGGGGCGGCGGCGACTTCACGAGACGCATGCGCCGTAGTTCGGCGCGTGGTGGACGTGTTTGCGCATGAGTATCAGAGCTTGCCTTGTTGGCAGTCTGAGGAGGGCGGAGAAGGGGTGTTGACCTTTTCCAGAGGCGGCGAGCGGGGAGGTCCTCAAGCACCGCGCGCGCTCCACTGCGGGCCTGGGAGCCTAGCGCCCTCTAGCGTGGCATCAGGGGGCCAGCGGGTTTCTCTCTTGCGTCGGCGGGCTTGAGGCGTTCGGGGCCGAGGTACGCTCGCCGCGGAGCCTGCCGGGAAAGTGAGTCTGTGAGCAGGGCGGCGCCTGAGGGGTGGGCGTCGCCTGAGGGGCCGGGCGCCGCACGGCGGAGGGCCCCTCAGGTGGGTTGTGTGTGGGACACCCCAGGGGAGACGTTTTAACAAGTTTTCAGTGGTAATGGTGAAATAAATAATAATGCCCAGATCAGAAACACAGGTAATAAACATTTTTTGTTTTGTTTGTGAGACGGTCTCACTTTGTAGTTGAGGCTGACCTTGAAGTCACTATGTAGCCTGGCCTGGCGTCGAACCTGTGCAAAGCCTCCCGTCTCAGCCTCTCGAGTGCTGGGATTACAGGCGTGCACCACCACACCCAGATCAACGTTTTGTTTTACTGAGGAAAGTAAAAATTTAAAATTTAAAAGTTTAAAATTATAGCACTAAAATTAAAAAAATCAATATTTTAAATTACATATATATATATTTTTTAATGTAGCCCAGGCAGGCTTCGAACTCGCGGGGATCCTCCTGCCTCAGCCTACAGAGTGCTGGGATTACGGGCATAGGGCACCATGCCCGGCAAGTTATATAAATGTAATTTTTTGAAAAATGGGAAAACATGCCTGTATATTTATATGCTAAGTAATGATCAATATCATTGTTAGAGCCTTAACACATGTACATTTATAGTTAGTCTCATAATTGGTCCTTGTTATGGATTGAATTGTGTGCTCCATCCCCGAAGATATGTTAAGTCTTAACCTGCTGTGACTTCAGAATGTGACTTTAGAAAACAGACAAGGGAACTTGGAAATAGGTTATTGCAGATAAAATTAGTCAAGATGAGTTTATGCTGAAATAGGGTGGGTATCTAATCCAAAATGATTAATATCCTTATAAAAAGATGGCAGGTGTAGAGACAAAGATGAACACACAGAATGAAGATAACCAGATAAGAAAGTCCTAGAAAAAATACTTTGTGACCATTAAAGCAGGGTTGCTGTTAAGCAGTTTAAAGTCCATGAAGGAACGCCAAGGATTACTAGGACACACTTGAAGCTAAAATTGTTCCCTAGATCGTTTAGAGAGCATGGCCCTGTTTCCACACTGCATTTTTTTTTTTTTTTTTGAGACAGGGTCTCACTATGTATGTAGTTCAGGCTGTCCTTGAACTCACTGTGTTCTTGAACTTGAGGTGATCCTCCTGCCTCAGCCTCCTGAGTGCTGGGATTACAGGCTTGTGCCACCACAACAGGCTTCCACGATGATTTCTTCTAATCTCCAGAGTGATATGACAATGCGTTTCTGTTTTAAGCCTGTTTTGTGATACTTTGTCATGGCAGCCCTACACTTACATGTCCAGGTGCAGTAGATTGTGACTCTGTCTTCATTTAGAAGTGACCAAAGAATAACAAAAGTTTCTTTCACATGAAGCAACAGTTGTACAAACAGGAAAATTTACATATATGTGTATATGTTGGTGGAAATTTATACAAATCACAAAAACAGTAAATTTCACAATTTATAATACCACTCCTATCTTCTTCCTTTGGGAATAATTCTTGCAGCTTTCAATTATCTCTGTAACTGGCACTGTAAAGTGGAACTTTAAAAGTTAGATTTTTTTTTTCTTTTAGAGACAGGGCCTTCTCCAAACTTTATCAGGCCTAGGATATAAATGGCTATCCCCACTTCTTTGTGGTAACGGTGAAATAAATAATAATGCCCAGAACAGAAAAACAGGTAATAAACATTTTTTTTTGTTTTGTTTTTGAGACAGGGTCTCGCTTCGTCGTTGAGGCTGACCTGAAGTCACTGTGTTGCCCGGCCTGGCCTCGAAGTTGTGCTGACCCTCCTGTCTCAGCCTCTGAGTGCTGGGATTACAGGCATGTGCCACCACACCCAGATCAATGTTTTGTTTTAATGACAAAAGTAAAAATTCAGTTTAAAATTATAGCATTAAAATAAAAAATGATCAATATTTTAAATTATATAATTTTTTTTTGAGACAGGGTCTTCCTATGTGAATATGCAGATACTGGCACCAGGAAGTCAAGTCCAATTTCATTCCCTTAGACAGGGAGGGAGAGACCAGAAAGGGATGGTTCAGCCAGAACATGTGTATTGCTGCATTGTATTCCCTTCCCCACTGTTCCTTGCTGTAAGAGACTTCAGCACACTTGTTGCAGGGGAGATGGTGATGTGAGGCAAATGGCCCCCTCCATCTCCTCAGAGCTAGCTTTGAATTAATCCCTTTTTCTTTTTACCAAAATAAATGGCTTCCTTTGATCTGGTCAGCAGCAAACAAATGAGCCTGAACACATGAACCTCAGTGGTCACAGTTGAAAATTTTTACTAAGATTTTTCACCAAAAAACAATTCATAAATTTCTGCTGGTAAAAACTTGTGAAGGTTTTCTTTTGCAAATTGAACATTGACATTATTTGAACCATTGTTTAAAAAATGTGTCCTCTTGGTGAAAACAATTGAAATGTCAAACATCATCCGTTGAATTTTTCTGGAAATGTATCACCATTATCTGTCTCTTCTGATAATCTTCAAAATTTGATCCATTTTTCTCATCATTTTCCTTATATTTCGTTACTGCAGTTCCTGGCTTTCTCCACAATTTCCATTGGATGATACTCAAAGGACAATTTTTTTTTTTTTTTTGTGGGTACCGGGGGGACGACCTCAGGACCTCACGCGCCAACAGGCACCTGTGCCGCTGAGCGATATCACCGGCCCCTTTTTCGTATGTGGGTTCCGGGAGTCGAACTCGGGCCTTCGCGCTTGCAAGGCAGGCGCTTAAGCCGCTGAGCCGTCTCACCGGCCCTCAAAGGACAATTTTAAACCTTGATTTTTTTTTTGTGTTGTTCAGCCTTAATCTGGATGTTTGCAGATATTGTGTCTGATTATTATTATTATTATTATTATTATTATTATTATTATTATTATTATTGAGACAGGGTCTTGCTAGGTAGTTCAGCCTGTAAGGCTCAATTTGGACATGACTTTCCTAATATCCAACCTGTCTGCAGCTGAGGCATTGTTCTCAGCTCAACACTGATGCCCTCAGCAAACAGGATATCTTAAAAGAGATAAGATGGAACACAGAATCTTGCAAGCACCTGGACATCTAAAGATACACAAGCATTCACACTGGACGCCTCAAGGACTTTGCCACTGAGGCATGAAACATCCAGAAACCTTTGACCACTGAGGTTTACTAAGATCTTCCTGCCTAATGTCCCTTGCCTTCTTTCAAGCCCTATTAAAAAAAAACCAAAAAAAGCAAAAAACAAACAAACAAAAACCCCTGCTTTTCTTTGCTTCTTGCAGAGGGCCTTTTCGCCCTCTGTGTGGCTGCACCCAGGCACAATAAATTCCACACTATGTTGCCTTTCCACAAACCCAGTGGTCTTGGCTGATCTTTGCCTTGCACCATTCTTTAAATAGCCTGAACTTGAACTCACTGTGTAGCCCAGGCTGGCCTCGAACTCACAGCAATCTTCCTGCCTCAGCCTCCTAAGTGCTACCATTACAGATATGTGCCACCACACTCGGCCTGTGTCTGATTATTAAAAACAAAAACAACAACAACAACAAAAAAAACTCAGGAAAGAAAAATTCTGTGCATCTAAGATTATGTAAGTCTGCTCGCTTATAAGTAAGGATATATTTTACCCCAAGGGTTTGGAGTCATGAAATACACATGAAGTAAGCTTGAAAGATGACCAACTCTTACGAATTTACTGTTAAAAGTAATATGTATGGCAGAGTTTGTGTAAATGATAGTTCTTCAAAATAACGTCTATGTACAATGAAGTATTGTTAGTAGATAATTTCAAGCCTATACACATATTATTGTAATTCAGTAATCATTAGCAGTAATTTAGACCTACAAAAGATTTTTTTGCTAATGTTGTTGTACCACTAACATTGTCTAGAATTATTGTTTTACATATGATAAAAATGAATTGACTTTTAGTTTTGTTACTACTTTAAAATTCTTTATAGATAATTTGCCTGCATAGTTTTGTACCCATGGAAGACTGTTCTTACCTGTCAACCCGTGTTACTCACTGGTTCTAAGTGTGAACTGAGTCCCCAAGGGATAGTACTCAGAGTGGATCTGAGTATTCCTGGGCGATCCAGGACTTGAGTCCGGGTTGAGCCCCTAGTGAAGTGTTGGTAGAGACTAGTCAGTCTGAGAAGAGTGAGGAAGGTGATTGCAAGCAGTGTTTTGGGAAGCAGCTGAAGAGGAAAGATCCCAACCTTTAGACTTTTTTCCATCCATGGCTTCTGCTGGGAGAAGGGGATTGGATCTGCCTGCACCACTGCATAGATCCTCTAGATGCCTGCGTTCTATTCTATGGAAACCTCCATGATGCAGTGTTACTGGATGGGGGTCCTGTGGGACTTCTTTCCGGGTCTTTGGTGTCCTGAACAAAGACTTGGACAAGACACACATAAAAGGTAGCAAAGAGGTACATTTACTGAAGGTGGGAGTACGCTCTACAGGGCGAGAGCAGGCCAGTGCTGGTGAAAAGGCTCACAGCAGCCCTGAGGTTAAAGTGAAAGGGGCCTTTAGTATCCAAAATACCTGGATTGAGCTCCACCTCATGCAAACAAGGCAACTGTCTAGGTAAAAACTCACTTGGCCTCATGCAAGATGTAAACTGTCCTACCAAAAATCTCTCTTTGGTCTCCTGGTAGATGTAAATGAAGAATCAGAAACAATGTCTTTTGATTAATCGTGTCTACATGTAAGTGAAGGATTGAGAAAAGCATCTTCTGACTGGTCCTGTGAGCAAATAAAGGATTGAAAATAGCATTTTTCTGACTGATGGATAGTGCTCAGAAGTTGACAACTTGACATCATTTTGGGCTCCATGTTCTGTGCATGTACTCTCTTTTTAGGAAACATCTCACTGAACTTGTTAGCCATGGGGCTTTATGACTTTTGGCACATTTCCCCCAGTCGGTTGTCCAGTTTTCCCCAGCCCTAATCTCCTACCTCAGGAGCCTTCTTGGAGCCATTACAGGCACCTCTGCAAGTGACCAATCAGGGATTCAGTCATGATGGTGGGGAGCAGTTGTCGATTAGACCTCAATCCAACTTCTGGTTTTATCCATGCTCTAGAATACTGAATGTCTAGGCTTATCACAGGGACTAGCTTTTCTTGCTCTCTCTCTCTCTCTCTCTCCCTCTCTCTCTCTCTGTGTGTGTGTGTGTGTGTGTGTGTGTGTGTGTGTGTGTGTATTCTCCCACCTCCCACCTGGGTCAGGGTCCTAACCCTTCTTTGAATCCAATGTTCTCAGCAAGATTGGATAAACATATGGCCTATCTCTAGTATTGGATGGAACAGTGATCATATTAGGTCCAGTTAAAATGAATTTGTCCACATTTACTCATTAGGATATTGAGGATAATAACAAATCAAAGCATACCTCACACAGAAACAAGCAATCATGTAGGGAGTTGAATTTAGAAAATATGCTCCTGATCATATGCAACTAAATTCAAGGTGTTCATGGCTGTACAGGGATACAGAATTTGGATAAAATCAGTATAGCCCGTTATGTGATGTTTCACTCTGGAAATGGTTACTAGCTGTTGCCAACTTGGCTAACTTTTTCCACGTGGTGTTCTTTCCTCTCCCTGCTTTATTTCCTTGAATTATTATTGAGATGAACTGCCTGTTGCAGAAATTATAAGGTCCTTCAAGGTCAGAGAGGAACTCTGACTCATATGTTTCATTGTCTTTGCCCTTGACTCCACCCTCAAACTTAGCACTCTGCTTTTCTAAGTTTTTCAATACAAGTTTGTAAAAGTAAAACAAAAAAGAACTTGGAAAAGAAAACTTTGGTTTTTATGGTCTGTGTCATTGATAATTACATCTTTATTTAGAACAATTATTCTCTCCTTTTTCTTTCATTTGATAGATAGTTACTGACAAATTATTATTTGGTGAGGCACATGTTAACTAGCTTTCATCAAATATTTCACTAATTTTGTCTCTGTGTGGAATATTCTTTTTTCTCAGACCTTTTATTAATGGGTCTATATTATTAAAAAAGCTCGGGCCGGTGAGATGGCTCAGCGGCGTAAGCGCCTGCCTTGCAAGCGCGAGGGCCCGAGTTCAACTCCCGGATCCCACATACGAAAAAGGGGGCCGGTGATATCGCTCAGTGGCACGGGTGCCTGTTGGCGCGCGAGGTCCTGAGGTCGACCCCGGTACCCACAAAAAAAAAAAAAAAAAAAAAAAGCTCTTTTCTCTTTCATAGAAGCCTGAACTTAGAGATGTCACTGCTATACTACTTGCAAAGCAACTATTTTGTTTTTGTTTTGGGTTCTTTCTCTTGTCCTAGCTGACATATTTCTTCACCACTGAATACTGTTTCTTTACCCCCTACTTCCCTATTTTATAAAACCTGGAGCTGAAAAAAAAAAGCCTGACAATAGGTACATAGAAGAGACAGTAGCTATAAAATAGATCCATTGGAAGGAGCCTTGCTGATCACCCAGTCCAAGCACTTTTTTTTTTTTTTTTTGGGTACCGGGGGTCGACCTCAGGACCTTGCGTGCCAGCAGGCGCCCATGCCGCTGAGTGATATCACCGGCCCTTTTTTCGTATGTGGGTTCCGGGAGTCGAAGTTGGGCCCTCACACTTGCCAGGCAGGCGCTTATACCGCTGAGCCATCCCACCAGCCCAGTCCAAGCATTTTTAACCCTTTTTTTGTGTGTGCCTTTTGACCAAGACTGACAAATTCTATTCTCCTGAGAATAATGTTTTTAAGTGCATAAAATAAAACATAAAAAAAACCAATTGTATTGCTATCAAAATAATTTTTAAACATTTCCAAATCGGTAGCATCAATAATATGTACTGTTGGGGCCCGTGAGATGGCTCAGCGGCTTAAGCGCCTGCCTGGCAAGCGCGAGGGCCCGAGTTCAACTCCCGGAACCCACATACGAAAAAAGGGCCGGTGATATCGCTCAGCAGCATGGGCGCCTACTGGCGCACGAGGTCCTGAGGTAGACCCCCGGTACCCACACACACACACAAATAATAATAATAATATGTACTGTTTTGGTAATATGCTAAATAGCAAGATCAAGTTGTAGGTTTAATAACCATTATAATTTTTCAAAGTAGTAAATGTCTTCTGAGGTATTTATTACAACTGTAATCTGATACAAATATAACTGATTTCTACTCTAAAGGATTATTTTTACTAGTACTCTTGTGATATGGCATAGAATTTGAAGAAAATGTAACATTTCAGTAACAGATCAGTGAAAATAAAGGCATTTTCTTTTCTTTTTCCAAATTCACTGATCTCCAGAATTTTGTTCATTGACTCTTTGAGTGTCTGCGACCTCCAGTTAAAAACACTTGAGCTGTTGTGCAGTTGAGGGGACTGAGGATGATCCCTGTGAAAAAAGTGAAGAGAAATTCTATTCCTGGAAAGAGAAGAACTATATTTAAATTCAAGTATAGCTCAGTAACGAGTATCAAGTCTGTACCTCCATCCCAACCCCCAGGTTCTTTTAAATATATGTTAAAATTTAATTATGCGCCAAGTACTGGACTAGCTATTGGGGATTAACTGGGTAACTGTCTTATGGGATCTATAATCTAATGAAGAATTAAATATTAAGTAACTATGTAGAAGTTATTTTACATGCTTAGGAATAATATGAGTTTTTGTGGATATATATAATGGAGGAAATTTGACTTAGTAGATCAGGGAAGGCTTTAGTGAGGAAATGATGTCTAAGCTGGGACCTGAAAATATATAGAAATTAGCTAGATGAAAAAGTAGGGCAGAGGTGTTCTAAATGTTTGAAGGTCCAGAAGAAAAAGAACATAAGGACATTTCTGGACTAGAGAAAAATTCACTGTGACTGCAGAAAAGGGAGTGAATGGAAAGTGGAGAATGTTAAATCAAGTCTGGAGTGCTGTATGGATCACACTGTGCCTGACCAGGTAAAGCATATAAACAGTTTTGGAGTTTGTTTTAAAAGGCAGTAGGAGGCCACTGTAGCCTTTTAGGTAGAGGAATGATATGATCAGATTTGCTTTTTAAATAGATCTCTTTAACTTAGCTTGTGGAAAATGGGTAGAAGAAGTAAGAGTAGAGTCAAGGAAACTGGTTAAGAAGCTCTTGGGGGTAGTATAAATAAGAAGATAGTGACTTAGAAGAGGTGGCAACTCATTTATTTATTCAACAAATATTTATTAAATACTTTCACAGTCCTAACAGGAAGGACATGGCACACTCAAACTACATAAGATGTGGGCTGGTTTTAGGACTCCCAAGATGCAGGACACCAGACTAGCAATATGGGTGCCATTACTACATTTAGGCCTGAAGAGTGGGGAGCAATTCCTTGGGAAAAGGGAAGCTAGGTAGGGTAGCTGCATGTATGGTGGGAGCACTGTATGGAGAGGGTAGGAAGTGCAGGAAGGAGCCTGGAAGAATTAATAAGTGCTGTCTTTTCTCCTTTTCATCTTTTGCTGGTGCTTCCTAGTGGCTATCCAGAGACAAGAAGGCAATGAAACCTAGTCTTCAGGGACAGAACATAACAGAAAGGATGGAGTATGTATCTGGGGAGGCAAACAAAATATCCAGCATAAGCAATGACAACAACAACAACAAAACATACTATGCCTCTGCAGTCATATAGCTTACATTCTAAGAAAGTTATCTTTTAAAAAAATTAGTACATTTGCAGTACATAATGATTATATTCATCATGGTACCTGTATATAACACATCTTAATTCTTTTTACTTCCCGTTCCCTATCTTCTGCCTCCCTCTGTCTTAAACTGAGGTATGCACACCCCCGGGGGTACACGGTAATTTTCTAGGAAATACACATATTTGGATAATTTTATGGTAGTTTATTCCAGGACTTCGATTTCCGTATGTCTCCTTTCCAAAAATGATATACCCAAGAAAATGTCTGTAGTAGAAATATCATTCTTGTCCTTTTCAACTTGCTTCTTTGCATTGACCTGTTACTTTAAAAAGGAAAGCCATTTCTCTTGACCATCTGGAATCTTACTGTGGTACATTGCTCTGTGTAAGAAATACAGGGGTCAAACAAAGGAACAAATCAAAATGTTGGTGCCTGTGAGTCTTCCTTTTCCATATTTATATGCAGTTGCTGTTAAGGGTGAAATGTTGCATTAAAAATGTTATTTTTGGCTCGTGATGGAATATACTGAAGTCAGATATATTGTAGTAAAAATAATGTTTGTTTAATGACTTCATTTAACTCCTAACAATTGTTAAAACAGAGAAACACCAAATGCATTGTTCTTTTTATTTTTTTATTATTATCATTTTTTTTTGTGGGTACCGGGGGGTCGACCTCAGGACCTCGCGCGCCAACAGGCACCCGTGCTGCTGAGCGATATCACTGGCCCCTTTTTCGTATGTGGGATCCGGGAGTCGAACTCGGGCCCTCGCGCTTGCAAGGCAGGCGCTTATGCCACTGAGCCATCTCACCGGCCCAAATGTATTGTTCTTAAAGGAAAATATTGTTGAGAGCCGGTGAGATGGCTCAGCGGCTTAAGCGCCTGCCCGGCAAGCGCGAGGGCCCGAGTTTGACTCCCGGAACCCACATACGAAAAAGGGGCCAGTGATATCGCTCAGTGGCACGGGCGCCTAGTGGCGCCCGATGTCCTGAGGTCGAACCCCCGGTACCCACCAAAAAAAAAAAAAAAAAAATATATATATTGTTGAGAAAATCATAGCAATTATTGGTAAGAAATGTCGGAGGTGATGATAATTTTATCTATATGACAAATTCATGGCAATGTAATACACTCTTATCTATCATCTATCTAATGTAGCTTAGAATGTTGAAGATTTATAAAACTCATGCTGAGATTATAATCTTTTTACCTTTTGTGTCTTTGCATTCTTATTAACTTCAGTAATGAGAAAAAACAATGAATTATTTATATAGGTGTCAGTTGCATATTTCATATAATTTCAGGAATTAGGAGAAGGAAATCTTATGTTTGTTTTCAACATTTTAATGTTACATATAAGAGAAAAAACAATGAGTGCATGTATTGGAGGTAAATTAATCTTGAACATTTATTCAGCTCCTGGGAGAAATGCTTTTATGTCTTCCCCTTTTAAATAGCTTTATTGAGGTAAAATTTCCATACCATAAAGTTGTTTCATTAGCTTTTGAACAAGGTTTAGATATTGTAAATACATATTCTTTTTCTTTTTATTAACCTTTGGCTAAAAGTCTTTTATTTGTCACTCTTCAACTAATTTTCAGGTCACTTTTTTCATTTCTGCCATGTAGATTGGAGACTTTGATTAGCTTTACTTGAAGATGTTGTTACTTCTACTGTACATAATGCCTTCAACAACAATAAGTACACTTTTTAAACACTGCACTTCCAAGTGGCCCACTAACTTTTGTTTTTGCTGTTGATTTCCACTGAACCCAGTCTCATTTTGTCATTGGATATAATATTCATTGAAGAATAAATGAATTAATGAAAAAACTGTCCTGTCCATATCCTTAGATGTATTTTTCAGTGAAATGTTTACTTTTTATGTTTAAGCATTATTCATCAGCAAGTCGTGGTGGTGCCTGTCTGTGACCCCAGCACTCTGGGAGACTGAGATAGGAGGATTGCAAGTTCAAGAACCTGCCCCCCCAAAAAGAAATAAAAGAAACAAAAAACCCTTGATCACAAACTTGACTTGTAAAATACTTTGTTTTACTCTGTTATATACTAACAAAAATGATAACTGAATCCATCCAGTTGACATGTAATTTAATTTTATATACATATTTTGGTGACAAAGAGCTTGCAAACAGAATATGCCAATAACTCCTATAAAATCAGCATAAAATAAAAGTGGATGAAAGATTTGAGAAGGCACTTTCTAAAAGCAAATATCTAAATAGCCAAGAAAGCACAAAAGGGCCGGTGATATATCTCAGTGGCATAAGTGCCTGCCTGGCAAGCGCGAGGTCCTGAGTTCGGTTCCCGGTACCCACATAAAGGGGGAAAAAAAAAAAAGCATGAAAAATGTACAACTTTGTTACAAATGGAAATGTATATCAAAATTATGTTGAAATTATATATATTATATACTCTAGATTGGCTAAAATTAAAATGAATAAAACTAAGTGTTGGTGATATAAGAAAACTAGAACTCTCATACATTGCTGCTAAGGGTATAAATTAATATAGACACTCTAAAAATGGTATTCTTTATTGAAGTTGAAGGTATGTGTATATGCTGACCTAATAATTCTACTGCTAGTGTATAGCTAATGGAAACACACAGATATGTGTACAAAAGTATACACAAAAATGTTTATAGAAACATTATTTAAAACATCCCTATGGTAGAAATAACCCAAATGTTTCATCAGTAGTGTAATGGATAAATGATATGTTCATATCATGAAATATTATACAGTAATTTACATGAACTGATACAGGTAGTGACATGAATAGATGTCTCGAATATATTATATTCAGTGAAGGAATTTAGGCACAAAATATACATACTCTATCATTCCAATAGCCTTCACCTAGATCTAATCTGTGGTGCTTGAGTAGTAAAAAGGGGTTATAGTGACTAAAGAGAGGGTGTGAGGGGTATTTCTGGGGTGTTGGTAATGACCTACAACTTGACCTGGATGATGGTTAGTGGGTTGTATTTGTTACAAATTCATTGAGCTGTACACATACAATTTGTGTGTTATTTCTAGTATAACTGTGGTATTTCAGATAAAAAAGAATTGCATCTTCTATAGCCTTCTGATTTATCGAGGGTTGTTCTCTGAGTGTGGTACTGATGAAGGTCCCCCAAAGATGTCCTTGTCCTAGTCACTAGAACCTGTGAATAGGTTTATGTAATTTGGCAAAATAACTTTGTAGATGTCATCAAAATAAGGATTTTGAGGTGGGGAGATTATTTTGGATTATCTGAGTGGGCTCAGTGTGATCACAAAGGTCTTTATAAGAAGGGATCGGAAGGTGATGCAACATGAGAAAAACTTGACTGGCTCTTGGTGGTGTTGAAGATGGGAGGTATGATTCTAAGAATCCTGGCAGTTTCTAGAAGGTGCAAAAGGCAAGGAAATGGATTTTTCTCTCAGGGCCTCCAAAAGGAACAAAGTCCTGCCAATATGTTGTTTTTAGCTCCATTAGACCCAATTATAGCCTTCAGAACTAAAAGATAAATCTGTCGTTTTAAACCACCAAGTTGTAGTTTGTTAGCACATGCATAGGAAACTGTAACAGTGAGTTACGCATTGTACCCATCAGAATATATAGCACACAGTAGGTACTCTGTGAAAGTGTACTGAATGAATGGTCAGACTTCCAAAGTGGACAGACTCTGAATTAGGTTGAAGGGATTTTACAAGTAAGTGTGTTTCCGTAAGACTTCAAGACTAGTACCATACGCAGTGGCCAGTTTTCTTCCAGTCTCTCTCCCTCTGATCTTCAAATCGGAAACTTTTCAGTCCAAAGGCCTGGAGGTGAAGTGAACAGAGCGTGGAGTCTGTATTCATCTGATACAACAAATTGAAGATGAGGATGTGGATGAAGACTGCATGATTGGAGATTCTCCCTAGTCCATCTGAGGCATACATTTTTCTGGAAGGAGATAAGAATTCTTTGCAAAAGTAGAAAAGAAGACAGAGGAATATTGGTCTTTTGACATCCAAAATGGAATTTTCCATGTAGCAGATTTAGGATTCAGTCACAGAATGGCAGCACACTGTGATCAGGTAGAGGATGGTGCTGGCGTTGAACTGCAGAAAGACGCCGAGTTTTTATGTTTTGCGGATGCTGAGTCGAAACCCGGCGGGCTGCAACAGGCCTATCGTGCCAGAGCGAGTTGACTCAATTTGTGGGGTAGAGGATGTGGCAATAAACTCAGGGTTCAGAATCCAACTATGGTAACAGAAACTCATATAGACTTGCCTGTCGAGCAGGGCTCCAGAGACCAGTAGACGGCGCTGCTGCCCCGTATAAAGAAGGCTGGAGCTGCTGCTCAGCGCCAGGAAATTACACAAACCACTCTCTACCAAGCTCTGGAGAAGCAGGGAAAGGAGAGCTCCGAGTGATCAAGCATTGCTTTAGCCGATAGAGACTGAATACTTCCTAAAAGCATATTCAGATTGTCAGATTGGGTTAAGTTTAAACTAGATTAAACCATTAGGTCCTTTCTCCTCCTAACCAGCTGATGGGGATTTGGGAGGGATGTCAGATGATACAGCAAAATAAAGAAAGTGTAACGTTTCTGTAAATCATCTGAATTGTATTGTAAGCCTTGCGATTCGTCTCTGATTGTCCTTCTGGTCAGTCATTGAGATTTCTCTTTGGATAGGTTCCAGAAGAGGAAAGAGAGGATTATAGAACAGCATACCTTAAATTTATCTCTCTCTTTTCTTCCCTTCCTTTCCTATTTTTGTTTCCTGATCTGTCTTTGAGTTTGGGAAGCTGGAGGGTATTTGAACTTATATCTATAGCCCTCTTCCTCCTATGTGGCTCTTTTCTCCCTTCTTTAGAGAATGCTTTCCAGGCAGGAAGGTTTCTAAAAAACGCCCCCATTAAATGTGAAGGTTACTGAAAGTTCATGGAGTGTGAATCCCTGTGATAAATACAGAATATATAAAGAAGGAAAAGCTGGCATTGACCTGCACACAGGGAACAAGGGAAGTAGACATTTAAATAAATGACTGTTGCAAGTACTACCATTGAAGGAGAAGCTGCTGAGACTTAAAAAAACATTTTCATATTTTGTTCACCAGTATAATATCTACAAATGTTAAAAAATAGTTCATAGATACATGAAACATTCTTCACTTGATGGGACTAAAGTCAGCATATACATAATTATGGATCTTCTTACAGTAATTTTGCAGCCATAAGACATGGACAATGTTATTAATGTGACACTAACTTTTATACTGCCTTTTTTCTAGGCTTGTTCTCTCGTATCTATGAAGACATCCCTGATCTCCAGTTATCTCTTTGTCTTTTGCCAACATTTCCATCTTGTGTTCCCATGCTATTAATCACTTTTTTATTCTACCTATTCATATTCTTTCTATCATTTGTGTATATCTCTAAGAAGCAGATCTATGTCTAATTCATTTATGAAGTTCTGGGTCCTGGAAAAATTCTACATGTATAGGACATGTGTGGTATGAAATAGTTACTAATCTCAAGCTGTGCAAAGGTGTATGTTAAAAATGTTAATTGCAGTGCTATTTATAACAGTGAAAATTTGGGAACCTCAGTTATCTGTCATTTGTGGTCTGATTAATTGCATGCAAAAAATAGCATGTAGCATTACATTAATTATTAAACTAGATCAGTATTTGTTGGTCTAGAAAGATGTGCACAGTAGATGTTTAGTGGAGAAAGAGATTAGAGTGCTTATACTATACATTGCCATGTATGCAAAATTATGTGTATTTAACCTTGTGCCCATATTCCTGGAATATTAATGGTTGTTAAAATGTTTACAGAAAGTGGTATTTTATGTTCTTAATGTTTTACCACATTTTGGATTTTTCAATGAATGTTTATTTTATTAGAAAAGTAATGAAAATTTCAAAAATTTTATTCCTTATGTCTTACTCAGAATTCTTTAGGGTCTCATTGCACAGTTGTTCTTAATCAGGGCAGTTGAAATGTTTCAGGAATATTTGGCAACCTCTGGAGACATTTTTGTTTGTCATGACTGCTGGCAATACTACCAGCATCCAGTGGGTAGAGTTCATGGATGCTTCTAGACAGCTTATAAGGCATAGGATAGTCCCCCGCAACAAAGAATTATGTAGCCTTAATGCTAATAGCGCTGAGGTTGAAGCATCGTGGAATTCTTTATCCTGATAAGGCTCATTACCACCATCTGGTGGTGGGAGAAGAACCTGCAGCTTCTATGTAGCTTCGTGCTGAAGCCAGATACTAATTAAACTAAGCCCACAGAAATAAGATGGGAGGCCATAAGAAGGAGACTTGCAGTTAGAGTGGGAAGCAGGGAACAAGCAAGGAAATTCACAGTTGACAGGCTCTTTGACACTTTTACGGAGACTAGCAGTTTCTTCTGAAGCTATCATTGTAATTTGTAAACCTCACATTACAATTCCTATTTTCCATTCTTATTGGGACTCAATAAGAGTTCTTATTGGGATTCAAAATAAGTAGATGTTGAGGCAAGAAAGCTTTTGAGTAAACTTTAACTGCATGGATGGAGAGAATCTCTACTTGTACCCATAGGTGCCTCCCCAGTACATAGGATGATAAGGCTTTAGTTCTGTCAGGAATATTTCCAGACTGGAATATATAGGACCAAAGCAAGTTTCCTTGCTTTGGCTCCACTTACTTATGGCCTCCATCTCATTGCTCCAGAGGAATGCATTTGCAAAGCCTAGGCATCTTTCATTGACCCTATGCCTTCTACCTCCAATTTAAAGGACATGTGGAAAAAATACCTATTCTTGTTCTGCTTAACAATTTTTTTGTCTTTTTTTTTTTTTTTTGTGGGTACCAGGGGTGGAATTCAGGACCTCGCGCTTGCCAGGCAGGCGCTTATGCCGCTGAGCCATCTCACCGGTCCCCCCCCTTTTTTGTCTTTTTTTTATCCACTGATTTTCTGTTTTCTGATGATCACTTACTAGTAAATTACTCACCTAGCATCTATGTCTCGTCTCTGCTGCTCTCAACAGGGCTGTGGGCCATTGCTCTCTTTTCTGTTTACCAGTTACTTCTGGAAGGCCTGCATCTCACCCCTTGAAAGGATGCTGCTCTCTTCTTACAGGTGTTGGGGAGAGAATGTTGTGTAGCCCTTACTTTCTTTTTGTACTGGTCCTTTATTATCCACAAACCTATTGTTCAAATCCATTTAGATGTAGCAGTCTTTTCTAAGGCCTTCGAGAATATTACAGATTGGTTTCTGCAGAAGCAATGCTGAAACTGTGCAAGATACTTATTAGGGGTCTACACCTGTGAAAGAAGGGGCAGAGGAAGAAATTGAACTATGATGAAGGCCTCACAAACCTTGAGCCAGGTGGCAGCTCTGGTTTGAAGGCCATCCGAGCATCCTGCGTCAAGCCAACATGGCAGAACTCTCTCACTCAATCACTAGATACAGGTTACCCCTGTATTTACCCCGTGAAGCACATGACCTCAGCTGAAGAGGCTTCCTGCAACTCAGCCAGATTTGAAAGATTCAGCAGTTGAAGAGTGGCAGCTTGCTTCACACCCCTCAGCTGAGCAGCATGTCCTTCCTTGAAGGAGGATCTGGGCAGTACATTTCTATTCTCCCACAGAGGAGTTGATGAGAATAATGGTGTAAACTAATATAAACACGATTGCTTTCACAATTCTAAGAGCAAGCACCAAAAATAGTTAAACTGTTATGGAGGTTGTTTCTAGGAAGTCATGCCCTGCTTCACGTATCTTCCAATCTTCCAATTTCCAAATCACTTGGATTGCACTAAAAATAATGACATTGGGGTGCTATTAGATAGCTGTTGTCAAAGGAATGAAACTACACTCTTTTTCTGTCTTCCTGACATTCCTCACTCTGTTTTTGAGGTTTACAGTTTTAATTTTATTTTATTTTTAAAATTCTATTCAGGGAAAATAAAATACAGATAAAGAAAACAAGGCAAATGCACTTGTAACCACTATTTGGTCAAATATGGAACTTGGACCCACTTTTTCTTGAACTTATAATTGAGCATGAAGTGTAGGCATAACTACATTTGAGTATAATAGCAATAATAATAGTGTTAATAACTACTATAATTACTTTTATTAACATAACTTTTGTTGCTCTTGTTGCTGCTGCCTACACTAGTACTATCTAACTCAACACATTTCATATGCCACATGTGCATTTTATGTGAAGTCACCCTCACACCTCTATGAGATGGCAACATTTTATAGATTAAGAAAATGAATCAGAGACAGCTTAATTCGTCTGAAGTCACATAATTGGTAAAGGGTGGAGGTCCCAGTCCCAACCAGAGTCTAATTTCCAAGTTTGGGCTCTTAATTGCAACTACGAGGTAGCATTCTCTAACTCTCAACACTTGGATTAAATCTACTAATTTGTTTCATCTTGAATCCCTTCCTCATTGTGCTACCCCTCTCCTTCATTTATTTTTACTGGAATAATTTCTCCAATAAATCACTTACATGGAAATGAATGTATGTCTTAGGCCTGTTTCTGAGGAACGTAAGAGATACTGTCTTCCACACCAATAAAGAATTGTGGCAGTGACTTTGCTAAGTCATTAACTGATTAGGGTTTGGAATAGCTGAAACTACCAAGAAAGTGCCAAAAGACTTTGATATTCTAAAATGCATTTTGAACTATTAAATTATAATCACATTTGTTGCAAACTAACGATATTCTCAAATGTGATTTCTCAAGGAGTCCATGTTGACTATTCCTGCCAGTGACACTCAGATGAGATTGTTTCAACCTGTCAATGTATTATAATAAAATTATTCAAAGTAAAGAAGTAAGAAACTTGGGAGAGGCAGTATAACATAGTAACTTAGTGCTTACTGTCCTATGTACATTATATATGGTAATTCACTTATTTCCCCAAGCATAAGAAATCTACCACTTCATTGTTTGAGTATCTGATCACAAAGAAATTATATGTCCAAGGTCTCACAGGCACTATTCCTATAAAGATAGCAGTATTAGCAGTTATCACGTATCAGTGATAACATAGCTTCCTCCACTGCCTTCTCCACTTATGCACCAAAACACTAATTAAAGTGTTGAATTTTTTTTCAGACTTTACTGAAGGGTTGGAATGGAGAGAAGCACAGTTCTGAAGAAAGGGGAAAATAAAATTTTGCTACACAGGTATTTCTCCACAGTCCAAATAAAAGGCATACCAAAACTTAAAGGGGTCAAATGTTAGATACACCTCATTCCCTCAATTTTTTTGTATTCAATTGTGTTTCTGAGAAGAAAGACTCCCTTCAAAATATTTCAGTGCATTTTAAATTTTTATTTAATTCACACCTTTATTTTTAAGATTTTGTTTTTATTGCAGACAATTGCATATATTTATGGGGTACAAAGTGATTCTTTCATGTATGTATACACTGGGGAATGAACAAAACAGGTTAATAAATCCATCATTTCACACCTTACTATTTTTGTGGCAAGAACATTTAAAATATAGATTTTTAGCAGTTTTGAAATGTATATTATTAACTATTGTCAACTTGATGTGAAGTAGATCACCAGAACTTATATTTCTTGTCTAACTGAAACTTTATACCCTTTGACCAACATTTCCCTTTTTCCCCACCCTCCCCTCAGCTTCTAGTAATCACCATTTTACTTTCTACTTCTATGACTTTAATCTTTAAAGCCTAAGTGAGTAACTCACATCTTAATCACAAGATGTGTTGTCCCGGAATCCATCACCATCTTAATTCCATCCCTGCATACCTGTGCTCCTTTCCCACTCTGCTTTGGATCCCTATTTTAACTGACTGGAACCTCCCTGAAATGTGATGTGGTGATTTCTGTTACCGTTTCTCTGTTTCACACTTCAGTGACTCTGAAAAACCATGGGAATACAATTCCAACTAACCTTATAACTCTGGCCATCTCTAATTTTGTGGCCTAACCTGCATCCAGAATTTCCTCATCTTGACCTCATCCATCCTGACTCCATTCCCCCTACTTTTATTCTTCCTGAGGTTTCCTTCTTCAGTGATGCCCAATCCACAATAATCCTTTCCAAATCTGATTCTGCCTTGATGGCAGTATTATTTTTCTAGTAGTATCACGAATACCCTCTACTATGACGGGATAGTCGTCTTCTCTCTATCCCAGTTTACGTCTTTCCAATTTTTTGTGGTCTCTTGAGAACAGCCTCTGCATCCCATTTAATGATCATATTGCTTAAATACCTGAGGAATCTATCAAAGATCTTTTTTATTTACACAAAATAATTTTAGCTTGAAAGTTAAAAGTAACATTATAAATGATACTTCTTAGTTAAATGTTTTATGGATTCATTAAATAACAGTAAAAATGATTCAGCAAATATTAATCGAAACTTTAGCCCTTTTCAAGAATGCAGTGATGTGAGACACACATCCTATTCTGTGTGTAGGTTCTGTTTCCATGATCATTTCAATCTTACCAGATTCTCCAATTTTCACCAAGACTAATTTTTCAGACAATGAAGGGAAAACCATACTGTTCAAAAACACCTATATCTTTTATACTTTTTCTTCCAAGACTTCTGGAGATGAGTTAGTTGACCTGAAACTGAGAATATCTTCTGTCTCCCATCTCTGAAGATCCAAGTTGTTTTGCTGCTGTTTCTTGGGTTGTCTGTTTTCACTACCTCTCTCTCTCTCTCTCTCTCTCTCTCTCTCTGTGTGTGTGTGTGTGTGTGTGTGGTGAGTGTAGAGACTGTACCTGTAAACGGAAACCAATGGATGCCTTTATGTCCAATATGAAGAAATTTTCTTCTTTGTGTCATGATTCCTTTAGATCATCAGCTTTGAGTACTGAGCATGAGGCGAGGAGGTATAAGTTTGCAGAAGGGTAATTTCCTTCCCCTTTCAGGTCCTTGGTTGACTCCAGAGCTTTCTTAATTTTTATTCTGTTCATGACCTTATGCCCCAAATGATTAAAGAGCCACAAATGTGTCTGACTTGTAGATAAACATTTTCTCAAAAAAATTTTTTTGAGACAGGGTCTCACTATGTAGCTCAGGCTGGCCTTGAACTCACAGTAATCCTCTTGCCTGAGCCTCCTGAGTGCTGGGATAACAGGCATGTGCCACCACGCCCAGCATCTCACATTTTTACATACAAAAAAGAATGTTTTTGAAATACCATACCATTTAAATTCAATTATAATTTAAAAAAAATTATATACTTTTTGATACTTTTTCTTTAAGAATTTTGTATTCATCAATGGCTTCATCAAGTGTAATGTCTGCATAGTTGATTAAAATGATTTAAATGGTTCGTTACACCTGGTTATCATAGATTTTGTTCCAGCAGCCAATCCTTTACAGACTTGTATACAACAGCAGGTTTCTAATACCTAAGTTTTGAGAAACAATATTTCTTTCCTTCTTCTTCTTTTTTTTTTTTTTAACTTGAGTATGGAACTACCAAGATATCAGGGAGGAAAAAGTGATACTTAAATGAGAAAAAGTTACAGTAATTGATTTCTACTTCCCATATATTCTTGATAATGTTTCCTGAATTGATAATGGCTTGTCATGCTTTAGACCTAAAATGTTCCCCACAAGGTACATGTGTTTGGAAAGTGATTGGATCTTAGGGCTGCTATGCTCATCGGAGAATTCATCCACTGATGAGTTCAGTAGTTGAATGTACTGTTAGAAGGTGAGTACTGGTTGGAGTTGAGTTACTGTAGAATATAACCTGGAGGGATATATTTTTGCTGCTGTTTCCTGGCTGCCATAGGGTGAGCAACTGTCCTGTGCCAGGTTGTTCCACCATGCTGTTTCTGCCTTGCAGCCAACCAACCATGGACTATACCTACCAGAAACTATACGCCAAATAAAGCTCTCCTCCTTTAAGTTGTGGGCATCAGGTATTCTAACCTAGCAACAGAAAAGCTGACAAAGTAACTAATACATAACATATCCTGGTCAATTCTCTGGTTTATTCTTTCCCAGAATAGGATATGCTGAAATATCGCTAGGCTGGAGAATCATGAAATTTCCATGAATGTTGTTATATTTAGGATTAATGCTTTTTCATAATTTCAAGGATGAAAAATCCACCCAAAAAGTTGATTTGTAGCTTTCAACCAAGATCTGTATATAGGCCAAAATTTCCATACAGTTATTCTATAGAAATTTGTAGCAGCCTACAATGATTTAAACCTGCTTTGTTAAGATGACTAAGTCATGTATTTTTAAAAATACCAAGTATAGCAGTTTAAAGTATGAAGTAGGTGCTACAAGTTGATTTTATCGTATATTTCTAAATTTTAGTAGTTTCTTATGTTTAAACCAGAAGGAATTGAGGCAGAGAGAAATAAAATCATTTTATAGGAAATATTTAAATTGTTACATTTACATGTAAGAAATTGGAAATATTGACGGTTCTCACTGTAAGGAGGAAGTGTTTTAAAATTATTTTGGTACTGTGACCTGACCCCTTTCCTCAGATACTGGAGCTCTTTTATGATCATTGAATACTATTTTTTTAGGTCATCGAGCACATCCTGCTTTGTGATTTTGGCCCAGGCATCAGGGATTTTACCTGTATCTATAAATTTTTTCTGGTATTTTTCTTCCAGCTTTGATCTGAAGTGTGAAACAAACCATTTCCAATATGGCTGGGAGGATGAATCTGGGGTGATGCTCCATGTGGCATAATCCCCTCCTGCCTGCCGATAGTTTTTATAGGGGATTTTCTGGTCATTTCCAAAAATCATGAAACGATCACTCGCTACTGAACTGGTACAGCAATCAATGACAAAGTGTTCTGTTTTATGCTTGTGCCATCCACTGACAGCCTGAGGACGGTGAAATGGAACACTGTGGTCTCCTTCGTGTGTAGGAATTGTGTTAGTACAAATTGCATTACATAGGGGACATTGTTTCCAGCAGCCACAGAGATGTTCAGAGAGGATTTTCTCAATTTCAGAAACCATTTCATCAGTAGGTATACTTGAACAATTCTGTTCAACTTTCTTTATTGCAGAATCCAAAGCTGCACTCATGGCTTCTTTGAGAAACTCTATATCTTTTATCTCCTGGTGTTCAATGCTTATCAAATCTCTTCGTGGAAAGATCAAGTTGTTCCCCAGGTGATCACAGAAGAAATCCAGCCATCCAGATGCAGTGCTGCTCTTATCTTTAGCCTCTGCTGTGGATTCACGAAGAGCAGAGAGGATGGCATTTTTGGTGTCATCTAAACTTAGTTTTAAGAAAGTCTTTATTTTTTCACATTTTTCTGAACAATATCTCTTAATATGATTTTCAATGTAGTTACTAAAAAAAGATTTTGTGTGATGAAGGTATTGCCAGTAATTGTCAAAGTTTTCTTCTTCTGCAAGAGATATGAGAATGTGTTTCTCCAGGTTAGCCCTGTTTCCATTGAATTCAGGGCAGGTAGCTTGCATGTCCCCGGCAATTTTAATGATCATTTTCCTCCATATGGTGGCAGAGATAGCAGGAGTGAGTTTGTGCCACAAAAAATCAACAAATGTTTTGATTGAGGTTGCTCCTTGACAGGAGATCTTAAAACTCATGAAGAAATCATCTTTTTTGCTTTCCAGATAGTTAACAGGATCATTTGCTCTCTTGAATGCCCTGTGCATTTCCTTAAAACTCTTTGATGCTCTTTGGAATAAACACAAAGATAATTCAATGTTGTATTTGCTTGTAAATGTGTATCTTTCCTCAGTGGGTGCAGATTTTACTTCCTCATCTATTGTTCTCAGGATTTCATGGAAATAACTTGGATTATAATCACATTGTTGCCTACGAATGTTGTTAATAGTTTCATTAAATCTTGAAATAATGAGGTCAGTTGTCATTTTAATGGATTCTCTATCATGGGCCTTTAATGTCCTTGTCATAAAGTTATACTTCTTATTCATTTTGACATGCTCTTCATAATTGATTTGAAACTTCTCACCAGAATTTCTCTTTAGTAAGTCCACCAAGTTTATCTCCTTTTGGAAATACTCCCAAAGGATGTTTTCGGAATCCACATCAATGTCAGGCTCGGTGACTTGAGGGAGATCTGAGGACACATCATAGATCCATTTTTTCCAAAGTTGATTAAATTTCTCATGTAACTCTTCTTCACTCAGTTCTTTACCTTTTACAGTTAAAGCCAATTTTCGGCTTCTTTCCAATAATTCACTTTCATAGCATGTCTTTTTTCTATCCAGTCTTTCTTGATTTTTTTTTAAACGAATAAATTCATTGGCTTTTTGTTTGCTATCTGCAATAAGAGCCTCTTTAAGGACTATTAACTTATTTTCAAAATTTGCTTTCCATTGAACCAATATTTCACTATCTGTATCATCATTAAAATATTTTTCAAGTTCACGTTTGATGGCTGTATATTTTTCTGTAATTGGAATCTCACACATGCTTGTTTTGAGTGTCTGAATTTTTCCATTCTGAATTTGATTGTTCAGCTGATTCTGCAACTCCAGCACGTGACTCCTTAGTTCCCAGGTCCAGTGGTTATACATGGTTTCCAGTTTGCTCATGGCCATGACCTCTCGGGTGTTCCTAAAACTGAAAATAAAATTCTCATTGACCAGGGCTCTCCACAAATCCTGAACTCGGAATTTTACATCTGATATTTTCATGATGCTTCCCCTGGATTCTTGTTTGGCAGTCAAGAGAATTCTACCTTTCAGTTCTTGAACATTGTGGCTATAGCGAGGATTAGGAGGGGCCATTGGGGGATTGCCATCCCAGAGATGAGCAAAGTAGTGGACATGAGTATTGACATCAAACTTAATGACATCACTGAAGTGGGCTACATCTGAGCATTCTTCTTGTTCAGCAGCTGTTACTGCCATTTCATCTAGTCTCTGCTCTAGACACCGTCGTCCTTCCATTGTTTGATCATTAGCTGTAACTTCTCCCACATTCTGATGGACAAAGAGGCAACTTGGGAATATTTTTACTTGTTTCATCCTCAAAAAGGCTTGGACAGCTATTTGTAAAATATCCTGCATCTCTGATGGATTCTCTCCAAAAATATTGATCAAAGTCAAGTTTCCAAGTCCAATGACAAAGGTTGCCAACTCATTGTCCCAATTCTGGGATTTGTTGTTGAGTTCTGGGGCCCGAAGTCCTTCTGTGTCTACAACTAGCATAAAGTCAAATCCAAGTTCCTCTGTAAAGGTCTCCTCCACTTTCAGAAGCTGCATGTAGGCCCCCCTGGTACACCTGCCTGCACTGACACTGAACTGCAACCCAAAAAGGGCATTCAGCAGGGTGGACTTTCCTGAACTCTGCAGGCCAAGGATAGAAAGAACAAAGAGTCGTTTGTCTCCAATTTTCTTAGTGACCTCATCAAAAATAGCTGCCACCCACTTCAGAGGCACATAGGAAGCATCCCCATCCATCAGCTCAATGGGCATGCCAGATATCATCAGGTCTGCAGCAATTTGGGGAAGGGAGAGAAAAAGAATATCTCTTGTGGAAGAAGTTTCTTCTAGAGCTTCATAGATCTGGCCAATTTCTCTGAGAAGTTGCTCAATTCCCAAGGTACAGTCACTAATTTCTGTGGAGATGGCTTCCATCTCATTTTGCCACAGTTTCATGTAGTTGCTCTTCTGCGCCTTTTGCTTTTCTGTTTGTATCTTCGACCACAAAGATCTTTGCTTCTCACGCAGATTTTCCAAGTGTCCTGTGGTCAGGTTGTCCAAAAACACACTCAACCACTGAAAGAAGTAGAGTTTGGTGTGAGTTTCTGACTGTTCTTGGAGAATTTGAAGGACAGATTGCATTAAATCGTTGAGAGGAAATGCTTTCTCCAACTGTTGGCACCGAATTATTCTTTTATCTGTCTCAATCTCACTCTTGTGTTGCTCAATGCTCCTGTTTCCCTTTTCTCTCAAATGATAGAATTCTTTGTCCTTCTTACACCAAAGATGCCACAGTTGTCCCTGCAGAGGTAGTAAATTTTCCTTCATGTGAGATAAGTTAGTTTCTCCCAGGAGGGCCATTATAATCTCTGCCTTTTCTTTGGCCTCCTTGCAGTCTCTCTGGTCTTCATCAATCAGAAATCCTTGCTTGCGAGCAATCTGAGAACAGTCTTCTAAGCTGAGAGCAGTGTCAGAGAGCTCTAGCAAACGTATGATTGTAGTATTGAGCTCTTCTGTTAATTCTGCTTCATTTCTATTCCTGATGCCAATTCTTACTCTTCTGCCAGAATTATTGGCTATTGGTTTTTGTTTGTCATCAAGCAAGCAGATCAAAGGCCTTGATGACTGGCACAACTCACGGACAATCTTCTGGTTTTCTTCATTGTCATCAGCAGCTGACATGAGGACTATAATGATGGAAGAGACCTCTTGAAGAAAGGTGAGCTGCTGCTTGTGTTCCTTTGCATCTCCATGAAGATTGGTGAACGTCACACAGTTGTCAAATCTGTCTTCATCTTCCCCCCCAGGACAGTACCAGCAGATTTCCACCACACCCTCCATCAAGAGAGAGTCTTTGCTGCTTCCCTTGCAGTGTCGGTGAAAGAACACATCATGTTTACGTTTACTGAGAAGACAGTTCATAATCTGAGATTTGGAAGCAGAGAAGCCATTTCCAACTCTAATGAAGGACACAATGGCGGTAGAGACATGACACATCTGTTGATTTTTGTAATTGTTTTTTTTCTCTTTCGGTAATTTCCTTGCTTGCTGCCAGCTTCTTCTAATTTGACTTAGAGACCAAAGAGAGAACTCAATTTGAGAAGTGCAGGGGTTAGGCACCACAAGGGGAATGGCAAATTGACAAATGGAAAGTTTGGCCAAAATATATTGTCTGGCAAAATCATCTGCGCAGTGAAAAATTGCCATTTGAATATCCATTGGGTGAATGTGCGATCTGGGATTAGTAGCTGAAGGATTAGTGAGACTATCACTATCTTCAGAAAAATCTTCATACGGATCAAATGCCTCATTTTCCTCTTTGGAAGCACTTGGGTATACTTGGTGTTCTGTATTTCCAACATCTTTGAAGACCAAGTGTCTCAGTCCATAATCCAGCATCAGTAGCTTTTGCAGGAAATAGAAAGGAAGCTCCTGTTCAGAACTGGGCTGTGTGTTGTACACACTAGTCTTGTAGATTAGATGAAAGTTATCTCTGGTCATCCTTTTTGGGTAATAATGTTCCAGGCCTAGACGCTGGAGTAAATCTTGGAAGGCTCCATTTTTTATCACCTCCCACTTGTCATTTTCATCATCACGTGGTTCATGGGAGAGTTTCTTTCCATGGAAAAGACTTTGCAATTGTTTTTTGACCTCATCCATTTTCAAAGAAGATATAGTGGCTTTGTAATTCCCATCAATAAGTAATCTCAAGTCTTTCTCTAGATTTTCCCAATCATGATCTGCTCCGAGTTTGGTGAGGACATTTGCGACTTCTTCTGACAACGATTTTTCCATGTGATGTCTCATTAATGCCATGCGTTGTATTTTCTCTTTTGGAGAAATAGCTGTGACTCCAACTGTGGCTGTCAGACCTGTGAGCAGAAGGAATGCCTGAGCCCTGTAGCTGCAAATACTTTTGAGCTCCTGGTATTTATTGTGGGCAGTTTCCATTTCATCCAGTAGAAAATTTAACTCATCACACCCTAGGAGATACTGAAAAGTATTGTTCACCACCTGATATCCTGCACCAGCTGCAATGGACAGCAGCAAGAGCTGTGTTTCTGACTGCTCTTTTTCTTGGAGATAATTTAAGAAGCAGCTGAGAGCTATGCTGACTTCATATGTGGCCTTTCTTTGAGCTTCTTCTACTGTTTCTGGAGACTCAGATTTGACATTCACTTCCATAAGATTTTTTTTTATTTCTTTTAAAGTTTTAATTAATTCAGAAAATTGGAAGATGTTGATTTGCTCTTGCTCTGTCTCTGACTGGTAGAGCCACTGCATAATGGAGTGAGCTTGAGGAAAGTTTGCCACTTGGTAGATATGAGGATCCAGAAGGCTGCACAACTGTGATTTAATAAATTTCGTTCTATAAATGGGAGAATTTTTGCAAAAGTTGACAGTGTTTACTAGAAAATTCTGCAGATCCCAATCTGTGAGGCATTTATTAATCCAAATGTCATAACCATTTATTTGTTGACTCAACATTTGCATGAAATCTATCAGATTTTTAAGCTGTTCTTCAGGATCAGATACCTCCCAAGATTTCACATTGTCTAGGAAAGCCCTAGCTTCCTTCCCAGCACTCAGTAATTCCTCTCCTTCCTGTATCTGGACAGTGAGACCAGTCAGAGCAGTGTAGTTATCTTTCAGGCAGTTAACCACCTTTAGAGCATCCTTAAAATCACTTCCGTGGCTGGAGAGGATGATGTCCCAAATTGGCACCAGCTGAAGGCCCCGGTCAATGACGCACCAGGTTTGATTGCTGGCCACAAGTCCAGCTTTCCACTGAAGAAGGCCATCTGCTTCTGGAGGGCCACCTATCTGGGTCACGGATAACTGGATTTTGGTTTGGAGATTTTGGAAAGTTTTGCTTTGAGAGGATGCTTTTGATTGCGAGTTTGACACATTCATACCTGTAGTAACTTTCACTCCAAAGCCACTGTAGCTGCCCCTTATGTAAATGTCCAGGGCCTTTGCTGCCTGCTGCTTTACATCAGCCAGCTGCTCCCTTTGGAAACCCTCTGAAACTGCCTTCCACCAGTAGAGTCCTCCCAGATGCAGAGGGCCTTGGTTAGCATGAGAACCAAACCTGTTGAAGAAGTTTTCAGTCTTGTGCCTTATCAAGGGGAATATTTCTGAGCCTGTTGTATGATCCAGGAGGTCTTCAATGCATTTCAATTCCTGGAGAGCAGTGTTGGATAGCTTGAGCTGCTCAATAGGAAAGTGACAGGAGGCCAAGGGGACGTAGCTAAACTTGGTTGAACAGAAGTAAGAGTATTCAGAATGTGATTGTTGAACTTCCTTCAATTCTGAATGTTTGCCTTTATCTATACCAGCTTCTAGACTAACTCTCCATCCTCCACTCTTGAACGAGGCAGTTACACTGAAGCCCAGCTTCTCTATACTCTGGGTGAACATAGATTCTTCTTGCAAAGATGTAAATTCCTTTGTTTCCATACGTGTACCCTGCTGAGGGCCAAAGAGTAAAACCTCCTTGGGGACACTGAGTAGCTCTTCTCTCTTCTCAATCAGGGTTCCTTGGTGACTGGTTTTGTAAATTCCCTGCAGAGCAAGGCCTCCAGATGCCCATTTTACCAGATGTCTATCTGAGAAGTTTTGCCTTTGGGACAATGTCTGTTCCATGGGATTGATTTGTCTCTGCAGATTTTCTATAACTTCCCTTAGGGGTATTTCAGGAGGTGGCCAATACTCTTCAGGGATCTCCATTGCTTGCCTCAGCTCTGCTTCTTTTATCCTCACTGTCTCTTCCTGTCTTTGCCTTCCTTTTGACAGCAAGTCCTTCAGCTCCTGCAGTGCCTGTTCTGCTTCCTTCTGCTTTTTCTTTATCATTTCCATTGGTGAGTCTTGTAACTCTGGAAGACTATTTGAATGTGAAAGGTCAAGCAGCTTCTCCAGGGCCCGTTTTTCCCACGGATGTTGTGCATAGGATTTCAGCTTCTGAAGGTCTTTTTCACTTAAGTATTGTAAGGCCAGAGTACAGGACACACCCAGGTGTTCTTGCAGCTTAGGCAACCAGAACTCAGAATCCAGTCCCACTTCTCTCAGCATCTCTTGGAGATCTTGCTTTCTTTTGCCTCTGAGCAGAGACTCATCAGGCGTGTACTCTGTTGTGGCCATGGCTGTGTGAAAACCAGATATTCAGTTAGTTTTGTTTGTCTCCTGACTTTAGTGTCAGCCACATTGCCAAAAGGGTGAGTATACCAATGATACAAGTCTACAAGGCCTTCCTATCCACGCCTTTAATTTTTGTTAGCACCATTTTTTGTGCATGTGTGTGCCCAAGACAACATTGTGTGTGTTTTTAAGCATGGGTTGCCTTTTTAGTTGTTAGAGTGTGTTGAAACTTAGCTTGTTTTTTGCACTTCCTCTTGCACAGAATCGATTACATAGAGAACATTAAGCTGAGGGATGGAGTTTGATAATATTCATGTTTGATAGCTTGATGTTTACTTTTAAAACAAGTGATGCCATCAGTTATCATTTCTCTTTAGTGTCAGTGAAACCTGTGTTGACTGGTTCTATTCCTATATCTTTGTCACTTCTTTGTAGCTCATTTCATGGTATTTGTTTGCTCTTCTGCCATTTAAAGACACAGCCTGGTTTATGTTACTCATATCTTACTCTTTACCTTCCCCTAGTGAATATTATCTATTACAGGAAGAACTGTCCATATATTGATGTCATTCACATTTATGTATGTAGACCCAAATGCTCTCCTACATGCAATGTTTCATCAGTGTTATATATACCCTCCCCATCTTCTGGACAGCAGAGAAGATTTCATGTGTTTCAACTTCATCCATTATTCAATTTTCCTTTCCTCTTGTGATTAGGCAAAGAGTACAAAAGACCTATATTCTCTGAAGCGAAGAGATCTTCAGACAGTCCGTTAGAGACCAGATAAGTAACATTCTAGACACCTGGTGTAACAGGTGTTTCTGGTTCACAGGGTGTAAGTTCCAGAGTTCTCAAAACAAATAAAATATAATAGTTTGTCTGCCTGTCCTTGATATGGAATCTGTACCTAAATTTCAGACCCTTCTTGTAGGTGAAGGTTGTGTGGTGTTGTTATGAAAGACTGGACAATTTTTACATCCTGTTAGTAAGAGAAATTGGGGTCAATTTATAAAAAAGTGCAAGCCAGGTGTGGCAGCACATGCCTATACTCCAAGCATTAAGGAGACTAAGGCAAGAGGATTACCATGAGTTTGAGGTCAACCTGGACTACATAGTGAGTTCAAGGCCAGCCTGAGCTACATAGTGGGGCACTGTCTCAAAAAACCAACCAACCAACGAACAAATACTTTTTTCTTGATGACTCTGTACATGAACACATTTTTGAAAACAACAACAACAACAACAAAAAATGACAATAGCATATATACTCTTTTATAACCTGCTGTTCCAGTTAAGAGAGTATATTGGACACCTTTTCACCTCCAATTTATGTCAACATCACAATATCTTAATGATGTAATTAATAATTTTCTCACCCCATATTGTCCTCCATTCCACACCCCTCTCCCCTTATTCCTTCTAGGATGATTTTTGTAGATATCAACAAGATGATGCTAAGCCTTACATGAGAAAGTAATGCTAAAATATGTAACACAATATGGAGGGAGGGGAACAAAATTAAAGTACTAAGAGTCCCAGACTTCAAGACTTATAATGAAGCTACAATAATCAAAGCAGGATGTTTTCAATGTTTTTGATGAAAGGATAAGCAAAAATCAGTGGAATGGAATACAGCCCAGGAATGGAAAAAAAAAGACATTTCAAAAAGCAGTACTGGAACAACTGGAACACAGCAACATGCAATTAAAAAATAGTGACTCTAGAAGACATACTATTCACAAAAGTAACTCAAGCCCATCTTCAGCTGAACTACCCACTGCCCTAACTACCTGCACTGGGCCCCGAGTGCCCATCTAGGAAGGACTATGTGCCCCACCCCCATCTAATGCAGTCCCCACTTCTGGGGTCCCCACAGCACAGGACAACAGAGGTGAGAACCCACAGACCTACCTGATTGAGGAAGATACCAACATTCAGGAACAGAATTTTTTTTTCAGGACCGAAGTGTTATTTATCCTACCACAGTGACCAGGTGAGATACATCTTTGGAAGATGGGCTTGGAGAAGGGGAGAAAAAAATAGGGATCTCCTGAGAGGCCAAGGATCAGACCAGGAAGACCACAGGGCCTGTATTCTGTTGTGGGAGGCCAGGTCTGGAGGGTGAAATCATCAGAGGGGCAGTCCTGAAGGAAAAAGCAGTCTAGTAACATGCTTGAACCTCTGCCTACATCCAGCAGGAATATAGGTCAATATATGAGTGGTCTAATTGTCTTCACTAAAATCATAGTCTTCTTTGTTCTGGTTAAGGGATGTTCATGAGTAGTTCCTAGGGTTTGTCAATATCCAGATGACATTTGATGTCACTGTTGCCACTGAATTTACTATTATAGCCAAGGTAATGTAGTAGTGGCTGACAATTCGTTCTCTCTCTATGCCAATATCTGGATTTCCTGGGAGTTATAAACAATAAAATAATGGACATACATACACACAGGAACATGAGAAAGCAAGGCAACAGAAGATCCCCAAGGTCTCCCAACTCTTCTAAGGCAGATCAAGGGAACAAAAATGGAGAAGAAAGCAAATACAGTGGTACCTTGGTTCATGAACTTAATTTGTTTCACGACTCCTGGTCGCGAACTGAATTGGCTGCAAACTGAATCAAATTTCTCCATAAGGTTCAATGTCACCCAATATGGAGTTTGCAAATGGAAGCAAAATTTCCAAATGCTTCTGTTTGTAAACCACATTTTTTGAGGACAGACGTATTTGTGAACTGAGGTACCACTGTAATAGGTAGTGGAACTCTATGAAAAGATTATAGAAGACATGAAGAAAATAGATAAGTTCAAAAAGGAAATGAACCAAAAGTTCACGGAAATATTACTGTAACCCTAACCCTAATCCTAACTCAATCAAAATATGAACAGCATGCTTCAAAGGCCTAGAGAAAATAATCCTAAAATTGATATGGAACCAGAATAGCAAAAGCAATCTCAGGCAACAAGAACAAAGCAGAAGGTATCACATCACCTGACTTCAAGCTATATGGCAAAGCAACAGTAATAAAAACTGCACAATACTGGAACAGAAACAGACATGTTGATCAGTGGAACAGAACAGAGGATACAGAAACACCCTCAGACATATTTAGCTATTTGGTCTTTAACAAAGGAGCCAGAAGCATACATCGGAGGAAAGATAGCCTACTCAACAAATGATGCTGGGGAAACTGGATATCTGTGTGCAGAGGATTGAAAATGGACCCATATCTCTCACCATGTACTAAACTAAAATCAAAATGACTCAAAGATCTAAATATTAAAACAGAAACATTGAACGTACTGGAAGATAAAATAGGTAAAACACTTAGCTGGGCATGGTCATGGGAGGCTGAGGCAGGAAGATTGTCACAATTTTGAGGTCAGCCTGTGCTACATAGTGATTTCAAGGCCAGTCTGAACTACATAGTGAGACCCTGCCTCAAAAAAAAAAAATCCACAGAACAGGTAAAACACTTGAAGAAATAAGTGTGGGGAAGTATTTCCTAAACAAAACGGCAATTGCACAAGAAATAACAGCAAGAATCAATACACAGGATTACATCAAATTAAAAAGCTTCTGCACAGCAAAGGAATGAATTAGCAGAGAGAAGAGACAATGTACAGAATGGGAAAATATTTTTGCCAACTATTCCTCAGACAGAGGACTAATATCTAGAATATATAAAGAACTAAAAAAAAAAAAAGGCCACCTAAAATAAAAAGCCCAAACAAAAAATAGGCAAGTTCAGGGGACATCTTGGTTTCTAAATACATTGTCCAATAAAAAGAACTAGAGCTTCATGGGAAAACAGCTGATTCTAGGGCTAGGATGAGGAGAATACAAAACAAACCTCATAATGTCACTAAATAAGGAAATGGCAAAAAATGAAGATAGGGCAAATCGGGCCCACATGCACCAACTCATGTAGGTAGGAAGCACCAAGTGAAGGGGCTCCTAATGGCCAAAGTGAAACGACTTCACCAACAAAATAGTGGGATAGTATTTAACTATAATCCAAAGAATAAACTAAGTAGGGGAAGAGAAAGGGAAATCTTCCTTACAGGAGCATGTTAAAAAAAAATAGAGCCAACCAGATACATGGCACAGAATTATAATCTCAGGACTCTAAAAGGCTGAGGCAGGAGGATCACAAGTTGAGCCCAGCCTGGGCAACTAAGAGACTTAGCCCTGGGCTGAAGCCTGGCCATGATGAGCCCCTGGGGAAATCATATTCTGCTGGCGGACAGGGACAGTGACACCCTGGGATCCAGGCACCAAGTGGGAGCACTTCCCTCTTCTCTTCTTCAAGCTCCTCTAGTCCTGACATCCTATTTACTTTCTTTCATTATCCTTTTTGCAAATTGAGGTATAATTTACACAAAATAAAATGATCCTCTTTAAATGTAAAAAAAAAAAAAAAGAAATAGGCAAGTGAAGTGCGTGAACACTTCTCAGAGGAGGAAGTACATATGGCCAACAAATATATGAAAAAATGTTCAACATCCTTGGCCATTAAAGAAATGCAAATTAAAACAATTCAAAGATTCCATCCTACTCCAGAAAGAATGGCAATCATCAAGAAATCAAAACATAATAAATGCTGACATGCCTGTGGTGAAAAAGGGATCCTCCTATATGGTTGGCGGGAATGTAAACTAGTAAAACCTTTGTAGAAATCAGTATGGAAATTCCTCAAAGAACTAAAATTAGAAATTCCATATGACCCAGCTATCTGTCATCTAGGTATCTTCCCTAAAGAGCTAAAGACATGATATTACTGTGACACATGCATGCTAGTGTTTATAGCAGCACAATTCATAATAGCTAAATCCTGGAAGCAGCCTGTATATACATCAACATATGATTGGAGAAAAAATGTGGTATCTATACACAATGGAATGCTATTTGTATATAAAGAAGGACAAATATGGGACAGTTGCAGGAAAATGGATGTATCTAGAAAATATAATGTTGAATGAAATAAATCAGACAGATCTGGGTTCTGAGCCCCATAGTAAAATGTTAATGGCCACAAAAATAGATGTCTTTATTTGGTGTATTCCTTGGCCATTGTTATAATTAAAATGGGAGGACATTGGATTTCTTTTTGTCAAAACAAGAAGGAGCCCGTATGCCCTTAAATTCCATCCATTGTACTTGTGTTAACCCCTCAAAACAAGTAGAGGTTAATATTAAAGATAAAAGGTTTATGCCACCTAATTTTGTCTGACTTCTATAAATTTTGGACCTGTTATTTGCCAATATTCTACTTTAAATTTTTGGGCCCTGCTTGTTTAACATAGTTATAAAATACTTTAAGCATCAATGACTTGATAATGTCCTTATCTTCCCTTCCAGACTATCAAAGGATGATGGATCATAAAAGAACAAAACTCATCTTCCTTTATTTCCAGTAGATCAGTAGAAGACTTTTGATCCTGGGGTGGGCAGGGTCAGACCCCCCACCCCCAAGCCAGAAGCAGTCATAAGAAGATGGACCTTCAGCCCCTTTGCATCCCTTAAGAATAAGAGGTTAAACTCTCAGGCTTGCATTGGGAGGTATGAAGTAGTATAGAAAAAATAAAGATAGGAAGGAAAATCATAATTAACAATTATACCTCTGAGAAGTCTACAACTTCAGGACATGATCAAATTTACCCAAGATTATTCTTATCTGTACTCCCTAGCCCTGTTTATGCTCCTTTTCTTCCAGGTTCATCATACCCCAAACCCTTAAAGATCTTATAATTCTATAAATTAGCTTAATTGATAAAATAAAGGACAGAAATCTGAACTTAGAGAAACAGATTCAAAGTTTTTTTATTCATTCATTCATTCATTCATTCATTCATTTGTTTTATTAGTATATTGTCTTAGTTACTTTTCTCATTGCTGTGACAAAATACCCAATGCCCAAATTTAAAGGTGGAAAGATTTATTCGGCTCACAGTTTGTAGATATTTCAATCCAGAATTGGCTGACTCCAAGGCAGGGTGACATAGAAAACAGAAATCACAGAGGAAAAACAGTTCATGGTGGGAAGAAGGTAGCAAAGCAAGAAAGAGGCCTTAGCAGCTTTTTTCTGCCCCTTTTATATTCTATCTGGGTTACGAGGATTAAGGAGGTGCCAAACCAATCACCCACCCTTAATCCTAGCACCCTTAATCCTGGCATTGCACCATGAATCAATCACACACTCTAGATTCAGCCACCTCTGAAAAAGCCACACCTATGACTGCATAAGGCTTTGGGGGGACATCTAGACACAAGCCATAACATACATGTTTGCAGTACATAATGTTTACAGTTCTTGTGTGGAGTTGGTATATGTACATAACACATCTTAATTCCTTTCTTCATCTCCTTTCCCTCCCCTCCCTTCCTTCTTCCTCCATCTCTTGATCCCCTTCCCATTGAGAAATATCTAGCTCCCTACTTTCTACTATCTATCTTTTATTTTGCTCTTTATTTATAATTTGCATTTCTCTTATCAGAGGAACCTTGTGGTATTTAAGCGTGTGTGTCTGACTTATTTCACTTAACAATATAGTCTCAAGGGAGATTCATTTTCCTACAAATGACTCAAGTTTATTTTTCTTCATGGCAGCATAGTACTCCATTGCATGTAAACATATTCTTTATCCACATATTCTTTATCCATTCATTTGCTGATGGACATACAGGTCACTTCCAAGATGTAGGCATTGTGAATTGTGTTCCTATAACATGTGTATGCATGGTTTCAAAGAACATTCTTAGGTAAAACATCTTAGATAACCCATCTTAAAAAATAAAGTAGACTGGGCTTGTGTCTTTCTCCTGTAAAATGGGCCATCTTTTCATTTGTGAAATGAGCCATTCTCTTTCTACCTTTGAGTGGGCCTTTGCTTTTCTCCTATAGTAAAGGAAGCCAAAACTTTCTATAGATCTACAAGTTTCACTCTTTCACTGCCAAAAACATAAACATTCCCAGCTCCAGACTATAATGCACATCTCCTGAGGGCCTGCACTCTATTTTCTTCCAGTGTGCACTTTAAATTCTAAGAAATCCCTTTTAGCTTCTTAAAAAAACCTTGAGTTTTTGGTGCCCTCTAGTGCTGAAAAAATGACAACACATTAAAATTCCAGTGAACCAAAAAAAAAAGGAGATACAAGGAATCAGTAGTAGAATTGACCAAATAGAAGAAAGAATCAGTGAGATATTCAAAAATACACAAAGAAGGAAGAAAAATAAAAATGAACAAAGAGGAATGAAAAAAGTTTATAGGAACATTGGAAAAGCATTAAAAGAGCAAATATTCAGGTTATTGGGGTTAAAGAAATACTTGACAATGTCAAAGGGTAGAAAGCTTATTCATTGGGGAAATAGGAAACTTCCCAAATTGAGAAAAGGATACAAAATATTCAGGGAAAGGTTAAAGGTCATAAGTAAGATTCAGCTCAACCAAGTCTACTGTAAAACATATAATCAAGTGCACAAAGGTTAAAGAGAGTGTTCTTAAAGGAACAAAAGAAAACAGTGACATATAAGGATATTTCAGTTTGCTTGACAGTAGAATTCTCAGGAGAAAACTTATAAACCAGGAGAGAATAGAGTAAGATATTACTATGTTGAAGGAACAAAAGGAAAAAGCAAAGAAAAAAAATATTCAAAAAACACCCTCCCCAATAAACCTTGCCAATCAAGCATTCTGTACTCAGCAAAAATATTCTTTAGAAGGAGAGATAAAGATATTCTCAGACAAAATATGAGAGAACTTTTTTTGTCACCTGTAAAAAAAGAGGAAGTCAGCTTATGTTTGAAAAATCTGTTTGAACAGCTGTGTCTTTTACTACTGCCATTGCCTGTGGATAATAAATCCAGTTTCATTAGCCTTTAAATGTGGCTCATACCAGTGACTGTCCAGGGAGCTTTTAGGCCTTCAGTCTTGGCTGCAGCCTTGATCCCTCTTGTTCTGAGGCTTCCAGTTTCTGCGACTGAGCAGCTACTGGGTCCCTTGGCTCTACAAAGTGCAGATGGTCACAGTGGACTATCACATCTCTGATTGGCAAGCCTATCAAATAAATGTCTATGCATAATTTTATACATTAAAATTATAAAATTATATATAATTATAAAATTTATAGTGGGTCCATTGCTATGATTATGCAAGAACACGTGGTTCAGAAGCCATTGCAACTAGGACTTTGTAAAGGTTTGAAAATGTGGGCTAGAGAAGCCCTAGAATGCTGTAAGTGGAACCTGATGTGTAGTTCTGGTCACAGCTCAGAAGACCAGAATACTGATAGGAATGCAGGCTCATGAGGTTCCTATGTTGGACTAAGGATCATACATATTATATTTTGGCAAAGAACTTGCCTTTATTTTGCCCATATCCTAAGTCTTTGTATGAGGCTGAATTTACAGGGAGTAGACAAATGGATTTGGTGGAGGAAATGTCAATGGAGCCCAACTTCAAGCTGTGGCATGTGCACTGCTGGTGCTTTTAGGCAAATTCATAGCAAGAATCAGGAGCAAAAAAGAACAGAAAGATTTGTAGAAATTAAACTTTAATCAGAAAGTAAGCAGATTTAAAGTTGGGGCAAAGGAGGTATGGTTGCTGAAGAGATTAGCACCATTAAAAAGACACTAAATACTTTGAACCAGTACAAGAAGAAAGATGCCTTGAGAGAATCTCAGGAATCAGCAAGACCCCTCCCACTGCAAGCTCAAAAGTGCAAAAATGTAAACCTTTAATTTGAGAAGAGGGCCCCTAGGTCCCCTGCTCAAGAAGAGCCTCCTAGGGAATTGGTTCTTTGAGATTTATTTCACCATGCTCAGTCATTAGATACTCAGAGGCTGCCTCAACCATGGTCCAAAGGGACCTGGTTACTGCTTGAGCTGGAAGCAGCCCTTGGCATCAACCACATGATACTCTTATTTTCAGGTGGGGCCATGGAGGCTTCCACCCAGATTTCAAAGAAAGGCTTGTGATGCCAGGTGACGTGCACCTGAGAGGGCAGTGTATGAAGCTGTGGGAATGAAGGTGAAGGTGCAGTGAAGACCCCAGGAAGTTAGAGGAGGCAATGATGTGGAACATCTGCTGAGAAATGCCACAGGTAGTGAGCAGAGGCAGCCCAAGGAAGACAGCCTGTGGGTTGTCACCAGAAAGACTCACCCAACTCCTGTGGAATTCACATCTTACCACCATGTTCCCTGGATGCTAGACATAGAGCTATAAGTTTTAATGCTTTCCCTGCTTTGTTTCAGCCTTGTTTTTGTCCTATTCTTTTCTATCTTCCTATTCATCCCTTTTGGAAAGTGAGTGGAGTAAGAAATGCCTAGCAAATTAACAAAACACATTTCTGGGTGTGTCTATGGGGCCTTTTCAGAGATGACTGGCATGCAGGCCAGCAAACTGAAGGAGGATGACCCTTCCTGGTTGTGAGTGGCACCATCAATAGTCTTATAGCCTGGATAGAATACAGGTGAAGAAGGAGGAAGTTGGTCTGCATTTGAAAAGCTCTATTTTGTTTGAGCAGGTGTGTCTTTTGCTACCATCCTGGCCTGTGGACAACAGACTCCAACTTCTTCAGCCTTCCAATGCATGAACTGACTCTTCAGGCAGTTTCCAGACCTTCACTGTGTAGGCTGGTGCTGCATCCTCAGTCCCTCTTGTTCTACAGATTCCAGCTTCTGTGACTGAGCAGCTATGAGATCTGGTGGCTCTCCAGTGTGCAGAAAGCATTGTGGACTATTCCAGCACTGATCCCGTAAGACTAATAAGCCCCTTTGCATAATTTAATATATATGTTTTCTATTGATTATTTTCCTCTAGGGAACACTAACCAAAAAAACTACCCAATCTATTCTATAAGAAATTCTAAAAGAAGTTCTTCAAAATGAGAAAAAGTTGCTAGCCAGCAATAAAAAAAAACAAAAGTATAAACTCACTGGTAATAGTAACTACACAAATTTAGAATGCTCTATTCTTATAAACATCTTGCATAAACCATTTGTATCTTCAGTCTGAAAGTAGGAAAAGATGTAAAAGAAGACATCAGAAATCCAAAATGTGTGGATTGAGTGCAATTGTATAGATTTTTTTCATGTATCTTTTTTTTGTGTGGCTTTGCTGCTAGCACAGTTAGATAAGAGTCCTGTGTTCATTTTTAGTGTCTTTTCTAAGCCTAGACTTTTTTCAGCAATGATTATCCACTCTACTCTGCTTTCGTTCCATAGTAATTAGGCCATTTTTAGGTGAGTTTTAATATTTTATCTTCCGTGTGACTTATGTATGCGGTTTTTGAGGCTGGTGTAAATAAATAAAATAGTGAATGAATTTTCCTATTTGACATCTCCATAAGGATATACTCCTACTCCATGCAATAGTGAACTCATCATTCCCCTTTTAGTTACTTTTCTGTAGATCTTCATCTGAATTTGATTTACACTGGGGACCTGTCCTCTGTTCAAATCCTTTGTCCCCTGCCCTTTCAGGTAGTGGGGAATGTCACCAACCCTTCTCCAATGCTTTGCCTGCTAACCCACTATTGCATTATCTTAGAGGTGAGAAATAATCTCTCAGGACTTATAAGATCCCCATCTCATCACGACCTCTCTACCTTCAGTTTTAGCCCATTCTAAGTCCTCATTCCAAAAAGTAATCACTCCCCAAAGTTCTATGTTACTTGTTGGTACAAACACCTGGCCTATACAAGCAAGCTATTTTTTCTGAGTTTGCTGGCAGCCCACATGTCCTTCTCCAGGCTTACCAGATTATTACCCTCACTTTCCTAACTTTGTTTCATACACCTGCCTCAGCTTGGAATGACCTTTCTTTTCTATTAGAATCTTACCCAATCTTTTAAGATCCCTCTGAATCTTTTGGGAAGTCTCTCCTGGTTCTTCTGAGCTCCCATAAATCAGCATGCTACTACCTGGCACTTGCCCTCCTTTAGGGCAGGGCACACTTAGAGAAAAGCAGCTATATTTGGTGACTGCCTTAGCAGAGATGTAAGAGGTGACTGGGTGTTGGCTGACCTCAGAGCAGGAGTTCCAGAGGCTGGAAAAATGTTAAGAGAGGGTCATGGATAACTGGGAAAGCTTAGGGTTAGCATCAGATCCAGGGATTATAAGACAAGGTGGGAAGCATGGGAGATAGGGAAATTCCTTGATTTCCCAGATCTCTAGGACAGTAAGTATAGGAGGAGGCACAGCAGCGATGGAGTTCCCAGAGATCCAGAGCTCTTCTATCTGACGCCCAAAGAGCTCCCCCGCTTTCATTTGGCTCTACAGTATAAGGAGGAGAAGCTGCTAGCATGATTCCCTCCTCCCTATTTCGTGCCCCAGGTTTGTCCTAATTGTGCTGGGTGTGAACGTCTAGTGACACTTGCCCAGCACCATATCTGCTTACCCCCATGTCCCACCATGCTCTCCACAGTCTCTCAAGAGCATCCACCCAGCCAGGGAGGAGGAGCAACTAAGCAGGTGGAGCTAGGCTAGCCCATGCACCTTCTTTGGCAATGGAAACTGCAGCCAAGGAGCTAAAGCATTTGGGCTGTGGGATATAAGGAGGAGGACAAGAAGTTTTTAATTTGTATTATTTTGTCTTTTGTTTATCATTATACTCAATATTAAGTTGCTATCATTTCAAAGTAGGTTATTTATTTATAAAATGTTTTATTTAATTAGCACATGTTTGCAGTGTATAATGATTACTTACATTCATTGTGGAGAGTTGGTGCATGTATATAACACATCTTAACTTTACTTCCCCTCCCCTTCCCCTTTTTTCCCTCCCTCAATTTAATATCTTGTTATTTAAAGAAGATTTTTTGTAAACTGCATGGTAAGCATAAAACAAAACCTAAAATAAACACGCAAAAATAACAAGCAAGAACTTAGGACACATTACTAGAGAAAATCACTTGACCACGCAACAAGACTGTAAGACAGGGAGAAAGAAAGCACCTCAAAAACAAAGAAAACAAAACCTAGAAAACAATAAAAGGCAGTAGTAAGACCTTAGCTATTAATAATTACTTTAAATGTAGATGAGATAGTTTTCTAATTAAAAGACAATAGTGAATTAAAAAACAAGTTTCAACTATATGTTGTTTACAAGAAGCTCACTTCATCTCTGGGGCTACCCAGAGACTGAAAGTAAAGGAACGGAAAAAATATCCCATGTAAATGTAATAAAAAGAAAGAATTAGCCATAAGTTTATCACACAAAATAGATTTTTTTTTCTTTTTTTTTTTTTGTGGGTACCGGGGGGACGACCTCAGGACCTCGCTCACCAACAGGCACCCGTGCCGCTGAGCGATATCACCGGCCCCTTTTTTCGTATGTGGGTTCCGGGAGTCGAACTCGGGCCTTCGCGCTTGCAAGGCAGGCGCTTAAGCCGCTGAGCCGTCTCACCGGCCCACAAAATAGATTTTTATACCAAAAGAAATTTTTTTTTATATGCAGGTACTGGGGGTCGAACTCAGGACCTCACGCTTGCCAGGCAGGCGCTTATGCCGCTGAGCTATCTCACTGGCCCCCAAAAGTAATTTTTATACCAGATGTTTGCTTACTTTTATCTTATAGGTCATGATATAATAAATAATGGGGGCAATTCAGCAGGGTGAAATAACAATTGTAAATATTTGTTCACCTACTATTACAGCATTAAATATATACAGTTATTATTAAAAGTCTTAAAAAGAAGGACAGAATGCAATAAAATAACAGTAGAGGATGATAACACCCCACTTTCAGCAATGGACAGATCATCTTGAAAGAAAACCACTAAAGAAGGAGCAAGACTAAAGTGCATCTTATACCAAATGGACTGACAAGCATCCACGGACATTTCATTTAATAACTGCAGAAAACACATTCTTCTTAATAGCATGTGGGACATTCTCTAGCATAGATCAAAGATTAGGCTACAAAGCAAGTTTCAACACAACTTTAAAGCTTGAATCATATTGCGGATCTTTTCTGACCACAGTGCAACAAAAATAAAACTAATATAAGAAAAAATTTGAAACTATACAAATACATGGAAATTAAATAACATCTCCCTAAATAACAATAAATCAATGAAGGAATTAAGGAGAAAAAAATTAAAGTAACTTGCAACAAATTAAAATGTAAACACAACATGTGAAAACCTATAGGGGAGATCAAAGCGGTACCAAGAGGAAAATTTATAGAAATAAATGCCTACATTAAAAATCAGCAAAATGTACAAATTAACAACCTATTATTGAACCTCAAGGAGATAACAGAACCAGAATAAACCAATCCAAAATGGATAGAAAGAGTCAGGCATTGTGGCACACACCTTTAATTCCAGTACTTGGGAGGCTGAGGCAGGAGGATTCCCAGGAGTTCAAGGCCAGCCTGGGTTACATAGTGATTTCAAGGCCAGTTTGAACTGCATAGTGAGACCCTGTCTCAAAAAAACAAAACAAAACAAAAAATGGGTAGAAGGAAAGAAATAATAAAGATCTCAAAGGAAACAAAACAGAGAGTAAAAATGTTTAAAAGGTCAACAGAATGAAGAGTTGGTATTCCAAAACATAAATAAAATTGACAAATTTTTAATTAACTTAAGAAAGATTAAAAGAGAAGACTCAGAATCAGAGACAGAAAGGAAACATGGTAACTGACAATACAAAAATACAAAGACTCACTAAAACCTATTATGAACAAAATTTGTAATCTAGAAGAAATGGACAAACTCTGGGGCACACACACATTCCCAATATTAAAACATGAAGAAATAGAAAATCTGAAAAGACCAATAATGGGTAACAACATCAAATAAGTAATAAAAATTTTCTATCAAGGAAAATCCCAGGAACAAATGGCTTCTCTGTGGAATTCTACCAAGCATTTAAAGAATTAGAACAATTCATAAATTGTTTAAAAATGTAAAGAGGAAGATATTCTTCCAAATTAATGCTGTAAGGCCAGCATTACCCTGATACCAAAACCAGACAAGGAAACAAAAAAGAAAAACAAGCTACGGGTTAGTACACCTGATGAACATAGCTCCAAAATTCTTAACAAACACTATCAAACTGAATCAAACAACATGTTAAAAAGATTATTTGACCAAGTGGACTTTATCCTAGGAATGCAAGGATGGTTCAACATATATAAATCAATACATGACATATTATATCAAGAGGATGAAGAAGAAAAACCATATATAATCATTTCAATAGAATTAGAAAAAAGCATTTGATATAATTTAACATCACTTCATGATAAAAAACTCTGAACAAATTAGGTACAGAAAGAACATGTTTCAAGATAATAAAGGCCACATAAAACAAGTCCACAATTAATATCACACTTAAGGAAAACCTGAAAGCTTCCTCTCTAAGATCAGAAATAAGAAAACCATGCCCACTTTTACCTCTATTATTCAACATAGTACTGAAAGTCCTACCCAGATCAGTTAGGTAACAGAAATAAAGGGGTTCTGAATTGGAAAGGAAGAAGTCACTGATAACAGATTATATGATTGTACGTATGTAAAACACCAAAGACTCTACCAAAAGCTACTAGAATTAATAAATAGATTCAGAAAAGTTGCAGGATACATAATTGACATGGAAAAATCAAGGTGGCCATTTTTTGCATACACCTATAATGTCAGTGGGTCAGCAGGTAGAGGCAGGAGGATTACAATTTCAAGCCCAGCCTAGGCAATTTACCATGTCTCAGAATAGAAAATAAAAATGTGGGTATAGTGTGAAGGCCCTGATTTCAATACCTAGTACGAAAACCAGCCAGCCTAACAAACAAACAAATGTAAAAGGTAAAAATCAATAGCATTTCTGTACATCAATAGTAATTTATCTGAAAAAGAAATAAAAGAAATAAAGGAATTCTATTTACAGTAGCTACAAAAAAACACCTATCAATAAGTTTAATCAATGAAGAGAAATATTTCTACACAGAAAATTATGAAACAGTGACTAAAGAAATTGAAGGAGACCCAAAATATGGGAATTTAGTCCAGGTTTATTCATTGGGATTTTGTTAAAATGACCATTCTATCCCAAATGATCTATGGATTCAGCACAACCCCTGTCTAAAAAAGAGTGACATTCTTTGCAGAAGTTGAAAAAAAATTCTAAATTTACATGGAACTACAAAAATCTTTACATAGACGAAGCAATCTTGAGTAAAAACAACAAGGCAGGAGACATTATGTTTTCTGATTTCCAAATATACTATATATTCAAAATGGCATGGTGTTGGAATAAAAGCAGGCACATATACCAATGAAACAGAATAGTGAAATAGTACATCTACTGCCATTTGATCTTTGATGAATGTGCTAAGAACATGCATGGAAGAAAGGTCAGTCTCTCTAATAAATGGTGTGAGAGCATTGGATATCCATATGCAGAGGAATAAAAGTAGATGCCATATCTCTCACCATTTATAAAAGTCAACTCAAAATGGATAAAAGGTTTAAATGTAAGACCTGAAACAATGAAGCTGCAAAAACAGGGCATTAGAATTAGCAAGAATAGGGGCCGGTGAGATAACTCAGCAGCATAAGTGCCTGCCTGGCAAGTGCGAGGTCCTGAGTTTGACTCCCAGTACCCACATAAAAAGGAAAAAAGGGCCAGTGATATCGCTCAGCAGCACAAGTGGCAAGTGTGAGGTCCTGAGTTTGACTCCTCGTACCCCCCCCACACAAAAGAATTATTTTTAAGAGAATCTCCAAAATACTTGAAATAAAAGCAAAAATGGACAAATAGGATTATATAAAACTGAAAACCTTCTGCAAATGAAACAATCAACAAAGTGAAGAGACAAGTTAGAGAATGAGAAAAATATTTGCAAACTATGTATTAGACAAAGGGTTAATATTCAGAACATACAAGGAGTAAAAATCTTAATAGAAATGGAAATAATCTGATTAAAAATGTGGAATATACCCAAATAGATATTTCCCAAGAAAGTACATACAAATGGACAACAGTTATATTAAAAAATGCTTAACATGAGTGACCATAAGGAAAATGCAAATCAAATCCACAATGAAATATCATCCCACTCTAGGTAGAATTGTTGTTATCAAAAAGACAAAGATAAAAAGAATTGGTGAATATGTAGAAAAAATGGAACCTTTATACACCATTAATGAGAATCTGAATTAGTACAGCCATAAGGAAAAATGTATGTACCTTCCTCAAAAATTGAAAATAATACTCCTGTTTAACCCAATAACCCTTGCTCAGGGCATATATTCAAAGGCAATGAAATCAGTGTGTTGGGAAGACATCTGTATTGTCTATTGCAACGTTATTCACAACTAACAAGAAGCAACATTATTCACAGCTAATAAGAAGTGGACACTACCTAAGTGCTCTTCAATGAATGCATGGATAAAGAAAGTGCTCAAATACCTAGTCGAACAGCATTTAGCAACAAAGTAGAATGAAATCCTGCCATTTTTGACAACATGGATGGAACTTCAAGGCATTAAAGTGAAGTGAAATAAGCCTGTCACAGAAAGAAAAATACCACATGATTTCACTTACATGTGGAATCTAAATGTTGATTTTATAGAAGGCGAGAGTAGAATAGTGGTTACTAGAGGCTGGAGAAGGGAAAAATGTGTAAAGGTTGGTCAGAGAGAAATCATAGTTGTATAGGAGAAGTAAATTCTTGTGTCCTACTGTATATTTCAAAAGAGCTAGAAGACATGATTTTGAACATTATCACCAGAAAGAAATGATAAAATTTTGAGGAGATAGATATCCTTACCCTGATTTGAAATTGAAACATCACATGGTATTCCATTATGTGTACAAGATTTTTGGGTCAAAAATAATTGATACAGGCTAAATTTTTATAATTTGATAAAAGACAAGTATCTATACATATAAGAAGCTCAGTGAACTCAAAGAGCAAATACACAAGACCCTAAGACACATTTTAATCAAACACTGAAAGCCAACGATAAAAATCAGAATCTTGACAGCAATGAGAAAGAAGTCATTTGTACAAAGGAGCCTCAATAAAATCTTATTTCTTAGAAATCATGAAGACCTTAAAGCAAAGGGATGACATATTTAGAATATGGAAAGTTAAAACCCCCATCTCTCAATAATCTTATATTTGACAAGACTATCTTCCAAAAATAAATGGGAAATTAAGCTATTGCCAGATAAATATTGATGGAGATCATCACTACTAGACTTATCCTACAGGAAACATAAAGTGAGCACTTCAGATGGAAATGAAGAACACAAGACAATGACCTGAAGTCAATGATGAAATAAAGAATATGGTAAAGGCAAAGGTGAGTATTCAAGAAAAATACAAGGATCAATCTAACCAAGGAGGTGAAAGACCTCTATAATGACAATTTTGAACACTGAAGAAAGATATTGAAGAAGATATGAGAAAATGGAAAGACCTCTCATGGCAGAATTAATATTGTCAAATGGTCATATTACCAAAAGCAGCCTATAGATTCAATGCAATTCCCATCAAAATATCAATGACATTTCCACAGACCTGGAAAAAAAATCTTAAAATTCATGTGGAAATACAAAAGACTCCGAATAGCTGAAGAAATCCTAAGCAAACAGAACAAGGCTGGAAGCATCGCAGTACCTTATTTCAAATCATACTATAAAGCCATAGCAACAAAAACATCACGGAACTGGCACAAAACCGACATATAGAACTGTGGGACAGAATAGAAGACAGAGACAAACCCATACAACTGCACTGATTCTGGACAAAGGAACCAAAAATATGCAGTGGACAAAAGACTGCCTCTTTAACGCATGACACCAGGAAAGCTGGATATCCACTTGAAGACTGAAAACTAAATCCCTATCTCACCCTGTACAAAAATTGAAAAATGGATCAAAGGGCTAGCTATAAGACCTGAAACTTTTGAAACTGCTAGGAGAAAACATACAAGAAACACTTAGCTCCATAGGCACAGGCAAAAACTTCCCAAATAGGGCTCAAATAGCACAGAAAATAGTAGCAAGAATCAACACATGAGACTACATAAAATAAAAAATTTCTGCATAGCAAGAGAAACAACTAACAGAGTGAAGAGATAGCCTACATAATGGAAGAAAATCTTTACCAGCTACTCTTCTGACAGAGGATTAATGTCTAGAATATATGAAGTACTAACAAAACTTCACACCAAAAAAAATCAAATAGCCCATTCAATAAATGGGTAAATTAATTGAAGAAACACTTTTCAAAAGAAGAAGTACAAATAGTTAGTAAGCATATGGAAAAAATGTTCAACATCTTTATCCATTAGGGAAATGCAAATCAAAAACCACCCTGAGATTCTATCTCACCCTAGTCAGAATGGTTATGATCAAGAATACAGAAAACAATAAATGGTGGTGAGAATGTAGGGGAAAAAGGAATCCTATACTGCTGGTAGTAATGTAAATTAGTGCTTCCGCTATAGACATCAGTATGGAGGTTCCTCAAAAAACTAAAAATAGTTACCATTTAATCCAGCTATGACACTCCTTGGTATATACCCAGAGCAACTAAAGTAAGCATACAGGGATACCTGCACAGCTGTGTTTATTGCAGCACAGTTCATAATAGCCAAGGTATAGCATCAGCCTAGGTACCCAGCAACAGATGAATGGACAATGCAAGCATGGTATACATCCACAATGGAGTGTTATTCAGCCATAAGGAAAAACTAAATTCTATCATTTGCAGAAAAATAGATGCATCTAGAGACCACCATGTTGAGCAAAATAAGCCAGACTCAGAAAAGCAAATATCACATGTACTCCCTAATGTGTGGATTCTAAAAAAGATGATAAGAAAGTAGAAGGGAAATGATTATTAGACAAAGGGAAGGGAATAAGAGGGAGATTGGAGTGTGACAGCAGATAGTGGGGGGATGAATATGAGTAAAATATGTGTGTTGAAACCCCCAAACATGAAACTGGGGTGATGGTGGGAAGGTGTTAAATGATGGGGGGGTGAAAATGATGGGGGATGATGGGGGGTGAAAATGATCAAAATATATGCATGTACAAATCTGCCAAAATGAAATTTACTAATCTGTGTAATCAGTAGAAAAGAAAAAATATTAAAAAAAGAAAAATATACAAAACTTAGTGTTCTAATTCTGATTTGTGACTCTTTTTTACTTCAAAATATTGCTGAAAGGAGAAATGCATAAAATATTAATTGTAAATCTAGCCGGGCTTGGTGGCACACGCTTGTAATCCCAGTGCTCAGGAGGCTGAGGCAGGAGAATTGCTGTGAGTTCGAGGCCAGCCTGGGCTACATAGTGAGTTAAAGGCCTGGCTGAACTACATAGTGAGACCCTGCCTCACCAAACACATGAACAAAAAATGTCAGCATAGAATAATTGTAAATCTATGTTAAATGGCCTGCAGTTTGTGAAGATGAAATTTTCGACAGCACCAACACAAACGAGAGAGAGAGGGATAGATATGTAAAGGAGCATAGATTTGTATATTTATCAAACACAGTATGGTATTAATTAAAACATACTGTTACAAGTTAAAGTAGTTAAATGTAACCCCTAGCGTAATCAATGCAAAAAAATCCTGAAGAATACAACAGTAAATTAGAAAGGAATCAAAATGGTGCATACCAGTTTGTAACAGCTAAATCATGGAAACAGCCCAAATGCCCATCAACTGATGAATGGATAAGGAAGATTTTTTTTTTATACAATGGAGTACTACTCAGACATAAAGGAGGATAAACTTGTGTCATTTCTACATAAACAGATGCACCTTGAGACCATACTCTTAAGTGAAATAAATTGGACACACATGTGTAAATACTGCATTGTTTCTTTGGTGTGAGACACTGAAAGTGTAAATAAGGACCAAAATGTATAATAGATATTGTGAAATAGGAAGAAAATGTTCAAATGGGAAGGGGAAGTAGGGAGGGGGGAGAGGGAAAGGAAGGAAGGGAAAAAATGAGAAAAGAAGGAAAAATGGAAACAAAACTTTTGTAAATAAGGAAGGGAAGAGGAGTAGGGAGGATAGGGAAATGGGGGGGAAAAGAGTCAAGATATATCATGTACAGGTACAAATTCCCTGTGATGAATGTGATCATTATGTATACCTAAAATGTACCAATAAATTTAATTAATTAAAAAACTCAATATTTAAAAACTCTACCTAAATAAAAAAACAACAAAATGGTGTATGCATGCATGTGCACACACACACACACACACACACACACACACACACACACACACACACAGTACAAAAAAGCATTAATGAATGGAGAAATTGAGATTAAAAATGATATCATGTATAAAGAACCCAGCAGCACAAGGGCAGATATGTTCTTTATCACTAATAAACTAAATGTAATTGAATTAAATGCTCCAATTAAAAGAGATTGAAAGAATGGATAAGTAAAACACGGTGCAACTCCTTGGTGTCTGTAAGAGGCTTATGTATGTCAATTCACCAAGAAGATATAACAGTTATAAACATATATCTAACTATAGAGCTCCAAAGTATATGAAGCAAAAATTGAGAGAATGGAAGGAAGAAATGGACAGTCCTACAATAATAATTGGATATTTCAATGCCCTACTTGCAAAAATGAATACCAGTAGATAGGAGATTAGTAAGGAAATAGAGGACTTGAACAACACTAAAGACCAAGGCCTGATAAAGCTATAGATAATGCTCCATCCAAAGACAGCAATATATAATTCTTTTGTAGGGCCCATGGAATATTCTAAATGAATAAAGGGACAAATAAAATTATTAGTATAATAATTTTTATATAATGTAAAAATTAAGAATTGTCTGTAACTAAAATTGCAGCTGGTTCAATATAGAAGATGGCGCTGTACTGATGAAGATAGTGTGTGTGTGGTGATGGTGGAGAGAGAATATTTGTGAAGTTGATGAAAATAATTTTTGAAGTATTGGATAACAATGGAGGGTAGTCATGCCACATAAATAAGGTTATTACACCTAACTAATGGGATGATAAAATGAAGTAAATCTCAGTACCACAAAGGTAAGAAAGAAAAAAATCCAAACAAAACAGGAACTCATGGATACATACAAAATAAAATGGCAGAAATATACAGAATATTCTATTTCTAAGTATATACTAATATGGTCACATATACCTTAAGACACACCCATGAGAATGTTCATGGCAGCATTATTCATAAAAGTCACCAGCTGGAAGCACCCAAATGTCCATCCATGTCCAAATGGGTAAATAAATTATGGCATATTTATACAATTAAATGCTAATACAATCATGAAAAATGTCAAAGCTATACACAACAATATAGATTAATCTTACATTAAGTTGTGAAAAAGAAGCCAAATACAATAGACTATATAGTCTATATTTCTACATAAAGACAGAGAAGCAACTGGTAAAAATAACTTTAATATTTCCATGTCTCAGGCCCCAAAGAAAATCATCTTTGACTCTTCTCTTTCCTTTACTCCCTCCAATCAGACATCACATATCCAAAATTTTACATCTATTCTGCCCATATTTATTGACCTCTTAAGTGCCACGCACTTTTCTAGGCAATGAGATGGGGGAAGTACACAAGAAAAAGTCTAAGAGGGTTGCATGATCCTGTAATCAAGCAGCTTAGAAAGGATGATATGCAGAAAAAATTCGTATCAAACAAAACATTAGTTGAGGCTCTTTTCACTTTTGGTGATTACACTTTGTAATTCTAGGACAGAAAGGCCTAGAATCTTTCTCATCTTCAGATATTTTTACCTTCAGTTTTAAGACTATAATTAGTATACATTCCTGTGTTCTCTCTGGTCCCCCAGGAAGAAATGTCACTAACCTCTTTGCAAATAATCTTCTAAGTACTGCTTCTACTTGCCTCACATTGGGTCTTGTTTCCTCTATATTGTCTTTATCTTCAGCATCATGTTTTTCTGGTTGCATCACTTTAGACAAGTTTTGCTCAAGTTGTCCCCTTCCATTTAAATGCAGATTGAATCCTGACTATATTTATATTTCCTTTATTGTGAGATTTCTCAAAGAAGCATTTAAAATGAACATATCTGTCTCAATAAATATGGAATCAATTGATGAATACATCCCATCAATTTAGTCTCACTTCTGCCCACATCTTTTTCTAGAAAAAAGTTCTCTATATACCTGTGTTCATATTACCAGGTCAGGATGCCTCTCCAATGTTTTCATCCTACTCATCCTAAATTACTTTTTTTTTGTCACTATGTCTCCTTTTTTGGTATCTATTATGATAATGTGTTTTTAAACAAATCTGATCACAGAAGTAACATGGATTAGAGATTTACCAACGAGATGCTAAACATTTCAGAATTTATTCCACGAATATTTATTGAGGGCTTTTTGTGCGCTGTGAAACGTTCTATGTGCTATGGGTTGATTGATGAATAAGAGACTAGATCCTTGCCTTATAGAATTTATATGCGAATAGCAGAGGCAGTCCATGAATTTGTAAATACATGAGTAAGCGAAATAATTTCAGAATTTTTTAACAGCTAAGAAAGGAATAAGCAGGCAATGGCGTAGAAAGTAGCTTAAGACTACTTTAGATCGTGTGATTAGAGAATACAGCTTTGGAGAAGTTGTGACTGTGTTGCTAATCATGAGATGTTTTAGGCTCTTCTTGCCTTTTCTAGTTTCTATTAAATTTTAGTTGGCTTCTTAACCTCTGTTTTCCACCTGAGGTCTTATTATTCCTTTGGATTTAGAGCTGCTCTATAGACTTGTTGAATTAACAATGTAGAATGGCTTATTCAGTTAGAAACTCATACTAAGTTCCTGGTTCCAGCCATTGGTCACTTTTTTTTCCTAGGAAATTTTTTAATGAGGATTCCGTCAAGTTTTGATGGTTGTGGAATAGTAAAGTGGGTACTTTTTATGTCCGGAGACCCTAATTTCACTAGTTTTTCCCCTGAACCTATTGTGTAATTCCCTGCTCTGTGTAAGTAGCCCTTGAATCTATTTTTCTCTCCTTTTTTGTGGCTATATTTCACATTCTGAAAATAATATCTCAATAATTTACTTTTTTTTTTGCAAAAAACTCTGCATTAATTTACGATACAAGCAAAGTTACTTGGCCCTGTTACTCAAGACCCCTCATAGTAAGGCAATAATTAAACTCTGTAATTCTTTTCAGTCATTCTCTTTCCTACCATCTAGTTCATTCTCTTCCCTTGGAAGCCATATTCTGTAATTTTCCTTCCACTTCAAGTTGTTTCTTTACCCCTGGTATTATATTGCAGGAGCCCTCCCTCACCATCTTTGCCCAGGAATATATACTCCTAGCTCAGGGTTCTCTGTTCCTGACACTTTCCATTAATCTTCAAGGTCAAGTTAATGGCTCTTTCAGTAGGACTTTCTGCTCACAGAAGTCATTAATAATGTTACACTTTACCTGAGCCCTTTCTTCCTGGATAATAGCTATGATTTAAAAAATTCATTGACACTTTTGTGTTTAGAAAAAGGGCTTATTGCAAAGAACTTCATAAGAGTTAGATAGGACTTATGTTTTCTCTCTTTTTAAACTTATGACAGGCCAGATACGGTTCCTTTAAATTCCCATTCCTTGCCTAATAAAAGATTAACTGAATTGTGAATCTGCATAGTTCAATAGAAACAAAGTGTTTGTTAGCTTCCCCAAACATTGTTTAAACTTCTATTCTCCTTCAATATCCTAAAGTTTGACTTAACCAGGCTACAACTCCTCCTTAATGGTCCCTCATAAAAACCTGCTGACCTCAGGAAGAAATTCCCTTTTTACCTCCCTACACCAACATACCAAACTTTTTCTAGCTTCTCTTACTTTCATACAAAGAAAATACCTTTTGTCTCGCCTTTGAGATGCGTATAGTTCTTATGTTTGGATTGTACTCTCTATTGCAATAGTTCTTTTTCCTTTGTTGCAATCTTCTTTCAAATAACGTCTTTCTTTACCTAATTCTGGTTTTAAAAATTTGACAAAGAGAAAAACAAAAGACAGATGATAGGAAGTAGGGAGATCTTTTTTAAACGGGAAGGGTAGCAAGAGAAGGAGGGAGGAGAGAGAGAGGGAAAAGAAAGGGGTTGGAAAAAAAAGAATTGAAGGAAAAAATGGAAATAGGACTTTCCCCCCAAATATTAAAAAAAAGATAAAATGGAAATGAAGCTTTATAAATAGGGAGGGGAAGATGGGTTGAAGGGTGGAGAGGGAATTGGGAAAAGCAGAGAAATCAAAATATATCAGGCACCAAATGGGAAGGAGACCAAGAGTTGGAAAGAGTGAGGCGGGAAGGGAGAGGCAGACAATGAAAAAAAATTGAGATGTGTTCTGCACATGTACCAACACCCCAAGGTAAATGTAATTATTTTGTACTGCAAACATGTACTAAAAAAAAACAAATAACCAAAGCTTTTCCTAACTGTTAGATTGTGTACTCCTTCTTCTCCCAGATTTGTAGCTAGTTTTTGAACAATGCCAATGTCAAATTCATATTTGTGTTTTTAGGAGGTCTTAATCTTTCTGTGTCTCTGACAGTTACTTATGAATATTCCCATCTATTTCTGTTTCTATTTATTTTCTTCTCTGGGTCTGTTGCTAGCGCTCTGTCTATCCCCCATTTCTTTTCACCTACCCTTTTTCACCTGCCTGTCTTCTTGAGGCCAAGTTCCTGTCTTCAGCTTGCTCCAGAGAGGCCTGCATAGAGAGCAGGTTCCTTCTACAAGGTTGGTGACTGTTGACTGACAGCTTCAGTGCAGGCATTGGCTGCTAATATAAGAGAAGGACCACATTTACCTTTAAGAGCAGGAAGTGAAAAACTGGTTTCACACTCATGAAAAATTTTATTGTGATTCGTTTATGTATTTTTGTTATCCCTGGGTTTAAAAATTATCAAGGAACTGAAGTATGCCCCTTAACAAGAGCCTCCATAAACCTAACGGACAAAAATTAAACAACTCAAAGTTCAGGCAGTAAAGACAGCTTAACAGTATTTGGATCCAATTGGACATAACCTTTGTTTAGTGCATGATAGTGATTAAGGGTCTGAGTTCCTTATAAAATGGCCTGAGTTAAAAGAGAGGTATCCATTTTTGTAGTTAGCCTAATACCACAAGTATAATAACTTTGAGACCCCCTAAAGGAAACATAAAGATTAAAAAATCTTGAAATAGCCAAGCTCACTATCCATCATTCAGGTTGTCTGCAGCCATTAGCTGCTCTTATAAAACATCATGTGTTCCTTTCTGCTGAGAAAAATTTTTAATGTACTTGGAGGCACTGTCTACAGAAATAGCACTGTCTGCCACTTTTTCAATTAAGCCCTGTTTTTTCCCTTTTCTTCCCCCCCCTTTTTTCAACAGGGGCTTGCTATATAGTTCAGGTTGGCCTTGAACTCACTATGTAGCCCAGGCTGGCCTTGAACTTGCAGTGATCCTCCTGCCTCAGCCTTCCAAGTGCTGGGATTACAAGTGTGCACCATCATGCCTGGCACTGAACATTTTTGTTGAACATTTTTGTTGAACATTGATGTTCTCATTCACTTTTCCGAGTGTGGCTTTACATGTGTGAACCCCTGGGATGTCTGATTGGTTAAGAAAACAAAATTTCTCCAATTTACAAATTCCATAAAACTATACTCTACTACTGGAGAGAGTGATCACACAGGAATTTGTCCTCAGTAGAAGCTTTCTTATCTTCGTCTTTTTTGAGGTTGGTATTAATATCAGTTGTTGACCACTTTGGTCTGTGATTATGGGAAGTATTATGGGAACTTCCAGGGAAAGTTGTGTGGAGGACAGGTGTGAGCCAACCAAATAGCAAGATTTAAATCAGCGAGAGGCTAGAACAGAGTAAGCAAATTTTCTGCAGACCCAATAAATCTCCCCTTCCTCTGGGGCTAGGAAGGAGGAAAACAGTGCCATTTGAGCAGAGGTCAGTTAAATTTGTTGGAACCTATTGCTCACAGCTTCTGAACAAGGTTCAGTGGGAATCTTAATTTTTGTGGTTCCTTTATAACATACTGTGAGGGTGGATAATCATATTTAATAGAACGATGTTTTTATGATGTTAGTGACAGCACGCAAGCAATTACTGATATCACATAGGTAGTCCATACATCTCTTTTATTAGTATGTATTTGGTTTACATATAATTACCATCTTGGGGAATTGGTACATATACACATCACATGTTTATCATTTTTACTCCTTTTCCCCTCCTCTACCCCTCTCCCATTTTCCCCAGATCCATTTCCCATCTCCAGTTTACTTTCCTGTTTCCTATCTCTTTTTTTATTTTGTTCTTTAAATTATTTATATTTTGAGTCTCTCATTTTATAGAAACCATGCAATATTTAATTTCTGTATCTGGTTTGTTTTACTAAGTATTATATTTTCAAGATTCATCCATTTTCCTATGAATGACACAAATTTATCCTTCTTTCTGGCTGAATAGTGCTCTATTTTGTCTATATACCACATTTTCTTTGTTCATTGATTGATGGGCATATAGGCTGCTTCCATGATTTAACTATTATGGGTTGTCCATTTTTTGATTGGGTCTCTTTTTGGGGGTCCAATATATTTTAGTTTTTTATATATTCTAGATGTTAGTCCTATTCTGAGGAGTAGCTGACAAAATTTTTCCCATTTTGTAGATTGTCTCTTCACTTTGTTGGTTGTTTCCTTTGCTGTGCAGCAGGTTTTCAATTTGATATAATCCAGTTTGTTGATTTTCAGTATCGTATCTTGTACAACCGGTGTTCTGTTCAGAAAACCTTTGCCTATGCCTATGTATTCAACTGTTTTATCAATTTTTTCTTGCTTAAGAAATAGTGTTTCTGCTTTTATATGTAATTCTTGGATTCATTTTGACTTGATTTTAGTACAGAGTGAGAGAAATGCACCTAGATTCATTCTGCACATGGATAGCCAGTTTTCACAGCACTATTTGTTAAACAGACTACTTTTTATCCTCCTTTGTCAAAAATCAGATGGCTGAAGATGAAGTGTTTGGGGTTGTTTCTGCATCTTCTGTTTCTTCCAGTGGTCAATATGTCTGGTATTGTGCCAATACCATGGTGTTATTATTACTGTAGCTTGGTAATATAACTTTGTAATGTTATAAGGTTTGTAATGCCTTCTATTTTACTCCTTTCCTCAAAATTGCTTTGGATATTCTGGGTCTCTTTTGGTTCTATATAAATTTTTTCTAGTTCTGTGAAAAATGCTTTTGGTATTTTGATTGGAAATGCATTAAATTTATGCATCATTTTTTGTAGTATGACCATTTTGACAATGGTTTATTCAAGAACAGGGGATGTTTTTCTACTTTTCAAATCCTCTTTAATCTCTCTTTTTAAAAAGAGTACTATAGTTTTTGTTATAGAGGTCTTTCAATTCTTTGGTTGGGTTAATTTTTAGGTATTTCATTTTTTGAAGTTATCATGAATGGGATTGTTTTAAATTTCTTTCTTGGTGGGTTCATTATTGGCATACAGGAATACTACTGATTTTTCTGTGTTGATTTTGTATCCTCTCACTTTGCTGAATATGTTTTTTAGTCCTAAGGATCTTCTGGTAGATATTTTTGGATCTTCCATGTAAAAGATTATGTCATCTGTGAATAAGGATAGTTTGACTTTTTCTTTTCCCTATATGTATCTCTTTTATTTCTTTCTCCTGCCTGTTTGCTCTGGTTAAAGTTTTGAGTACTATATTGAACAGGAGGGGTAAGAGTGGACACCCTGTCTTGGTCCTAATTTTAGAGGGAATGCTTCAGTTTTTCCCTATTTAGTGTGATGTTGGCTTTGGGTTTCTCATAAATGATCTTTATCAGTTTAAGGTAAAGTGTACATATTTTCATCAGGGTTTTTTGTTTTGCTTTGTTTTTATTATGAATGGGTATTGAGTTTTGTCAAAGGTTTTTACTGCATCTGTTGGGATAAAAATGTAATTTTTTATCCTTACTTCTGTTTATGTGATGATTTATATTTATTGATTTAGGTGTGTTGAACAATGCTTGCATCCCTAGGGTTAAGCCATTTTGGTTATGATGTATGATATTTTAAATTATTTGTTGCCTTCTATTTTAGGCGTCCATTGGTGGGGGGCAAAATACCTGACACCATAACTTAAAGGAGGAGAGGTTTATTTTGGCTCACGATTTCTAGAAGGTTTAGTCCATGGCCTGCTGGACCCAAGGACGAAAAGGCATGGCTTTCACTGCAAGACAACCAGGAAGCAGAGAGAAGGGATGATCAGGGATAAGAATGCATCCTTCCAAGTTATGCTGCTAGTGACTTGTCCCCTCCATTCAGGCCCCACCTCTGAATGTGAGACTGTTGGGGTTCATTTTAGATCTAAAGCAATTCCACTTTTGGCTCCCAAAAGAGTTCATGTCCATCTCAATATGAAAAATATATTTAACCCGTTTTTAACAATCACCAGAGTCTTTACAGTTCCAGCACTGCTGAAGAGACCAAGTCCAAGGTCTCCCCTGTGACTCACGTGAACTCTTAGTTGTGAGCACCTGTGAAAATAAAAAAGAAAACTATTGCTTCTGAATATTTGTTTAAAAAAGTTTAAGTTTTTCTTTCTCATTTTTTTTGTATAAGGAAACTTTTAAAGAGAAAATCTTCATTTCATTTAATATTTTAGATGCCTTTGTGTACAAGCTAAAGTATGTATCTCATTGTTTTATGGCATTTTAGATCCTTCTTTTCTTTTTAAAAATTACTTTATGGTTATATTATAATGATGGTGGAAAATGATCATTAAAAATTAACAACAAAATAAATAAAACATAAAACTATTCTGAAAGGGTGGTGCAACTTCGATTATACACGAACACTGCCTGCACTAAAAGTTTTTATTATAATATTCTTTGACCCTGCCTTAAGTGCCAGAAATATAGCACTTTGATATGAAAGAGATATGACAATAGTAAAAAAATAGTGAGCAACTTTTAATTTAGAAAAAAAGTCTACTTGAGAATCTAAAGTATATTAGGCATTTTATGAATTTTGTTTTGGTATGATATGAGAGGTGGATAACATGATTAAATTTCCAAGACTGAACTTTGTTCATTGGATAGCATATGGGACAATTTGATTTATTTCAAGGCTCTGCAGATAAGAAATTTTAAGAAGCAATTATTTTGGCCACAGCACAAAAAATGAGCTTATGTCTTTCTTTGAATTATCAGTGATTCATTGCATGTAAGTGCTGTGCTCAAAGGTCAAGGTATACATTTTCCTTCGTATATGAGGTTTTTTCTACCTTTGATTTTTATGACAGAATGCCCTAAAATTCAATGTATTATCACTGAATATTCTAATAATGCACCAAAACTGGCCATTTGAAATGTTTTATAAAAGGGTTTTGCTGAAAGAAGGTGAAAAAATGTTGACACAGATGTGGGCATGTTATTTTTCCATGGACAAATCTTAGGAAACAGAATGACAGTGAACCTTGTCATGTCTTTTCAGATTGAGGCTGGCACATAACACTTGGAAGCTAACTGAGTTGACATACAGCCTCAATTCAGAAATTGAACATTGGCATCTAAACATGAGTCTGCACAGAAAATTTTCTTTGCATTTTCTGATTAGTCTTGAAAAATATTACCTTCTACTCACAAAATTTGAATATTCCCATCCATTTATCTACATGTGTCTCTCTCTTTCGTGGTATCTTTAATTTTCTTCTGTGCCCCTGAGCTTGTTGGCCTCTGGTTTCAATAACTTCACTAGTAATTTCCATAACACAAAATTATATTTCATTGAAAAAATGATAACCGCTGTTAGCTAATCCCATTGAAGACAGGAAAATCATATATTTAACCTACACTGACAATTTTTCTCTAACTGGACATACTTTCTTATGCTAAGTCTTACTGTGTCAAAAATTTCTTAGCTAAATCTTACTGGGTTCTTTCAACCCGGTAATTTTTCATGCCTTGCTTTTATTGTTAACAACAACGCCATGTGCCCAGGATTTAAAGCTGAAAATCATGGGCTGACTTTTGCCCCCTCTTTCTTTTTTGCTTTCCTCAGACTCTAGAACAACCAAATTAAGCTATTCAGACTTACATTTCTCCCATAATTTGCTGTTATCTGTTGATCCTCCCTAGGAGTGCCAATTCCCAAGCATTCCTCATCAAGACCTTATGCTGACACCCCATACACCTCATCTGCATCATGTTTCCTCCTCTTCATTACCCATCTTATAGAGATAACCTTTCCAATTAAATGTTATTAGAGCATCTAGTTTACTTTTCTTCTTGTTGTTTAACATCAAAATTCTTCCCAGCTCAATAATTCTGTTCCCCATTTTTTATGGTAACACTCTAAATTAGCCTTCAAGCTTCTGGTCTGGAACTCCTCTGGTCTAATGAGATGATTCGAATGAATCCTAAATTCTTTCACAGCATTCTACTACATGAGGCCTGATTCTAATTTCTCACTCCCAGACGATTCATTTCAAATTCTTCAGGATGGCATTCAGGGCTCACAATGACCTCACTTTCACTTATTTTATGTATTCTTTTGTAATATTTTCAGGTTTTGGAACCAAGGTTGTAGTTGTCTGATAAAATATTGTGTGTTGTATTTTCTCCTTTTGTAAAAATTTTCAGTAATATTGCTAGCATTTCCTACTTAAATGCTTGAGAGAATTTATCCATGAAACCATCTAAGCCTTGGATTTTCTTTCTGAAGAGCTTCTTAAATATTAAAAATGCATTTTCTTTAATAGAGTTCTCTTCATATTTCCCATTTCTTTTTGAATTAATTCTAGTAAACTAAATTTTCCAAGATTTTTTTTCATTTTTATGTTAGGCATTAACTTTATTGATATGAGGTTATTCATACTCTTTCTCCTTAATATTGCTTGGGAATTAAATATTTTTAATGTTTCCATTATATTCAATTTTATTGATCTGAATCCTTTTTTCCTACTTGCTTTATGCCTATGTATTTCTGATTTCTATTACTTCTCTAGCACCTTTTTATACTTTTTCATTTAATTAAAAATTTGAAGTCAACATACAAAAATATCATAAATCAAGATAAAATACTTGATTTTATTTTATTAAAATAAAATTCAAGTGAATAAATGGTATTCTTTGGTCAGCTGTTTTATTTTTTCCACATTAGATTGTGCTACAGCTTTAATGCCCCCCAAAGTTTAATGTGTTAAAGACTCATTTCCCACTATTGGGAGGGTGGTGCAACCTTTGGAAGGTGGGCGTAAGGGCAAGTCCTTAGATCACCGGGACCCTACCTTTTGGGGTGGAGAATGTCAAGGAATTTCAATCTCTCCTAAACCTGTCATACATTTGCAAGCTATTATTGAATAGTAATAGTTGGATACAGGGAGCTTCACCTGACTATGAGAAATATTTTATTGTCAACCATTGACAAAACTAGGCCGTAATTCTTTTTTTTTTTTTTAAATTAGTGCAAGCTTGCAGTATATAATGTTTACATTCCTTGTGGGGAATTAGAATATGTACATAATACATCTTAATTCCATTTTTAAAATTTCTACAGCACATGAATCTTTGTGGGGAAGAAACCATATCTATCTCAGGAGATTTCAAGAATGAAAATGTGACACACACCATGAGAATATGAAGGGATTCACTATTTATATAATAAAGAGCTCTAAAAAGAGCAGGGCAAGACTCTGAAGTGGGTCTGAAATGCCTTGAGAGAGCAAAGAATGGAGTCTAGGCTGGGTTTTTATTGTGGTTAAGGTTGGCGCTGGGTGAAAGTTCCTGTAGGAGGGCAGGGTATTGTGGTTTCAATCTCCTGCTGCTGCCAAAAGAACACCAGGACTTCGTTATCAGCTTGCCCAGATATGGGGCACAAAGAGAAGGAGGAGGGGTGCAACTTAAAAGTTGTGAGCAAACATTAAAAAAATGAAATCAGACTCCTCATTATAATGCTTTATTCCACTTTCCCTGCTTTCCAACTGAGAGTCAGCACAGTATGCTAGAAATTGCACAGGTTTTTGGTGTCAGAGTCTTTAAAGAGTCCATCTTTTAGTAATGAATCTGAAAGAGCCGACAAAAATGAAGCTCACAATCCGTTCTACTCACAGGATTTTCTCTTCAAAAAGGTAAGAGAACTGCAATGACAAAAGATATATTTGAACTAGTTTTGTTGTATAGCTTCCCCTTTCAGGGACTATGTCGGAGGTAGTAAGGAAGACTGGTGTCAGAGCCAGGTAAAGACTTTTTCTGCTGTAAAATGTAAACAAGAAGGTGTACTATACCAAGTTATTTATGGTGTTCAGCGACCATTGACCTCAGCCAATCCCTGAAACAAATTTCTGGTAGAGGAAAAGTAGTAATTCTATCACCTAGCAAGCTACATTATCCAGATTCAAACTTTTGCTACACCGTACTTCTTCAATCTTTTCTTGGCATCTGAACCATAGAGAATTCACTTCGCCTACATTTCCACTGAAAGTGCTATTTTCTTTTTTATGTCCAATTTATGTCTAGTTAGGATATTTCCATGGGCAAGATTAGCTATGGCTTACCACTGCCTGAGGAACTTTGGATTTTCTCTTGTGCAACTTATTAGGGCATTGGATGATGATAAGTTTGGGGTGGAATTTAGAAATGAGAACCATTTAAGTCTTAAAGTTCACTGACCAGATTGCCTTTCCTCAGGACATCTCTTTCACATCCCCCTCCCATGCCTTTCCCCTAGCCTCTCAGAATACTCATCTTGGGGAGAAAGAAGAAGGGAATATTACAGCCATTTTATCTCTAGAGGCATGAATGAAGGTTGGGTTTGTGTAAACAAACTTTCAGAGGCATTCCATCTGTTTTTTTTTTTTTTTTTTTATTGGTACTTGACATCCTATCTCAGCATCATGTTCCTGCCTGAACCTTCAGGCCTAGAATGCAGATATAATTGGTGTATTCCAATCCTTTTGCTTCAGTACCTTCTTGCTTCTTTCTGTTTTCTCTTTAAAGGACACTTCCACACAAAGATCAGAGTGGTTAGAGTAACTCCTTTTTCTAAATACCTCAACAGATCTTTACTGAACATCTTATGGGCATGATGTTATGTGCTAATATCTCAGGAAATAGAGGATAAATAAACTGACCATTGTCCACAGAGACCACATCTTCTCGGGTAGGGGTGAGGAAAGAGATATGTGAATGAACAATGAAGTTAAAAGATCGTGAGTACTGGAGTTGAGGGGTGTACCCCATGTGTGTCAGGGAAAAGGCTAAAAGTGATGAGCACTGGCAAAGTGCAGTTTTTTGCTGAAATGACTTTGGCTGCTGCCTTTCTGGAGAGAAACTGCTGTTTCCCCTGGGAAGGAAATGTTATGTACAGATAACCCTGAGTGCACTGTGAGAGGAGACTTGGTTTTAGTCAGACCCAAGACACTGCTTTAAGACATGTAGGCCTGTTGGCACCAAATCACTTTTGTCTGAACGCAGTACTTAAACTAATAAACTGTGTCCAGTGTTGGTGTTTTCTTTCTCACCTGCCGAAGGCCCTGTCTCATGCAAGATCTTTCCTCAGAGGGTTCCCTTTCGTCTCTGGTGATGCTCCTTGCCTTGTTGTGGTGGTATTGTATTATTCGACTATATTCATATCTGCTGTACTTATATAATAAACTTACTTTCATCTATATAAAATCATGATGTGGCTCTTCTCTGTTGGTGTGGATCTGAACCTTAACTTTCTGTGTCCACATATATGTTACTCCTTGCTGTTGCAATATGATATGCTGAGAATAGAACGACTAACTCTACCTAGTTCATCTTTCTATGGCCAGTTGAAAGGCAACATCCCTGCAAAGATTTCAGGTTTATTCTCTTTCGACTTTGACCAGGTGACCGTTTTCTACTTCATAACTTCCACGCAACTTACTACATTGTATTATTGCTTCCTATTGGAATGAGAACTCCTTGAAAATATGATCTATGTCTATTTTATTTTATGTATATATGGATTAGCCTTGCTAACATATTGTCATTTATAATTTTTCATCTCATGAGTCAGTTTGGTTTATATTTTCTTTTCCTATAGTGTCCTTGTCCAATTTTGTTATCTGGGATGAAATAGATAAAAAGTAAAATAGTTAAAAAATAAATTGTTAAAAGTAATAGTTAAAAAGTAAAGAAATAGTTAAAAAGAAAATTGGGGGCTGGTGATATGGCTCAGCGGCATAAGTGCCTGACTGGCAAGCGCGAGGTCCTGAGTTCGACTCCTGGTACCACCTCCCCCCAAAAAAGTAAATCGGTTTCCTCCTTCCCTTCTCCAAAATATTTTAGGAGATAGACATTTTGTTTTGAGCATCTAGTTATACTTTAAAATGGATAAGATCTTTTAGGAAAGGAAAATTCTAATCCATTTAGCTTTCACTGCATTATAAACACTCAAACTTAGTATAACATTCTACTTTGGATCTTAAGTGTTCCTCAAAAGTCCATGCATTAAAGCTTTTGTCCCAAGAGACATTATTGGGAGGCAGTAGAGGCTTTAGGAGGTAGGGCTTAGTGGGGGGCCTTAGGTCACTGGGCTCATGCCCCAAAAGGCGACCGTGGGACTTCAGTCCTGTCCTTTATCGCTATTTCATTTCCTGGCCATGAGGTGAATGGTGTTGCTCTTCCACGTGCTCCTGGCATGATGTGCTGCCTTGTCACAGGTCCAAGAGCAACAGGGCCAACTAATCATGAACTGAAATCTCCAAAACTGTAAATCAAAATTATCAGATGTTTTCTACAGTGATAAAAAGCTGACTACCACAATATAGCACAATTTCTGTATCAGTTTGTAGATGTTTTAAGTTGATCCATTTTTTGATTATTATGAACAATTGCTATGACTATTTGTATACATATCATTACGTAGATATATGTGTTCATCTTCTTGGGTAAATGTCCAAAAGTATTATCAAGGACCTGGCCAAGATCCCCAAGTGCCTGCATGATGGGTACAGTGAAAGGATGAAATAAGAAACAAGAGACAAATTTTGTAATGCATGACAGGGGCCTGGGAAGTCAATGCCTCTGGAGGGGCAAAGACAAAGATACTCTGAACTAGCCACTATTTATTGGGCGTATACAATAATCAGAGGAATTAACGGAGGACTCAGAGGGTGTCTGCTATGCTAATGAGGATCTTTATGTTGATGAGTACAGTGGAGAGGGATGGCAGGTTAAGAAGGAGTTTGTCCTTTCCCCCAGGTGAAACCCTATTTTTATTACTAGTGTTCTCAAGGAATCAGGATGTCTTCAGCTGATGCATCTTTCCCTGGTGTGTCACAGCATCACCGGACCACTGAGGCCTCAGCCGTGACTGGAGGCACGGGGAATTATGTTCCTCCATGTCATAGCCAGCTAGCATGGCAAGGCATTAAACCTCAGACAAGCCCTAGTCACAATTTGATTATGAAATGATTTTTCCCCAACAGTTATGTAGAAAGGTCCTCAACAAAGTATAATGGCTGAGTGTATGATAAATGTGTGTTTACCTTTATAAAATACTGCCATTGTATTTTCTAAAATGACTGTACCATTTTGGACTCTTTTGAGCAATGGATGTAAGTCTTTCTCCATTGGTACTGTTAGTCATTTAAATGGTGTATAATAATATCTTACTGTTGCTTTAATTTGCATTCTTTGATAACTATTTATATTGAATATTTTTCAGGTAGTTATTGAGCATTTTATGTCTTCTTTTATGAACTATGTTCAAATCTTCTGCCTCTTTTCTTTTTTGGGTTGTTTTATTATTTTAAGTTTTCAGAGTTCTTTATATGATCTGGATACAAATCTTAGGTCAGATATATGTTTTGTACAAATTCTCGACATTTTGATTTCTTCAAGTTTTTCTACATTTTCTAATAGTATACACTTTTCATCTTGATAAACTTAATTTTATAAATTTTTACAAATAATTTGTGTCTCATCTGTCCTGCATAAAAAATGTTTGCCTAACCCCATGTTATAAAGTGAACACACAGGGCCGGTGATATCGCGCCTGCTGGCGCGTGAGGTCCTGAGGTCAACCCCCGGTACCCACACACACAAAAAAAGTGAACACACACATTTATTTTGCTAACTTTTCCTCAAAGTTTAATAGTTTTAAGTCTTTTTAAAACATTTTATGGATAAAACAAAATTTCATAACAAAGTAACAGGAGAATAACAATAGTTAGCATATCATGTATTGTTATCTTCAAAGTAGTTACTCAGAGTACAAGATAAGGGCATAAAAATTCTCCAAATGATATTAGCACAAATCTTTCTTTTCAATGAACTAAGAGAAATTAGTAGAATAACTATCTTGTATTTTTTTTCCTTTTCCCTTACTTTCTTGCCCCCTCCCCCCACCTTAGGTCCTCTTTCCTTTTGAACAATTTCTTCCCATTTCTGTTGATGCCTGTGGTCCATTTTTGTTAATCTTTAGTTTTGCTATGAAACAAGACAGTCATACCCAACTGTTCCCACATCATTTCTTGAAAGCATTGTTTTTCTTATGTAAGTCTTTGGACAACTTTTTCACAAATTGACTAGGTGTCAGCCTGTTTCTGGACTCTATTCTATAATGCATTACAAAGATAAATGAAAAAAGAGCTAAATAAATAAATAAAGAGCTCCAACCTTATCATGGAAGGTAAGACTCAATATCTTATCAAAACATGGACTTAATTATCTGTGTATTGAATGCAGTACTAATCAAAGTCCCTAAGGTTTGAATAAATTGATCAGCAGATTAAAAAATTAATATGGAAGGGCAAAAGACTAGAATCTCAAACTAATTTTTAAAAGGATGTTAAAATTAGAGGAATTAAACTACTTGAATTCAAGACTTACTATAAAGTTGCAATAATCTAGAATATGATTTTAGTTTTTAGAGATAGTAGATATAGTTTCTGTAGTCAATGCCGTTTCCTCTAATGTTAGCATCTCCCATAACTACATTACATTAACTAAATTTCAGGTTTTATTTGCTTTAACCAGTTTTCCACTAATATCCTTTTTCTCATCTAGATTGACATTGCATTTAATTATGATGTCAGCTTTTTTTTTTTTTTTTTTTTGGTCTGTGACAGTTCCACAGTGTTTTTTGTTTTGATGGCCTTGGCAGTTTCTGAGAGTACTGGCCAAAGGTTTTAGATAATTTCCCTCAGTTTATACTTCTGTGATGTTTGTGTTGGGGTTAAAGACCATTAGAACAAATATTACAGAAGTAAAATGTTTTTTTCATGACATTGTATAAGGGGACACGTGATATCATGGGAGAGGGTTTTGTAGTAAACATTGGCACACCTTACTTTGACTTTTTCCCCTTGAAGTCAATACATTTTTCTATAATACAGTGCTGCTTTTTATCTTTCAACTGTCTGAGACTCATTTTTGGATATATTGCTTGCCTGTGGACTAGTGAACAAGAATTGATAAAAAATTCATACCATTGATATTTGTAAGAAGCTATTGCTACAATTTCATTCTTCCGATGCCATAGGAACATGATTTTTAGTTCTATTCATTGAACAGATTTCTCTCTTCCCTTGCAACCAAAAATAACGTACAACAAATGGCAATGCTGCTACTTTCCAGGCTGAATGTTCGGCTATCCATTTGTCTACAACTGTAAATTGTGCTTCTTATTTAGACTTCTTGTGTGAAAGCTGATAAAAGACAGTAGTTTATTTTTTGTCGTTGGGAAGCCCTCAAGAGAATATAATACAGAGGCCAAAGACAGGAGGGCCACCTGCTCAAGTGTGCAATGGCGTTCCCAGGGCTTTCCACCAATGTATGCTCTTGAATACACCATTGCTGATTGAAAACAGAACTCTTTCATGCATTTTCGTCCCTGTTAGAATGATGATTATAATAACCTAGGACTTGCAGATATTTCATATTTAAAAACATTGCCCTTTCACAAGAAAAGAAGTTGAAGGATAGCAGTCCTTTCTAGCAGGGAAAAACATTAAAAAACTTTAGGTAGCGTTTCAGCCCCAAATTTCAGTGGCTGCCACTAGATGGCAGTCGTGAGCTTTTGCCAGAGGCTCCAGTTAGCATGCTGGGATTTCTATATTAGAGCAAGGAGTTTATAACTTGTAAAGAACCCAGTCGGGCCTTGGTTCTTGAAGCTCCAAGAGGGCCTCGGTGTAGCTTTAAGCTCCAGTTCAGCTTGTTTCCTGTTAATTTGTGAATAAGAGCTAGTAAACTTCCTGGAAACTCCAGCAACTAAACCTGATCACTTTTGTTTTTATTTTGGAGTTGACATTTACTTTTAGTTTCGTGACAGTTTATCTTTAGTCATTCTGATCCAAGAAATGCAGAAGAATTTCACCATTTGCCCTGGTCCTTGCATCTTAGTTGGTTTAATCAGCCATTCTTTGGTGATCGTATGATGAGCAAGCATTTGTAATACGGCAATAGTTTTATCTTCATGTCAAGGCATTGAAATATTACGTGTAATTAATAACAGTACTTTTATTGAATCCTATCTAAGTCTCTTCTCACCAGGTTGTACCAATAAACAATTTAAGTAACATAATTGGAATATAGTATCTGCTGCCATCCATCTCACATGAATGGTAATTGGCTGGTCTTCTTTAAAAAATAGAAATGCAAAATAAATTATCAGCTAAATAGATCACCAAATACCATTTTTTAAAGCATTTGCATGGCTTGAATGGCTCGTACCATGTGGGGCATGGCTGATGCTTTGTTTCTGGGGTAGTATTTTATGAAGTTTGTAGGATATACCATTTTTTTTTATGTGGGTACTGGGAGTCGACCTCAGGACCTCACGCTTGCCAGCAAGTGCTTGTGCCACTAAGCAATATCACCAGCCCTTTTATTTCCTTTATGTGGGTATCAGGAGTCGAACTCAGGACCTCGCGCTTGCCAGGCAGGCACTTATGCTGCTGAGCTATCTCACCGGCCCGATATACCATTTTTTATGTGCTATAAAGAATTAGAAATGGAAATTTTGGACACATGCCATATCTAACTTACCTTTGGAGTCCACATTTCTTGATATTTATCCTACCTTGGAATACTATATATATATATATATATATATATATATATATATTTTTTTTTTTTTTTTTTTTTTTTTTTTTTTTTTTTTTTTTGTGGGTACCGGGGGTCGAACTCAGGACCTCGTGTGCCAGCAGGCGCCCATGCTGCTGAGCGATATCACCGGCCCTTTTTTGTATGTGGGTTCCAGGAGTTGAACTCTGGCCCTCGCGCTTGCCAGGCAGGTGCTTACGCCACTGAGCCATCTCACCGGCCCTATATTATTTTAAATTAACACTTTGTTAAGCTTAGGTGGCTTCAAAGACTCCCAACTAGCATGTTCAGCTAAAATGGAGAAAGAGAAGACTTGCACAAGTCCTTTCTCTGGTGGTATATGTGCATTTATTATTCTGATAGGAGGGAGGACAAAATCATATGCTACCTTTTTATATACTTTTTTTCCTTTGAGCCATACTTCCATCTTTGTGCCTTCTTCAGGGGCATCATGATAGTCGTCTAATTTAATCATATTTATATCTTTTCATTGATATAACAATATGTTGTGGACTGGTATTCAGCAATCTCAGTTAAGTTTGTTTTCATAATTCCCAGTCTGGTTTACCTGTATTAACACAAACACACCCAGTTCTCTGCTGGGACTTGTGGCAGAGACCTGGCCTTTCCAGCACCCAGAATCATATACCTTTATCTTGCACAATTTAAATTACTTCTTGCTCTGAAGGGATTGTAGAGTCTTCCCTTATGATAATCATCATATCTAAACGTTCCTTAAGGCTACAGTAAGTACTAATGTGTACTTATACAAATTAGTATCATAAGGATCAATATGTCACTGTCTTTTATTCTTTGAATAGTTGATAGAGCAGCCAATGTAATTTCTTACTGTGATGGCCCCCATGACTGTAAAGTCCCTAGACAATAAAAATAAATATCACGAGAAAGTATAACTAGATTACTTACCAAAAATGGACAAAACTTGCTATGCTGTTGGTTTGCAATTGCTATGTACTCTTGTTCTCTGGTCAACTTGCCTGAAACTAAAACAGTTGAAACTATGTAACCGTAGCTAAAACAGTTGAAACTATGTGACTGTAGCCAAAACAGGTGAAACTATTTGAACGTAGCCAAAACAGTTGCTTTCTGTTCAAACCAGGATGTGGTTGTTTGCTTTAAATTCTGTGTGCTGCTCAGACTCCGGGCTGATCTGTAATCTCCCTGCGTGGAGTGGGCAGGTCAGTCGCTGGCTGGCTTAATAAGGCTCATTAAAATTTTAAACTGGCTGCCTGGCTTTCTGTTATGAGTTTGAACCCATAACACTTATAATGATCCATTAAATTATAACTCCATCTATCTTCTTATTTTTCATTGTAGTTTTAATTTACCTAGCTCAGTTGTTTTAAGGCATTCCTATCTCTTTTACTTTTATTGTTTCCTTTCCCCTGAATAATCCGAACATTTCATCACCATTCAGTCCCATTTGGGAGGGCTGAGCTAGGAGATCCACAATAGCTTCCTTCGTATTGTTTTATATCTCCTCACAATAAACTCACATTAGGAGGACAAAGAGATCAAGTCCTTTTTATAATAGCATCAATTATTACTTGGGGCATAGGCATAGAACAAGGGAAAATTTTAGTATTTTATAGAACCAATCCAAAGTTACTTGCATTATCAGTGTTCTATCAGCATCATGACTGTTCTATTTAATATTCTTTTTAAAGGACTGTACTGTGTTACTGCTCCCTGTCTTTATCCAAATGAACACATTGAGGGTTTTTCCTTCTATCCACATTCCAGAAAAATCTTTAGCTGAATTTCTGAGTAAGAAGAAATATATCCTTTATTTATCAGCATCTGATACAAATAGCTCCTTGATCTTTCATGTGCAAAATATCTCAAAAAGCATTTGGCAGAATGTTACACAAAATAGTTTAACTTTAAAGGATAGTAGTATGCAGTTGTGAAAAGGGAGTGGTTGAGCAACTTGCAGCAATAGAGCATATTTAATCGAGAATTTAATGAATGGACTGCGTAGAAAAGTTTACCAAGGGGTAGCAATAACAGAGGGAAATTCAGAAATATCTTTTTTTTTTTTTTAATGTGGGTACCGGGAGTCAACCTCAGGAACTCGTGCTTGCCAGCAAGTGCTTGTGCTGCTGAGTGATGTCACCGGCCCTTTGTTTCATTTATGTGGGTTCCGGGAGTCGAACTCAGGATCTCGTGCTTGCCAGCAGGTGCTTATGCCGCTGAGCTATCTCACCGGCCCAGAAATATCTGTATTTGTAGGAAATGACCACTGCTAACTTGAGAGTGACAACAGAAGACTCAAATATGTAGGATCTTTGAGAAGTTGTAATGTGTTTAGAATAGTTGATAGAAAGTTCTTTCCTTTTATCACAATACCTAATTTTGTTGACAATATTGGGGTGCTGTTTAAAATTCTCCAGCAGAATGTTCTAGTTAAAGATCAACAGCAGGATCTTCAGCAGATGGAGGTGAAGGAGGCAAGAGGATGTAGATGTTTTCTGACCAGATCTTGTTGAACATGTCTGTCAGCTTTTAAAATCACGTATCTCTGTAGGCAGACACAGCCCTCTCTCTCTCTCTCTCTCTCTCTCTCTCTCTAACTTACGTTCAAATTTTCCTTTTTGCCTCTTTTCTTTGCACTATTATGACCTCACATTTTCTCATGGCTTCTACTATAAACTCATCTTTAAGAGTCTTCAAATCATCTTCAAATTTTCCTTTCCACTGAGCCAATATCTCTCTCTCTCTGTCTTCCTAGAAACACCTTTTCAGTTCTTGGTTAATGGCTTCATATTTTTCTGCAAGGTGGTTCTTGACTGAGCTTCTCTGGATTTGTTCAACTTCTCCATTCTGAATCTGGTGGCTCAGCTGATTCTGCAAGTCCAGCACATGGCTTTGCAGCTTCCAGGTCCAGCTGTTGTGTGTGGTCTCCAGTTATTTAGAGCCACGACCTCCTGGTGTTCCAGAATCTGAAGATGAAGGTCTAATTCACTAAGGCTGTCCGTAAGTCCCATATCCGGATTTTAAATTCTGATATTCTCAAAACTGTTCCCCTGGATTCCTCTTTGGCAAGCTTAAGATTCTTGCTTTTCAGTTCCTAAACACTGGAGCAATGGCAGGGATTGGGAGGTACACTGGGGGATAACCTTCCCAGAGGTGAGCAAAGTGATGGGTATGGGTCTTGATGTAAAACTTAACGACATCACTGAAGTGGCATACATCTGAGCATTGTTCATGCCTGGCTGCAGCAAGTGCCATTTCATCCAGTTTCTCTTGTAGCCACCTTTGCCTTGCCATGCTTTGATTTGTATCTATAATTTCTTCTGTGTTTGATAAGCAAACAGGCATCTTGGGTAAAGATTTAGCTGTTTCATCCTGAGAAATGCTTGGACAGCTATTTGCAAAATATCTTCTATTTCTGATAGATTCTTCCCAAGAAAACATTGATTAGAGTTAAGTTTCCAAGTCCAATGGCAAAGGTTGCCAACTCACTCTCCTCGTCTGTTGCTTTGTTAGTGAGATAGGGAGCCTGAAGAACTCTTCTCAAAGGGCCTCAAGAATCTTAAGAAGGATAACCTTGTGTGCTTTCCATTCTGCTCAGGTGAATCCTGAGGAAATGGCCCTGAATGTACTGACCTGAAAACAACGCAAATGCCCATCAAGCGATGAATGGATAAAAAAGATATGTTTTTAAAAAAATATACTGGAATACTACTCTGCCACTAAGATGGATAAACTTGAGACATTTATTGCTAAATGGATGGACTTTGAGACCATACTGTTAAGTGGAATAAACCAGACACACATGTGTAAATATCGCACTGTCTCACTGGTGTGAGGAACTGAAAGTGTAAATAAGAACTGAATTGTACAAGACATATGGTGAAATGGGAAGAAATCGTTCAAAAGGAAAGGGGAACTGCAGGGGGGGGGAGGGGGAAAGGTAGGAAGGGAAAAGAAAAAATGAGAAAAGAAGGATAAAATGGAAACAAAACTTTGTAAATAAGGATAGGAAGAGGGGTTGAAGGGAGGGGAGGGGAATGGGAGGAAAAGGAAAAGACATATCAAGGTATATCATGTACAGGTACAAATTCCCTCTGATGAATGTGATCATTGTATATACCTAAATTGTACCAATACATTTAATTAAATTTAAAAAATGAATTTAGGTTTCCAATGCAGTAGAGCTGGCTCAAGGGGCAACAAACACATCATCTAGTAGTAGCCCACTGTGGCTGACTCTACAGACAGAAAGACAACGCTTTATATATTGGACTTGCATTTTGTGGCTGCAATGTAACTCTGAATTCCAGAGGCCTCTTTATAGCTATTCATGGAAACACCAAAGCCAGCAGTAAACAATAAACATACACAGCTGCACGAAGCACCATAATTTAATGCTAGCAAACAGTAAGAAAAGGTCTCTTTTGGAGACCACTAACTAGGACCCCATATATTTCCTTCTCACTATGACTTTACATATCTTCCCTCCAAAAGGTCACATTTATCCTGGAGAAATATACCTGACTCCCTTTCATAAACTAGATGTGAAAGTCAAAAAGTTTGCACATCCCTGTCAAGGGTCCACAACCATACACCCAATAAGAAGGAAGGGTTTCTTTTTATTATTCTCCAAATGAGTTGTCTGGGCTTTCATGAAGAAAATTATTTCAAGATCTTTTGTATTTTCATTTCTTTTCTTTTCTTTTTTTTTTTTTTCTTTTATGTGGGTACTGGGAGCCGACTTCAGGACCTCATGCTTGCCAGCAGGCGCTTGTGCCGCTGAGTGATATCACCAGCCCTGTGTTTTCATTTCTAATAGGATCCTTTCAACCCAATTGTATTCTTAAGAGCAGACCTCTAAAATAAGCACTCTGAGAAATTCTCAGTTTTCATTCTAAATATCCTAAGAAAGTCCCCCAACTACCCTCTCATCCATCTTCCAAACCCCAGCTCTGTAGACATTTTCTCTTGGTAGTATCTCTATCCTCCTCAGCTCTGGGGTTACATCCACTTTTGTAGTTCTTGCATTCCCTATCTCACACTGTTAGGATTTACCACTATCCCTTAGAATCCCTTTTCCTGAAATTCCGTTGAAGAAACTCAGGGTAGAGGACAGACTAGATGAATAGAGGACTCAATTCTCACCCTCAATCCACAAGGAAGAAACAAAATGACAGGTGTATAGCTGCATTTTGAGGTGAACGTGGAATGTGGGAGAATACTGGAAGTCAGGAAGAGTGATTGCAGCTTTGTAAGATTTAGAGAGTCTGGACAATAGCAGGGTGAGGATAATGGAATATCTTGATAGGTGCCACCCTGGCTTCATGGCTGGTGGAGGGCGAGTCCTCCCCACTGCAGGGGTGGGAGTGAAAGAGAAAGTCCCAGAAAACTATATTGATGCAGTTGCTATTATGCTTAGCTACATGAAACTTTCAAAATTCTTAGATGTTTGCAGCCCACTCAGATAAATAACTTTAAGTAGACATAGTAGATTACTTTGTGAAAGTATCTCACATCAACTCCCAGGGAAACCTAGGGTGCTGTAGCCAAGAACCATCTTGAAAAGGGAGGGTTTTTTTCTTTCTCAGTCTGAACAGTTCTAAGAATCAGAAACCACTGCATAGCCCTGTCTGTACTGCACAGGCATTCCACAGTATTGGCTTTGGGAGTAGTGCCCAGCAAACTCAGCTTGAAGAAAGAAAGAGTACAAACATAAAGACAAGAAGAAGGAAGGAAGGAAGAAAGGAAAGTAGAAAGGAAGGAAGGAAGACAGCATTAAAAACCTTTGGGGCATCATTAAGTGAACACCACTATCTTTGAGTTAGCCCAAGGTGAGGCAGTGAGGAGATAATTGGTAAGGACATAGAAAACCTATTCAACGACAAGAGCAAAATCACCCCTAATCTTTGGAAAAGCTATAGATAGTCATGTATAGGAGTCTTATAGAACTGCAAATAGTCATGACTAGAAAAGATATTCAACATGAAAATATGGTGAATGTATAATTTAAAAAATTATTGCAGTAAAAGGCAAATTGTTATTACTTCTCAAAATAATTTCCCTCACTTAAAACAAACTTATCCCATCATTCTTGCCACTTTCTGAAGCAGTTCTAGAAATCCTTTTTCCTCAGTGTGTTTAGTTGTGCTGCCATGGTTGCCTCAATGTCCTGAATCAATTCAAAACATTTACACATCATAGCTAAACTGTCAGCATATAATTTAAAGTATTTAAAAATCTACAAGAGAAAAGCTCCAAGTCACACTTAGGTGCACCCTATTAGACTAATCACAGTCTAATGGACTAATCACAGAAGTAATGGAATGACATATTCCAAGACCTGAAAGAGAAAACTGCCAAACAAGGCTACTTTGTCCAGCGAGGGTATCCTTCTGAAATCAAACAGCAATAAAGACCTTCCAAGATAAGCAAAATCTGAGGGAATTAATGACTCTAAGACAAGTCTTACAAGAGGCCTAAACCAGTCCTACACCCAGAGCTAAAAGAAAAATAGCTACCATGAAAGCATGTAAAAATATAAATCCTCTAGATGAGTAGAAAAACCAAAGACAAATAGAAAATAAACAAACATTATTAATACTTTGTAGGGGATCAACCTACAAGCTTGTATCTGACCAAGGGGTAATGTAGATGAAACACAAAGAGTCACAGAATTAGGTTAAAATGCGTGTGTGTGTGGGGAAGGGGGTTTTGTCTCCCTTTTACAAAGAGCCCTGAGTACTGGGGCACCTTGGCTTTATTCACTCTGACACGGACACAAGCAATGAGTAAAACAGGATTCATGTGTCTCCCACCATCCGCGGTACATATCCGAGTAAACAACAGGATCTCAGCTGTATTAATCCCTGCAGTGGGTCAGCGTGCTCTCGCGATGTCTTTCTCTCTAGTGCTCACAGAAGGGCCAGTTAGCCCTTAATCTTCCTATCTGGTCTCCCACAATACATTAAAACATCAAACCACAAATATGAAAAATAGAAGAAAGGTGCAAAGAATATTCAAAACAGCTAGAAAACAAGTCCTTACCTACCAATAATGACCTTAAATATATGAGTTATAATAGAAAACTATAGCGGATGTTTAAACTTAAAAAAATTTATTACACAAAAGACATATTGCTATTAATCTCCCTCAAAACACTCTCCCTCACTTCAAACATACTTCTCCCATCATGCTTGCCACTTTCCGAAGCAGTTTTGGTAGTCTTCTTTTCTGAATGTCTTTAATTGAGCCGAAATACCTGCCTCCATGTACCGAATTTATTTAAAACTTTCACCTGTCATTGTTTAGACATTGAGGAAGAGCCAGAAATTTCAGGGTACCAGCGCCAGTGAATGTGGTGAAAGAGGACATGCAGTTACAAGCCCGACTTACCATTGTATGGCACTCAACAGCAGCATTCACCATATTTTTGACTAACATTGTAAACATTCAAACACCAAATAAACATTCAAAACTGCTTTGGAAAGTTGCAAGAATAATGAAATGTTATTGAAGTGAGGGGGAGTAATTTGAGGGGGATTAAAGGTGGAAAGGTGGAAAATTGTATTTTAAGCAAATGGAATCCTTAAGTGAGTATAATTAGCTATACTTATATTTGATAAAATATACTGTAAGACAAAAAATGTTAAAAAGAAACAAGATGGTAACTATATAATAAGAAATCAAATTAAAAAGTTATAATTTAAAAAAATGTGTATGTATCTAATGTCAGAACACCTAGTGTTAGAAAAAAAGGAAGAAAAGACTCTTAAACCTAAAGAGAGAGATGGGCTCCAATACAAAAATAGTGGGGAATTTCAGTACCTCATTTTCATTAATGGAGAGATCATGCAGGTCAAAGGAAAAAATTAAAAAGAAAACCATCAGAGTTAAACTACCACTGATCAATTGGATTTAGCAGATGTTTACAGAATATTTCGACAAGTAGCCACAGAATGAACATTTTTCTCATCAGTGTGTAGAATTTTCTCTAGAAAGACCACATACTGGCTACAACACAAGTATTAACAATTTTTTTAAAAAGCTAAAAATATGTCCTATATCATTTCTTGTCACAATGGAGTAAAATTAGAAGTTAACAAAAGAAAACTCAGAAAATATACAAATGCATAGTGTTGAACACTTTTCAGTGAACAGTGTGTCATCAAAGAAGTCAGAATGGAAAATTTAAAACTTCTTGTAACAAATGAAAATAGAAACACAAGATACCCAAACTTGTAAGATTCAGCAAAAGCAGCACAAAGAGGAAGTTTGAAGCAATGAGTGCCCACATTAAAAAATAAAAAAAGAATGATTTCAAATACCTAATCTAACAATGCATCGCAAGGACTTAGCCAGAACAAACCAAGTTCAAAATTAGTAGAAGGCATGAAACGATGAAGAGAAGAGCAGAAAAAAGCAGACTAAACAGACGATAGAAAAGATCAAAGACGCAGAGAATTGGTACTTGATAAAGTTGGCAACTACCTAGTGAGAGTACCCATGGGAAAAAAAGAGAAGACTCAAATAATTCGAGGTGAAACAGGAGACTGTACAGCGAAAGCCACACACGTATAAAGGGTCCACAGAAGTTGTTATGGAAACTACATGGTACCCTACCAGAAACTCTAGAATGAATAGAGAAATTTCTCTCTTTTTTCTTCATAATTTTATTTTATTTTACTAATACATATTTGCAGTACATAATGATTGCATTCATCTTGGAGAATGGGTACATGTACATAGCACATCCTAATTCTTTTTTTCATCCCTTTCCCTCCCCACTCTCCAACCCTTCTTCACCTCCACCTTTACAAAAGCTCTGTTTCCATTTTTCATTAATTCATTTTTTCTTTAAGTCCCTTTTCCCTTTCTTCCCTCCCTCCTCATCTCTTGTTCCCCTTCTCATTTGAACTAGCTCTTCCTAATTCCTAATATCTCTCCCCCATTTTGTTCATTATTTATACTTTGTATTTCTCACACAAGTAAAGTAAGGTGATATTTAAACTTGTGTACCTGATTTACTTCACTTAAGAGTATGGTCTCAAGGTGCATCCATTTACCTAAAAATGCTTCAAGTTTATCCTTCTTTATGGTACAGTAGTACTTCATTGTATATAAATACCACATTTTCTTTGTCTATTCATCTGTAGATGGACATATAGGCTGCTTCCAAGATTTAGCTATGATGAACTGTGCCGCTATAAACATGGGTATGCTTATATCACTGTAATATGTCTTTAACTGTTTTGGGGAGATCTTAGTTTTTTTTTTTTTTTTAATTTGGTACCGGGAATCAAACTCAGGACCTCATGCTTGCCAGGCAGGCGCTGTGCTGCTGAGCTATATCCCTGGCCCAGTTTTAGTGTTTTAAGGAATCTCCTTACTGCTTTCCTTAGTGGTTGTATCAATTTATACTCTTACCAACAATGGAGAAGGGTTCCTTTTCCCCTTGAAGCCTTGCCAGCATGTGTTATTGATTGATTTCCTGATGATAACAGTTCTTTCTAGAGTGAGAAGGAATCTCAGTTTTGTTTTAATTTGCATTTCTTGAAGCCAGTGATGTTGAACATTTTTTCATATATTTATTGGCTATTTGTACTTCTTTATCTGAGAAGTGTCTGTTCATTTCAGATACCATATTTGGATTGGGTCTTTAAATTTGGGGGGGGTCTAACTTTTTAGTTCTTTATATATTCTAGATATTTGTCTTCTGTCTGAGTATAGTGGGAGGGCTTGCTATTTCTCACTCCATGTTTTTTTCCTTACATTTCTCACCCACACCACAAAAGAAGTAGAAGTCAAAAACTTACTGCTCCTCAGTCTGAGCCAGTGCTTAACAGCTTCGAAGAAATGTTCAAATGGGAAGGGGAAAAAGGAAGGTGGGAAAGGGGCGAGGAAATGTAAGGAAGGGAAAAGGAGAAAACAGTTACATTGTAGCACTCCTCACTGAAAAATTATCACGTTCAGAACTTATTTCATCAGCGCTGTTATCACAGTGCCCACTTCTGAGAGCAGGACTTTAGAGTTCTTAGCAAACCAACATCTACAATTAGATTCTTTGTGTCTTCAGACAAGCTCATGATTTTCTTTCTTGCTTGTAACACAGTCTCATTTCACAGGGAAGTTGTTTTACTTCTTTTCTAAGTATCATTTTGTTATCAGAGAAACTCCTTTCCCCTCTTCCTCCTACTGCCTCATTTTCCTCCTCTCATTTTCTCTCCTGCTTCTTTTATTCTCCTGGCCTTTATATATCCCTTTAATTGCTTTTACCCTTTGTTTTAATTTTAAAACTAAAGAAAAAGATAGGAAGGCATGTTGGCAGAGAGGAGGCCTGGAGGCTGAGGCCAGAATCTATTCAGGGTCTTGTGACATCAACAACATGGAAAACAAGCCCTCACTCTACTCAGGCTAAATGTAAACTTTTAAGTAGGTTTGTAAAAAGAATAAGTTTCCAAAGCATAGGAATAGGGAGAGCTGATGTAATAATAGTTAATAATGATAATTTTAAAAGACTCTCAACAAGTTGTACTGTTCTGATGAGTAAACCTCACTTGATTTTTGTCTTCAGTCAAGAAACCAGATACTGAAGCAGTGTACTAGGGCACACCTCAGGGGTTGTGTTTATTTCTGAGATAACACTATTTGACTCCAATGTACTTCTCAGGGGCCAATTCTTTAATCCAGTGGGTTAAGGGTGGATATGTGCAACCATCAAAGTAAGTTTCTTCCTAGGTAAGACAGATGATTTTGGTAACATCGGAAAGCAGCCTAAATGCATTAATGCAGGGGATGAGGAAAGTAAGGCACCAAAGGGTCCTGGAAAGGAGATAGAAGGGATTTTCAGAGGTGGATTTGCATTGCACTGAGAGAAAAGTGTGGGATTGTGGCAAGGAAACACTTACTTCAGTAGTTCTAAAACAAAATTAGAAAACAAAATTAGAAAATTAGAAAATAACCTGAAATTTATGAAGAGTCAACCATTGGAGTTGACTCGTTGTCAACTTGTCTAAAATTCACTCATTTACAAGCGGATTACCTTCTGTTTCCTTCAAAAGCATATCTGGGGGCCAGTGAGCTAGCTCAGTGGCATAAGCACCTGCCTGGCAAGTGCGAGGTCCTGAGTTCAACTCCCGGTACCCACATATGAAGAAAGGGCCGGTGATATCGCTCAGTGGCACGGGTACCTGCTGGCATGAGAGGTCCTGAGGTCGACTCCTGGTGCCCACAAAAAAAAAAAAAAAAAAGCATATCTGAAGGGGTTTTGTTACTGTTGTTTTCTTACTTTCCAGACATATGAATATCTCTTTTTCCATTGATTGCTGTATAAATTCAATCGATATTTTAAGTAAAATTAAGAAGAATTTTGATAAAGAATAAAACAACTCTGTTTATTATTTATTTATCTCTGTCTGTAGATAAACTATCTCCCTTCCTGGGATATGCAGGTGGGTTAAACCAAAGGATTAGGGAGAACATAAGCTAAAGTGAAGAGGAAAAGGACAGCCCTAGGTAGAAATAGGTGAGACTGTGATATCAGATTTGGCATATAGAAATTCTTTTTTTTTAAGATTAAGTTTATAGGTACAATTTAGATATGCATAATGATCACATTCATCATAGGGAGCTTGTACCTGTACATGGTGTATCTTGATTCCTCTTTTTTCCCACATTCCTCTCTCCTCCCTTCAACTCTTCTTCCACTCTTTATTTATAAAGATTTGTTTCCATTTTATCCTTTTTTCTCATTTTTTCCTTTCCCTTTCTTCCTCCCTGCCCCATTCCCCTTTCCTTTTGAACAATTTCTTCCTCTTTCATAATATCTATTCTATATTTTGTTTCTTATTTACACTTTCAGTTTCTTACACCAGAGAGACAATGTGATATTTACACGTGTGTCTGATTTATTTCTCTTAAGATTATGGTCTCAAGGTCCATCCATTTAGTTACAAATGTCTCAAGTTTATCCTTTTTTATGGCTGAGTAGTACTCCATTGCATAAAAAAATCCACATCTTTTTTTATCCATTCATTGTTTCATGGACATTTGGGTTGTTTCCAAGATTTAGTTATTACAAATTGCGCTGCTATAAACGTGGGTGGAAATTCTTGAAATTACTTTGAGACCCACATTTCCCTTATCCCTTGCTATCCCCTCCTCTTCTGGTAACCACCATCCTAGTTTCTACTTCTGTGAGTTCTAATTTTTAGTATTCACATACAAGTGAGTACTCAGATATTCATATGATTTGGTGTCATAGAATCCGTCACTCCTTTAGCCACATCCCTACAGGCCTTTGGCTCTTTTCTCACTGTATGAGACTGGCTAGAATCTCTGTAAAATCTACTGGTGAGGTGATTCCCAATTTCCTTTTCTCTGTTCCCCACTGCAGGGACTCTGAGAGACCCATTCTACTGACGAAGTAAACCCTCTCCCTGCTAACCTTATAACTCTGACCTCTAATTTATGATCTGTACCTGGACCCTGTGTCTCCTCATCTTGACGATCTCATTCCTCCTGACTCCATTTCCCCTACTCCACTGTTCCTCAGGTGTCCTTCCCCAGTGGCACCCGATCTACTGACGCTGAATTCCCCTCTAAGTCTGAGCTTGCCTTAACGGCATTACTTGCTGTACAACTATCTCGGAAATCACCATTCCTACTCATTCATCTCCTATCACAATTACCTTTTTCTATTTTTGCACGCATGACCTCTTGAGACTAGCCCCTGAATTTCATATAATAATCACACTTCTTACCAACTCAAGGAATTTGTCAAAGAGCTTTTCAGTTTTTAAAAATAAAACAAAATTTCATTACAAAACAGAATAACAATAGAATTTAAAAAGTTCTTTTCATTTCATTTTGTCTTGAAAATCAAAAGTAATAGGATATATAATTCTTAGTTAAAATATTTTGAGAATTCATTGAAAAAAATTAAAAAGCATTCAGCAAATATTAATTGAACATTTAGACTTCGTCAGGGTGCACTGATGTGAGAGATGGGAATCCTGCTGCCCACAGACTGTTTCCATCACCATTTCAATTATATCATATTAGCAGATCTTTTCAAAACACTCACCAGGACTATTTTTCAAAGAACAAAGGGAAACGATAATGTACAAGAACACTCTGTAATTTTTCTGTCTCAGGTTTCTAGATATACTAATCTGACCTGAAACAGACCACGCTTGATGTGATTTGAGGGGACACAGGGGGCAGAGTCAGCATTCCCGTATCGCATTTCTGAAGATTCAGAATGTTTAGCAGTCGTTTGCTGGGATGTCTGTTTTCACTGCCTATAGAGAGGCAGACTTTGTACCTGTAAGTGGAATCCAGTGGATCCCTTTACATCAAACATGTAGAAATTTTCTTCTTCCCATCATGTTTCCTTTAGATCAACAGCTTTGAGAACTGAGCATGAGGGGTAGATTTACAGAAAAATGACTTCCTTTCCTTCTCAAGTCCTTCGATGGCTTCAGAGTTTCCATCATTTTTATTCTGACCATGACTTTAAGGTCCAAATGGTTAAAGAGACACAAAAGCGTCTGTCTTGGAGATAAGCATTGAATTACATTTTATATGTAAAAAGACAATTTCTTCTTTTTTTTTGAAAATTTTTATTTTATAGAAAAAAGGTAAAACAAAATTTCATAACAAAATAATAGGAGAATAACAATAATTAATACATTACATGTTGCCTTTAAAGTAATTGCTCAGGGTACAAGATATGGGCACAAAAATTTCTCCAAATGATATTAGCACAATCCTTCCTTTTTAATAACCTAGGAGACACTAATGATAGTTTCTTAAAATTAAAATACAACCCAATTAATTTTCAGTATTATGAGGTTTTAAAAAACTATATACAGTATACTTAATTTTTTGCTTTAAGGAATTTTTTGGGTACTTATTAATGGCTTAAAGAAATTCAGCTTTGTCCACAGGCTTGATTAACATTGTCCTTTTTCCCTGGTCATCATAAATTCTATTCCAGGAATAAATCCTTTTCAGAGTTGTATATAGCACCAGGCTTTGAATTCCTAAGTTTTGTGAATCACTGTGTGTGTGTGTGTGTGTGTGTGCGCGCGCGTAGCATGAATAGGGAAATACCCAGATACCAGGGAAGAAGACAGTGATGGTTAAATGAAAAAAATAGCTAATTTTTTCTATTTCCCATCTGTGCTTAATAATGTTTCCTGAGTTTATAAAGTCTTTATCTTGGTAAATTCTGTAATTTATTCTTTCATGGAACACAATATACTTAAATATTGCTATGCTTAGAAATCATAAAATTTCCAGGAATGTTTTTATAATTAAGGGTTGATAACTTTTCTTCACAAGTTGAAATAGTGAAAGAGAATCACTTAAAAACCTTACAGAGTCAATTTTAGCTTCCATCCAAAACTTACACATTTGTTCAAATATTCATATAGTTACTCTATAAAAATTTTGCGGCAGCCTGGAATGAGTTTAAATTTCCTGTTAAGGTGACTTTCTCTGAGACATCACATATTTTATAATTTTTTTTCTTTTTTTTTGGCTTTTTGAGACAGGATTTCACTATGCAGTTCAGGCTGGCCTTGAACTCACTTTGTAGCCCAGGCTGGCCTTGAACTCGTAGCGATCCTCCTGCCTTGGCCTCCTGAATGCTGGGATTACAGGAGTGTGCAAGCAAGCCTGGACCATAATTTATTTTAGAAAATATTTAGGATGATATTTTTAAGTATGAAACTAGCAATTTAAATTAATTTTATCACAGGTTCACAAATTTTAGTAATTTGCTTTTATACAAGAAGGAGCTGACACAGAGAGAAAAGACTTTCTTTTATAGGACATCTTCAACTTCTAAAAGGTTAGTTAATTTGCTTTCATGTATTTCATTTAAAAAGTGGGAAATTGAAGGTTCTAGTTGTAAGGATGTGTTTTAGGATTGTATCAGACTGTGGTATTTTTGTTCAGATACCAGAGGTGTCTTCTGTGTTGAGTGTTATTTTCTTGTGGTAACCACGTTATTTTTTCAAGTCATTAAACACATCTTGCTTTGTGATTATGGCCCATGCATCAGGGACTTTACCTTTATTTTTAAATTTTTTCTGGTATTTTTCTTCTAACTTTGATTTGAAGTGAAAGACAAACCATTTCCAATATGGCTGGGAGGATAAATCTGGGGTGATGCTCCACGTGGCATAATCCCCTCCTGCCTGCCGATAGGTCTTGAATGGGATTTTCAGGGTGTCATTCAGAACAAACAGAGTATTGCTTGCCAATGCAGTAGAGCAGCAGTCAATGGCGAACTCGCCCGTTTTATACCACCCGCCTCCACTGATAGCCAGAGGACGGTGGAATGGAACACTGTGGTCTCCTTCGTGTTTAGAAATTGTGTTGGTACAAATCGATTTACAGAATGGACATTGTTCCCAGCAGCCACAGAGCTGTTCAGAGAGGATTTTCTCAATTACAGGAACCATTTCATCTACAGGTGTACTTAAAAACGTTTCTTCTGCTTTTATCATTGCAGGATCCAATGCTGCACTCATGGCTTCTTTGAGAAACTTAATATCTTTTATCTCTTGGTGTTCAATGCTTGTCAAGTCCGTTCGTGGAAAGATCAAGTTGTCCCCCAGGCGATCACAGAACAAATCCAACCACTCAGAGGCAGTGCTGCTTTTATCTTTAGCCTGTGCTGTGGACTCATGAATAGCAGAGAGGATGGCATTCTTGATGATGTCTAAATTTATTTTTAAAAAAGTCGTTATGTTTTCACCCCCTTTTTCTGAACAGTATCTTTTAATATACTTTTCAATGTAACTCCTAAAGAAGGATTCTGGATTATGAATGTACTGCCAATAATTATCAAAGTTTTCTTCCTCTGCCAGCGAGATGAGAATATGTTTTTCCAGCTTAGCCCTGTTTCCATTGAATGCAGGGCAGGTAGCTTGCATGTCCCCAGCAATTTTAGGGGCCATGTTTTCCCATATGGTGGTAGATACAGCAGGAATGAGCTTGCTCCACAGAAAATCTACAAATGATTTGATCGAGGTTGCTTCTTGGCAGGAGATCTTGAAACTCATGAAGAAATCATCTTTTTTACTTTCCAGATAGATTACAGGATCATTTGCTCTCTTGAATGCCCTGTGCATTTCATTAAAACTTTTTGATGCTCTTTCGAATAAACACAAAGATAATTCCATGCTGTATTTGCTTGTAAATGAGTACCTTTTATTCGTAGGTGCAGATGTCACTTCTTCTTCTATTATTCTCAGAATTTCATGAAAATCATTTATATTGTAATCACGATGCTGCTTCCAAATATTAGTAATAGTTTCATCAAATGTTGAAAAAATGCGGTTAGTAGTTATATGAATTAACTCTTTATCACTTGCCTTTAACTGATTTGTGAAATATCCAAAATTCTCACTAATTTTGACATGTTTATCATAATTGATTTCAAATTTCTTTGCAGAATTTGTCATTAGTATGTTCGCCAAGTTTTCCTCCTTTTTGAAACGCTCCAAAAGGATGTTTTCAGAATCCACCTCAATGTTAGGTTCCGTTGCTGGAGGAAGATTTGAGGACACATCACAGACACATTTACTCCAAAGTTGATTGAATTTCTTCTGTAACTCCTCCTCACTCAATTCTTTACCTTTTACAGTGAAAGCCAACTCTTGGCTCCTCTCCAATATTTCATTTTCATAACCCATCTTTTTCTTATTCAACATTTCTTGACTTTTTTTAAGATCAATACGTTTATTGGCTTCTCTTTTGGCATCTGAAATAAGTGTCTCTTTAAGGATTAGTAGCTTATTTTCAAAATTTCCTTTCCACTGAATCAGTATTTCCCTCTCCAGGCCTTCATTAAAATACATATCAAGATTTTCCTTAATGGATTCATATTTTTCTGTAATTGGATCTTCAAGTGAGCTTCTTTTGAGTGTCTCAATTTTTCCATTCTGAATCTGATTGTTCAGCTGATTCTGCAAGTGCAGCACGTGACTCCTCAGCTTCCAGGTCCATTGGTTGTACATGGTCTCCAGTTTGCTCATTGCCATGATCTCTTGGGTATTTCTGAAATTCAAAATAAAGTTCTCACTGATCAGAGCTCTCCACAAATCTTCAACTCGGAATTTCACATCTGACATCTTCATGATATTTCCCCTTGATTCCTGTTTAGCCATCAAAAGAATTCTACTTTTCAGTTCTTGGACGTGGTAACTATAGCGAGGATTAGGAGGGGCCATTGGGGGATTGCCTTCCCACAGGTGAGCAAAGTAGTGGACATGAGTACTGACATCAAACTTAATGACATCACTGAAGCAGGATACATTTGAACACTGTTCTTGTTCAGCAGCGATTGCTGCCATTTCATCTAGTTTCTGCTGTAGCCGCTTTTGTCCTTCCATGGTTTGGTCTTTAGTTGTAATTTCCCCCACATTCTGATGGACAAAGAGGCAACTTGGGGAGATTTTCACTTGTTTCATCCTCAGAAAGGCTTGGACAGCTATTTGTAGGATATCCTGCATCTCTGATGGATTCTCTCCAAAAATATTGATCAGAGTCAAGTTTCCAAGTCCAATAACAAAGGTTGCCAAATTGTTGTCCCTATTCTGGGATTTGTTGTTGAGTTCTAGGACCCGGAGTCCTTTTGTGTCTACAACCAACAGAAAATCAAATCCGAGTTCCTCTGCGAAGGTCTCCTCCACCTTCAAGAGCTGCATGTAGGCCCCTCTGGTACATCTGCCTGCACTGACACTGAACTGCAGCCCAAAAAGGGCATTCAGCAGGGTGGACTTCCCTGAACTCTGCAGGCCAAGGACAGAAAGAACAAACAGTCTCTTGCCTGGAAGTTTCTCAGCGACCTTGTCAAATACAGCTGCCACCCATTTTAGAGGCACATAGGATGCATCCCCGTCCATCAGCTCAATGGGCATGCCAGATATCATCAGGTCTGCAGCAATTTGGGGAAGGGAGAGAAAAACAATATCTCTTTTGGAGGAAGTTTCTTCCAGAGCTTCATACATCTGCCCAACTTCTCTGAGAAGCTGTTCGATTCCCAGGGTACAGTCACTGATCTCTGCGGAGATGGCTTCCAGCTGATCTTGCCAGAGGTCCAGGGAGTTGCTCTTCTGTGCCTTTTGCTTTTCTGTTTGTATCTTTGACCACAGAGATCTTTGTTTCTCATGCAGATTTTTCAAGTGTTCTGCTGTGAGGCTGTCCAAAAAGACACTCAGCCACTGCAAAAAGTAGAGTATGATGTGAGTTTCTGAATATTGTTGCAAAAATGGTAGGAAAAATTTCATTAAGTCATTGAGAGGAAAGGCTTTTACCAACTGTTTATCCCTTATTATTTGTTTTTCTGTCTCAATCTCACTCTTGTGTTGTTCAATGCTCCTGTTCCCCTTCTCTCTTAGATGATAGAGTTCTTTGTCCTTTTTACACCAAAGATGCCACAGTTCTCCCTGAAGGGGTAGTAAATTTTCCTTCATGTGAGATAAGTTAATTTCTCTCAGGACAGCCATTATAATCTCTGCCTTTTCTTTGGCTTCCTTGCAGTCTCTCTGGTCTTCATCAATGAGGAATCCTCGCTTGCGAGCAATGTGAGAACAGTCTTCCACGCTGCGAGTGGTGTCAGAGAGCTCTAGCAAATGTCTGATTGCTGTAGTGATCTCTTCCGTTAAGTCTGCCTCATTTCTATTCCTGATGCCAATTCTTATTCTTCGGCCAGAATCATTGACTATGTTTTTTCCTTTGTCATCAAGCAAGCAGATCAAAGATTGTGATGACTGCCACAGGTCACGGACAATTTTTCTGTTTTCTTCATTGTCGTCAGAGGCTGACATGAGGATCACAATGAGAGAAGAGACCTCCTGCAGGAAAGCAAGCTGCTGCTAGTGTTCCTTTGCATCTCCATGAAGATTGGTGAAGGTCACACAGTTGTCAAATCTGTCCTCGTCTTCTTCCCCGGGACAGTACCAGCAGATTTCCACCACGCCCTCCATCAGGAGACAGTGTTTGCTGCTTCCCTTGCAGTGTCGGTGAAAAAACACATCGTGTTTTCGTTTACTGAGAAGACAGTTTATGATCTGAGATTTGGAAGCAGACAGGCCATTTCCAACTCTAATGAAGGACACGATGGAGGTGGGTACATGACACATCCGCTGGTTATTAAATCTGTACCTTCCTTTTGGTGATTTACTTGTATGCTGCCAACTCCTCCTAATTTGTTGGAGACACCAGAGAGAGAATTCAATCTGTGAAGTACAAGGATTAGGCACCAAAAGGGGTAGGGCAAATTGACAAATAGAGAGTTTGCCCAAAATATATTGTCTGGCAAAATCATCTGCACAGTGAAAAATTGCCATCTGGATATCCATTGGGTGAATATGTGGCCTGGGGTTAGTGGTAACAGGACTATTACCATCACCACAAAGGTCTTCGTATGGATCAGAATCCTCATTTTCCTGGTCAGACTCACTTAGATAAATCTGATGTTCTATGTTTTCTTCTTCTCTGAAGACCAGATATCTCAACCCATAATCGAGCATCAGTAGCTTCTGTAGGAAATGGAAAGGAAGCTCCCGCTCAGAGCGGGGCTGGGTTCTGTACACAGAAGTCTTGTAGACCAGGTGAAAGTCAGCTCTGCCCATCCTTCGCGGGAAGTAATGCTCTAGGCCTAGACGCTGGAGCAAATCTTGGAAAGCTCTATTTTCTATCATGTCCTTTTTAGTATTGTCTTTATCATGTAGTTTCCTCATCACGGCCTCTTCCTGCCTCTGCCAGCCCTCTAAAAACAGGTCCTTTAGCTCCTGCAGTGACTGTTCTGCTTGCTTCTGCCTTTGGTTTATCATCTCCACTGGAAATTCCTGTAACTCTGAGTGAATATTTGAGTGTGACAGATCAAACAGATTCTCCAGGGCTGTTTCTTCCCATGGATGCTGCACCTGGGATTTCAGGACCTGGAGGTCTTTTTCTTGTAAATATTGCAAGGCCTGTGCAGAGGTCACACCCAGGTGTTCCTGCAATTTGGGCAACCAAAACTCAGTGTCCAGTCCCACATTTTTCAGAATCTCTTGGAGATCTCGCTTCCTTTTTTCTCTGAGCAGTGGTTCATCAGTGTTGCAGTCCGCAGTGGCCATGGCTGTGTGAAAAACATACACCCAGTTACCTTGACTGTTTTCTGACCTTAGAAAGTCTCAGCCAGACCTTTATATCACCTCCCTTAGATTTTCCAAATTATTTTTTTTGTTAACATTTTTCTCTGTGTGTATGTGGTGTGTGGAGAAGGCATCATTGGGTGTGTTTTAAACATAGATTGCTTTTTGGTACTTGGTGAGTTGCGACTTGGTATCCTGATTTCTGAGCTTGCTCTTAGAATCAATTGCATGAAAATCATTAAATTAAGGGATAGAATTTGAACATGTGCATGTTTCGCAGCTTTTTAAAACAAAGCAACACCATTATTCAATTATCCTTCCTCTATTAGTTCCTGCAAAACCTATATCAACTGGTTCCATTTCTATTTCTCTGTTACTCTTTTTAGTAGTACATGTTTGCTGTATATACGATTACATTCATCATGGGGTGTTGCTACATGTATACAGCACACTTACTTATTTTTACTTCACCTTCTCTTCCACCCCTTACCTCTCTTGAATTTTCTTAGGTCATTTAATATTTATCTTCCCCTACCAGTTTTCCCTTAGGTTTTGCTTTCATGTCTTTATTAGATTACTATAATAGGCATCCCATCTGCCTATTGGGTTGAGTGTTTCTTTCCTGTAAAACTCACATTTCAATTTTACTGCCACATAACAGTATTGAGGGTTGGAATATTTCTGAGGTGATTAAGCAATGCAGACTGCTCTCATCATTGGGATTAATGCTATTATAAAAGTGTTAATTCAGCCCCCCTTTTGCCTCTTTACATGTCTGGCCTTTGTATGTGGTGCTGTAATAAGTCTCTCATAGAATGCCTGTGTCTTGATCTTAGACTTCCCAGTCTCCAGAAGTGTAACCAATAAATGTATGGTCACTGTAAATTACTCATTCTCAGTATTCTGTTATAGCAACACAAAATGGATTGTGACAAAATTGATACAGAGAAACAAAGTATTACTACAGCAAAAAACCAAAACTATGTAAGCAGGATTATAACTGGACAATGGATTGATGCTGGAAGAACTTGCAGAAAAAAATCTAGTAAGAACCTACAGTACCACAAATGGAGCATGAATGGCAAGTCTGTTGAAGGCTAAGATGAAGGGAAGAACTATAGGGAAAGTCTGACACTATTTAGAGATACTAACGTGATCATAATAAGAATATTGTTTAAAAAATAAAGATGGTAATGGAATTCTGTGAATTCTCAGAAATAAACAAGGTGTTGGAAGCCAAGGCTATCCTTGTTACAAAAAGGCAAAGAACTTAAATGAAAAGAGTCTTGCCTGAGTGGTATATAGAAGGCAGAATTTAAGAGTGATAAACTAGTGTATTTAACAGAAGAAATCTCTAAGTAGGAAAGCAGTCAGGGAACTGCATGCTTTCTCTCAACGGCATAAACATAATAAAATGAAAGAACAGAGAAATAATTTAAAGATGAAATTTATATTACTCTCCTGGCTATACAGCATATGAATAAAAAAATTAGTGTGAGAAGTTAAGCAAACGTGGCCAGAGGAGCATTTGATAAAGAGGTTAGTATGGCTGGAAGGAAGCCAAATGTTATTCATTAAGACAGTGGGAGAATAACCCAAAGGCATTTTAGAAAAGTTTCCGGCTGCCACTTCCATTAGGAGCCTTGAGGGCACAGAATTTTCCAGAGAGCGGTTCAAGGGACTCAGAAAACTCTAGAATTTGCTGTTTCCTGCTGTCTCAGATCTCACATTCTGGTGTGACACTTCCTGATTGCCCCAGCTGTGTCTCAAGTTGTCCCCATGTTTGGTGCTGATCGCTACTGTGGAAGGTGCAAGTGGAAGAGGAAAGAGAAAAGATGGAGAAAGGGAGGGAGGAGAGGAAGAAGGGAGAAAAGGAGAGATGAGAGAGGCGAGAGGAGAGGAGAGGAGAGAGGGGAGAGGAGAGAGAAAAAGAGAAAGAGAGAGTTATGATTGGTATGTGGCATGGTTGTTGCTTGGTGCACATGTTTAGAAGCTTGGTATTTAGGATGGTGGTGTTTCGAGCTGCTGTAGAATCTTTAAGGAGTGAAGTCTAACATGAAGTTCATAAGTCATTAGGGGTGTGCCCTCAAGATGGACTAAGGGGGGCCGGTGAGATGGCTCAGCGGCGTAAGCGCCTGCCTTGCAAGCGCGAGGGCCCGAGTTCAACTCCGGATCCCACATACGAAAAAGGGACCGGTGATATCGCTCAGCAGCACGGGTGCCTGTTGGCACGCAAGGTCCTGAGGTTGACCCCCCGGTACCCACAAAAAAAAAAAAAAAAAAAAAAAAAAGATGGACTAAGGTATTTTCTCCTCGGACCCTGGTTAATATTCTGAAATTGTTATAAAAGCAGCAAGCCTGGCTTCTCTCTCTATCTCTGCTTCCTAGTTGGAGATGTGACTGTTCACTCTTACATACAGCCCACTACCTGCTTTGACAAGTGCCTATTTTATGGTGTTTGTATTTTCAGTCTTGAACATTGTAAACTAAATAAACCCCTTTTCTTTTTGAAGTCAGAGGTCATATATATGTTATTAGAGTAACAGAAAACAGACTAATATAGAAAATTGGTACCAAAGTGTTGGGTCATTATAATTGTGTTTGAAGATGGAGAGGAGCATTTGAAACTGGTTCCTGGGCATAAGTTGGAAGAGCCGCTAGTAAAGGACTAAAATGCTGTGTGTGGAATATTGTGGACAATTCTAGTGAGGGCTCGGAAGATGAGAAAACAGTGAATTATCTTTAGGTAGAAATGAGGATTCTACTGGAAATTGTACTGAAGGTGATTCGTGTAAAACCATGGCAAAAATGTGGCAACATTGTGTCCATTCTCTATGACTTTGTGGAAAGTGTAACTTAAGAATGATGGACAGTTTATTTGGAGAAGGAGATTTCCAAACGCAATATTCAGGCTTTGGCATGGGTGTTACTAACTGCTTTTCACCAGATTTGGAGTGACATTTGGGACCAGAGGAAGCAGAGCGAAAAGACTGGAAAATTCATAGCCTGGTCAGGAAAGGAGCAAAACATGTGCTTGGGACAAAAGACGTGGCAGTTGAGCCACCTCTTACTAAAAAGATAAAAATGGAAAAGAGGAGCCCAGTGCTGCAAATCAGGGCAATAAAAATGACTAAAAGGAATCTCAGGAATCTTTGTGGCCACCTTTTTAGAGGCCTATAAGTCACATTTGTTGCAGAGACTTTCCAGGGTATGATTTTGTTAGGAGAGATCCTGGGCACAGCCCCTTCTGAAGGCAGCTTTGACATCATTAACGCAATGTTTTGCAATTGTAGAAAATACAACATATAGAAGATGCAGAAACAACTGAAAAACACACTCAGCCACCTTATCTTTGATAAAGAAGCCAAACAAATTCGCTGGAAGATATCCTTTGAAATAAATGGTGCTAGAAAAATTGGCTTTCCACATGCCGAAAAATAAAAGTAGACCCGTGTCTATCACCATGCACTAAACTAAAATTGAAATGGATCAAAGATCTAAATATTCAAACAGAAACATTAAATCTGCTGGAAGAGAGAATAGGCAGAACTCTTGAAGACATAGGTGTAGGCAAAGAGTTCATGAACAAAACCCGAATCTCACCGGAAATAATAAAAAGAATCAATAACTGGGATCTCATCCTATTAAAAAGCTTTTGCACAGCAAAAGATATCACCAACAGAGTGAAAAGACAACCCACAGAGTGAGAAAATCTTTATCCAATTGCCCTCAAAGGACTAATATCAGAATATAGAAAGCTTTGAAAAAATTAGACTCCCCAAAATTTAAAGACCCAATCCAAAAATGAGCATCTGAGATGAATACACAATTCTGAGAGGAAGAAATACAAATGGCAAATAAATATATGAAAAAATGTTCAACATCAGTGCTGGAGAGCCTGTGTGGAAAAGGAATACTTCTCCACTCTTGGTGGGAGTGTCGACTGGTACAGCCACTGTGGAAATCAGCGTGGAGATTCCTCACAAAACTAGGATTAGAGGTCCCTTTTGACCCAGCTATTCCCCTTCTGGTTATCTTTCCAGAAGATTTAAAAACATCGAAGCACAGTGATATGGGCACACCCATTTTTATAGTGGCACAGTTTGTAATAGGTAGATCTTGGAAACAATCCATATGCCCATCAACCAAGGAATGGATAAAAAGTTGTGGGTTTTTAATGTAATGGAGTACTACTCAGCCACAAAGAAGGATAAACTTGAGACATTTCTATGTAAATGGATGCAACTTGAGACCATACTATTAAGTGAAATAAATTGGATGCACTTGTGTAAATATTGCATTGTTTCTCTGATGTGAGAAACTAAATGTGTGAATAAAGACCAAAGTGTATAATAGGTATTGAGAAATAGGAAGAAATTGTTGAGAAGAATTGGGAAATAGGGAGGTGGGAGAGGGAAAGGAAGGAGGGGAAAAAATGATAAAAGCAGGATAAAATGGAAACAAAGCATTTGTAAATAAGGAGGGAAAGAGGGGCTGAAAGGAGGGGAGGGCATTGGGAAACAAAAGAGGAATCAGGATATATCATGTACAGGTACAAATTTCCTATGATGAATGTGATCATTATGTATATCTGAATTGTACCAATAAACTTTTTTTTTTTGGTACTGGGAATCGAACTCAGGACCTTGTGCTTGCCAGACAGGTGCTTGTGCTGCTGAGCTATATCCCTGGCCCTGTACCAATAAACTTAATAAGAATAAAAAGAAATAAAAAAGTAAAAATTTCTTATATAGAGGTATGATAAGCTGTCAAGAAATATTAATGGGAGAGAAGTGCTATACAGTATATTTTGTTATGTTACCCTTTCTGTAAAATAAGAAGACAATAAGAAAAAAACAATTTACCAATTTTGTGTGTACAGTTTAGATTAGGAATTTTTAGCTTTTTTTTTTTTTTTTTTTCTGGTACTGGGAATTGAACTCACGACCTTGTGCTTGCCAGGCAGGCACTGTGCTGCTGAGCTATATCCCCGGCCCTAGATTAGGAATTTTTAGAAAATTCAACTAAGCAAACATAGGCACAGTTGGCTTAAATGGTAAATCTACCTAACATTTAATAATAAATTCAAACCAGTGTTCACTTATATTTGCTAAAATGTTAGCAGAGAAGGGAACATTCTTTATTCCTTCTAAATGTCCACTTTAATGGACATCAGTCTGAATAAAAAGGTTTTGTAATTCAGTATGGACAATGTATCTAAAAGTGTACTTCAACTTAGTACAATTGTTTTTCATGTTTTATATGTTCTTTGGCCTATTAGTCTGGTTTTCAATCTCTCTGTCTCTCTCTCTCATATATGATAATTAACTTTATTAGGTCTTATAAGATAAATACATGAATCTGATGCTGGAAAAACAAAAAGGGTTGGGGGGAAGGGGGCAAAAAAGGGAATTGAAGTGCATTATGTACATGTACCAATCCCCTACAGTGAATGTAATCATTATGTACTGTGAACATATACTCATAAAAGTCAAAAAGTAAGGGGCTGGTGATATGGCTCAGTGTCATAAGCACCTGTCTGGCAAGCACGAGGTCCTGAGTTTGACTCCTGGTGCCCATATAAAGGAAAAAAAGGGCTGGTGATATTGCTTAGCAGCACAAGCGCCTGCCTGGCAAGCGCGAGGTCCTGAGTTTGACTCCCGATACTTACATTAAAAAAAAAAAAGTAAAAGGTCACTTTTATTTTAAAAAAAGACAAGTGAACAGACACTTCACAGGGAAGAGATACAAATGGTCAACATATATGAAATATGTTCCACATCTCTGGCCATTAGAGAGATGCGAATTAAAACAATGCTAAGATTCTGTCTTACTCTGGAAAGAATGGCAATTGTTAAGGAATCAAACAATGACAAATGCCAGAGTGGCTGTGGTGAAAAATGAGACCTCCTGCATTGTTGGTGGGAATGCAAACTAGTACAACCATTATGGAAATTAGTATGGAGATTTCTCAAAGAACTGAGATTAGAAATTCCATCTGACCCAGCGATCCCTCTTCTAGGTATCTTCCGCAAAGAGCTTAAGACATCATACTAGAGAGACACATGTATACCAATGTTAATAGCAGCACAATTCATAATAGCTAAATTCTGGATAAAGAAAATGTGGTATCTATATATACTGGAAAACTGCTTTGCTATAAAGAATGACAAATTAGAGACATTTGTAGAAAATAGGTGCACCTGGAAAATATAATGTCGAGTGAAATAAACCAGACACACAAGCTTAAATACTGTAGCGTACCTCTCATTCGAATGAGGCAAAGTACAAAGAGAATAATAAAGGATGGATAGAAGGGGACAAGGCGATGGATCTCTTGCAATAGGAAAGTGGTCTAAAGAAACAAGGGAAAGGGGTGAGGAGAAGGGGAAGGGGAAATAAGTAGAATAAAGATATGCCATGTAGAGGAACCTAATAACTTCAATGAATGTAAACATTATCTGTCATAACACGAGCTAAGATTAATAATATCAACAAGAATGAAAATTGGGATAGAGGAATTAGAGGGGGAGGGAGGAAAGGTGGAGGGAATGGGAAGTAGGTTAAAAAAAATAAAGAAAGAAGCTGTAGTATATACAGGTACCCCCTCCTCAAGATGATTGTAAACTGCATGTACTGCAAACATGTACTAATAAAATTTTTTAAAAGTTAAAGAAAAAGGGCTCACTGCAAAGAATCTTATATGACTTAGCTAAGATATATGTTTCCTCTTTTTTTTCCCAGAAACTTATAACAGACCAGATACAGATGCTTTAAATTCTCATTCTTTGACTAACAAAAGATTAGCTGAACTATTTTCCCTCACAGTTCAATAGAAAAATGTCCCTGTTAATGCAACCAAATATTATTAAGCTTTTTTTCCCTCCATTCTCTTAAAACTTGGCCTACCATCTTCCTCACCCTACATAAATCTCCTCCTTACTGACCTATCCTAATAATCTGTTGACCTTAGGAAAAACATTTTTGATTATTCCAGTATCCCCATCTTAGTCTTTTTCTAGCCTGGTTGAGTCTTCCTTTGTCTTAAAAGAAACCACCTTTCTGCCTGGGCTTAGAGACACTTGTAGCTCTGTTGGTTGTATTATTCTCCCTATTGCAACAGTCCCCCTTGTTACAATTATTCTTTCAAATAAAGTTTGTTTTGGCCTAATTATGGATTTTTTAATTTGATAATATAGATCATCTAATTATTTCTTGACCATCTAAATTAAAACACTCTCTTTCCATATCTGTAGCTATTTTCTATAACAAAGATAATGACCAATTCCTATTTGTGCTCTTAGCATGTCTTGCTCTCTGAGTCTCTGCTCCTTACGACTATTTCCATTGATTTCTGCTTCTATTTCCATCTCCACATCTGTTGTTATAGCTTTCTGTCTACCCATCCTCACCTACTTGCCTCCGTGAGGGCGAGTTCCTTGTCCTCACTTTGCTCCAGAGAGCCCTGCGTGGGCAGCAGCTTCTTTCACCGTGGCTGTCAGGATGGTGACTCACAGCTTCAGCTCAGGCTCTGTTTGTACAGGAAAGGGCTTGAATTTACTTTCATGGCAGGAAGTGAAAAACTGGTTCTGCTTACCTTCTGTCATTAAAAAATATTTTTTTATTAAGTTTATTGGTACAATTTAGATATACATAACAATCCCATTCGTCATAGGGAATTTGTACCTGTACATGGTGTATCTTGATTTCTTTTTTTCCCATTCCCCTCCCCTCTCTTCAACCCCTCTGATTTATTTCACTTAACATTAAGGTCTTAAGGTGCATCCATGTTCCTACAAATGACTCAAATTTATCTTTCTTTAGGGCAGAATAGTACTCCGTGCTATATAAAAACCACGCTGCCTTCTTTTATACATTCATCAGTTTATGGGCCTACAGATTTAGCTATAAGGGTTATGCTGCTATAAATATTGGATTTCTTGTATCACTGTAATACAATTCCTTTGACTCCTTCAGGAAGATACCCAGAAGACATACATCTGGGCCATATGGAATTTCTAGTTTTAGTTTTTTTTTTACTTATCTCCATAGTGATATCCACAGTGGTTATACTAGTTTACATTCCTACCAACAATTTTCCCCCAAATCTTCACCAGCATTTGTTGTTTTTTTTTTGAGTTCAAGCTGATAGTAAGATTTCCATCTTTCTGGAGTAAGACAGAATCTCAGTGTTGTTTTGATTTGCATTTCTATAATGGCGAAAGACACTGAACATTTTTCATATGTTTATTGGCCATTTCTACTTCTTTTGAGAAGTGTCCATTCATTTCAATTGCACATTTTTTGATTGGGCCTTTTACTTTGGGAGGATCTAATTGTTTTGAGTCTTTTATATATTTTAGATATTACTACTCTGTCCAAGGAGTAGATGCCAACTTTTTCCCCCATTGTACAGATTGTGTCTTCACTCTATTGGTTGGTTCCTTTGCTTTGCAGGAGGTTTTTAATTTGATACAATCCCATTTGTTGGTTCTTGGTGCTACTTTTTATATAATTGGGGTTCTGCTGCCCAAAGTTGAAGTCCTAGTGGTGAAAGCAGAACCTTGGCCACCTGGGTTAATGCTACAGTGAGTCATGACTGACTCTCACAGCTGCAAGGACAGGCACAGTCTCAGGGATACAGCAAGGCCCGTGGTACTGATGGAAGCAGTGTGGGCTAAAACAACCTGTTCACCAGGCACAGATGTTTTTCATGGTACTGGGGTAGTTCTAGAGTTCCATATGCAAGCGTGGCCCAGTGATACTTGTGCTACCGTATCGCAGTGTGCGACTGCAGGTGGCATAGAGGATGAAAAAGATTACTTGGAGATGAGATTTAGTTCAGTTGCTGAGAGGCCCAGAGGGGCTATTTTCACCTGAGAGTGCCCAGCATTTGGGAGACTCCCAGGATAAAAAAAGCCCCAAAGCTGTGAACTTATTTAGAATATCAGTGTAAGAGTAAAAAGCAGGAGAAAAGCGGTTTGGGCAAGGACTGTCTCAAGCCTAAGCAGTTTTTCTTGGGGAAAGGAGAAAGACATGGAGAGACACAACATGCTTCACTAATTTAAACTTCTTGTTTAACCATTTGATTCTCACACAACCTGTGTGCTTTTGCCCCACAGCTTAATTATTTGCTTCTCGCAGATCCTGTGTACTTTTGCCCTGCAATTTAATTATGTACTTCTCACAGAGCCTGTGTGCTTTTGGCCCACAGTTGAATTGTTTGTGTGCTTGTGCCCTGCATTTTAACCATTCACTCCTCATAGAGCCAATGCCCTTTTGTTCCGCAGTTTAATCATTCACTCTTTGGCCAAGTCCCCCACGCTACCCAAGGTTGGGGAATTAGTTGGAGAAATCCATTGTCCTAAGACTACTGGTAAACTGGGAAGCACCTGAGTCTCCCAGCTGCAGCCTACACAGACTCAGGTGTTTTCCAAACCTACTCCAAGGCTGGAACTGATGCAGCAAAATCTCGAGTCTCTCCTACAAGCACACACGTCTCTACCTGATGCCTGAGCCTAACTAGAGTCTCCATGTGTACGTTCTGGCCTAGGTGTAGGGCCTTCAGTTTTTATTGTGTGCTTGGTCTCACCACAGTGGGCTTGGCACTGGCCTCTGAGACAAAGCCCCGTGCTAGAGTTTGTGTCCTGGTCCTCTGTGTGTAGAGTTCTGCTTTTCTCTGTGCCATCCAATGTTGAGGGAGTGGTGGTGAAGCCTGTCTCTGTACCAGCTGGCCTAACAGCTCAGTCCTGGGTCTCAGTCTGCATATACTGGCCTGGTCATAGGAGTCATGAAGTTTTCTCCCAGCACTGTGTTTTGCCATGCCAGGCCTGGTACTGGGTTTCATTTCTAAGGCCTGGATCTTTCTTTCCCTCCCTGAAGCAAGAGGCACTCTTTTTCACACTGGGCTGCTTAGAGTTGAGGGAGGGAAGTTGCAGTCAACTGCTTACTTTCTGCCTTCTTCAATGCATCTTTTTGCTTTGTTACACAAAAATAGGCATTATGATACTTTACCTGATATCCTTATGTCTGTGTTTGTAGTTTGCTACATACATAGCTGTTCAACCTGGTTTGTCAGTGGGGAAGAATGGATTGAAGAATTTATTTAGCAGCAATCTTGCACCACCTCATTTATTCTTTTTTTTCAGTTACTTTATCATCACATGATAAATAGGGTAGAAAAAAGATCATCAAAATGTATCAATAAGATATGTAAAAGATAACACTATTCTAACATTATGATACAGTTTTGATTATACATAAACAACCGCATGAAACATTTTTATTATAACATTCTTTGTACTTACATTGCAGAAGTTTTGAACTTTAATATAAAAGGGATACGATAATAATAAAAAACAAAAGCCAGATAGTGGCCATTTTTTAAGTTAGGAAAGAAGTTTGAGTGCCAGGGATTTTTTGAATGGTGTTGCCACATAACATGAAAAGAAGGTAATATGACTATGGATAAGTAAGGACCCAGTCTCAAAATTGTCCTTTCCGGAGCTTATAGGACAATTTAATTCACACGAACGTCAGTGGTCTGCAATTTGTGGTAGAGAAGAAATTTTAAGAGGTAGCGTTTTTTATCCACAGTAGAAAAAGATGCTTATCTTTTCCTTTGAATTATCAGCAATTTATCACATGGCTGTGAGTATTTTTTGCACAATAAAAGAAATGTGCTTATCTCCTCTTTTGAATTATCAGCAATTTATTGCATGTCCGTAAGTACTGTTTTCAGAGGTCAATGTATGAGTCTTCCTTCCATGTATAAGGTTTTCTTTTCACCTTTGAACTTTTGAAGAGCCTTTTATTACAGAGTACCCAAAGCTCAATGTATCTTGTTGCATTACTTTGCATTCTATTAATGCACCCAAGTTGACCATTTGCAGTGGTTTTTGTAGAGTTTTACTGAAAGAAGATTAAACTAATTTAAGAGAAATGCGGACTAAAGCTTTTTCATGGATAAATTTCAGGAAAGGCAATTATAGAAAATCATGTCTTTTCATGTTTAGGCTGGTGCATGATTTGTGAAAGCCAACTGAGTTGACATACAGACTCAATTCACAAATTGGACATTAGTAATTAAATTATGTTTTTGTGCAGAAAAATTTTCCATACATTTTTGTTCAGTCCTGAAAAAATATTTTCTTAAATCCATAAAATTTGCCCTGCTCTATCCACTTACCCATATGTCTCTCTCTTTCTGTGTATCTTTGACTTCTATTTACATGAGCTTCTAAACCTCTGGATTTCAGAAGTATAAAAGTTTTAACAGTGTCACTAGTATTATCCATAGTGCAAAATTGTATTTTATTGAAAAATGGTAACGATTTTAGGTAATTTTATGGAAGACAGGATAACTATATATGTGTTTGAACTGCATCGATAAATTTCTTCTAATCAGATGTACTTTGTAATGCGAACTCCCACTGTGACAAAAATGTATTCACTCTCTTCCATGTTTCAACATTGCAATTTTTGTGACTTTCTCAGTACTGTCCACAATACTGCCATTTGCTCAGGATTTAAAACTTAAAATCATGAGTCTATTGTTTTACTTCTCTTTTCTCCCCTCAAATTCTAGAAGACTTAAAATAAGTCATTCAAACTTGGATTTCTCCCATGCATTTGCTGTTATCTGTTGACCCTCATCTAGAAACATCTACTCTCTGTTGTTCATAATCAAGACCTTATGTTGGGACCTCATTAACCATCATCTGCATTGTCTTTTTTCCACTTTATTACTGGTATTTTAGGGATAAATTCTCCAGCTAATTAAATTATTGAAGCATCCCATTTACCATTTTGTTTTTGTTGCTTAACATCAAGAAATTTCAGTAGTTGTATTACCCATTTTTTACTGCAGCGCTATTCTTCTTAACTGTATCCCATAACTTTTGGTGCATTGTGTTTCAATATTAGGTTCATCACAAAGTAGATTTTCAATTTTTTCTTTAATTTGTTTTTGACCCTTTGAGTTTTCAGGAGCAACATGTTTAATTTTCATGTATTTATAATTTTTTCAAGATTTTTCTTGTTTTTGATTTATTTATACTTTTATACTTTTGGGGACATAAAAGATACTTAATATAACCTATATCTTCTTAAATTTAGTAAGTCTTGTTTTGTGTCCTATCATGTAATCAATCTGTCTTGGAGAATGTTTTGTATGCACTCAAGAATTAAAAAAAAAAATGGAAGATGGAACTTAAGAGTAGAATATTTTGCAGGAGAAATACCTAAACAGGTACATATTCAAGATGAGAAATAGAGTAAAGTTTAGACTGTGAATAGTAATGTTAAATAGTATGAACCACATCCTATAAAATATAGAAAGAGGCCGGTGAGACGGCTCAGCGGCTTAAGCGCCTGCCTTGCAAGCGCGAAGGCCCGAGTTCGACTCCCGGAACCCACATACGAAAAAGGGGCCGGTGATATCGCTCAGCGGCACGGGTGCCTGTTGGCGCGTGAGGTCCTGAGGTCGTCCCCCCGGTACCCACAAAAAAAAAAAAAAAAAAAAAAAAAAAAAAAAAAATATAGAAAGAAGATTTAAAGTGTATTTGACAAACACATTTACATTTCTATAGTTCTGTATTAAAAGACACATTTCCCACTGTACTAGTTTTGCCATAAGAATTTAATGCATAAGAGAAATCTTTTGATATTGAGGGGGAATTAATTTTGGAGATCTACCTAGAGGGTAGGGTGTGTTTGCACCATATATTTTCCCAAGACCCTTCTCAAAGCCGCTATGACCTCCTTATTCCTCAGGCTGTAAATGAGAGGGTTCAGGGCTGGGGTGACAATTGTGTAGAAAGCAGATGTGATGTTGTCCTGTTTGGGATTGTGGAAGGAACTGGGTAGGACGTACATGAGTGTAGCTGCCCCATAAAACATGCCTACCACAGTCAGGTGGGAGGAGCAGGTGACAAGTGCTTTCTTCCTCCCCTCCTTTGAGGGCATGTGGAGCACAGTGAGCAGAATTAATGTGTAGGAGGCAACAATGGCAACAAGAGGGGGAATCAGGAAAGTCACACCCATCACATAAACCATGAGCTCATATCTGGAGGTGTCTGCACAGGCCAGCTTCAGCAAAGGTAAAATCTCACACAACAGGTGTCTGATCTTCCGAGCTTTGCAGAAGGGATAGTGCATGGTATATACAGTATATCCTAGAGCACTCAGGGATGCCAGGATCCAGGATGAGGCCACCATGGACCAGCAGACTCGAGGCCTCATGAAGATCATGTAGTTCAGAGGATGACAAATGGCCACGTACCTGTCATAGGCCATGAAGGCCAGTAGGAGGTCCTCTGCACCACCCAGTGTCAGTGCCAGGAACATCTGAAGGGCACAGCCTCCAAAGGAGATGGTGTTTTCTCTGTGCAGAAAATCCATGAGGGCCTTGGGAGTGACAACCGATGTGAACAGGAGGTCCGTGAGAGAGAGCTGCCCAAGCAGGAGGTACATGGGCACGTGGAGCCGCACATCCGCTGTGATGACCAGGAGCAGCAGGCCATTGCTGCTCAGGGCCAATGTGTAGAGGGCTGCGACTGTGGCACAGAGCAGCTCAGGAGACCCACTGTCATTCAGGATCCCCACCAGGAGGAAGCCACTTCCTAAGGTGGAGTTCCAGATCTCCATTCCGTGTGGTTTCTTTCGCTGCCTAGAACCAGATGGATTCTCAGTAAAGTTCAGACATTAATTTTCTTACATCAGAAGCCCCTTAGAATACCCAATATTGTATCCATGAGATGTTATATTTTCCATTAGAAATTGACTTCATTTCTTGATTTCTGACTCTTAATTTATCTTAATAAAAATTCATCTAAATTTAATTGATACAAGAGTAACAGCTAAGCATTAAGAAATCACTACATGAAATATTATAAAGGACATTAAACCTGAACAGCTGTATATCCAGAAAGATTAAATCATATCTTTGTTAAGATTAAAGAAACATTCTGACATACATGTACTTGTCCAGTCTTGTAACAATAGTGTAATGTTCCTGTTTTTATAGGAAATTCCAAACTGGCACAGAAATATGACTTAAATAAAGCAATTCCACTTCTTTTTCCACTTATCCTAAATCTACATTTGTTTGTAGCATTCAAGGCAATAGACACAGGCCTCATTAGAAGTGGTCAGGTTTGGCTCCCTCCCTTGGCCAGCCCTGTGTTCTCCATGAACCCGAGAGAGAAGGACTCTGGAGTGTCTGAAACTAGAACATGTTGTGTTTTAGATGTTGCTTTTAGAGCTAAACTTTTAGGCTGGTAAACATGATTTTTTTTTTTTTTTTGTGGGTACTGGGGGTCGACCTCAGGACCTCGTGCACCAGCAGGCGCCCTTGCCGCTGAGTGATATCACCGGCCCTTTTTTCGTATGTGGGTTCCGGGAGTCCAACTCAGGCCCTTGCGCTTGCCAGGCAGGTGCTTACACCGCTGAGCCATCTCACCGGCCCGGTAAACATGATTTTAAACACATTATGAAACAGTGTGAGCCCAGAAGGTCTCAGAAATATAATAGAAAAACCCACTCTATAAGGATGAGAGTTTGGTAGAAATGATGAAAAGCAGCTAAAGAACACCTACAGTATGTCATAATCAGGACCAGTAATATTATCTTCTCTGCCTTTGACTCTTCCTTTTGGAATTTCAGAGCATTTGTGCTATGAGAAGGACCACAGGAAAAGCTTGCTTCCTGGGAAGCACCTGATGTTACAGGGTACAGGAGTCACATGAAGAAGCCAACAGAGGCAGGAGCCTAAGACTGACAGCAGCCAGTATCAGGAATCATGGAATGGGACAAATGAAGCAAATCCAGAGCATGCAGTCAAAGATTAGAAATTTAAACACTCTTTTATAAAAAATTTATCTATATCATGGCACATAGATTTTGACATTTCATTGGTTTCCATGGGCCTCTTTGGGGGCCATTAGTCCTTAGCAGTTAAAAGGTACGAGAAAACGCTACAAGTATAACATCGCTTTTTATAGGGCACTTGGGGCGTTCGTCACCTGTTAGGTACAAAAACTCACTGCCAGAGACTAGCACCATACACAGGGCTTAAAGACGGCTTTGAGATTCCTGTCAGAAGTGGATACTCAGGTCTGGCCTATAGTACCAATTATTTATCAGTCCTGGTTGGTTCACTCTTCATGTTCAGAAAATAAAAAATACAGAAATAGAGAAGGGCAATAGAGCCCAAACGCTAGAGAAATAGGCAGACAGATTAGTGGATGTTCTTAAGGTTGGCTTTGGACTTTATTTTTTGACTCACCACACCTAAAGTCTGTGCATTTCCCTGAAAGAGAAACAAAGTCCTTACCTTAGGGGGTCAGAATTGTAGCTGCTGAAACACAGACTTCTCTTATTTAAAGGTTGTTTGGCGATTAAGGCTATTCCTATAAAAATCGGGAAGGAAGATGTAGAGTTTTTTTTTTTTAATTGCATTCCCTGGTGTAATTTTTGCTAAATTGGCCGTCTCAAGACTCCAACTGAGCAAGGATCAGGCCCTTTCTATTCCTTCCATTAATGTGCAGGTCTTCTCTGGAGATGGCAGTGGACGCAGACAGCTAGCACAGTCTTCGGGTAGTTTACTATGAAGCAAGAAGGAGGTTTTCCTGCTCTCACACCTGAGAAGAATTAGTGGAAACTGCTTCTGCCATGCGTTCCAGAGGAGGGATCCCCTGCAGCCTTGTGACAATTATCAGACTGAGTTCTTGGGCCCAGATGCCAGACTCTCCTTATTCTCACTGGATGTGGGAGTGACGGTGAAAGCCACAAGATTCTGGAGGAAGGAGGTCCTGGAAGAGCTGCCCAAAGGCGGCGCTGATGTTGGGCCACACTCTCCCTGGGGCCAGCTCCTTGGCCCACAGGAGGATGCTCCGCCTTCTGATCCGTGACCTTTTCTCTCTCCTCTGTCCTACACCTATCTGCAGAGGGACTTAGCCTGTCCCTGAAACCTAAATTCCCAGCTGCCCTAGAAATATAAGTCCAGGGAATAGGTTGTTAATAAATCCCCTTGGGCATGTTCTCTGGCCTGGTATTCCTGGTCTCTTCCCTCACCAAATGAGCTCCATGGGGCCTAGGTTTATATTCAGTCCTGAAGGAGATGCTGATGGCCCATTTCTAAATTGCTTAGTGAGAGCCAGTCATAGTGTTGCACACCAGCACCTGGGAGGCTGAGGCAGGAAGATCACCACCAGGTTAAAGTCAGCCTGGGCTACATAGTGAGTTCAAGGGCAGCCTGAACTGCAGTCAGACCCTGCCTCAACTACACCCCAGGGAAGTAAACTGCTTACTGAATAGATCAGGAGGAAAGGCTCCTGCATGTGCATTGCCTCTGCCCCAGAGCACATGCTGGGTTTTCTGACTTACTGTAGGACGCTGCTTCCTTTCTTTATGGTGCTGTCAGCCTGTACAATTTCCAGCACAATCAGACTGCTCTGGGTGAAGTCTGTAAACGTCAGATCTTCCCTTCATTCATCTCTGGCAATCCTGTACGGTTTATGTGTGTTGGTGTTACTATTGTCTGCCACCAGAGATGCTCAAGGAGAGAATTTAACTTTTTAAGTATTGAGCAGAAAATTAAAACAAATCCACAGAGTACTGAAGTTTTAGAGTGTCAATATTCATTCAAATCTTCAAAATTGTCCTAGAGAGAAAAGACAGATTAACCACTAAGTAAATATACCTAGGTGGCAGTGGACTAAGAATGTGAGTAATAGGACAAGGGAGAAATATCTTCACAGTTTGTAAGAAATTTCCACATAATTGTCTGTAAAAAGTTGAGCTCATAGGAGTAGAGTGGTTTCCAAGGGCCAGTGGGAGGGGATGGGTGGTTGTGGAGATGTCAGTCATGGGATTCATTTCTCCAGTTAGAGAGGAGGAATAATTCAACACAAGTATTGTATAATAATACACTGACCACAGTTAATATTGATAAATTCTACTCTTGAAAAGTGCTTAGAGAGCAGATTTTAATGTTCTTCTTATACAAAGTGACAAATATGTGAGGCAATGCAAATGTTAATTAGCTCAATTTAGCTATTCCACAATGTGTACAATATCAACATATCATGAAGAAAACAACGAATATATACAACTTTTATCTTCGAATTTTAAAAAATTCAGGAATTTAGTATAAAAAAACAGAGATTGAGCCCTTCAAATTCCTTCATTTTGATTTCTGTAGAGTATCCCTTTGTTAATGTTTATCTGCTTCACTGTTGGTAGACATAAGGTTTGTTCGCAGTTTTTGTCTAAAGGGAACAGTGCATATTTTGCATATGTGAAATCTCCTGTTATAGTTCACATGTTAAATATCCCTGAATGTACACTTGTTGCAGGTTTTGTTTCTAGGGAGGTGCTACTGGGATGTGATAGGAACCTTTGATAGATGGGGCCAGTGGGACGTCCTTTGATTCTTGGGGGAGTGTCCTTGAAGAGGATAGAGGCACCCTGGCTTCTTCTCTCTCTTTTACTTCCTGCCATGAATAAACAGTTTTCCCCTGTCAGATCCCCTGTCATTGCCATCTAGCAGGTGCACTGGGGGCCTAAATCAAGGATCTCCCCAATCTTGGACTGCAACCTCCAAAATAACCCTTTTCTTTTTTTAAGTTAATTTTTTCAGGTATTTCATTATGTTGATGGATATCTTGGATATATTCTTCTAATAATCAAGAAAATAAAAACTTATTTTTAATTATCTTTTTTAAGGGTTATGAGTGCATATGTATAGTACATAATGTTTACATTCCTTCTGGGAAGATGGTACATGTACATAATATGCCATAATTCCTTTTTTCATTCCCTTTCCCTTCAGTGCCTCCCTCCCTCCCCACATTCATTGCTCACCTTACTTTTTTTTTTTTTGGTGCATGTTTACAATACATAATGTTTACATTTTTGTGTGGAGTTGGTACATGTACATAAGTCATCCTAATTCCTCTTTTCATCCCTTATCCCTTCCTTCATTCCCCTCTCTCTCCATCTCTTCATCCCTTTCCCTTTGAGAATGACCCATATCCCTACCTCCTATTATCCATTTTTAATTTTGCTCTTTATTTTCCTCTGGGTTTCTCATACAAAAGGCACAATGTGATATTGGAACTTGTGTGTCTGATTTATTTCACTTAACATTATGGTCTCAAGGTGCATCCATTTTCCTACAAATGACTCAAGTTTGTCTCTCTTTATGGTACAGTAGTACTCCACAGTGCGTGAATATCACATTTACTTTATCCATTCATCTGTTAATGGACATTTGAGCCACTTGCAAGATATAGATATTATGAATTGTGCTGCTATAACATGAGTATTCATGTATCATCATAATATGATTTCTTTAACTCTTTCAGGAAGATACCTAGAAGAGGAAAAGCTGGGTTGAATGGAATGTCTAGTGTTTTTTTTTGTTTGTTTTGTTTTTGTTTTTTTGTCTTTTTGAGACAAGGTTTCACTTTGTAGCCCAGACTGGCCTTGAACTTGCAGTGATCCTCCTACCTCAGCCTCCAAGTGCTGGGATTACAGGCATGCACCACTACACCCAGAGGAATATCTAGTTTTAGTTTTCTGAGGAATCTCCATACTGATCATTCCCACCAACAATGTAGAAGGGTTCCTTTTTTCCCCACACAGCCTTTCTAGCATTTGTTATTATTTGATTTCTTGATGACAGCTGTTCTATCTGGAGTAACATGGAATCTCAGTGTTGTGTTAATTTGCATTTCACTAATGGCCAGTGATACTGAGCATTTTTTCATGTATTTTTTATCTATTAGTATTTCTTATTTTGTGAAGTGTCTATTTATTTTGCTGGCACATTATTTTGATTGGATCTTTTATTTTGGGGGAGTCTAATTTTTTGACTTATTTGTATATTCTAGGTATGTGTCCTCTGTCTGAAGAATAGCTGGAAAATTTTTTCCCATTCTGTAGGTTGTCTTTTCACTCTTTTTTTTTTTTTTGCTGTGAATGAGATTTTTAATTAAATATAATCTCATTCGTTGATTTTTAGAACTATTTCTTGTGCAAATGGAGTTCTGTTCAGAAAGTCCTTGCCTATGCCTATGACTTGAAGAGTTTTGCCTATCTTGTCCTCCAGCAGGTTAAGTGTTTCTAGTTTAAAATTTAGTTCTTTGACTCATTTTGATTTTGGTTTAGTACATATTGGGAGATGCAGGTCCTGTTTCAATTTTCTACATGGATAGCGAGTTTTCCCAGCACCATTTATTAAAGAGGCTATCTTTCCTCCAGTGTGTTTTTAGCCCCTTTATCAAAGAGCAAATAGTAGAATGTACTTGGAGTTGTTTCTACATCCTCTGTTCTCTTCCACTGAGCCTCATCTCTGTTTTTGTGCCAGAACCATGCTGTTTTTATCATAATAGCTTTGTAATATAACTTCAAGTCCAGGATTATGATACTTTCTGCTTTGCCCTTTTCATCTAGGATTACTTTCACTATTTTGGATCTCTTCTGATTCCATATAAATTTTAGGATTGTTTTCTTCAGTTCTGTGAAGAATGCTGTTGGAACTTTGAATGGAATTGTGTTAAATCTGTATATCAATTTTGAAAGTATGGCCATTTTGACTATACTTGTTCTGCCTATGCAGGAACAGGGGGATATCTTTCCATTTTCTGATGTCCTCTTCTTCAATTTCCTTTTTCAGATACTGTCATTTTCACTGAAGAGGTCTTTCACTTTCTTAGTTAATTCCTAAGTATTTAATTTTTGTTGGTGCTACTGTGAATGGTATTTTTTAAAATAATTTCTTTATCAGTGGGTTCATTATTAGCTTATAAAATGCTATTGATTTTTGTGTCTTGATTTTGTATCTGGCTACATTACTGAATTTGGTCATTAAGTCTAAGAGTTTTTGGTAGATGTTTTGGGAACTTCTAAGTAGAAGATCATCCTTCCCTATACATACTCCTATTCTTTCTTTTCTTGCCTAATTGCTCTTGCTAATGTTTCAAGTACGTTGAACAGGAGTAGTGATAGAGCACATCCTTGTCTTGTTTCTGATTTTAGAGCTAAGGTTTTCAGTTTTTCCCCATTTAATATGATGTTGGCAGTAGGTTTGTCCTAAATGCCTTTTATCAGATTGAGAGCAACCAGACACCACAACTGTCAACATTTAAGTCCAACAGCCCATTGAACCTTCTATAACTATTTTATTCAGTGTTTTTATCGTGAAAAGATTTTGGATTTTGTCCGAGGCTTTTTCTTCGTCTATTGAGATGATCATTTGATTTTTGTCCTTGCTTCTGTCTATGTGATGTTTTACCTTAACCGATTCGTGTATGCTGAACCATCCTTGTATCCCTGGGATGAAGCTTACTTGGTCATGATGTATGATTTTTTGAATCATTTGTTGTCTTCTCGTTGCCAGTGTCTTATTGAGGATTTTTGCATCTATACTCATTAAAGAGATTGGTCTATAGTTTTCTTTTTTGGTTGGATCCTTGTCTGGTGTGGAACCAGTGTAATAGTAGCTTCTAGGAAAGATTTTGAGAGTATTCCTTCCCTTTAAATTTCATTAAAAAGCTTGACGAGTATTGGCCTTAGGACTTTTCTGAGGTTTTGTAGAATTCAGCTGTGAACCCATCTGCACCTAGGGTTTTTTTAGTTGGTAGGAATTTAAATTACTGCTTCAATTTCATTGCCTGTTATGGGATTATTCAGGGTTTTAAAATCTTCTTGGCTCAGTTCTGGCAATCATATGAATCTATTATTTTTTTCTGAATTCTCCAATTTGTTGTTAATCTCTTTGGTTTTGGCAGTGTCCATTGTGATTTCACCTTTTTCATTTCTAATTGGATTGATTTGGCTCTTTTCTCTCCTTTAGTGGTTTTATTAATTTTTAATAAGGTTTTGTTAATTTTATTTATTCTTAAGATGAATCAAATCTTTAATTCATTCATTCTATTTTTGTGTGTGGCCTCAATTTTATTGATTTCTGCTGTGATCTCTTTTCTGTGTTGGATGTAGGCCACAAGGCAGGGGTTCAAGTGGGCTGATGGATTTAATGTTGACAATTGTGGGCTCTGGTTTCTCCCTTCATCCCCTGGGTGTTGTCTTCATATAAGATGGGTTGATTAGTTACTTTTTGCCTCTGCTGCCCCAACCTGTACTCCAATGGTGGCAGGACGCTGCTCCTCTCCTGTAGGTCTGCTCTTTCACTCGAGGGATGGAGCGTTGCGCTGGGTCTGCTCTTTCACATGGAGAGAATACTACTCTTGATCCATTCTCTCATTTGGAGGGGTAGATGCGAAACCTGATCTGTGCTCTCCTGTGGGAATGGGTCTGTTCTCTCATGTTTTAATTTTCTTAATGTTGAAAGTAAAATATATGAAAATTCCAGCAGCAGTTTTTCAAGAATACCTGGTAAAATGAGTAAATAAAGAGGATGAAACATGAGGAGCATAAAGCAAAGAACTGGGTGTGAGATGAGAAAAACCAGAACTAAAGGAGGGATGGTTGAAGGCTGGTGCTCTGACATCATCCCAGAACGCAGAGCACCTGAGCTCTCAGGTAACAGAACATGCAGGCACGTGAACATGTGTGCACCTGCTGGAGGAATAGAAATGAGGAAGAAAGAACTGAAAATTCATAGAAACATCCAATAAATCAGTGCAGGATACTAATTAAAGGTCAATGAAGAGGGACCTGATACTAGCAGAAGTTGATTGTTAAACTTCCCTGCAGGTAATAATAGCCCAGGCTAGAAGTACAAAGAGAGAGACAGAGAGTGACAGCCCTTGCAGAAGTCATGAGACACACTTTAGAATGTGGACAGCTGGACACGGATCCCCGCTTCTGGGGTCAGTCACAGATACCATCAATTTAGGCAGCACAGCCTCAGCAAGACCTCGTGGCTCACAGTAAGTCTAGGCCTCAGAGCCCATTTACCAGGAGAAGTTTTCAGAAATGGGAGTGAGGAGACATGCCCTGGAGGACTCATTAAAATTCACTTTCCTGGAGCATTTTCAGGGGAGGTCATCTCACCTGAGGAGAAGAGACTGGGAAACGTCCCCCAGGACAAGGCCAGGGCTCACTGTTACCCCAGGGATGATGAGGTTAGGCCCTGGTGATTCTCCCTTGAGCAGCTCCTCCAATACCTCTTTCCCCAAAGTCCTGCTGTGTTCATCTTTATCACGGTCCCCAGCAGGAGAAGAATATAGGAAGATCTGAGTACACTGACCCCAACCTCCCCCAGAATCACCCCACGGCTATGAAGCGCCTCCTCACAAGGAGAGTGGATGACAGACCTGCTGAGGAGCCAGCATCTTGCTTTCTTAGGATCCTGCCCTAGGTTCTCATCTGCAGCCACTCTTTCACCAGCATGAACCGGCAATATCAGTGACTGGCTCCTAATCGGATCTTCAGTTCACCCCTGACCCCAGCCACAGCCATACACCCCCCTGCACTCTATCTTGCCACAATAACCACTTCCCCTTGCTTCAGTGTTCTGGACATTCTCATCCCTGAAATGAATCCCAGGGCAGTTAGTCTGGCAACTCTGCTATTTCCATTTTGAGGTAAGAACTCTGTATGTTTCTGGGATGTATGTAGAGTATGTAAGAGTTGACAAAAGGAATCAAAACCTTACACTGCTTTGCTTCTTGAATCCTGTAGTTCCTTGGGCTTTCTTGCTCACTCATTCCTCTCTACAGTCTAGGCATCTTGGACATGATCCAATCTTGTACATGCAGGGATACTTTTAATCATTCTGTATCACTGGCTACACCTGAATTTCTAGCATTCTTGATAATGGATTGTTGGAAAAAGACTCAATAGCTTTGTATATGTACATTTTCCTGGACTTCAATAGTCTGATGTGGGCCCCCAAATGATTAGGACCTTAAAAGAGGACTATGTAATATTGTTTGAAGTTCCTCTTTTCTACATGCCTGCTTAACACTAAAAATGCCACAAAAATCCAACTGAAGACAATAGAAAAATTAAATATATTAAGGACATAGAGAAAAGAAAGATACGCTTACAAAGTTTTAGCTTTATCCTCTTAATTGTCTACAATTTCTCATGAAGTGGAACAGTGCTCCTATATTAAACTCAGCCTCTTCTGACTGTTCTTGCTTTAAGGTTTCCACAACCATCAGTAGTTTTCCATTTGACCTGGTGTGTTTTTCTCTGGTCTTTCTCTGTAGATGACCCTGGAGGGGAGAAACCAGCAAGTGGAAATGGGGGGAAGGCAAAAGTCTTAAATCAGAGGTAAGTGGCAGGTAGATAGGTTGAAGAGTACTTGTTATGCCACCTTATACCTCTTTGCAATGTTTTCTAAATTTGGTTGCAGACATCTGAATGAATATGCCCAGCTCATCATTTTCCTCTCTTTATTTGTCTGTCCATTTGTGTTTTAGCCAATAAAACAAGAGCATTCCAAGTCTGATACTCACTGTAGAAAGCACTCAGAATTGTTTTCAAATATACCTTTTAGTTGTCAATAGGCTAAGAAGCTATTTCAGTCGATGTTTCTCAGGTTAGAACCACAGCTTGAATTTGGTAAAGCAAAGGAAAGATCTGACTCTACAACAAATTGTAAGACATCATTTTAAATAATATGTTTCTCTGGATGGACCCTTGCCCAGAATTTATTGTGGCAGAAGTGTGGGAAAGACATCACTGTATTGTTTTGGGTTTTATTTTTTTCAGTGTCCTGAAGTTTATGATGCTGTCCCCTTTCTCTTTTTCTTTATCTCCTGATCCATATTCACTTAGCAAGCTCCTGTTCATCCTTAGCCTGTAGCTTATAGAATGCTTCCTGTGAGTTCACTCTATATATTCACAGTATGTCATACTTTCCTCCATACATTCACCATCACCATTGGATGATATGCTTGTGTGATTAGTTTTTCACATCTATACAATTAGCCATGTATCAAGGGTGGTACCTGATACAGTATAGGTCCTTAATATGTATGGAGTGAAAGAAAGGAAATATATTATATGTGCCTTTCAATGTTAGGTTTTTATGATACTACCTCTTAAAAGTCCTACCTCTGAGATAACCTGGGTGGTAACATAAATAAAAGATAAGAGGAAAAGGTAGGGATAACAGGAAGGAAAGAGGAACAATTTGGTCATGAATTATCTTCTCTTCTGGAATGCCTCCTAAGTCTTTGATCCAACCGTGAAAGACCTGAATTCACAAGAGCAAGCTAAGTGGATGTTGCCACCTACACCCTACACATTCCATGTCATTTGCTGCTCAACCTCTTTTCCAGATACTATCAAATGGGTTTGGGAGTTAGTAGGGCGATATCCTTCCTCGTATTGCTAAGATTTGTGAGGCGTAGGGACCTCTTTTGCATGCTCAGACTGTTGTTGAAAATCTTGAGTAATGGTAATAATATGGCTTTGGCCCTTTCCTAAAATGTCTCCTTTTTGTAAGTCACCCATTTTATCACTTATCCTAAGCACAATAATTACCATGCATCAAAACATCCCATCGTTTTCCCTTTTTTTCTTGCCTCTTCTTGAGTAAATATCTTACCATTACCCAAAAAATGCAAACAGTTTTACCTTCAGATCTATATCATCCCAAGCATTGAATCAACCCAGAATTCTACCTGTTTCCAGCAGACTAGCAGTCCATACATCACGAAGGTGAGGATGGTTGAATTATGCAAGAGATCAAGTGGTCTGAGAGCTCAGAGATTCTTCTGTTGAGGCAGCTATTAAACAAAAAGACCATAAAGTAAAGGGAAACATCTGGTCAGGGTGAGAAGATGGCAAATAGCTTTTTATGAATAAAATATTAAAAACTGAACTGTTATTCTAAGTAGATTTTAAGGAAAAAAACCCACACATTTTAAACAAATGCCCAGTGCGTCTTATTATTATGAAGACAAGGATGTTTTCATATGTTTACAAAGATGTTTATGGGACTTAGTCTCCTAAATACCCTAAATGAAGTAAATTTTTTTTGGTACTGGGAATCAAACTCAGGACCTCACACTTACCAGGCAGGAGCTCCACCACTCAGCTGTGTCCCTGGCCCAACAATGTAAATTTTTAATTCACAATTCACACCTGATTAGCTAATGCCTCATCATATTCAATAAAAGTATTGAGAAATTCACAAACCAGAAGGAAAATTTAACTAAGTGAAAGAAAAAAATACTTCATGGGATTTCTATTGCCCACCCCACAGTATTCTAGAACAATCCAAAGCTAGACTGAACTCCTTAGAAGAGCTTCCACTGACAAACCATCTTGTTCTAGGCAGCGAAAGAAACCACACGGAATGGAGATCTGGAACTCCACCTTAGGAAGTGGCTTCCTCCTGGCGGGGGTCCTGAATGACAGTGGGTCTCCTGAACTGCTCTGTGCCACAGTCGCAGCCCTCTACACATTGGCCCTGAGCAGCAATGGCCTGCTGCTCCTGCTCATCACAGCGGATGTCCGCCTCCACGTGCCCATGTACCTCCTGCTTGGGCAGCTCTCTCTCACGGACCTCCTGTTCACATCGGTTGTCACTCCCAAGGCCCTCATGGATTTTCTGCACAGAGAAAACACCATCTCCTTTGGAGGCTGTGCCCTTCAGATGTTCCTGGCACTGACACTGGGTGGTGCAGAGGACCTCCTACTGGCCTTCATGGCCTATGACAGGTATGCGGCCATTTGTCATCCTCTGAACTACATGATCTTCATGAGGCCTCGAGTCTGCTGGTCCATGGTGGCCTCATCCTGGATCCTGGCATCCCTGAGTGCTCTAGGACATACAGTGTACACCATGCACTATCCCTTCTGCATGTCCCGGGAAATCAGGCATCTTTTCTGTGAGATTCCAAACTTGCTGAAGCTAGCCTGTGCAGACACCTCCAGATATGAGCTCATGGTTTATGTGACAGGTGTGACTTTCCTCTTGCTCCCTCTTTCTACCATTATTGCCTCCTACATTCTGATTCTGTTCACTGTGCTCTACATGCCCTCAAAGGAGGGGAGGAAGAAAGCACTTGTCACCTGCTCCTCCCACCTGACTGTGGTAGGCATGTTTTATGGGGCAGCTACACTCATGTACGTCCTACCCAGTTCCTTCCACAATCCCAAACAGGACAACATTACATCTGCTTTCTACACAATTGTCACCCCAGCCCTGAACCCTCTCATTTACAGCCTGAGAAATAAGGAGGTCATGGGGGCCTTGAGAAGGGTCTTGGGAAAATATATTTGCAAACACACCCTACCCTCTAGGTAGATTTCCAAAATTAATTCCTTCTTGAAGTCAAAAGATTTCTTCTATGAGTCAAATACTCATGGTAAAACTAATATAGCAGAAATTGTGTCTTTTAGTACAGAAGTACAGAAATGTAAATGTGTTTGTCAAATATTCTTTAAATCTTCTTTGTATATTTTATAGAGTGTGGTTCATACAATTTAACATTACTATTCACTGTCTTTACATTTTACTCTATTTCTCTAGGTAACTACTTTGTTGAGAGGTTGTAACTGTATGACCAAGTGACCCTAGAGCTTTTTAGTCCATAGGGGACCAAGATAAGAAGCAGAGAAAATAGTTTCAAATGAGTAACCTGAGAAAGGCTCAGCTATCTTTGGAAAAGGAATATTGAGATTTGCACAACTTTTAGAGGAATTAATCATATTAAAAGACCAGATAAGCACTCACGGTCTTGTCTAATGTCCCAATCAGTAGTTTGTGTGTTTATGCATCCTGTGCATTCTTTGCCTCTCTCCAAGCATTGATTGTTATGGATGCTCTAGTGTGTGTGTGCATGTGTGTGTGTGTATGTGTGTGTGCATGTGTGTGTATATGTGTGTGTGTGTATGTGTGTGTGCGTGTTTGTATTTAAATGGGAATATCTCCTAGTGCTTAAAATTCAAATAGTAAAGAAGTTAATGAAATCCTCATACAAACGTAGGACATACCATAACCAAGGGTTATGATAAAATAAATAAAACCAAACAAATAGCACCGAACAGTGCTTTTCCAGTTTCTAAACCTGCCTGAACATTTGCAACAATGCAAAGGGTTCATATTTATGTCATGTGTGTCTGATTTTTTTTTTATGTGGGTACTGGGGGTCGAACTCAGGACCTCGCGCTTGCCAGCAGGCGCTTGTGCCACTGAGTGATATCACCGGCCCTTTATTCCTTTTTATGTGGGTACCGGGAGTCGAACTCAGGACCTCGCATTTGTCAGCCAGGCGCTTATGCCGCTGAGCTATCTCACTGGCCGCTCTGATTTTTAAAGTATACAATTTATACATGTATAAAAATATCACATGGTAGTTCATACGTGCATATCATTTTTCATTCTTTTAAATATGTTAAAAATAAAATAAAAAATTTTAAAAAGAGGGGACAATATACTTCATGTTTTTGGGAACGTAAATGTGCTATACAACTACTAGTTTATTTAAAATGCTCTTCAGAACAAAAGTCATAAAAAAAGCTGTGTGTTCCATTTTGAAGATCAAAAATAACACGACTGGTCATGAATGACACTATTTTGGGGGGATATAGCTGTTTGTTGAAATTAATTAACTCTTTTTCTATTTTTCCCCCCAAAACAAATAAAACAGCACTATAACTGCTTCTTTTATTTTATTTTATTTTATTTTTTTTGTGGGTACCGGGGGCCGACCTCAGGACCTCACGCACCAGCAGGCGCCCATGACGCTGAGCGATATCACCGGCCCCTTTTTTGTATGTGGGTTCCGGGAGTCGAACTCGGGCCCTCGCGCTTGCCAGGCAGGCGCTTACACTGCTGAGCCATCTCACCGGCCCAACTGCTTCATTTATAATAGTAAAAGAAGTTATTTTAAAATTGACCTCATAGTTGCTGAAAATAAAATAGTGGTTACAGAAGCAGGGGAGGGTGGGGGTCAAGAGGGATAGAGGAATGCTGAGTGGTGGACCCTGAGCTTTAGTTAGATAGGCGCAAGAAGCTGGTGTGCTAGGGTGACTATAGATGGCAATAATACACTGTACTTCTCAAAAGCTAGAAGAAAAGATTTTAAAAGTTCTTGCCGCAAAGAAACGTTAAACGTTTGAGGAGATAAATGTTTACCCTAATATTAAGGTATGTACACATGTGCTGAAACATAATGTTATGATAACTCGTTAATACTTTTTTTTAGGTATTAGAAAATAAAATTAGAAATAAATAAAAAATATAAATTAGAAATTTTAAAAAATTAATTAAAGTCAATATTCTAGAAATAGGCAAACTCTAGTCATATTTAGATGAATTTCCTTTTATTTTTAATACAGCATTTTACTGAGTTGATATGTTCATGTGCAGCGGTCCTGTTTTTTTTTTTTGTGGGTACCGGGGGTCAAACTCAGGACCTTGCACACCAGCAAGCGCCTGTGCCGCTAAGCGATATCACCGGCCCTTTTTTTTGTATGTGGGTTCCAGGAGTCGAACTCAGGACCTCACACTTGCCAGGCAGGTGCTTATGCCGCTGAGCCATCTCACCGGCCCTGTCTTGTTTTTATATGCAGATATTTTTTTCTGTATGGCATGGTGGTAGTATAGAACATCTTGGATCAGTTGTCAGATTTCAAAGGTTAGAATTCAATCAACCCACATAATTTTATAAACCTGAGCATGCTACCTAGATGTGTTGTCTGCAGCCTTGTAAGATGTAAACTGACAATAATAAAAGATCTATTTCATAGTATCATTATAAGGATTAAGTTAGTAAATATAAGACATTCAGTGAGGCATCTGACATAAAATGATTACTATATAAATCTTAACTCTTTGATGATTAAAAGGTTCTGAAAATGCTAAGTGGTAGCATAATATTATGTCACATTGATGTTTTGTATTGTAACTAGCTATGTCATCACTGTTAAATATTAATGTTTTATGTATACATCTGCATGTTTCCATTAGATCAGCAATGTCAATCTCTTGGGTGTGTGACGTATTTTTGGTGGTGGGACTTTTGCAAGTGATTGGATCACGGGGTGCTATACACATCAATGAACTGATCCACTGATGAGTCCATAGCTGACCGCGCTGTTAGAAGTTAGGTCACTGGAGGTGTGACCGGGAAAGGAGTATTCTTGTCCCCAGACCCCTTCCTCTTTCTCTGGCTCTTTCTGTTCTCCCTGTGCCTCCCAGCTGCCATGGATTGAGCAGCATTCTTGTACCATGCCCTTCTCCTCATGCTGTTTTTTCTGCCTTGAAGGCAGATGCCCATGGGTGAAACTTCTGAGACCAGAATCCAAAAATACATGTTTTCTGCTTCAAGTTGTTTATGTCAGGCAGTTTGTCCCAGCAAGTGACTAATACAGTCATCTCCTGTCTTTTAGTTATAATAAGCTCATACTTTTTTGTAATTTGCTTCTACTGTTTTCCCTGAATGCAATTTGAAGTCATGTGGTAAGATTAACATTTACATAACCATTGAGTTTTACTTGATTACACTTTTGGATAATGTGGCTTGATATTTTTTCATCAATTTGAAAAATTTTCAACCAGTACCTCTTCACATATTCCTTTCATTGTATTTTCTTTTTTCCCCTGAAACTTGAATTATACTCCTGTTAGGTGTTTTTGTTTGTTTGTTTTGCGTATACTACATACCTTTCCTTCCTTCAATTTTGATATTTCCTCCTTAACTCTCCACTAATAGTCACTTGGTGTACAGTATGCTGTTAAAGCATCTTTGTGTTAGCTTAATATTTCTATTTCTCATATCTAACATTTTGGAGTTTTTTCTTAGTAGTTTTTAGATCTCTGATTAAATTCTTTAATCTGTTGTCTAATATTATCATGGATATATTTTAATTCATACTATTGTAAAAACTATATTTGATAACTACAATTTTGGATTTTCTGCCTGTATTTATTGCCCCCTCTCTTCCTTTGTCTCTCTCAATTGCTCTTGTTCTTATTTTATGGCTTGCCTTGCAACTTCATTTTGTTGAATGCAGAACATTGAGCATGGACTACTGTAAAGCCTGTTTGAGGTTCTGAATGTTGCCTTCCCCAATAAACATTTTATTTTTATTTAGGGAGGGAGTTAAGAAAAGAGCAGATTGTCTTATGCAAACAGAGATTGTATTGCCTTTGACTGGATGGTTTATATATTTCCATTTCATTAATTGTTCCAAGGGCGTAGGTCTTTGGGTAGCCCAGCGGTATTCATCAATGTCACTTATATTTGGTAAGGCTTAAACTCTAATTTTTCTCCCTGACCTATTATTATCTTAAGACCACTGAAAAATTTTTTCATCTTTTTAACTCCTCAGATCCCATAGCTCCCTTTCTACTGAGTTTATCATATGCTCAGTTGTTTCTTTGGAATCCACAAATGCCTTATGAAAAATACTGTAGTACTATCAGGCTCACCACACTATGCTGCTTCTTTCTCCAAGATCTTTGCCCCTTAAGACTTTACTGGTTTTTAGTTGTTTCCAGTGGAAATTTTCATCGGAAACAGTACGTCTCATTGTTTTTAGAGTTGAGAACCTGTGTTCATGTATGTGTGTTTCTGCACCGATGCTGTCATGTGACTAACCCTTAAGTGCAACAATACTTACATTCCTTGGTGAAGCCCTAGTTTGATATCTTATATTCCTAATTTATAATACTCCTATGTATCATTTGCTATTAGTTACAATTAGTGCATCTTCAGTCAAAGGTGACATTTTTGTCATCAGGTCTATTCTACTTGTTAGGTTTTTGCTTTAGATTCTGGTATGTTTTGTAAACTAAAAGGAAAATATACAACTAAATAAAATATTTTCTGTTATCTTTTAAATTTTTTATTTATTTTTATTAGTACATATTTTGCAGTACATAATATTTGTATTCCTTATGTGGAGTTGGTACATTTACATAAAACATCTTTATTCCTTCTTGCATCCCCTTTCCCTTCCCTCTCACAACCCTCCCTCCATCTCTTGATCCCCTTCCCATTGGAGAAAGAGCTATCTCTCTACTCCCATTACCTATTTTTTTTGCTCTTAATTTATAATTTGTGTTTCTCATATAAGAGAAAACATGTGATATTTAAGCTTGTGAGTCTGATTTATTTCACTAAACATTATGATTTCAAGGTGCATCCATTTTCCTACAAATGACACAAGTTTATTTTTTTATACCAGAGTAGTACTCCATTGTGTGCAAATATCACATTCTTTTATCCATTTATGTGTTGATGGACATACACACTGTTTCTAAGATCTAGTTGTTATAAATTGTGTTGCTATAAACATTACTATGTATGTATCCCTGTAATATGATGACTTTAACTCCTTTAGGAAGATACTGTACCTAGAAGTGAATAGCTGGGTCACATGGAATTTCTAATTTTATTTTTTTGAGGAATCTCCATACTAATTTCCACAATGGTCTTACTAGTTTACCTTTGACAATGTAGAAGAGTCTCTTTTTTTCCCCCACAGCCACACCTGCATTTGTTTTTACTTTTCATCAACTCATAAATTTTCTAATTTTTTATGAAGATCCATTATTTTTCAAGGAATCAGTCCCATGCAATATCAATTTTTTTCTTTTTCCTTTTTTATTTTAAAAAGAAAAAACAATAAAAACAATGATACAGAATTTCAAAACAAGATAATAGGAGATTAACGATGGTTAATGTATTGTGTATTGTTATCTTCAAAGTAGTTGCTCAGATTACAAGATATAGGCAGGAAAAATTGATCAAACAATGTAAGCACAAACTGTTCTTTTCAATGAACTAATAGAGATTAGTAGTATAATTATCATATCTATCTTGTATATATATATATTTTCCCCTTCTTTCTTTTCTCCTTTCCCCCATCCCAGTTGTTCTTTCCTTTTGAGCAGTTTCTTCTCCTTTCACTTTCATAATATCTATTATATATTTTGGATCTTATTTACTCTTTCAGTTTTTTTACACTAGAGAGACAATATGATGTTTACACATGCAAGTCTGATTTGTTTCACTTATGAGCATGGTCTCAAGTTGCATCCATTTATCTATAAAAGCCTCAAGTTTATTCTTCATAGCTGAGTAGTACTCCATTGTATAAAAATACCACATCTTTTTTATCCAATCCTCAGTTGGTTGTTTCCAAGACTTAGCTATTACAAATTGTGCTGCTATAAACATGGGCACACATATACCACTGTGGTATGAGTTTTCAGTTCCTCTGGGAAAATACCCAGAAGGGGAATGGCTGGGTCTAATGAGGCATCCAATCCTAGTTTTTTGAGGAATCTCCACACTGATTTCCACAGTGGTTGTACCAGTCTACACTCCCACCAACAGTGGAGAAGTGTTCCTTTTTCACCACAGCCCCACCAGCATTTGTTATTGGTTGATTTCTTGATGATAGCCATTCTTTCTGGAGTGAGATGGAATCTCAGTGTTGTTTTAATTTGTGTTTTTTGAATGACCAATGATGTTGAACATTTTTTCATATATTTATTTGTTGTTTGTATTTCTTCATCTGAGAAGTGTGTATTCATGTCAGATGCCCATTTTTGGATTGGGTCTTTGAATTTGGAGGGTCTGATTTTTTTCAATTCTTTATATGTTCGAGATAGAAGTCTTTTATTTGAGAGACAGTTGGCTAAAATTTTTTCCCATTCTGTGGGTTGTCTTTTCACTCTGTTGGTGATCTCTTTTGATGTGCAAAATCTTTTTAATAAGATGAGATCCCAGTTGTTGTATCTTTGAAGTACTTCCCATTCAGTTTGTGTTTTATTCATGAACTCTCTGCCTACCCCTATGTTTTCAAGATTTCTACCTATTTTCTCTTCCAGTAGATTTAGTGTTTCTGTTTTAGTATTTTTTTTTCTTTAGGTGGGTACCAGAAACCAAACTCAGAACCTCACACTTGCCAGGCAGGCACTTATGCCACCGAGCTATATCACTGGCCCTGTTTTAATATTTACATCTTTGATCCATTTTGACTTTACTTTAGTGCATGGTGATAGACATGGGTCTGGTTTTAGTTTGGGGTGTGTAGACAACCAGTTTTCCCAGCACCATTTATTAAAGAGGCTATCTTTCTTCCAGTGAATATGTTTGGCCCCTTTATCAAAGATAAGGTGGCTGAGTGTGTTTGGAGTTGTGTCTCTATCTTCTAATCTGTTCCACTGATCCTCAGGTCTGTTTTTTTGCCAGTACCATGCTGATTTTATCACAGTAGCTTTATAGTATAATTTCAAGTCAGGGATTGTGATGCCCCCTGACTTGCCTTTGTTGCCCAGAATTGCTTTAGCTATTCTAGGTTGCTTCTGTTTCCTAATGAATTTTAGGAATGTTCTGTCTAGAGTTCTGTGAGGTATACTAATGGTATTTTGATTGGGATTGCATTAAATCTGTATAACAATTTTGGAAGTACGGCCATTTTCATTATGTTGGATCTTCCTATCCATGAGCAAGGGATATCTTTCCATTTTCTGATATCCTCTTCAATCTCCTTTTTCAGAGTACTGTAATGTTCAATGCATAGATCTTTAACTTCCTTTGTTAGATTGATTCCTAAGTATTTCATTTTTTTTTGGATGCTATTGTGAAGGGTGTGGTTTCCCTAATTTCTCTCTCAGTGAGTTTGTTGTTTGTGTACAGGAATGTTATTGATTTTTGAGTGTGGACTTCATGTCCAGCTACACTACTGAATTTGGTTATTAAATCTATAAGTCTTTTGGTGGAGTTTTTGGGGTCTTCCATGTACAGTATCATGTCATCTGCAAATAACAATAATTTAACTTCTTCCCTTCCTATCCTTATTCCTTTTATTTCTTTATCTTGTCTAATTGCTCTGGCTAATGTTTCAAGAACTATGTTAAATTGGAGTGGTGATAATGGACATACTTGTCTTGTTCCTGATTTTAGAGTGAAAGCTTTCAGTTTTTGACCATTTAGTATGATGGTAGTTATTGATTTCTTATAGATGGCTTTTATTATATTGAGATAAAGACCATTTATTCCAATTTTCTGTAGGGTTTTTTAAAATCAAGAATGGCTGTTGGAGTTTGTCAAATGCTTTTTCTGCATCTATTGAGATGATCATGTGATTTTTGTCTTTCTCTCTGTTAATATTTTTTATTACCTTCATTGATTTGTATATGTTGAACCATCCCTGTGTCTTTGGGATTAATTGTACTTGGTCATGATGTAATATTTTCTTGATGAATTGCTGCACTCTGTTTGCTAGTATCTTACTGAGGATTTTTTTCATCTATGTTCATTAGGGAGACTGACCTGTAGTTTTCTTTTTTGGTTGGGTTCTTCTCTGTTTTTTGTAATGGTAATATTTGCTTCCGGGAATGATTTTCGAAGTATTCCTTCCTTTTCAATTTCTTTAAAGCATTTCAGCATTAGTGGCTTTAGTTCGTCTCTAAATTTCTTGTAACAATTCAGCCATGAATCCGTCAGGACCTGGGCTTTTCTTTGTTGGTAAGTTTTAAATTACATTTTCAATATCATTGATTGACATTTGTTTATTTAGAATTTTTATATCTTCTTGATTCACTTTTGGCAATTCATATGTGTTAGGAATCTGTCCATTTTTTCTTTGTTTTCCATCTTATTAGAGTATGGGTTCTTGAAGCTGGTATAGATGATCTTCTGAATTTCTGCAGAATACATTGTGATTTCCCCCTTTTCATTCCTAACCATTTGAATTTGAGTCTTTTCTTTCTTCTTTTTGATGAGGATGGGTAGGGGTTTATCAACTTTATTTAATCTTTCAAAGAACCAACTCTTTGATTCATTGAGTCTTTCTATTATTTTCCTAGTCTCAATTGCATTAATTTCTGCTCTTTATAATTTTGTCCCTCATACAAGCTTTGGGTTCCATTTGTTCTTCTTTTTCTTGAAGTTTGAGGTTTGACATTAGGTCATTTATTTGAGCTTGTTCTGTTTTCCTGATGTCAAAATTAACCATTGTAAATTTCTCTTTAGGGCTGGTTTCATTGTGTCCCATAAGTTCTAGTGTGTTGTATTTGCATTATTGTTTAATTGTAGATACTGTTCAATTTCTTCTTTAATTTCCTCTGTGACCCATTGGTTGTTCAGGAGGGTGTCATTTAGTTGCCATGTGGTTACATAGTTTTTGTGGTTTCTTTTGTCACTGATTTCCAATTTCATTGCAGTATGGTCTGATAATATGCATGGGATAATTTCAATTCCTTTGCATTTACTTAAGCAGGTTCTGTGAGCTAGTATGTGGTCTATTTTGGAGACTGTCCCATGTGCAGCTGAGAAGAATGTGTATTCTGGTGCTGTGGGGTGGAACGCTCCGTAGACATCTACTAAGTCCATTTATTCACAGGTTCAGTTTAATTATGGTATTTCCTTTCTGATTTTGTGTCTAATTATCTATCTAATTGTGAGAGTGGGGTATTAAGGTCCCCCATTACAATTGTGGTAGTGCTTATTTGATTTTTCATGTCTGTTCATATTTGTTTTATGTTGTTGGCTGCACTGGTATCAGGTGCATATATATTTATAATTATTATCTCTCCTTGGAGTTTTCCCTTACCAAGCATATAGTGACCTTCTTTGTCTCTTTTGATGAGTCTTGGCTTAAAGTTCACATTGTCTGAAAATATAATAGCTACCCCTGCTTTTTTCTGGGTTTTTTGTCATGGAGTAATTTTTTCCATCTGTGGTTGATTAACTAATGGTCAACTTTTAGCACCCAGCTGAACTGAACCAGTGTGGTTCTGGGTGTGGAAGAACCACCTGAGGATTGTTGCCCACAGCCTAAAAGCAGAATTAGAGGGGAAGATAGTGTGTTGTTGATTCTCCTGCAGAAGCTTGTCACACTGGTTTTCCTGATGTGAACTCAGCTATTCTCATCATCTGAGGAGCTCGGGTCCTCACTGACATGGAGGATAGCTGTGGTTCTCTTCAGGGGAGCTCTGGTCCTTACCTTGAGCATTGCTTCCTGGCTCCAGTGCAGATCCCTCAGGCTGCTGGCACTGATCCTTCATCCTGCTGGTGCAGACTTTCTAGCTTCTACCACTGAGCTTTGGGCCTTCCCAGTGCGATCCTTGATATGGACTTGCATGAGACATTGTTGTGGGTTCTAGGCCTCCAGTTGGACTCATGGAGGACATTGCTATGGGCTCTAGGTCTTCAGCTGGACTCATGCAGGACATTGCCATAGGATCCAGGCTTTCAGCTGGATTCTTTGTGTCTCTAGTATGTGGATAGACCTCCTGCACTCTTTTATATTTGATTCTTTAAATGAATACTGTAATATAATCCCATAAATTATGTGTCCTGTATTAAATCTTTTCCTTTGCAAACCCTGACTACAACACCATCCTTTGATCATCACTCCTGTGTATGAATTTCTTTTTTTTTTATTATTTTTTTTATTTTAAAGAGAAGAAAAAACAAATCAAAAGAAGAACAAATTTTCAAAACAACATAATAGGAGGGTAACAATGGTTAATACATTACGTATTACTATCTTTAAGTTAGTTATTCAGGATACCAGACATTAGCATTCAATTGTCCAAACATTATTGGCACAAACCTTACTCTTCAATGAACTAAGTAAAATTGGTAGTGTATCTATCTTAACCATCATATATATATATATATATATATATATATATATATATATATATACAATTTTTTTCCCTTTCCCTTCTTTCTTTTCCCTATTCCAGTCTTTCTTTCCTTTTGACCAGTTTCTTTTTGATTCACCATGTCTATTGTACATTTTGGATCTTATTTACTCTTTCAGTTTCTCATACTAGAGAGACAATACAATGCTTACACATGTGCTTCTGGTTTATTTCACTTATGAGTATTTTCTCGAGTTGCATCCATTTACCTATAAAAGTCTCCAGTTTATCCTTCTTTATGGCTGAATAGTACTCCATTGTATAAAAATACCACATCTTTCTTATCCATTCCTCAGTTGATGGGCATTTGGGTTGTTTCCAAGATCTGGCTATTACAAATTGTGCTGCTATAAACATGGGTGCACATATATCGCTGTGGTACGATGTTTTTAATTCTTCTGGGAAGATGCCCAGAAGGGGAATAGCTGGGTCAAATGGGACCTCCAACCCTAGTTTTTTGAGGAATCTCCACACTGACTTCCACAGTGGCTGTACCAGTCGACACTCCCACCAACAGTGAAGAAGGGTTCCTTTTTCCCCACATCCCCTCCAGCATTTGTTATTAGTTGATTTCTTTATAGTAGCCATTCTTTCTGGGGTGAGATGGTATCTCAGTGTTGTTTTAATTTGCATCTCTCGAATGACTAGTGATGTTGCACATTTTTTTGTATATTTATTTGCCATTAGTATTTCTTCATCTGAGAAATGTGTATTCATCTCAGATGCCCATTTTTGGAGTGGGTCTTTAAATTTGGGAGGTCTGATTTTTTTGAGTTCTTTATATGTTCTCGATAGTAATCCTTTGTCTGAGGAACAGCTGGCAAACATTTTTTCCCACATTGTGGGTTGTCTCTTCACTCTGTTGGTGGTTTCTCTTGCTGTGCAAAAGCTTTTTAATAAGATGAGATCCCAGTTATTGATTCTTTGGGATAGTTCCCATGCGGTTGAGTTTTTATTCATAAAGTCTTTGCCTACACCATTGTCTCCAAGGGTTTTACCTATCCTACCTTCCAGCAGATTTAATGTTTCTGTTTTAATATTTAGATCTCTGATCCATTTTGAATTTAGTTTAGTGCATGGTGAAAGATATGGGTCTAGTTTTAATCTTCGGCATGTGTAGAGCCAGTTTTTCCAGCACCATTTTTTAAAGAGGCTATCTTTCTTCCAGCGAATGTGTTTGGCACCTTTGTCAAAGATAAGGTGGCTTAGTATGTCTGGGGTTGTTTCAGCATCTTCTAATCTGTTCCATTGATCTTCAGGTCTGTTTTTTTGCCAGTACCACACTATTTTTTATCACAGTAGCTTTATAGTATAATTTCAAGTCAGGGATTGTGATGCCCCCTGCCTTGCGTTTGTTGCCCAGAATTGCCTTTGCTATTCTAGGTCTCTTCTGATTCCAAATGAACTTTAGGATTGTTTTCTCTAGTTCTGTGAGATATGCTGTTGGAATTTTGATTGGAATTGCATTAAATCTGTATAACAATTTTGGGAGTATGGCCATTTTCACTATATTGGTTCTTCCTATCCAGGAGCAAGGGATATCTTTCCATTTTCTGATATCCTCTTCAATCTCCTTTTTCAGAGTACTGTAGTTTTCAGTGTATAGGTCTTTTACATCCTTTGTGAGGTTGATTCCTAGGTATTTCATTTTTTTGGATGTTATTGTGAAAGGTATTGTTTCCCTAATTTCTCTTTCAGTAAGTTTGTTATTTGTGTACAGGAAGGCTATTGACTTCTGAGTATTGACTTTGTATCCAGCTACACTACTGAATTTGCTTATTAAATCTAGCAGTTTTTTAGTGGAGTTTTTGGGGTCTTCTGTGTAGAGTATCATGTCATCTGCAAATAATGATAATTTAACTTCTTCCTTTCCAATCATTATTCCCTTTATTTCTTTCTCTTGTCTAATTGCTCTGGCTAAAGTTTCCAGAACTATGTTGAATAAGAGTGGGGACAGTGGACATCCTTGTCTTGTTCCTGATTTTAGAGGGAAGGCTTTCAGGTTTTGGCCATTTAGTATAATATTGGCTGTTGGTTTGTCATAGATAGCTGTTACCAGGTTGAGATAAAGACCCTCTATTCCAATTTTCTGTAGGGTTTTTATCATGAAAAGGTGCTGGACTTTGTCGAAAGCTTTTTCTGCATCTATTGAGATGATCATGTGATTTTTGTCTTTGGTTCTGTTAATATGGTGTATTACATTGATTGATTTACGTATGTTGAACCATCCCTGCATCCCTGGGATGAATCCAACTTGGTCGGTGTATAATCTTCTTGATGATTTGTTGGATTCTGTTTGCCAGTATCTTATTAAGGATTTTTGCATCTATGTTCATTAGGGAGATTAGCCTGTAGTTCTCTTTCTTAGTTGGGTCCTTCTCTGGTTTTGGTATCAGGGTAATGCTTGCTTCCAGGAATGAATTTGGGAGTATTGCTTCTCTTTCAATTTCATTAAAAAGTTTGAGAAGTAGTGGCATTAGGTCTTCTCTAAATTTCTTGTAGAATTCAGCAGTGAATCCATCAGGGCCTGGGCTTTTCTTTGTTGGGAGGTTTTTAATTACATCTTCAATTTCATTGGTTGATATTGGTTTATTTAGGATTTTTAAATCTTCTTGATTCAGCTTTGGTAATTCATACGAATCTAGGAATCTGTCCATTTCTTCTGCATTTTCCATCTTAGTAGAATATAGATTTTTAAAATAGGTATAGATGATCTTCTGGATTTCTGCAGGGTCCGTCGTGATATCACCCTTTTCATTTTCAATTGCATGGATTTGAGTCTTTTCTTTTCTTTTTTTAATAAGGTTGGATAAGGGTTTGTCAATCTTATTTATTCTTTCAAAGAACCAACTTTTTGCTTCATTGATTCTTTGTATTGTTTTTTTAGTCTCCAATACATTAATTTCTGCTCTGATCTTTGTAATTTCCTCCCTTGTACGGGCTTTTGGCTTAACCTGCTCTTCTTTTTCTAGAAGTTCGAGGTTCACCATTAAGTTGTTTATTAGACCTTGCTCTATTTTCCTAATATAAGTATTTAATGCTATAAATTTCCCTCTTAGGACTGCTTTCATTGTATCCCATAAGTTTCAGTATGTTGTACTGTCATTATCATTCAGTTCTAGAAATTGTCTAATTTCTTCTTTAATTTCATCGGTGACCCATTGGTTGTTCAGGAGGGTGCTGTTTAATTTCCATGTGTTTAGGGAGTATTTGTGATTTCTTTTGCCATTGATTTCCAATTTCATTGCACTATGGTCTGATAATATGCATGGGATAATTTCAATTCCTTTGCATTTACTTAAGCAGGTTTTATGAGCTAGTATGTGGTCTATTTTGGAGAACGTCCCATGTGCAGCTGAGAAGAATGTGTATTCTGATGTTGTGGGGTGGAACACTCTGTAGACATCTACTAAGTCCATTTGTTCCAAAGTTTGGTTCAGTTCTATTATTTCATTATTGATTTTCTGTCTAGTTGATCTGTCCTTTTGTGACAGTGGAGTATTGAGATCTCCCAATATAATTGTACTAGTGCTTATTTGATTTTTCATGTCCTTTAGTACTTGTTTTATATAGTTGGGTGCATTGGTATTTGATGCATATATATTTATGATCGTTATCTCTTCCTCTTGGATTGTTCCCTTTACAAGGATGTAATGACCGTCTTTATCTCTCTGAATCCTTCTTGGCTTGAAGTTCACTTTGTCTGCAAAAAGAATAGCTACCCCTGCTTTTTTCTGGGTTCCTGTGGCATGGAGTATTGTTTTCCATCCTTTGACTTTCAGTCTATGAATTTCTTTTTGAATTAAATGTGTTTCTTGTATACAGCATACTGTTGGATCTTGCTTCTTGATCCATTTTGCCAGTCGGTGCCTTTTGATTGGTGAATTGAGACCGTTAACATTGATGGTTAAAACTGATATGTATTGACTTATACTTGTCATGATATTTTCCTGTTGTTGGTTCACACTCTTTGTTTTTCCCCTTTCCTGCTATTTAATTATCTGCCCTGCCTGGTGGATTCCTTCTGTTGGGGTTCCTATCTCTTTCTAGAATGTCTTTCAGAACATTTTGGAGTGCTGGTTTGGTGGTCATAAATTTTCTTAGATGTTCTTTGTCATGAAAGTATTTTATTTCTCCATCAATTTTGAAAGAAAGTTTTGCGGGGTACATCAATCTGGGTTGAAAATTATTTTCCTTTAGAGCTTGAAATACGTCATTCCAAGCTCTTCTTGAATTGAGGGTTTGTGCTGAAAAGTCAGCTGTGATTATGATGGGTTTTCCTTCATAGGTGATTTGTCTCTTCTCCCTAACAGCTTTTAAGATTCTGCCCTTCTGTTGAATTTCTGGGATCTTGCCTATGATATGTCTGGCTGCAGTTTTTTTTTGATCATGTCTAGTTGGTGTTCTAAAAGCTTCACTTATTGCGGGGTCAAATTCTTTTTCTCTTCCAGGAAAGTTCTCCCTAATAATGTCTTTGAACAAGGTTTTAATGTCATTTATGCTATCTCCTGCTTTTTCATTTATTCCAATTATTCTTAAGTTGTTTATCTTTGAGTCATCTAGCAGCTGCTGAATTGATTTTTCATGGTCCCTTGCTGTTTTTAAGAATTCTTTCTTTTCATGATCACTAATTGCAAGCCTGTCTTCTATATCTGATATCCTGTCCTCACATTGGCTTAATCTGCTACAAATACTTTCAATGGAATTTTTGTTCTCTTGGATATCTGCTTGAATCTGCTTTATGGATTCCATTTCTTTCCTATGCTGAGCATTCATGGTTTCTATAGTTTTCTTAAGCTCATCTATTTTTTTGTCTGTATCAGCTATAGTGTCCTTAAGCATAGTCTTCATTGTGGACATTATCTCTGCAGTTATCTGTGAAATTATTTCTGTTTTAATTTTTTCCAGAGCCTCATTCAATTGTTTTGTTGTTACCCCTTCAGATATGCCAGGTGGGTGGCTTTCGGATTGTCCCACCTCGTTGCCCCCTAGGTTTGCCTTTGGTGAATTGGATGTGTGTGGTTGCATCTTGTTTAAGTGTCGTCTCATCTTTTCTTTCTTTAATTCCTGGGGTGATGTTTGTAAATTACCTATGATAGGTTACTTTATTGCTAGTGTTCAAGATCCTTAGAAGATGACTACTTCTCTGCAGTATCTTCCAAGTGGAGCTTGCTTTTGGGTTTTGAGCTTTCTGCCAGATCCTACCTCTTCAATTCGTTGGATGTGAGAAGTTGCTACCTGTTTGGCCCAGTCCTTGATTCTTTGGTACTCTGCCACTGTATTTTCTGTGTCCCTTAGTTAATATCAATCATGAAATATCAGGAAGGAAAGCTGTTTAGAACAATTATTTTACATTTGGCTATAATGGTAACCGAAGCATCAAACACAGCCTAGAAAATGACAGACTGAGCTAACCAGTTATTTACCACTTTTAGCTGTATAAAGTAGAGTTGCGGTTATATAACAAAATCTAAAACACACCAGAAAAATTATATGCAGTATACAAGTCCTTAGTATGTCAATTTTTCCCCTCAGGAGTTTAAATTTAAAATGAGTTAAGGAGGAAATAGAGTATTGTGAGAAGAGGAAGGAATTAGATGTAAGGTTAGAGGACCAAGAGTGATCCCTGGTGGATCCTGGTGCAGAGGACTGGTGGGAAAAAGAGAAGGAAAGGATAAAAGGAAGAACAGATCACAACCACAATCACAAAGAGGTTAGAGGCGCTGTTTACATTCATATAAAAGCCAGAGAGAATAATGAAGAAAAGAGCAAATAGACAAACAGAAACAAAAATGAAAACAAAAACAACAAAGCAAAGAGATAAAACAGAAATAAAACCCCACAAAAGAAAAAAATAAAAACAAAATAAAAACAAAATAAAAATAAAACAAAAATAAAAACAAAAGTAAAAACCCCTTCACCAGAACAAAAAACTAATGAGAGAGAGAAAAAAAATAAAAAAATATAAAAAAAATAAAAATAATCAGTTCCAGGTGTTGACTCTGCTGTAGGCAGGCTCCGTGTGATGACAGAGTCTTGTTCCGTGCAGGTCCGTCCCAGCGAGCCAGGAGCGCCCTCTGGCGGGCAGTGAGCAGAGCGTGGACGTTCAGGCGGTGACCGATCTCCTTCGCCTGCCGCTGTCAGCGCCCTGCTTTCGCGCTGCTCTGATTTTCGCCACGCCCCCCACAATGGCGCCCGGCCAGTCGCTCTCTGGCGTGGGACAGGTGTGGCTGAGAGACCAGTCTCCTTCACCCGCCACCCTCAGCGCACTTTTGTGGGGCTGAGAGGCGCCGCGCTGCCCTGTCCGGAGCACAAGTTCCCAGAGCAGTTTTCGAGCCGCTCTGATTTTCGCCACACCCCCCACAATGGCGCCCGGCTAGTCGCTCTCTGGCGCGGGACAGCTGTGGCTGAGAGACACTCACTCACCGCCGGCCAGCGCCGTTCTCCGCCGCTCCCCTGCCCCGCCGCTGTCCCCCGATCCTCCCTGGGGGCTCCCTGGGTGCCAGCTGTCACCGTGTGTCCGCAGCTTTGAGCTTCTGTCCCGCCGTGATTCCTGGGATGGTAGAAGGTGCGTGCGTAGTCTTTTCCTTCTTTGTTGAAAAGTACCCTTCACTGGTGCCGGGGGTTCCAAGCTGCGCTTCAGAACTTTTCTGGGTCCCGGGGAGGCATCTGCCCCCCTCCTGCGCTCTCCTGGTCACTATATTCCCGTAGTCCAATGGCAACTTTTAGAGAGTTTCTCTGCGTGCTTCTTACTCATCCGCCATCTTTTTTTCCTCTGCCTGAATTTCTTTTTTGAGTTAAATGTGTTTCTTGAATGCAGCATATTGTTTGGTCTTCTTTTTTTGTTTTCCTTTTGTGGGTACTGGGAACCGAACTCAGGACCTTGTGCTTGCCAGGCAAGCACTTATGCCACTGAGCTATATCACTGGCCCGGATCTTCCTTCTTGATCCATTCTGCTAATCTGTTTCTTTTGATTGGTGAATTGAGACCATTTATATCGATGGTTATAACTGATATGTATTGGCTTATCTTATTCATATTATTTTCCTGTTGTTGGTTTCCTGTCTTTCCCTTCTGTTTAATTGCTTGCTTTGCCTTGTGGCTTTTTTCTATTGGTGTTCTTGTGCTTTTTTGTCTTTGTTTTCTCTTTCTAATATATTCTTCAGAACCTTCTGAAGAGCTGGTTTCACGGTTATGAATTTCTTCAGTTCTTTGCCATGGATGTATCTTATTTCTCCATTGATTTTGAAAGATTGTTTTATGGGGTACATCAATCTGGGTTGGAAGCTGTTTTCTTTTATGGCTTGAAATACCTAATTCCAAGCTCTCCTTGATTTGAGGGTTTGTGTTGAGAAGTCTGATGTAATCCTGTTGGGTTTTCCTTTGTAGGTGATTTGTTTCTTTTCTCTAGCTGATTTTAATATTGTGTTCCTGTGCTGAATTTCTGGAATCTTGATTATTGTGTGCCTTTGTGTAATTTATTTTGGTCATGGCTATTTGGAGTTTTATATGCTTCATTTATTTATATTCCAAATTCTTTAATCGTATTTGGGAAGTTTTCTGCCATTATTTCTATGAAGAAATTTTTTATATGTTTTGTGCTGTCTGCAGCTTTCTCACTGTCTCCAATCAATCTTATGTGGTTCTTCTTTGCTTCATCTTGTAGCTGTTGGATTGATTTTTTGTGATCTCTTCCTATTTTTAAGCTATCTTTCTTTTCATGGTCGCTAGCTGCAATCCTGTCTTCTAGATCTGATATTCTATCCCCGCCTTCATTCAATCTGTTGTGTATACTTTCAATGGAGTATTTAATCTCCTGGATTTCTGTTTGGATCTGTTTCATGGATTCCATTTCTTTCTCATATTGGGCATTCTTGTTTTGTGTAATTTTCCTAAGCTCCTCTATTTTTTAAAATCTGTGTTTGCTCTAATATATTTCATTTTGATCATTTCTTTTTACACCTTAGAGATTTTTTTTTGTAGCCTCTTCCATTTGTTTTTTCATTTTTGTTGCTATTATTTCAGAAAGGTCTAGTGGTTGGTTTCCAATTTACTCTATCTCATTTTTCTCTGGACTTGTTCTACGTGGAGCGGGGGTCTCGGGTTGCATTTTGCATCTGCATCTTATCATTTTCTATTTTTTATTTTATTTTGTTTTCTGTGTTGATGCTTGTAGATTTCTTATGGTAGACAGCTTTATCCCTGGTATTCAGGCTTCCCTAGGAAATGTCTGTTCCTCAGGGATATCTTCTAGATGCAGGCGGTTCTTTGTCTTTGTGTATATCCCAAGAAGCTACCTTCACAATGTAGTGAGGATGAAAAGTTGCTATCTATTTTTGGTCAGCACCCAGTCCATTGGTACTGCTCTATAGTAATGGTTATGACTCCAGGCAATCACAGTTTTGTCATACAAGGGAGCAAAACTGATTATAACAGGTATGACATCCTGGCTAAAGTAGTACATTTAGTGATAACAATAGTCTCAAGCACAGCCTGGCTACTGACAAACTGTGGTAAGTATTAACATGATACCTTTAAACATAGGAGCAAATTCTATAATTATATAACAAAATCCAACATATACCCGGACCTTGTATGCAATGATTTTCCTTTTAGTGGAGTGATTTTACCCTGTTGCAGAGGGGGTTGTTAAGAGGGATGGGGGCAAGATAGAGAGATGAATGACATCAAATACAGTAGGAGCAAGGCCAGAAGGCAAAGAATGCTTACTCAAGTTTTGGGAAACTCAAGGACACAGAAGGGATAGAATGGAAGAGAAAGCAAAAGAGTATTGAAGTGAGCCAGAAAGAGAACAGACAATGTTTACTCACATGAAAGTATTATAAAATCAAGTGAGACAGTTGAAAAAAAGAGAGAAAGAAGACAAGTAGAAGAAAGCAAAAAGAAAGGTAAGAAATCTAAGTCATGAAAGAAAGAGAAAAGAAAAAAAGACAAAAGTGAAAAAAGAAAAAAAATAACCACAAAAAACAAAATATAACAAAACAGAGAGAAACGAACAGAGAGAAAAATGATAACCAATCAAACAAACAGAGAAAAATAAAAGTGGTAAAATTCCTCTGGTGTCTACAGTTCTGTAGTACATCCAAATTGGATCCCAGAAATGTGTTGTGTACTCCAGCCATGTTTGCAGTGGGATTTGTGCTGGGTATGGAGCTGATCTTGGCCTCTGGATGTGGGGGCAGGGACTGGTCTTCTGTTGCTGGAGTTCCGCCTGAGTCCTGTGATAAAACATGGTGGCTCCACCCACCCAGTTCTATTCTGTGTGTCTGTGTGCCAAACCACAATGCAGCATCACCTAACTCACCAACTGCTGGCTCTTACTTTCACTGCTGCTTTGGACTTTTTCACTACACTGGTCCCATCTGCCTGTCATGTTTGCCCCTGGGCCTGCTGGGTCACTGGTCCCACCTTGGCTGACATATGCGTCCCTGCCAGGGCCTTACTTGGTCACTTGTCCTGCCTAGGCCCTATAACACATCTTAATTCCTTTTTTCATCCCCTTTTCCTTCTCTCCATTCCCCGTCCACCCATCTCTTGATCTCCTTCCCTTTTTTGGTACATATTTGCAGTACATAATGTTTCCATTCTTCGTGTGAAGTTGGTACATGTACATAACCTATCTTAATTCCTCTTTTTATCCCGTATCCCTTCTCTCCCTCTCACATCCCTCAATTTCTTGATCCTTTTCCCCTTTGAAAAACATCTGTCTCCCTGCCATTTATTCTCTATCTTTTATTTTGCTCTTTATACTTTGGGCTGTTTTTTCAATAAGTGTGATTATCCTTCTTATCTCCCTCTTCCTTGTCTCTCACTGTAGTGTCATCTTCACTGTGATCTCCACGCAGTCTGGAGAGGAGAGACTCAATTTCTCCTCTACCTGTGGTTCTCACCTCAGTGGTGTGGAGCTCTGCTATGGCTCTTGAATATTTACCTACATGAGACCCAATTCCAAGACAATGAATGAAAAAGATATGATCATCTCTGTGTTCTATTTGGTTATGACTTCCATGTTGAACCCCGTCATACTCAGTCTAAGGAGCAAAGACAGGAAGAGAGCATTCAGATGCTGGATGGAAGGTAGTGCTCTTAGGAGGACATGTTTGCTGACATTTTAAAGTATTTGGAACACTTTGATTGGCAACATAACTCTAAAATCCTTTCCTTTCTGTGCTTTCTTTCTCAGAGTATTTTCTTTTATATTGAATAACTGATTGCTCTGTACAAGCACGTGCCCAGACTTCACAAGATGGGGAAACTTAGTTCCTTTCTTAAAAAATCTGGCAGTTCACTAAGAAGATACCACAAATAAAATAATAACTGTTTGAGAAAGAATGTTTTAAGACATGATAAAGAAAAATTATAAAGATCAAAAGTAAAGGCAATATTTTGATGATTGGTAACATTTCATAAAGTTAATTCTACTGAAGTTCTCCTTGATTTATTATAGGATGTATATTTTCCATAAGTAATAAGGGAATAAAAAGATGTTAAAAAAGAGAATATCGGGGGCAAAATCACAGAGATGGGTAAGAGAACATGTGTTAAAAAAGAAAGGAATATATGTTAGAAAGCAAAACTTAGAAACTAGGTCTGCATGATCATAGTAGTTAGGATTCTCCAGAAAGACAGAACGAATAGGATATAGATATAGACACAGAGATATATGAGAAGGGATTGACTGTGTGGTTATGGAGTCTGAGAAGTCCCAAAACAGGCTATCTACAAACTGGGGAGCACGACAGACCAGTAGCATGATTCAGTCCAAGAGCAAAGACTTGAGAACTAGAAAACTAGAAAAGCCAGAGGTGTAGCTCTCAGTCCAAGGCCGAATGTCCAAGAACCTGGGGTGCCTTTTGTAATTCTTAGAGTCCAAAGACCAGAGAATTTGGAGATCTGATGTGTGAGCGAAGGAGAAGAGGAGAATATCTGAGCTCCAAAGTGGGGAGATGGGTCTACATTTCCTCATTTTTTCTAAACTCCCAGCTATCATTCTCAGCCTATTTGTTCTATGTTTCTTCATAACTAATCTGTGCAAGCTTTATGCCCATACTTCACAAAATGAGTAAAACTGAGTGCCTTCCTTAAGAAATTTGGCAGTTCAGTAATATGATATCACAACTATAGGAATAACAGTTTTAAAAGTTCAATAAAAATGGTTGTTTTTGAGATATAAGGAAGAAAAATGCTGTAGAGATCAAAAGTAAAGAGAACAGCTTATTTGAAGATTGGGAACACTATATATTTGACTACTGAAATAAGATTTATATATCCAATTATTAGGATATATAATTTCAGCAAACCTCAATTGGTCAGAAAAGGTAATTAAAGTAGACTATAATAGAAACAAAAGGATAGAAAGAGTCATTTTGGGCATGTTAAAAAGAAAGGAATATTAGGCTGTAAACAAAGCTTAGACTTAAATTATGCATGGTATTATAACAAGACTAACGTTTTGTACCATTTCAGAGGGCCGTATGTGTAAGATTATCTAGTTTGCCCAAAGAGCATATTTTCCCTATAGGAATGACCTGATTATATTTTTGCTTTAGGAACCTCATTCTGGAGGATGATATAATCACAGTTTCATAATTCATCAAAGGATTTGTGTGCTACATATTCTGTCAGAACCATCACATCTCTGATATTTAATATCTGAAGATAATTTATATGTTATATATTAAATACTTTTTTATTCTTTTTTCTTTTTGAGACAGGTCTTGCTCTGTAATTCAGGCTGATCTTAAACTCACTATGTAGCCCAGGCTAGCCTCGAACTCACGGCAATCCTCCTGCCTCAGTCTGCTGAGTGCTGAGATTACAAGCATGTGACACCATGCCCCGTAATTTCTTGTTTAAAGAGAATATTATTGATTGTAGCATCTAAATATCTACTGCTTTAATCCTCTGCACAATTTTCTCAAATAACACATACTTATGGATCCCATTGTAGGAAAATGTCCATGAGAGTTATTATAGTTATTGTTAGTATCATAATTGATTTGTTCATATTAATAATTTATAAGTTTGTTTCAAATATGATTTAAATTGAGAGATGCCCATTAGGTGTCTGACAACATATTAGGTGCTGGAAAATTACAATCACAATAAGTGTAAATTCAATTCTATCAAGAACAGTGACAGAACAAACTAAAATTTGCTTGATAGTGACTGAGAAGTGGATGATGATACTATCAAAGAGAATCTTGCTGAATAATAAACACTGGTTAGATGGACCAAGAAGGGAAAAGGATAAATCAAGAAAAAGGATACATCAGACAGAAGACAACATGTGCAAGATGAATGAAACATGTAGAACAAGTTTTTTAGCATAGCTGGAGAAGCCTTTGTTTTTTTTTAGGAATGACCAAAACCAAAAACAGAGTTAGGTTGCATCTAGGTCATGTGATGTGAAAGAATTAACAACTTTATCATCTAAATAATAGTGTAGCATTAAAAATTGAAGCATAGGTGTGGCAAAATCAGATGTGGTTTTAAAAAACATGTGATGGCTACATGAGGAATGAGGTTGTACTAGAATAAGCCATGCTACATAACAAATTACAGAAATATTTTATTGATTTAACTCAAAAAGTTTAATTCTCAGATAACTTTCTAAGACAGCTGTTCCCTACATGGTAACCCAGGGATCAAGAAACCTCCATCTTGTGAGTCTCGTCCTAATGTCTGAGTGTGTAGTTTCCTCGCTCACTACCAAAGGCCTTGCAGGACAGAGAGCTTGCACGTGCTCTCAGTTCCTTCTGCCTAGAAACGATACAGGTCCCTTTCACTGACACTTTATTGTTCAGAAATAGTCAATCATTCCCTACGTCACCTCAAGATACTAGAAAAATGAGAAGATTCTCGTGGCATATTTCAGCAACACACTGTCTTTGCCACAGATAAAAAAACTAATTGGAAGATTTTTCCAGTAGACCATTTAAGAGATGATAGTGACTGAATTTAGGCAGTGTAATAGGAAAGAAGAGAAAGAGGCAGAGCCAGGAGTTTCAAAAATGCTTGTCTAATTCAAAACTTAACTTTGGAGAATGAAGTGAATTTTGTATGTTTTGGATGAATGCCATTGAAAGTTTAGTGTGCAAAATGGTGCGGGTTGAAAAACAGTTTGGTACTGGGTCAGACAAATACAAAAATTAAGTGTGAATATTTAGAATACCTATGGAAAACTGACATTGCTATGATATTCAAGTATATGATCACTGGACTCGTTAAACAGAAAATGGATCCATTTGTTTGTTGCTGAGTTTGTGCAATGAGTTGTGTAATGTGAGCTACATGCTAGTCATGTGCGGCAGTACGATGTGCTGGTCCCCAGTAGATTATAAAAACAAAACAAAAGTACTTATATTTCACCAAAAATGATTTGAGAAGTGGGGCTGTGGGTGAGGAGGTGAATGGTAATGGCACTAATTAGCTCATAGAATATAGGAGGATGGACAAGTTGGAAAGAAAATAATCATCTGAGATTTAGGCAAAATACAGAAGTGAAAGCAAAAGTGAATAGTATATCCTAAGGCAAAAGTCATGGAAGAGTTACCATAAAACACAAAGTGTGGAGAAGACCAAGTCAGTAGAGGTAAAGGCAAGGCTTCTAGTTCAAAAAAGAGTTAGATCAGTTTCTAAAGAACAATTAGGAATAGTCAGAGGAAAGGATAGGGAAAACAGGTCAGGAAGCATTTTTTCCAGAAGAAGAAAAAGATGTGTGAACTCTAAAGCTAGTATATGGACCCTGAGAAAACCTACGGCCTTTAGCACCAGTCGCCGGAATGCCCCCGTTGTACTCCCCAGACTCTTGCCAAGCCAAGGGGACCTTGTAGGCAGATAGGGACCAGAATGTCCAGAGAAGTATTATCTGAGGGACACAGGGGATGGAGCAACCTCGTGTTATCTGTAGAAACTGCCTTCCTGTCCGCATGCTAAGCCAGCTGTCCACTGGGGTGCTGGTCATACAAGCGAATAAAGCAGACCAATTATGTCACTTCTGTGAACGCCTTTTTGCAGTAGCTCAGTGTGGGAACAGAGCACCGTGCAGTGCTGCAGTTCTGCCAGCCACTGGATACTTTGAGTTCTCACTGGTGATTTCCTTGTCTGGCCTGCTGCCGCCAGACTTTCTGGCCATTGACTTGTCCAGCTCATTGCCACTGGACAGGCTGAGTACCTACTGTGACTTTCCTGCCAAGCCCGCCTTTTCTGCTCATAAATCTGAATTAACCCAATATCCTTTCCTCTTGATGGTTTAATAAACTTTGTCTCCCAGAGTGATCTTGGGTATTTTCTTCCATCTCTAGGCAATTTATCCCACTGTGCCAGTACACCTGGGTTTAGACTTGACAGCTAGGTAAATGTAAATATGTCCCTTGATGATCTCCACTTAAATGGTACACATTCAAAATATTACTGTTAATTTTTCTCCTATATTCTTATCTACTTTAGTAAATACTACTCCATCGCCAAAGAACCTGAACTCTTTGGCTTATTCACTACTATTTTAATAATCCTGTTATATCTATTTCCAAAATATTTTTTTCCTAGTTCTGCAAACTTTTCTTACTGTCCACTGATACCATACTGGTACTAGTCTCTTGGATCTTACTTTACATGGGCCTTTTAATCTTTAATAGTAATTTCCTATGTGGCGTACAAAGGCCTTTCTTTAAAGTCACTCAAACCATATTACCATAATGATTCAATATCATTAAGCATGAAATTTAAATTCTTACCTTTGAGCTTTACTTAATCACTGGATTTGCTTAAATCATTATTGCACTAGCCATATTACTCATCCATAATGATTTTCTTTCTCTTCCTGAACACACCAACAGCTAATCCCATATACAATCTTTAGCCCTTGCTGTTTCCTACAGCTGGGATGTTCTAGTAATCACTCTTGGTACAACTGACTCATAATTAACGTCGTCAGCTTATTCTCAGCAGAGTTTCCAGCCTTCCAGGGGCTCTCCCCAAACATCCTACTAGGGGAGTTCTCATTCCCATCACTCCTTATTATCATTATTCTGTCTTACTGTATTTACAGAACTTCTCTTTCTGAAATAATTTATTTATTTGAAAACATCCCAGTTGATAATTACTTTAAAGCTGCAATTAAATTAACATGGCATGAGTGAGTTAACAAATGGTTATCTGAGATCAAGTATGTGTGGCAATTGTGGTATACCATAAATAAAGAACTTTTTTAAAGAAAAGAAATAAGGAGTATTCACTGTGGTATGATGTCTTTAACTCTTTTTAACCTAGAAGGGGAATAGCTGGGTTAAATGGAATTTGTAGTTTCAGTTTTTTGAGGAACTTCCATAATGATTTCCATGATGGTTGCATCAGTTTTTGTTCCACCAACAATGGATGGGTGTTCCTTTCTATCCACAGCCTGGCCAGCATTTGTGATTGGTTGATATCTTGGTGGTAGCCATTCTTTCTGAAGTGAGATGGAATCTCAGTGTTATTTTAATTTGCATTTTGTCCAGTGATGTTGAACATTTTTCATGTACTTATGGCCATTTTTGTTTCTTCATCTGAGAAGTATCTATTCATTTCAGATGCCCATTTGTAATTGGTCTTTATATTTGGGGGGTAGTCTAATTTTTTTGAGTTCTTTACATAGTCTGGATATTACTCTTTGAGGAGTAGCTGGAAAAATATTTTTCCTGTTCTGTAGATTGTCTCTTCACTCTGTTAATGGTTTCTTTTGCTGTGAAGACTATTTTTAATTTGATATGATATTGTTTGTTGATTCTTGGTATTATTTCTTATTCAACTGAGGTTTTGTTCAGAATGTTGTTGCCTACACCTATGTCTTCAAGAGTTTTATGTATTTTAACTTCCAGCAAATTAAAGTTTCTGTTTTAATGTTTAGATCTTTTATCCATTTGGCTTTTAGTTTAGTGCATGGTGAGAGATATAGGACTAGGTTCAACCTTTGACTTGTGGAAAACCAGTTTTTCTAGCACCATTTCTTAAAGAGTCTATCTTTCCTCCAGCAAAGCGATTTGGTCCCTAACATAGCTGAGTGTGCGTGGAGTTGTTTCTCTATCTTCTACTAATCCATGAATCTGGTTCTTTTTGCCAATATCATGCTGTTTTTATCACTGTAGCTTTGTAATATAACTTGAAGTCTGGGATTGTGATACCCCTTGCCTTGCCCTTGATGTCAAGAATTGCTTTCACTATTCTAGGTCTCCTCTGGTTTCATATGAATTTTAGGATTGCTTTCTCCTGTTCTGTAAGGATTATTTAGATATGGATTTAGGCATTTAGATAAGGATTGTGTTAAATCAATATAACGTTTTTGGAAATATGACCATTTTGACGATTTTGGTCCTGCCTATCCAGGAATAGGGAATATCTTTCCATTTTCTGATGTCCTCTTCAATCTCCTTTTTCAGAGTACTACAGTTCCTTTTTCAGAGTACTATAGTTGTAGGAGTCTTTCATTTTCTTGGTTAGGTTAATTCCTAAGTATTTCATTTTTCTTGATGCTATTGTGAAGGGTGTTGTTTCCATACTCATGTTTATAGCAGCCCAACTCGTAATAGCTAAATCTTGGGAATAGCCTATATGTTCATCAACAGATGAAAAGATTAAAACTGTGGAATTTATACACAATAGAGTACTGCTCTACCATAAAAAGGATAAATTTGAGTAATTTTTAGGAAAATGGATGCACCTTGAGACCATACTGTTAAGTGAAGTAACTCAGACACACAAGCTTAGGTATCGCATGGTTTCCCTTATATGAAACACTCCCTCTCCCCCCCCATATATATGAGAAATAAAGAAGAAGGTATTGTAATCCAGTGTGGACACTATATCTAAAAGTATACCTTGATATTTAGTACAAATGTCTTACACATTTTATACGTTCTTTGGCTTACTAGTCTGGTTTTCAATCTGTGCATATGATAATTAATTTTATAAGGTCTTATAAGATAAATGAGTGAATATGATGCTAGAAAAATAAAAGAGGGTGAGGGGAGGAAAAGAAGGGAATTGAAATGTGTTATATATGTGTACCAATCCCCTATGGTGAATGTAATGATTATGTACTGCACATGTACTAATAAAAATAAAAAGAAAGAAAGGAACGAAGAAAGAAAGAAAGAATGATTAGTACTCATCCAGTATGGGTGGCTACTGTCCAAAAAAGAAAGAAAGAGAGGAAGGAAGGAAGGAAGGAAGGAAGGAAGGAAGGAAGAAAGAAAGAATGAAAGAAAGAAAGAAAGAAAGAAAGAAAGAACAAAAGATGGAATATTCAATGATGACAAATGCAGAATGATAGTGGAGAATGATGAGGACTGAAAGTCGAGTACTGTCATAAAGGAAGAGACACGTGGTTTGGTTATCTTATTTATTTTTTAGCCATGATATATTCACTTCTTTTTGGGAATAAAACAACTTCATTTATAAAATCAGTAAGGGCTTAAAATTTTAAATAAGCTACTGAATTATATGATGGTCAATTCCCTCTTAGTTCTTTTATAATTGTGAGTCCCAAATTATCCTTTAATAATTTGGGAGTTGCAATAGGCATTGTTGAATTAATATTGAAAATATTATTCAATTATAAAGAATGTGTCATTAGTATATTTATGAGCCTGGATGAACAAAGGAAATCTTGTGTTTATATACAAAAGAAAATCTTCAGGCTTATACAAGAAGAAAATTTTGCCCTTTCTCACAGCATGGATGATCCTGGAGGACATTGTGTTAAGTGAAATGTCAACACAGAAAGAAAAATACTGTGTGATCTAAAAAAATGCCATGTTAATCTTCATATTGTAAACATCATATTGTAAATACCATATTGTATACCATAAATAGGCACATTTATCAATAAATAATGAAATGTTTCCTTTAATTTCTCTTAGCTCATTGAAAAGAAAGATTTGTTCTTATATCGTTTGATCAATTTTTCATGCCTATATCTTGTAATCTGAGCAACTACTTTGAAGATAACAATACATAATGTATTAGCTATTGTTACTCTCCTATTATCTTGTTTTGAAATTTTGTATCATTGTTTTTATTGTTTTTTCTCTTTAAAATAATAAAAAATTAAAAATGTAAGCAGAAAAATAACATTGTTTTGAAGACTTTATTATTCATTCATATAGAGGTTGATTTGTATTTCGCAGAATTTAACAAGGTGTGTTCTCTGTTTCTGACATTTGTGTTCTTTTCAACATATACAATAATACCATGAGATTGAGTCCATAAATAACAACTTTTGAGGTGAGCAACCTGGGGTAGGAAAAATTTAATTTAGTGTCCAATGACGTCCAGATAATGAAGATAGGATGGGGAGTCAAACTCAGGGACTCTGATCTGCTCCAGCTTTGTCAACAATCTACGTGTTCCCACATAACATGGAAGAAGGTTCACCGATTTAAAAATGGAAAAGGTGTGTAATTATCATTTACAGAACAAAAGGTGAACATTTATAGGTGATTTTTGTTTTGTAAATTTTTTAATTTACTTAGTTTTCATAAGAATTTGTGTTAATTAGATTTAACATATATTAAAATGCAGCTTTATTAAGCAATTTAAGTCTATTTATGAAAAGAAAAAAAGAATTTCTGAGTTCTCACAAAGCACTATTCTCAGCAATGATAACATCTACACAAGCCAAAGTATTTTGAACCATCTACACTCAACAAATTCAAGTTCCTATTTTTTTAAAATAAATCTTCCCACACTAATAAATGATGCAATGTAATAAAACATATTTAGCCTGCCCAGTGAATTACATATTTTATATTTCCTTTTTTGTGGACACAGACATAATAAATATATTTTAACATTCCAATATGGTCTCTTTGGCAAGTGTTTTGATATTGAAAACACATCTGTGTATCTGTAAGATTACATTTTTTAAAAATTCAAACAATACACACAACATATTTTTCTCATTGTTATTGTGTCTCTTCTGTTTAAACATGGGCACTCTAAATTCTATGCTTTCATTTCTTTGATTTAATTTTAATTTTAGGCATTGTAAAAATGCCCCATTTCAAAATATCTCTGTGCATGTTTATCAGGGTCTTGGCCTACCCCAATCTCGTAAACGAGTGGCTGGGGAAGGCTTAAATAAATGGGACAAGTGGTATGATTTTAGGGCTCCAGGAGGATCAAAACCCCCTAACAGAATTCGAGATTCTCTGGGGGTTGAGACAAAGAACTTCTCTGGGCGGTATTTATTTGGTTTACAAACAAAGGGAGGGGATACTGAGGAAAACGCAGGAACCTGAGCTGCAATTTGGGAGTCAGATCAAGGACTTCCCCAAGTAGTAAATTATGTTAATTTAGGAGAACTATCTTATCTCCAGGAGTGGGACATTTACTGCAGGAGTGAGACAAGGCAGCTGCAGTCTCTATTTAGTTAATTGAGGTTGGAGCCAGGTATCCTCAGCTGTGGTTATCTTGACTTTAAAGCACCATGCATATGTTCTTTTCCAACACAGCCAGAGGTCCCTGTGTTTAGCAATTTAACCCTATATAGCCTGGTCTCCAACAAATGTTTCCAACTAGAAATATCAGACTCCATTTCTTTAGACCCTTCCACTATCTCGATGTAGGTGTTTATACTTATGGAGTAAATGTGATTTTTCTCCTCAGATCTGGATGCAGATGCAGACACATTTCTATTATTGTTCCTCAGTGATTGTTATCTTTTCAACAAATAGGAGGACTAATGTATATTCCGTGGATTTTTTTTTCTCAGTTAATGATATAAAAATCCCTCAGTTTCATAGGAAAATGGGAACATCTGGAAAATATAATAAACCAGTGAAATACGCCAGTCACATTAGCTTAGATAACATAATGGTATCTCTGATTTAAGTAAGGCAAAATACAAATGAAGAGAATAATGAAGGACTAATAGAAGGAGAAAAGGATGGATCTCTTGGAAATGGCAGGGGGTTCAAGAGACCTAGGGAGAGGGGGAGGGGAACAGGAAGTAAATAGAATTAACTATACCATGTAAAGGAACATAATGACCTCAATAAATGTAGCAATGATATGTCGTAAGGGTGAGCTGAGAATAACCATAAGAAGAAGAATGAAAATCAGGAAGAGGGTGTAGAGGCAGAGGGACAGAGGTGGGTGGGAAGGGGAAAGGGACTAATAAAAGAGGCAAGATATATTATGCACTTGTACCCACTCCTCAAGATGAGTGTAAACATCATATACAGTAGCCATGTACTAATAAAAGGAAAAAAAATGAATCTATCAAGACCCTGAGGGTAACAGGGCTAATGGAATTTGCTCTGTCCAGAACAACTATTGTTTCTTACTGCTACATGATACTGAAATGGAAAGTCAATTAACTATCATGTCTACTTGGTAACGTGTCAGGATGATCCCCTATTACAGAATGACTCTAAGTCATTAAAGCTTCCTCTTCTAGAATGTTTTACGTAGGGCTTTAGCAGTTAGGGTAAATGCACCAAGTGAATTCAGCCTGAGGTCTCTTTACACACCAGCCACAAAGTGGAACATAAAGGATGAATTTAAAAAGTGTATGTGATACCTCAGAGCGTAATATTAAAAATGGATGAGTACAGCAATCTGACTTAGAGAAGGAATGGTGACAGGTGAGCCATGAGCCCTCCTTAAAGGATGGGCTGTGTTTACAACATATATTTTCCCAGGACCCTCCTCAAAGCCCCCATGACTTCCTTATTCCTCAGGCTGTAAATAAGGGGGTTCAGGGCTGGGGTGACAATTGTGTAGAAAGCAGATGTGATGTTGTCCTGCTTGGGATTGTGGAAGGAACTCGGTAGGACGTACATGAGTGTAGCCGCCCCATAAAACATTCCTACGACAGTCAGGTGGGAGGAGCAGGTGACAAGTGCTTTCTTCCTCCCCTCCTTTGAGGGCATGTGGAGCACAGTGAACAGAATTAATGTGTAGGAGGCCACAATGACAAGAAGAGGGGGAATCAGGAAGGTCACACCTGTCACATAAACCATGAGCTCATATCTGGAGGTGTCTGCACAGGCCAGCTTCAGCAAAGGTAAGATCTCACACAGCAGATGGCTGATTTCCCGGGACATGCAGAAAGCATAGTGCATGGTGTACACAGTATGTCCTAAAGCATTCAGGGATGCTAGGATCCAGGATGAGGCCACCATGGACCAGCAGACTCGAGGCCTCATGAAGATCATGTAGTTCAGAGGATGACAAATGGCCACGTACCTGTCATAGGCCATGAAGGCCAGTAGGAGGTCCTCTGCACCACCCAGTGTCAGTGCCAGGAACATCTGAAGGGCACAGCCTCCAAAGGAGATGGTGTTTTCTCTGTGCAGAAAATCCATGAGGGCCTTGGGAGTGACAACTGATGTGAACAGGAGGTCCATGAGAGAGAGCTGCCCAAGCAGGAGGTACATGGGCACGTGGAGGCGGACATCCGCTGTGATGACCAGGAGCAGCAGGCCATTGCAGCTCAGGGCCAACGTGTAGAGGGCTGCGACTGTGGCACAGAGCAGTTCAGGAGACCCACTGTCATTCAGGATCCCCACCAGGAGGAAGCCACTTCCTAAGGTGGAGTTCCAGATCTCCATTCCGTGCGGTTTCTTTCGCTGCCTAGAACAAGATGGTTTGTCAGTGGAATTTCTTCTAAGGAGCTCAACCTGGCTTTGGATTGTTCTAGGACACTATGGGGTGAGCAATAGAAATCCCATGAATATTCTTTCCATCTCCTACCTAAGTTTCCTCTCTGGTTTTTTAATTTCTTAATTCTTCTATTAAATTATGGTGAGCCATCAGCTAAACAGGTAATAGGCATCTTAGGAATTGCTAATTGTTAAGACTCTACTTTATAAGAGGTATTCAGGAGAATAAGTCCCATAAACATCTTTGTAAATTTATGAAAACATCCTTGTCTTCATTGGAAGCAGACACATGGGTCATTGGTTTAATATGTATGTTTTCTTAAAATCTACTTGAAATAACAGGTCAGTTTTTAAGATTTTATTCATAACAGTGTCTTTGCCATCTTCTCCCCTCTGATACCTCCTTCAACAGAGGAATCTCTGTGTTCTTGGACCACTTGATCTCTTGTACACTTCAACCATCCTCACCTCCTTGATGCGTGGACTGCTCGTCTGCTGGAGATCGGAAGAATTCTGGTCTGAGTCAATGCTTGGGGTGATATAGATCTGAAGGTTAATCACAAAGAAAAGAACAAAAATGGTTTGCATATTTGAAGGTACTGATAAGATATTTACTCTAGAAGAGACAAGAAAAAGAAAAAAGATGGTAACTGTGGATGCATGGCTATCATTGTGCTTAGGATAAATGATAAAATGGGTACCAAAAATGATCCATTTTCTAAAAAGGGCCAAAGCCATTGCCTTACCTGGGATTCATGTCAACACTTTGATTATGAAAAAAAGATTCTTATATTTTTACAAATCTTAGCAATATGAGGAAGGATGCTGGTCTGTTGACCCCTGAATCGATTTGATAGTATTAGGGAAAGAGGTTGAGGAGGAAGGGACATGGCGTGTGTGGGGTGCACATCATAACATCCACTTGGCTTGGTCTTTAGGAAGGCAGATTTTTCACAGTTGGATGGAAAATTTAGCAAGTATTGAGAAGAGAAGGTAATTTATCACCAAGTTCTTTAACTTTCCTTTGTGTTATCCTACCCATCCCTCCTATCTTCCATTTATGTTACAACCCAGGTTATCTGAGAGCTGAGACTTTTAAGAGGTAGAATCATAAAAATCTTACACTGAAAGTCACATACGATCTATATTCTTTCATTTGCTGAGTAAATATTAACTAAGGACCTACATTGTATCAGGCACCATCCTGATACTCGGGTGACTGCGTAGATGTGAAAAACTAATCACACAAACACATCATCCATTGGTGATGGTGAATGCATGAAGGAAAGTATGACATAGTGTGAGACCATAAAGAGGGAACTCTCAGAGGAAGTGTTATATAGGATGAGGATGAACAGTAGCTTTCTAAGTCAAAATGGGTTAGGGCATTAAAAAAAAGAGAGAGGGGATAGCATCATAAACTTCAGGACACCGAAAAGCTAGATAGTGATGTCTTCCCAGCACTTCAGCCACAGTGAACTCTGGGCAAGGAGCCATCCAGAGAAATACCTTCTTTAAAATGATGTCTTACTATTTGTTAGAGAATCATATCTTTCCTTTACTTTACAAAATCCAAATTGTAGTTCTAATCTGAGAAACATTGACTGGGGTAGCTTCTTCTTCTTTTTTTTTTTTTTTTTTTAATGTGGGTACCGGAAGTCAAACTCAGGACCTCGTGCTTGCCAGCAGGCGCTTGTGCCACTGAGCTATCTCACCGGACCTGGAATAGCTTCTTTGCCTATCAACAACAAAAAACATATTCAAAAACAGTTCTGAGTGCTGTTTATCTACATATTAGACTTGGAATGTTCTTTTTTATTAGCTAAAAGCATGAATGGATAGAGAAATAAAGAGAGGAAAATACTAAGCTGGGAATGTTCATCCAGATGTCTGCACCTGAATTTAGATAAGATTGTAAAGAGGAGGAGAAAAAGCAGGGCTTGGGTAAAGTGGCTTAACCAGGACTCTGCTTCCTACCTACCTGTCGCTTGACTCTGATTTAAGATTTTTTCCTTCCCTTCTTTTCTATTTGCTGTTTCCTCCCCTCCAGGGTCCTCTAATGAGAAATTCCATAAAAAAGTATACCAGGTCAAATGAAGACTGCTGATGATGTGTGGAACCTTAACTTAAAGTAAGAACAGTTAGAATATGTTGAGATTAATAGAGGAGCATTGTTGCACTTCATGGGAAATTAGACAATTAAGAGGACAAAGCTAAAATTTGTAAGCATATTTTTATTTTCTCTGTGTCCTTGCTTAGTGTATTTAAATTTTTTTCTTGATTTCTGTGGCATTTTTAGTGTAAAGCAGGTCTGTTGAGAAGAATAAGTTCAAACAATATTACATAGTCCTGTTTTGAGGTACTATATTGTTGGGCCCATATCAGACTGTTTATTTTGGTTTTGTTTTGTTTTTTTGTTTTTTGTTTTTTGAGACAGGATCTCACTATGTAATTCAGGCGCCCTTGAACGTACTATGTAGCCCAGGCTGGCCTTGAACTCAAGGCGATCCTCCTGCTTCATCCTCCTGACTGCTGGGATTACAGGCGTGTGCCATCACCCCTGGCTAACAACATCAGATTATTGAAGTCCAGGAAAATGTACATATACAAAGCTATTGAGTATTTTCCTCAGAATCCACAGTCAGGAATTCTACAAATTCAGGTCTAGCCAGTAGGATAGAAAGATTAAAAGTATTCCTGCATGTACAAGATTGGATCACGTGCAAGATGCCTAGACTGTAGAGAGGAATGAGTGAGCAAGAAAGCCCAAGGAACTACAGGATTCAAGACGCAGAGTCGTGAGAGGTCTGGATCCCTTTTGTGAAGACTTACAGACTCCACATAACATGCTAGAAACATACAAAGTTCTTACCTCAAAATGGAAATAGCAGAGTTGCCAGACTAACTGCCCTGGGATTCATTTCAGGGATGAGAATGTCCAGAACACTGAAGCAAGGGGAAGTGGTTATTGTGGCAAGATAGTGTGCAGGGGGGTGTATGGCTGTGGCTGGGGTCAGGGGTGAACTGAAGATCCGATTAGGAGCCAATCACTGATATTGCCGGTTCAGGCTGGTGAAAGAGTGGCTGCAGATGAGAACCTAGGGCAGGATCCTAAGAAAGCAAGATGCTGGCTCCTCAGCAGGTCTGTCATCCACTCTCCTTGTGAGGAGGCGCTTCATAACCGTGGGGTGATTCTGGGGGAGGTTGGGGTCAGTGTACTCAGATCTTCCTATATTCTTCTCCTGCTGGGGACCGTGATAAAGATGAACACAGCAGGACTTTGGGGAAAGAGGTATTGGAGGAGCTGCTCAAGGGAGAATCACCAGGGCCTAACCTCATCATCCCTGGGGTAACAGTGAGCCCTGGCCTTGTCCTGGGGGACGTTTCCCAGTCTCTTCTCCTCAGGTGAGATGACCTCCCCTGAAAATGCTCCAGGAAAGTGAATTTTAATGAGTCCTCCAGGGCATGTCTCCTCACTCCCATTTCTGAAAACTTCTCCTGGTAAATGGGCTCTGAGGCCTAGACTTGCTGTGAGCCACGAGATCTTGCTGAGGCTGTGCTGCCTAAATTGATGGTATCTGTGACTGACCCCAGAAGCGGGGATCCGTGTCCAGCTGTCCACATTCTAAAGTGTGTCTCATGACTTGTGAGAGCGGTCACTCTCCTCTCCCTCTCTGTGGAGTAGCACAAGGTGTTTGTAGGCAGGGAAAGGATCAAATAAGGGCCTCATAAGGCTTTCTGGCTCCTCCTGAGTAGAAAGAGTTAAAACTTTGCTGTGGGAAGTAATTAAAAAGATAAGCAGGAGAGCTGATAAGCAGAGCACCAAGGCATTCTGCCAGGTGCCCTAAATTAGCTGCCCCTCCCCACCTCCAGTAAAATGCCAGAGAGAAGAAAGGGGGAGGAGGCTAAAATCAGAAAAATCTAATTTTGTATATTAAATATATATTCCCACCTATGCAGTCACACATACATACATATTTTTTTTCTCACTCTAGGGTCAGTATATTACCTCACTAGATACAAACACATCCCTTTACTTAATCATTAACTTGACCTTGTATGTGGGGTCCCTCCTAACCAATGTATAAATTCCAGAGATAAGGCCCTGACAAGGACAAACATAATTGTCTACATAATTGTCACCCCAGCCCTGAACCCTCTCATTTACAGCCTGAGGAATAAGGAGGTCATGGGGGCTTTGAAGAGGGTCTTGGGAAAATATATGTTGCAAACACACTCTACCCTCTAGGTAGATCTCCAAAATTAATTCCTTCTTGAAATAAAAATATTTCTCCTCTGAGTCAAGTACTCATGGTAAAACTAATATAGTGGAAAATATATACATTTTTTAAAACAGAAGTATAGGAATGTAAACATGTTTGTCAAATTCTCTTTTAATTTTATGGGATATTCTCTGTCTTTAAATATTACTGTTTCTCCAGATAACTACTTTGTGGAGAGTTTCTAATGTTATCATAAACATGAACATGACCCTAGAGCTTTCAGTCCATACTGGACCAAGAGAAGAACCAGGGAAAATAGTTTCAAATGTCTAGCCTGAGAAAGGCTTAGTTGCCTTTGGAAGAGGAATGCTGAGATTTGCACTTTTAGATGAATTAATCATATTAAGAGACCAGCTATGCACTGACAGTTTTTCCTAATGTCCCAGTTAGTAGTAGTTTGTGTGTTTCTGCACCATGTGCACTCTTTTCTTCTCTGTGAGCATCAGCTGTTATTCATGGTCCAGTTTGTGTGTGTGTTCATGTGTGTGTGCATGTGTGTGTGTGTGTATTTAAATGGGAATTTTTTTTTGCACAAACCTTTATTTGAAGGATACACAAAAAAGACATCCCCTCACTTCCATAATTTTTTGATGGACATATTTTTCTCACTATCCTTCTGTATGACCTTGGCTACCGCCATCTCAAAATCTTCCTGGGTGACATGAACTCGCCCTTCCCGCAGTGCATACATGCCAGCCTCTGTACACACGCCCTTAACCTCAGCTCCTGATGCTCCTGGCATTAGCTCTGCAGTTTTTCTCAAGTTGATCCCCTGGCTCAGGTTCATTTTCCAGATTGGATTTTCAAAATGTCCAGCCAGGCCTCCTCACTAGGGGGTGGGAATTCAATTTTTCTGTCGATGCACCCTGGGCAAAGCAGTGCAGAATCCAGGCTATCAATCCTGTTAGTAGCCATGCTAACCCTGATATTCTTGGTGGCTTCAAAGCCATATATCTGGTTGAGCAGCTCCAGCATTGTGAGCTGCACTTCACTGTCTCCTCCAGAGCCCCCTCCAGCCGAGAGGAGCCAGCGGAGTCGATTTCATCCATGCAGATGATAGATGGAGCGTGTTCTCGTGCCATGACAAACAGCTCTCTCACCTTTCTTGCCCCTTCTTCAGTGAATTTCTGTTCCAATTCTGAGCCAGAGACATGAATAAAGGTAGTGTCTGTATGATGAGCCATGGCACGGGACGACAGTGTCTTCCTGGTGCCTGGGGGTCTGCATAGCAGCATTCCTTTCAGCTGTGCAATTTCTAGGGCTTCAAAGAGCTCAGGGTGCTTCACAGGCAGCTCAGTCACTTCTTTGATCTCCTTGATTTGCTTGTCCAATCCACCAATCATCTCATAGGTCATGCCTGGCACCTTTTCCACCATCATGAGTGACACCAGAGGGTCTACCTTGTTGGGCAGGATCTTGTGCAGAGTGTAGCTGTCGTTTCTTAGGGCCACCCGGCAGTTGGGTGTCACATTATTGATGTCGATGTCCTTGTCCACATCAACAACAAACTTGCCCTCAGGATGTACCTTGACCAACACTTTCTTCTTACCATGGCCCTGACTACTTCACCCACACAGGAGCCCCGTTCCTGCAGCAGCTGTAGCTCTTCCCGCAATAGGCGAACTTTTGCATTTAGCTCATTCCTCTGTGCCTGCAGCCACTGAAGGTTTTGGCTCTTATCGTTCACAATCAGCTTCAATCTTGGACAAATAATATTGGCGGAGTCCGTTGCCTGCCTTTCCCTCTTCCAGCTCCATCTACTCTGGCCTATGAAGCACTATATTCCTCAGGAATATTTTCTAGTGGTTAAAGTTCAAATAGTAAAGAATTTAGTAAAATACTCATAGCAAGTTAGGACATATCATAAGCAAGGGTCATGGTAAAATAACTAAAGTGAACAGAACCAAACAGTGCTTTTCCACTTTTCTAAACCTGTCTGGAAATATTTCAACAATTGCTAAGTGTTCATATTTTTGGCACATTTATATGATTTGAACATTATACAATGTATACACATACAATAACATCTAGTAGTATTCCATAAATGTGTATCATTTTCATGTATTTATGTATCAGTTAAAAATAGATTAATATTTTTTAAATGAGGGGAGAATATACTTCATTTTCTTGGGAACGTAAATATGCTATGCAACTACTAGTTTGTTTCAAACTCTCTTTAGAACAAAACCCACATAAAAGCTGTGAGTTCCATTTTGAATCTCAAAAATAACATGTTTGATTATGTATGACCTATTTTTGAGGATTATTGCTGTTTTTGGAAATTAGCTAACTTATTTTCTGTTTTGTTCTCCAAAAATAAACTAGTACTCTAATTGCTTAATTCATAACAGTAAAGGAAGTTACTTTTTAGTTTATCTCATAAGAGCAGAAATAAAGCCAGGATTGTGGAAGCAGAGGAGGGGCATCAGGAAAGGGACAGAGGAATGCTGACCAATGGATACTGAGTCATAGTTAGATAGGAGCAAGAAGCTCTGGTGTGCTATTGCACAGTGGGGTTACTATAGATAATAAAATGTATAACATATTTCAAAAAGATAGAAGAAAGGATTTTAAAAGGCTCCTCCACAAAGAAATGATGAATGTATGTGAGGAGATAAATATGTTCATCCTGATGTAAATATTATGCTATATGTATGTAGTAAATCATAACATGGTATCTCATTAATATGTATAACTTCTATGATTTATGTATCAGTTAAAAATAAATAAGATTTTACGTTAAGTAAAGTCAATATACTATAAATAGGCAAAACACCTGTAAAGTTTCTTAACTCTATACATATTTAGATGAATTTTATTCTATTTTTAATGCAGTCACACATTTTACTGAGTTGAGATGTTTGTGGAGAATGGACCTATTTGTACACAGAGATATTTTTTCCTGTATTGCGTGGTGTTAGTACACAACACATTGGATCAGTAGTCAGAGTCTAAAGGTTAGGATTCAGTCACCCCACGTGCTTGTATAAATTTGAGCATGCTACCTGCATAAATCCACAGCCCTGTAACATGTAAGTTGACATTAATAAAATACTTGTTTCATAGTATTGCTATGAGGATTAAGTTAGATATTTAGGGTGGCATCTGGCATATAATGATGACCATATAAATCTTAACTCTTCAATGGTTAAATCATCCTGAAAATGCTAAGTGATGGTATAATATTATGTCACATGGATGTTTTGTTCTGTAGCTATGTCATCACTGTGAAATATTTATGTTTGTGTGTGCATCTGTGTGCATCTTATATCAATAATGTCAATCTCCTGGGTGTGTGACCGATTTTTGTGCCCTCAGAAAAATTCTTATGAGTGGGAATATTATGTAAATCAACATTAAAAGTAATTTAATATTCTCGATATTAAAGGACTAAAGATTTCTTCAAAATACTAATAATTTTCATTAAGTTTTACATGTAAAAAGTCTCTTTTAATTTCTTAAATATACCATTTAAATCTATTACATTAATTTGCATAATAAGTTTATATTCTTTCTTATTAAGTTCTTTGCAACTAGATGATGAGGATACAGAAGCATTGAGTACCATATTTAGGCTAACAAGTTCCTTTCTAATTTGTTATTTGACATTTAAATATCTCTATGATAGGATCGTTACCCCTTTACTGGGTACAGAACCCAGGGCCATCCCATTGAGCTGGACCTCCAAAGCTTTTTCAATTTTTTTTTTTTGGTACTGGAAATCGAACTCAGGACCTTGTACTTGCCAGGCAGGTGTTGCACCACTGAGCTATATCCCCAGCCCCTCAACTTTTTCTATTTTGACACAGGGATTCACTTATTCACTTAGGCTTTGCCCGAACTTGCAACCCTCCTGCCATAGCTTCCAGGTACTAGTATTACAAGTGTGCAGCACAAGAGCCGCTTTATGACAGAGAGTTTTAAATGGACAGAAGGTTAGAATATTTGTGTAGTGAAAGACATTTGTGTTTTCTTTTAATTATTTCCACCATTTAGGTATAACTTTCTCTTTTCTATTTAGGTAACAATTTATATATTTTATAATTGTTTCTTATTCATTTATAATTTATATTTAACTTTTTTTTTGTACTGGGAATTGAATTCAGGACCTTGTGCTTGCCAGGCGGGTGCTGTGCCACTGAGCTATATCCCTAGCTCCATTTAGCTTTTAAAATAAATTTCTGGTTTGTCTTGACATGTAAAAGTGTATCAATCTCCTAAAAATATTTTCAAGTAATTCTTCCATGTTCCATTAATTTATTCTACCTCTTTCATCACAGTGTGTGTTCTATTAAGCCACATGTTAGCTATCTCCTCAGTTCTAGCATGTTATTCCTCCTCATTTTTTTTGAAGACATTTGATTCCATTCACTACATCAGGAAAGCCCACTGCAAATATGATTGCAAGTATATTCAACTTCTCAGTTAATTTTTATTTTGGATATTTTTACAATATGCAGCCTTGCCTTTCAGAACATTATATACTACTATACATTTTTGTCTCCTGGCTTTAAAAAATATTTTTAATTTTAGTTTAGTTTATTAGTACATGTGTGTAGTCATGTTTATCTTTATTGTGGGAAGTGGGTACATATATATGAGTCATCTTAATTCTGAGTAAAAATAAAAAGCACAATAAAAGACTGATAATAAGCAGTAGGGAGATAGATCATTATCCAAGGAGGAGGGGATCAAGAGATGGAGGGAGAAAGGAAAGGGGAGAGATAAGGGATGAAAACAAGGAACTGGGATGCATTATGTATATGCATGAAGTGTACACAAGGAATGTAATCATTATGTACTGCAAACATGTGCAGAAAAGGAAGAGAATAAGGAATAAAGTCATCACTTTTTAGAAAATGACTATTTCACACCTTTCGTCTCACCTAATGACTTTGTCCCATATACTTTCTAAATCTCTTTACTTCCCCCCTTCAAATTTCCCACTCACCTGCATCTGAGTTATACATCTTACCATCTTTTCCTTCTTTACAAGTGTATGTCGAAGACTCATCTCCGCAGCACTCTGGTCTCAATCTCACTGACCTCCTCCAATTTCTGCTCCTGCGGATTCTCTTCCTTCTGAAGCCCTTTTCTTACATTGTCCTGTTCTGTAACAATAACGCACATTCTGATTAACCCCATGGAGAACTCTTTCCACGGCTCTTATCCCTTTCAGTTCTTGTCATGCGTTTTCAGCTCCCCTTCAAAGAAAAAAAAATCACAAGAGGAGTTTCTCCTTTCTGACTTTTTGTTCACATCTTAACTCACTCTCAGTGAAGCTCTGTTATTCCATGGATTTTTTTCTTTGCTAATGCTGTCACTGTAATCATGGCTAATTTGGGTTCTATATGCCTCACTTATCTGTATGTCAAATTCTTTTTCCATGCTTGGGAAGTTTTCTGCCATTACTTCTGTGAAGAGTTTTTTTTTATGTCATGTTTGCTATCTCTGGCTTTTTCATTAATTCCAATCAATCTTATACTATTCTTCTTTGCATCATCCGGCAGCTGTTGCCTTGAATTTTCATAGTCCTTTGCTATTTTTGAGAAATCTTTCTTTTCTTGATTGTTATCTTCAATCCTGTCTTCTTAATCGGATATTCTGTCCTCATACTAGTTATTTCTGCTGTATACACATTCAATAGAATTTTTAATCTCCTTGATATCTGAGTGAATCTGTTTCATGGATTCTATTTCTTTCCTAAAGTGGTTTCTGTTATTTTCCTGAACTCTTTTTTTTTTTTTTTTGTCTATATCTACTCTAGATTCAGTAATCATGCCTTGCATTATGGTCATCATCTCTGAATTTTCTGAGAAATTATTTGTGATTTGATTTTTTTCTAGAGCCTCATTCATCTGCTTTGTTACTTCCACTGTTATCACTTCAGAGTCCAGGTGGGTGGCTTTCAAATTGTTTTACCTCATTGCTCCCTGCATTTGCCTTTGACATCCTGGTGGTCTGAAGATGCATCTTGCTTCTGTGTCTTCTCACTGTCTATTTTTTTAGTTCAATTCCTGCTTTGTTGCTTGTAAACTGTTTATGGTAGGTATCTTTATTACTATTATTGAGAATCCTTTGGAAATGACTATTTCTCAGAATGTCTTCCAGGTGTAAGTGGCTTTTGGGCTTTGAGTCTGTTGCAGGATCCTATCTCTTCAATTTACTGGGGATGAGAAATTGCTGCCTTTTATCTCAGCCGGTGGTTCTTTGGTACTGTTCAAAAGTATTGTTTGTGATTCTCAGGCAGTCTCAATGTTGGCAAACAAAGAAGAAAAACTCATTAGAATAATTATGTCACCTTGTCTAAAGTAGTAAATCAGTAATAACATTAAACACAGCCTAGACAATGACAAACTGTGGTAACTATTATTTTGCCACTTTTAACCACATGAACACATTTGTAGTTATATAACTAAATCTAAAACAAACCAGAAAGTTGTATAAAGTAAATATGCCCTCAGTATGGTGATTTAACTCTCAAGGGAGAAAATTTAAAACAGTTGGGGGAAAAAGTAGAGCAATAGAGTAAGAGAAAGGAATTGGAAGCAAGACTGGAGGACAAGGGGAGATTATGCAAGCTTTGGTAGCTGGTGAAGAATAGAGGATGAAAAGAGAGAAGGAAGAAACAGAAACAAGAACAGGAGAAAACAACAACAATAAAACTAGAAATGATCTTCACACTTGTATAAAAAGGAGATCGAAGAATCAAGAGAAAGAGAAAAAGTAAGAGTTTTTCTAAAAAATAGAAAAAAAATAAAAAACCAAAAAAGGAAAAGAAGCAGAAACAAACGTTGACTTAGGGCATTTGTCTGCTGTCACTGGTAGACAAAGGGGTGAGAGAGAGCCCAGATCCATGTTGATTAATCCCAGCAAGCCAGCATTAGAATTATGGCTGTGGGAGATAATCCCAGCAAACCTGGGTCTTTAGTTCCACTGAAGTTCAGGCGGATTCTGGTTCCTGGCTGTGAGGCCCACAGCCCTGGAGATGCCTCCTGCTGGCGTGACCTGGGCTCCCTGACCTCTTGCTCTTTTGAACTCTGTTGCATCTTGCCCTAACACTGGGAGCCACTTAACGGAGCCAACTGCAGCCGCTCTGTGTTCCAGGTTCCATTGCTCCACTTCCAAGATGGCTACCAGCCAATTACCCTTTCCTGGGTAATGTTCAGACATCCTAGGGGATGTCTGAACCTGAATAACTCACCAGCCACTGCAGTCCATGGTGTCCACTGATCCATTCCACTAGTGCACTTCTCAGTGAAGGCCTCTGCAATCACCAGTAGTCACCATGCATCTGCAGGTTCAAGCTGCCTCTCCTATGCCACCAGCCAGGGCTCAGGGAAAAAGCACTGCTTGACCCCTCCTTCTACATTGCAGTCCCTTTCTTTGATCTCTCCATGGGCACCAATTCTTGCTTCAGATCCTTTCTGTGTCCCAGGGAGCCATTTCTCTCCTCCATCTCTTCCTCATGTTGCTATATTCCAGCATCAGGACTCCAAATCCTAGAGAGACTGTTTCTCTGCTGCTCACCACTGTGCCATTTTCCCAGAAGTCCTGGAATTTCTTTTCAATATCAGCCATATCCCCTTTGGCCCCAACTTCTTTTTTTTTTTTTTTTTTTTTGTGGGTACCGGGGGGTCGACCTCAGGACCTCGCGCGCCAACAGGCACCCGTGCCGCTGAGCGATATCACCGGCCCCTTTTTCGTATGTGGGATCCGGGAGTCGAACTCGGGCCCTCGCGCTTCCAAGGCAGGCGCTTATGCCGCTGAGCCATCTCACCGGCCCGGCCCCAACTTCACATGTGATTCTTTTCCAGCCATACTGGAAGTTTCTCATATCTTTTGCCTCTGATTTTTGCTCCTGATTCCCACTATAAATCTTGAAAAAGCAATCAGTGGTAGCTATGCCACAGCCTGAATATTGGGGTGTGTTTTAATTACTTTTCTCATGTTTGAAAAAAAATACCCAATGCACAAAGTTAAAGAAAAATAATTTTATTTCAGCTCACAGTTTCTAGAGGTTTCAGTCCGTAGCCAGCTGACTCTAAGGCAGATTGGCATGGCAGAGGGGTATCACAGAAGAGAAAGAGTCAATGACAAAGCAGGGCAGGCAGAAGGCATCCAGCGATGAAGTAGCAAGCAGCAAGAAGCAAACAGCAAGTGATGGCAGCAGCCCTCTTTCTGCTCCTTATATTCTAACCAGGCTACCTGCCCTTTGGGCAGGTATCACTCACACTCAGGGTGGGACACCCTTAATCCTAGCATTGCACCATTAATCCCAGCATCACATCCTTAATCCCATCATCATATATGATAGACAGCCACCTCCCAAAACCCCACCTATGACTGCATGAGGCTCTGGTGGACATCTAGTTACAAACCATAACAGGCTACCTTGAAATTTCCTCTACCATATCAATTAGTTTGTTGCCCTGAATTCATCTTTGCACAAAGTTTTAGTGTAAGGCACAAATGTTGACAAATTTCTTGCCAGAATATAATAAGCATGGCCTCTAGTCAAGTTCCCAGTAGACCGTTCTTCCCATCTTAAACCACATGAGCACAGTCTTTACTGGCTGCATTCTTATCACCATTCTGGTCTTCTGCGCTCCCACCAGAAGTGTACATTAACCTCTCCTGACACCATTTTAGAGCACTTCTTCAAACTTTTCTCAAGTCCTTCCCAAAACTAATTCAAAGGCTTCTGAACAACATGATCAGGTATAGTCACAGCAATGACCCACTCTCAGGCCCAATTTTTGTATTGGTCAGCTTTTCTGTGCTGGGACAAAGTACCTGGCACTTGCATCTTTAAAAAAGAAGGGTTTATTTTGGCTCATGTTTTCAGGCTTTCAGCCCATAGTGAGCAGGCTCCAATACAGAAGCATCTGCCAGAGTGTCATGGTGGAGGAAAGTTGCTCAACTCATGTCCAGGAAGTAGAGCACCAAAGCGGAAAAAAATCAGGGAACAGACCTAGTCCCCAAGGTACTGCACCCATGATTTATTTCCTGCAACTAAGCCCCACTTCCTAATAGCCTATGCAGGTATCAACTCACAAGTAGCTTAACCAATTAGAATGTTCATAATCCATTCACCGCTTCAGAAGTCATTTCATCCAGTTAGGTTGACCATCAAGGTTAACCAGAACACCAAAAGGTGAGCTCAGCAAAAGAGACCTTAATAACTAATTGAAAAAGATGATCTGCTCCGTGTATAGCAGTCAACTTCCTTACTCATTCACCTTTGTCATTGCCCAGTGGGCTTATGAACAAAGTGGCCATGGTTGCAGGGATGAAGATTTTGTGTGGGCTCAGAAACAAAAGTTCCCTCACCAAGGCTGCTTAGCTACAGCCTCTCCTGAGTGCCCACTCTACCTGCAGCAGAAAGCAACGCCGAGTCCCCAGTATGGCACTATTCCTGTGGGTGATCAGGGAGACACCTGGTGGTGAGTTGTATTGTATCAGATCACTTGCATTATGGAAGTGGAAGAATTTTGTCCTGCCTGCAATAGACACCTAATTTAGGTATAGGCTTGCCTTCCATGTAGGTAATGCTTTTGAAAACCACCATCTGTGGACATATATAATGCATTATCCACTGTCATGCTTTTCTGCATACCATTGCTTCTATCAAAAGAAAAAACTTCATGGTCAAAGACCTGCAGCAAAGAGCTCCAGCTCATGGAATTCATAGGTGTTACCACGTTTCCCATCATCCTGAAATGGTTTTCTTGATAGTATTGGTGAATAGCTTTTTCGACTGTAGTTACAGCACCTGCTATGTGGTAATACCTTCCAGGACTGGAACAAGGTTCTCCCAAAGGGTATGTATGCTCTGAATCAGCATGCAATCTATGTTACTATTTCTCCCATAGTCAGGACTCTTGAGTCTGGGAATCAAGAGGTGCAAATATGAAAGTTATGACTTACTATAACCTCTAGTGACCCACTAGCAAAATTTTTCTTCATGTTCCCTTGACCATATGGTCTGCTGACCTGGAAGTTAGTTGTAGAGTGAGGAATGTTTCTATCAGGAGGCACCACAATTATTTCATTGAACTGAAAGTTAAGAACTCCACCTGGCCACTTTTCTCTACTCATGCCTCTGAGACAATATGCTAAAAAGGGAGTTATGGTGTTGGTGGGGGTGACTGATCAAGACTACCAAAGGGAAAATGGACAACTACTCCACAATGAAAACAAGGAAAAGTATGTCTGGAATCCAGGAGGCTCTTAGGGCATGTCCTAGTATTAATATGCCTCATTAGTAAGATCAATGGGAAACTAGGGGAACCCAATCCAGGCAGGATGAAAATGGCCCATACTCCTCAGGGAAAATGGTATCGATCTTGCCTGTATGTAAAGAAACAAGACTCACTGAGGTACTTACTAAAGGAATACAGAATGGGTAGTAAAGAAATTTAGTTATAAATAGCAACTAGGATTCTATGACTAGCTATAGAAATGAGATTGTAATTGTTACAGCTATTATTTTCTTTCCTATATTATTAACAATATAGTTGTGCTGGGGCCCTAGGTGCATGGGCACACACAGGTCTTTGGCGGACAGACAAACTGGAACTCCCCAAGACCCAGGACAGCTGGGCATACAGGCCTTTGGAGGGTGGAGCAATCAGCAAGACCAGCAACGTGGAAATGTCTGAAGCAGCAGCGAGGAGCCAGCAGTTAGGCTCTGGAGAACTCTACCTGCAGAAGACCAGTCCTAGCCCCCACAACCAGAGGCCAAGATCAGCTCCATACCCAGCACATTTCTGGGATTAAACATGGACACTATCACAGAACTGGAAACACCTGAGGTATTTTACTACTTTAATTCTCCCCTGTTTGTCTGATTGGCTATACCTTTCCTCTCTGGTTGGATGTTGTCCTGTTTTGTTTTGCATTTTGTGGCTATTTTTGTTTTTGGGCTTTTTCCCCCTCCTCTCTTTATCTGGTCTCCTTTTTTTCTTTCTTTTCTTCTTTTCTTTTTTGTTCTCCTTCTCTTTCTTCCTTTATTCTCTGTTTAGGTTTCTTGCCTTTCTTTTTTATTTTCTTCTATTGATCCTTTTTGTCTCTTTCCTCAACTACTTCTTGACTTTAAACTTTCAAGTGAGTAAATATTGACTCTTCCCTTTCTGATTACTCCTTCACATTCTACTTAATTCTTTCCTTCCTGTGTCCTCCAGTTTCCCAAAACTTGGGCAATCATCCTTTGACCTCCAGCCTTGATTCTACTATATTTGACCTCGTTCATCACCTTAGCCTGTCCCCTACCCATCTTAAGCCCCTGCCTCTCACAGAAGGGGAAAAATCAGTCCACCAAGGGGAAAATCACTGCATACAAGTACATGGTATATGTTTGATTTTGTTATATAACTTTAGAGTTTTCTCCTGTGGTGAGAGGTAACAGGTTAGTGGTTACCATAGTGTGTCAGTAGTCAAGCTGCCCTTGAAACTATTGTTTTTACTAACTGTACTACTTTAGCCAGGATGTCACACATGTTATAATCAGTTTTTCTCCCCTGTGTGATAACACTGTGATAGTATGGGGTCATAATCAGCACCACAGCCCAGTACCAAAGGATAGGGTGCTAAGCCAAATAGTAATTTTGCATCCTTTACAAATTGGTAAGGTAGGTTCTTGGGATAGCTATAAGAGAACATCCCTGAAGAGCAGAGATCTTCTAGGGAAGCCTCAATACTAGGGATAAAGCTATCTATCATAAGAAATCAGCAAGCATCAACATAGAAAACAAAATAAAATAAAAAAGAGAAAATAGAAAATGACAAGATGCAGAAGCAAAATGCAACCCCAGACCCCCAGCCCACCCAGCACTAACCCAGAACTCAATGAGACAGAAAAAATTGGAAGTCAAACACTACAACTTTCTGAAATGATAGCAACAGGAGTGAAAAAAGAAGGGAAAAATGCCATAGAAAAAATAATCTCTCAGGTACAAAAAGAAATGATGCTTAAAACCCAAGATATTAGAGAAGACACAGATAAAAGAGTAGGTGAGCTTAGAAAAATGATGGAGGGCCGGTGAGATGGCTCAGCAGCATAAGCGCCTGCCTGGCAAGCGCGAGGGCCCGAGTTCGACTCCCGGAACCCACATACGAAAAAAGGGCCGGTGATATCGCTCAGCAGCACGGGCGCCTGCTGGCGCGCGAGGTCCTGAGGTCGACCCCCGGTACCCACAAAAAAAAAAAAAAAAAGAAAGAAAAATGATGGAAACGAAATATGCCCAACATAGGAAAGAAATGGTATCCAGAAACAGATCGAAACAGAAATCCAAGAGATTAAACCTCCATTAAAAGTATATGTAACAGATTGAATGAAGGAGAGTATAGAATTTCAGATCTTGAAGACAGAGTTGCAGCTAATGATCATGAAAAGAAAGATATCTTAAAAATAGCAGACCATGAAAAATCAATCCAACAGCTACAAGATGAAGCAGAGAAGAATAACATACGATTGATTGGGGTCAATGAGAAAGCTGGAGACAGGGAAAATGCCATAAAAGAATTCTTCTCAGAAATAATGGCAGAAAACTTTCCAAATGTGGATAAATAATTTCACATAAAAATAAATGAAGCTGGGCTGGTGAGATTGCTCAGCAGTGTAAGCACCTGCCTGGCAAGCGCAAGGGCCTGAGTTCGACTCCCAGAACCCACATACGAGAAAAGGGCCGGTGATTTTGCTCAGTGGCTCGGGCGCCTGCTGGTGCGCGAGGTCCTGAGGTCGACCCCCGGTACCCACAAAAAAAAAAAAAAAAGCAGCATATAGAACTCCGAACAGCCATGACCAAAATAAAACTACACCAAGACATAATAATCAAAATTCCAGAAATTCAGCACAAGAACAGAATATTAAAAGCTATTAGAGAAAAGAAACAGGTCACCTATAAAGGAAAGCCCATCAGAATCACGGCAGACTTTTCAACACAAACCCTCAAGTCAAGAAGAGTTTGGAGTGAAGTATTTTGAGTCCTGAAAGAAAACAACTTCCAACACAGATTAATATATCATGCAAAACCAACTTTCAAAATTAATGGAGAAATAAGATACCTCCATGAAAAAGAACAACTAAAGAAATTCATGACTACCAAACCAACCCTACAAGGAGTACTGAAATATATTTGATAAAGAGAGAAAAATGACCACAATTCCAAGAACTGCATCACAAGGAGACCACCAGGCAGGACAACCAATTAAACAGAGGGGGAAAAGCAGGGAACCAGCAGCAGGAAAATATCATGAAAAATATAAGCCAATACATATCAGTTATAACCATCAATGTCAATGGCCTCCATTCACCAATCAAAAGAAAGAGACTGGCAGAATGGATCAAGAAACAAGATCCAAGAATATGCTGCATATGAGAAACATATTTACCTCAAAAAGAAACTCATAGACTGAAAGTCAAAGGATGGAAAACAATCTTCCATGAAACAGGAACTCAGAAAAAAGCAGGAGTAGCTATTCTGTTTGCAGACAATGTGAACTTCAAACCAAGAATGATCAAAAGAGATAAAGATGGTCACTACATACTTGTTAGGGGAAAACTTCAAGAGGAGGAGATAAGAATCATAAATATGTGTACACCAAATGTGGGAGCACCCAACTATTTAAGACAATTAATAATAGACTTGAAAAATCAAATAAGCAATAACATAATTGTAATGGGATAACTTAATACCCCATTGTCGCAAAGAGATAGATCAAATAGACAAAAAATGAGCAAAGAAATACCAGAAGTGAACCAAACCTGTGAACAAATGGACTTAGCAGATGTTTTCACAGTGTTCCACCCAACATCATCAGAATACGCATTTTTCTCAGCTGCACATGGAACATTCGCCAAAGTAGACCATATCCTAGCCCACAGAACATGCTTAAGTAAAAGTAAAGGAATTGAAATTATCCCATGCATATTATCTGACCATCGTGCAGTGCAATTGCAAATTAATGACAAAAGAAACTGCAAAAACTCCATAAACACATGGAAATTAAATGACACCCTCCTAAACAACCAATGGTTCACAGATGAAATGAAGGAAGATATTAAACAATATCTACAACTAAACGAGAATGCAGAAACAACATACCAGAACTTATGGATGCAATGAAAGCAGTCCTAAGAGGGAAATTTATAGTGGTGAATTCTCACATAAGGAAAACAGAACCAGCATGAATAAGCAACTTAATATTAAACCTGAAGCTTCTAGAAAAAGAAGAGCAAGAAAAGCCCAAAGCCCATACAATGGAGGAAATTATATAGATCAGAGCAGAAATTAATGCAATGGAGACTAAGAATTAATGAAGAGTTGAAAGAATTGAAAGAGTTGAAAGAATAAATAAAATTGGTAAGCCCTTACACAAACTTATAAAAAAAAAAAGTAAAGAAAGGACTCAAGTTCATGCAATGAGGAATTAAAAGGGTGAAATCGCTACAGATCCTGTGGAAATTCAGAAGATCATCAATACCTACTTTGAAAATCTTTACTCTCATAGAATGGAAAATACAGAGGAAATGGACAGATTCCTAGATACATATGAATTACCAAAGCTGAATCATGAAGATGTAAAATTTCTGAATAACCCAGGATCATTCAATGAAATTGAAGATGTAATTAAAAACTTACCAACAAAGAAAAGCCCAGGTCCTGATGGATTCATGGGTGAATTCTACAAGAAATTTAGAGAAGATTAAATGCCAATACTCCTCAAACTCTTGTTTTTCTATAACACGACAGACAAGAATGTCATGTCTCTCCCACCAACCATGAAGGAGGGTTTATTTTTCACCACAGCCACTCTACCAAATGTGATTATTTGATTTCTTAATGATTGCCATTCTTTCCAGTGTAAGATAAAATCTTAGTAATGTTTTAATTTGCATTTTCATAATGGCCAGGGATGTTGAACATTTTTCCATATATTTGTTGACAATTTGTATTTCTTCCTCTGTGAAGTGTCTGTTCATTTCTCTTGGCCATTTCTTGACTTGGTCTTTAGTTTTAGGTGGTTTAATATTTTGAATTCTTTATATATTCTTGATATTAGTCTTCTGTCTGAGGAATAGCTGGCAAAAATTTTTTTCACTCTGTAGGTTGTGTCTTCACTCTACTAATTGATTCTTTTGATGTACAGAAGCTTTAGTCTGATAGAGTCTCACTTGTTGATTCCTGCTGTTATTTCTTATGCAGGTGAGGTTTTGTTTAGAAAATCCTTTCCTACATCTGTCTTCAAATGTTTTACCTATTTTATATGCCAGTAGGTGTAATGTTTCTGTTTTAATGTTTAGAACTTTGATCCCTTTTGATTTTAATTTAGTACATGGTGAGAGATAAGAGTCCAGTTTCAATCTTCTGCAAACAGATATACAGCTTTCCAAGCACCACTTGCTGAATAAGCTATCTTTCCTCCAACATATGCTTTTGGCCCCTACTCCAAATATCAAATAGCCAAATGTGTCTGGAGATGTTCCTGCATCCTCTAGTCTGTTCCACTGTTCCATGTATCTGTTTTTGTTCCAGGAGCATGGCATTTTTATCAATATTGCTTTGTAGTATAGCTTGAAGTCAGGTATACTAAGGCCTCCTCCTTTGCTCTTCTTGTCCAAAATTGCTTTTGCTACTTTGAGTCTCTTCTGGTTGTATATGACTTTTAGGATTGTTTTCTTTAGTTCTGTAAAATATGCTGTTGGTATTTTAATTGGGACTGCAATGAATCTGTGTAACAGTTTTGGGAGTATGGCCGTTTTGACAATACTGGTTCTGCCTATCCAGGAGCAGAGGACGTCTTTCCATTTTCTGATGTCCTCTTCATCTCCTCCTTCAGAATACTGTAGTTTTCTTTGTAGAGATCTTTTGCTTCGTTGGTTAGGGTATTTCCTAGGTATTTCATTTTTTGTGAAGCTACTGCGAATGGTATTATTTTCATGATGTCCTCATCTCATTTATTGTTGGTATACACAAAAGCTAATTATTGGGCTGGTGAGATGGCTCAGCGTCTTAAGCGCCTGCCTGGCAAGCGCGAGGACCTGAGTTCGACTCCCGGAACCCACATACAAAAAAGGGGCTAGTGATATCGCTCAGCGGCACGGGCGCCTGCTGGCGCGCGAGGTCCTGAGGTCGACCCCCCAGTACCCACACACACAAAAAAAATAGCTAATTATTTCTGTGTGTTGATCTTGTTTCTGCTATATTGCTGACATTGGTTATTAATTCTAAGAGGTTTTGGTGGAGTTCTTTGGGTCATGTAATCTGCAGATAATAATAATTTGTGTTCTTCCTTTCCTATATGTATCCTCTTTGTTTCTTTCTCTTACCTGATTGTTGTGACTAATTTTTCAAGTACTATGTTAAATAGAAGTTGTCATGGTGGACATCCTTGTCTTGTTCCTGATTTTAGGGGGAAAGTAAGCCCTTTTTCAAAACAGAAGAAGGTGTAGGAATTTTTTAATCATAGCAGTTTTCCAGAATGAAAACACTTCAGGTAAAATTTAACATCGTTATTAAGACTCATGTGAGCTGCAGGTGTTACTATTACAAATACAGAAAAGAAAGCAACTCTCTTAACCTGCATGATTAAAGAAAATGTTCACAAATAAACAGAAACTTGAACTGAGAGCCCAAAGATAGAGACCAAGAGCAGAGGGAATGGGAAGGCATCTTGAAATATCACACAGAAAGTAAAGAAACAAATTTGAAGAGGGCAAAAAATGGTGCAGTGTGGCTTATGGGAAGAGAGTTATTAGAAAGAGAACAGTTGTAAAAATAATTATGGGAGGAGATTATTTCTAGATTATAAAGGATCCTCAATATTAGGGTTAAGTAATTTTGACAGTGTTCTAAACAAATGAAGAGTTTTCCAAATTTTGTAGAAAAAGAAGTAAATGATTTTCAGGAGGCAACGTGGAGAATGAACCAAAAGAAGGAAAAAGAAAGTAGAGTCAAGTGTTTCTTGTCCTGAGCAGCCATGTTTGTCCTAAGGAGCACAGTTATGGAAAACAACTAGGAAAAGCAGGGTTTTGAGAATAAAACTTCACTTCACAGTACATCTTTACTGGAGAATTCCCTCATCGAAAATACTCCTTAAAAAGTTGGCATAATTTTGAGTGGGAGGTATTTATGATGACTTTCTAGTTGAATAAGCTATTTTACGTAGTACAACAAATCCACCAAGCAGCTCCTAAGGTGAAGGAATAATAAGAATTCAGGAGGCATAGACTAAGAGGCAAACCAGACGTTCATAGAAACTAAAAACTACAACAACAACAAAACTCAAGAAGAGCCTAAAACAGCCTATTTTTATCAGCAACCGCAATACACAAAGCTATAATTATTTACCCATAAATCTAAAGTAGCTTCAAGCTATTTCTATTTTAATTGTTTATTGTTTTCTTAGCATGTGAAACATTCTGGAATTATTTTGCTTATAGTGTGCTTTCTTTATCAAATTGCAAATGGTCTAAGGACAGGAATCTAATCTGTCTAATTCATAAATCAACCCACACCACCTTGAACATTTCCCAGCACACTGAAAGTGTTCAAAAATACTTTTGGAATAAATTCTTGAAGTTTTAGGAACTCTTTGCTAAATCTCTATTCCATGTTATTTCTATGATCTGATTTGCAGAAAGGCACATTATAAGGAGGGGTACAAAAAAGAGATATTCAACAAAGAGAGCGTTTTAGTATGAGAGGGTGAATGAGAAACATTTAGACTTGGTGCTTTGAACATATCAGGCTTGTAGAGAATTTATTTTCCAGAGAAACAATAAAGGAAGAAGTGATAGAGATAATATGTGGATGAGATGTAGTCATCAATTCATTTTATCAATAATTATTTGTTGAGACATATACGCTCCTTTAAATCGTTTCTTTGAAAATCTTGTAATAAGGGAAATATGAAGAATGCAAAAACCTAGTCAGGATCCAAATTTCATTTAAATAGAATTGGAAGACCTCACCAAATTTTCTAACCTGAAGGAAGCAGGAAGTTAAGATGCTGAACATAGACACAAGATATAGAAAACAGAACCCAAAATGAGGTAAGCGGGAACAGAATTTGGAAGGCAGAGTTAAAGGATATGCTGGAGACATTTCTAGGAAAATGGATGCACCTTGAGTCCATGCTCCTAAGTGAAATACATTGGACACACATGTGTGAATGCCACATTGTTTCTCTGGTGTAAGAAACCGAAAGTGTAAATAAGGACCAAAATGTGTAACAGGTATTATGAAACAGGAGGAAGATGTTCAAATGGGGAGAGGAACGAAGGAGAGGGGAGGGGGGAAGGAAAAAAAGGAAAATAAAAATAATGAGAAAAGAAGTAGAAGACAGAGTTATTAGTATTTTGAAGAGGTTAGGAACACTTTATCCTGTGGGACAAGAAGGAGGAACACAAAGTTAGATATTAATTATCCTGTCGAATATGAAGGTGAATGTAATTGAAGGTGAAAAAATTCTGACCAAAAGGCTTCACTATCCTTGAGAATAACAAAATGAGGTCCTCAAAGTGAAAGGAACAGCATAGCTATGTTTGATGTAAATATTTCAGAAGCCTTACCCTGAACTCTATGCTTTTGGGTTGTACATCCAAACAAGTCCGTTAGACCTTTTCTTCTTTATTTCTTCAGCCTCGTTGTTTCAGATGAGATAAATGAGTGTATGTATATTAGACATAAAATTATAAATATGTGATTCCGACTATGCAGCATTAAGGAAAGAGAAGAGTCAAAGATGACTCTCTTTGGAACCAGAGACCCTGGAAATATGAAAAAAGTTATTTTCAACTTTTGTTTATCTCTTTATATGTGGAAGAGTACAATGTGCACCCTTTTGTACTTAGCATCTTCCTCATGAGGTAATATTGTGAGGTTAATCAATGCAGTTCTATGTATCTATGATAGTTGTCTAGTATTCCATTGTATAAATACGCCACCATTTATTCATGCATTTTTTGGTGGAAAGACACTTGAGGTTTTTGCATGTTGGGATTTGTATGAATAATGCTGCCATAAACATTCTCATGGAAGTATATTGAGATATGTATGTGTATATTTCCATATACCTAGAAATGGAATTCTTGGCTTACTTCTGCCATTTTCCTTTATATGTATCTGCTATGTCCTATTTTGTTTGGATAGTTTCATGATGTTTGAGTGCTAATTGAGATTCATTCTACTGTATTATCCATTTAGTTAAGAAGTAAAAATTAATTATCCTATTCGGTGTGTCATAACAACCCTCCACTGTTATCTAATACATTCAAATTTTTTAAAATTTATTTGGCACATAGTCATTCAATGATGCCACACACACATTGTCCTCATCCCTGACACTATTCCTATATTGAACCAGCTGAAATTTTAGTTACAGACTGTTTCTAATTTTTACATTACATAGCAAGTTATTCTCTAAGAGTTTTATTTGATCCTATATTGATTAATTAATTAATTAATTAATTTTTTTGTGGGTACCGGGGGTCGAACTCATTACCTCAAGCTTGCCAGGCAGGTGCTTATGCCGCTGACCTATCTCACCGGCCCCAATCCTATATTAATTTAGATGGCATATATTACTAGATTCCAATTTATATTCCCTAGGAATAGTAAATAGAGCTATAGCTTATATATGCAGTTTTGCTCCTGAAAAATCAAATCAACTTTGGTTAGGTTTAGTGTATGTGAACATAGCACAGTGTTAGGGTAAACCAAGGCACAGTTAAGCAACCGAGACAGGCAGAGTTTAAGCAATGTGCAAGGACTTTATTGCAGACTGGGTGTGGCCGGGCCAAGGGCAAAAAGACCATTGGCCCCTAGCAAGGGACGAGAACATGTTTTATAGGGGAGGGGGGCATTGCTGAGGGGCGTGCAAAATTTTGGGTCTCTGAATAGGGAGTCTAGGGCTAGCTGATAGACAGTGCTATACTGGGTACGGGTGGTGCTGGCAGGCACAGCATGTCTATTGTGGGTTTTTGCGGAATCAGCTCCCTGCAGGTTGAGCTGGGTGGGGAAGCTGCTGGCTTCCTGTTGAATGCCGTGTTCCTGCAGGTGTGAATAACAGATCTGCTTGGGGAGTTTTTCTCTCCTAGATGGGTGGTGGTCTAGTTCAGAGACCGGACTTGCCTGTCTGTTGTGTTATAGAAAAAGAAGAGAGGTCTGTTGGGCAGTAGGAGGCATTGGGCGGGGATGTCGTCCCAGGTGTGGTGTTTGGCCAGCACGTGTGGGTCAGCTTCTGGAGGAGATGACAGCGAAAGTCTGAGCTATGGAAGTTGGCGGGGTGAGCAGAACTGGGAGTTTTCGTTTGTGAGTTTGTTTGTTTCTGTGCTTGGAAGTCCTGAAATTCTGAAGCGGACCGAGTCAAATACTGTGTTCTGGTGGTCACGGGGGAAGTGGAGGTTTAGAGCGAAGTTGCATTTAGGGGGGGCTAGGTCTCCTAGGGGTGCTCTTGGGGAGCCCCTTCTGGAGAGGCATCAGGTGGCCTGTGAAAAGATTTTTATGCCTGTGGCTACTGGTCCTGTGATGTGATGGCGTTTCAGTGTGCTGGGGCCTATGAACATGGCATCCCTGTAGGCCTCAGCGTCCCAAGTGTGTGCCTCAAAAGTGGGAAACCAGATGGACTCAGCCATGGTCCATGTTGGCGGGAGGGAACGGGAGTGCTGTAGATGACTGTGTAGGGACCTGTACTTGTGGGTTTTAAGGGTGGAGAGTGTAAGTTATTTTACCAAGACTGATCTGCTGGCAATGTCATCCTTGTATGGCTGGGTATTGGGAGAAGGTAAAATGAGATTTACTGCCTTTTGGATCTGTCGTCTGACTAATTGAAGGGTGGTGAGGTATTCTCCCAGGGGTTCAGTTTCAGGGGTACTGCCGGGACCCAGAAGAAAGGAGTGGCCGTATAGCAGTTCGAAGGGGATGTAGCCTGTGGGTTCGTGTGGGGCTGCCCTGAGTGTGAGGAGAGCAATAGGGAGCAGGAATAGCCAAACTCTTTTTAGTTCTAGGGAGAGTTTTTTGAGTTGGGCCTTAATTAGGTTATTGGCTTTATCTAGTTTTCCCAAGGACTGGGGCCTGTAGGGAGTGTGGAGTTTCCAGTCTATTCTGAGAGACTTGGAGACCTCTAGGGTTATTTGGGCAGTAAAAGCTGGCCCGTTATCTGATTGGATTGATGTGGGGAGACCAAATTGAGGGATGATATTTGATAGTAGGCCCTGTAGGACTCTTCAGCCTTTTCAGAGGTGGTGGGGATGCCTCAATCCACCCTGTAAAGGTGTCCAGCCAGACTAAGAGATAGTTGAATTTTTTAACTCGTGGCATATGTGTAAAGTCAATTTGCCAGTCTTGGGCAGGGTAAATCCATGGGCTTGGTGGGTTGAGAGAGGGGTGACAGAGGAAGCCTTAGGGAGAGACGGAGTGGCAGACTGGCCAATGCGTGGTGATCTGTTTTAGTGTAGTGTAGCCTCCCAGGAGGGGGCTGAAATGAGAGGCTGGAATAAGCAGCTGAGGGGTTCGTAGCCTATGTGAAAGCTATCATGGAGGGAGGAGAGAATCTGATGAGTCTGGGAGGTGGGAAGGAGATATTTTGCTTGGTCAAGGAACCATCCCCCTGAGGTGGGGAGTGTCTGGCACTGTGAGCGTTCTTCTGTGGAATTTTTTGGGGTGATGCCCGTCAGGGAGAGGCATTGGCCCTGGGGTGTGGGTGGAGTGCTGGCGGAGGCAGCAATGTCCTTGACAGTGCGGTCTGTGAAAGAGTTTTCCTGTGCTATGTGTTCTGTGGGATTTTGATGTTCCTTACAGTGAATCACTCCTGCTTGGGCAGGCAGGAGGGCTGCCTCTAGGAGTGCCTTTATTACTTGTGGATTGATGGTGGTGGTGGAGGAGCCTGCGGTGTAAGAAATCCCGTTTCAGCCCATATTGCTGAATGGTTGTGAAGGATGTGAAAAGCGTATTTCGCTCGGGTCAGAACTGTGAGTTTAGCCTGCCGTGAGGTGCTGTGTGTGGGGAGAGCTTGGGCCTTGATTATTGTGCCAATTGTAACTATTGTGAATCCCGCTTTCACCACCGATGCGGCTGGGGCTTTGCAAGAACTGCCGTCTGTGAACCAGGTGTGTTGTGGGTCCTGTATAGGAAGGTCTGAGGTCTGAGGGAAGGGCCTGGTGTATAATTGTATGAGGGGGAGCAGTGATGCTCCCAAGCGGGGTGTGTATTGTCTTTTGTCTCTGTGAGTGGAATCAGAGGGGTCGTGGGATTAAAACTGGGGCCTGGGGCCAAGGTAATGGCGGGAGTTTCGAGGAAGAAAGCATAGAGCTGGAGGAGTCTTGGAGCTGAGAGTAGGTGGCAGAGATGGGAGGAGGTAAGGAGGGTACGGAAGTCATAAGAGGAGTACAAGGTGATGGGAGGATGGAGAGAAATCTTTATGGCCTCCAAGGGCATAAGAGCAGTGGCTGCCACTGCCCAAGCAGGCAGGCCACTCCTTGACGGTGGGGTCTAGTTGTCATGATAGAAAGGCAAATGGGTGAGGTGTTGAATCCCGACTGAAAACTGCAGAGGTGCACCCCTTTTGTTCTGCTTTGTGAAGGAGGAAGGGGCGGGCGTGGTCTGGAATGGATAGAGCAGTGGTCAGGGTTAAAGCCTGTTTTAATTTCTGAAAGGATGTGTGGGGGAAGGCCTTTTGGTCTAAGTGGCCTGAAGGATTGTTGCATGTGAGCTCACAGAGTGGTTTTGTGAGGATGGAAAAGCCTGGGATCCAGAGGCGGAAGTAACCTATAATTCCCAGAAAAGAGAGAATTTGTTGGACAGTGGTGGGTATTGGGATTTGGGTGACATATTTTACATACTGGGGCATGGGGGAGAACTCAGGTGTTTTTCTGTAGGAGGATTCGTAGGTATAGGACTGATGGCTTGCACATTTGGGCCTTGGAGTGGGAGCCTCGTTATCCCTTATTGTCTAAATGTTGGAGGAGGGTGAGGGTATCCTGATGGCAGGAGAGGGTGGAGGGGCTGCAGAGGCAGAAGTCATCAAAATACTGGAGGAAATGGGATGCAGTGGGGCGGGAGGAAAGGAGTTTGTCAGTGAAGGCCCGGCTGAAGTAGTGGGGGCTATCAGAGAAAACTTGGGGGAGAACCGTCCAGGTGAGTTGCTGTGATTGGTGGGTGTCTGGGTCTGTCCACGTGAAGGCAAAGAGCGGCTGTGATCTGGGATGCAGGGGTAAGGTAAAAAGAAGGCATCTTTGAGATCTAGGATGGTGTAGTGTGTGGTGGATGATGGGATGGAGGACAGGAGGGTGTAAGGATTGGGGACTATGGCGTGGATAGGGAGCACACTGTGGTTGATGGCTTGGAGGTCTTGGACCAGATGGTATGACTGGTCTGATTTCTTGATGGCAAGGATGGGGGTGTTGAAAGGGGAACTGATAGGCGTGAGAAGGCCATGTTTGAGGAGACAGGTGCTGATGGGTTTTAGTCCTTGGACAGCCGAGTCAGGTGGGGGGTATTGGCACTGAGCAGGGTATGAGTGATCACCCTTAAGAGGTATGAGGAAGGGGGCTTGGTGTGTGGCAACAGAAGGGGTAGGGATATCCCAGATGTGTGGGTTTAAGGAGGGGGGGGGGTGGGGTGAGGAGGAGAAAGCAGAAGGGCAATGGGGCATGGGGCGGTACCCAGGATAGTTAGAGTAGCGATCAGTTTTGTTAAGATGTTTCTCCTGAGGAGAGGGATGGGGCAGGTTCGTGATGACCAGAAAGGCATGGGAGAATGTGTGGTTTTGCAGCTGGCAGAGGAGCAGGGGAGTCTTGGGAGACTTGGATATGGAGCCATCAATCCCCACAACAGAAATGTCAGCCAAAAGGAGCTCTCCTGGGAAAGAAGGGAGGGTGGAATGGGTCACCCCCATGTCAATGAGGAATGAAATTGTCTTACCTTCCACCTCAAGATTTACCCGAAGTTCAGCAGCTGTGATCGTCCTGGGGTTGTCTGAGAGTTTCGGGGTGTGTCACTCATCAGAGGCCCAACTGATCAGGTCAGAGAGAACTGGGTTTTCCAGGGGGTGCCCTGGGAAGGGACTCCCTCAGCAATCTTTTTTGCCATGGGACAGTCCGACTTGCAGTGAGGGCCCCTGCATGCGGGACAAGGCTTGGGAGGGGTTTTGGGGTTGGGGCACTCTTTTGCCTCAGTGGCCAGTGGCCTGCGTGTTGACACTTAAAGCGGGGTCCCGGGGGGTGGATCCCCCTTTTGTGCCCCCGGATGTTTGGCATCCTGTTTGTGCTTTGGGTTTCCTAGGCTGGAGGCAAGTACCTGTAAGTCACTTGACTGTGAGTCGGAAGTGTATTGCTGGTGGGCGGCCTCCTCTCTGTTGCTGTAGACCTTGAAGGCCTGGGAAATTAATTCCTGTCATAGGGTCTGAGCGCCAGCCTCAAATTTTTGGAGTTTTTTGTGAATGTCAGGGGCTGATAGGGTGACAAAATGCATTTTGAGAATCAGTTGTCCCTCTGGGCTTTCTGGAGTGAGAGTAGTATATTTTCTTGGGGTGGTTGCCAGTCAGGACATAAACTGAGCTGGATTTCCATCCTGTTTTTGAATAATCTCCTCAAGTTTGTCCTAATTGACCGACTTGTGGGCTGCTTTTCTTAGTCCCTCCACGCGGCGAGTGATCGTGTAATGTCTTATCGTCTTAGCGGGGCAGGTTCCTTCCTCATCTCTTTGGTTAAAGTCCCATTGGGGTCTGACCTGGGGAACAGCCGTGGTGCCATCCCTCAGTAGGGGTTCGGTCTGGCAGCGGTCATCAGCATATGCTTGGACTAGGCAAGATTTGTTCAGATTTGTTCAGATTTGTCCGGATTTGTTCTCATTTCTCATTCCTTGGGGAGAGGGTGGAAGTGAGGATGACATGGACCACATCCCAAGTAAGGTCATAGGTTTGAGCTATGTATAGAAATTCTGGATGTAAGTGCAGGGGTCAGAGAGAAAAGAGCCAAGGTGGCAAGCAATTTGAGAGACATCAGTGAGGCGAAAGGGAACATGGACCTGGACAATGCCCTCTGCGCCAGTGACCTTGCAGAGAGGGAGTCGAGTGGCAGGGGTCTAGGGGTCGAAGCAGAGTCCAGAGCGGGTGTGAGGGGGAGTGGGGTGAGAGGTGGGGGCATGGGTGGGAGAGTGTGGGATGAGGAGTTGTCCAAGAGAAATAAGAGGAGTGGGGGATGAGGCTGGGGAAGCTGACAGGGGCCGGTGGCAGTTGAGGGGCAGCCGGAGGGGCCCCAGTTGGAGGAGGGAGAGCAACAGGTGGAAGAGGACGTGGCAGAGGGGTGAGGGAAAAGCGATCAGCAGAGAAAGCCAATTCTCAGTCAGGAGGGCACAGGGAGGGAGCAGTCGGGTGTGTGGAAATGAGGAGTTTGGCAGGGTCACAGGAGGTGCAGAGGGGTGGGGGGAGTGTGTAGAGAGCAAATATGCCTGGAAATAAGGGACCTCAGACCATTTCCCCAGCCTGCGACAGTAATTGCCAAGGTCTCAGAGAATTGAAAAATCAAATGTGCCATGGAAGGGCCATTGGGAGCCATAATCTAGCTTGTAGGTTATCCATGCCATCTTACAGAAATACATGAGACGTTTTGGCTTCAGGTTGGGGGTAAGGTGGAGAGGTTTGAGATTTTTGAGCACACACTCCAGGGGGCATGAAGCAGAAACAGAGGGAGGTAAGTCACCCACAGTGGTGTTAGACACCAGCCGAATGGAGGTAACTAAATAAAGACAAGGGACATTTCCAATCAGTTCCTTGAGGCCAAGTGAGTTGATGGGCGGTCAAGCCAGGCAGCCCCGGAATTGGGCGGCCATCAGGGAGTCAGACTCCCGGGGGTGAATGTGACCAGTACTGGGTTTTTGGAGCACAACTGAGTCTGGGTCTAGAAAGCCACTTAGAGTGAGAGGGAGAGTAGAGGCAAGTGACAGAGACAGGAGGAGGCGACAGGATGTAGATGACACCCGAGCTGAAGAGGAGTCCGAGACCAGCATCAAGTCGAGACAAGGAAGGGCCAGAAGTCAGACGTCAAAGGCAGTTTCAGTGTGCCCCAGTGGGGGTCCAGAGAGGGAGGTCAGACCCTCCTAGGAGGGGATCTCGACCTCCCGGGTTTCAGTGCCAGATATTAGGGTAAACCGAGGCAGAGTTGATCCCATCGAGACAGGCAGAGTTTAAGCAACGTGCAAGGACTGTATTGCAGACCGGGTGCGGCTGGACCAAGGGCAAAAAGGCCATTGGCTCCGAGCAAGGGGTAAGAGCATGTTTTATAGGGGAGGGAGGCATTGCTGAGGGGCGTGCAACATTTTGGGCCTCTGAGTAGGGAGTCCAGGGCTAGCTGACAGACAGGGCAGTGTTGCGTACGGGTGGTGCTGGCAGACACAGCATGTCTCTTGTGGGTTTTTGTGGAATCAGCTCTCTGCAGGTTGAGCTGCATGGGTAAGCTGCTGGCTTCCTGTTGAATGCCATGTTCCTGCAGGTGTGAATAACAGATCTGCTTGGGGAGTTTTTCTCTCCTAGATGGGCGGTGGTCTAGTTCAGAGACCGGACTTGCCTGTCTGTTGTGTTATAGAAAAAGAAGAGAGGCCCCTGTATAAAAGTGGGAGTGGAGGCTGGACGGTCCTTTTGGGTGGCACCTGGGGTTTCATCCTGCCAGTGTAATATAAATGTTATCGTGTGGATAAGAAGTCATTGGGAGGAGTCCTTTAGGTTGGGCAGCAGGAGGCATTGGGCGGGGGTGTCGTCCCAGGTGTGGTGTTTGGCCAGCGCGTGTGGGTCAGCTTCTGGAGGAGGCGACAGCGAAAGTCTGAGCTATGGAAGTTGGCGGGGTGAGCAGAACTGGGAGTTTTCGTTTGTGAGTTTGTTTGTTTCTGTGCTTGGAAGTCCTGAAATTCTGAAGCGGACCGAGTCAAATACTGTGTTCTGGTGGTCACGGGGGAAGTGGAGGTTTAGAGCGAAGTTGCATTTGGGGGGGCTAAGTCTCCTAGGGGTGCTCTTGGGGAGCCCCTTCTGGAGAGGCATCAGGTGGCCTGTGAAAAGATTTTTATGCCTGTGGCTACTGGTCCTGTGATGTGATGGCGTTTCAGTGTGCTGGGGCCTATGAACATGGCATCCCTGTAGGCCTCAGCGTCCCAAGTGTGTGCCTCAAAAGTGGGAAACCAGATGGACTCAGCCATGGTCCATGTTGGCGGGAGGGAACGGGAGTGCTGTAGATGACTGTGTAGGGACCTGTACTTGTGGGTTTTAAGGGTGGAGAGTGTAAGTTATTTTACCAAGACTGATCTGCTGGCAATGTCATCCTTGTATGGCTGGGTATTGGGAGAAGGTAAAATGAGATTTACTGCCTTTTGGATCTGTCGTCTGACTAATTGAAGGGTGGTGAGGTATTCTCCCAGGGGTTCAGTTTCAGGGGTACTGCCGGGACCCAGAAGAAAGGAGTGGCCATATAGCAGTTCGAAGGGGATGTAGCCTGTGGGTTCGTGTGGGGCTGCCCTGAGTGTGAGGAGAGCAATAGGGAGCAGGAATAGCCAAACTCTTTTTAGTTCTAGGGAGAGTTTTTTGAGTTGGGACTTAATTAGGTTATTGGCTTTATCTAGTTTTCCCGAGGACTGGGGCCTGTAGGGAGTGTGGAGTTTCCAGTCTATTCTCAGAGACTTGGAGACCTCTAGGGTTATTTGGGCAGTAAAAGCTGGCCTGTTATCTGATTGGATTGATGTGGGGAGACCAAATTGAGGGATGATATTTGATAGTAGGCCCTGTAGGACTCTTCAGCCTTTTCAGAGGTGGTGGGGATGCCTCAATCCACCCTGTAAAGGTGTCCAGCCAGACTAAGAGATAGTTGAATTTTTTAACTCGTGGCATATGTGTAAAGTCAATTTGCCAGTCTTGGGCAGGGTAAATCCATGGGCTTGGTGGGTTGAGAGAGGGGTGACAGAGGAAGCCTTAGGGAGAGACGGAGTGGCAGACTGGCCAATGCGTGGTGATCTGTTTTAGTGTAGTGTAGCCTCCCAGGAGGGGGCTGAAATGAGAGGCTGGAATAAGCAGCTGAGGGGTTCGTAGCCTATGTGAAAGCTATCATGGAGGGAGGAGAGAATCTGATGAGTCTGGGAGGTGGGAAGGAGATATTTTGCTTGGTCAAGGAACCATCCCCCCTAAGGTGGGGAGTGGCTGGCATTGCGATTGTTCTTCTGTGGAATAGTTGGGGGTTATGCCCGTCAGGGAGAGCTATTGGCTCTGGGGGACAGGTGGAGTGTTTTTTCCTCGCTGGGCTGGGGTCTGTTTCGGAGACCTGACACACAGTTTGTTCATTCAAGTTTTATCTCGTCTTACTAAAAAAGAGTCCGTAATCGGCTTCCTCTTCAAATTCAACCACAAACTAAAGAGGTATTTTTTGTGATTAATAAGCACTTTGATAGCTCTGAATATTTATCATTGGTATTAGAATAGAATTGAATGCACTGATGGCCAGAAATTTCCAGAATTGCTTCTACATTCCTAATAGATTCCCTGATAAGCCCACATCTACCCCTTCCATGATAGACAGTCTATCACGTGGGCCATGTTGAAAGTCTCTCAGGCCTCTCTGTTATGGTATTGACCCTACATCCTCTCCCACTATAGATTTTCAACTCTTACACTTCCAGATCTGTATTGGTGAGTATTAATCTTGTATTTTCAAGTAATTTTTGTCACTGTCTATAAGAAATAGGAAGATAGAGGAGATTCTTCCCTTGGTTTTGTGGTAGAAGCTGCCTTGAGTTTTATCTTCTGTTTCACATGACCATGTTCAGTATCCCAACACAAGGGCTGATGCGGAATTTACAGTAGAGGATTCTTTTCTTTGAATGTAAATTGGTCATGAAGGGAATCAGTTTTTGATACTCTGGTTCTGATATGTCCCAAGAATTATGTCATTCACTAATGAAATGAAAGAAAACACGAATCTTCACGTTTCGTTTCCTTTTAGTTACGTAATTTTTATCACCTATTTTACAGGTCACATGGCTACATGATATTTTCCCCTCAGCTTTGATGTAAAATAACACCTCTGTTATATGGGTCACAGTGGCAACTTTGCCTAAGTTGGTTTTCAGAAAACTGGAGGTAGGTCTGAACAGTTAAAACCACTGACCATTCACTTATGCTTTAATGTCTTAATTACTTTGTCACTGCTGGGACAAAAATACCCGATACCCTCGAGTTAAAGGAAGAAAGGCTTATTTTAGCTCACGGTTTGTAGAGATTTTAGTGCATAGTCAGCTGGCTCCAAGGCAGGGTGGAATGGCGGAGGAGAAACAGTTCATGGCACAACAGGCAGGAAGCAGTTTAGCAAGCCTGCCTTCCCCCTTTCCCCTCATAATTCCATTTACAGAATAAGCCTTCCCATTATCCACACCCAGAATTATGCTAAACCAACCAGTGGGCTAATTTAGTTATCACACACCCTTAATCCATGTTAACACACCCTGGATCCAGCCACCTCTGAAAAGCCCCACCTATGTGTCCATGAGGCTCTGGGGGAAATCTGGATGCCAGCCATAGCAGCAAGTGTCTGATGGGTGATCTTCTTATATCAGAGGGCCAAAACTCCATGCTCAGACCGTCCTAATGCACCATTTTCTGAACACGCATCCTATGATGATCCATGAGGTTGATTATGCATGCACTGATCTGCAATTACTCATGCCTCCAATCATGATTTCACTGTGTCATAAATACCCTGAACACTGTGCTCAACGAGGCATAAGGAGGCTACTTCTCCCTCCTTAACACGGTTTGCTGTCTCATTAATAAACTCTTCATATTTTGCAAAACACAGCATTTCTCTTACAGGTATGATTTGTTGCAGGCAAAATGGGCCTGGTTCAGTAACATTATGCAGTGACAAGTGCTGAAGTGAAATCAGAGATTGCAGTGACTCTAAATCTGACACTCAGAAAAAAAGGAATTAAGATGGGTTATGTATATGTAATAAATTCACACAAAGAATGTGAAGAGTATGTATTGCAAACATGTGCAAAAAAAGGAAGAGGATCAAGAGATGGGTGGAGGGGAGAAGGAGGGAAGAGAAAGGATATTAAAAAAGGAATTCAAGATGTATTATGTACATGTATCAATTCCCCACAGTTAATGTAAACATTGTGTACTACAAACACATAGTAAGGATAAACAAAACAGTGAAAAGAGAATCTGAGTCCACTTTTCATGGAACTTCCTGACTTGAAGGGAACTAGTGACAATTGCTTTATTTTAACTTGACAAGTCAGCCCACATTCACTTATCTTTGTCATGTACTAAGATAATGCCACTAATAAATTACTCAGAAATTTATCTTTTCCGAAGTGAGCAGGTATAAGTATGAAGCTGAAATTTCAAGCTTCGTAGTAGAAAGGCAGTCATTCTTCTTTCCCCCTCTGCTGGCAAGCAAGGACCTGCTAAGTGCAGCCAGTGCTACCCTGAAAAGTAGGGAGAGAAGTCCACAGAAAACAAGAACCGATGACTCTTTGTCTTTCTCTGGGTTCTCTGGGTTATCTTCCTTTTTCCCTTTCTTCCTTTTCTTTCTTCCTTCCTTCCTTCCTTCTTTCTTTCTTTCTTTCTTTCTTTCTTTCTTTCTTTCTTTCTTTCTTTCTTTTTTCTTTCCTTCATTGCATCATAAAAATGCCAGAATGTTTCACATGGAATATAAGTTAGGAAATTGATAGGGAAAAAACCCATTCAAACAGGATTGCCTAGAGTAAACCAAATTACAAAGAACAATCCTTATGCAACAAACATCCACCTCATTTGTGTTAAAAATAAGCATTTCTTGGAATTGAGAAGTCATTGGGAAATGAAACCAAAAAGTCTATTTTCACTATTGGAGGTGGGCCTGAGTTACAGGAGGCAGCTGTATGATAGAAAGAAGTGTTTTATCAATTTTATACATTAATAAAACTTTTACTGACTCCTGCATACAGACAATGTGCTCTCATTGTGAAGAAAGTGTTGTAGACATGGGCTCCATTTGTTGGGGACTTACACCACAGCCATAGAAAAGGCATAGGTAATAATACAAGGCTCAGCACAAGAGTGCAAAAATGTTTCCTCTGAGAACTCTGTAGCACCAAAGAGTATTCCCTTACTCCTCTCTCAATGTTTAGTAGAACAAAATGACAGGATTAGATGGTAGAAAAGTCATACTAAGCTTTATCATGCAAAGTGAGAAGATACAGCATGGGGTAAAAACCTAAAGTGTGATTACCCACCTCTGTATCATTATTCACAAACGCATATATGATTATTTTTTATAAGGGAGGGAGAGAGTGGGTCATGTAGACATTTTTGAAGGATTAGAAATTTTTATTAGATGAATGAATGGTCATAAGCAAAGTGTCTTTGTAATTTCAGTGAGCCTAAAGTGTAAAGGAAACCCACCCAGGTGTAAGTACATTTCCTCAGTGTTTTTCTCTGAGATACAAAATGGGATTTCAGGCTAGAGATGGAGGACACCGTGTTTACCCTTGCAGTCAGGTTGTAATGCAGACTTTATACATAACACATAAGGGGAATTCGAGAGATGGAGAGCCTCTCCCTTTACAGAAACGCCTCAGTGTATTAAAACTTACCATGTTTGGGGGATACCATCGCTGAGGACCAATAACTGTAAGAGGATAGCAGTCATAGCAGAAGTCTCAGAGGTTGCCATTACACACTTAGAACTTGGCAGCTACAGAGATCCTCCCTGATGTCTCTTAACCTCACAGATGGAATCTTTAAGTCAATTGTATGGTGAGGGAGAGGGAAAGATTAATTTCCATTTGAACATCGATTTCAGGGCAAGACTAAGTACATTAAACGGGCATAGCAGAGGGTTCAGTTCCCAGTTTAAAAAATCAACCAAAGACAATAATGGATGTCAGGCATTTAGCCCACTGCCTGGCAGTGTAAGCCTGCTACAGCCAAAGGCAGGCTCTCTGCCAGGTGGGATCTTGGGCTATCAAAAAGAGAGAAACTGTGTACAGATTCATACCGAGACTGCACAATGTTTATTAACAATAAACAGCTGGGATGCACGCCCCTGTACCCAGCTACCAGTGGGACATTTTAGAAACCCTGAGCTGGGCTATCTCTTCCTCCCACCCCTGTCCAAGTTTCCTTTGCAGTGGCTGGAACAGCAGCTGTTGCAGTTTTCAACCTGACTCCACAGAAAGCCCAGCCCCTGGAGGAAACCTCACCACGCCTCTTATGACGTCATCCTCACACTCACCAATGGGCCTGGAGAATTGAGACCACACCCCCCTCTGTTGCGTTTAGTTAGGCCCTGTGAGCAGGCAGCGGGGCTGAGCAGAGGCCATTGCAAGTAATTTCTCCGTGATGGGCGGGACTGTGCTGATGTGGTCCCACCCTTTGCCCTCTCCCTGCCCAGGGATTTCCAAACAAACCCAAAGGCTGAAATTGGCTGTGGCAAAGAGAAAGGTAAGCGTCACAGGGTCAGAATCCCTGGGCCCAGAGCGAGTTCCCGATGGCCATGCTATGGTCAAAGTCTGTGCCACCCCTGGGGGGCATGGGGAGACCCGCAGCGCCCCAGTGACCCATCAAGTCCTCTCACAGCCCCTCTCTGGAGCCCCAGGCCTGCCCTCCCTGGCCTGGGTGACCGGCTGTGACTCCTGGAGCCCCCAATAGGGGCTTGGCCTTCCACTCCTAACCCCCACACCGGACCTCCCTCAGCACCCTCATCCCCCTCATCCAAAGACCTCGGTCCCTGCGAAGCACAGATTTTGGCGACAGGGAGGGAGGGGTAGAATGTGGTTAGTCCCAATCCCCCTGGACACTGTCATTACTACCCCTCACCTGGCCTTTGATCTTCCCACCTGGTCCCCTAAAGTGTCTGGTTTCTCTGGTGGAGGAGCGAATTTCCACGGGGTAGGGATTGGACCATGGGAAGGATGGCAGGGTTCGCTTGCTCCTTAACTCATACTCTGTCAGTGTGAAAACTTCACCAGGGAGCTCCACGTAGGCACCACGGGAGAGCAGGTCCGTGTTGGTATTTTGCCAGGTTTCTAGTCTCTAGATAGACTTCAGAATTTTCTAAGTTCTCCACTTCACATGTGAATTGCCTTGGACTGTGGGACCAAAATGTCCCTTCCTCAGTCTGCTTGGAGTGAGATCTACTTGTCTGACGTGGAACAGGTCCCGGGAAACTCAACTTCACAGCGTAAATCTTTCCCACATCAATTCCAGCTAGGAAGCTGAGTACCACATGATTAATATGAGGCCTTTTAAAAAAATATATATTTTTTTCTAGGTGGGGTCTTGCTCTGTAGCCCAGGTAGGCCTCCATTCACAATCCTCCTGCCTCAGCCTCCCAAGTCCTGCATGCACCACCATGCCGTTTCAGCTACTTTCTGAAACACCAGTTCTGCTTGATTCTCTTGAGAGAGATGAGACATATTAATGTACTGAAGGATGACATTTGCATAAATTTGTAGGACAGTAATTGATATCTTTCTCAAATAATGCTTGGCTTGGGCGCCAAGTTCTCAGCTTCTCTAGGATTGGGTCTTCAGTGCTTCTGCAGTTAGGGTACTTGATAGAAGTTTGAAAAGTACTGGTGTTGCTCTAACAGAAGGGTGAGACAGTGCCCAGATGTCTGGTTTCTAAACCACCCAATGTACAGTTCCCAACCTAATGTTTACTTTTCCACCTCTACTTCTGGTTTGGCCCCCGGCATGGCAAACGTCAGAGCTGCGAGTTAGAAGATTGAATTTACCTTCCACTGTTGCTTCTCCTGGGTGCATTGTGTGTGTGTGTGTGTGGCACCAGGGTTTGAGCCCAAGGCCTTGGAAAGCACTGGAAAGCACTCTATCACTGAGCTACATTTCAGTCCACTCATTGCCTTTTATTTATTGATTGATTGATTGATTTTAGGACTGAAGATTGAGTCCAGGGAGCACTGAGCTACATCTTCAGCCCTTTAAATTTCTTTCTTTTCTTTTTTTTTGAGACAGCTTTTTATTGATTTTTATTTTTCCCAACATGGCATCAATATTATGATTCTCTTGTCCCAACCTTCCCAGTATGTGGGATTAAAAGGTGGGCAGCAATGGCCTGTGTTTTTTCTTTTCTTCTTTAAGTCACATTAACAGGTCATCTTCTCAGTCATTAATTGATCATTATGACACCTTGTAGGGTTGTGGGTGGCACTGCAGCAGATGACATGCATACAGTATTTTGTAAAACCTATGCAGAAAGATAGGAATACAAGGGACTATCATTTTCATGAATATCACAGCTTTTCCTTTTCACAGTTGAGACAGTTTCAAATAAAGAACAGCCTTGGTGATCTTGCAGTAGTGTAAAGGAAGAAAAAGATTAAAAATATCAATCACCCTGGGACAGCCAGTGCTCATGATTGTCACTCACCTGAGGAAGTGAGTCTTGGGTGGCCAGGCTTCTGGGGATGAGGGGTCAGATGGCAGTAGAGGGTCAAGGTTCAGATGAGGAAAGTGTCAGTTACTGGTTAAGAATTCTGCATTGGACAGCTATGGGTGTTATAGTTCAGTGGTTGGGTGCTTGAGAAGCTTGTGTCAAGCCCTCGGTTTGATCTCCAGCACTAAAAAAAAAAAAAAGAGGGAGGGAGGAAGAGAGAGAGAGAGACAGGAGAGATAAGAGGAGAAGAGAAGAGACAAGAAGAGAGGAGAGAGAGACAGAGAGACAGAGAAAGAGGAGAGAGAGACAGGAGAGAAAAGAGGAGAAGAGATGAGAGGAGAGGAGAGGAGAGGAAAGGGGAGAGAGAAAGAGAGAGAGACACACACAGAAAGAGAGGAGAGGAGAGGGTAAATTTATGTACACTTGTGCAGTTTAAATGAAATGCTTTTATGTCAGTTCACTAGGGCCTAGTATAAACCTTCTGTAAATGGCAGTTGCTATTGGATTTTCCTCAGACAGGGAAGCCGGGCCAGTGAGAACAGCCACTCATCTTCAGGCCCTCCGAAAGCCCCCCAAGATGTGTGAGGAGAGCCCCAAGAACCAGGTTTAGGAGATATTCTGAGTCCTCTTTGCCATTAGCTTACAGGGTGACATCAGAAAAATCATTTCCTCCCCTGAGCCTCAGTGTCCTTCAAAGTTGATTTTTAGCTGCAGCCCTTGTGTCCCAGTGATCCTCACTAGGGAGTGTGGTTTTTAAAATGATGCGGGTCAGGGTCAGCGCAGCAGAGCGGCTCTCTGGAGGAGCAGTGCCTCCTTCACCTCTGCGCTCCTTCCTCCCGCCTGCTGTGGCCACCCCGGGTCCCCGCCTGGACAGTCTTCTGCTCAGCAAGGTCATCAGGGTGCAGGAAGGAGGCTGTGGGCCCTTGCTTTGAGATTTGGACCTCTGAAGTGCATGAATGTTTCCTGGGGCCTGGGCAGGCCTCATCCACACACCCAGTGTCTCCCAGCCCGTGTGACGGCCTTCTGACCGCAGCAACACTGTCCTACCTGCTCTGCCCCTTTGTGACTATGGCACTTAGGCGTCTTAAACCTGCTTTCTTCTGTGACAGGCTCACAAAGACCATGCTGCTCCTGCACTGCCTCTGCTGTTGACACCGTGTCACCTGGTGGTGTCCCTTCCCCAGGAGCTGCTCTCACTAGTGGCATCACTTCAGGTTTGTGTCTTTCTCCTTTTGCCTGCTGTTTTCCCCTGTGGTCGCCCCATCCTCCTTCCCAAAGAAGTGTGACCTCTACAGAGTCTCTTTCTGTCTTTGGGGAGCTTGGTCCCTAGAGCCACATGTTCCCCCTGGGGACTGGGATGGGGAGGCCACAATGAGGCTGTTCCTTGAGGTCTGGGGAGGTGGAAGTTTGTGAGTCAGGTTGGCTCACCTTCCCGCTGGGTGATTCTTACGTGCAGTTGAATCACTCTCTTGTATATTTCTCTCTAAACAGAACTCTGATTCTGCCCGTGGCTCCAACCATGGCTGAACTCCAGTGTATGTCTCCCCCTCGGGCAGCAGTCCTGAGGCTGAGGGTCAGGGCAGGATAATGCCTGTGATACTCTTCCCCATCCAGCCATCTGCACCCCTCTCTTAGTTTGTTTTATTGCTGCTGAGTCAAAATACCCAACAGGCAGAAGTTAAGAGAGAAAAGGTTTATATCAGGTCATGGTTTGTAGAGGTGTCAGTCCATAGTCAGCTGTCTCCAAGGCAGGGTGGGATGGCAGAGGGGCATCACAGAGGAGAAACAGTCCTGGCATAGCAGGCAGGAAGGCAGCAAGCAGCAAGCAGCAGCAGCAGCAAGCCTCCCTCTGCCTTTATACCATCCAGGCTACATAACTTCGAAGTGGTGTCACCCACACCCAGGTTGCATCTTATCTATTATGATAAACAAATTAGTGGTCTAATTCAGTACCACACACACTTAATCCCAGTATCACACCATACATCAGTGATGGCAAATGTTTTAGAGCTGTGTGCCTAAACTGCAACCCAAAAGGAATTTATTTATTGCAAAGTACCAATACTGCAATTAAACCTGAATAGTGAGTTTTTAGTTTAGAAAAAACAACTCATACATTAACATCTTTTGTCTTAAAAGAAAACAACACACATACCATCGGTTTGCCACCACTGTTCTAGATCGAGCCACCGCTGAAAAGCCCCACCTATGGGTGCAGGAGGCTTTGGCGGGGACCTCTAGACACAAGCCCTAACAACCCCTGACATTTGTTTCCATTCCTAGAACTATGGCTAGACCTATGGCCAGGGTTCAGTGATATTTAGGGCTAGGGTTAGGTTTAGGGTTATGATTAGGTTAATTGGGTTAGTGATTGGTCTAGGGATAGGGATAGTGCTGTGTCCTGAGCTAGGTTTGGGATAAGACTGGGGTTTCACCAGGGTTAGTATTAGAATTAGTTTTATGGTTACTTGTATTTTCAGGACGAGTGTTAGGGCTAGGCCCAGGGATATGGGTAGAGCGAGGGTGAAGGCCAGGGCAAAGACTAGATCTGGGGTTCCAGAAGTTTTAGTGTTAAGGTTAGGGATCCACCAGTTTAGGGTTAGGGCTAGAGTTATGTCTTATGTTAGAGTTAGTATTAGGTTTAGGGTTAAGTTTAGCATTAGAGTTGGATTAGGTTTAGGGTTAGTGTTAGGAGTAGAACTAGGACTACTACTAGGTTTCCACCATGGTTAAGTTTAGGGTTAGTAGTAGGTTTAGGTTTAGGATTAGAATTAGGCCTAGGGATAGGGATAGGGCTAGGAGTAGGCATAACCATAGGGTTAGTTAGGTTTAGGGTTGTGTTATAATTAGGATAATGTTATGTTTAGAGTTAAGGTTATGGTTAGGGTTACATTTAGGGGTATGTCTAGAGCTAGGGCTATTGGTAGGGTGGATTCTAGGTTTAAGTTAAGGTTGGGGTTATGATTTTGCTAAGTTCAGGTCTAGGTTTAGGTTTAGGGCCAAAGTTGTGTTAGGTTTAGGGTTAAGTTTAATGTTACGGTTATGGTTGGGTAAGTGCTAGATTTAGGACCATGCTAAGGCTAAGGCTCCAGCTTTCTAGGTCTAGCATTAAAAGTAGGGTTAGGTCTAGGCCTAGACATAGGGCTAGGGCTGATATTAGGGCTAGGCATAGGCTTAGGGTTATTGTTTGATTTATGGTGAGTGTTAGAGCTAGAGCTAATCTAAGGCTGGGGTTAAGTCCAAGGTTAGGTGTAGGGCTAGGTTCAAGGTTGGGGTGGATTAGGTTTGTGTTAGCGTTAGTGTTAGTTTAGGGTTATTATTGCATAGGCTTAGGATTAGGATTATGGTGAGGGTTAGGTCAAGATCAGGGCTGGGGTTAAGTTTAGGGCTCCGGCTAGGGCTAGGGCTAGTTTTCCACCAGGTTTAAATGTAGGATTTTAGTGTTTGGTTTGGGACTAGGGATAAGGACTGGAATAGGCAGAAGGGCTGGGACTAGGGTTCCTCCATGGGAGGTTTAGGTATAGGTGTAGGGTAAGGTCTAGGCCTAGAACTAGGGCTAAGGATAGGGTTAAGGTTAGCGATCCATGAGAGTGTGTGTTAGGAATATGGCTAGGCTTAAGGTTAAGTTTAGGCCTAGGAGTAGGGCTAGGACTAGGGCTAGAGTTAGGGTTCCATCAGTATTAGGGTTAGGGTTAGTTTGAAGTTTAGTTTAGGTATAGTTTTATGGCTAGGTTTAGTTTAGGTAGTTTTAGGGTTAGGATTCTACCACTGTAAAGATTAGAGTTTGGGCCATGGCTAGGTCTAGTGTTAGGGCTTAGGCTAGGGTTCCACCCAGGTTAAGATTTATGTTAGGGTTAAGGTAATGGTAAGAATAGGGTTTAGGTTAGGCTTAGGGTTGGGGGGGGTAGTGTTATTGCTAGGGCCGGTGCTATGGCTATGGTTTGGGTTAGGGCTAGGCTTAGGGTTCCACCAGGGTTAGTGTTAGGGATATGGGTTGGTTTAGAATTACGGTTAGGGTTCTCCCAGGGTTAGAGTTAGGTTTAGTGTTAGAGTTAGGGTTAGGAGTCCACTAGTGCTAGGGTTAGGATTAAGGTTAGGGTTTAAAGTTAGGTTTAGATCTAGAGATAGGAAAGTTTACAGGTTTAGGTAGGTTTAAGGTTCAGGTTAAGTTTAAGGCTCCAACAGGATTATGGTTTGGGTTTCCCTTAGGTTTGAGATTCCACTAGGGATAGGGTTACTATTCCACTAGGGCTAAGACTAGGGCTAGGCCTAAGGATAATTCCAGAAGTGGATCTTGGGATAGGGCTAGCTAAGCCTAGTGATAGGGCTAGGGCTAGTGTTCCACCAGGGTAATATTAGGTTTAGGTTTAGGGTTAAGTCTAGAGGTAGGGTTAGTGTTACGTGTTGGTTTAAATTTAGGTTTAGGTTTAGGTTTAGGATTTGGTTTAGGGTTAGTGTTAGAGTTATGATTCTGGCACAGTGGGGTTAGGTTTAGAGTTAGGGTTAAGGCTAGGTCTAGGCCTATGGCCAGGTCTAGGGGGTGGGGCTAGGGCTGAGGCTAGGGCTAGGGCTAGGACTAGGGCTAGGGTTGGGGGGTGTGCCTAAGGCTAGGGCTAGGGCTAGGGCTAGGTTTACTGTCAGTGTTATGGTCAGAGTTAGGTTACAACCAGAGTTCTTATGGTTACTGTTAGGGTGAGGTTTAGTGTTAGGGTTAAAACTAGTATTTCAAGAAAGGCTAGGACTAGGATTCCACCAGAGTTTGTTAGGGTTAGATTTAGGGTTAGGATAAGGCTTAAGAATAGGATTAAATTTCAGGCAACCTTATGGTTAGGTGTAGGGCTAGGTGTAGGTGCAGGACTAGAACTAGGCCTATAGTCTAGGGCTAGAGCTAAGGCTAAGGCTAAAGCTAAGGTTAAGGCCAGGTTTAGGATTACAGTATCTATTTAATGCTAGGATTAGGATTCACTTTCCACCAGTGTTAGTGTTAGGGTTAGAGTTAGGGTTAGAGTTAGGGTTAGGTCTAGAGATAGGAAGAGTTATTAGGTTTAACGTTAGGGCTCCAACAGGGTTGAGGTTTGGGTTACCACTAGATTTAAGATTCACTAGGGATAAGCTTGCTGTTTGGGTTAGTTGTAGGGCCAGTGCTAAGGATGAGAGCAGAGGCACATCTAGGGATAGGGCTAGGGTTCTCTCAGTGTGAGAATTATGTTTAGGGTTATGGTAAGCATAAGGGCTAGGGATAGTGCTCATTTGAAGTTTGGTCCAGGGCTAGGGCTAGAGCTGCTTTTTCCTCGTACGTTAGGGTTTGGCTTATATTTAGAGTTAGTGTTAAGGTTAGAGTTAGGGTTCCGCCAGGGTTAGTTAAGTTCATATTTGGTTTTGTTAAGGTTAGGGTTAGAGTTAGTGATAAGGTTAGGCTATGTTTAGGCTCTGGTTATTGTTAAATTTATATTTAGGGTCCCACCAGGGTTAGGAATATGTTTAGTGTTAGGTTTTCACAAAGGTTAAGTTTTTTTTTTTTTTTTTGTGGGTACCAGGGGTCGACCTCAGGACCTTGCGCGCCAGCAGGCGCCCGTGCCGCTGAGCGATGTCACCGGCCCTTTTTTTGTATGTGGGTTCCGGGAGTCGAACTCGGGCCCTCGCACTTGCCAGGCAGGCGCTTACGCCGCTGAGCCATCTCACCGGCCCATAAGTTTTGTTTTTGAGATAGTGTTAAGGTTATGGTTTTATCCTTGTTAGGTATAGGATTAGCATTAGGGTGAAGGTTAGTTGCCCTCATGTTTACGGTTTAGGGTTAAGGTTACTCTTAAGGGTAGGTTTAGGTGTAAGTTTATTCTTCTACGATGGTAGGGTAAGTGTTAGGGTTAAAGTTAAAGTTAAGACTTGGGTTAGGGCTAGGTGCAGGGTTGGGGCTATGCCTAGGAGTCCACCAGTAATAGGGTTAATATTAGTGTTATTTTTAGTGTTTAGTTTTAAGTTTCCACCAGGTCTGAGGTTGAGGTTAGGGTTCAAGTTAGGGAAAGCCTAGGACTAGTACTAGGCCTAAGGCTAGTGCTAGGACTATGGCTAGGGCTAGGGTTCCCCCAGAGCACAGGATAGTGTTAGGGTTAGGCCTCTTGGTAGACCTAGGGCTAAAGCAAGGTCTATGTCTAGTACTAGGACTAAGGTTAGCGCTAGGGTTAATGTTAGTTTACCATCAATTTTAGGGTTTTGGTTAGTGTTAATTTTAGGGTTCAACCGGGATTAAGTTTAAGACTGCAGGTTACTTTAGGGTGAGGAATAGAGTGAGGGTAAGTGTTTATGTTAGGGGTGGGGCTCAGGTTCAGGTTGTGGTAGAGCTAAGGCTTAAGGTAGGGTAGGGTTCTGCCACCTTTAGTGTTAGGGTTAAGGTTCGGGTTAGGTTTCGATTTCGGGTTCCAACAGGACTA